>JANVYD010000002.1:4164390-5552520 GCA_027406065.1 Colletotrichum cordylinicola | reverse complement strand
TGAAAAAGAAGTTCCTGTCGACCGTACGGTATATCAGACTAGACGAACAGAGTCAAAAAATTCATCGCTCAATGTCGTGGCCTGTAATACGCCACTGCTTGGCTCATGGCAAGCTCGAACATGCTCACGCCCAACCTCTCGGATGGTCCCAGTCGCGTTCAGGTTCCAGTTCAGCAGCAAACGCACAAGACATAACAAATCAATCTATATAAATTGATGAAAACCAACTCATACTAGCAGCTCCCAGCTGCCTGGCGCCTCGAGACCAATCACGCACGACTTCATGTCCAAAGAACCAAGTCACGCACCCCTGGGAGAGTAAGACTATATATTAAAGACGCAACACGCGCACCGCGAGATAGCCTGATTTCTCCAAGATATCGTACGCTCTATCGGCTCCCGGGATGTAACATCGGAGGGTAGGACAGCGCGTTGAAAAGCGGCTTGGTACCCGGCTCGCAAGCCGACAGGGCACCGTGGTTTCACCCACGAGTTCACACGGTGCATGTACCTCCCGCAAACCACCACACACAATTTTCGTCAGTCATCAGGAACCTCACTTACACGGCCGAAAAACAAGGTACGGCACCAACGAAAGCGCGAAATCCGACGATTGACAGGAACAGGTCTCCCGTCCGCCCAGATTAGACTGTCCGGGTTGCTGTCCCCGTGACCGCTGCAAACCCCCGCATAGCCAAACACACATACACACATACAGCCACTTCCACGGCAGGCACAGATAATGGCACCACAGCAGCGGGCCCAACTTCCCTCCCCGCCCGCGACCTTCACGGCGCGCAAGCACAAGATCCTGCAGCAGCTGAGCGTGCCAGACGCGGAGTACACCGACGCCTCGCCCAAGGGATCCGTGGACGTGGGCATCCGCGAGCTGATTGGCGAGCTCAACGCCCTGGACGGCTTCGTCACGACGAGCAGCTGCGCGGGGCGGGTCAGCGTATTCCTCGAAGGGAAGCGGAAAGAGGCATCGTCTGCAAAGGTGCCCAACGGCGAGGGTGGTGATGCCAAGGTTGCCCCGACGGAGGGTGAAGACACTGCGAATGGGCTTGCGACGATAGCTGGGCCCGGCGGGAAGGGCGGCGGCGGCACGTGGTTGTTTGTATCGCACGATCCCGTCCCTGGGCCGCATGATGAGGATGGCAGGCTGCTGAGGCTGCTTGGTCTCGTGGATGAAGCCGAGGGGAGGGAGGCTGGCCCCGGAGAGGCGGGAAGCACTCGGTCTGGGCGGAGGAGACGGCGGCTTATACACTTCAAGTTCGAGCCCATGGTATGTTTGACACCATTCATTCTGTACCCACACGCAAAAGCTCATGCTCATGCACTCGCTCTCAATCTTCCAATGCTTCCTGCACGCAGTCTGACTAACCAAACCCCTCAGATCCTCCACGTCCTCACAGCATCCCCATCCCACGCCCAGCTCCTGCTCAAATGCGCCCTCGCAGCCGGCTTCCGCGAGAGCGGCGCCCTGAACCTCCTGCCCGCCGCGCCATCCGCCGACGACCAGCAGCAGCAGCCGTCGGTGACTCCCATCGTGGGCGTCCGGACGATGGGTCTCGGCCTCGAGTCCCTCGTCGGCTACGTCGACGACTCCAACGACACCCGCCGCCACTGCACCGTCTCGGCGGACTACCTCCGCGACCTCGTGGACATCGCCAACGAGCGCTTCGTCGAGAACGCGGCGCGGATCGCAAGGTTCCGCGCCGCGCTGCAGGACGCCGTGGCGGGACCGCCCGCGCGGCTGGGCGAGGGCGGCGCCGAGTGGGAGGATGCGGCTGTCAGGAGGGAGCGTAAACGGGCTGAGGGGTTGAGGCGGAAGGAGGAGAAGATGCTCGCTGCCAAGGAGAAGATGCAGGCTTCTGAGGGTTTGGTAGAGGACGCTGTAGATCTGCCGGAATACCAAATTCAAGGGCTGTGATGATGCATGTGCACCAAAGTTCATTTCGCCATCTATACACTTCTCTCTCTTTTTTATCTTTGCCGTCGCACAGTGTGTTGTACATTCTCGCCCGTCTTCTTTTCCTTTCCCCTCGTCTACCGGCGTCATCCTCCCCTGATCCATCACTCAAGAAAAATGAAACGCAAAATATAAAGATGGATTATCAGGGATAGGACAGACCACCCACCACCACCACCGTCACCACCGTCACCATTCCCTCTCACAGCATAGAAACCCGCCTTCTCTCCTTTTCCTTTACGAGATGACCTTCTCAACCCAGCCCTTCTCCAACCTCTTCACCTCCTCCTTGAACGCCTCCACCTCCTTCCAGCAGTCGAGCGGCCGGCGGTCGTTCTCGCGCAGACACCGCACGACCTCGCCGCGCGCCTTCTCCACGCCCTCGGGCAGCGCGCGCACCTGCTTGCGCTCCGCCAGCTTCGCGCGCAGCGCCTCGACCTCCTGCTTGACGCTGTCGTGGCTGCGCTGGCCCTCGGGCGCCGCGGCGGTCTCTTCCGAGGCGATCTTGTCGTGCGCGAGGCGAAGGGCCTCGGACTCCTTGGCCTGCAGGCGCTTCAGCTCCTCGGCGACGCGGCGCTGGATCTGGAGCTCGGCGAGCTGGGCGCGGGAGGCATCGGTCTGTGAATTGGGTGATCAGGTTAGCTTTGGGGAGTTTGATGAGGGGAGTTGGGTGTGTGTGTGTGTGTGTGTGTTTGGAGGGGCTTTTTTGAAATCGCGCAGGGACGGGTTGCCGAGGCGGGGGTTAGAGCAGCGAAGCTCGGAGGGGAGATATTCGGTGGCCTGGCTGGCGACGGATGGAGAAGTAGGAGACGTGATTTACCTCTGGGCTGGACTGCAGCTGCTCGACGAGGTCGTGGGAGATGCCCGAGGGCGCTGGGCTGCCGGGCGCGGGTTAGCTGGGTTGGTTTTCCTTGCAAACGACGAGCAGATCGGTTCGAGGGGTGGCATTGGGAGGGGGACTTACGCCTTCCACAGGTGTGGCGGCGTGTTGGAGGACGGCTTGGACTCGCTGGCACCCATGATTGCGGCCTCAATGGCTTGGGGGGGGAGGTGACTTTGATATTGTTTGGCGGGCCGTGATGGTATGGAATTTTCCGGATCCGTGAGAGCAGCGCCCAGGCCAGGTCCCGTCGTCGAGCTGGCACAGCTCCGATGGGCCGGCGCTTGGTGGGCGCACGTGACGGGCTGCGGTGATGGCAGTCTTAGTCATGGCGCCTTATGTCATCATATGTCTCTGGGCTTAGTCATCTTGAGCAGAGTGGCAGCTGGCTGAGCACGTCAGTTGCCAGCTGGCTAGGATCTGCCCTCCACAGCTTCTGAACAACCTTCTGGAAGCCTTTTCTGATAGCGAGCACTATTTCTCAGACTCGCTGCCCGCCCTGAGAAGTCCCACGTCCGTCGGTGACCCCCGCGCACTCCCACCACCCGCCTCTTATTCAACGCACTTCATCACCCTCATCTTGTTTCAAGGATCGCGGGCGACTCGAGAATGGGCGGAGATATGGGAGGGTCTTCCAACATCGCAAGGTCTACGCGGTCAGCCTCGGCTGGGCCAGATTTTGACAGGACGGTTATCTCGGTGAGATTTTTTTTCACGATGCGAAGGATTGGCAATTGCAACCAGCGAGAGGCTCGCTCCAAGATCCCCTTCCCTCTCTCTCCAAGCGAAACCTCTCAATAAACACCCGGAAGGCCAAGCAGCAGCATAGGATGTTGCCAAGCAGACGACAATATCGATAAACAAGATGGCGGCTCAGCAAGGTCTTAAACCCAGCCAGTCGCAAGACACCCAAGACGGCAGAGAAATGAACAGACCCCCAATGCTTAAACAGAGGACTCGGCGGAAAATATCACGAAGAGGCCGCATATCTCGGCTTCATCTGCACGTGTTTGGCAGGACAGCAGCCCGCTGGACCTGGACGGTGAGATAGATGGTGCTAATGCATGCCATGCCACGCCCGCCTACGCTCACCTGAAGCGGACGGGGCACCAGCAATATCATTGAAACGGCTGGCCACCGAACAAGCAAATGACTTCATGGATCGCGCACGCTGCATGCCGCCCACCTTTTCACCCGCCCAGGCTGGCCCCTGCCAGGACCCAAGGCGGCTCGCTTCTAGCCCTCTTTCTCTCTCTCTCTCTCGGTCCTAGGCGTTGTGGTTGCTGCGGCCACTGTGGACGACCCAGCCAGGCGGTTTGCGAACTTGCAAAGGGAAGAAGGGCCCCACGATGGCCCGCGATGGAGGGCAGAAAAGGCTCTTTTCGGAACTCGTCTCCGAGAACTGCGGGCAGGGAGGGCCGGGTTGGGCTCATTTGTTTGCGACGGCGCTTGACGAGGGACTCCCCCGCTGGAGGAAGCACAGGGCCCCTCGTCGGGGGGCACGGCTGCACCGTCACATCCCGCAATTTGTCTGCGGCCGAGGCCAGCAGCGCCTCTTGCTCAAAGAGGGCTGTTCTGTCCGCTGCGAGAACTCCAAGTCAGTTCGCGGGCAGGTGGTGACGATATGAAGGAGCGGCCATCAGCCGCGGTAGGGAACGCCCCTGGTCGGCAGACTGCTCCGCCCTTGGTGGTGGTGGGGGCCGGATCTCTCCCTCTATGGTTTTTTGCGCATCGTCTCCCTTTTCACTCCTCAATTTTGGCGTTATCTTCAGTACATATTGCGACCGTTCGGAGTGTTGCGAGGACAGGGGGTTGATCTGATGTCGATGGGGTTGTTGGGTGTTCTAACCCAGACAACAGCTTTGACTTTTGACAGATCAGACAGGCCACACAGACGTCTGCGAACTGCAGGAGTGGCAGGTGCTGACTTGCGAAAATTACACTTTAGTCTGCGAGTTTAAAATTCGTCTAGGGGCAGCGGGCGGCTGGCAACACCAACAGGATGATCTGTAGATTGTTCGATTCTGATCCCTCGGCGGCAGGGAAGGCGCGTCAGCGTAAGTGATGGCGATAGGAAATGCCCAGATGCGGTATATGAAAGACGCCGGATGGGCAGAGATGAGGTGAGTGGGCGGCATTGACCGACGGGATATCGTCAGATGTCGTCAAATGAATGCCACGGCTCAATCGGCCGAGAAGCACGGCACAGCATTATGGCTGAGACGGGTCCGTTGATTGAATGGTGAGGGGCTTGCTTCACATGCTGCGAGAGTCTCTGGTTTTCCCAACTGCCAAAGAATTTGTTCTCGGCCCCTCTTCTCGAAGGGTTACCACGTCAGTCGGAGGTGTCAGTTGAGCCCATCTCGATGACACATTGGAACCGAACGTCAGTTGCCGTGTTTTCCAGCTTGCTGTCCCACGCAAGGGAACGGTAGAGCAAAGATGGGTACGCGGCGATATCTGCGCATCTTATGGCGCCCCGTAAGGAATGCGGTGCACGACGTCCGTGTCACCGGTTTCCACACGCACCACCGGAATTCGGGAGCCCTTCTTCTTCCAGACGGGAAACAGGACGCACTACGCAGGATCGAGCGTAGTGTCGTCTCGTGTACGCGTTGCAGCCGGAGTGCGACTGGGTACGGATATCTTGGTCGGATCTTGGGGCACGCAACGTTGGGCCTCGTGGCGCCCGACGCAACGGTTTCCTTCTGTCTCTGGGCAGTGTGTCCCAGACAAGGGACCCGAGGGGGCGGACGAACGATGGAAACAATCGAACGACCCTACCCCGAGATCTTTCCCTTCCCCCCAAAGGGGACTCGGACGAGAAGAGGATGGACGGAGAAGCCAACTGGTCTGTGATGTCTCTCGCTTCGGAACAATCGGCTGTTTAGACTGGCCGATTCCAGTGGTCATGGGCCAACAAGCTTGCAGGTCTCGACAATGGGGTTTCGAATGACTGCACGGGGTGAACAAACGCAACGGTCTGGACGGGTGCCTCCCAGCCAATTGTTGGCATGCCGCTCCAGTCATTCGGGCGTGCTCCAGGGCGGCTGGGCGGTGGATGAGAGGCCCAGAGAGGCCCACCAGAAAATGGCGAGAAAAAGACCAGCAAATCCTCGGTGACCCCTTGAGGTTGTGCATTTTGGTCATCATTTCCATGCCATGTGCAGAAAGAAGCATGTCGGGTTCAGGTTCAGGATCACCCATCCCCACTGAATGAACAGAGCTTTGGTGAAAGGATTGGCTACTCGTCTTGGCTTTCTTGGGTTCTCGGGTTGGCACCTGGCGATTGGCTCTGTGCGACCGAAGCGACCGCTCCCCCGTCCCTGTTCATCCGGTCTTTTCCCCTGTCATTTGCTGGCAGCCCCCTGGATGAACCCGCCAGACAGCGCTGTCAGTTGTCAAGCCCATTCGCCTTTGGTTGGCCTGTGGCCCAGTCAGCGTGCAGCACACCACGAGCTGACGGAGGCGATGGAGTCAGGAACGGCGCAGTTCTGACCAGTCGAATGGCCCAGGGGCCAAGACGATGGCGAACAGCCCGGCAAACACTGGACCATTCAGACTGCGCGTTTGGCCAGGGAACACGGCCAGGTGAAATCGACCAGCAGCAAGCCACAGATGCAGTCCGCCAGAGCCAGTCAACCCGAGAAGGGCCAACCAGTCAACTGTTTCGTGTTCCTGATTTTCGCCAAGCACGCAGTGGTTCTCGTGCATCCTGCAGTGCTTGCTTGCTTGCTCAGCAGGATGCAGTTCGTCTTGATTCCCCTTCAGTTGTGGACGACTGACGGGAAGGGGTCCTGTCTCTGATCATCCGATTGAGCCGTGCCGGTGCGAGACCATTCGTCACGGAGGATTCAACGGCGCAAAAAAAAAAAAAAAAAGAGACATCCGATCCCTTCTTCATTCCAGTCGTCCGATTTGGCAAACAGTCAGCACTCAGACATCCAGTTACAGTTTGTCCTACTTTGGAAGATGCGACGACAAGAGCCTTCGCTTCCCGAAAGAACAATTAAGGTGTAGAGAGGCGAGGGAAGCGAATGAAAATCATGGTAATCAGCAAACCCAAGCAGCCAGGGGAGACCCCTCCCAGCCTCAGCGAACGGTGACATTGGATCTTGGTGATTGGCAACAAGGGATCGCCGTTCGCTGTGTACCTGTCCATGGATTTTCATAGTACAACCCATACACCTAATAATGAAGAGGTACAGGATGTACGTATCCCCTGCCAGTGCCATCCCTGCCCTGCCCAGCCTTCCCTGTCGGCAACCCCTCCTTTCTTCGCCCACTCAAGTCTTGGGCAAAGTGCTGGTCCTCCCACTTTGGCTGTTGCTCGTTGGACGGCGCATGTGCTTTGCTTGTCCCGGCTTATTTTTCCTCTCTCTTTTCTTGCTTGCCTGCTCCATCTCATATCTCCGCCAGGGTCATCTGTTGGCACTGGCGTGAGCAGGAGCCGATGCGTGGGCCGATGAGCAAGGCGCAGTGATTCCATTCCAGCTCACTGAGGCGCGGGATTGGGTTAGACTGACGGCGAGATGGGCAGATGTCCTGACAACATCCCTGGGAGGAGCGTCCTTTTCGGGCTGTTGGCAGCCAGAAGGACCTGCGCGTCTGAATATGTATGCTACAGGTGAACACGCACAACAGCTTGGGGTTTGGTTCGTATCTGGAAGCGATACAAAAGTACAAGCTGGAATAGCCGCGCAGAGGACGAAAAGGGGTACATGGCTAGCGCGCCGCGTATGTACGGCAACGCAGGTACCTAGCGGCGCTGCCAATGCCCTGCCAATGCCCTGCCTAGCCTTATCTTTGCGTAGCGCAGAAGACGACGTCCTGCTTCTTGAAGACGGGATGGAAGGATGGGAAGAGAAAGGTGGACGGATGCTTGCCGAGCCAGCTGAGCCAGGCAGGGCACCGATGTATCTTTCTCCCGGAGACGCCTGTCGTGAACGATTCGTAGGCTGCGAATAGATGGCCCAGGCGATCCAGTCATTCCCGTTCGTCCCTTGCACGCCACCCATCCAGGGGAATGCACCCTGCCCTCACCCTTGACGGCCCTCCCAGCTAGCCTGCAGCAGCATGCAGTCCAGGCCCCCAAAGGAGGAGACCCAGAGAGGGCCCCTCGAAGGAGACTTGCAGAGGAACTAAGAGGAGCCTCTCGGCGGCGCTACCGTGGGTCCCCCGGCCTCCTCACGGCACGTACATGGCATAGAGAGACAGAGACAGACAGACAGAGAGAGAGAGATGTGAAGGGAAACGCCTCTCATAAAAGTACCACGGCAGCCTCTCTCCACGGCCCGGCGTGGACCACATCCCAACCACTCTCTGTTTCTCTTTTTCCCTTCCCTCGAGGATCGTCACTGCTGACCTATTTTTTGTGAGACCCCGTTTTGCTGGAATTCGACTATTCTTTCTTATTCGAACACCTCTTTGAAAGAAAAGAGGCTGGAAAGTTTTATTGCTTGCGAGAAAGAGAAGGTTTCTGGAGACCAATATCTATTTTTTTGAGGAGACGCCACTGCAACCAAGAACAACACACAAACACACGCCCGGGGCATCGAGACGAAAAACAAGGCCTGGACTGGAGTGGACTTTTGACTGCAGATACATTCATACGGACTGTCACTGCTTGTGTTGATTCACCTTGCGGTCATTTGCACTATTCGTAGTGTACCAAGAACCAAGAAAAACACAGCCCTCTCCGCCCTCCCGTCGGCCCTTCCACAGGTTGCTCAGGTCCTTCCCCCCTTTAAAAATACGGAAACAACGGCCGTGGCCCCGACCGACCCTGCCTCGACCGCCGACCCCCCGACCTCACCCAGGAACTTACACACCACCACTGGGCGCACCCGCACCGCCGCCAATCGCGTCTTCCTTCACCACCTCCCGTCAACCTCGTCTCTCTCTTTTTTTCCGCAACCCACGCCCGGTTCGACCACTTTCGCGATATTTTCGCTTCGCTCATTTCAACAGTCCCGTGAGATTCACTAGCTGAATCCACCACGCGACACTTCTGAACCAGCTTGTTTTCGGGTTTTTCATCTCGAGATCCACAGCTCGTTCCTTCCCTTCGCTAGCAACAGCTCCGTCAGAGGCGGTCTACACTCGTTTTCTTCCCACTCACTCCCTCTTCAAGACATCACCAACGCCACAACACCAATCCGAAAAAAATTCAAACGGTCCAACGGCTCGCCTTGTTCCAGTCCATTCGTCATCCCGCAAACCGAAAAAAGGGCTTTGTATTTTTTTTTCTGATTCCCAAAGAAGAAGGATACCCTCATTCCTTCCCACTCATTCACTCACCTTTTCTGCGTGGTTCCCCACATCACAACACACGAGGATACCGGCTTCTAGATCCCGAAAAGGACGCGGCACGAGACCCTGCGAAGCAGCCAGCTAAGAGACGCACAAATATATTGACGTCGCTTCCGTCCCTTCTCCCAGTACGCCAATCGCCAAAAGCCACTGAGCCCATCATCCGCTCAGTCAGTCAAAGCTCGCCTTCCGACTCCTTGCTCGGCCAGATTCAGATCGTCCTAAGCCTTGTTGGGATCGCCATCACTCCCACCGCAGCCAACCTTCCAGCTTGGAGTGAAGAAAAAAAGATCAGCACGAGGATCTCAAGCCTAGCTAGCTGCAGCTCCCCATCGCCCGACCCAAATTCCCGTCAGAGACGTGCGCAGCACCACCACCTACGCACTCACCACCATCGCATCCTCTCACTCCGAGGTTGGTCGCATTCCTTGGTCACCCCAAACGACACCTGCACCGACTCACTGCACGTCATATTCGACACACTGTGCCGGTACTTTCAAAGGCCTCACTGCTTTGGAACAGGCTTGCTGTCATCCCGGTCTACCCTTTGTCACTGGCTTGTATCACCACCAACAATGACATTGTGCCTCGACCTCAACCCCCAATAACAGTACGCCGCCTTCTCTCTCTTTCGAGCTTTGCCGGACGATTCTAGCAAACCTGCAACACCTTTCGGGACCTGCCTATTTCCTACGTTGCGGCAACCTTGCAACAGAAAATCCTGGACCTGGACCTGGACTACCGTCCCTAACCGATCCAGCCCACTCTTTACTCGGGAACAACGACAAATACCCCTTCTCTTAACCACATTGACTCTGAGAGTCATCAGCAAACGACAGAAAATCAGATCAAATGGATATTCAACGGCGCAGGATCGCCGGCTTGGTGGCGGATATGATCCCCACAGCGGCACTCCTCGAGCGCTCCGGCTCGACGGAGAGCACCGATGCGGCTGAGGCTTCCTCAACCATCTCCCCCTACCACTCCAACCTCGCTGGTGTAAACCAGCCCGTCAACATGCTGTTCAAGGACACGCTCTGGCTGACATTTGGCGGCATGGCCGTCATCGTCCTCTTCATCACAATTAGCCGCATCCTCTGGGCTCAGCTCCGTCACGTCACCGCCATGAACGTTGACGGTGAGAGACAACACTACTGGAAGACGACCCAATGGAGCTGGATGCCCAGCTTGAAGAAGCATCTCATGTATGCCCCCCTCTGGAACAAGCGTCACAACAAGGAGATCAAGCTGTCGACCATCGGTATCGGAACCCTGCCCTCGCGCATGCACGCCTTCATCCTCTTCATCTACATCGCCAGCAACATGGTCTACATGTTCTTCCTCAACTGGGAGAACAAGAACATCTACTCCTTCTGCGCCGAGCTCCGTGGCCGCTCCGGAACCCTCTCCGTCGTCAACATGGTCCCGCTGATCATCCTCGCCGGCCGCAACAACCCGTTGATCGGCATGCTGCACGTCAGCTTCGACACTTACAACCTTCTCCACCGATGGGTTGGTCGCATGTCCGTCATCGAGGCCATTCTCCACACCATCGCCTGGATGATTGTCCAGGTTGCCGACAGCGGTTGGGAGGGCGTTTGGTATAGAATGTCGAACGAGCTCTTCATCGGATCCGGTATGGCGGGCACTATCGCCCTGACGGTCATCATGATCCTCTCAGTCTCCCCGGTCCGCCACGCCTTCTACGAGATCTTCCTCAACGTTCACATCATCCTCGCCTTCTTCATCTTCCTGATGACCTACATCCACTGCGCCGTCGCAGGTCTCCCTGGTGGCCTCCCCCAGCTCCCCTGGATGATTGCCATCTTCATCCTCTGGTTCCTCGAGCGCATGGCCCGTATCGTCCGCGTCGCCTACATGAACTGGTCCGACCGCGGTGTCTCCGACGCCATCGTCGAGCCCTGCCCCGGAGAGACCACTCGCGTCACCATCAACCTCCCCCGCTACGTTGACGTCAAGCCCGGCACCCACTGCTACCTGCGCTTCAAGGACATCCGCCCCTGGGACTGCCACCCCTTCTCCGTCGCCTGGGTTGAGCACATCCCCGACCGCAATTCCCTTCACCTCGACGAGGAGAAGGGTACCCTCAGCCACATCGACAAGAAGAGCCACACGACCTCCGTCTCCTTCATCATCGGCGCCCACAGCGGTTTCACCCGCGACCTGTACAACGTCGCTAGCCAGAGCGGCCAGACCGCCATCCGCATGAGAGCCTGCCTCGAGGGCCCCTACGCAGGCCACCACTCGTTGAACTCTTACGGCCACGCCGTTCTCTTCGCTGGCGCCACGGGAATCACTCATCAGATGTCCTATCTGAAGCCCCTCATCGACGGCTACAACAACGGCAGCGTCGCCACCCGCCGCATCACCCTCGTCTGGATCGTCCGCGACTACGAGGCCCTCGAGTGGGTCCGCCCCTGGATGGACACCGTCCTCCGCCTCCCTAACCGCAAAGACATCCTGCGCATCCATCTCTACATCACCCGCCCGCAAAACCCCCAGCAGATCGTCTCCGCCTCGACGACGGTTCAGATGTTCCCTGGCCGCCCCAACATCCCCAAGATCATGGAGCGCGAGGTCAGGGACCAGATGGGTGCCATGTGCGTGACCATCTGCGGCCCGGGTGCGCTTGCCGACGACGTGCGTTCCGCGGTAAGAGGTGTCCAGGACATGGGCACGGTGGTCGATTTCGTCGAGGAGAGCTTCACGTGGTAATACCCTCTCCTCCATCCATCTCCGAGCAGAAACGAATTCATCTTTGGGCGTCAACGGTACCAAGCGACTTCATTTTATTTCACGCAAAGGAAAGGGACGAACGAAAAAAGCGGCGGGGATTCTTTTGAATGTTTGGTGGTTTTCTTGCGGACTTGTTTTTCCGACATGGGTGACGATGGTTACACCTCACGGCCGCTGCGTCTCTTGTCATAATGGGCTCGCCTCCTAAACTTCTTGTGTTGTACATATTTCTCATACCAACGCTTTTTCCTGGCATCGGGGTTGGTTATCCTCTCGGAATGGGTTGGATGAGTGGGGGAGCCTTGTCTCTCGGACTTGGAAAACCTCTACGCATCTCGCTTTTCGAGGATGGGCCTCTTCCCGCATCTCTCTCTTGTTTCTGGCTTCCCCTCCCTTCGTGGAGAGGGAAAAGCCTTTTTGTCTAATTGTTGGAACGTATATATCCCCCCCACTACAGCAGACACCAGCACCAAACTGCATCTCGTCCCATCGGACATATTTGAGATGTAACGTGCTTGGTTGTACATAGCACCTGCTCATGAAGATAGAGTATAGACGAGACGTCTAAAAATCGGATTTCAAACAAACCTCTTTTGGTATTTCTTTTGCTGGTGATATGTGATGTGATGTTTATGTGTGTATCAGATTGGTCCCGGATTCGGTCGGATGACTCTAAAAGCGTCAAATTGTTGAGACGGCTGGTGGATATGGGTTTGAGGGACGGGCCGCGACTGAGACATGTGGAAGTGACTCATCCCCTTCCCTCCCCCGGGCCAACGGTGGTGATTTTGCATGCGGTGGACTAGATGCAGAAAGGTGATGGGTGTCTCTTTTTGCTCATCGTATCGAAATTGGGCATGGGGAGAGAGAGGGAGACGTTCTTGGAGTGTGGGGTGACGCGGAGGGGAGGGTATGGAGCGGTGTCATGCGAGGCTGAAGCCGGCCGAGATTGACGTCTAGGTGATGAAGGGGAGACTGGGTATCAGACTGGGTGGGATGGGTGGTGGGTGAGTCACGGCTGAGATGGCCCCCGGATGAAGCTTGGAGATTCGAGATCCTGCGGCAGGGCCCCGGTTAGCTCGACATGGATAGCTACAGCTTGAGATGACTCTTGCTCCATGCCGAAGGAGATGGTAGTTCTTTTCTTGAAGAGTAGCAGAGGGAGACGCGTTTGTTGAGGAGACGGGCTTTCTCAGGGTTGTCGGCGTATATGAGATGGGAGGGCCACATCTGATCTAGGGCATTGGCATATTCAATCGACAAAGTTCGAATTTCTAGCTCGCATCAAGTCGGCTTAACAACGAGGATGTCGTCAAAATTGAGCTCCACGAGGCGGCAACCGACGGGAGTCACAATCATGGGCTCTCCTCCTCCTCCCGGGGTAGACATGCAAGGGCTCGATGTGAGCGGTTCAAATACACCCTTTGCGATTGGAAGAAGAAACGACATGGAGCATGTTGATCAGCCTCCGAGTGGCATTGTTCGTGGGGAAAACCGCGGTGAAAGCAGCGTGGTGGCTTGGGGGTGGTGCAGACTGGTCGTGGATGACTGACGTCTGTTGTCGTCCGCAACAGAAGGCCCCCACGACGTAGCGAAGCTATCCGGCCGGTCATCGGGGCTTGGGACAGGGATGGCAAGTGTCCACCGCCGACGGTTCCGGGCTGCTGATAAGTCGGCCGTTGGGGAGGAGTTGATACCGTCGAACCGCGGAAAAGTTCGACGGGGGCCCCACGAGCCCGATGTTCGGACGTCCCTCCCCAGCGGTGCGGCTAATGTCGGCATATTGGAAGATTGTCTCGTGCTCCATTGTCGACGACGTCGATGAGAATGGCTTCGTTTGCTGGGAGTGGACTGGGAAGGGGGTTGATGTGACTAAGCTGTTCGCAATGTTCTCGGGCCAACGCAAAGGCGGTCGAGTCAGTTTGGGATATGCAGCTCTGGGAGGCTACGTCAAACGGGGAGGTTAGGCGGTAGGAAGTCGAGGTGAAGCTGAGAGGCCTGGCCGATCGATTAACCGGTCATTGGCTATTGGGGGGAACGGGCTGCAATGAGGTCGATGAATGGCGGTTTGGGGACTGAAGGGGAGACCCCGTCACTTGCGCCCTCGTGCAGTCCGTCTTCACAGGAAAAAGCAAGGCGAGAGACGGGTTGCTGCTGTGGTGCGATTGCGGCACTGGTGCAACCCCGCCATCCACAGCGGCCAGTGCTGCGATAAAAACCAATCAGGATGGGCCGTATGTCGGACCTACAGGACGCGGGGACTCGGAACTGGGCCCCCCACTCCAATGACATTGATTTGGAGAAGAACAGAAAAAAAAGCTGAAAATTTTCGAATCGAACAGAGGTCCAATCCGATGCCAATGCGCCCTTGCGCCCTGCGTACGACTTGACGGGAGCGATCGCGGGGGAGGAGGAATACCGTATACTACACACACTGATCACCCGTTCTGCCGTCCCGTCCAGCGCCTGGCTGCGTGTATCGTTTGATCGTTTCTCCCCGGCCGGCATACAGTGCAGCCCGGAGCCATTGGAAGTGCTTGAATAAACCGGGACCGTTGCTGCGGGATTCCGTTTTATTGCCTTCTGAGATGCAAGCTTGCAGCGAGTAGCGCGGGTTGGGTATTAGGGGCGAATCGAATCGAATATCCAGTGACAAGTAAATTGTAAGGAACTTGGGTCGGCAGTGTACGTACTGCTGCGCAGCCGTTTTTGGTGGTGGTGGAGGGGGGAGGGGAGAAAAATAAATAAAAAAAAATCCAAGGGTGGGCTGCCTGTCATTGAGCAGCAGTCCGTCTTCGTAGCCCGACTCTTTGCGACCGCGAACCTTGTGACTCAATCTTTCCCTACTCCTTTCTCCCCTTTTGTGACTGCGATCTTTCTCTCTGTTGACGACTTTTGCTACAAATACCCTTTTCTCCTGCTTGAGAGCCTCCAATTCTAGCAGGACACTCTCTCTTCTCTCCCAGCACACGGAACCGATCCGCCCTTACTTACACCTCCCCCGCGAAATCTGCCCCGCACCCAGCCCAAGATGCCGATGTAGGTGACTCAATGGACGAAACCCCAAAAATCACACAGCATGACGTTCCTTGCAAACATGAGATGCTGACAATCTGCTTCTCGCGTGCAGGCTCAAGGATCCGTCGACGAAATACAAACCCTTCCCTCCCCTCAAGCTTAAGGACCGCCAATGGCCCGACAAGACCATCACAAAAGCCCCGCGATGGCTGTCGACGGATTTGCGTGATGGCAACCAGAGCTTGGTCGACCCAATGGCATGTCACTCCCTCCCCCTCCCCAATTGATTTTACACGACAAAGACCAAGCAATTCCTGGTCTCAGCCAGTGTCAGCAGTCCAAAAGGTACCACCAGCGCTAACGGGGTCGTTGTCTCGAAACACAGAACGGCGACGAGAAGTGGCGCTACTTCAAGATGCTGTGCGAGCTCGGCTACAAGGAGATCGAGGTCTCCTTCCCCTCCGCCTCCCAGACCGACTTCGACTTCACCCGCCGCCTGATCGAGACCCCCGGCGCCGTCCCCGACGACGTATACCTCCAGGTCCTCTCCCCCTGCCGCGAGGACCTCATCAAGCGGACGGTCGAGTCCCTCAAGGGCGCCAAGAACGCCATCGTCCACATCTACCTCGCCACGAGCGAGTGCTTCCGCCGCGTCATCTTCGGCTTCTCCGAGGATGAGAGCGTCGAGCTCGCCGTCCGCTGCGCTAAGCTCGTCCGCTCCCTCACCAAGGACGACCCCGCCCAGGCCGGCACGAACTGGCAGTTCGAGTTCTCCCCCGAGACCTTCTCTGACACCTCGCCCGAGTTCGTCGTCCGCATCTGCGAGGCTGTCAAGGCGGCATGGGAGCCCTCCGTCGAGGTCCCCATTATTTTCAACCTGCCCGCCACTGTTGAGATGGCTACGCCTAATATCTACGCTGACCAGATCGAGTACTTCTGCCGCAACGTTACTGAGCGCGAGAAGATCGCAGTATCGCTTCATCCCCATAATGATCGCGGCACTAGTGTAGCTGCAGCTGAATTAGCCGTGATGGCCGGCGCCGACAGAGTCGAGGGTTGTTTGTTTGGCAATGGAGAGCGTACTGGTAACGTGGACCTTGTCACTCTCGCCCTGAACCTCTACACCCAAGGCATTTGGCCCAACGTGGACCTGTCCGATATCAACCGCGTAATCGACATGGTTGAAACTTGCAACAAGATCCCAGTGCACCCCCGCGCGCCGTATGGCGGATCTCTGGTTGTCTGCGCCTTCTCAGGGTCTCACCAGGATGCTATCAAGAAGGGTTTCCAGATGCGCGAGAAGGAGGGCGCAAAGAACGAGGACCGCTGGCAAATTCCCTATCTCCCCCTCGACCCTGCCGATATTGGACGCACATACGAGGCCATCATCCGTGTCAACTCCCAGAGCGGCAAGGGTGGCGCGGCATGGATCATTTTGCGCAAGCTGCAGCTTGACTTGCCCCGTGGGCTGCAGGTTGCGTTCTCCAAGGTCGTGCAGGAGAAGACGGATTCCCTTGGCCGGGAGTTGTTGTCAGAAGAGATCACGGATCTGTTTGAGCAGACTTACTTCCTCCGCGAGAACCCAAGATTCACAATTGTGGACTACAGCATCACTCCCGACCGTTCGCAGAGCCCCGCGCCGCCTGCTCCAGGCAAGACGCAAGATACCAAGAACCTGAAGAGAGTATTCGAGGGTGTGGTTGGTATCGACGGCAAGGAGTACCAGCTGCGCGGACGCGGCAACGGTCCCATCTCCAGTTTGGCCAACGCCCTGAAGAGCGTCGGCATCAACCTGGACGTCGAGGATTACAAGGAGCACGCTATTGGTGCCGGTCGCGATGTCAAGGCTGCTACGTACATCGAGTGCACCGCCACGGGCACCAAGCAGAAGTACTGGGGTATCGGTATCCACGAGGATGTGGTCCAGAGTTCTCTGATTGCCCTCCTGAGTGCCGCCAGCAACGTGAGTGCCCATGGTAAAACTGAGATTTTGAGTCCCGTACTAACATAGGCCTGCGCAGTTTGTCGGCAGCCGCCCCGGTAGCCCTATCCTGGCCAAGCCCATCCCGACCAGGTCTCTGAGCCAAGAGCTGGACCTCGAGCCTACGAACGGTACCAACGGGGAGACGCCGAACATTGTTGCGGCTCTGGAGGAGAAGGCGAACGGCATGTAAAGGGTTTGGTGAGCATCCAGCTGGTGAGGCATATGGACGAGGCAAAAAAGTTTTTGGTTGAGATGCATTTTCGGTGACATCAAAAAATGGGACATGAGGGAGATGCTGCTCGCATGGCCATGTAAGTCCTTCACTTTGGACTTGATGGCCGATATTCTTTTACTTGTATGAAAGGGTTGTTTTGTTTGATTCCAAGGAACGAATGAAAAGCATTTGAATTGGGCATGAGTCATCTAGATCAGTGCTTCACATCGTTCCGTCCTAATAAGGCGGGCGAACGGTGAAGGGCAATAATGATAATAATAGGGGTGACTGGGAGGCGGTGGTGGTGGCCCGGGCCAAGATCGTATTTCCTAATTGCCAGCGGGAAACGATACAACAAAAAAAGGGCCACGCTCGGATCCGGCTGCCTGGAAACGCTGATGAGCAGGATGACGTCTGACTCGGGGGCTCGGATGGGCTGTCACCCAACCACACAAAACCGGTGGCAGCAAGGAAACGCGGGCGGGTAGCCTTACGCATTGCTCTCTGGGTAGGGTGAGCAACAAAAAAGTCGGCAACGACCACACAGACAGGGCAAGGTAAGCGGCGGCTCGTCTCAATCTTGTTTAGCTTATCTTGCTTTCTTGTCCCCCCTTTCCCGGACGTCACAGTTTGTGTGGTCTGAAAAGAGGAGGGGGAATGGCATGGTTTGGTTGGCCCTTTGAGATGACTGCTTTTTCTGACCCCTCCGCTGCCGCCGCCGCCAAACTGAGACTGCGTACACGAAACGAGGGGCAATTTTGAGATGTTGGTTTCTTGTCACTTGACCAGCAGGCTTGGTTTGCTGCGTCTCTCTCTCTCTCTTTTGTTCCTCCTCCGCAGCAGCGGATTGTTTCGGACCACCCACACACACGCACACAGTCAGGCAGTCGCACACACACACCGTATCTTTCTTTTGGTTTTTCTGCATCCTGCACGAGATGAGCAACCGCGCAGCGGCAGCCCCGGCAACCAAGGACATGCAGATGCAGCCCTGGGCGGGATAATTGGGAGAGAGACTGTCCAGTGGATGAGACTGAAGGGAAGACTCAGTGCGTGAGTGAGTGAGGCTTGGTTTGACTCTAGCAGTGCTTGAACCCCGCCTCTCCTCCCCTTTCGCAGGTGTGGGGTTCTGGCTGTGCACTGTAGATACGTACCTGTTGGGGGGTTTTAGCCTCACTGTTTGGTTGGTGAAATGGGATGCGGTGGGGTTCGTTCGACACTTGATCCGGCTTAGAGGTGCATCGTGAGGTACAGGAGGGCGCTGCAGAGGACAGGTGGCGAGAGAGGTAGTGGATGATGGAGACGTAGCGGGGAATGGGTGTCTTTTTTTCCCTTTTTCTACCTAAGGTACCTACGGAGAGGACGGGCACGTAGCGCTTGGTCTGAGCGTTATTTCTTTCGTGCACTGTGCCCAAGAGATGGCCGCAATAGGAAAGGAAAAAACAAATGTCCCGCATCCAGTTTGTTTTGTTTTTTCCCACATTGCGAGTGTCGTCAGCGTCTTTTTGGTGGGCATTCATATAGTTAATAGATGCGACTTGGGATAGGAAAGAAAGAAGGGACTCAACTGATTGAGTACTCATTTTCTTCCAGCCTGCCTCCGGAGTATCAGGTCCCAGTCATCAGGCAGCTTTTGGCAGAGTGCAGGAGTCGCATCAAAAAGGAGTGCAGGCTAGAAGCAGAGAGAAACAACCCCTCCTCGGTTTTTTGCATCAGAAGCTCGTCTCCTTCCCCACACTCATTTAACGCCATCTCGTGCCGCCCACTTTTTCCCACGCCTGAGCCTGAAGTACCTTACCCAGCGACCAGCGGCTCCTGGTTAAGGTACATCCAGACAACCAGAGGACGCACTGTATTGCATAGGCCGGTTGGTTGGGCCAGAATACCTGGGCAAGGTAATTAGCGACTGGGACTGGACTGGACTCCCGTCTTTTGGTGCCAAAGAAAGAAACCGCTGCCCGGGACGGTACGGCACCTTCCTTCCCTGCCTTGTCGTGCACCTGCTGCCGCCTGGAGAAGCAGCGATACCTTCCATTCTTACCGGGAAGGCAGGTAATTAGGTACCTACCTTACCTCACCTGGGATGTCCAGTCTGCTAAGAAACTTGCCTGCATGCCATCCGCCGCTACACTACACTGATCGATCCCCTGCTGCCCCTCCTGCCGCACCGCTGCTGTCTCTCCCGCAGACACAGCAGAGCACCTGCTGAAAGCCCAGCAAAAAGAGGAGGAGGAACGAACCAGTCACACTGAAAGGCAACCCAGCTCCCCTCCCCCGTCCTCTGATCGTCAACAACCTCGCCTGCCCAGAGGTCCCGCTCCCTATTATTTTTTTCTTCTCCTCCTTCCTGCTTCCCATCCAAAAAGAGACAGAGACCCAAGAAAAAAACCTGACATTACTCACAACTTTTCCCTCTCGTCTGTTGTGTTGTTGTTGCGACCAACTTATTTTTTCCTTTAACGGTACGCACCTCTAATTTCATTGCCAAAAAAAGAGCCATCTTCCTCCGTCGTGTCCCCGAAAGTCACTTTTCGACGAGACTCGTTATTTTAATACGGATACCACAGAGCAGCGAAATTCTCTCCCTCTCGCTATCTCTCACTCACCACAACAAACTCTCTCACACTCTCTCCGCACCGTTGTTCGGTCTCTTCTTCTCCTTTCTCTGCCGCTCTCTCGTCTCTCTACAACCAAACAGAGCATCGCCGCCCACCCCCGTACCGTACATTTCTGCGCCCGCCTTGCCGCGCCAACTCTGAACCTTCCTCTCGCCTAGGCTGCTGCCGGCTCCCAGACCGCAAAAAAAACAAACCACCCCCGCGTCTCCCGTGCTGCTGCTGACCCTGAGGTGCGGTGCCTTGAACCCTTCCTCTCCCACCTCCTGACACGTGCAACCTGTCAACGAGCCCCCCTCCGAACCTGACCTGCTACCTCTCAACACTGGCACTGGCTCGGCCTTTCACTTCCTGCTACACACCACATTGAGCCGCAATCATGTCGAGCTCAGAGATCAACCAGGTTTTGGCCAATTCGCTGTCGCCTGGTAAGTTTTACATCCTCGCTGTCCCTTTCCCCTATGTCGCTGCACTTCTCTCTTTTCCCCCGGTTGCCTCGTTGCCGTCGCCGTCGCCATCCATCGAACCCACCCTGGTCGCTACGGCGATGAGACAGATACTGTCCTTCTCTTGGCTCCTCACCCCCAACGCGCATCACGAACGACCTATAGACGATGACGAGGCTGACATTTCATGACCAGACGCGAACTTGCGCAACGCTGCCGAGCAGCAACTCACATCAGCCGCCGAGAACAACTTCGTACGTGCCCGCCCACTTTCGGATCCCCGAGTCCCTCCCCTTTGCCCCCCCACCGCTTCGATCAAGTTTTTGCTAACCTCGTTTGCCTTCCCAACAGCCCCTATACCTCGCAACCCTCGTCCAAGAGCTTGCAAACGAGAGCGCAGAGGGTTCCATCCGTGCCGCCGCCGGTCTCGCCCTCAAGAACGCCTTCACCGCTCGTGACTTCAGCCGCCATCAAGAACTCCAGACAAAATGGCTCCAGCAGACAGACGACGAGACGAAGACGCAGGTCAAGAACCTGACCCTGCAAACACTGGCCTCCTCCAACAGCCAGGCTGGCCAGGCCGCCGCCCAGGTCATCTCCTCCATCGCCGGCCTCGAGCTCCCTAGGAACCAGTGGCAGGACCTGATGAGCATTCTGGTTAAGAATGTCAGCGAGGGCGCCGAGCACCAGAAGCAGGCCTCCCTCACCACAATCGGTTACATTTGCGAAAGCCAAGATGCCGATCTGCGCACCGCCCTTATTGCCCACTCCAACGCCATCTTGACCGCCGTCGTCCAGGGTGCCCGCAAGGAGGAGACGAGCCTCGAGGTCCGCCTGGCCGCCATCACGGCCCTCGGCGACTCGCTCGAGTTTGTCGGCAACAACTTCAAGCACGAGGGCGAGCGCAACTACATCATGCAGGTCGTCTGCGAGGCCACCCAGGCCGATGACTCCAGAATACAGCAGGGTGCCTTTGGCTGCCTGAACCGTATCATGGGTCTCTACTACGACAACATGCGCTTCTACATGGAGAAGGCGCTGTTCGGCCTCACCATTCTGGGCATGAAGTCCTCGGACGAGGACGTCGCCAAGCTGGCCGTGGAGTTCTGGAGCACTGTGTGCGAGGAGGAGATCCAGATCGAGGATGACAACGCCCAGGTAAGGCTGAACCGAATTTTTGCTTCTGAATGACCCACACTGACGATTGCCTCTTTAGGTCGAGAGCGCCGACCAGATGCGACCCTTCTACAACTTCGCTCGCGTAGCTGCCAACGAGGTTGTTCCCGTCCTCCTGATGCTTCTCACCAAGCAGGACGAGGATGCCGCCGATGACGAGTACAACTTGGCCCGTGCCGCCTATCAGTGTCTCGCGCTCTACTCCCAGGCTATCGGCGCCGCCATCATCACCCCCGTTCTTCAATTCGTCGAGGGCAACCTGCGTGCCGAAGACTGGCACCACCGTGATGCCGCTGTTTCTGCTTTCGGCGCCATCATGGACGGCCCCGACGAGAAGGTCCTCGACCCTATCGTTAAGCAGGCTCTTCCTATCCTCATCGGCATGATGGACGACAGCTCCCTCCATGTCAAGGACTCTACCGCCTACGCCCTTGGCCGCATCACCGAGAGCGTTTCGGAGAGTATCGACCCCAACCAGCACCTTGACCCCCTCATCCGCTCCCTGTTCAACGGCCTCATGAGCAACGCGAAGATAGCATCTTCCTGCTGCTGGGCTCTGATGAACCTGGCGGAGCGATTCTCTGGTGACTTCGGTGCCGTCCAGAACCCTCTCACCCCCCACTTCAACCAGAGCGTCACCAACCTGCTTGGTCTGACCGCCCGCCCCGACTGCGATTCGTACGTCCGCACCGCCGCCTACGAAGTCCTCAATGTCTTCGTCCAGAACGCCGCCTCCGAGAGCATGCAGCCCATTGCTTCGTTGTCCGGCGTCATCATTGAGCGTCTCGAGGGCACCGTCCCCATGCAGAGCCAGGTCGTCAGTGTCGAGGACAAGATCATGCTCGAGGAGATGCAGACCAGCTTGTGCACGGTTCTGCAGGCTATCATCACCAGGTTGGAGAAGGAGATCATTCCCCAGGGCGACCGCATCATGCAGACCCTGCTCTCGATCCTCCAGACTATTGGCGGAAAGTCCAGCGTTCCCGACGCCGTCTTCGCCACCATCAGCGCGCTTGCCAACGCCATGGAGGAGGACTTCAACAAGTACATGCAGGCCTTCACTCCCTTCCTCTACAATGCCCTCGGCAACCAGGAGGAGCCCAGCTTGTGCGCCATGGCTATCGGACTTGTCAGCGATCTCACCCGTAGCTTGGGCGAGCACAGCCAGCCGTACTGCGACAACTTCATGAACCACCTGCTGCAAAACCTGAAGAGCCCCACTCTCAGCAACCAGTTCAAGCCTGCGATCCTGCAGTGCTTTGGCGATATTGCCGGTGCCATTGGCGGTCACTTTGAGACATACCTGTCCGTCATTGCCGGCGTTTTGCAACAGGCTGCCACTGTTAACGCTGGTCCTGAGGGCCCCTACGAGATGTACGACTACGTCATTTCTCTGCGCGAGGGAATCATGGACGCCTGGGGTGGCATTATTGGTGCCATGAGAGCCAGCAACAAGAGTAAGTCACTTTCCCAACGCATAATCATGTACACTACTAACAGACCCCAGCCACCGTTCTCCAGCCCTACGTTCCTTCGATCTTCCAGCTTCTCAACCAGATTGCTAGCGACATGAACCGCAGCGAAGCTCTGATGAGGGCAGCCATGGGCGTCATTGGTGACCTCGCCGAGGCCTACCCTAACGGGGAGCTCGTCGAGATCTTCCGCCAGGACTGGCTTACCGCTCTCATCAAGGAGACCAAGACCAACCGCGAGTTCCAGGCTAGGACCATTGAGACCGCGCGCTGGGCTAGGGAACAGGTCAAGCGCCAGCTTGGCGGCTCTTCCAGCGTCATGGCCCAGACCTGAGCTGACCTTCGATATCCAATTACAACTTCTTACCCTGTTTGATTATCCACACCCATTCCCCGAGCCCAGCGCGTACCCTGGAGCAGCCGGTTTCCAATCGTCGAAGCCCGGATCTGCATCAAACTAGGAGACAGCACAGCCCTCATCTTGTCACTACACAGCATCGAACACGGAGAACACTCACGTGTATATAGACACCTTACACATTCCCCAAAGACTAATTTCACCAACCAATACCCCTTGCCAGCACACTTCACCAATTGACACTACACATCACCCCTTACCCCTTGGCTGTATCTTCTGGACTTTGATTTTCGCAACGGATGGCTGGATTAGAGAGGAGGCGGGAGTCCTCATTGTCATGTACGCCTCGCATAGAATCGCGCTGGCGACCTAAAAGTCATGTAGAAGGAGTTTCCCTCAGACGGAACCAGGAGTTTGTTATTTTCATTTTCCGACGGGGAAACGAGAGCAATGAGAGACGGGGAAACGAACGACGTCAACACACAATTCGGAGTCGGCCGCGTCCTTCCTCGGGAGAGAGAGAGAGACCTGTCAAGTGACTGGGTTTTACCGCAGGAAGGGGGAGTATTTGTTCCTCGCAAGAGGCGCATACGCTCTAGGCCATAACCTGTTTGCAATTTCGTCGGGATATCTTTCATTGAAAAGGTACTCGCGCGGTGGTTGGGGTTGAACACACAACAAGACGCCTCACGAAATGGGCTAGGAAGGAGAGTGTAGGGGCACGCGAGGAAAAGACGAGAGTCCTACAGTGGAGGAAACGGACGGCGCGCAAACAGTTCCAAGTATGCTGCTGGGTCAAGTGGCCCCATGTCGCAATGCTTTGGTAGTCAGGAGAAAGTTCAATGAGTTTTGCCCCCTTCAAGTGCATTGGATGTGAGGTCTTCTGTGATGTGTGATGTGTGATGTGTGATATGAGCTCGTGAGCTTCTGTATGAATAACTTGAATGGTCAATATCCCGTGATGAGATGCTCGGAGTCCATCTAGTTCTCCCAGCGTTCGTCATTGACCACGATTGGATCAGGTATGACTTGTGAAGGGGCAGAGGCACACGGATATTTAAGAGGCGCCCAAATTTGTCTCATGAATGCTGAAAGCCAGCGCCAATGGGCTGGCGCCGGCGGCGGACATTCTACGAAGACACAGGCGATGATAATCAAGTCGTATCTCAGGGAAATTACTAGAGGAGTTTCTCACGATGAAGTTGGGTGGAGTCTGGCTTCTCGGAAGAATCAACAAGAATATAGCTGGAACGGTGACGGACGGCGAGCGCTACTGCCGTTTGAGAGGAAGATCGGTTCATGCATTTGGGCCCAGAACGAGTATCGGAGGCGGGTGAGGAAGTCTCATGTCTCATAGCTCCGGGGACGGGCTGCGCATGGGGCTAGAGCGTGGTCTTATTGGCCGTTGTAACAAATCTTTGTGATTGTGATTGTGGGTTTGGGTATTTATAGAGATCGTGGCGGGGGATGGTGTGGCGTTTGGGTATTTCAACCGCTGGTCTATTTGCTGAGTGTTGTAGGTTGAGGTTGCTTGGGGATGACGAGGTTTTGATGCAGGGGATGGCGGTCCCTTGGGCATATAAAGAGAGCACTCGGGGTGTTGAGTTGGATGGGCAAACCAAATGGAGTGATCCTTTTGATTCTGGTCGCCGTTGTATGCCTCACGACTCTGTACGTGCGGGTCTTGGTGGTCCTGAGTTCGTGAGGGAGTAGTCTGTGCAGATGAGAAGGAAGCGCAGATTAAGATTTGGTGTTGAGGAGGGGTGGATAATCACGAGCTTGCGGCGGATAATAGGGAGGGAAGGGAGTGAGATTTTCAGTTGGAGGGATGAGGTCTTGATTTTGGGCTGGATGTGGAGGCTTGGTTGTTAAGCTTATGGCGTTTTATGGGCGCATTTCTCCTGGAAATCGTCAACTCTGGGACAACGAGACCATTGGGTATTCGACTTATATGGATAAATGCTGGCCTTTTAAAGTAGGATGAAACGCTCAGTTAGTGAGGAATCTTGACTGGTTTGGGGAGTATATAATAGACGGTGTTATGACGGATGAAGCCAAGAGCGGGCACGCCAAACAATGAAAAGGTTTACTGGCTTGTTGGTGACCCAGCTGACTAAATGCTTTTGAGCCTAGTGGCTTTTACCGTTGCGTTGGCTGCGAGGGATCGTGTGAGTAACCCATGGATGCGAGGACAGCTGCGTATTGAGTGGGAATAAGAGTGGGAGTGTGTGAGATGGTGTAAGACGACAACGAGTTGGAGTCTGGAATGTTGCTTGGAGGTGGCAGAATGGCTAGTTTTAGAAGTTCTGGAGTTGAGGGTGGTGAGGTCGACAAGGTCTTTGCCAATTGAGCAAGATGTAAATGATCATGATGACGCAAACCTCATTGCGAAATCTCATTGCGAAACCCCATTGCCAGAATTACGGAGACGGGCAGAGAAGATGTGGTTTTATATGATATGGACGTCTGAGATCACAAACTATGTGGCACTTCGATGAGGGTTGAAGAAGGGCAGTACATAAGCATAGTATCTGCGGGGCGAAAGCAGGTAAATCGCAACAACGAAAACGATGCGGCGCGTTGCGTTGAGACGCGATGTAGTGTAGCTGGCTTCTTCTATTGGCCTGGATATGCATCAGTCTTGCGAGAAATCGGCATTTTCAACTGCGGTGCGGATGTCAACTCGGCTGAAGGACAAGACAGGGGGGGGGGGGGATGAATAAGCTGCGATTGCCAGTGATCACGGACGAGGACGGGGACGTGTGCTGTAATCCGTACTTTGTAGAGAGGCGGTGGTGAGGATGGACTTAATGCGATTCACGTGTGCATCTTCTCGTTTATCAGACTTAAGACAATCGGAATACGGAGACTGAGTTTGATTCTGCTTGACGTCTGAGACTCCAGAGTGCTTCAGTGGTGCTTTATGTACCTAGAAAACGTGGATCATGTTTGCTGGTCGTTTGGGAGGATTTGACTTTGTCAGGAAGTGAGTGGAATATAAAAGCATATGAGAGTTTTGTCATCGTGACTTCGGCAGCCAAATAAAAGTGCTTTGCCTGAGTAGACCACCATATCTTCTGAAAATTCCATCTCGTGTTACTTGAGTTTCTTCTCAATGCTTCTATGAAGGTCTTGTACGCAGTCATGGACACGAGGGCTAAGGCTGGAAGAGGGAGGGGGTGGAATAAGCTGCGGAAGATGAAGAACAATACCAAACCAAACATATCGTTTAGCCCGTAGATCACCTCTTAGAAGTCAGTCATATAAATAAGAATGAGGTGGCGCCGCGTTCGTTAAGCCCAAGGAGTAATTGCCGCACATTGGCTTCCACTGAGATAAAGAAGCGGTGTGACTGGCCTGGAAGAGCAGACTTCTAGGAATTAACTTAATATTTATATCTAACAATACTGAGGAGGAGGGGTTTGCTTCATACTTCAAGGTTCCTTCCGAGACTGGCCTCGACACAGGCCGCTTACGTTCTGGATGTCATGAGAATGGGGCTGTGGCGATCTTGTGCTAAGATTCGGGTCGAGTTCTACGGACTAATATATAACGGAGAACCTTGCCGCGATATTTTATGGATCTTCAATCGCTTGCATTATGGCTTTTAGTCCACAATCCGGACTTCGGAATCGTCATGGATCGCATGGCAACAACCCAGCAGTGTGCCTCAAAGTGGACCATCATGATTAGCGGCTATTGCGAGAACTTTTGGAAATGTGACACTTGATGAAGGTTGGTGTGGAAAGCTTCAGAAATGGAGATGAATAAGTACGAGATAGAGGTGACGTGTAATAGAACTAAAGAACGCGTGAAGCCATGGTCCGTTGACGTTATGTGAGACTCTCATGGTGAATGAATTGTGGAGAGGGCATCGCTTTGGTGACGATTCAGAGGGGATATTGACAAAGCATTGTCTTGTGTGGGTGGCAACCCCGGCATTTGTCTTGTTTCAGATGCAAAGACTCTTGGTGAGGTCGCCCTTTTATGATAGAATCTCGACGCAGAGTGGAGCGGCGTTGGTTACCGCTGAGATTGTATGCCCGGTTTTTCCAGCACACCCAGACGGTTGAACGGTATAAATATATCGGCTGGGGAGAAATCGAGTTCTTCAAGCAGCAATATCTGCAAATCAAAGGGCGGCTTAGGCTGTAGCCTGTATTTGGCACGCTGGGCTTGTCCTTGCCAGCTTTTCAGCAGTCTCCCTTTGTGAAGCTGGCACTGCCTTGAAGAGATTTTCTTGCCCAAAAAGGGGGGACGTAGATCTCGACGAATAAATTGGAAACGTGGTTGACGGCGGACAGAACCGAGAAGGGGGTAAGATGTCGAGGGTAGATCAGGGCACCATGGACTGAATTTTCTAGGTGTTAGAGAGAGCAATATTTTCTAGAGACGCCTGGGATCTCAGATGAAACCGCGAAGTCCTCTAACCCTTGGATTTGTTGGGCAATGTGAATCATCGTTGAGAGTGACTTTTTGTACGCAGTAGACGTGAAAACGTCTTGGTCGACCTTTTGTTTTACAGCAAGGTCGTCTATCGCCACAACTGAGTGGCTTGCTTCATTGGAAGAGCATTTCTGAGATGACTTTTGATTAACATATAACTTAGCGTTGTAGATCAGTTCACCTGAAGGATTTCAACGGGAATGCCCTTGCACTTATCCGTAGTACATTGCAAAAGACTTAATTGCTTAGTAATATATTAGCATCTTCTCCTCTCTGAGGTGGTCTTTACAAGGTACCTACGGCTTTAGAAGAACTAGAATAAGAGAAAATAGTCTAATAATAGCCTGTGGGTGATATAGAACGATAGCGAAGTTAGTAGCCCTCAACTAGACATATACCTGGGCATATCGCTAAGTGTTACAGTTAGCTATCTAATAGTAGGGTCTACTAACAGAAATTAGGGATTAATACTAGTAAATAGTATTATTATATTATAGGTCTAGTTTATAAGTTATTAGCTATATTATAGATTAGTAGTTAGAAGCTAAAGTGATTAATCTTAGACTTAATAGATATTTATAATAAAAATAAGCTAAAAATATCCTAAAGATAAATATAAAATTAATTATTAAAAAGCTATAGAAGTCTAACTTTAAACTAAGCTTAAGTTATACTATATATAAATCTAGATAGTACTCTTTATTTAGTTACTATTCTTATTTCTAATAAAGCTTATTTTTTAATTATATAGAACCTATATATACTAAGAATAGTTTCTATATTCTTAGTATATAGATCTAATCTCTTATCTTATTATTATATAATTTATATTATAATTCTTTTATTTCTAAATAAGTCTTTATTATTCCTATAATCTTATAATATAAATATCCTATTATAGCTACTTAATACCTAAATAGGTTATTTAGCTATTATTTTTATTTATAAGTTATAATATTAAATCTTTTCTCTAAAAGTTTTATCTCTAAAACCTAATATAAATAGGTTATTAATCCTAAGTTAGAGATCTATTAATTATACTTCTTAATTTACTTATAATACTAACACTATATTAAGTTATATTTAAAAATTAAAATTAAAAAAATCTAAATTAGTACTTTGTTCTACTTATAAAGACGTTTTCTATTACTTTAGATCTAATAATATTATACCTTATACTTAATATTTTTATATAAAATATATATACTAAATAGTAGAAAGTATAAAGGTTTATTAGAGTTATAAAAACCTAAAACATCTTTATAATAGTCTTATAATAATATTAAATTATAAGTTTTCTTAGTATTTTTAGATAGTTATTTATATACTAATTAATTATAATAAAGAAACTAAGTAATTAGTATTAAGAATAAAAAGAAAAAGAAGAGTAAGTTAGTAATATATTACTAAACCTTAATAAAAAGTTAATATAAGTTTAAACTAAAATAGCTAAAATAGCTAGTTAATTATTATAAATTTAAGTAATCTAAAAGAAAGTAAAGGAACATTATATAGAGATATTTTCTTAGGAGATATAGAAATTAGAGAAAAATAATATTCTTCTTATATTAAATACTTATAAGAATAATATAATTAATAATCTTTAATTTTAAGAAATAGAGAATAATCTAGATTAAATAAGTTTTAGTATTAATAAGAAGTTTATAGATCTTAGTCCTCTATTAGGAGATTTATAATTAGTATTTTCTAAAAGCTTTTAGTTATTCTCTAATATTCCTAAGTAGATAAATAGTTTCCCTTATTATAATCTATCTACTTCTATTAATAGTCTAATATATCTATATAGTTATCTAATATATTAATACTTAGTAATATTTATTAGTATTTAGTTTAGAACTAATATAAGTATAATTTTATAATTCTATTATTATTACTAATATTATATAAGTTTATCTTATATATTTATAATATTTTTTACTAGTTCCTATATATTATGTTTATATCTATACCCTTTTTACTTGATAAAATATTAATATCTTTCTAATTCTTTAAAGTAGTTAATAATTTATTTAACTTTATACTCTAATTTATTATCTTCTATAATAATAAAGTTATTTATCTATAATCCTTATAATACTAGTTTAAAAAGTAATATATAGAAAGTTAAAAAATACTTTATTATATTAAATAGGTTAAATTTATAATTAACTAATAAAACGTTTTAAAAAACTTTAAAATGTCTAAATTTCTTAAAGTCTAATTTATTATTTAGTTATTTTATTTTAATATTTCGCTATATAAAATAGGCACTATCTCCCTCTTTTAAAGTTAATCTCTTAATCTTTTATTTATTACTAAAATATATTATTCGTTATTATATAAATTTAAGTTCTTTTTATATATTATCTTAGATTTCTTTAATTTAGTTAGCTATAATAATAGCCTTAATTATTATAGATATATCTAATTATAGTTCTCTATATATAGTTAGTTTAAATTTATAGTTAAAATAGAAAGAGGACTTTTTAATACTTTCTCCTACTACGCTATTATAAGTAAATTAAGCTATTAATAGTAATACTACCTAATTATTTTAGTTATAGTTAATATAAGCGTAGAGATATATTTCAAAGATTTAGTTAATTTATTCTATTTATTTATTAATTTATAAGTAAAATATAATAAATATTTTCTAATTAATACTAAGTTATATAGTAAATAACTTCTAAAACTTAAAAATAAAGATCTTATCTCTATCTAATATAATTTCCTTAGGTATACTATAGTTAGTAATAATATATTTAAATATTATATAAGCAAATTCTTTTAGTATTACTTACTTCTTTATATAAGATAAAATAAGTATACTTTATAAGCTTATTAATAATAATAAGAACATTATTAAAATAAACTCTTATAAGAAGTTTTTAAGACTTTAATAGCTTAATAATAAAGTTAAGTAATATAAAATACTAAGTAGTTTATAATATAAATAAAAGTTATAATAATTTATAAAGTTAATATTAAGTAGGTTTACTTTTTAAGTAAACCTTATAATCCTTAATTACTATTATAATATATTCTCTAATAACCTTCTCTCTATATTATTATTATAATTATTTCTAAGTTTTTATAATTTCTTAATAACTATATATAGATAAGCTATAAAACTTTATAATTATTTTATTATTTAGTTTACTAAATAAGCTAGCTATAAATCGTCTAGCTATTATAAGAAGTTTTATAATAAGTATAAGGTCTCTATTATTATTTCGTTTAAAAATCACTTAAGTTTCTTTTAATACTAAGGTGTTATAATCTAGTTATTAGCTAAAAGCATTAGCTCTACTATTTTCTAATCCTTTTTAGTAAATAATTCAGAAATTAAATTCTAATAAGAACTCTAACTATTAAATCTATTATTTATTAAGTATTTTCAATATAATAAAGTATACTAAGTTCTTATAGTTAGTATATATAAATACTTTATAAATAGTTCCTAAGAGTTCTAATCTCTATTCTTTAAAAGCTTTAATAATTATTATAAGTTCTTTATTATAGATCTAATAATTAAGTTTTAATCTATAAAACTTATATAAGAAAAAAGTATAAGAGTATAAATATCTTTTTAAATCTTATTAAAATAGTTATACTTTAAAAGTAAAGTTTAAGATATTTATTTTAAGTTTAAACTGTTTTTATAGGTTAGAGATTATTAGGATTAGTTTATTAGAGATATAATCCTTAATTTTCTAGAAAGCTATCTCCTAAGCTTCTTTCTATTTAAATAGTTAGTTTTTATAGTTAAGATTTATAAGAAGTATATTAATCTTATTATAATACTTAATAAACTTTTAATAGAAGTTAACTAGTCTAAGGAAGTTTTATACTTCTTTTAAATTTATTAATATAAGCTATTCCTTAATAGCTTATACTTTTTTTTCTAATATATTAATATATCTAGGGTAATAGTAAATCTAAAATATTCTACTCTCTATATATAGAAAATACTTTTCTCTAGTTCTATTAGAAGTTTAGTATCTTAAAGTACTTATAATATAAAATAAATATATTTCTTATACTACTTTATTATTAGTAAGAAAATAAGAATATTATTAAAATAGATAACTATAAAGATATTTATAAACTTTTAGAAAATTTAGTTAATTATATTCTAGAAAGTAGCTAGGGTATTAATAAAACTAAAGAGTATAATAAAATACTTAAAATATCCTCTATATATTTTAAAAGTAGTTTTCTATTCTTCTCTTTACTTTATTTAGATAAAATTATAAGTATTTTTAAGGTTTAGTATTATAAAGTAGTTAGCTTTATAAAGAAGTTACTATAATTTATTAATTAGTAGTAGTAAATATTAGTTTTTAATTATTATTTTATTAAGTATTTAATAGTTAAAATAAAGTTAAAGCTTTCTATTTTTCTTAGGTATAAATAGAATTAAGCTTCTTACTAGTAATATTAATTCTCTAATATAGCCCTTTTTAAGGTTTTTATTAAAATACTTATTAAAAGCTTCTATTTCTATTAAGTTAAGTCTATAAATTTTATTAAACTTAGGTTTTTTCCCCTCTTTAATAGGGATTTTATAATTAAAATTTATATATTTAAATAATTTAGTTTCTAGTTTAGTTATAAAGAGTTTCTTATAAATTCTATATTCTTCTAGGATAGATAAAAAGAGATTATTTTTTTATTTAAGATCTACTTATTTTAGTAGTTATAATATAGCTTCTTTTATTTTAAAATAGTAGATATATTATTTTACTACTCCTTACTAAATAGGTTTATTTAAAGCCTAAGTTCTATAAAACTACTTAAAAACTAGATTATTATTATCTTAATAGAGTTAGCTTATTCTTTAATCTATTTATAAGTTATTCTTTTTAAACTATAATATTCCTAATATAATATTATAATCTCCTAAGTTAGTAATATTAAATTAAAGTTATTTATTCTAATCTAAATAACTTATCTTAAGAAGTATAGTCTTATTTTTAATAATACTTCTTTTATATTAAACTTATTCTCTTTCTATATTACTAAGTTAGTATATATATATTTTTCTTTACTATAGTAATTATAGTTAATTTACTATTTATAATAATATAAAATTTATCTCTACTTTACTATTAACTATAGTAATAGCAGTTTTATTATTAATTATAATTATAAGTTATAAATATATTTTCTAGTTTAATAATACTAAATAGATAAACCTTATTATTATTACCTATCTTAGTTTTTTATTAGTAAATAAGTCTAGTTTTTTAACTACTCTAGTTATTCTAAATAAGTAATATATTTTCTTTCTTATTATACTTTTATAAAGCAGCTTTCTTAGAATTAGAGCTTTAAGAAGTTTAGTCCTTTTTATAGAAATTTATAAGCTTTAGCTTTTTAAGTTATATATATAAAGTATTTATCTATTCAGTATTCCTCCTACTTTATAATATTATTATATTAGCACTTTATAGAGTACTATATATTTAAGCTGAAAATTACTATATTATTATTAAAAGTAGTTAGAATCTATCTAACTATAATAGATATAATATAAATATTTTAAATAAAGTTTTTATTATATTTTCTAAAGTAAAACTAATATTTATACTTATTACTAAGGTATTCTTTATATTTATTAAAGAAATATTAAAACTAGAAAAGCTTTTAGTAGTTATAGTAGTTATACTTAAGTATAGAATAATCTTCTATATAGAGCTTTAAAATATAATCCCTATCTCTCTAGTTTGCTAGTATACTATAGAAATAGTATTATTAGTTATTATAGCTTATATTAATTTCTTAATAATAGATAAGCTGTTAAGTTTCTTCTTTATTATCTAATTTTTTTTTAGAGCTAATATTATTTACTTTTAAAATTAGTCTATTATAGTATTATATATTCTAGTTAGTAATATCAGTATAAGAGTTAAAATTATAAAAGATCCTATCTAAATTAAAACTAGATTTTAGTTTACTAAAATTCTAATTACTAGTTATATTAAATAGTTACTATTCTTCTAAGAAATTATATTAATATTTAAGTTCTTTATTAGATTCTTTTTTAATTTATTTTTTAAGTTCCTAATTAATTTACTTAATTCTAGTAGGGTTTCTATATATATACTTATGTCGTTCTATGTATAATATTATAATACTAAGCTATCTTTACTATAGAGGGTTATAAAGTTCTTATTAGATTTATATTAAGTATATAGCTTTAGCTTTTTATAAATATATAAGTCTTTATTTATTATTAGCTTCTAGTTTTTATTTTCTTATAAAGTAGTTTAAGGTATTATAAAAAACTTATCTTTATATATTAGTAATCTGTAGTAATAATAAGTTAGTAAGCTTAAATTATTATACCCTAAGTATCTTATTAAGTTACTTAGTAGTTTTCTTAGCTAGTTTACTATTAGCTTAAAAAGCTATTACTAAGGTTTTAATAGTTAGCTAGTATCTTATTATCTCTTTATTACTAAAATATATTAAATATTTATTATTATAATATCCTATCTATAATAAAAATATATAAAGAGTTTTAGTTATTATACTAATCTGTTTAGTTTACTTAAATACTAGCTTCTAGTTAAATTTCTTAAGTTATTTATAATCTTTAGTAATATATCTTATCTTTTTATAATTATAGTATTTAGAGTTTTATAGTTTCTTATTATTACTTTTAGTAGCTATATTAAGGTTTATAAGTTTACTATATTATTTATAAAAAGTACTTTACTTAATATTACTCTAATTATTATAGGGTTTATTATTATTTTATTAGTTATTAAACTTATATTAGAGCTACTATTAGTACTTTTATTTTAAGTTTAGGTTTTATTATTTTTTACTTTATTTCTTTTATTATTTATAGAGGTAGTTATTAATCTTAATAGTAAGTTTAATATACTAGAAGAAATCTTTAAGTTAGTTAATTTTAATAATTTTATCCTTAACTTTATTTTTAAATCCTTAATAAAATATAAAAACTTTAGTTTCTTTAGTTAGATTAAATTAAATACTAAATTATTTAAAGTTAGTAGAGTAATCTTTAGTAAATTTAGTCTATTAGAGCTAAATAAAGTTATACTTAGCTTATTATTTCTTATTAAGGTTCTAAAAGAGTAACTTAAATATATCCTTAAATTCTTAGAAGTTAATATAGATATTATAAGCCTCTATAAAACATTTATTAAAAATCTTATATTTTAGATATTCTTTTTAGATTAATTTAAACTATTTAAAAGCTTTTCTTTAGAGATAGGTAGCTATATATACTACTTTCTCTATTTTATTAGTAAAATCTCTATAATAGAAATTTTAGTAGTTTTTAACTTAGATTAAAAATTCTTTAAAAGTTCTAGAGATATTATTATAAATAATAGATATACTAAGCTTAAACTTTTATTATCCTCTAGTAGGAGTTATTATAATATTAGTAGTAGTTTAGAAAGTATTAAGTTTATTTTAGAGTTTCTAGATTTTCTTAAAGTTAATATCTCTTTTAATATCTTTCTTAAGCTTTTAGTAAGCTATTATAGTATTCTGAAGTTATTTATTAAAATTCTATATAACTTATTAGTTTTTATTAATAATTTCCTATATACTTTTAGTTTTATTCTCTTATTTCTAAATAATCTTCTTAAATTTATTATATCCTTTCTTAATAAAAGATCCTTTCTTATTAAAGTTATAATAGAGGTTTAATATATTAAAATCCTTAATATAAATAAGTTCCTAAGCTAAGTTCTAAAATTATTAATATAAAAAACTAAAAAATCTAAGAGTAAATAACTTAATAGAGTTATAAGAAGATATTATACTAATATTACTAATTAGTAGTATTAATAGTTAACTTACTAAATAGAAATAATTAAAATATTATAGTTAGCTATCTAATAGTAAGATTTACTAATAAAAATTAGAAATTAATATTAATAAATAGTATTATTATATTATAAGTTTAGTTTATAAATTATTAACTATATTATAAATTAATAATTAGAAACTAAAGTAATTAATCTTAAACTTAATAGATATTTATAGTAAAAATAAGTTAAAAATATCTTAAGGATAAATATAAAGTTAATTACTAAAAAACTATAGAAATCTAACTTTAAACTAAGCTTAAGTTATACTATATATAAGTCTAAATAATATTTTTTATTTAGTTACTATTCTTATTCTTAATAAAGTTTATTTTTTAATTATATAGAACTTATATATACTAAGAATAGTTTCTATATTCTTAGTATATAGATCTAATCTCTTATCTTATTATTATATAACTTATATTATAGTTTTTCTATTTCTAAGTGAGTCTTTATTATTCCTATAGTCCTATAGTATAAATATCCTATTATAGCTACCTAATACCTAAGTAGGTTATTTAGCTATTATCTTTATTTACAGGTTGTAATACTAAGCTACTAGATTATAAGAGGCATAATAAATAAAACTAAGACGTTCTAAATAATAATTCGCTTTAAAAATAACCTAGCTTTAAGGGTTGAAAATGCTATAAGAACATCTTCACCTGTAATATAATATATTAGGACTACGTAAGCGTTTATATTATACGCTTCTAGTGCTTCTGTGAGCATACCACTGCAAAAGTATATTGTGAGCGTGGTATAAACAGCAACAGAAAGCGGCGTATGGAAATACGCATTTTGGAAGTACAGAAGAGTTTTACTGATAAAACCACAGATGTAGAAATCTGGGTAGAGATCCGTTAAGTCTTGCATCGTTAATACAGCACGCAAACAAGGTGACAAACCTCCTAAAACTGCCCGACTAGCCACAATGAGCGAAATGAAGCAGACATATGTATTAACAAAGTATACGATTGGAGGTCAAAGCGAATACGCAGGCATAAGATAACGACGGGTCTCGATGAGGCTCGGATTTCGGAAACAACTAGATGAATAGCGCACCATGACATCTCTGGGGTTCCCTTATGAATCCTACCGATGTATCTTGACCAGTTCGGAACATGACAGACCAAGACTCATTGGAGCCGAAAATGCATGATTCCAGAGTCAGGGCTTTAACAGACGGCCAGTCCCATTAAATGACCTGGGCATGCCCTCGGTCTCTTCAATCCTCCTCCAGCAAGGATCTATGCCCCTAGTCCACGTTTTGTACCCGATAATTGCATATGTCAGGATATAATAGCCATATCCCATGGGTAAGCGTTGGCTGCCTAAAAAAACCCCAGAACTGAGAAACCTACCTGTAATGATTCACGCGGACAACTGCAGATTGTTCAGCCCTCGAATCTCACCATGCCAATTCAACAGATATTCCCCGAGCCTGACCCAAGGTTTTACAAATACTGTAGTCATGCAAGCAATCGGGACAAGGATTCTCAGGCCATGGGATGGGTTCAAGAGCTCTTCTGGTCCATGGGCCGATGCAGACAGTCAGGCGTCACGTATGCCGAGGGGTCATGGGGATACACTGGTACATCACATCTATGTCAGGGCTTTTCCGTTGTGCTCACATTCCCCGCAGTGCTTCGTGTCGTCTACTCCCAGGAATCTGACGCACTTTGGCCTATCGCCTTGCAGAAGCTCAACCTTTGGATTACCCGGTACTTTATCCACGTAAATCGACTCATCAAGAACAAGCCTAATGGTGAAGTCAACGAGGAGCTTGCGAGCCGGTTTGTTCTCGAAGTCGTTGAGAACAAAGCTCTCAAGGACTTGAATTTACCCAATCTGTCTGCGGACACTCCTCAACGAGACATTCAATCTCTGACCCAAATATTCGAGGACTGGCGCAAGGAAGCTATTAACAACGACAATGATCTCGACCCCCGTGATAACGCAAGATTTTGCGACTTCTTGGTCATTGACGAGGCCTCTCTTCGCACCCTCGTCGCCTTGCCTGACGAGACGCCATCCTTAGAATTGGTGTCTCGTGCTGAGAGACGCGTAAGTCTCTGCTTTGGTAGAAAACTTCCCCTAGAAATGCTGACTTATTCGCCACAAGGCACGACATGAGTTGTGGACTGGCTCATTTGTCTGGCTCATCGACTCTCTCGCCGTGAAACGCTTTCAAGGTGTCGAGGACGCTGACAACTACGACGGCCTCATGAAGTTGAGCCCCGAGGACCTCCCAGATGCTTGGTTTGAGCGAGCGGGAAGATTTTCGAGCGATTACTGGACCTTTGATCGCGAGGAAATTCCCGAAGGATCTGGAGACAAGTGGTACCGTCAGTGTTGAACGACTTTTACGGAACTGGGTCTGGATAAGGCAGTCGGCTGATAGATCTGGGATTCTCGTGGGCAGCGGACGTTGACCTCCACGCACGGGTCGGCAGCAACAACTCCAGCCGGATCTCGGTTCGTGAAGTGCCCACGAAACTCGAGCTTCCACAAAAGTCTGACGTAGGGAACCTCCATTTCGAACGTTGAATAGTAAGACTGCCAAAGCAGCCGCGGGGCCCCACGGCCTTCTCACCGAGACGATTCAACTACACGGCGAGTGAGCCTCAATTCATGGCAACTTCGTAATGAATCGAGCGTCTTTCATAATCGGAACCTCAAGTACACCAAGTGAAAACAATGGCCTGGCTAACACCCGGTCCCTCGGACGAAATAATATTTGATTCCAACTATAATGGTATTTAAACTGATTCTATTGTGTCAAAGGGTGACTGTGAACGAAGCAAAGAATGATGAACCCGTTGGTCAAATGGTTTCTGGTACAGCGTTGAATTACAACTACCGCGGCCTCCGTAGACAATGTAGTCAACAGTAACACACGGCAAACGGTAAACGACGATGATGTGTTTTTGAAGCTGGTGTTTTTCACCTCTGGTGAAGTATTCGGAGATATAGGCTTGTGAGCAATGGCGATAATGGCATAGATCAAGCGCTAAATGAACTCTTCTTGTGCAAACAGTTGTGACTCAAAGTGGATGCGTCTCACTAGCATGAGGAACGATTCACTGTGATCCTGGAACTCATGCATAAGATCATTGCCCTGGACGTTTACTCAATAGCTTTCCCAACCATTATGTTATATTCATATACGGCGGAGGAGTTCTCCGGTTAAGGTACCAACGTACAAGCTTGGTGACCGCGATCATCGACGAACGTCACTACCGTTGACCTGAACTGTTTCAATTGAACGATAGCATTGGGTAGATTATAACTTGCGCCAACCGTCCTGTTTCATCAACTCCTGAGTGATCTAAACTCAGTTCCTTATTTAAATACAGTTCTGGTGCGAAGGTAGGACTCTCAACCAACAAAGAATGCTTGCACAAGGAAGGGGCATTGTTTCCCTCAAGTCCTTTTCTCATTAAGCCAACAGTTTCTTTTACTCAGTGTTTCCATCACGCAGAAAATAACCAATGCAGACCGAGGCTTTTGGCGCCGTCATTTTTGATTCCCGTGAAAGTATTCAGAAATGTAAGCTGGCCGGCGATGAGATTTACATGGAGCGAGAGCTGAACAAGCTGTGTAATGTTTCAGACGTCGCAGCTATGCGAATCTTTCTCTTCACGCACAGCACGCCAAGCGCTCCACGAGTTCCAAATTCACCAAAATGGCGGGCAATTCCTGGGCTGTTTGCTCAATAACTGCTCTGGTCACAATGTCAGATTTATATGAGGCGGAGGTGTTCGTTTTCTGGCCAAGTTGTCAAGAGGGGAGCCCAGTTGTTCCAATGAAATCAAGCATGTGTCAGTGCTGTCAACTCGAGCTTTTCTATTTGACACAACAACTGAATAGAATATGGGGATTTGTATCAGCCGACTCAGCTATAAATACAGCCTATCGGTGAATCCCATTTCCATCTGCACAATCTGGCTTGCTCTGTAGGAAATGATTGAGCGTTGCCAACGACAGCATTCCATCCCTGAGCCATGCGGTCGAGCCATAACCATTCATTTGATTTGACCCATAGAGGTCTCTCAAACCAAGCAGCGTGATGTAGGCTTTTTCTCTCTGATGATTGCAAGGTATGATCTGGAATAATTTCGAGACAACGCTGACGGCAGATGGTGCGGTGAGAAAGGTTCACCTTCTGAAGACTGAGAACGGAACGATGTCTGATCCAACACATGGTTTTCCCAAAGTATTTTCTTCTCACAGAGCAGATGATAACGCTATCATCATCTCTCGTCGCTATTTGCCTCCTTGTTCCGGGACAGTAAGCGCCGCCCGAGAGCCTTTTTATGCATCACACACCCGGCACGATTTCCCACGCTTGTCGAAACGTCCAGCCCGCATCAAGCCCAGCGACAAGCCCAAACCAGGTCTTTGATTTGTTGCTACCTGGAATGAGCTGCAAGGCTCCTGAGAGAGCCACTATAAATAGACATTTGTGACCCACGTCCTTAGGAGGTAGCGAAGACACAATACCATAAAGTGTTGTCCGTAGTCATCACTTGAAGTACGATGAAGGCTTGATTGATATGACCCAGGTGACACCGCTAGATTGGAACCTGAAGAACAAGCGTCCGAGTACAGCTGCCTCCAAAATGGTGAGCCTCTGGATGCTTATTCGTACATAACACCCCCGCGACGGAGACGCTAGGAAACACGGTGTGCGACGGAAAGAACTGATGGATTGAATATGTATATCGACAATCGGGTTGGCGGATATAGACTTGAGAACCATGGAGACCATGCTTGATTGTCCGCTTGAAATTTATTTCGCTCCCATTGCCTTGCCTTCTAAGCAAAACCCCTGTGACTTATGAGTGCTTTTCTACACACGCGAGGTGTAGAAAATCCCGTCATTGGAGCTGATAATATCTATGTATATAGTGTATATAAGACTTTCTCAAGAGTTGTTTATTTTCCCTTTCGCACAACAAAATCAGATGGTAGGCGTTGATGAAATCTGGCTGCGACTCAGCTAGGCCGGGAATATTACATTCACACTACTAAGTGCTCCTGCTTTCCTACTGAAAGCCCTATTTCTGTCACGACCCTTGACATGATGTTCTCTTAACCGGCGTCTGCCAAGACTTATTTAGGTGGGAATACTTGCCAGCTGTTCTGTTAGTGAGTTCCGAATATAGCATGTGGCCCATATCAGTACTTGGCACTACGTGTGACTAGAGAAACACGGGATCCATTCCACTCGAGAGCAACCGACAAACACACGAAGTTTCATCTTGGGCGGAGAATTATTGTCACCTACATCAATCCTCAGGGGCAGCTTAAATACCTCGGTTGCACTGACGCAAAACACTGACAGTAGCACGGGTCGAAGAAATGACAAACTGTCCAAAGTGATCACGAGAAACCACGGGAGCTTAACAAGGGCAGGGTATCCACACGATCGCGAGATCTCATGGCTACTGTACCTACCTAGGTACGAACAGCCCCAATCACATAAAACGGCAAACCCATCAAGACACAACCTAAAACCAAGTCAAGAAAAGAAAAGCGTAGAATTTCACTTTGGTATCTCGTCTCTAAGCAACCGACAAAACAAGACAGTTCCGCTTTCCGCTTGCCTCGCTTCGCTTGCCTAAACAAAAAAAGAAGGAAGAAAAACGCCGCCGCTACCAAATGGGATATATGTGGTATAATAACCTTTCCCCCCATCGCGGACCCTTATTTTCTTTTCTCTTTCGCTCCGCGCCGAATCCTTATATAACCGGACCATATTAAAAGATCGAAAAAAAAGAAACACGACCATCGCTTCTAGAAAATCCAATGTCGTTGCGGAACCCAGTCTAAGACGCCTGCCTTGTCTCTTTTGTAAACCCGTGGGACTTTATATCATCCCTCCTCTTATCTCTTGATTATAAATGTAAGAAAAATGCCGGAAGTTGTGATTTACCCCTCTTTGCGTAGGGGGTTAGTTCGACCCAAACCATCCCAGCCCCGCGGCCCCATTCCCGATCCAGCTCGTCGCCTGCACGGGCGCGGTGCCGTCGAACCAGCTCTGCAGCTCGCACTCGAAGCCGTCGGTGCCGGGGCCGAGGGTGATGGACGCGGAGCCCGGGGACGAGTAGAACACCGCGACGTTGGGATCGTAGCCCGGCGAGCCGATGGGGTTGGTGGTGTCGAAGGCGGCCTGAACGAGCATGCCCATGCCGTTGTTGGGGCTGTACGGCGGCGGGGCCTGGGCGTACATTGTCGGGGAGAAGTGCTGCTGCAGCTCCGGGGGCAGTTGTTGTTGTTGTTGTTGTTGCATCTGGTGCTGGTGAGGGGGCAGCGGTTGTTGGTGTCTTTGCGGAGGAGGCGGTTGTTGTTGGTGGTGGAACTGGTGCATGTGTTGTTGTTGTTGCGGTGGTGGTTGGTGCGGAGAGAGGTGTTGTTGGTGTTGGAGTTGTTGCTGCTGCTGCGGTTGAGGCGTGTTCAGGGGCGGCAGCGGGAAGGGGGCGTTGTGTTGCTGCGGCTGGTGTTGTTGCTGGATGCTGGGCGACGGGCTCGGCGGGGGGAGGATGTTGGACGTGTTGCTGCTGGTGCTGTTGTGGCGGAGGGGCGGCGGTTTCTTCTCGTTGAGGGGCGTCGCTGGAGGGCCGGGGAGAGGGACGGGGAGTTGGTATTTCGGGGTTTCTGCGCGGGGCTTGTTGAAGGTGGAGGGCGAGGGATGTAATGGGCGGAGGGTGCGGTCATTCTGTAAAGTGTCAGTGTGAAGTCCGCGGGTCACGAATGGCGGGATGTGAACGTACGCCGTCGGCCATGCTGCTGTACGCGGCAGCTTTAGGGTCGCGCGAGAAACGCTCCAGAGACTCCAGCCATCGGGAGGCGAGCGGCCATGTCTGCTTGGATTCGATCAGGATTGACATGCAGCGTTGGAGCATGTTTGGTGCTTGTGCTACGATGGACTTGTCGGAGCAGACTAGACATGTTAGCGTTTGGTCACCGTAAGCTACGCCTGTCACCACCTACTGTTCTTGTACTTGACCATGTACGTTGAGAAAAGACCACAGCTGTAAACGCAGAAGGAAGCCATCTGTGCGCCGACACCCTCTTCTGACGACCTGACGCTGAATTGCGCGTCGACCTGCTCGTACAGCTCGCGGACGTTGCGGAAGAGGTCGTCGGACATTTGGGAGAAGAAGCTCCGGCGTTGGGTGTCCTTTTCGTCCGTCTTGATGATACTGCTCGGGTCAGCGCCTGCTTTCCTATCAGAACCAGGACAAGAATTCCTTACTTGTCCAAGTATGCCCTCCGCAGAACGATGTTGCACAGTTTCGTAATCATCGTGACGCCCAAATAGGCCTGTAAACATCAGCCAAAGCCCCCTTTCCAACAGTTGTAACCGCAAACCCACCAAATCCTCGCCAACGGTCTTGTGGCCTTTCAACAACACCATGCTCCACCGGTGGTCTGCAGGAAGCTGGTGTTCCCAGTTCATGAGCTGCTTCGCCATGATGGCGTACTCGCTCGTCGGGTCCCAGGGGTTGGCGCTCTTCATCGTCGCCATCGCCCGCCGGGCAACCTTGCCCCAGTAGTAGTGTGCTTGGATCAAGCTTGCAAATAGAGAGCGGGACGGCTGGTGGATCAGGGATGGGTTATCGCGTGCCGGTGGCGTGTCCTCGAGGGCTGCGCGGGAGTACGGCTCGCGGCCGTTGGCGAAGTCGTTCTCGTTGCTGGGGAGGAGGGCGGTGATGTCGTTGGCGGCGAGGGAGACGGGCGACAAGGCGCCGCAGTGGAGGTTATCCTGGCCTGCAAAAGTGTCAATGGTAGTGTTCAAAGTTTGAACGAGTTGGACTACGGACTATGAAGCATCCACTACACATGGTTAGCAAACAATCATCACTTGAGGATAACGGACCTGACTCACCAGAGTTCTCCTTGCCGACTCTGCCCTGATGATCATCTCCCTGGTAGGATTCTTCATCTTGTAGAACTCTTCCCGATGCAGATGCATCAGAACGGCCATTCTCGTGGCAATTCCAATGTTGATCTACCGAGGATCAGCACAGAAACAACGACCAATCCAGACATCAAAACGTACGTAGCTCCGGTTCCTCCACCCGCTGCCCTGCTGCGCCAGACTCAGCAGATAGAACGCTTGGCACCTCTCCAGCGTGGGCTCCTGGTACAACTCGTTCAACGCCAGATTGCTCGCCCGTTCCATGAAGAAGTCGACGGCCTTCATCTCCCCTCCGTACCTCTCGGTCAGCGTTGGCGAGAAGCGCGCCGAGACGCTGAGGATGCCGAGCACGAGAAAGACGCTGACGGAGCGGTGGTCGCGGTGCAGCTGTTGGGGCAGCAGCTCCTTCGGGATGAAGCCGAGCTGGAAGTACTTGCTCGTGAAGACGTGGACGGCGTCGATGATCTCGGGGAGCGGCGGGAGCAGGGCCCACTCGTCCGCGGGCTTCCGGGCGGCCGCCCCCGGCGCGCCTGGGCCCCGGGGGACGCCATCGGAGGCAGCGCTGCGTCGAGCTTTGTCGGCCTCGCGTTTGGCGGCCTTCTCGGCCCGCAGGCGCGGGTGCCGATACTCGCGGTCGAGGTCTGGCTGGCCGCGTTGGGGGAAGACACTGTGGTTGCGGGTTAGCTGGGTGGTGGGCGAGAGGGTGCCGCATTGGGATCGTCGCTCTCAGGGCGGCGGCGGCTGCTCGGTACCGTACCAGTCACTCGCCTGCAAGCCTGCTTCGGCACAGGACTTGCACGGGGGTTGTGCTTTCTCATGGATGCATTTGCTTCTCATTCGTCGACATCTGCGCGAACGGGATTTCTTAGCTCACTCAGTTCCAACTGCGGTTCGGGGAGCGAGACGAGGCTCCTCCCGTGGAACGGGCGTGACAAACCTTCGGCAGGCGATTCCGGCTCTGCGCTTGATGGGTGGTTTCGGCCCCTGCTGCTGCTGCTGCTGCAGCATGTCAGGGTAGTCGAACGCGTTGAGGGAGTCGCTCCTGACGCTCGCGTTCGCGCTCATGTCCAATGCCATCAGGTTTGGCTTGGCGTCTTCATCAAGGTCCATTGCGCATTTGGACGACGGTTGCTCAGGTTTTTTTTGGTGGCCTGGTACGACGATGGACGTCTGCCGGGCGGAAGGTGGCCTGTGTCTGAGGCAGGTAGCAAGCAAGGCAGGATGGACGGAGAGCCAGCTGCGGGGATGTGATGTGGGAACTGCTTTTTCGATCTGTGGGAACGGGATCTCCTAGTGATTGGCACGAAGGATTCGCGGAGAACGGAGCCGGTCGCGTAAGGAGTGAGCAATCAGCAGCTAGAGAGTAGCTTGCTGGTGTTCCGCGTCCCGGGACGATGGCTTGACGTGTGACAGGGCGTGGGGGTTGGTTGGGCAGACGGCAGGATTATAGGTGAAGGGGGGTGGTGAGAGGAGGAGGTGGCAAGGCCAGAGAGAAAGAGAGAGAGAGACAGTTGCGTGGTGTGTTGGATGATGGCATTCCAATTGTTGAAGAATCAAAGAGGGCGAGAGGCGCGAGAGTGGGTATCTCCATCAAGCAAAGCACCACAGCAGCGACTGCACCGGGACGTCGATCTCGGCCAGGTTTCGAAGATTTGACTGAGATTTGAGCAGCCCAAAACTGTTAGGCTCTAGCCCTCGACTAAGTAACTTAGTAAGTCAAGGAGGCATGTATGTACCTGTCCCCCCCTGAGCCTGAAAGGGTTCAAGCGTGAGTTTTTAGAGTTTACCGGCTGGTCGCTGTTGGAGGCGCGTCAGAGATCGGCACTGCAGTCTGCCGCGAATTTGATGGCGTCAAGCGGGCTGCGGGCCACTCGGCAGGAAACGTTACGTCTCTTGGACGTGGATGGACGAACTTGTCCTCTTTTGACTGAAGAATTGGACGAAGCGAGCTGAAGCGAACCAACTCCAGCTGGAGGTAAGGGGGTGCGGGTTTGTCCAGCCCAGGATGGACGACTCGACGAACCGGAGACGGGGGGGTTAAAGAAGGAAGGCGAACGGTCCACACGTGCTTGCAAGAAAGACTCACTCTCCCGAAAGAATAGAGAGAGACGGAATGCCAAGCTTGGAGAGGTGGACAATGCGAGCTGCCTCCCTCGTTGGGTCAAGGAGAAGAAGAGAGCTGCCTGTACGCAGTACATACTACGCAGTATGTGTGGCACAGACCTCGGAGTTGGGGGTCGTGAGCAGGGGTCTCTTTGGTAGCTACCACTCTGGGGCACTAGGAAGTTGCGTCCATCAGCACCGGCAGTGAGGCGCTGTTCCACGGCAGAGGAGAAAATAAAAACGGCCGCGTCTCGACCGCCCCGGTGGAACACTGGCGGGTGATGGCTTCTGGGGTGGTGGACTGTGGACAGCATCTGAAGTTCCAACGGGACGGCGACCCGGTGGTGGTGGAGGTTTCGGCCGCCCGCCGTTCTCCTGGGAGCATGGACTGGGATGCGGCTGGTGCATAGTGTTGTCTCGACGGAGTGTGTACGAAGTACGGATATCGTTGGACATCGTTGGAGGCTGCCCTTGCAAGTTGTCGGCGAGTCAGTTAGTTGCGATGATGGATGATTAACGTCATGCGGGACTGTAGGCCACTGCGTACGCCGTAAAAACGGGATTAGGGTGATATCCGCCGAGAGCACACACTTAGCAGCACGCTGCTATTCGTGCCTTCCCTTAGTTCTCCGTACCTACGCAAGTAAGGTACTCCGTACCTGCACTATTGGGTGGGGGCCAAAACGGGTATAGAAATCGGCGGATCGACGATTTCATTTTCCAACGCTCCGAGTTGACTTGAGCCATGTGCCTGCCCTTTTTGTTTTCCGCAATCTCATCTCTGTCGTTCCCCCCTCCTTCCCGGTTTCTTGATTCTCGGACATAAACACCGCTGCCCCTGCCTGCCTGACCCCTTTCCACATGTGTGCTCCAATGAGATATACGCATGCACACATGCAAGTCAACAACCAGATAGATAATGGGAAATGATAGTGAATTATGCTGCACAAGGTCCGATTGGGTCCACGCGCTTGGACCTTCGTTCGCGCGGTGGCTTGTCCGGCCCAGTCGAGTCCAGGTCTACGGAGGGCGCCGGCGTTGATCTTGCCCTGCAGGGACCGACGCTGTTTTTGCACTAAAACACACAACTCTCTTTTATCCCGGCTCCTTTCGGATGATACCGATTTACCTACTCTACGCGGCGTATTGGGCGTAAGCCACAATATAATATACCTTGAAGGCCTTCTCCGCGGGAGGGGGGCCTGTCATCACGCGCCACGTTTCTCAGGAAAACATAAGGAGCTTTTTTCTTTTTTTTTAATGAACGGGGACGGGAGCTGCATCGGATGTTTAGTCGGCCGTCTCTTTCACTGACCGGGCGCCGGAGTGTCGTCTTTGCATCCCATCGGACGGGGACGGGCGAACGATCCAGTATCCCCATCGCCGTCTTGGCAGTTCAGCCTTTCCACTGCGGCTGTCCCTTCCGTCTGATATCAGGCGTTGGAGTTTGGCGAGTGCGTGCATCTGGTAAGGCAGGACGCGAATAGGGAATGGGCTAGACCGAGGGACTGGAAGGGGTCCTTCTGTGCGCGGCGCCATCGATAGGACGGGCCCAAGTGTTGATCAAGTTGCCACTGGCGTTGGAGTTTGGTGCGCTGCGGTACTATCCGTGGCCTTGGGACAAACCGACCGCTCCATTCTATTCCGGCGACACTCGTGGGGAACGGAGCGTTGATTTGACAACATCGTGGATTTGAAAGACCTCCATGCATCTGAAAACGTTCCCAGCCCTTCCGGATGGAAGGCACAAAGATGGCCAACGTAGAAGACGGGAACCTTTGAACCACCGTACATAGATACGAAAACGAGAGCCGCTAAACGAAAACAGTATCTGTGGCTGGTGTCCCATGCGCCACTCTGACTCTGAGGCTGGCCTTTCAAGGATGATCTAATCACTGCCCCGGAGTTCTGTGCATTTCCCGTCAAATCTCCGAGCGTATTCACCTGGTTATCCTTGACTATCCGGCTCAAATCAACCTTTCTGCTTGATACACGGCTCATTTCACACAAGTCTTTCACTCGGTAGTATCTTCTGCCCAACCTCCCGACCCCATTACCACCAAGAAGCCGTTGGGCAGAAAACCAAGTGTTTCAAGTGGGACTTCCGGGACGTACGGTACCTCGTTACACGTGCAGAGGAAACAAGCTTTCTGCACTATGGGCAATTCCAACAAGGGATTGAACGAGCGTCGAACTTCCACTTTTTGTAAGTTGTCTCCGGGCCTTGTGCCAAGCCAAACGTCTGCAGCATATTTGCTGGGGAGCCGACTTCAAGATAACTTGAAAACTGCGAGGTTGCTGTCTTCTGCAGAGTCGTACACTACACAAGCGTACGTACGTTGAGTGACCGTCTACCATCACCATGGTAGCATGCCACTCTACCCTTTCATCTTGCGTGGTTCTTTCCTAAGATTGAGAATGCGTCAGGTTAGGGAGAGGCGGAAGCTTCTTGAGACTATACTTTCCGGATGTCATCTCTTATATTCGTTCCCGGAAGCCCGGCACCATCTCCCCTCCCCGGCCCCCAAGTCGCGCCCGCGGCTCAGGCACCCATCTCGGTAGCTGGTACCCCAAAGTCGGGACAATCCACCTCGACACACAGCACCGTTGGCTTGGCCGATCCCAGGACCCTACCTACCTTAGATGCCCTCTCCAATCTCCCAATCACCCGAAGGGCATAACTAAAGGGAAACATATCCTATTTTCCACCCATCACGGCTCGCCGCTCAAACCCCATCTTCTCCAATGCGGAGAAATGGGGCCTGAGCAACCTTGCCTCGTCGACAGCTGACGTCTTCCAACCACCCAATTGAGCAATGAGGCAACGAGCTAGGCCAAGCTAAAGCTTCTCCCCCTCATGCTCTCCTGTCTCCCTCCCTCAAGCGAGTCAATCGTGAGGGGTCCCGGTGAGGAGAACGAACCGTAAACGGCACCAAACGTGCCGGCTGTGCGGCTCAACCCCTTCGTTTGGGGAAACAGAACCATGCTCGCCATGCAAGAACGCCAATCCGGGGTCGAAAAGTCGGGGTAATGAAAAAGCTTGGAACCTCGGGGCCTTGAGTCGCGAAAGGCGGTTGAAATACTGAGGATCTCGCCCGCCATGGCAGGTTTGCTTTTCGTCTGAAGAAATCTTCAGTCGTCCAGCTCATACCGCGCCCCCGTCTCAAGCACATCGACGATCGCTTGACCGACACGATGAGGACCGCCGCACTCCTCGCCACGGCCCTGACGGGCCTCGTCTCCGGCGCGGCCACCAAGGCCGAGCCCTTCCTGAAGCAGGTCAACAACCAGACGTGGATCATCGGCAACGACGTCTGGAACATGACGCAGGGCCTCAAGTACGGCGTGAAGCTGTACTACAAGGACCGCGACCTCGTCGGCGACGCGGTCGGCCACTACGTGAGCTACAGTACGTTTCATCCCTCTCCTGAAATTTCCTACCCATAGATGGGCAGAAACCGACTAACACAAACCCAACCAGACGGCGCGGCAAACGACATCGCCTGGTCCTCCGCCTCCATCGCCCACAAGGGCACCCACGACGGCACCCCCTTCATCGACGTCAAGTTCACCGCCACCGACGGCGACTTCCACTGGGTCATCTTCCAAGGCCTCCCCGGCGCCTACCAGTACTTCGTCAACCGCGCCCTGCCCACCCTCGGCGAGTTCCGCACCCTCTGGCGCCTCGACAACGCCTCCTTCCCCAACGGCAAGACCGCCCTCCACGACAAGCCCCTCCCCGCCCTCGCCGACTACCTCCCCCAGAACAAGGTCCAGGACGAGACCTGGCTGAGCCCCGACGGCACCGGCTACCTCACCAAATACGACTTCTCCGACCTCGTCCGCAACCAGACCGCCTACGGCGTCTACGGCCCGGACGTCGGCAGCTGGTACATCAACCCGGGCAAGGACTACTACAACGGCAACCACCTCAAGCAGGAGCTCATGGTCCACCGCGAGAGCGCCACCGGCGACGCCGTCCAGCTCAACATGGTCCACGGCACGCACTTCCAGGTCTCCGCCGTCGACGTCTTCCCGCCCGCGAAAATGTGGGGGCCCTGGCTGTGGTACCTCAACGACGGCTCCGCGCCCGACGCCGAGGCCCGCGCAAACACAGAGTCCGCCGCCTGGCCGTACCCCTGGCTGCGCTACTCCCCCGAGGCGGAGGCCTACCACGCCCGCGGCACCGTCAAGGGCAGACTCCTCCTCTCCGACGGCCGCCCCGCCGCCGGCGCCGCCGTCTTCCTCGGCGACAACCACCCCAACAAGACCGCCCTCGACATGGGCAGCGACTACTACTACACCGCCCACGCCGACGCCTCCGGCTCCTTCTCGATCCCGCACGTGCGCGTCGCCGACGCCGGCTACGCCCTCCAAGCCTGGTCCGCCGGCGGCGCCCTCGCCGACGTGACAACACACATCCTCTTCAACGACGTAACCGTCACTCCCTCCCGCACAACCGACCTCGGCACGCTGCACTGGGCCGTCTCCACCCGCCAGCGCCTCTTCCAAGTCGGCGACTTCGACCGCACATCCCTCGGCTTCACGCACGGCGGCAACCCCGCCTATGCGCACGCCGTAATCGCCTCCTGCCCCGCCAACATCCTCTACCAAGTCGGCAAGTCCGCGCCGAGCGACTGGTGCTACGGGCAGACGCACCAGGGCAACTACACGATCCGCTTCCCCATCTCCGAGATGCAGGCGTCCGAGACGGCGAACCTGATCGTCTCGCTGGGCGGCTACTCCACGGGCGCGAGCAGCGTGGTGCTCGTCAACGGGCAGCAGGTCGGCAACCTGACCAGCGGCGCGGTGGGCGCGGACTCGACCTCGGGCCTGCTGAACGACCCGTCCGTGTACCGCAGCGCGACGATGGGCGGCGAGTGGCGCTTCTTCGAGTTCTCCGTGCCCGCGGCGCTGTTGAAGACGGGGGAGGACAACGAGGTTACGTTCCAGCTGACGAGGAACACGACGTGGAGGGGGTTCATCTGGGATAGTATCGTCCTGGAGTGGTGAATGATGAGCAAACGTCTAAAGATTTGAGCTGTACATATTTCTTTCGCATATAAATATTTCACATGAACATGACTAGAAACCTCCGAATTCAAGCTTGAAATCTTGGGGAAAACAATCAGATATTGTGAGGCCGGCAGCACCAAGATTACAAGGAAAGGTTCGCCCACGGCTCCTTTTTGATCGAGTCACGGGGAATGAATGGAAACTCTTAATGGAATTGCGAGAACAATCATGCCAACGCGGCTGTTTACCAGTGTTCAAACTATACGTCTACACACCCCATCCTCATGAACATACATATACAGGGCAATACCGCGCTTACAATAATACACTCAAAACACCCAACGCCTCGGCACCCATCGGTACACGACAGAAGGAATGTCCACCTCTTTCAACTAAGGGTCAGCAGGCTCATCCGTCTTCGTCTCCGTCTTCTTCTCGGGTTCGTCGCTTGGGGCAGCAGGCTCCCCGGAGGCAGGGGCTTCAACCGGTGGGGTCGGATCGGCAGCAGGAGCCGTCTCAGGCGCAGGCTCAGGTGCAGGCGCAGCCGCGGGCTCAGGAGAAGGCACCTTCGGTTCCTCAGCAGGCTTCTCCGGCTCGATGGGAGGGACATCAGGCAGAGGCACCGGGTTTTCCACATGGGGCAGCTCGGCAGGCTCCGGGTGCGGCGCTGCCGGTGGTTCGGGCAGAGGAGACTTGCTCATCTCGGCCTGGCGGTCCAGCTCCGTCTCCAGACCAGCTAACAGGTCGGGGCCTTCGTCCACCACGGGGACGAGTGGCACTTCCGCGGCCGCAGGCGGGTTGGCCTCAGACTCGGCTGTCGGAATCTCGGCGGAAGGCTCAGTCGGAGGCTCGACGATTGTCTGAACTGGCGGTTCAATGGGCGCTGGTGGGGCATCGATGGGTAGCTGTGTCGGAGCTTCAATGAGAGCCTCGCTGGCGGGATTGACGGCTGCCTCCAATTGGGCCTCTGCAGCCGGCTCGATGGGAACATCGACTGAAGTATCCATGGGAATATCGGCAGAAACATCAACTGAGGTGTCCATGGGAACATCGGCAGGAACATCGACAGGAATATCGACGGGAATGTCAACGGGGAGCTCTTCCGCAGGGGCTTCGGGCTCGACGGTGGGCTCGATGGGAGCCGGTACAGGCGCCTCAGCTGGAACTTCCGCAGGTGTCTCGACGGGTGGCAGATCCAGTGCCTGAGTGGGCGCATCGCTCATGACATCCGCTGGCGCCTCGATCGGCGGCAAAGACTCGATGGGTGCAACGGCAGGCTCAGGTGACTTCAGCGGAGACTTGATAGGAGACTTAACAGGCGACTTGATGGGTTCAGGGTGATGCTCAGGTTCCGTAGGCGCAACAGCAGGCGGGACATCCTCGACCATAGGCTCGCTCGTCTCCTTTTCTTCCACGGGATCCGGGAAAGAAAGCTGCTCAGTAGCAACTGACGGCGCTGGCGCGCTGTCGTCCTTCATCTCCGAATCCTCCTGGACCATGGGAGGAGCCGGCTGCTCCTCGACAGCCGGAGCTGATGGTGACTTGGCGGCTGGCTGAGCGTCAGTGACCTCGGGGACAGAGACGCTCTCAGGTGCCTGAGAGACTTCGGGAATATCAGGAATATCCAGAGCCATCGAATCCTCCTGAGAAACCTCCTGAGGAGCATCATTCGACGCAATGGTCTGATCGGCGCTTTCTATCCTCGACCCGGAGCCTTCTGTCTCTGCCGTGGTTGCCATAGAGAAGGTAGACCGCGTCTCTGCCATTGGTGAGACGATGTCGCCGACCTTCTCGGCAGGCGGAATGTACGTCTCATTGACCGTCTCCGAAGCCGTATCTAGGGGTAGCTGCTCAGACGCAGGAGCCGGCGGCTGCTCAGCTGGTGCCTCGGGAGCGGGCTCGGGCTGATCGGCCATGTTCACATCCTCCTGCTGAGACTCGACGACTGGCGCAGGAACTGGAACTGGGGATGGCTCTGGGACAGGAGCAGCTTCAGGGACGGCGGGGGCCTCAGGAGCTGCAGCATCCTCGGATGCGATGGGTGCTGCAGGTTCAGCGGGGGCCAAGATCTCCGCAATGGGCGAAATTTGTGGCGACGGCTCGGTGGGAGAGGGCAGCACGACGTTCTTGAGGGGACTTCCCCTTGGCGAGGCGTTTGCCAAATGCATGGCGGGAAGGGGTGGTGCAAGGTTGATGGGGTTCGCAGGTAGCCCCGACCGGCTGGCCAGGGGCGATTCGGGCTCGGTAGACACAGTCGATGCGTCCACCGTTGGTGTCGGAACGGATGGTGATGCGTCCGTCATCTCGTGGTCTTGGCTTTGACTGTCTGTGTTTTCGCCCTCACGCTGCTCCTCCTCGTTGTCGTCGCCATCGTCTCCATCGTCACCGTCATCGTCACCCTCCTCATCGTCATCGTTGTCAGCCATCTCGCTGTCAGGCTTGTTCGAATCTTCGCGCTCTTGCTTAACAACACCCTGGGCACAGTCAGTGGCAATCCAGCAAATACGAACATATGTCTACTCACGTTCTCTGGACCCTCGGCTCCCTCCACCTTGGGCACGACAGGAGCACCCTCCACAGGCGGAGCAGCGCTGGGAACGGCCGGTGCACCAGGAGCCGGCGCAGGCAAAGGCAGGTTCTTCTTCTTGCGCCCGCGCCCAGGACCAGGCTTGTTCTTCTTCTTGGGCGGCGGCGGCCGTCTGACGCGCTGAGGCTGCTGCTGCGCCGGATCGAGGGCAGAAACAGGCACCACCGTCGTCGAAATGATCTCGCCCTCGACCTGCTGCCCATCCTGCAGCGTGATCTCCTGCGTGTACGGGTTGCCTGCCGCATCCATCTTTCTCACGGTAGCCCTAGTGACCGTCGCGCCGACAGGCGTAGCAGCAACTGTCTTGGACGAGATCGTGACCGTGCCCTTCCTGCGCTTCGCGAGATGCGAGACCGTAGTCCCCTCCGAGTTGCGGTTGATCTGCTTCCACACCTTGATCTGGAACCCCTTGTCCGCGGTCTCGTCCTCCTTCTTCTCAGGCTTCTCGGCCACCGCGTCCGCGTTCTCCTCGTCATCCTCCGTCGGAGCAGGGCGCTTGTACAAAACACCAGATCGCGCCGCGCGCAGCAGGTCCTGGCTGTGTTGCGGCAGCAGACCCGCGTCTTTGGGCATGCCCCACGGCAGCTCGACGTCCCAAATGTCGTTCTTTTGCGTCGTCTCGGTCTGTTGGGGCGGCTGGACGTTTACCCACTCCTGCCGCCATTGGCGGACGGGGAGGCCCTCGAAGTCATCGTGTTCGGCGTAGCCGCTGCGGTTCGCGCGTCGAGTCTGCAGGAGAGGCTTGTGTTAGACGCAAGGGTGCATGCAGTCTTTGAGAAGCAGACTAAACAATGGGACTTACGCCGGGCGCCATTTCGAACTCTACAATTTACAACAAAATAACAAAACAAAGATTATACGACGTTATTTACGGTTTCGCCAAATTGACACTGTCGCGATGCGCGTAAGGACGTCCGGTCAAGTCGTGGGTTTTCCGCGAGCTGTGTCGAGACACCGGGACTTCGCGATGCATGCGTCGAGTGCGTGTGCTCGAGACAAATATGTTCAGGCCTGCGAACTCAATTGAGCGAGGCAATGCGACGCTCGTAATGGTGTTGCTTGGATGGTTGATAGACAAGCTGTATCGCAGCCGTGCCATGCCTGGGATTGGCTCCACCGGGGGACCCAGCCTCGTCGCGAACCAGAGCGCGCCAGGGTCACGAGGGATGTCACGTGCTGAGTTTCGGTCAGCACAGGTGAGCCTCGGTGTGTTAGTGGGATACCGCCAGCAGGCACCGTGCATCATCGATTTCTATAGCTACCTAGGTGCAACCTCCTTCGCCTCTCCCGAGTCAAAATGGCTCGCAGCCTTTTGATGTCGGTCACTGTTGATGTTTCATACTGTAGCATCCTCCTAATTCGTAAGTGCAGTAAGGATCGTGACGGACAATCTTCCATCACCATCCCCTAAAACTTACGAAAGCCTACCCTGAAGCTACATCCTTGTCAACCAGCAAGCTTCCCATCGCCCGTGAGAAAGACCATCACGAAGCATCAAAAGGTTGAGTAACGAAGCAAAAGGCAAAAGCTGAAGGCCCAGCACTCATAGAAACTCCATTGCCATGTCTATGCCCAAAAGCCCTTGAAAACCAAAACTCCAAGAGTGGAGCTTTTTTGCTGGTGAATCCCGCCGCCGCCGCTTCCCCCCCCCCTTTCCCCTCCCGCTCGTAACGTTTCCCCAAGAAGTCAGGTATTCGTCGTGATGAAAACCAGCGGATCCTCCCCTCTCTTTTGCTATCGTTGCGGCAAAAATGTCGTGTAGTGGTACACACTTTCTCTCTCCCGGGTTGTCTCTCTCCCTCTGGTGTCCATGATATAGTACAAGTCTCCCCGTTCCTCAGCATTATTATCGGCCATCGCGGCCTGGTGATATTGAAACTCTTAGTCCCATCTGTGATGCAACAAGTCAGCAACTGCAAGCAGAGAAGACGCACGCATCGCAACGCATAAACTCACCCCTGATCCTTTTGCCTGACGATATCGCCCTTGTCCCCCTTTTGCTTGCCCGCGGCACCGCCCTCAACCACTAACCGGTCGAACTGGAAGAACTGGCTGACGACCGTTTGCCTCTGCGCAGTCACCTCGTTAGCCAAAAAGAATTGCTCCCTGTCCCGTCCGCATCGTATCGCCACCAAAGAAAATCCCTTGGGACCCAACCGCCCAAGAAAACAGAGAACCCCATCTCCGGCAAACTCAAGAAGGGGAAAAAAGCCTCACCTTCATAGCCGTGAGCTCATTCAGCCCCTTCTGGATCAACTCCTGCACCCTCCGCTGGTCCGTCACGTCCTTGTTCTCCCGGAACGCATCCCTCGTCCTGCGCTTCGCGTACTCGCGGAAATTGTACGCCGCAAACTGGTCGCCCGTCCTCAACATCTGTCGGTACTAGAAGACCCCGAAAATCACTCGTCAGCGTCGTGTTCTGTCCATTTGACCCCCAATATCACAAATCGCAGCAACCCCGTCAATCGCGGCAAAATTTCTCCCCCCGGCAAAAAAAAAGAAAATACGCACCAAAGACCGGACCTGCTGCGGCGCATCGCCCTTCAAAGCTTGTATCGCCGTCGCCATCGTATGCGCTTCGTGATGCGGGGGTTGTCGAGGGAAAATCACACTGACGAGGGAGCTGTCAAAAAATTGGTCGTCGCGGCGCACGATTGATAATATTTCGCAGGTGGGAGGCACTTGTCCGGGGGGTGGGTGGTGGGAGCTGCACCTATGATGCAACGCAGTGGTAAACTTCCCCCCCAATTCTCGGCGTTTAGCTGACCCAGTCGGGTCGGGGTGTCTCTCGGCGCCGGCATTTTACTAATCCGCCACCGGCGAAACGCGGGAACCTCTGGTTTTTCGTCACCGAGGTGTCTAGATGTGTCTGGACTACGGCTATTCAGATGCGCGCCCGAAAATTCACCACTCGGCATTTGGCCGTTGATCCCGCGGGGCTTATGTCCGGGCTTCACATTCACTCGGAAAATTCCTTTGTTACAAAACAGACAATTGTGACACAGTCAATTGGGTGATTTGAGATTCTCCATTCACCCGTGCCACGATGATCACCTTGCTCTTCGAGACGTCGATGACGCACTTGCGCTGAAACACTCTGGTCTGTAAATACCTCTATTATGCTTAATTATCTACAATGCTATTCCTTTGTTGTACAGGGCCTGCGGCTAACCGGTCCACGGCCAAAAGGGGGCACCGTGTATGTATTTGTATGCCTTATGTTCTGCAAACCCATCTGTGTAAGGTATGGATGCGATTATGTGATGCGAATGTATCTCTCCCCGCCCTTTAAGGCAGGCTCATGAAGAGCTTCTCCATCGCCGGGTAATTAGGTGTGCTGAAATCATAGGTCAGCGATGATGTCTTTCAAAATGTCAATGACGCAGGCTCGAAGCTTACCCCATGCCGGTCACAGGATCCCATCCTGGCACGGCAGAGAACCCCTTGGTGCCGCAGCCCGGGTTGTCTCCGTTAGTCACGTCGTTGAGGATCTCGGGATGGGCATAGAGGGTGGGGTTGATAAACCCGACGGGCTTCTTGTTGGCCTCAATGCGCTTCTCATTAATCATGTTGATGATGGAGCCGACGACTGGCGCAGAAGCTGTGTGCATGTTAGTACGAGAGTGGCTGAATAAGTGGCTTAAGATGCTTACCCGAAGTGCCAAACGACAGAGAAAACTTGCCGTTGACAGCAGTCACGTAGTTGGCGCCGTTGGCAGCAATGTCCGGGAAGCCACGCACAACCTTGGAGTTGTTGTAGCGATCTCCGCCGTAGGGCGGCGCGTTCTTGGCGTAGTACTCTCCGACCATCTTCTTTTGATAATCGGGGATAGCAAAATAGTTGGAGAAGCCGCCGCCGGAGAAAATGGCCTTCTGGCAAGCACTCTCAGGAGTGTGAACAGTTGAGCCCTCCAAGACCTGGGTGGCGCCGACGGACGTAACCCAGGGGCATCCGCCGGGGAATGAGGGGTTGAAGATACCGTTGGCCCCCTCGTTGTAGGCGCCGGTCTGCGAGTCGATACACTGCTTCCCGTTTCCAGCGACGCCCGAGTCACCAGACGAGTACAAGACCGTGACACCCTGCAGGCCGAGCTTCATGTACTCAGCGCACTGGCGCTCAACGTACTTGCGACCGAGGTCGGCCTCGTTGAAGCCGTAACTTGTGGAGATGACGTTCACCATGGGCGCCGAGCCGCAGACCTTGTTGCTGTACTGTCCGTCAATGTTCGGATCCTTGGAGCCGCCTCCCTGGAAGGTGCAGTAGCTGCCGTCGACCGCATCCAGGAAGTTGTTGAAACTTGCGCCTTGGTTGATGTCGCCAACCTGGTAAAGCGTAGCCGTTTGAGGGAAGATCATCGCCATGGCAAACTCGAGATCAAGGGCAGATTCTCCGTTGAAGCGGAAGCTCTGGTTCTGAGTCTGGACGACGGCGTTTCCAATCAGGGTGACGATTGGAGGCGTCTTCTCAAGGCGAGGCTCAAACTCCTTGAAGTACATGTCCAGGTCACTCTGGAGGAAGGCTTGCGGTGTGTACTCCACGATGCCAAGCGTGTTGTTGGAGTTCTTGAGCGATCCTGGCGGGGTTGCGTAGAGAGCTCTGAGGCAATCCGGCGTGATCATCATGTCGCATTGCTCGAGACTCATGAGAGCGTTCTGGACGACGGCTCCTTGCTTGGGCCCGGCTCCGCTGTCCGGGTTGCCGACGATTGAGGGGTTCTTGATGCCATTAATGCCCCGCTTGGTGAGCTCACGCTTCTTGAGCTGTCGTCTCTTGAGCTCCTCAACATGCTCCTCGGTGAGTTCGTGCTTGGTGTTCTTGCGTTGCTGTCCTAGCTTCTGATCAAAGTGTACTGAGGGGGTGATGATGTCGACGTGGTCGACCAGGTGCTCCGGCAGATGGTACTTGTCGCAGGCAACGTGGGTGTGGCCTTGCTCATGCTTGTAGACGTGGTACTCCGTTTTCAGGAGTCTCTCGACTTCGCCCGCGGTGCCGTTGAACTGAACCCAGTTGCGCCCCTTGGAGAGAGCAACGCGACTCCGGTGGATGCCTTCGCTTTCGAGCCATTGCATGACCAAAGCTATCGACTCCTGTCTCGGAGCGAACATCTCGACGATTTCGTCATGAGTCCAGTGCTTGCCGTAGTTAGGCGAGTCGGGATGCGCCACATCATTCATGAACTCGTTTGCGCGATGAAGGTTTGACTGAGCGAGACCAATCCGGACCGGCAGCCTGGCCATGGTGTGTAACCGGTGGTTCTTGACCCATTCCCGTCGGGCAGGGTGCCTCTCCTCGTGCACGACGTGCCTGTGCGACCGTGTCACTGGGTTGGCGGTGGTCACCGCCGCAAGGACGGTGAGAAGGGTCGCAACAGCACTAAACTTCATCGTGTCTTCCCGCTCGTCTTCGTCGTCGTTACTTTACACACGGGGACAGGATTAGCGAAAAGGTCGAGCGACAAGGCTGGCTTTTTGTTGATATTTAGCAGCTGTCGTCCAGTCATGACGAACCCCCACTGACGCAAGGTACCAGCTCCAGACACGACGAATGCGAAACCGGTTTCAATGGGATCCTGTGGGCTGTTTGTCTGGTGGTAGACATCCAAAACGAGCAATTTGGGTGAACGGCAGCCTGTGCGCTAGGATCCTGTGGCATGGAGGGAACACCTCTTACATGAGCAGTTTCTCCAGCTCCGAGCCCTTGCGTGATAGAACCACTGCGCGGTTCTTACGGCCTGGACTATTGTCGGAAAGCCATGAAGCAGATTGATCAACAAGAGGCCGATAGCCGAAGGTTAAGCTTTAGGGCGAGGTACTTCAAACAATCGTCGCATGTTGGAATGGACCACAATAAAATTCTAGGCGCTTGCCAAAAAAGCCAAGAGGACGAGGATGGCGGCCGATTCGTGTTGGTCATGCGAGGCAGACGATCAGGCCTTCCACCTTTCTGCTCAAAGATGGATGCGATTCCGATGGGAATCCCAGAATGACTCGTTGGGGAAGACAGGAGAGTTTGCAATGTTTGGATAAGGTCAATTGAAGGCTCGAGCCGCCATCTGGAATCCGGACCAGGAAGCTGAAACGCTCTCAGGAATGGGACGAGGTGGCCTCGACGTACGGCTGCATTGTCAGCCTCTGCAGCGCTCGTTGCTCGTTGATAATCTCCCATAACTCGTCCGTTTCTCTCTGAACTTCCGCATCGCCAGCCTCATCGGAAGCTTGCGCAGGAGGCTCTTGAAACGACAAAATGGCGGCTTCGAGAACATCATTGGGCAACCCGTGGCCATTGAGCATCTTTTGAAATCTGGTCTCTTGCTGCATCTCAGTGTTCAGTTGAGACGCGAATGTGTATTGACGCTCGGCCTGGCTCGGCTTGATAACTGCAGCAGGTTTTGTGGACCGCGCAGCTTGCAGCAGCGGGGGGAACGCGAGGTTTGTCACAGAGGCGTTGAGGTCTGCCAGTTCTGTCGGGTGCCCGTTTTCGGTCAACTGCCATTGCAATATCTTGCCTCTGGTGTGACCTGACAGGACCGTCGTGCCGTCATGGTTTGGTGCCAAGCACGAAGCCGGGCCATCATCTTCATCCGCGACTCCAATCGGCGAATTGACTTGAACGACAGTGGAGGAGGATTCAAGGCTACGCGGACCAATGAGCGGCTTGTCTCCGAGCAACTCGACGAGGTACAGCAATCTGTCCTCGGATGAAACGAAGACGGCACGAGCACAGGGATCCATGGAAACGCAGAGCGGAGCCGTGGGGAAGAGCAGGGTGCGAAGAACATCGCCCGTTTGATAGTTCCAGATGATGCACGTCTTGTCCTTGCTAGCTGACACGCAGATGCTGGTTTCCGGGTTGACACTGCGGCTGATGGCGAGCGACGTGATTGCAGCGCGGTGATTAGACAGAGTGCGGTCCGGCTCGTTGTCAACAGACGCGTTTAGCTCGAGAAGACGGGATAATGTCCAGACATGGATGTTGGAATCCTCGGAGCCAGTGAGGAGATGGTGAGGCGTGGCTGCGAGGCACGACACAGCCTGGACATGGCAAGGTGGGGTGGTCAACTGACGACCGGTGCAAGTCTACTGTTTCGTTAGCCACACACGACACAGCGGAGTTTGGTTTCCTCTCTTCGGAACAAAGACTGGATCTGTTTACTTACTTCCCACAAGATCAGTCTGCCTTCAGCAGTCCCTAACGCCAAGACATCGTCGATCAACGCCAAGCTGCGGATTTTCTCCGGGAAGGTGATGACGGCCTCTTGGATGCCCCGGGCCCGAGAGTAGACATGGACCTGGGACTTTTCATACTGGGCGGCAAAGACGTGAGAGTCACTGACAGCCAAGCAGTTGGCCGGGGTGTTGCTTTTCTTCAGAGTTGACTTGACAGAATAGCTGGGGCTGAGCGAGTGGGCGTAGATGCCAACATCCTTGGAGACGGCGGTGTTTGCCGCAATAGGCGGACCGCAGATGCAGGAGTAGAATTCCTCTGACAACATGGTGGGATGGTGGCGAGGAGGCGCGCTCTGCGATGGTGTCGAGGGTTGGTGAATTCCGGCCTAGGCGCGTTTCCAACGGATCTCTGTGCTGCGACGCTCGTCCGAGAGCGGCCCTGACTCCGATGTAAGGGGTGAGAGAGTGCGCAACCCGCGGCTTCTGCTCAGCCGCGTCCAAGGCGAGAGGATCGGATCGCAGCGGCCACGAGGATGACAAAAACGTGGGAGTGAATGATGCAGCGCCACGAGAGGCAAAGACAAGAAAGCGAGATAGCCGTGGGGAATGATCAGGGCGAGTTTCCCGAGTCGAGCCTTCTTCGCGACCACGTTGGATGGCTTGCTTTGGATGACTTTTGATCCAGATGGGCCCGGCTGACGGTTGAGCCGAGAGCGGTGCGCGGGTATCTCGCAACAAAAATCAGGAGAATTCCTTCTTGGCTAAGATGACACGCCGGTGCACTGGTGGCTTTGAGACAGCAGATGCAAAATCTTGAAAAAGGCTGATGTGTCGAAACGTCGGGTGGGTTGAGTGAGGCTGCTTGACGTTCGAGATGGTGAAAAAATTCGAGTCCACTCTTGGAAAAATGTTATCGATAAGCTGCCTAAGGTAGGGAAGGGAAGGTGGTAAGGTACCTTAGCGCTCCCGAAGTGGAAACCGGAGCTGGAGGGGGAAGGAAGGTGCCCCGCTCCCCAGCGCCAAGTGCCTCCTTCCCAGGCGCGGTTGGCTTGCAACGCTCTGCTAAGGTGCCTCAGAAGGCCGCTAACACCCGAGCACCGCTAGAAAACATCGCAGTGGGATGGCCACTTGAGATTCCAGCCCGTAGAGTGCCTGTAAATTAGCCACTAACTTGCTCCCTACCGCAGCCCAAGGCCCTAAATGCGCCGCTCTTCCGCCCTAGAAACACTAACACTGCAGCGGTGCGGGTAAGGACGCCAAGCGGCGAGCTCTGTGAGTGGTGAAGTTGAAGCTCTGTCATCTCTCAGAGTCTCACCACAAACCAACTCCTTGCATCACCAACTTCCATTGCCAGGTTTTCCATCGAACAAGGCGCAAAATTCACGCTGTGCTTGGAAGCGAGACATGTCTCCTTTGCTCCGGCAGTAGCACACGCCACTAGAACGATCCATCGTCCTGCGATCTCCAATATTCTGAGTCAGTCATTCTTCCGTTCATCTCATCACCACCGGTTCCAACCTCGGAGTGTCGTTGGAGTTGAACGTCCGGCCTTGCAACGCCCTCTCAGCCCGTCGACGCCATGTCTCACCCGTCTCCGGGTTCCCGTGCCTACCTCGTCCTCACCGCTCCGGCCAGAACTTTCTTTTTCTTCAATGATCGACCGCTATCTTATCTGGTCTGCACGGAACACGTACAGCAGCAGACTGCGGAGACTTGAAGCTCGCTTCCTCCATCTGACGTGATGGCGCTGCATACCTTACAAGCGACAAGTTACAACGGTCATATCTCGCCTGCAGCTCCCCGACATCACTCACGTCTGCAGCCCTTCACGCGAAGCTTCTCTCTCGCCAAAACTTCAGCTGCTGGCGTCTCGTCTGCACTGCAGCCAGCGCCTTCAGCCTTCGCTGTGCTCGATCCTGCATAACTGATTCAACATGCCTGCTGCCTCTACCCAACTACCTTACTCCATACAGAGACAACGCCCCCTTCTGTGGCCTCCGAGACAGGGTCAGATAATATCAGCAAGCCAAAAGTGTCACTCTGCGCCGTTGACAGGCAAATGACAGATGACGATGAACCCAAACGAGGCACCCAAGCGCCGCCAGCCCCGATGCGCTCCATGGCTCCATTCCAAGACGCGTGGTCGCGATCTCAACGGTTCGAGCAGAACCAGCGCCCTCCCCCGGTCGTTGGTTCTGTGGTTCATCAAATCTTGCTGCCCGCCCGGCTTTGCCAGGAACAGCTCCGCTGGCTGTGCCTGGCTTACACCCTCCCCTACCCCTACCCTGGCCATCATCCATCGTATCTAAGGCAGGCAATCCATGTCTAGTGCTCATGCCCGCCAGTGGAGGCCACGAATCGACGTCGCATTTTAATCCCATGATGCTCTGATGGGCCCTTGCCTGCTCGAGCGAGAGCCGGAGGAGCAGCAGACTCCCGCTGCGCGTTTACAGCATAGTGCATGTCCGCGTACGCATGCGACCTGCAATAGCGGCAGATGGATTGGGTTGCGACGCGATGCGACATCTCTCATCTGCCATCATCAATGCCGCTGCACAACAAAGGCTTTGCGCAGGACAGCACAGGAAACCTACAGCACTCGAGACGAGACAAGACACAGCAACGCACAGAGCAAACAACATGCCTCCCCCTCCCCAATGCCAATGCCAATGCAGATATGCGGCGTGGGATCCGGATCGACAGTTGGCTCAGGTGGCTGCGGTGGTGCACTGGTGGCTGCTAGGGACCATCACCCTCTCATCACCCTATCATGACCAGCTTTCTGCTGCGCCGCCCCTCAATCTCCTGTTGATCTCGGCAGGGGAGCAAGACCCCAAAGGGGACAACAAGTCAGAGGCCAGAGAGAGAGCCGAGAGACAATGACAATCAAGATGATCCCCAATCGCCACTTGACCAGTGCCGAGACGATCAGCTGCCACCTCCCGGCATCTCGCTCGCCATTTGGAACTTTGTGCTCGCCGGCAATCTCCCCAGGTCGGCTCTGGGAACTGAGGCGGGAGGCCGTGGCTGGAGAAGGAGAGACAATGGGCCGGTTTCCATTTACACGGGCCTGTGTCACCGGTTGTTGCTTGCCCTCTGCATCTGCATAGCATTCATCAGTTGCATCTGGAACATACACAGACGGCTGAGGGCATCAGGCTGGCCTGCGCTTGCAAGAGGATGGATGCAAGGTGCAAGATGCGGATGCAGATATGCTGCAGCAACACAGACGTGGTTACACTAATATGGAATAGGCGGGACAAATGCCTGTTCATTCAGCCTGCACCAAGGGCCAATGGAACGCTCCATGCTTACCCGGGGTCCAGCATCTTGATGCGTCTGTTCTCAAGGACCCCCAAAACAGAGAGACCCCAGGCTGGATGAGAGAATGACCGATTCCCTCCTCTGGTGTCTTGTCATTTTGACATCGAGGGCTGTTCCAGGCACAAGTGCACGTGGGTGGATAGAGTCAACGGACTTTGCTGCTCAGAGAGGGCAATGGACCCTTTAGACTCTCATCGTACCGCCGTTTAAGCCTCCATCGTACATATCCAACTGGACGGACAGTGGGCAGTGGGCACCAGACCTGTGTCATGGCAGCGGAACCGAACCAAGAAACTTCAACAGATTTTTATGAGCGCCCAGCTTGATTTGATGACGATGGCACACTCGACCGTCCAGCAGACCTAATTGCCAAATGAACACAAGTCATTGCTTTTGGGAAGCGAATGGCAGCGAACTGCCGTATGCAGCGCAGATATGCACGCTGAGCCCACTGCCAACGTTGTATTATTGAAGGCTTACCCACGGCCCCGTCACATTGCTTTTTCGGCTTCATCGTCTTCCCTTTTTTGGCGTGGACCGAAGAATGGAGTCGGGATTCGAAATGGGCTCGATTGACTGCGCCAGCTGCTGCTTGCTGCCCCTGACCCGGCTGCCCTATCCCCAGCAGGGCCATTCCCCATCCGCAAGATCCGGAGGCCCGCAGGATGGCTCCGTCGGTGCTGGTGAGGTGAGGTGAGGTGAGGTGTTGCTGGCTGCGTTGGCAAACTACTGGCGCTGAGCTCATCAGCGAACTATGAAAGGGCCACGGACGATCCAGGGCCTGCAGAAGAAAAGACGCGATGAAGCCAGTCCAAGCCCAGGGGACGGATGACAGTGGTTGTGACTATTGCGCTACTGCAGAGCAGAGGACGGGACGATGCAAGGGCAAAGGACCGCGGTCAATAATGTCTTGCAACTAACCCCAGAGCTCTAGATAACGGTGCCCCCTCTTCACGCACAACGCAAGGTGTTGTTGTATGGGATGGATGTATCCGTATCGATGGATGCTTGACTGGACTGGACCAGACTGGACTGCAGCTGTTCTGCTGTTGTTTTTAATTGTGCGTCTCCTCGAGTGGCACGGCATACGCAGCTTTCCCCTCGGGCAATCTTGAGCAATCTTTCTCAATCTCACCATCTAGTCTTGCCCCCCTCTCCTCTCCTCCCTCGCCCCCTCGGAGCTTCGCCTCGAGAGCTTGCCTGCATTTCTCGCCGTCCAGTCCAAGTCTCATCCAGTCCCAACCGCCCTTCTCATCTCCCGAGTCTGCACGAGGAAGGGTCTCTCTCCCGGATCCGAACACAGCGTCCCTGTTTTCGGACCCTCTCGCCCAGCGTATCGAAGCTCGATCCCTACAAGCGAGGTCTTCTTCTGCCCTACTGCTCCGTCCTCCTCCATAGCAATCCTACCCACGGACATGTGCAGCTGCCCGGCGTGCCCATCCAGACTGGAGAAGCGGCTGGACTCACTGGAGACTCGTTCTCTCCCTCTCTCAGAGAAATAAATCCCAGCAGAGACGAACACCCCTCCCCTCGTCCAACAAGCCTCCATGACCCTGTCGTCAGCCCTGGACAGCTTAAAGGCTTCGCAGCTCCCAGTGGCCACCTCGACCTCATGATCCCTCCCCCCCTGGCCAGCATCAGTTCTCCCCTTTTCTCTTCCGCCGCCCAATGGCATGAGCATCAACCCATGTGGCATGCACCCCATGTTCGCGTTAGACGTTCCAGCTCCCTTCCCTGCCCCACACGCGACCGAGGCCCTCCCTGCAAGGAACATCTCTCCAACAACCTTTAAAACATCCCGTCCGCCGGCCCTGGAGCGAAGACGCTCCGTCCGGAGCATGAAAAATCTCCTGCCACTGACACTGCCTTCCTACCCGCAGCCGCCGACATCGATCTGCAGTCGAAGCATCCCGCCGTCAACGCCGCTGTCACCGCCGCCCCCGACCACCCAGCCGTTGTCATCCCAAATCCAAATCCGGCCTCACCACCACCACCACCACCACCAGGAACGCCAGCAGCAGCAGCACCATCACCAGACACACGCCCACCCGCAGCATTCCGACGAGTACCAGCCTCCCAGGCATATATGCATCCATACCGGCACCATGGCCGAAGCCGCGGAACCAACCATGGACTGCAATCTGCCGGAGCTCCTGGCCCAGGACCTCGAGTTCTCCAGTCTGATCTTCGCCTCCAAGAACATGACCGCCGGCGCCCCCTCACCCGCCCTTGCATCCGACGAAGACGACTGGCCCTCCGCCGAGCCCCCGACCGTTCTCGGCGCCCCGTGTCACCCCAACGGCGTGCCGCAGTTCCAGCCCCTCGGCGCCATCGACGAGAAGAGCAGCGGTGCCAGCGAAAACGACTCTGACGCCGCCAGCTCGAGCGGCGCGTCCTTCAGCGAGGCCGAAGACGGCGACGACGAGGCCGCCGCGTCGCCCCAGATCCGCCAGCAATCCGTCCTCACGACAGACACCACCATCTCAGCCTCCAGCCAACCGGCAGTACCACCACCAGCACCAGCAACAGCACCCTCCAAACGACTCGTCTCCTTCTGCGACGGGTCAGAAGAAGAAGAAGAGGGAATGCCGGTGAGCTGGATGGATCTAGAGCCGGAGGGGCCCGGCGACCACCCCGAACTGGGCAAGAGTCTGGACCAATCACCAGTCACGACGCCCATCAAGCCGGTAGTGCGGCCGCTATCCCGGCTGGGGGATAAGTCCATCAACGAGTCCCAGTCGCCGCCGCGGATCAAGAGCGCCAACGCCGCGACTACAACCCGCCGGCTGTCCAACCCGTTTGAAGGCTACACGCGGCCCACAAGCCGGGCGCGGAGCCTGCACGTCAACCCGACACCGGCGCCGATGCCGACCACGCCCACCCCAAGTGCCGGCAAGGAGAAGAAGAAGAAGCTGAAGGAGAAGGAGACGGAGCAGAACCGCCTGTCGGTCCACTCGCTGCACTCCATTGAGATCGCCGTGCCTACGCGTAGCTCGTCTTTGAAGCACCGCGTCTCGTTCACGGATGACGCACGCAAGACCATTGCATCGCGCTCACGCGCTCGCTCGCACGCCTCGTCCACCCGCACCGGCTCCGACCACGTCACCGCGCCTGGGACGAACAGGAGTTCCATCATCGCCGACCTCAAGGAGGAGCTCGAGCCGTGGTTCCGCTACCTCGACGAGCAAGAAGAAGGCCTCGCGCCCCCTCTCCTTGTGACTCCCCGCCCCAAGTCGCGCTCAGCAGAAACCTCGCGATCTGTCGTCACACCACGGCCCAGGTCCCAGGCCCAAAGCAGATCGCGCCCGACATCCTCAGTCAGCGCCTCGTACACATGGCTCGACGACCCAATCGACATCCCCTCCCTCTCCTCCGAGGAAGCCCGCCGGATCCCCCTCCCGCCCAACGTCGTCGAGTCCCTCCGCATCTCCGTGACCTGCTTCCCCGAGACCATGCTCCTCTGCTCCAGCCTCTCCATCGAGACCATCCGCAGCTACTCCCGCAAAGTGCGCCTCCCCGTCCACGAACCAATCCGCCCAGACACGCCCCCCGCCTCCCCCAAACAACGCTGGCGATGGCTCGCCCCGCGACGCAACAACAACGCAAACTCCGTCCGCCGCTGCTCCTCCCGCGGCGCCGCCTCCTCCTCCAACCTCGACCTCTCCTCCATCGCCCCGTCCACCGCAACCCTCACCGCGCCCCAGTGGTCCCGCATCCGCAACCTCTTCCCCACGGGCTCCGACTACCTCTGCGACGCCCTCTACGCCCACATCGTCGCCTACAACTACCTCGCCCCCATGGTCCAGCACGCCGCCCGCCCGCCCACGCCGGGCACCCCCGAGACCACCGGCACCACGGACGAGTCCATCCCCAAAAAGGCCGCCTCCCTGCTCGGCCTCCAGGGCGTGCAAGAGACCACGCCCCCGCCGCCGCCGCGGCCCCTCCGCAAGCGCTCGAGCATGTTCCTCGGCCTGCGCGCCTGCTCGTCGCGCCAGTCCGCCGCGCCGCCGGTGCCGGTCACCCCCATCCCGACGGCCGACGTCACGCTCCGCGACCTGCAGATCGGCATCCGGCGGTGCATCGCGCGGCTCGTGGCGACGCTGCGCGCCGAGGGTGCGGACGGGCCGTTGGCGGGGGAGTCGGTCAACGAGATCGACCCGCTCATCATGCGGTCGCTGTGCGAGATTGTCAAGTGCTGCGAGGAGTCGTCGACCAGTGATCGAAATTTCTAAACAGCCAAAGCATTTCTTGTTCACATTTTCGTTCGCTTTGTTGGGAAAAAGTATTCTATCATGTCTTCTGAAGCGTTCTATTTTACACACACACACCAACACATCCATGTAGACATCAATCATCTCCCGTGAGATGGGCGGGAAAAAATACAGGTTTCATGTTTGAGGGGGGAAGCATTGTTTTTTTGTCTGGTATATATACCCTCTTTGGTTTTGGCAGGGAGTTTTCTTTTCCCTTGTTTTCTTCATTTTTTGGTTTCGAGCGTAGGAGTACCGTAGACAAAGGGAGGGAGTCAGTCAGGCAGGGAAACAAAACATGGTGATGGTTGGAAAACGGAGAATGGGTGGTGTTTTTACCTGACTTAATGTCTATGCAAAGACAGAAAAAACAAAACAAGCAGAAAATGGCAGTGTGGCCATACCTTTCTTCAAACCCCCCAACGCCTCCCCCCCGTGCCATGTGTTCTTACCTTGTCTCATGATGCTATTCACTCTTCCTCATCAGATGTACTCTACACTCCCCTCAAAAGGATACGGATCCCGCACCACAGTCCCAACCTGGCTCTGCTGACTCCCCCATTCCACCGCATCCTCCGTCGTCTCCCTCCTCGGCAGCCTCTGCCCCTGCTGCTGCACAAACGCGTCAAAATCCCTCCTCCTCCCAGCAGCCGGCGCCGTCCCTCCCCCACTTCCCACCGTCGCAGTCCTCGGACCACCACCGCCGTCCCCGTTCCACACCCGCGCAACGCGCCCCTTGCCCTTGACCCCCTTCATGAACCCGTTGCTCAGCCCCAGCAGCCCCGCGCTGCCGAGCAGCAGCACGAGCAGCGCCATGTTGCCGGCCTGCGAGACGTTGCCGCTGAAGACGGCGACGAGGTAGATGGTCAGCTTGGCGGCGGCCTCGAGGTAGCCCTGCAGCGCCGTCTTGGCGAGGAGGTAGGTCTCGGTGGTGAGGGCGGCGAGGTCGGCGGCGCGGCCGCGCATGCGCACGGAGAGCGTGGGCGAGAGCGGGATGAGGTACTCTGTGAGCTTGGAGGAGGACGGCGAGGAGGAAGATGGGGAGGAGGAGGGGGGTGTGCGCTGTTTGATGATGTAGATGTTGAGGAGGCGGGAGGTTATGAGGGCTATGATGGCGGCGAGACCCCACCCTGCGATTGAGGATTGTCAGTAGATGAGTATCAAATGTCTTCAGGATGATGTTGAAGATGTCGGAAGAAGGGGCGGGGTGACTCACAATCTCCCAGCAGCACCATCACCGTCACGGCCCCAACCGTAAGCAACGGACTCGCGAGGTAAAGCAAATGACTCCCCTTCTCAAACTCCCACTCCCCATCATGCTCTTCAAACGCCCTCCCCTTCCTCCTCCTCCCGGTTCCCATCGTGCCGATATCAACCACAATAACCTTATCCTCCTTCCCCGCCCCGGCCCCAAACGCCTCCACCCCGCCGCCGCCCGCGGCCTTCCTCCGCATCCTCAACTCCTTCTCCCGTGCCCTCTGATCCTGCACCCCCAGCCGCGACAGAAACAGCAACATGCCAGGATTCGTCACCCTCACATTCTTAAACCCCCCGCCTGGGAGCGCCTCCGTCCCGAACACGCCCTTCCCTCCGCCGCCGCCGCCACCTCCACCGTTCCCGCCGTCCAACGCCCGCGAGGTCTCGGCGCTGATCCCGCCGGCGTCGGAGCCCGCGACGCCGTCTGCGGCTTGTTGGTAATGCAGCCCCGGCGCGAGGACGAGGGAGTCCCACCAGGAGGAGGTGCCGGTGAGCGCGGTGCGGTGGGCGATGGTTTGGAGGTCTGCGAGGGCGACGAGGCCTGCGGCGGAGAGGGAGAGGGAGGGGAGCGGGGTTTTGGGGAGGATGGGGAAGACCATGGCGGCGGCGGAATGTCGCATGAAGGGGAAAGGAAATTCTCGCGATCTTGCCGAGGGCGGAGGGGAGCTTTTGGGGTTTGGGACAAGCTTATCTATGAAGCGGTCAACTAGCCTCAATTCTCCCACCACCCACACACTCACACACACGAGCGCACACCTTAAAAATGTGGTGGTGGAAGAAGAAGAACACCGGCGCGAGACGGGCCTCGCCCGCCTGATGACGTGTTCTAGATTCCCGCCCTCGCTTTCTAAGACCTACCGTCACGAGATGCGCCAAAGATGTGTGAGGGTAGGTAAGAAAACGAAGGAAGAAACAAAAGGAAAAAGAACATAGGTTCCCGAAATCTAGATCAGCTACCGCCGGTGTCTCGCATCGTTTCTTTGACAGGTGCGGTCCGGATGACCTATCGACAGGGGTGTATCCTGCTGGCAAGCTGATCCCAATCTTTGCCCACCCGCAGAAGCCGTTCTGCCCACGCGATTACGTGCATGTGGAAGTCGCAACCAAGGTTGGCCTGGTTTGGGGAGATGGATGGATGGAGCGGGGGCGCCACCGGCGTCCGTCGCAATGTTCCGATGCTACCCCCCACACACATAGATGGAGGTTGGCGGCGCATTTCGCGCTAAAGAGCGTTGGAGAAACATACACCATGCAGCCTTCATCGTTGGAGAAGTTCCCGATGGAGGTGTGTGTTAATGGCGGCTGGCGCCGGGTGTGTGATTGGGTTGGTGAGACATTGTGTTCCGAGACTCAACTTGCTGGGTTGAAGAAGCGCCGCCCGACAAGGAAACAATATGTTTGATTGCCTGGTTGTACATGCGGGATGCGAAGGGTGATATGGCCTTCCGAGTGGCAGGTCACAGTACTATTGAATTTCGAGGGCATCTTATCATGACAGTCAAATAAATTCTCTACTGGCGTGCTCCCCTATGATCACCGCCTCAGCTAATTGTCTACAAAAACTGGCCAGCACTGCCACTTTTAGAACTCGGCTCTCGCGCTCCGGGCGTTAGGACTTGACGAGGATGTATCGGCGGCTGAGCAATGTCAAACCCCATCACCATACCTCAGTTGATCTAGGTCAACTTCACCACAAAGACGAGCCTTCCTCTCTCTTCCCAGCTCATCACGCCGGGAGTTGAATATCAGATGTGTTGTGGATTGAAGGTCGGAGGAGTACGCTGTCGGGGATTAATGATCGATCCAAGCCAGAACAAATACGAAAATTAGGAATTCGAAAGAGAAGTGCGATCAGCTTATCATAACATCAGCTTTCTGTGCATAGCTAATTACGTATCCTTCTCGTGGAAAACATGCCTTCTTCATGAATCAGGGCTACTACTTGAACGTCAAAGTCGGCTTTGCAACTACTCCTTCTCTTCCTCTGGCTTCTTTCCATAGATGGCGTACCTGCACAATCACGTCAGTAGCTCCTCATAATGTCGCTAGAAACATCGTTCTCCGATGGAAGAGTGCGACTTACCAGGAACAATAAGCGTGAATGCTACGATCATTGAATTCTTTCCGAACATCTATGAGCAAGACCTGGACCTCTTCCTTCTTCCAGCCGAGAGCTCTCGTAAACGGCGCCATAACCCAACCTTCAATGCCTGAGAGATAGTTGACATTCGCCCACTCGCCAATCTCTTTAAAGTGGCTATCTCTTGGCCACGTGTTCGTCGGCCACTTAAATTTCTTAACGTACAGGTCGACGAACCCGACCTCTTTCATCATGTCGACCATGGAAGGCACGTCCTGAAACGCGCATCCGAACACTCTGAGGGCCTCTCCGAGAAGGGTGTACGTCTTCACCAGGGCGGACTCCGGTTGAAGTGTGCCATCGTCGGACTCAGGCATAAGTTCGACCTCCTTCAACTCGAGATAACCGCCGGGCGTGAGGTTGCTGTTCCCCGAATTTAGAAGCAGGATTCAAGTGAAATCCATCCTCACGCATTACTTACTCATAGCAATTTTGGATGAACTGCTTCCAGTCTCTAATACTTGAATTCATCACTCGAGAGTGGATGTAGTCAAACGCTCGGCTGTAGAGCCAGGGCTCTTCGATGTCGTCCACCTCGAAGGTAACGTTAGGAGGGACCCTAGCAAAAGTCAGGCTTTGATTGAGTAAAGAAAATTCAAAAACGGCCATACTCTGCCATAGGGGGCGACAAGTCGACTCCAAGGACCTAAGTCGTAAGTTGGCATGTTCAAGTGTGTTTATCAGCTGACTTCGCGACAAACCTCAGACTCAGGGTGAGCTTCCCCAAACTCAATTGCCCACAGCCCGGTTCCGGTGCCGACGTCTAGGACACGACGAACACCAGAGCCTTCGTCATTGGGCGGCGCAACACCAAGCTTCCCATCGAGACAGAGATCGAACATGTGATGCTGCAGGTCTGTGACGATACCAAGACAACAAGTCAGAATGATGCACAAAAAAACGTACTGGACACTGCTCTAGAGTTGCTTACCCAGTCTCTCAAGTTCTCTTTCGTCATTGGGGAATTGGTATTCTGTCGGTATCAGCATGGCGAAGATAATGGTGATGCGGAGATGGAAAAGCCTTGCTGCCTTCCTTGTATCGGTGATAGGTACGACCATTCTCGAGTCGATAGTGGTAGATTGACTCGGACAGACTCGTACTCGAGGAAGCAATGCTCTACAGATAATCAATTGAGAAACCAATGTGTTAAGCATCCGTGAGGCTGCAACTCACACTCCCAAGCTCAGATGCGGTGTCGTCAAACTATGAAAAGTCAGCCAATGCTAACTTCCCAGTTTATAAATTATCTGCGAACCTCTGCATCGGCTACGACTTGCTCTTCCTCTGTGGTGGTTGCATCGTTGGTCGTACACATGTTGGTAGGCTCGTGACTATGCAAGCCAGAAATCCGGACTGGACGCTGTATGCAATGCTAGACTTTTATGTGAAAAAAAGTAAGGAGAACCTCCCGAGAGTATGCTTTTGTATCTGGTCACCAACATGCCTGTTTACCCCTCTCCTTGGCTGGAGACAACCATGCACGTTGGTGGCAAAGACGCATATTGTTTGCTGGATCCCTCGTCTAGAAGAAGGTCGTCCCGCCAGTTCATTGGCTCCACTCTCTCGCATTTTCAGTTGCCTCTCACCTTCAACAGATAAGGCAGCATGGGTGGTAATGCGTAGGAACCGTTTAGGTAAACGCCTCGTGCATAGGCGAGCCGGGAATGAGGTCCATTGATAGGACTGGGTCAAGGGAATGCGTTCTCCTTGACAACAGCTGTTCCACTTCCCCAAAGCGTTAAGCGAGCCACTGGAGGTCAACACAGACGGTAGCAGTAGTGATCTCGTTGTAGCCCGCGTCACTAAATGAAGGTTTTATCTAGCCCTAGAAAAACTGCTTTTGAAGCAATCCTCGACACAGGAGCATGGCTGTTTCTCTGGTTCTATCATCCAAAAGACGTCTACAGACATTTCTCTGTACAAAACATTACTGACATAAGTCGATCTAGACCTCTAAATAGTAAGTGTGTCCATTCTAGTCTTGAGGAAGGAGAGTGTGGGGGTTAGATCCAGGTCGCGGTCGGGTTCAGCGAGGGTTCTCTTCAGATCGGCATACGCATTACCATGATAGTTAAATATTTGTCCCAACTCTCTCTGGCATCTGATAGTGGCCTTGATAAACGTCTACCCGGTTCAGAATCGATTGTCAAAGCGCATTCTCATCCCGGCGATACTTGAGAGGATAACAAGGATCAAACCTCGGCATAAAATATGTCTTGACCATTCTCTGTCCGTCCGAGTTCCAGCCCCGAACCAGCATCGGGACGCTTGGTGATAGGTTCTGCGAAAAGGTTATTGGAGGACCGCAGACCTGAAGAATCTGCTCTTTGTTCATAAAAGCCTTCGCCACGACCAACGTATTGGGAGTGGAACCAGTCCAGAGTAGGCACGTCGAAGGTTGTAACCTTGGCTATCGCGTTGGCCTCACGGATCTTGAAATAGCCCGCCATTTCGTCACACTGTCTTGATTCGCCGCAGGAGGTTATCAAGGCCTTTGCATTTTTGGGAATCTGGATTCTCCTTGGCTAGGGCCTCTTGTGCACCTGATGGGGACGATTAGCGACTTCTTAAAAGCACAGCCTCTTTCTTTATTTCACGGTTATTTCATTCCCTGCGAACCGATTCCTAAATTATCACAATGCCAGGCTCTTCTACCAAGCCCCCATCCACAATTCCAGAATTATTCATCACCATTTCCTCACGTTTTTTTTTTTTTAAAAACAGACCACTCTTAGAAGTTATATTTCTAGACAGATATAGAGCAAAGTGTTAATTTAATCCATTCTCCTTGTGAGATGAAGAGTAAGTTTTAAAGATTCACCCACGACTGGGCCTCTACTTTGACAAATAATCTCCATTTTCCAAACTTAGGAGCATTGGGCCCCGTTTTTGGTCCCTCCTGTGCTGTCACAACACGCTCCAAACGAGGAAGTAAACTGATCTTTGTTGAATTGTCCCAGACCGCTGTACTGGCAGGATTCGCCGCTGTTCAAAACAACCCCCCTGTGTTGCGACCCGTCGGGGAATGTGATTCCGTTTCCGCCGCCACAGCAGTTGTTGGTAACAGGGTTAGTGTTTGCGCCGGAGCAGGAGCACTTGTATTGGGCCTATCCGGCGGTGTGGTGTTAGCAAATGGCCTATGCTTTGTCGAGTACGAACTAGAACTGTCCGCTTGGGGTAGCAATCGTTCGAGGGGTTTGAAATAAGATAAGAAACTGAGAGGCATGGAGAGGAAGTTGTACGCACGCTTGCAACGCCCGCGAAGAGGAGAAGACTCAATGACGAGAAAACCTTCATGATGTAGGCTTGTGGTATGTATGTACTGTAATATCATTAGTCTCAAGTATTCATTTCATGGTCCTCATTGTCTTTACCGAGGTTGCGAGCGAGTTCAGCGACTTGATAATAATGGCAATGGTGACGTTCGTATTCTCCCAGCTTCTAACGAACAGAGGGGTGATTTATATCCAACTGAAACTGCTATTTTGTACCAAACGCCCATCGGCAACGGAGCCTATGTGACACGGAACGACCGGGCACTAACCAGAGGTTGATTAATTAAATTCGTATGTACATGGTATAGAAGTCTCCTTACCCCCTGCGTGAAGTTGCTTAATTAATGTACACTAGCTGCAAACGCCAGGGCGCGCAGGCGCAAAGTGGGTGGGACCGACCAGCTGAGACAAGAAAAGATTCAAATGCGGTTCTTCATCCTTCATGATGCCTAGGCGCTGAGTGGCACATAGCCTCCGACTGGCTTCTACTGACTAACCCACCGAATGAGGTGAAATAGCAACACTGCCTTCCTGTAGGCGATCTCCCGCAAAAACACATCTTATTTCACACTGGGAAAGAATTTAGGAAGATTGTCGCAATGTTTCTGAAAGACATTCTTTTAGATGTCATGCTTTTGTATTATTATCCTCATGGTCTATTTAGAGATCCTTTTGCATCCGAAGCATCAGGTCTTTCTTTAACATATGTAGGTGTACTGCCCACGGAGGCCACCGATCTTCTTGCAAGCCTCATCGTAGGCGTTGAACTTGTTGATATCGACACAGCACTGCGGTTCTCGGTTAGTACCAAGAGTTCTCCAAGAGAAGGTTGCCCCAACTTACCACCGCAGGATTGTTCTGCAGCGGAGTTCCATCGACCGCAGCGCAGGGGCTAGGGTTTAGGTCGGCCTGACCGCTGTTTGTAGCGCACATGAAACCAGCGAATGCCGGTCTGTTTGGGGGCTTCTTAGCTGCAAACCCCAAGTTGACAGAGATTAATGACATGAGCTGTCGATGGACTTACGAGACGTGTGTCAGGGCGAGAGCCCAAATGGCGGTAAACTTCATGGTGAAAGTGAGGGTGGATAAAGGTTTGTCTAAATTCAGGCGTTTACAGAGAATATAACTTCGTAGGAATCAAGACCGTGAATGCGCTAGTTGAAGGAAGCAACGGGCGGCATATAAAGATTTTGGCTTCCTCGAATGATTGATCCTAGCAGAGCAACGTATTCATCAACGACACGGATAGCAGTTAGGGTTCTGGGGAGAGGCTTACGACAATCCCTGACAGAATATATTTTAACGGGACAACAAATGACCCGCTATTGCTGTTCAGTCTGTGCGAACAAACCGGCTGAGCTCCCTCATTCCTCATGCCGTCTAAAAAACAGCTCTCCAGGAGCCTTGGTTCTATCTAAAGAGGTCGCCCGCATCACAATATCTCATAACGACGTGTGCACTGAAAGTAAAATAATAGAAATTGTAGCGATACCGAATGCGAAAGACAACAAAGTAACTGCGAGACTTACGCTTTATCTGCTACTACTGTCAACTCTGATATTGAAGCCATGAAATCCCCTGAGTCAGTAGTCAACCCGGCGCTGGCTATACGTCCGCCCTGCCTTACGGTGGGTCTTTTGCTTCATGAAGTTCAACGGTGGCTTGAGTCATGTGAGCGCGCCATTCGGAGGAGACTCTTTCTATTCCTCACGAGCAAGTTGCCCTGTCCTACTACACACGTTTTTGATAGTTCATCTAAACTCCAAAGGCCTCTGATAGATACCCCCATCGCTGTTACTTGTAGGGGAAAGTTTCATCGCGAGAGATGACCGAGTGATCAGCCAACGGCCACTTCTAATTTTGAACATCATGATCGGCAATGGCACTTTGTATTGAGTTTGTAGTTATGACGCAGCCCCCCTGCAAAAAGGACTACGGCAAATTAACTCTATTCGCGGGCATAATTCTGGAAACACTATTTGGGCACTTGAACCTGTGCTGTCTATCGTGCAGTTAAGGAAAACAGTACAGAAGCCCTGCACGTTCCTACTGGTAAATAAACCCTCTGAACATCTCAGGAGGCGCAGATCTAGGAGGTCTTTTGCCTTAAGCAGGTAAAAATTACTGTGAACAGCTAGAGGCCATAGCACTTTATATAGAATAGGGAGGTATTCTGATAACCGACACTTCTCGTCTCGTTCGCTGTTTGATTTGTACAATCACATAAATCCTTCACAGTTGGAAACTCTTCATCCCTCCTGCGATGGTAGCGTAGCCGCTGCTGGACTTCTGGTTCCAGTTGGCTTTAACACCCATGGAAGACTAATAAGTCGTTTGAATCTAATTCTTGGTGGCAACACCGTGCTTTGAAAGTCGCTCTCGCATTCGGATTCGGTTTGCCCAGCAACTCAGCCTAGGCGTAGACTACGGACCAGGAAGGATTCGCTTTCAAAGGACGTCCACAGACATTTTCCTGTCTATCAACATATTGATACAAGTCGGTCTGGACCTCTAAATAGTAAGTGGTGTCTCAACTTCAGATACCATAAGTGTAATCCTCCTTCTCGGCGAAAACATTTTTTCTCAGTCAAGAGTCATACTTTCGCATCAGAAAATACGTCCAAATACTTATGTAACAAGGCTCTTCAATAAACGTCAGTTCCATAAAGCTACGTGAATGGTAATGGAATGGTCAACAACTAGGTACGTAAGAAGCTACGTGTACTTGGAAAAGACGAGACATGGAACATAAACATTTGAACCAGGAGAGCTCCATCGACAGATTCTCTCCAGGACCAATTTTACCCATAGCTCCGGCTCCTCGGCTGTCCCTCACGATTCTCGTCCACTCACCTCGGGTTTCTTCCCATAAAGCGCATACCTATTGTTTCATCGCGTTAGTCTTAAGATGAAGCTTGTACGGAGACCGCTGCCTCTTAAAAACGGCAAATGTGTAAACTCACGCCGGCCAATACGCATGGATGCTGCGATCCCTGAATTCCTTACGAAGCTCAACCAAGAAAACCTCAACTTCCTCCTTCTTCCACCCAAGCCCTCGGGTCAAAGGAGCCATAGTCCATCCTTCGATACCAGACATGCAGTTCTCGTGCGCCCACTCGCCGAGGAGCTTGTATCGAGGGTCTGCCGGCCACGTATTCGTGGGCCACTTTACCTTTTTGATGTGGATATCGACAAATCCGATATCCCTCATGACATTTACGAGATCTGGAATATCCTGGAAAGACCGGTTAAGCACGGTGGCGGCTTGTCCAAGTAGCGCAAAGCACCGGACAATAGCAGCATCCGGCCTCACGGTGCCGTCGTCTGACTGAGGCATAAGGTCTATCTCCTGCAGCTCGAGGTATCCTCCTGGCGTAAGATTGCTTTTTCACCTGATTAAAACTTTGTTTCGTGCGGTCAAAAGAGGTAGTAACAAAACAAATACTCACTCATAAGCTCTTTGAACCAATTGTTTCCAGTTCGAAATGCTGGATGTCATCATTCGGCTGTGGATGTAGTCGAATGGCTGAGAGAACAACCACGGCTCTTCGATATCATCGACCTCAAATTGAACATTGGGGGAGACCCTATCAATAATTAGAGACGTATGTGGTGAGTTTCTCAGAGCAATCATACTCTGTCAGCGGAGGAGAAAGGTCCACTCCTATGATCTGTATAAGATCTTGAGTTTAGTTTATGAATGAAGCCATATCATCAGGTGCTCATGTCATACCTCTGCTTCCGGGTGAAGCTCGCCAAATTCGATGGCCCAGATCCCGGTTCCAGTTCCCACATCAAGGACGCGTTTGACCTTAGAACCATTTTCATTTGGGGGCGAGAGACCGAGCTTGCCTTCCAGAGAAAGAAGAAACAAGTGATGCTGCAGATCTGGAAAGGCCGTCAACAACATCCAGCAGAAAAGAAAGGGTCGTCCGTTCCACTCAACCACGCACCTAATCGGTCGTTTTCTCTTTCGTCGTTGGGGTAGGAATATTCTATATCAATTAGCAAAACCAGTCCATGGAAGTGGCTAGAATAGCATTTTTTTGTGGGGGAGATTTACTTCCGTCTTTGTATTTGTGATAGGTGCGGCCGTTTTCGACGCGAAAGTTAAAAATCGATTCTGCCAAGCTGGTCTTCGAAGATGCAACGCTCTGCCAAAGAAACAGTGAGCAGATTGTTCAGCACAACCTCTATAGAGGACAGCTATATGTAAGTACTCACGCTGCAAATGTCTGATGCGGCGTCGTCAACATCATGAGCCTGAGGCAATGGGTTAGATCAAGCCGGAGGGTCCGAGAGATGGGCGCGCATGATACCTGGGGATCGATCTCGATTTGCGGCTCATCGGCAACTTGGATATCTCCAGTTCCAGGTTGGGAACCAGGTGTAGCAGTGGCAGCTGCAGCTGCCGTTGGCGAGGGTACGTCGTTTGGTGCCGACATTTCGATCGTTGATATGTCCAACTGTTCCCACGTTTATTTGAAGAAAATGGAGAAATCGAGTCCAACAGCAAGCTTTTTATCTACTCAAAAAGACTGTTCTTTACCCCTCTCCTTGGCGGGAGACAATTATGCACGTTGGTGGCATAGATGCATGCCCATGCAGTTTGCGTTGGAGCGAATGTCCAGAAGTAGACACCGGACCACGTTTGGCCCATTTCCCCACCACCCCTGATATTTTGGGTGTCTCTACAGTTTCAGGGGGCCATGTTGTAACTGAATGAAGATTTTGGATGTGAGGGTTTGTTGAAGATGTGGGTTCTCTGCCTCGATATTTACAGAGCCTGACGGATGTTTTCAACAAAAGAGACTCCTCTAGTCGCTGTGCTAGGATTGAAGGGGGACAGTGAACTTCATGTGAAGCTTCCTGTTCACTGTAACCTGAGAATAAGTCTTATTCAAAGAATAGGAGGGAGCTCTCACTGGCGTCCACGCCAGCATGGAGACCAGGGCCAGGCATTTTTGTTTGCGAGGCTGCAATACCTACATCACCGAGCTGGCAATGTGATCCACTGCATCCAACGAACGATTGGGAAAGCAGGAATTATCTTATCGAACGAGGTGATTGTAACATTGTAGATTTTATCGTGACTTCAGCCCTGCTGGGCAACATATGTGTTGCAAATATAAGCTTTATTGCGGAAACACACGTTGTCAATATCAAAAGGCGAAAGATACATCTTCTGAAACCAAGGATTACTAGTATTCAGACTCAAAGACACATAGTACTTTTCCCTTCAATTTTCTCGAAATACAATGTCTATAACATAGCATGACTTTTGAAATTCTCATTACCTGCATCTCCATGCTAATACATGCAGAATTTGAGATGGATGCCTTTTATCCTCTTTTAGTCATCAAACCTAGCCAAATTTGAACGTGCCTCGTGGTGCCTTCAGTGCCATGTGTTTGAAAGAGACTTGCTTGGAACTTCACAAAAGCGAATACCTGTCGATAGGAACAACACGCAGGGTACCGACGGCTGCGACTCATAGTGAAGCGTCTCGAGGAAATAGACAGCCCTTTCCAAAGGGAGTTTCCTTAGGGTTCCAACTTCCCTCTTTCCTTCCTCTTTCACAGGACTTCAGTACACACACCAAAAAAGAAAAAAGAAAAAGAAAACAACAACAACCTGCAAAGGACCCCACACGCTCGTATTTCTATCACCACTCAGGCCCTTGCAGACTCACTTTCCCAACTTTTCCTCCTGCCACACAAGCCGGTATCTCGGATTTTTCGAATTTTGAGATGGCTACTACCGGCAAAAGCTCCATTTCGGAGCTTTACAAATCCTACAAGAAGTTGACGAACAGCTTCCTGACCTGGCTCTGGTGCCAGCATCGACTCAGCGCCCCCGGCGAAGCCGGCGTGAATTTCAAGTCCACAGCCGACATCCTGAAGACCGCTAAGCTGCTGCAAGAGTCCAGATCCAATGTCCCGATCTCCGTGATTGGGTTTCTTCGAAAGGCGATAAAAACGCGAAAGCTCGTGGCCGACATCTACCAGCAGTTTGGAGATGGTCACCGTGGACACGATGCATTCATTGACAGGTTTGAGCTTTTCAAAGCTGAGTGCAGCGTTCAATACTGACAGGGAGCAGACTCGAGGAAGTTCTTTCCATACTGACTCCTCTGGTGAAGGGAAACCGAGCTCCTTCGGTGGACGAGCCCAGCACAGAAGAGGAGCCCACGTCCAACCGTTTTAACCACCTCCCGACAGTTGAGTCTGAGCTCGATGGCGAGGATGCCCCCATCGAAACCGGCCACAAGCATCGCGGCTTGCCCTTGTCCTCTTCCTACACCGCAAATCCCCCCAACGAGTCCGGTACACCGTCCGACTTTTTCTTGGAAGATGATTACATCCGTGAGGTGTTCGAGGCTGCCTATTTCATAATGGTCAGTGTCATTCCTAGGTACCTCGTTGGACTTGATTTTGGCTGACGCAAGCTCAGGAGCTGGACAGTGTCCACACGCTGCTCAAGAAGTGCTGGATAGATGCGTCACGGGGCACCCTGCCTTTGCCCTTGGCGGCTTGGATGACCAACTTCGCCATGTACATTATCGCCAGAAGGACCCCGCCGAAGTTCGTTCAGGTTTGCGTCGGCATGGCTGTTTCCCCCGAATGTACCAGCCAATTCTTTTCGCAGCTCTCCGACAAGGTCGATCCGAGAACTTTCGTCTCAGATGCACGCCGCTTTTACATGCTGGCCCAGACCATCAAAGAATACGGCATATCGCTTTCAAGCGCACCCAAATTTGTGGTCCACGGGAAGAACATGTTATGCGACAATCCTCTATGCGTATGCAAATTCGGAGCATCATACAATGTTGTCCCCGTCGATGGCTCCACTGCAGAAGTTGGAGAAGAGCTTTCCGAGTCCGACAAGACGATGATTCGCTCCATTTTCGACATCGTTCGCGGCGACCTCGACACAACACGAGCAATCGGTACGCTGGAAGCGACGAAGCCCTTGTCATGTGAGTGTTTCACTCCAATCTGCGAGTCGTTCCTCTTTATTGCCAGAGATTTCCTCTCTCAGAGTGTACCTCTAGCCTCGTCGAGGATAGTCGCGGCTTGCAATCTGTACCTTCTCACGGATGAGTCGATCGCTACTTCGGACGCTACGATCACCCGGCCTCATTACCGCTTCAAGTCCATCCGCCTGGCCATGGACATGCGAAAGAGTGTCTTGCCAGTCTTGGAGATCGTCAACGTCATGGTCCCAAACTGCGACAGAGCTATATACTGGCAAGGCCAGCTCCACGAGTTCCTGAACGCCCTTACAGCTTACGTCTCCGAGAAGAAGTTCGACACCTATCACACGTCGCCCTGGGTCACGGGCAGTCACATGATGGAATTACTCAGCGCGGCTTTTGGTTACGGCTTCCGCATCAATTCCGACTGGGCCGTCATTTCGGCTACTTTGCATCTGTACAACGCCATGCGCCGCTCCGTTACCGAAACTCCAAGAATACCAGTGTTTGAAGAGCTGTCCCGAGTGCTCATTCAAGCCATCTTTGGCGGGAACGTGCCAGAGCGAAACTTTTGTTCCACTTTCCGTCGTATTGTGTACAACAGCAAAGTCGAGAAGGGCGACGTTTCGCGTGGTGATTCAAAAATGTTCCGCCTGGAAGCTGGATTTGTACGGCTCCCGCAGCTCATGGAAATCAACTCCCATCTGCTGGATCAGCACTTTTCAAATCACGACAATAGCGCGCTATTCCGCGGAGACGTCCTCGGCATTCCATATCAACCAACCTTGGGGCCGAAGTCGTACAACAAGATCAAAGATGCTCAGGCCAAGCTCAGAATGTCCGAGTACATGGAGAAGGCCAAGAACACGGTACTTCTGGATATCGAGGGACCTCAGCCTATCGCTCGCATAAACCTTTTTGCTGTCTTCGTCCTGTGCAGCAAATTTCTCACCAAGCTGGGCAGCCTCGGCAAACCGCACATGCCAAAGGGCATTTGGTCATCGTTCATCAGTGATCAGCTCAAGAACGACATTGTTGTTGGTCGCTGCGATGCAGAGTTCTTGATGGAATCCATCGACGAGTTCTCGAGCAGTAAACAGGGCAGACGTTACTTGCAGCGTACGGGCCCTATTCGTGACGCCATCAAGGCCTTCAAAGAGATCGACCCCGAGACGACTCTGTCACAATGCATGTGGGATTTCTGAGAAGGGTCGTATTTTGGGAACGAGTTGGGATTCTCGTGGAAGGCTACCTATGATGCTTTTGGGGAATTTCGTTCAAGTTCTACCAAGTCATTGAAACATTGAGACCTTGGTACTTCATTGGGTTCGATCGGAGAGGGACACGGAAGGATGTGTTTGGAATACGGAATTGTATGAAGAGAATTGTACTGATTAGAGCATTCGCCCTTTCATCGGCTCATGTGTCCATAGAATTATTTACATGAAACTCGTCTCTCCAACCAATCACTTCTTGAGGACACAGTTGTGAGGGTTGCCGGTGCCGTCAGCCTTGAGCTTGCCTCCAATACCGCAGAACTTGAGATCCTTGGTGTAGTACACCCGCATGGGTCCAGGTCCGTTGTTGGCACCCTTCTTCGACTTGTAGGCGTACGGCTTGCCGCTCTTGAGGACAGGCAGCTCCCAAACGTCGCTGCCGCAGCCGCTGGCAAACTTCATCACGTTGCCCTGGTTGCCGAACGGCTTGGGGTATCCGCTGGCACCGGTGCTGGTCTTCGCATCGCGGAAGAAGCCGATGGCCTTGTCCTGGCTGATTTCGCCGTAGAGCGCGCCGTCGTTGTTGGCGCCGGCTTTGCAGATGTAGACCTATTGTTTTAGCACCGTGTTAGTATGCTGCTGGTATCAGGCTGTGTGTGCCATGGAGGCAAACTTATTCATACCTGACCGGCACGAGCTTCAAGGGAGAATTCTTCGTTCGGGTTGGGAACGGGGCTGGCAATGGCGACTGAGGCGGCAAGGAGGCCGAGGAAGTATGTGTAGGCAACCATTTTGAGAGATTGGTGTTCAGAGACAAAGTGTTTTTTTAAGTTGCTTGATGGTTTGTTTGTTGGAGAGTGTGAGTTGTTGAGTTTGATGATTCGGAAACTCTTGTGGTGTTGTGGACTACACTATATATCATTCCAGACGCCATCTATTGCAAGGCTCTACATGAACCATCCTTAGGCAACTCCGAGAACCATCGGAACACTAGGCAAAGAGCAAAAAGGATTTCTGTTTCTAGACCCACGTGCAGCTACCGCCCAGAAACGGAGCAGACGAACTGAAGGATTGATCGGCTGTGGAGAGCTAGACTGCATGTCAGACGTTGTATGTAACCCAATTCATACATCAGGCTATGCCGTCGCCCGAGTGTGGCTTGCAATCGAGCGCATTCGGGATATATTCTCAGGGGCAGGCATCAGACGCAAAAGTCTAAAGCGAAATGCTGGGGTTGTTGTCGGCATTGAATAGCCGTGGGCGTGCGGTCTAGCTTCTCTTAGTCAAGTCTAAGTCCGGATGGCAGCAAAGGAGTGATCGTCTGTGGGGGAGCTGGACCGCATGTCAGCTCCCATGACTAACCTAATCCGCAGGGAAGGCTATGCTGTAGCCTGATTCGCCGTGTTCTAGGTTGCTCCAAGACGGTATGATCACTTTAATCGGGACTTTCAGGCTTCCAGATGATATTCGTAGAGTTAAACAAGGCTGACTTGAAAATGTACTGGCGAACAAAAAGACCATGCAGATTGCACCGCTGAACATCGCTAATTATTTGCAACTTGTGGGTAACAATTGCGGGTTACTAGGATGTGGAAGTCAAAATATCACCTTTTAGGGAACGATTCTCAGAGGAATGATGAGAAGAGTCTCACGAAAGTTGTCTCATGACCGTTTGTCTTACTTTGAAAAGGGACGACAGGCAGAGCTGGGCAAACGCAAGCTCCGCTTGAGGGCGGCAATGCTTCTACGTATCTCGGTGTCTAGACATAAGCCACAGGGTCACGAATCCTTCCTGATGGACGGAAGGAGAAAGTAACTGAAAAGCGATGTTAATTGGTTTTAGTCTGCTTGACAAATATTAACTACTGTCAGATCCTACGGCTAAAAGATCCGTGGGAAGACGGGTCTCACCGGGGGCGCGGGGCGCAGAACGCGGGCCGGAATGAAGCTAGTCTATTTTTAGGCGGGGCAGTTGCACGGCGGGTCCCGCGCCCACCGCCCCTGCTTTAGGCAGCTGCTCCCCCAACTTACATCGCAACTTCGTCATACTCTACCCAGGCTACCTCTTACCCAACCCGTTTATTCAGAAGTTCTATCACCTGCCGATAACTTCCTCGATCGGTAATTCTTCACATTACTATTCTCTTACTACCTTAATCACCAAATTTTGCACCACTTCCTCCTACCTACCTTAGCCCACGATGCCAGGCGCTCAGCTTCAGATCCCCGGTGACGCGCCGGCTTTTGCTAGTCAAGTCGTTGAGATCTTCAACTCCGTACTCGGATCATCTTCACAAAAGCTGTCATCAGAGGATGCAGCCAAAAAAATGGACGAGCTGTTCAATCAACAATACCAAAAAGACGGCGCGGCGGGTTCATTCCTCTGGTGGTTTTGGGATCTGGTCCACGACCTTGCGCTGCAGATTCCCCACAACAGCCAGGAGCAAGAACAATTCACAGCGGTCATCAAAGCTCTACACGACCTTCCCCCAAAGACAGTAAGCTTGGGCCAAGAATGGGGCTCTGATGGTGCGGATTCTGTTCCTGTCTGGACGGGCTTGCCCATGTTTGGCAACACGTTCCGCGAAAAGCTTGATACTGGTAAGCCGCCCCAGAACGCAAGTGGTTATGATGATGTCTGACATTCTTCGGAATTTAGTCAACCAGCAGACTTCCGAAGGACAGGACAAGCAAAAAGCCATCAATCTCCAGGCCTATGCTGCAAGAGTAGCAGGACTAGGTCTTGTACCCTTTGAGATGTACGCGGTCTGGGCTTTGGTCGATGCCTTGGAGGGTACGGTGAAGCCCATTCGAGGTGGACCGGACGAAGTCAACTCGGACCCTTCTGCTGTACCGGACATCTCCTTCAAAGTTCAGACCGCCGCGAACTGGATGAAATACGCTGGCCGCCGTCTGTACGGGCGGGATGAAGAGGTGCATGGAGCCACAGCCGGTCCACTTTGGAAGCTGGACAAGAAGGAGGCGGTCAAGCTGCGCCGCAAGCTTCGTGGAACTGATGGACTCTGCACAGAAAGATGGGCTCTTTGGAAGGAGAGATTTGCGGCTATCCGTGATGCGGAAGGGGTTGATGATGCCACCCGCGAAAATGCACAGGCTGCGTTTGATGTGATGGAGCAGATTGAACAGGGCGGCAAGTGATATATAAATAGGATTGGAATGATGATAGGTCTGGAAAAGACTTCAAGAAATTCTGTATTTATACTGCTACTAGAGATGAAACAAAGTTTTCTCTTCAAAGTGACTTTTGGATTTCGAAGACTCGATGGAACGAAAAGGTGCACGTACCCAGCACATCGTAGTTGTGTCCAAACCCACCATAGAGGAGCCTCTTGGATTTGATCAGAAATGGGATCAGCACACTATCAAAGGCCCAAAGGCATCAAAAGGGTTCGGATAAAGTCAATGAAGTTTATGATAATGATAGTTTGGAATACTTAGTGTCCATGAGGCTTCCGCTGACACCTGCCGCCGGATGGGTGGCCATACATGTACAGCTGGCCACTTTGAATTTCAGAGTGGGGTAATACCATCCTTGCGCCATCGCACGGGCTCCTTCACACTTCGAACTTCTTCAACGCTCACCTCACATTCACCTGCTGCCCCAACTGTCATCGTTCGCACTCTTCAAGCGATTCGAGAGACACTCACGATGGAGATCTCAACATATATCTTTCTGGCAGTCGCCATTTTCATCATCGGACGCGTAAGTGACCCCAGCCAGGCCACCAAATCGTCCGAACGTCCCTACAGCCTGGCGTCAACCACGGACTGCTCTCGCCATCAACCTCACCCGTATCCCTGCTAATATCCCATCAAGATGCTCTTCGCCGACCGCTCGCCAATCCCCGAGACATCCGGCAAGGTCTATAAGCTCACCAGCCAAGCCGAGCTGGACGCGCTCCTCTCCTCGACCAAGCACGTCATCGTCGACTTCTACGCCGACTGGTGCCCGCCCTGCCGCGCCATCGCGCCCGTCTTCTCCGAGTGGGCCAACAAGCACGCCGCTGAGGGCCGCCTGGCTTTCGCAAAGGTCAACGTCGACCACGTCAACGCCATCGCCAAGACGTACAACGTCACCGCCATGCCCACCTTCGTCTTCTTCCGCGACGGCAAGCCCCAGGGCGTCGAGGTCCCCGGAGTGAAGCCCCGCCAGTCTGTGAGCTTCACCAGCGAGGGACTGGTAGAGAGAGTGAGGGGTGCGGACCGCGCCGCGCTGCAGGCTGTTGTCAACGCCTTGGCGGGACCGCAGGAGGCCGCCAAGAAGGAGTGATGGGGACGAGAGGGAGTTTGAGAAGTTGGTGTGCTTCGCGCTTGTAGCTAGCTTCGATATGTCGCGTAATGGCATCTGGAGGGTACGAGTGGTTACGAAGTCAAGTGAGGGAATATGAGATAAATTGAGATGCCCTTCTGCGGGCATATTCTCCGGGGAAAATGTCTGGAAATCACCCTAGGAAGACATCTTTATTTACATCGTATTACCAATGTATGCCTTACTGGGCAAAAACTAGTAGCGAACGCTTCTCATGTCGTGGGCGAAGGCGTATCAAGGAGCAAAGGATGTGAATATGGGGTGCATTGCCGGTTCAGATGAACTCCGTTCCGTCTGAGCTATCGCTGTGGATGAGTTGTCTCTTCTACCTATGAAGTAGCGTCAACCCTCCTTCTTGAGGCTTAGTTCTCACACCAACATGAGGAAGGGTGTCTGCTTTCTTGTGAAGTAGCCAGTGACGATTTTCCAGCAGTATTCAAGTACAAATTCTATCCGAGACCGGTATCTGGCTGCCTTCATCAATATTACCATTCCGGAACCTCGCCTTCCTCAAAGTCAGTACAACCGTGACCTACGTACATGGCGCGGCACCAGGTGCTCAGAAGACTGCATGAACACTCAAGAAGTTCTGTACAATAGTCATAAAGTAGAAAGCGGGAATCGAGTCTCTCTATCTGCTGAAACATCGCGAATATCTAAATTACTATTAAGGTACATTATGGCGTGAATGGGCTAAGACTTGTCATCATTGCAAACATACTAAGTAGTGTGTACGCATTCCCTTCCTCCTGCTGGTTGAAACCCCCATCAACCTTTGACGCCAAATACGTCTAAAATCGGGCAGCAATATGTGCCAGCCATGTTGACGCCAGGGTCAACTGGCCACTATTCCAAGCATCGATAGCTCTTTCTGCGACGAGGCCGGCTACATGAGGGATTGGCTGGAATACTTCATTTAGCAGGGCGATCATCACAACTAGTCCAAGAATCTTGGCGACGGGAACATCCCAGTCGTCGCGAAGTTCTCTCAAGTCGTCCCACTTTGCTTCCATGCCAATTTGGACACTGTTGTCAACTACGTGTTGACTTAATTTTTGCCCAATCAGCGACCCAGGGACCAGAGCTCTGTTGACTGCATTTTCCACCTTAGAGATCGTCGGATGGTCGATTTGAAGTTGTTCGGCCCTTGATATGTTCTCTAACTCTTCGGTTGCGATGAACTCGTTGGTGGCGACGCTGGAGGGGCTAGTAAAGCCGACATCATTGCTAGGTTCGAAATGTAGCGTTGGTGGTGCTCCAGGGTGGTCGACGACTGCAAAACTAATCTCGTTTACGATCGTATTTGGAATGTTTGCTAGATAGTCAGTCAGACAGTTGGTGGCCAGAGTATTGAATTGCATTTCAACGATAGTCGTGGTGGTGGGTCACATACTGTCGCTGCCGACGATATCTCGACATGCTTCCATGAGGCTGGGAAACTGAGATTCTAGGAATTGGTGGGTCGGTGGGATATGACTGTCCACAGGAAATGTTTGAGCTGAGGAGGTAGCGAGATACTCGGTGGCTAACTCCGCAACTTTTTCGCCGAAACTCGCTGCGAAGCTGTCTGCGATGTTGTTGAAGCCAATTATGCCCATCGTCGCCGTCGTGAAAACGGCTTTGAGGGTGCAGCCGACCACAATGTCCACCACCGGGTGATGACGTTTCTTCTTTTTGTAGTCCTCCTCGTAGTTTCTGAACGACTTATCCGTCAATCGACGGAATCGGCTGAGATTTTGCGACGATATGCACAGCTGCCAAGTGTTGACACCGATGGACACAGCGAACAGGGGGCAGCCAAGAGTGAGCCCAGAAGATACGACGACACCAAAGACGGACCCAGATACCGCTCGTCTTGTGATTCCACCAAATATCAGCAGCTCTTGATGGCTCAGCTTTTGGATGTTCTCGTTGTTGAGGTGATGGTCCAATATCATGTTGAGATTCTCCGCCAGCCAACGGGGTGATTTGTGGGCATTTTTCGTTAACCACTTGCATCTCTCTTTGAATGCTTTTCGACGACGGAGCGGAAAATCAGACACTTTGACTAGAAGTTCATCGCTCAGCACAGAGGCGTTGTCCATGGTGACTCGAGGGGAGCAGGAGGGTAAGAGAGGATGCAGAAGGGGCCGAACGTTTGATCAACAGCAACACAGATCAAAAACAGAAAGCTTTCCTGTAGATGTAGTATGAATAATCTAGACCCGGCGGCCTCTGAATTCTATGTCATACAGTCTCGGTGCCAACTCACATGTCATCGGCCAATACAAACGGAAACGCATGCGTTCAGCAAGATTTTATGCGAGACTGCAATAGGGACCCCAAAGTTCCGTCATCAAGCTTAGATAAAAGCTAAGGGAAAAATGCCCTCGGCCACCCCAGGAAAGCTCAACGCCGTTTTCGGTCCAGGACGAGGAATTCAGCCAGACACCCGAGCATCCAAGGCAGGTTTCCGTTCTAAACGTGCAGAATCTTTCAAGTTGGTATGTCAACATGAGCCACGGCCATGCGCTGTTACCTACGGATGGACGGGAAGCTTGACCAAGAGCCGGCTGACCAAAAGGAAAGAGAAAGGATCTTCCAATCGGGCACTGGAACCGGGCCTAAGTAAAGTTGGCCGGGCCAAACCCCAGCCTGTCAGCCTACCAAGCAGCCTGACGGTGCTCTTGATCTGTTACGCATTCCTTCTCAGTAACCCGAAGCTGAACCACGACGGCATCCTGGCCAATGAACCTGGCGCCGAGACCGGCCGCTTGTAAGGCCGGAATAACAACAGCAACCTGGTCACCAAGATCTAGATTTCGGTTACATAAAGAGGTGGGTGCCCGTGAAAGTCGAATGTTCCAGCAATTTAGTGTCTACTAGGACGTGGCGCCGTGTTGAGGGGTGTAGCAAACGTGAGAGCGTACCCGGCAAGCAAACACGTCACACAGAATACAACAAGGTCTCCTTGTGATGATATAGAACCATCGTTGCAGCCGAGACTGCGCTCAGCCGAGTCTACGTCCAGCCCAAACTGTCCAGTCGCCTTGTTTTACTGACTGTCAGCCTACAAAGCCACGACAGCCTGACGAAGACCGGAACATCGGACGTCCACACCGCCGAGAGAGACTCCGAGGAAATAGAACAGCGTCGAGGGTAGGACGCGGAAATGGGAAAACAGCATCATTATGCCTGCCACATCACAACGCCGATGAGCCCACGCCAACACAGGCTCTTCTGCTGGGCGTGGAAAGATTTGCTGTCACTTTCCCGGCAATTTTCTTACCTCTGCATTGCAGGTACTTGGAAGGGGAATCTGACGCAACATCAACCCCCTCGGGGCCCATGACACTGAACCCAAAGTCCCAAACTGCAAGCTGCCAGAAGCTGCTCAGGTACAATGGCGCCCCTATTGTCTTGAAACTGTCATCGTCAAGAAAGAGCTTGTGATGAAACTCAAGAGCAAAGTGAGGCCTGCTGGTAAGAAAGATAGACGCGGAAGCATCAGCTGGTCGATATCTCCACTACCACCTCCCCGTGGCTTGGTAACTACCCATGATCATCAAGCTTACAATCCAAGCTTGGTCAGCTCCTCCTCCACAACCTTCCCCCAAGCCCTCTCATTCTCCCTACTCTCCCTCCAAAGCTCACAAATCGCCCTCACATGGTTCACAACCAGATGCACCTTCTCCTGCACACCCGTATACTTCACCCCGTCAACAACATCCTCCCCAATCCCCCTCTCCCGACAGACCTCCCGCGCCCACCCCCTCATCCTCTCCCTCTCCCTCTTCGCCTCCTCCCCCTCCCCTCCCCACGGATACAGAAACGCATTCGGCGGATCCCACCTCGGTCCCGGCACAACCCCGCCAAACTCCCAATCCAACACCCCTGTCACCGTCCCGTCCGCCTCGTCCACCATCACGTTCGCCAGATGCAAGTCTCGGTGCGCGAGCACATACACCGTATCCCCCATCTCCCGCTCATGCTCCTCCTCCCGCACCCACGCCCGCAACCCCTCCAACCGCGGCACCAACCCCCTCGCCCACTGCAGCTCCGCATGCCGTGAGATGACATGCACATACCGCCCCAGCGCCGCGTCAACATGCGCCCCCCACGACCGAAACGGGCCATCCACGGGATTCAGACTCTCCACCGTCTCCCCCGAACCGGCCCAGAACCGCTCCACCATCGGCGCCATCCAGAACCACTCATCCACCACCGGGCCCGGCACAATCCCCCCCGCCTCATCAACCCTCAACCCGCCAACATGCTCCCACCGCGACGTCTCCCGCAGCTCCGCCAGGAACCCCACAACCTGCTCGACAACCCTCCTCCTCACCCCATCGCCCATCCCCCAAAACACCTTCTCAGCACTGCGCCCACGCACCCTCTCCAGCAGACTAAACTCGCACCCGAGCACGTTCTCGCACCCGCTGTCCCACCTGATCACCGCCGGCACAGGCACGCGCGTGTTCTCCCTCACCCACCGCATCATCGCAATCTCGTTCTCCGTCTTGATGCGCGGCAGGTGGTCCCCGGACACGCGCAGCACAAGCGTCACGGTGCCGTCATCATCAGGTCTGGCGGGCGCGAGCGCGGGCGCCGCCGAGGCGGGGAAGTGGAGCAGGTAGATCCGGTGGAAGGCGGCCGTGACGGCGAGCGGCGCGGTGGATGTCGGGGCGGGCAGGCCGAGGGACGCGGCGAGGGCGAGGATGGTCGCGGGGGAGTGCGGGGGCGGGAGGTGCGATGCGGGGTCGTCCATGTTGGTTGTCAGCAAGCCCGAGTGGGTTTGGTGAGTGCTGTTGGGGGTGAGTTTGATGTGTTGTAAGAGTGCCTGTCAGACGAGTTTGCCCCCGTGAGATATTATATACGTCCGTCTTACCTCCCAGATTGTTATCTACAACTCGCACCTGCCAGTAAGATACTAGTCGCAACCATCCGGCACACCGGGCCCGAGAAAAACAACGGGTCTGATCGGCGCCGTCCCGATGAATCATCCTGCATACACCCATCCCACACCACCACCCGGAGTCATCCAGTCTTCTTGCCGTGTTCTAGCACAAACGCAGTCAGCCGCTCCTACGGGTGCGGTGCGTCACACACACAAACCAATGAACTCAAACCACCTAATCTAACGAACACCACCCTTTCACCCCCTTTTTCCTATTCACCGACCCTAACCCCTGACAGCTAGTCCTACCTTACCTACACCTAGGTACGACAACTGAGTCGTCGGCCAGGTTTCAAACCATCCGACTGACAACCACCCCAACCTAATCCCCCCCAAAACAACGAGAACCCTTGCTACCAGACAACAACGGAAAAGACGGAAAAAACAAACCGACAAAAGTTCCCAACCCTCTTCGTTCTCGTTATCAATCAGATCAAAATTCATGCAAGCCCCCCAAAAGGGGACAACGAAGATAACCCCGGCCGGCCCCGACAAAAGTCTCCGTTTCCCAAATTGCCTGCCGTCACATCTAATCAGCGTAGGGCTGCAGCACCAGCACCATGCAACAGCCGCTCAATCCATCTCCAATCTAATCAACCTCCCACATCCTCATACCAACAACGCCAAAGAACATAAACACAGCATTTCTTGGCTTAAATCGACACTTCCACATCTACCATCTTCTACGTCACAAATCTAATCAATCAATCTAAATTCGGCTGAGGGAAAAAAACCACTAACAGCTACCAAACGTCTCGCGGACTTTCAGGCCGTCCCGCCGCAACGGCCAATCCTGCGCCGCCACCACGACTCGCACCCAAACTCATCCGTAAACAAGCCCACCCCTGTAATGAGCCGCCTGAAGAGCCGCGCAACCGGCCGTGCCAAGACCACTGAACTCGTGTCTACCCAGACTTTTCAGATGTGCTGAATTTTCCCACATGGAGACAGCGAAGAGAGGTGGTGCGCGCGTGGCGCTTCTATTCACGCTGTCTTGGTATCTTGGCCAAACGCGGAAGATGAAGGAGATATGTAATGAATATCTCCCCGTCGGGGAGGTGCGGTTTAGAACACGATCCAAGGGCACTTCACTTGCTGAAAGGGATGACTCGTAGCAGCTGACTCTTCACATCAGAATTATGTATGCTCTTCATATCTTTTATCCATTAGGTATCTTGACTCGAATGCAATGCATTGGGACTTTCAAGCCCCGTGGTATCTCCCCCAACAAGTCACTGTGTCTAATCTGCTGCCAAGCGCAATTCTTTTGCCAAGCCATTCATCCCATCTTGTACTTCAAGAATAGACGTCTGTCATCTATGCCAGACGGCAACCACAAAGGAAATCACTGGATATCTACACATGTTTTTTTCTTGCAGACAAATGAGATGCCCGGGTGCAACCGTCCTTCAATTAGTCATGTCTGTAGACATCTGCGCAGCTGGCTCGCGTAAAAAAACACTGTAGTCTTGTCTCAGCTGCGCGTGTTGCGCCCGGGGCTTTTCTTTCCGACGGAGGATCCTCCTTTTCACCCATCGACTCGCATGACGCCGGGATACAGTCGAACTCAAAACAGGCATTCCGCAACCTTGTGTTCCCAGTTCATCCCGCGCTGAGTGATTCCAGTGTCCTGTCATGATATCGTCTTGTCGCAATCGTCACCGTTCGCGGTAGTTGTTTATGCGTGGGTGGCAGGGGCAGCGGCCTCGGCAGCGGGAGCGGCAGGGGCGGCAGCGACAGGAGCAGCAGCAGCAGGTGCAGCGTTGACACTGGCAACAGTCTTCTGAGCGACCTGCAGGATGTTGTCCTGGCCGAGGGTGTTCTGCGGGAAGCGCGAGTTGAAGCCGATGACATCACGGACGGCGTTGAAGGTCTGGGGCTGGACCATGAGGCGCTGGGTAGAGACGAGCCACTGGACACCCTCGGAGCAGGGAGGAGTGGTAAGAGAGCCCATGTAGCTGCAGTAACGTTAGCAATAGTCTCGGTGTCAGGAAAGATGCTATCGTACCTCTGGAACTGGCCAGCGCTGAGAAGGGTGACAACCTCCTGCATGTCGAGGGCGCCAGTCTTGGTGACGGTGCCGGGCTCCTTGATGGCATCCAGAGAAGAGAAGACGGTGGCGAGAAGGTTGGAAGAGGCAGCCTCGGCCTTGACGGGGTTCAGGGTCATGCTGGGGATAGTCTTAGCAGCCTCGGCACCCTTGGCGGCATCGAGAGAGGCGCGGCGGGACATCTTGCTGCGGCGCTCGGCGGCGGCCGTCTTGTTCTTAGCGGCCTCGGCGGCGGGGGCCTCGGCAACGGGGGCAGCAACGGGGGCAGCAGCAGCAGCGCCCTGCTCAACGTCGATGTAGGTGCCAATGACGGCGATTTCCTGGTTGGCTCCCTCGAAAACCATGTGCATCTCCATGGCCATGCTCCTTCCGGCATCGAGATGCTCGCTAGGCAGGTGGAAGTGGAACTGCTGGAGGGTGAAGTTGGAGCCGCCAACTTGCATCGAGCCTCCCTTGGCGATGACCTCGACGGTGGTTCCCAGGTTCTCAAACTCGGTCTCTTCCATGTTGGGGATCTCCAGGTTGATGGAGCTGCCGGGGAGGGTGTTGAAGGCACCGGCAACCATGTCGATGGGGGACTGAGTCTTTCCGGTGGCGCAGAGGGCGTTGGCGGTAGCGTCAAGAGCAACCCAGTTCAGGGGGCCCTTTGAAGACCTGTTAGTCGAGACAAGGTGACCCCTCAGGGGCGGGTTTACTCACATTGGTTCCGGAGTAAGCGAAGGTGTTGACCTTGACCTTTCCACCCTCGGCGCGGGGATCCAGATGAGTGCCGTAAGCGCAAGAAGCCAGGACTTGAGAGACGGAAGCGGCAAAGACGCCGGCGGTGAAGAGACGAGAAGCCATTGTAAGGACGGTAGGGTACGGACCAGCTCGTGAAGGCCTACAAAGGATTGAGAGAAGAGAAGAGTAGTAAGAAAAAAAAGTAAATTATTGGTTAAACGGTGTAAAGGCCAGCCCTCTAGGCGGAAGAAACGAAACGAACGGGGAAGAGAAGTGAAGTTGGTAAAGGTTGGTGAGGTAAGAAACGAGATGAACCAGGAAAAAAGAGTACGTCTGTGTCAAGATGGCATGATGTCTATATAGTTTGGAGCTGAAGTCGTCAGTTGAAGGATGGTTATCGAGATGATCGCCCTCGAAAGTCCAGAAATAGCATCAAAGACAGCGACCCATGGGTAGATGGTCGGAGCGGACGAGGCAGGAGGGACGGAATGATGGTGAGGGACTTGGCAAGCGCTTCATCCAGGGTGCTGAGAGGAGGCGGGAGGCGAAGAGAGGGCAACGAGCAGCCATGGGCGAGTGAAGAACGAGGATAAGGGTGCCTTGCGTTTGGGGATGAGCGCCTCCGTTTCCCATGGCATCGTAGGTGTGTTTCTGGCGGTGCTGACGGGGGCGGTTCAAGCTTCTCCATCCAATGCGACAGCATGCCATCTGGACAAAGGTATGGGACCGCGGGCATGGCCATGGCCTGTGTGTTCTCGCCCGGCAGTGGGCGATGGCTGTCTCGACGGAGGAGAGGGGCCGTTTGGAGCGGCGGGCGGAATGACCAGGACCCCGGTCTGGTTGACAGGATGGGAGTGCGTCGCCAGGATGAAACTGCCAGGCTCCGGAGGGTTGGAAAGGCTGTGGGGAATATGACCACTTTATCGGTTGAAGGCTTGGCCCAGCAAAAGGTCGAGCAGAAAATCCATGGGATGCGTAGCACGAGTCTCAACGAGGGAGCGCGGCGTAACGGCGAGCGACAGTCTTGGTTCGGACGGAGGTGAAGCCCCGTCCCCATGTTCATGTTCTTTGCGGTGGGTGGTGATCTTCCTCTTGAGACGAAGGCGATCAACCGACGGTCAACACCATGGGGAACGATCCTCAAAGGCCATGATGGTGATTTCCCGGAGGCGGCAGGCGAGGACTAAAAATAAGCATTTGAAATGATCTGCTTCAAGGCATACGGCGGTTGAAGAGCAGTTCGGAGAAATAAGCGGGCGGGAGGAATTTTCCAAGAGAAGGACAAGAAATGAGGCTCTATCCAAGAGAAGTCCAAGAGATGCACCCAAGACCAGAAGGTGGGGAGGGGAGGCCACTGGACCTTCCCTCTGTCCTTCCACGGGCGCAGTTGCAAGCAGGTACGTACACATGTCTGCACGTGTGTTCCATGCTTTATGCCTTCCTGGGTGAGCAGGTTAAGGTGAGGTAGGTAGGTAGGATGAAGCCTTGGACTGGAAGGCGGCAAGTGCGATGCCTGCCGCAGCTTACCTACCTTAACCTTCTCTTTTGGTGGAGCAGAAGGAGAAGGGGAGGGAAAGAGTGCTTGGCAGTTCCCGTCTCACGCGTGGCAGTGGCAGTCCAGTCCTGCGTTGTCGCGGTCAAGGACCAGCTCGCAGCTAAAAACCTTAATGGACCGTTGGTAGCGCCCTAAACCTTAAGGCCTTTTAGGGCCTGCCAGCATCCGCATCCATTGGAAGCAGCAGCCCAGCACAGGCCTCAGGTGCGCCTGCCTCCTCGGACTCTTGCCTGCTCTGTTCGGACGACACAGGGGGAGGGGGGCGGTCCACTTTTCGTACCTTCCAGTCGTCGCACCTGCGCACTGAGACGACGCTCTGGACAGGAAGCAGCCAATTCCAGGCCGCAGCAGGAGGCACCCGCACCGCAGCTTCTTCTTTCAAGTGTCGCACAGTCGACGCCTCCGGCAGCAAGAACGACTGAGTGAGTCCTGACGAAGACATTTCGTGATGAAGCTAGCACAGAACAAGCCACTGGATCCCGTGGGGTTGGGTGCGAGAAGGGATGACAGGAAGAAGGGGCAAGAAAAAACCGCCTGATTTTTGCAGAGCCAAGAGCTTGAATGGCCGCCAAGTCAAACCAGGGCGCTGGATGGCAGGGGTCACAGAGGTAAAGGTCCAGCCCCGAGACCCTGAATTGTTGGTGACTGCTGGGCAATAAGCTGCCTGACTAAGCCAGCTATGAGTGGCTCCCCAGGTGTCAGGTCGTGATGTGGGAGGGGCCGCCGCTGGCCGTCTGCATGGCAGCGTACCATCCAGGCGGTACGCCGCTGAAAGCCTCTTCCCTGTCCGCCGCAAATTCCTCGCTTATTTCTCCTTCAGCGCCTCGACCTGCTGATGGCCGCGCTGCTCGTCCACTAACACGCGGCCAGTTGACCAACGGCCGCGCCTCGCCAAGTCTTGCAGCTCCTGATTTCTTCTGGGCGCGTCTCACCCTTCCATGGGCCTGCGACAAACTATCCATCTCCACCTCCAGACCATCACCAACTTCACGTTGCATTCGCCTTCTCTTCAGCCCCTCCCCCTCGCCCTCCGCCTCTGCCTGCGAGCGCTTCCGCCAGTCAGCGTGCTCCATCAAGCTCCAATGCGCCTCAACTGCAAGCCATACCATCCCTTCGCACCTTTTCCGCTCTCCGTCTCGACCTCCCGTCGGTACAGCCTGCCTGTCTTCGAAGCCTCTTGGCGCGCATTCAAACGTCAGACGCCCCTCACCGCGCCAAGTCCCAGCGCCTACCAGCATCGCGTCTGATGTTTGACGACGACATGGGGCCTGTTGAAGCCATCCCCATTCTTCTGCGCCCGCCACCATTCACCACCGCGAAACCACTGCGAAAGACCCGGTTCCCAGACTCCACGCGACGAACGAAGGGCAAGCTGTCGTTCAGCGGGGAGGCCTGATGTGTTCCGTTTGCCTCGACCATCGCATGGCCCGTACTCGGCTCCCGGCGCGTCATTCGGCCACCGCCCAGAGTCACACTCATGTTCGCTTTCGTTATCCGTATCCCATAATGCTACGACCGCCGTCGGCTTGCCAAGTCGCCCAGATCTGTCGTCCCAGACGCTCACGAGGGCAGCCAATTTGAATGCGACGTCGGTCACCATGCCTACCGACGCTACCGTCATCTTCTTGCCTGACGACCTTGGCGAATACCGAATGCCGTCTTGGGAGCCAAGCAGTCGTCATCTCCCCATGGCTTCAGGTTTCTGACCTGGTTTTGCGACGCATAAACCGCGCACATGAGGACAAGCCAGTGTTAGCCAAGCCAACGACTTCACATCTCCATACTCGCTCCCGTCGTGTCGGAATGTCCTTCGGTTCTCTCAACTTCCGCAGGATCAGCGTCTCTCCGGCCATGACCAAGACTGCACATAATCTCCCGAGGTGTCTCACACCAGGGAAACAGGCGTCCCTCCTTTCATGACGGCCCTCTGTGTGTTTGCTCAATCGTAACCGGCGTGTCTAGAACAGTGAAAACCCAAACGGAAAAGGGGCACACTGGCCTAGGCATTTGCTTTTCCGACAGAGTCTTCAACTTGTCTTTCAACCCACGCCGCCACCGAAATCTCTGGTTTCAAGAAGTGGAAATTCCTCGGGTCATGAGAGAGGCTCTTCTGTTGGGGACGCTCTCATGTCTGGGCTTAGGTGGACGAGTCCTCCTCTGTCAAACCACTCGAAACCATCCTGCCTCTGTTCAGCACCACTGCACCTGCGACAGTGTTTGGAAGTCTCACCACTTACAGTCATCGAGGCTTCGAATGACGAACCGCCATCGCCATCCGTCCAACCCTTGTCAAACATGAAAGAACCTTCTCCGCAAATGCTAGGTGGTTATTTCCCCTTGCGATGACACGGCAGCATTCTGTCCAGGGCAAAATATTGGCGATTGGCCGTTGTTGCGTCGCATCTCTCGGCGTCTTGTTCCACCAAGCTCAGCACATCTTGGCGCTTGGCTGGCCTCTCTCATCTTGGCGCCTCGCAGCCCTCGTTCCGCTGACTCCATCCCGCTCGCTAATGCAAGCCTGGTCTTGTCCGCCGAGAAAAATAAGCAAACCAAGCTTCTTGCCAAAAGACACCAAGTGAGCCACCACGACCAACATGAAAATCTCATGTAAACTCTCCGATGAAGAACGCTCGCGATCGTGGGGATGGCGGCTGTTATCTAAGATTTTCCATAATCACTCTTAGCCGCGATTTCCCCATACTGCATTCTGCCGGCAAACAAATCTCGCTTTCAAGAAGCGAACATGTCATTTCCATGATCGACGACTCGAAACAATCCCCCTCGCAGGCTGCGCGTACCGCCAGCCGCGAAACAGTGACTCCCCCGTGAATGGAGAACATTATTGGCCAGGGGGTCACCGCGCGCGGTGAAGGGCCAATGTAACTCGACCCCCTGATGAATGCTATCCAAGCCCCGCTTACTCACCCACTGCCCCGGAGACTGCCCGGATGCTCGCATTCTTTCCGAGCCAGTCTGAGTTAGATCGGGCTCGGTAGGATCCGGCGCCGTTCGTCGCCCGACCGCAGACGGGTTGGAGTGGATCCTTCGCATACTGCATTGGGAATGCGAAGCATCCACACCACGGCGGAGTTTCGGTGCGGGCAAGACCAAGTCGTGCCGCTCCGCCGCCGCAGCGTTAGCAGTATTTGACTAAAAAGCCAGCTTAGCCAACTTTTTCTCTTCCGAGCGCGCGGAGAAAGGAATGTCATTCCATGGCTTTACACAACTAGTGCAATGTGGCTTGTCCGCTAAGCATCTAACCCATTGTGGAATGCGAGGCTATGCGAGGATTAGTATGTGATTTCCGATATAAAACCACTTCTCTGTCAATTCACAGATGATCAAGTTCAAGTCCAATTTGTATCTTCCAACCCTATAACCCAAGAATAAAATCAACGCAAAGGGCCCCATCTCCATCATTCCCACCTCCGCAATAATGGTCTCCCTCGCCGAGGTCCGCGCCTCCAACGCCGCCCTGACCTCCTCCACAATCCCCAAGACAGCCCTCTTCGTAGGCGCCACGTCAGGCATCGGGAAGTACACCCTCACCGAACTCGTCTCGCTCAAACTACCCGTAAAATGCTACATCGTCGGGCGCAAGGCCAGCGAGCCCGCACTGCACCCTCTCCTCGAAGCCCTGCGCCGCACGAACCCGCAGGCAGTGCTCATCTGGGTCGAGGCGGAAGTCTCGTTGCTCTCTGAGGTGAAGCGCGTGTGTGAGCTCGTCAAGGAGAATGAGAACCGGCTGGATTTGCTGTGTTTGACGGCGGGGTATGCGCCTTTTGGAGGGCGGAACGGTGAATATATTTTTGCGTGAGAGTCGTGGTACTGGTGCTAACGGGGAAACACAGATACACCTGAAGGGTTAGAGGTCACGCATGCGCTGCAGTACTACGGCCGCATGCTCTTCACCCTCTCCCTCCTCCCGCTGCTCCGCGCCGCGCCGTCGCCGCGCGTGCTCACCGTGCTGGGCGGGAGTTTCCTCTCCACGAACCTCCTCGTCGACGACCTGGACCTGCGGAAGGCGGGGAACTTTGGCGGGATGAGGTCGCAGACGCATATGAGTATTATGAACACGCTCTTCCTGGACCGGTTGGCGTCAGACCCGGAGAATTCTAAAGTTACGTTTGTGCATAATTGGCCTGGGGCGGTGGATACGGGGAACATGGGGCGGTATCATACGCCGAGGTGGTTGTCGCCGGCGCCGGTGACTGTGCTTTTGAAGCCGGTGTTTTGGGTACTGGGCACGGGGGAGAGGGAGGCGGGGGAGAGGCATGTTTATAATGCGACGAGTGGACGGTTTGGAGGGATGGGACCGAGGGGGAAGGATGGGGGAAAGGTTGAGAAGGGGACGGGAGGGGAGGAGGGGAGGGGGCTGTTTTTGGTTGGGAGGGGGTGTGAGGTTGTTGATCGGGGAAGTGTGTTGGAGGAGTTGAGGGGGGCGCAGGGGGTGGTTTGGGAGAGGACGATGGAGGTTTTGGGGCCGTATTTGTGAAGCTGGCTGGAAAGTCATGGTTTTATTCTGTTACAGTATACATCGTATTTGAATCTTACCACCAGCTTACCTGCTGGAACCAGAGTAAGACATTTGGCGAAGCAGACATAACCGGGATAATGTATTCGCGTTTTGCGCAGACTGAGGCTGACATGTTTGCACGGCCAGGTCACGCAAGCCTTTTGGCTAGTTAAAGTGTCATCATGATCAACACAACACGAGTGAAACAACACCAATTGAAAATGGGCTTGAAAGTCGCGTTGTTGTGGCAAGGCAGACACAACCGGGGCAGGAGAACAAGTGGCGAGACCATTGCTGCCGCCTCGAACACGACATTCGCCCTTTAAAATGATGCTCCTGCAGGGTTTCCCAAACCTCTCCCGTTTTCCTATCCGTTCTGTCCGCACTTCCTTTTGACGATTCCCAAAAGAAGATTACCATCTCTTCTTACCTATTTAACATGGAACCGCAGTGTAATGCAAGCTGTTTCGACGAGCCAGGAATGCTTCAGCCTGACCCGGACATTGGTGGCGTGGGGGTAGGTGTTTTCATTAACAGCCCATCGAAGGCCCTGTAGCTTTCTATGAATAAGAGTTGACGAGGTATGCCAGGTAATTGTTGCCTTTATCGGCACAGCATGGCTATCGGTGACATTGGTCACTTTACGGTACTGCCTGGCCTTTGATCCCAAGGTCGACGCTTTCTATGACCCCGAGAGAGACCAAAGGGATCAAGGAATACGAGTCTGGAAGCCAAATCCTTTTGATGTAAAGGTAGCCAATATGTTTGCGCCCATTCGGCGGGTTTTGGGCCTTCATTCGGGATGGACTACAGCCATGGACAAGGTATGGCGATATTCTAAGCGCGATTCTCGGGTTTGAAACTGAGCACCTCCTTCAGATTTTCTTGTTGCTGTGCGATATACAGATTTTGACCGGATTTGGCATTTTGCTCGCTAATTATCTCAGTCTGCGTTGCTACATCTCAAGCTATCATTGGCAAATCAACACATATCTGGCCTGGTTCTCCAACCTCACGCACGCGGCGTGCTTATCGGCTCTTCGTGGTCATCTATATCGGAACAAAGTTGAGCGCAACTTCAGAATGATAGTAATGACTGCTCTAGTCATAATGCTCATTACCGCTATGGTACCAACCATATACTTCAATTGGCGGGAGAATTCATCTGCAAGCGCCGCGTCTTCGAATGCTCGCTGTTTCTTCAGCTTGAGTACAGCTCAGAAGCTGTGGAATGATGATCAGCCATGCAACAACCGCAACTCTTTGGGTGGCTGTACCAGAAGAATGAAACAGTCTCTAGGAAACAGTCATGCATTTCAATCAGCTGTCCTCTCCATCGTTCTCCTCATTTTCAACTTTGCTAGTCGTTCCGCCAAGTTGTTTCGTACAATTTCGGATGTGGCGAGGACAACATTGCGGGAGGAAGTTGCGCGCCGAGCAACCTTCTGCTTATATGCGGTATCCCGAAGTTGCAAACACCGGAGATCTTCTCCAATCTTGATCTGGATAGTGTCGATACTTCGGCCTTTGGATATCCTGATTGCATTTTACCTACTGGTAAAGCTTTACACGGATTGGTTCTGTTCAGAACTAGCAGACGTAAGTATTTCCAGCATTGCAGAACCACTGACTACAATTCTTAATTCCTGACCGTATGTCCAGATGGTCTGGCTGCTGACAGCTTCGACATGGGGCACGGTCCGTCTCTTTTACGTCCGGAAACCAGACAGAAGCGGAGACAAGGCTGATGACTCAGAGAATGAATGGGGATTTGGTCACATCCTACCAGTCCTCCTTCTCATAGGGCCAGTCGTTGGCGTTACCGTATCTGCGCTCGGGGCTGGAAAGAATCGAGCACAGCTTCGAAGGAATGAAAACGACGAACAATCAATTCAGCGGGTTTTGTGTCTCATCCACAATTGTCAGGACCGTGAGAAGCTGTCATCAGATACCGTAAAGAATTGCTAACTTTGCTAACTGCGTGGCAGGTATTTCGGCTGATCAGCAGCTTGAGCCAAATTATTCCGGTGCTCTCGATCGGGTTTCTGACATCTTGAACCGCATTGATGCGCCAAACCGTTATCAGCAAGCATCTTCAGTGCAAAACGGACACGCCATTTTACCTGTAAATCCGACCGAGGCTCACCAGCCAGTTTTTACGCAACAACATGACCAAGAAGGTCTACCTTTGCCCTGCCCCTCGTCAGGACTCCAAGCGCACCCGAACGAGCTTACGCTGCGACGCCTCAATCAGAGTATCATCTTGAAAGAAAGGCACATAGACTTGCGATCTTCGTTGGCGACTAACTTCACTAGTTCCCGCGCGATGATGCTTGTAATGTGGCTTTTCTGTGGTCAACGTGTTCCAATAGCGGCGCCTTTCTTTCTATACATGGTTGATTACCCTATTTGGAACCACGGCACTCCTATCACATCATCAGCTGTCAATTTACTTGGTATTCAACCCGCGATCTGCTTTGCCGCGATAGCTGTAGGTCTTTACATGGATGATCGCCGCAACTCGAGGTTCCAGTGGACGCTATATTCATTGCTACTAGTCGGCCTTTTCGGCTTGGGGGCGTATGGAGTGATACACTTTGGGATCCTTGCATCACTCGACGTATAATTCGAAGTCTGTCCTGTTAACTCTTCAAGTGGGGTGCTCACGAGACACTGTCGTTGCTCGTATTCAAATTTTAAAACTGCATCCCATTGCCTTCGGCGGAACTATCCTCTAAGAAGCGGAGTGTCATTTAAATGCACGTTATCTGAAGCAAGTGACATGACCGTGAACATTTCTGCATGGCGAGGAGTGTACATTGCAGTGGAATTAAGTTGGAGGATTAAGGAGGTCTTGATTCTAAGCACCTAACCTACCATACATGAACCGTAAGTATCGAGCAGCTCTTTGTGATACCTTAGTCTGAAAGAGGCTTCTCAACAATTTGTTTTCAACATCAAAGAATCACTTTCACAGGTGGAGGAATTGTAGAATTTTTAAGGTCATATCGTCAAGTGAGACAGCGAGATGGGCTGGCTTGTCCGACGACCAGCGGTGACCTACTTGCATTTTAGTCATTCTGTACATGGTGACCTGTTATAACTGAAAAGGGTTAGGCTGTTACTGCGGCCAAGGTATGATAACACACCCTCTCCCTTAATAGATCGACCGATGCAAACTGAAACATGTCAAATCACATTGAAGATACATCTTTCAATTTCCAGGACCAAAATGTTCAATACGGAACGAGACCCTTCCTGGCGAGACTGGTAGTCGGGTCGTTAATATGTCGGCAAGTAGGGCAGGTTCTGGAGAAGTTGAGGGAGCTGTAGGAGATGACGTGGGGTAGGGCTGTTTACACTGAAGGATCTGGGGCCGTGTTTGTCAACCGCGAGCTGGCGTGTCAGGCTACTGGCTACACGCAGTGCAAAGCAAACTTGGGCAAGGCTACGGCTGAAAGCCTCCAAGACACAGGTGACGTCGGCCGTTCTCGCGTATCTGCTGTGCTACGAAACTAATGCGGAGCATGAGGCGACATCCAATTGAAACAGCGCCGTGTTACTTCTTGATTCCCCAGCCGCATTGTGTACATGTAACGAGGGGGGTTGGGGTGGAACATTGTGCACAAGCTATGTAAGCGCGCGTGGTCGTTCCCATTCTGCCCACCTCACTCGGAGCCCAAGGTCATCTTTTTCGTATTTACAAATTTACGATTCTCGAAACTTATCGTTCGCCTCTCAATGGAGGCGACACCAGTCTTCCCAGAGGAGACAGAAGTTTCCATGTCGAATTGTGACAGGGATTGCTTTCACCCACCAGAGAAGTTACTAGCAAACCCTGACGTCGGCGGGATTGGAGTAGGTTGGCCACGAACCACGCCAAAACCTTTGGAAAAGAATTTTTGATCAGGATACTAATGGTTCCTTCGGGCCCCTAGGTGTTAGTAGGATTTGTCGCAACGGCTTGGCTAGTGGTCTTCATCGTTATCTTCCGATACTGCCTCGATTTCGATCCCCATACCGACCCACTAGCCAACCCGACTCGAGATCAAAGACGTGGGCGCAATCATGATTATAAACCAAACCCGGTTGATGTGAGGACTGTTCGTATGTTTTCTGGCCTTCGCCGACGTATTGGCCATCATTCACACTGGAATATAGCCTTCACTAAGGTCTTCCGATTCCCCTACCCTTAGGCACTACGCAGGCTGCTAAATCGGGATGACAGATCCTCCTGAGATTGTGTGATGTCCAACTTCTGACTGGCTTTGGACTTCTATTCAGCAGCTTCGTAAGCTTAAGTTGCTACATGTCGGCGTACCACTGGCAAATCGTCACCTACTTAGTCTGGTTTTCGAACTTGACTCACGCGGCCTGCCTCACCTCCTTACGAGAGTATCTCTACCAGAATCAATTGGAACGAAACTTTCGAATGACTCTGATGGTAGAATTGCTAGCTGGCTTGATCGCAGCCGTCATGCCTACGGGTTATTTCAATTGGGAGGGGGACTTCTATGGAACGGCAGCTGTGCCAGCTTCGAATGCGCGTTGCTTCTTCACCCATAGCTCGGCCCAGAAAGTTTGGGACAGTCGGATTTGTCAGAACATTTCTTCATCTTTCCCTGAGGAACTCAGCGATGGGTATTATTGCATTCTTGAAAAGGACCCTTTCGAAGAAAGAATATTTGCACTGCCTGTGCCCGAAGCTACTGCAGCTTACGAATCATCCATACTATCCATCCTTCTCCTGACTTTCAGCTCTGCAAGTCGCTCAGTCAAAATGTTTCGAACACTCTCTGAAATCACCAAAAACACAGTTCGGCCGAAGATGGGACTCTGGGCGGCATCAGTCTTAGTCGCAACAGCCAAAGCTTACGAAAGGTTGGAAACCACGACGTTTCGGAAAAGACTTCTGAACTTCTTTAGGCCTCTGGACTTGATGCTTGCTCTCTATCTGTTCGGAAAATTGTATGTTGATGTCTTATCATCAGAGATGGCAGATGTAAGTTTGCTTCGAATTAACAGTTTCACGGACAAGATGTATTATGCAGAAGAGTTCATGGTAACAAGAAGGTTCATAGATCTCTTGGCTCGTCATATCTTCGGTATGGGGCACTACTCGCCTATTCTTGGCGCGAAGTTCTGCTACAGTAGACGACCCCGAGGATGAATGGGGGTTTGGCCAAGTATTGCCGGTGTTCCTCTTGCTGGGCCCGATTGTGATGGTTTTGATATCCATTCTTACGGCCATCAAGAAGGGAAAGCAGTTAGAGAGACAGGAAGGAGAAGAAAGAGATTCTATCACGGAGGTAATAGTTCTCCTTGACGCGTATCAAACCGGTAAGCCTAGGTTCGCCAGAAGCATAATACTTTCAATTTTGTTTTAATGTAGAAGTAGAAATTACCGCCAATCAGCGAGGGAGTAGCGAAACCTTACACCGAATTTCAAGCATGCTTCAAAGCATTGCTTCAGGTCCGAATGTCAATGAAGAAACACGGCGAGGCCTTACCCGTCACGAGTTCGAGGCCATATCGATAGATGAGTACCAACAGTTTCCAGAGGGCGGCGGGACAGAAGGACTCGAACCTCAACCAGCGCAGCAAGTGCTACCTACTGTCTGCGTGGCAATCGAGCAAGAGATCATTACCTTACCAAATCAAGTTACGATGCTGAGGTCTAAGAACACGGACATCCGAGCCTCATTAGCTTTCCGGTTCTTGGAGTCCCAGTGGATGGCGATTGTTATTTGGTTTTTCTGCCTGCAGCTTTTCGCCATGGTTATTTTCATTTTTGTCGAGTTGGCCCTGTCCGTCGACACGCCTTCCTCGTTAATTAAACGGTCTATTTACTCAATATTCCTTGTACAGCCCCTCGACTGTTTCGTTGCTGTCTTGCTAGGTCTCTATATTCCTGATGGCCGAGCTTCAAAGCTACAGCTTACGCTTCTTTGCATCCTAATATTCTTAGGACTGCTTCCATGGGGCATTTCCACTCTTGTTCTCACGCCATCCTACTTTGAGTGGTATTATTTGTTCAATCCTCTGGGCATCATTGTCATTCAGTTTATCTATTTAAGTTCCAAACGGACTTGTGATAGGCCTGTCTGAATGAATTGATGGATTCAAAACATGCTATTATAACATTTAGTTCATATTGCTTTTCATGGCGAGATCAATTTAAACCGGCAATGTGCCGGCCAGCGGAAGACTTTACGCTAGCACACCACAGACTCCAACAAAGGTGCCAACAAATGCAAGCAAAGACCTCTTCCAATCAGTCCGTCCCCAGTCCGCCACTATCTTCTTCAAGTCCGTCTTCTCGCTTCCAGTAGCTCCAAGCTGTCCGTTGATGGCTTCGTTAAACGGGTACGATACAAATATGGTGTATGGCACGATTGCCCCAACGATGCCGGCCGCAACGGCAAACAAGTGGAACCGGATATTGCCAGTCTTCATGGGCTCTGCGTAGGCCAGGTAGGCAAAGCTGGCAGCAGTGCCGGTAACGACAACCTTCCCGACATAGCGCCCGACGTCCCAGGCGCGCTTCCATTGCTGAGCGACTAGAGGAGATGGCGCCTTTTGCACCGCGGGCATGAAGACAAAAGCGCCACTGAAGTAGTAACCTGTTGCATTGAAACGTTAGATGAAGCTCGGAGAGCGAAGTGGCTTCGGAACTGACCACTCATGAACCCTGCCAGGGTGAGAGTGAGGGCTTCGGGAGAGATAGGCATGCTGATTGATTGCGAAGTAGTTGATTAATGATTTTGTGTTTCCAATGCAGATGAACAAGAGAACTTCAGAAAGAGGTTTCCTTCGAGATAAATACTTCCACCGCCGTGGAGACCAGAATCGTCGGCTTCTCGGACGGGGCCGGGCATTGCCGTTTTAGGAAGTTTCCGTGTGGCCGAACTAACATCCCCGTATTTCGGAGCGAAGGTCAGAAGTCTGTCAGCCCAGTTGAAGTAAAATTTGGATTTCTTTTCCGAGTAATCCTACGTGGCTCTCATTCAATTGCCTATATTTCGAAAGATCGATCCTCCAGGTCATCTCAGATCTAGTGGACCCATCTCAATAAGCTGGCGACGGGTCCAATCATCAGCCTTAGTTTTACACAAAAATTGGCAACAGCATTACTGCATGTGCAGCACTGCATGTGCCCAAAAACCCTCGCATTAATTAGTACCGAGATAAATTTGGTCGATGTAGTAGTGTTCTAAGCATTAGAGTAACTTTCACGTCCAATCTCGGGCACATCCCAGTCAACCATCAATGCCAGAGAATCAGCTAAAGACATTCCCTCCTCATTCCACTCAATAGGGTGACTGAAAAGTTCCTCTTCAGTCATATGTCTATCCTCAATGAAAGATTCCGGCTGGGAAGTGCCCGAACTCTCAGCAATCGATGGCGCTTGACATTTGGTTTGTTGACTGGGACCGGACCGCCCGGCGAACATGTTGGAAGCAAAGTCCGTGAGCGTTGACAACAGAGTGATCAACTCGGTGAAAGGCTCGTTGTTCCACGTCACGTTCACAAATCCTTGTGTTACCTCTGATAGGAGGAGATATGTCTCAACGTCACCATGTGCTAGCATATATCCGTAGAGGATGAAATAGGGGTTCATTGGATAGAACAGCAATTTCCTTACCATTGTTAGCAGCTGGCACATACGGAATGTGAAGGGGTATCAAGAGGGAGTTACCATGAGATGGACAGCCTGATGGCGTAGCCGTCTGCTCCCGTTGAGATATATGACAACGCGGCGAGGAGGTCTCTCAGGGAATCCCGAGCACGAGCCAGTAATTCATCCTGCCTCAGAGAATTCTTCGAAGTCGACGTGTCAAGTTGCAAAACTGAGGTCATAATTGCGGACGCAGCGTACGACGTTGCTGCAGCCTCGCCGGCCCAGAACGGATCAGTTTCGCAAATGCAGCAAAGCTACCAGTCGAAGTTAGCGGGATATATTTGGCAAGAGTTGGCATCTTAACCTTTTCGAAGTCACCCCTGAATCTATGCATCGTGCGTTCCAAACTTCCAACTTGCTCTGAGAAGCTATTGCCATTCTTTGGGTCCCGGAGAGCACGAACAACCGCATCCTGAACTTCAGCCATGCCAGAGAACAGTTTGTAGAGACCACTGACAGGGCCTGTGGTATCTTCCGGAATAGTTGTTTGCGAAGTACGCCCTGGCGCAAGCGATGGCGCTCGATCCATGGTCTGAGATAAGGTTTTGTCGAGAATATGGCACAGCTCGAAGGCATGATTTGTGTCTACTTGGCCGGCAGGAAATTCCTCTAAAAGCTCTACCGAAGAATCACTGAGTGGGAGGGATTCGTATACTCGACAGGCTGCCGCGTTGAATGTCCAAGCTCTCTCAAAGCACCCGACGTTGAAAGCGAACATGGCCTAATACCGAAACGATTGGTCAACATGTGTTTTCCCAATGCTGGTACAGACAGACTTACCCCCGATAAGAGGGCCTGGAAGAGGGCAGTGGTTGGCAAGTCGGCCACACTCATGTGCTGGAGACCATAGATGATGTTCTGCTCGTAGAATCGTTTGCTCGATTTCAAGTGCTCATGAATCTCGCCACTGGTAGTCTCGGCCATTTTGATGCCAATGAAGCACCATGCCGCGTAATTAACCGAGACTATGTAGTGATTTCTCAATGGTCCATCGGCCTGTCCGTTACGGAGCGCCAACCATTGAGACTCCAACGTAGTTAGAGAAATCACGGACTGTAAGTCTGCTATGTATTTCGAGCCGGTAGTCTGTGCCTTCCCTAGTATTCATCAATATTAGCCGACTAAGTAATGATGCTTTCTGTTGAGAGAAGTTTTCATACAAGTGAGAATACTGTCAATCAACTCGATACTTGGATAAGGCTCGCTCCTATGAAAATGGGGTTCCGGAGCATGCTTGCTTGTCGATGTCATCCCTGCCGCTGTTCTAACCTGTTTCAACGCCGCCTCCATAATATGATACCCAGGACAACTGTTGTCTTTGAACCAGAGTTCCATAGAGAATGCGAGTAGTCTCTCAGCTTGCGAGTACAAGAACCTCATCTCCCTAAATTCCGAAGATGAGCGACTTGACGTCGTGTCTGTCTCCTTCATTTGTGTTTCTATACCAGGTTTCACAGCAGCCCCTTGCGACTCAGCTGATGACGTCTGAATTTGAGCATTGATAAGTTCAGATGCATTCAAGTTTTGTGGCGGTGAGGTCTGCTCGTTGATAGCGGCAAGGGGCTGTGAGTCCAGCAGCGCTCCTTTAGTAGGGCCGTGCTGGCCTACGTTGGGTTGAACCAAGCCATTGTTTGATCTTTCTTGTGTCAGACGCGACTGTTTTGGACGTCTTCGAAGGCATATTATGCCGGCCAGCAAACACTGGCGACATACTTCTTGACGATCACATTTGATCTGTCCTCAAAAGTTAGATTAGTCGAAGAAGATTGTTCACAAACGTGTCGAGGGATGAGTTACTGGAACAGGGCCTGAAGGGCACTTTAGGGAAATTTTCGGCGCTATTAGCGTTAAGGCGGATAGAGTAGATAGTTTTATACGTAACACGCTTAAGGTTAGTTTTTAGTATTATTATTTTTTTTATATATAAAGGGGAGTATAATTAGAATTAAGCTTTTCTTACTTATTTTTTAAGCTTTTTTAGTATTTTTAAGAGTTTAGATCTATAAATTATATATTAAGTTTATTTCTTTTATTTTTATAAATATAGATTTTAAAACTATAAAACTATATAACTTAAAAGCTTTTTTAGCTTTTATAGCTATAACTATTTTTATATATAGCTTTTAGCTTTTAAACCTATAACTATTTTAATAGTATTTAGAAATAAATTTTTCTCTTTCTATTAAGCTTATATTATATAAATAGTAGAAGAAAGTTTACTTCTATATTAAGTAAATAGATAATAGATAATATATATATTATATAACTATTATTTTTACTAACTAAATAACTTTAAAAAGAAAAATATACTAAATAATAAAAAAGTATTATTTTATAAATCTAATATTTTAGGAATAAAGGTATATAGTAGCAAAGTATAAACTTATTTTTAAAAAATTAAGTATATAAAAAATCTTAAAAGTATTATTATAGCTAATATAACTTAGTTTTATAAAAATAGTATTAATATTTTATTTATCTTTTCTTATTTTTATTTTAGATATAAAGTTATAAAAACTAAGTTAGTTTTACTAATTTAATTTAAAAGTAGATTAATATAGATATAAAGATATTATAATAACTAAATAGAAGAATAAAATAGTTTATAAAGAATTAATAAGTTCTTTATAGAAGATAAATAAAATCTATTATAATATTATTAATAGTTTATATAACTTAAAAAAAGAGATAACTAGTAGAAGCTTAAATTTAGATTTAAACTAAATAAATAGTTTAAGAAGCTATATATAACTAATATTATAATAAAAAAGCTATAATATTTATAATAGAGATATTAGATCTATAAATAATATAGGTTTAATATTAAGTTTTATTATTAAACTTTCCTTTTTCTCTTTTTTCTTTTCTTTTATATTAAGAAAAATAAATATTAAGAAATATATACTAATTAAAGAATAATATAGCTATTAGAATAGTATTTATTTTATTAAATTAATAATATAAATAATAGCTTTTATTATATATACTTTCTACTACTATTTATAATAATAGTAGAAATATAACTTATTAATACTAAAACTAGCTTTATTTCCTTTAAAATAGAAATCTTTAATATTATTTAGAACTAAGTTAAAAATAAGATTAGATCTAATAATAGCTTTTTTAATAAATCTATTAAATTATAGATTTAATCTGAAAAAAGAAATAAAAAAGAGTTATTAATAGATATTAACTATACTTTAGGACTTATTTTAGATTATAATACTTCTATAAAAAGTAAAAAGTAAGTAGATAATTTTATTATATATAAAAACTATAATACTATAACTTATAACTTTATAAAGGGGTAGGTATAACTATTATAAACTTATAGTTTATTTAATATTAATATTATACTTATTAGTTAGGTTATAATACTTCTTACTAAATTAGAACGTTCTTATAGCTAGTAATTTATACTTATTATAATAAACCTTTTTAAGAATAATAGTATTTTAAAGTTTATTAGTAATAATATTATAGACTTTATTAAGAAATATAAGTTTTAGATATATATAGTTTACTAAATTAATATAGATTATTTTAAAATAGTTTATAAGTTTTATAATAATAACTATAAGTAAGGTGTTTAGTCTCTTATTAGTAACTTTAATAAATAAGATTTTATAAAGATTATTTTAGTTAAATAGTATAGTATTATAGATAAGAATTATTTCTTAAGCTTTAATAAGAAGCTTTATATTATAAAAGATAAATCTATTCTTAAAGAGAATAACTTAGCTAGTATTTTAGTATTTTTTAATTAAATAGAAAGCTTCTACTATAAAGTAACTACTAAAGGTCTTCCTAAATATAAAAACTATAATTTTATCTATTTTACTATTTAATATATACTAATAGCTACTATTAAGTATTAGTATAGGTATAAGAGTATTCAGGGGCGTAGTATATACGCCTATATAGTATAAGGTTATAGATAGAGATATATTATAATAAAATATAATAATTTTAAGCATTTATAGGTATTTATTTATATAGATAATTAATAGAGAAGGTATATATTATAATAATTCTAGTTAATATAGTTAGTAGGTTATATCCTAAAGTAGGGAAAAAAGAGGGGAAAGATAACTTAAAATATAAGCTATTAAGTTTTTAATTATATAAGTAGGATTATATAATATAAAGGATTATATAAGTATTTATAAAGTTATAGATTATAATAAACTAAACACTTTTATATAAAGTTATATATATAAAAGTCTATTCGTTTATTTTATATAGAATATTTAAGTAAGTAGAATATTATTATATTATTATTATTATTATTATTATTATAATATCATTATTATTATAATAAGACGTTATATATTAATATTAAGTTTATAGCTAAAAGCTTATTTTATAAGGTTTTTAAGCTATTTAGTAAACTATAGCTAAAAATTAAATATATAATTATCTAGTAGGTAATAAGTAAAACTATATATATATATATATTAGTAAGTAAAAGCTTATCTAATTATTTACTTTATTTTTAAAAAAGCCTACTAATAAAGTATCTAATTAACTAAAAGAGATCTTCTAACTTTTATATAGGAAGGCTATTTTTAAAGAGTTAGATCTTAATAAAATAGAAGCTTTATAGGAGTAAATAAAGTAACTAACTCTAAATATCTAATAGATATAAGTTAATTTTAGTTAGATATAGAATAGTATTATATAATAAAGATATTTTATAGATATAAACTAAATCTCTATTATACTTAATACTTATAAATAATACTATCTATTTACTTACTTTATAAGTAGTATAATAATAAACTAAACGCTCTATAATATACTTTAAATTAAGGAGTACTATTCTTATAAAATAAATAGCTACTAAGCTATTAAATACTTTATTATAGATAAGTTTAAGTTAGCTAAAGTTACTTTCTATTTTAGAAGCTAATATATTAATACCTATAGGGATAGTAATATTATTTAAAATAATATTATTAATAAAAGCTAATTATAAAAGATTTCTAACCTAATAACTATTTAGGTATATATTATATATAGTAGCTTATACCTTAAGTTTATACTTTTAGTAAGAAAGCTTTTTCTATAATACTACTCTAAAAAACTTTTTAAGCTTAATAAGTTACTTTAATATTAAGATTACTAGTTAGCTATAAATATTTAATTTAAAGTATAAGAGGAGGCTTATTAATAGATAATAGTTATAAATATTAATTATATCTCTATTAGTACTACTTAAAGCTATATAGTTAATATTATATAGCTTAATAACTAAAATAAAGCTGAGAACTAAGCTATTTATATTAATATTATTACTAAGTTAAAATATTTTAATAACTATTATACTCTTTATATTAGCTATCCTATATAGCAAGTATACTTTATAAACTGAGATTTAATTTAAGATTTAATCTAAGTAGCTATTCTACTTATTATAGTTAATTACTTACTTACTAAAACTTAAAAAGATATAGCTATAAAAGAAGCTCTAGCTTTAATATTAGATACTAAAGTAGAACCTAGCTAAACTACTATTAAGCTTAGCTACTATTTAATTTTTATATTTATAGAAGGAATATAAACGTAAGCTACTACCTTTTATAATAAGAAGTATATAACTAATATTACTATTTTAGAATAGTTTTTTTTTAATAACTAGCTAGAATATAGCTAATTTAAATATTAGTATACCTTTACTTTTATTAAATAGTATTAAGAATAGTAGGAGGGGTTAGAAAGTATTACTATAGACCTTATTATAGCTATTAATTATACTTATATCTCTAATAAGGAAGCCTCTATAAGAGCGCTTATTAATAAATAGAATTAGATCTATAGATAAGCTTAAAATAACTTTATACTTTAAATTAAGTTTATAAAGGATTTAATTAATACTTCTATAAAAGCTTTAATATAGCTTACTAATTCTTTTATAATTAATATTAATATAGCTAAAATATAAATAGTATAGAGGCTTAGCTTTAATAATATTAAAGTCTTTATAGCTACTAACTAGATATAATATATATAAAAGCTAGTATACTCTAGCTATAGCTATATAGTTATATTTAGAGACTTTATTATACTCTACTTCTAAATAGCTATTTAAATTAGTAGACTTTATATTTTTAAATAAACTAGTATTATTAATACTAAGTCTACTATTAATATTATTTCTAAGAAGTATATTAATTTTAATAAATTTAAAAGATATTTTACTTATATAGAGGTTACTATTAAGAGCTTTATAGATATAAAAGTTAAATTAGTTTTTATTAGAATTATTATAGAAGATATTTATATAGAGGGTTATTATATATCTAATATTAGCTTTTTTATTAGCTTTATAAAATAAATAATAAAAGCTTTAATACTGAGTAGCTTATTTATTTACTATATATAAATAAGTCTTTTATATATTAATAAGTAGATTAATAGTAACTTCAGCTTCTATAATAGCTACTACTTACTTAAATATATTTTAAGCTTTTTTATAGATTAATTTACTATTTTACTACTTATAGTTATTTCTAACCTAAATAGGTTTAATAAGATCTAAAGTTATTAATTTATTCTTAAAGAAGAGGGAAACTAAAAGTTATTACTATAAAGTTTAATATAATAATTAGCTTAATAAAATTAAGAATAAATAGTATTTTAAGTCTTTCTAATAAATAGCTATTTAAAGCTAAAGATATATAGATACTTAATATTAACTAGGTAATATTAGATAAATTAATATAGAATAAATTAGAAGAAAGAGATAAAATTAAAGAAATCTTTAAAGAAAGAGATAAACTCTTCTAATAAATTCTAGAAATCTTAATTTAGTAAGCTATTACTTATAAAGTAGTATTAATAGTAAGGAAACTTATTAAACTTAGGAAATATAAACTAGGTTATAGTTACTAAAGAAATAGTTCCTTTATACTAGATAATTATAAACCTAAATTAAAGTTAAAGTAAAGTAAACCTATTTAAAAAGCTAGAAATAGTTTTTATAAAAATAGCTTAAATATCTTAGTAATAACTAAGTAAGTATTTAGCTTTAGAAGATTAAAAAACCTATTTATTATCTTCTTTAATAGACTTAAAAAAGACTATAAATAGCTTTCTAGCTATTAAAGATCTAATTCTATTAATATTTTATTCCCTTAAAAGAATATTACTATATAATTCTAGATAATAGAATATATAGTACTCTACTATAAAGTATTTCTATATAAGGATTTTTATATAGTAAATATAATTAATACTACTTAAACTATATATAAAGCTTACTATACTATTTAACGCTTAAATTTATTTAACTAAGCTAAATAAATTAAATATTAAAAAAATTCCTCTATAAAGTTATTTTTATAAAATTTAAGTTTAATTTAAAGCTATTCGAGAAACTATTATTAATTAGAGTTTATAAACTAGTTATTATTTCTAAAACAAATACTAAATAAGCTATTAGATTTATTAAAGAGGAGGTATTTATTTTCTACTACTTTAGATAGAGAAAGAACCTCTTTAGAGAAGCTTTTATAAAAGTAAGAATAACTCTATTTTATAATACTATTAATAATATATTAAATAGTAGTAAAGCTAAATAAGTTAATATTATATATAAGATTAAAAATAAAAAGATTTACTTAGTAGATAATACCTTTTTAGATAGCTTAATTCTAGAAAGTAATTTAAAATAGAAACTAAAAGTATAAACTAAAGTTTAAGATAACTTTAAGAAATATTTAAATAACTACTTTATAGACCTAATTATACTTAAGTTTTCTAATCTATTAATAGAAAAGTATCTTACTTAAGAGTAGCTTAATAAACTTCTTATAATAGTATTATACTTAATAAATAAAGAGAAAAGCCTTTTAACTTAAGTTTAGAAAAATAGAGAGATAGCTATAGCGTAGAAATTCCCCTATTATAGATCTATTTACTTATTAGTAGCTTTATTATAGTTTATTTAAATTATTCTTTATAAAGCTATATAAGCTTAAAATATCTCTATCTCTAAAAGCTTTAAAGTTAAAGTTATTAAAATATTAAAAAATTACTTTATAAAAAGTATTCTTAAAAAGAGTTATATATCTTATTAGAACTCTTTTTTCTTTATAAAAAAGAAGGATAAAAAATATATTTTATTAACTTAGTTATATAAGTTAATAGGGTAATATTTTAAAATATTACTTTATTATTAATAGGAAATAAATTCTCTAAAACCTTCACTATATATTAACTTCTATTTTTATTTAATTTCTTCTCTAATTATAACTAAGTTTTTCTTAATATTAAAAGTAAAAACTTTATAATATTTATTGCTCTTATTAAGCTACTTTATATATATACTCTACTTTAAAAAGCTACGAATTCTATTATATAGTTTGTAAAAAGTATAATTAAAATCCTCTATAATCTAATTTTCTATTACTATAAAGCTTTTTTAAATAATATTATAATTAAAAGATTTATTATATAATATAATAATAAAGAGGTCTCTAATTATCTTAGTATTTATAAATTTATTTTTAAATATATTTAGAATATTAATAAAATACTATTTAACCTTAAGTTAGTAGAATACTCTATTTTAGCTAATAAGTTATAATAAGTTTAAATAGTAATAGCTATTATAAAGTATATATATAGAACTAATAGCTACTACTCTAAGGAGTTAAAAATTATTAAAATTATTAAATAGAAGGTTTATAATAAACTTAATAATATTTAATTTTTCTTTAGTATAATATTTTTTTATTAGATTTAAGTTTAATATTTTTTAGCTATTATTAAACTTCTTATTAAGCTTCTATAAAAAGAAGTTAAGTTTATATGGGAAGATATCTAATAATAAATAATAGATAAACTTAAGTATAAGCTTATATCTTCTCTAATTTTTATTACTTTTAACTATAGCTTAAATAGTAATATTATTTATCTTATTATAAATACTAATAGTATAAGCTAAAGTATAGTTTTAAAATAATATATTAGTAATATATAGTATATATCTTACTATAAAAGTAGCTTTTAGGTAGGCATTAAATTAAACTATAATACTAATAAAAAAAAGCTTTAAAGCTTCTTAAAAGCATTAAAATAGGTTTATAACTACTTATATAGTTATTATTTTATTATTAAAACTAATACTAAAATACTAGTAGCTTAAATTAATAGTATAGCTTCTAACTTTTCTAAAGCTTTTATTATTAGATAGATTATTTAGATTTATATATTTAACTTTAAAATTAGATATATCTTTAGTATATAGAATACTATAGCTAATAGCTTTTTATAAAAGACTAGTAAACTTTTAAACTAATAAGATAAGAAAATAAAAGGGGAGATTAATAACTAAATTAACTAATAAATCTTCTTTATAGATATATAAGCTTATTTATTCTTTAATAAAGCTTAAAAGTATAAGAATAGAAAAGAAGTAGCTTAAGATACTCTTACTACTTCTATTAAAAACTTAGAAAATATTTAGAAAGCTTTAATAGATATCCCTCTTTCTATTTTAAATACTTTATAAACTTAGTTTATTAAATTTAAATAGATTATATACTATTTAAGTATACTATAATAACTTTTAAGAATTCTAATAACTTAATATAGAAAGTAGTAAGTAAAAGCTTTTATATATACTTTATAAAATAAGCTCCTCTTTATATAACTATCTATTTAGAAACTAACTCTATAGTATATAGTAAATAACTTAGTAAAAAGAAGTAAACTTATTACTTATATATATATTAAGAGTAGCTACTAGAAATAAAATACTATTTTTAAACGCTTTACTAATAAGTATATATAGAAGGGTTTCTATTAGTCTATTATAGATATAATTACTTCTTATTTAAACTACTAGCTTTATAGAGCCTACTAAGTTAATAACCTCTATATATATATATCCTCTATTAGTCTCCTATTCTCTTAAATAGCTTTAGATATTTAGAAAGTAGGTAAATATAATATTATTAAAGCTAAAGACTTCTTAAATAGATAAGTAGAGGTTTACTAAATAAAGTAAGCTAATTTAAAACTTATTACTAAGTTTATCTAAGAAGATATTATCTATTAATATAGACTTTATAGAACGCTTATAATAAATAGAGAACTAGAGAATAAAGAATATATTATTATGTTTAATAAAAAGTATACTTTATATTATTAAGTTATTACTATATATAACCCCTATATTAATAAAACTATTAAAAAGAGCTATTAATTTATTATATATATCTTTATAACTTAGCTTAAGAATACTAGCTAGGATTTTTACTTTTACTTTTATACTACACTCTTTATAAACTAAATAACTATTTATATATCTATTAGCTATTCTCCTTTCTATCTCCTTTATAAATATAACCTAATTATACTAATTAAAACTTTTATACTAACTTAGAGAGTTCTTAACTAAGCTAATATCTTAATACTAAAGTAAGAGCTTACTATATATATATAGGCTTTTATATAGCTTAAAAAAATAGAGAGAAAGCTAAAGAAATAATTACTAAGTAGTATAAATATATTACTATTTAATTTAATACTTACTATATTTAAATACTTTAACCTATATACTTAAATATAAATAACTTAGTTTTAGTATTTAATATTAAAAGATTAATTAATAAGTTAATAGATAGAAAGCTTAGATATAGATAGTAAAAAAGGGCAGGGTTTTAAAATTTCTAGTATTTTAACTTTAAAGTAATAGATTATATAGATAGTTTTATAAGCGTTAAGCGTTATTATAAAGGGAAATAGCTTATATAAGTAAATAAAAGCTTAATTAGCTTTTAATAAAAAGAACTAAGTAATTAAATAAGAAATATATTTATTTTTATAAAACTTCTTACCTTTTCTTAATAACTTTAGTAATTAGTTTTTTAAAAAAGCTACTAAAATCTTTCTACTTAAACTATAGTAAAAATCTATTAAAATTTATTTTTTAAAAATTAAATAATAATAGGTGTTTTTAAACTTTTTTAGCTTTAGTTAGGTTTACTTTTTATTTTTTTTCTTAATTTTTATTATATTTTTTAAGTTATTTAAAACTAAAATAGAGTAAAATACTATAGAGATAATACTATTAAACTTCTTTTTAGTAGTTTATTTTCTCTAAAAAAGTTATATAATTTATAAAATATAAAAAATAGAAATTATAGATAAAGTATAACTTAATTAAGTTTATATTTATATATTTATTTTTATATCTTTTATAGTTAGTTAGAAAATTAATATATAAGTATTTAAGTATTTTTAGAGGTTTTTCTTTCTAAAGTAGAATACTTAATATAATTAATAAGTTTTCTCTTTTATTTTATTATAAAGTTAATAATTAGTATAGAAGAGTAAATAAAACTATTAAAGAAGAGTTTTTTCTATAATTATTTTATATTATTTTACTAAATTAGAATAAGAAAAAGCTTAAAAGAAGAAGTAATTTAAATAATACTATATTAAAAGAAATTTAGCTAATATATTTTTAACTTCTATTTTTTTAAAATAAAGAGAGATTATTTAGATATTTAGAATCTAAAATTAATTAAGCTTATAAAAATCTAAAAGATTTTTTAAAAAAAAAGTATTTAATTTAGTAAAAAAGAGTAAATAAAGTTCTAATAAGTTTAAATAATTCTTTTTATTAACTTATTATTTATTTATTTAGAAATTATTATATATTATACTTTTACTAATTTCTATAATAATAACTTAAAGTTAATTAAAATAAGTTAAACCTATCTTTTTCTTATTTCTAAAGCTAAAAATATAAAAATAACTAAATTTAGCTTATTTATTTTATAAACTTTAAAAAAAATAAAACTAATTAATTTATTTTAAGAAATTCCTTTTTAATTAAACTTATTAGAAGGTTTTTAATAATATATTAACTAATAAAAAAGATACTAAAAAAGCTTAAAAAGTTAGAATTTAAGTTATATCTATATATAGAAATATTATAAACTAAGTTTTTTAAATTAAAAACTATTATAAATATAAAAATATAAAAAACTAAAAAAACAAATTTATAACTATATTAGCTTTTTAAAAAAGGAATAATAAGAATATTTTATTAGCTTAACTAAAAATATTTCTCTTTTCTAAAAATAATTCTATACTGGCTCTATAGAAAGAAAGATATATATATCTCTTCTATTATCTCTTTTCTTTATCTATTTATATAATAAATAAATAGCTAATTTAAAATATATTTTTTAAAGTTTATAGTTAATACTATAGTTTTATTAAGTTTTTATTAAAACTTAAGCTTAATCTATAAAAAAGAAGTATTATAGAGTAAAGTTATAGAAGATATTATTAATAATAGCTAATCTCTCTATAAAAGAAGAAGAAAAAGAAATTTAAAATATAAAATAACTATAATATTAAAATAGTAGAAAAGAGGAAAAATAATAAATATAGATATATTTACTAAATAAAAGAAATAAATAAAAATAAAAATAATAGTAAAGTTCTTTTTTTTCTTTTTTATTTTTATTTTTATTTTTTATTACTTTTTCTAGTTTATATTATAAAAATTCTTCTTTTATTCTTTTTATTAATAAATTATCTATTTTATTTAAATTCTATTTTATTTTTTTATAAAGTATTTCTTTAGAAAAGCTTTTTTCTATTATTTTTTCTATTAATTTAGTAATATCTTTTTTAGAATAATATTACTAAAATCTAAAGTTCTAAAAATTTTAACTTAAACTTAAAATAAAAGTTCTAAATATAAATTAATAGATAATAAACTTAATTTAAGTTTTAGTAATATATTAATAAGTTTTTTTATAAATCTTTTATTTTATTAACTCTAATAAAAAAAACGTTTTTTAATTTCTAATTTTAATTAAAGTTTTAAAATAATTACTAAAACTAAAATCTTTAAAACTATAGCTTCTAAGAATAGTACCATAAATATAAATAAAACGTTTAAAAAGGATTCTTCTAAAATAAAAGTAATATAAAGTTATTTAAAACTTATTAAATTATATTAGAGAATATCTAAGCTTTATAAATATAAGTTCTAAAGATTTAAAATACTAAAGCTTAATACTATTAAAATACTATTTTTCTCTAAAAATAATATTTTAAACTTTATTAAAAGCTATAAAACTATTATTAAAATAGTAAATATTACTAATATTTCTAAAATACTAAGTATTATATTTTATATAAATACCTCTTTTTAAGCTAATAACTAAGCTTAATTTTTTAGTAAGATTTAGTAATAAATAAAAAAATACTTAATTTAGTAATATAAAACTATAGATAAAGATTATTAAAACCTTTTTAATAATTAGATTAGCTAGATTATTTCTTTAATATTAATAATTAATAATTTTAATTATAAAACTATTATAAAGTTCTTTTAATAGATTAATAATATTTAAATTAAAGCTATAAAATATAATTTTAATATTATAAATAACTTATAAATAATTTATATAACTATATTAAGATTTAATTAATTAGTTTTAAATAAAACTACTTTATTAATAAGATTAAGTATTTATAAGCTATTTAAAAAAGAAATTTTTAATAAGTTTAAAATAAACTTAATAAATTAGCTTAATTTTAAAGCTATTTAAAAGTAAACTCTTTATATTATAGCTCTTATTTATATACTATTTCTTCTATTTCTAAAAATCTTATAAAAAGATATTTCTCTCTTTTTATAAATAAAAAGAAATAAACCTAAACTTAATTAAAGTATAAAAAATATTTAGAATTAATTTTTAAATTTATAACTTTCTAATTTAGTAAAAATAATAAATAACTAGAAAATATCTTTTAGAAGAGTTATTTAAGCTTTATTAGCTATAGAAAATAACTAACTATTTTTAGTTTATTCTATAAAAGTTAATAAAGAAAACTTTAAGCTATTCCTTTATAAGCTATATAGTTAGTATTAATATATAAGCTATATAGATTATAACTTTAAAAAAAGCTATTATCTATAAATAATAGCTAATAAGTAAAGTAGTTTAATTTAATATTTCTAAAAATAATATTCTTATAGTTTTTAAAATAATAAGCTTTTTATTCTTTAAATAATTATTACTTTATTAAAATAAAAAAATAAGTTTAATTAAAAGCTATTATTATATATTTAAAGAATTAAAATAGCTATAAAGCTATAAAAGCTTAAACTACTAAAATCTTTAAATAGAATATTAATAAACCTTAATTTATACTTATAAGAGTTTCTTAAACCTGAAATAACTTTAATTTAATTAAAATATCTTATATATTTATAGAAAAAAGAAATATAATATTTAATAAAGAAATAAATAATTAGATTTTTATATTTTAAGTTTGAATAGTTAATAAAAATAAATAGAGAAAATACCTATATAACTTAATATAACTTAATAGTATAATAAAAGAAAATATATTTAATTTTATAGTTTTTAAGTTTATAATTATTTAATTAAAAATATATAGAATTAATTCATTTTCTTAAAAAAAGCTAAAAGTTTTAGATTTAAATAAAATTAAAATTCTTTTTTTAAAATCTCTTTCTAAGAAAGTTTATTTTACTATTTAAAACATTAAGAATATTTCTATAATTTTAAAAAAGCTTTAAGCTATAAAAACTTATTTTAAAAAGCTTTTAATTTTACTAAAAAAAGCTAGAGAGAATAAAATTTCTTTTATAATTTAAAAAAATAAAAAAGAGATTTAAATATTAAAATAAGAGAAGAGTTATTTTCTAATTAAGCTTTTACTCTTTTTAATATTTTAAAACTAAAAAGAATAGATAATCTAAAAAGAGAAATAATAACTAATAATATAATTAAAGTTTCTTTTTTAAAACCTATTTTAAAAATATTTTATTTAAAAAATAACTTCTAGTTAGCTATATTTCTTAATAGTTAAAATAAATAAATTATTAAAAATAAAAAACTAATTAATAAATTTATTTTATATACGCTTTATAGCTTAATTAGTTTTTTAGTTAAAATAATATATAAAATCTAACTTAAATATAAAAAAGAGTTTATTAAAAAGATATATATTTTTATAGATAATTTAGAAGGTATTATTTGTATATTTATTCTTACTAACTTTACTAACTTTACTAAAACTTTTAAAGAAAAAGCTTAATAAATAAACTAAATAACTAAGTATAATAATATAATTTAAATAGAAAACTATCTAAAAATCTTTATAGTTAAAGCTATAGTTCTTATAACTATAAACTAAATAGTATTTATAATTATTATATTATAGCTTATTTTAAAACTTATTATTAATAGAAAACACTTTAATAACTACTCTCTAATATAAAGTATTATTAATATTAACGCTAAGTTTAGTTTTATTAATTATAAATATATTTTAAACTATAATATCTCTATTTTTATAACTACTTTAATTATAAGAATAATAGCTAAAAGTAACTTAAAGCTATACTTTATTAAAGCTTATTATATACCTATTTAGATTAATAACTATAAAATTATAATAACTATAATAGTTATTATTAGTATAGGTATAAAAGTATTTAGGGGTATAATATATATACCTATATAGTATAAAGTTATAGATAGAGATATATTATAATAAAATATAATAATTTTAAGCATTTATAGGCATTTATTTACATAGATAATTAATAGAGAAGGTATATATTATAATAATTCTAGTTAATATAGTTAGTAGGTTATATCCTAAAGTAAGGAAAAAAGAGGGGAAAGATAACTTAAAATATAAGCTATTAAGCTCTTAATTATATAAGTAGGATTATATAATATAAAGGATTACGTAAATATTTATAAAGTTATAGATTATAATAAACTAAATACTTTTATATAAAGTTATATATATAAAAGTCTATTTATTTATTTTATATAGAATATTTAAGTAAGTAGAATATTACTATATTATTATTATTATTATATTAAGATATTATATATTAATATCCCCCCTTAAGGTATATATAGTTAATTAAAAAGTATATAGCTTACTTACTTAATATATATATATATATTATAAGTATAAAAACTTAAAAACCTAGTGGGAAAAATAAGAAAAATATTTCTATATTATATAATATGCTTATAACTAGTTGAAAAACTTTTATAAAATAACTTTATAAGTAAAAATATTAAGAGAAAAACTAATATATTATTTTAGTAATAATATTATTATTATTATTTTAATTATTATTACTATAAATAATACTTAATAGTGTGAAAAATATAACTTTACTTAAAGGTTTAGTTAAAATATTAGTAATATTAGATTTAGTATTAATATAAAATAATATTATCTTTTTATCTATTAAAGAGTCTCTAGTAAAATAATATCTTATATTAATATATTTAGATTTCTTATAGAATTTAAGATTTTCAACTAGTTTTTTAGCTATAATATTATCTATAAATAATTTTAGTTTAGTTATTAACTTAAATCTTAGTTTTTTAAGATTAAAATTATAGGTATTATATAGATAAATAGCTTCTTTAATAGATTTAATTAAAACTATATATTTAGCTTTATAAGTAGATAAAGCTACCATTTTTTATTTTATAAAGCTATAAGATATAATATTATATAAGCCTTAATAAAATATATAAACTAATATAGATTTTCTATTATTTAGGTTTCTAGTCTAATTAGAGTCTGAATAACTTATTAAATCCTAAATTATATTATTACTATAATTATAATAAATTCCTTTATTAAGATATTAGAAGGGGGCAGAGTTTTAAAATTTCTAGCATTTTAACTTCAAAGCAATAAATCACATAAATAGTTTCTTAGGCGTTAAGCGTTATCTTAAAAGGAAATAGCTTATATAAGTAGATAGAGGTCTAGTTAGTTTTTAATAAAAAGAACTAAGTAATTAAGTAAGAAATACGCTTATTTTTATAAAATTCTCGTTTTTCTTAATAACTTTAGTAATTAGTTCTCTAAAGGAGCTACTAAAACCCTTCTACTTAACCTATAGTAAAAATCTACTAAGACTTACTTTTTGAAAAACTAAATAAAAATAGGCGTTTTTAAGCTCTTCTAGCCTTAGTTAGTCTTATTTTTCGTCCTTTTTCTTAATCCTTATTATACTTCTTAGGTTATTTAAAGCTAAAATAGAGTAGAATACTATAGAGATAATACTACTAAACTTCTTTTTAGTAGCTTATTTTCTCTAAAAAAGTTATATAACTTATAAAATAAAAAAAATAGAAGTTATAAATAAAATATAATTTAGTTAGATTTATATTTATATATTTATTTTTATATCTTTTATAGTTAGTTAGAAAATTAATATATAAGTATTTAGATATCTTTAGAAGTATTTCCCCCTAAAGTAAAGTATTTAGTATAATTAATAAGTTTTCTCTCTTATTTTATTATAAAATTAGTAACTAATATAGGGGGGTAAGTAAAACTATTAAAGAAGAATCCCCTTTATAGTTATTTTATACTACTCTACTAAATTAGAATAAAAAAAAACTTAGAAAAAGAGGTAATTTAAGTAATACTATATTAGAAGAAATTTAGTTAATATATTTTTAACCTTTATTTTTTTAAAGTAAAGAGGAACTACTTAGATATTTAGAATCTAAAATTAATTAAGCTTATAAGAGTTTAAAAAACCTTAAAAAAAAAGTATTTAGTTTAGTAGAAGAGAGTAGGTAGGGTTCTAATAAGTTTAAATAATCCTCTTTATTAACTTACTATCTACTTATTTAAAAATTATTATATATTATATTTTTATTAGTTTCTATAATAATAATTTAAAGATAATTAAAATAAATTAATTATCCTTCTTACTCTTCTAAAACTAAAAATATAAGAGTAACTGAATTTATCTTATCTGTTTTATAAACTTTAAAAAGAATAAAACTAATTAATCTATCCTAAGAAACTTCCTCTTAGCTAAATTTATTAAAAGGTTTCTAATAATATATTAATTAGTAAAAGGGAAGCTAAAAAAAGCTTAAAAACTTAAGATTTAAGTTATACTTATATATAGAAATATTAAGAACTAAGTTTTTTAAATTAGAAACTATTATAAGTATAAAAGTATAAAAAGCTAAAAAGGAAAAATATTATAACTATATTAGCTTTTTAAAAGAGGAATAAGAGGAACGTTTTATAAGCTTAACTAAGAATATTTCTCTCTTCTAAGAATAATTTTATACTAACTCTATAGAAAGAAAGATATATATATCTCCTCTATTATTTCTCCTCTTCACTTACTTATATAGTAAATAAATAGTTAATATAAAATATATCTCTTAAGGTTTATAGTTAATACTAAAGTTTAATTAAGTTTTCTATTAAATCTTAAACTTAACTTATAAAAGAGGAGTATTATAGAATAAAGTTATAGAAAATACTACTAATAATAGTTAGTCTCTTTATAAGAGGAAAAAAAAAGAAGTTTAAAATATAAAGTAATTATACTATTAGAATAATAAAAAAAAAGAAGAATAATAAATATAAATATACCTACTAGATAAGAGAGATAGATAAAAATAGAAATAATAGTAGAGTTCTCTCTTTCTTTCTTTATTTCTATTCTCACCTTTTATTACTTTTTCTAACTTATACTATAAAAATTCTTTTTTTATTCCTTCTATTAATAAATTATCTATTTTATTTAAGTTTTATTTTATCTTTTTATAAAATATTTCTTTAGAAAAGCTTTTTTTTATTACTTCTTCTATTAATTTAGTAATATCTCTTTTAGAATAATATTACTAAAATTTAGAGTTTTAAAGATTTTAACTTAAGTTTAAGATAAAGGTTTTAGATATAAATTAATAAATAGTAAGTCTAACTTAAGCTTTAGTAATATATTAATAAGTCTTTTTATAGGTTTTTTATTTTATTAACTCTAATAAGAAAAGCCTCCCCTAATTTCTAATTTTAACTAAAACTTAGAAGTAATTATTAAAGCTAAAATCTTTAAAACTATAGTTTCTAAGAGTAATACTATAAATATAAATAAGATACTTAGAGAGGATTCCTCTAAAGTAAAAGTAATATAAAACTATCTAGAGCTTATTAAATTATATTAGAAGATATTAAAACCTTATAAGTATAAGTTTTAAGGATTTAAAATACTAAAGCTTAATATAGCTAAAGTATTATTCTTTTCTAGAAATAATATTCTAAACTTTATTAAAAACTATAAAGCTACTATAGAGGTAATAAGTATTACTAATACTTCTAAAGTACTAAGTATTATATTCTATATAAATACCTCTTTTTAAGCTAATAATTAAGCTTAACTTTTTAGTAAGACTTAGTAATAGATAAAAAACTATTTAATTTAATATTATAGGGCTATAAATAAAAACTATTAAAACCTCTTAAATAACTAAATTAGTTAGATTATTTCCTTAATACTAATAATTAATAATTTTAATTATAAAGCTACTATAAAGTTTCTTTAATAGATTAATAATATTTAAACTAAAGCTATAAAATATAACCTTAATATAATAAATAGCTTCTAAATAATCTATATAACTATATTAAGATTTAATTAGTTAGTTTTAAATAGAACTACTTTATTAATAGGGTTAAATATCTATAAGTTATTTAAGAAAGGAGATTTTAATAAGTTTAAAATAAACTTAATAAATTAGCTTAGTTTTAAAGCTATTTAGAAGTAGATTTTTTATATTATAGCTTCTATTTATACTCTATTTCCTCTATTTCTAAAAGTCTTATAAGGGGATACTCCCCTCTCTCTATAAGTAAAAAAAAGTAAATCTAAACCTAATTAAAGTATAAAAAGTATTTAGAGTTAACTTTTAAATTAATAACTTTCTAATTTAGTAAAAATAATAGATAACTAGAAAATATCCTCTAGAAAAGTTACTTAAGCTTTACTAGCTATAAAAAATAACTAAATATTTTTAGTTTATTTTATAAAAGTTAATAAAGAAAACCTTAAACTATTTTCTTATAAACTATATAGCTAGTGTTAGTATATAAGCTATATAGATTATAATTTTAAAGAAAGCTACTATTTATAAAAAATAGCTAATAAGTAAAGTAGTTTAATTTAATATTTCTAAAAGTAGTACTCTTATAGCTTTCAGAATAATAAATTCTTTATCCCTTAGATAATTATTACTTTATTAAGATAAAAAAGTAAGCTTAATTAAGAAGCTATTATTATATATCTAAAGAATTAAGATAGCTATAAAGCTATAAAAGCTTAAGCTACTGAAATCTTTAAATAAAATATTAGTAAACTTTAGTTTATATTTATAGGAGTTCTCTAAAATTAAAATAATTTTAACTTAATTAAGATATCCTATAAGTTTATAGAAAAAAGAAATATAATATTTAATAAAAAAATAAGTAGTTAAGCTTCTATATTTTAGGTTTTAATAATTAATAAAGATAAATAGGAAAAACACCTATATAACTTAATATAACTTAATAGTATAATAAAAAAAGATATATTTAATTTTATAGCTTTTAGGCTTATAATTACTTAATTAAAGATATATAGAGTTAATTTTTTCCTTTAGAAGAAGCTAAAGCTTTTAGATTTAGGAAAAATTAAAAAGAAAGCTTTAAAATCCCCTTTTAAGAAGGTTTACTTTACTATTTAGAATATTAAAGATATTCTTACTATTTTAAGAAGGTTTTAAGCTATAAAAACTTATTTTAAGAAGCTTCTAATCTTATTAAAAAGAGCTAAAGAAAATAAAAAAGTTTTTTATAACTTAAAAAGATAAGAAGAAGATTTAGATATTAAGATAGAAGAAGAGTTATTTTTTAATTAAGTTTCTACTCTTTTTAATACTTTAGAACTAAAAAGAATAAATAATCTAGAAAGAGAAGTAATAACTAATAATATAATTAAAGTTTCTCTTCTAAAACTTATTCTAAAAATATTTTATCTAAAAAATAACTTCTAGCTAGCTATATTCTTTAATAGCTAAAATAGAAAAACTATTAAAGATAAAAAACTAATTAATAAACTTATTTTATATAAGTTTTATAGTTTAGTTAGTCTTTTAGTTAAAAAAATATATAAGATTTAGTTTAAATATAGAGAAGAGTTTATTAGAAGAATATATACTTTTATAAATAATCTTAAAGGTATTATTTATATATCTATTCCTATTAATTTTACTAACTTTACTAAAACCTCTAAAGAAAAAGCCTAATAAATAGATTAGGTAACTAAGTATAATAATATAGTTTAAATATAAAACTATCTAAAGATCTTTATAGTTAAAGCTATAGTTCCTATAATTATAAACTAAATAGTATTTATAATTATTATACTATAGCTTATCTTAAAAGTTACTATTAGTAGAGAGTATTCTAATAACTACTCTTTAGTATAAGGTATTATTAATACTAATACTAAGTTTAATTTTATTAGTTATAAATATATTTTAGACTATAATATCTCTATTTTTATAACTACTCTAACTATAAGAATAATAGCTAAAGATAACCTAAAGCTACACTTTATTAGAGCTTGTTATATACCTATTTAGATTAATAACTATAAGATTATAATAACTATAATAGTTATTAACTCTAAAATAGTTAATTATAACTTACTTTTTAGGCTTCTTTTTATTATTTCTACTAAGCTTACTTTTAGATATTCTAAATGCTTTATTATTACTATAATAAAAGCTAAAAAATATAAGAGTAAGAAGCTTAAAAGAATTAATATTCTAGTTAGTCTTATACAGTTAGATTCTTTATACTAAATTTAATATTATTTTCTAGAATAAGAAGATTATATATAAAATATTTATAACACTTCTAAGTTTATTTATAACTATAGTAAAGCTAACTAAGATATAAATAATATATATAATAAAGTCTGAACTTATTATACTAATATTATAATAGATTATAAAAAAGAGTACCTCTTTATTTAAGAAAAAAAGGAAAACCTTCTTAAATAGGAGATAAAAACTTTTTAGAATAGTTAGTATTATACTCTAATTTTATTCTTAGTAGTACTTAATATTCTTAGTATAATTATAAAAGCAGTAATTACTTTAGTAATAAAAACTATTAAAGTCTGCTTTTTTAGAAAGACTAAAAGCTAATAGTATCTTAATAGTATTCTAAAAGACTAAAAGCTTTTTAATTTCTATTATAAAGATTCTAAAGTTAACTAAAGCTTTATAAAAGTTTATATATTATATAAATAAAAGGATAAGAAAGTATATCTAGTTAATAATTTATTTTTAGATAGCTTAGTTTTAGATAGCTAGAAAGACTAGAAGAAGATCTTAATTTAAGAAGTTAAGAACTATTTTTAGTTATCTAACTCCCTCTTTACTAGCTATATATACCTATAATTTATAAAGTTTAACTAAAGTATTTAGTTTATATTAGAGAGGCTTTTAAAGCTTAAAATTATTTAGCTATATCTTTTACTAAGAGAGATTAAAATACTAGAATATATCTTTATAAATAGAAAAGGGGTGCTTATATAGGATTTCACTAAATATAGCTATATTAATCCTTAAATAGCTCTATTATAAAAAATTAGAACTATTTAATATATTACTTAGTAAAAAAAGGGAATTTTTATTCTAAAAGCTTTATAAAGTAAGGTTATTAATATACTCAGATTATAAGTTATATAGGGAGTACTTAAAGAATCCTATAAGTTATATAGAAATACTTAGTTTCTTATTACTAAGAAAGATAGTAATATAAAGCTAATTAACTTATATATAAAACTTAATAAGATTAATATTAAGGATATTTTTATTCCCCCTAAAGCTAATAAATTCTCTAAAGACTTTACTAATTATAAGATTATAAGTCTTTTAGACTTATTTTCTAAATATAACTAAGTTTCTCTTAATAAAGAAAGCTAAAACTTAACTATATTTACTACTCCCCTTAAGCTATTCAGAATATATACTTTACTATAAAGAGTAATAAATTTAGTTATTTAGTTTATAAAAGTTATTATAAAAATCTTTTATAACCTTATTCTAAATATTTATTAGCTCTTTCTTAATAATATCTCTATTAAAAAGCTAAAAACAGTATATAATAATAACTACTTTATTAAGCTCTTAGAGATATATTTATATATCTTTAAGTACTTTATAAACCTTAATATAATACTCTAAAATCTTAAACTTATTAGTACTACTATTTCCCCTGAAAAATCTCAGATTTACTAGCTTATTATTAACTTTCTTAAATATATAGTAAGTAGTAGGGGATATAAATCTAACTAAAATAAAGTTATTAAGATTTTTAAATAAGAAAAATATAATAATATTATAGTTATTAAAAGTTTATTTAAAATTATTAGATTTTACTATATATAGATTAAAAACTATAGTACTATTTTAAGCCTACTAATAAAGTTTCTTTAGAAAGATATACTCTTTAAATAAGGCTTTAAGTAGTAAATAGCTATAGAAACTCTTAAGCTTTATTTAGTTAGCTCTCTATTATTTTAACCTATTAATTATAATAAAGAAGTAAGTAAAATCTATCTTTCTACTAATATAAGTTCTAAGAGATAAAGTATTATCTTTAAGTAATACTATTAAAGAAAAAGATATATTACTAAGTATAAGAGTAGAATCTAAATAGGTATAGCTTTTAACTATAATATAAATAAGCTAAAGTTTTAGTTAGTCTTACTTATTTTTAAGAAACTTTAAAATTATCTCTATAAAATATAGTTTATTTTAGAGATAGATATAAAAATCCTTATAAACTAAATTAGTAGTATTATTTTAGATTTACTAGGTGCTATCCTTATATAATAAATTACTTAGATTAAGATATTTAATTTTAATATTTAATATATACTTAATATAAAGAATAATACTATAGATAGTTTTTTATAAAAACTAGCTAAGGAATCTAATATCTATAAGGTAGAATAAAAGAAAGATTTAGATAAGATAATTAATAACTCTATTTATACTATAAAGCTAGATAAAGATCTATACCTAAGAAGAAGAGACTTATTAAGCTCTAAATAGACTTAGTTTTAAAGATCTTAATAGATTATTAAATATTTAGCCTCTTTAAGTTAACTAAAGATAGTAGCTTAATATAACTTCAGTAAGTTTAAGTAGTATATAGTGAGATATATCTTTTAAAATAGTTTCTTTTTTTAGAAGGGTATAAAAATAAATCCTATACTAAGAAAAGTAGTAAATAATAAAAAAGAGTAAAAGAAACTTATTTAGTATATATATATAGAAAGAGGCTACTATAGAAGAGATATTATATATATAAAGTTTAGAGAGTAGTATATTTAAGAAAATATATACTAAATAATAAGTAACTAGATAAAAGGCTACTTTTTATATATCTAAGCTTAACTATATTAATTTAAAGATCTCTATACTTTTACTATATTTCTAGCTATTCTTTTTTAGTATATTTATATAGATATTTAGAAGATTAGTAATTACTCCTTAGCTGAAGCCTATAATATATTAACTAGCTATATTAAAGCCTATTAGCTACTAAAAAATATTAACTCTAAGATAATAGCTAAGTTTATCTAGGAAAATATTATTTACTAATATAGGATTTATAGGCTTCTTACTATTAATAGAGGCCCTAAAAACAAGAGGTTTATTAAAAAGCTTAATTAAATCTATAGGGGATAATATCTTATTATTTTAGTATATAACTTAAAGGTAAATAGACTTATTAAAAAGGGTTATTAACTCCTTATTTATATTTTAATAACCTAGTTAAACTTTAGTACTAAGAACTAAACTTTAGTTCTTTATATAACCTTTTTTGCTAATTAAATATTAGTTAGGTTTTCTATTAGCTACTCTCCTTTTTACTTTATTTATAGATATAATTTAGTTACTCTAATTAAGATAAAAAATATTATTTAGTAAGTATTAAACTAGTTAAAAGCTATAAATATAGAAATTAAGCTTTTTCTATATATATAAATATTTAAATAACTTAATTTTAATTATTATATTACTCTTAAGTATATTATAAAATAGTACTATTAAGTAGCTAAAAATTATAATTAAAAAAATAGATATTAAATATAATACTAAGGGCTATAAATAGGGGATATTATTCTTATATATAATATAAAGCTATTTATTAATAAGAGCTCTTCTAATAAGCTTAATACTTATTAGCTTAGCTTTTTTTATATTTAGAGGATTTCTCCTTATATTTCCTCTTATTTCCTAGAAACTCTTATTAAGCTACTTATTAAGAGAACTATTACTAGTAACTACTTAAAGAAATTTATAGTAAATAAGGATAGCTATTTAGATAATATTTCTAAAATAGAAGTCTAACTAGATTTTAATAAAGATATAGCTAAGGTCTTTCTTACTATAAATTAACTAGACCTTGATATACTAAGCTTAATAGAAATTCCTAACTTTAATAAACTCTCTATACTAGAAGAAATAGAGATAGATAATATTAAAGCTATAAAAGTATAAATTAAGTAACTTTAAGAATAAAATAAAACTTTATAAACTAAAATTAATAAGTAATAGAAAAAGAATAAATTAGTAGTAAGTATTTCTATAAAGAATAAAGAATTTAATAACTAATATAGAGATATAGAGGAGCTAAGAGATAGCTAAGTCTATATATTTATAAGTTTTTATCTATTTTAAATAAGTAACTCTATATATAATACGTTTATTACTAGTTATTCTTATTTTATTTTTATAATAATATACTACTTATATTACTTTTTTTGCTTAAGATATATTTATTATAAAAGAAGGGGAGATATAAAAATAATAAAAACTAACTATATATAAAGTAACTAAAAATAACTAAAAAACTAAAAGAAATTAATATTAATCCTAAAAAAATTTAAATCTAAACCTAACTAAACACTTTTTTAAGTATTCTATTTACTACCTCTTATATTAGTTTTCTTTTTTAACTCTACTACTATAAAACTAACCTATTTATCTACCTTTTTATTAAGAATCTTATAAGAAACTCTAAGAGAATACTTTTATAATTAGTAGCTATATTTTAAAACTAAAGTAGTAAGTTAGTTAATTAATAGTTTATACTACTTAGAGAAAATCTTACTTCTAGGGAACTTATACTTAATACTAAGTATTATTATAATACTTCTACTCTCTTTATAAAGAGTACTATTAAGAATACCCTTCTTCTTATTACTCTTTTTAATATAGCCTACTTACTTAATCTCTTCTTAGTTATAGTTAAGCTTATATAAGTAGAAAAAGCTCTTCTTATAGTAGATATAGTTAGAATAAGCTCCTTTCCACTCTATTTAATAAGAAATACACTCCTAGAAAAGAACTAATACTATAACTTACTTACTACTTTAAGCTATTTTAAAAAATATCTTCACCTAATACTTAAAGCAACTATTATAAAACTAGAAGTTATAGGTATTATATATATAGATTAATAAAACCTTAATAGCTTTAAACCTATCTAACTTCTAATATAACTAGCTTTAAAATCTAATATAACTCTCTATAATATAAATCTCTTTTATAAAAAATAGCTATCTTTTTAGTATTTTTCCTCAGTTAATTAGCTCTATATATATAGTTAAAAACTTTATAAGTAAATACTAAAACTTTAATATAACTTCTTTAGCTTTCTTATTAACTAAAAGTTTATAGATAAAGCTTATCTTATACTAAATTTAACTAATAGGACCTTTAATAGAAGTTTAAAAGAGAAAAAGAGAAGCTTATATATAAATTAATAATTAGTTAAATAGGCTTAAAAAGAAAATTTATTATAAGAGATAATAAGATAATAAGTTTATATAAATAAAGAGTTCCTTTTTTATCTTTATAATTAGCTAAATTTAGAATAAGAGAGAAGGGGAAAAGCTTATATATAGGGTTTAGAGTAGTATTATAAAAATAACTAAAGTTAATCTTAATATCTATATTATATTACTTAAGGAGGTTTAACTATTATTATAAAAAGTTAGTTAAGCTAGAGTTTATAAAAATAGATATATTATATAGAAAAAAGAAAAGATATAGCTAAGTAGAGGAAGTATACCTTTTTATATCTAAAAAGAGGGGTAGTTAATAATAATAAATAGTAGCTATAATAATTAAAAGGTATATTTACTATAGTAATTTATTAATAAAATAAAAACTAATAACTTAAAGAACTATTTACTACTAATCTAAAGTTAACTAAGCTAAAAAGAATATATTTATTTAAGTCTAAGTAGTAAGAGTAATAAAGAAGATACTATTTAAAAAGTGCTACTATTTATAAAAAGGAAGCTTATTACTCTAAGTATTTTATAATTAATCTTTAAAAGTTTACCTCACTTTAAGTAATTTACTACTATAAATATTAACTTTTTTCTCTTAAATATATTATTATAAGCTTAGCTAGCTCCTTTTATACTTAAAAAGTATAAAATTAGAAAGTATATTAACTATTAGTATTAAAAGCCCTCTTTACTTTTATCTATAAAAAGAGGTATTTTAATTTAAATAACTTATAACTAACTATTTTACTTATAATAATTTTTCTTTTATAATAACTACTTTTATATTTTACTTTAATATTTTAACTAAGCTTAATTACTACTTAAGTAACTTATAAATTATATTTTTTCTCTTCTAATTTCTTTCTACTAAGCTATAATAAAAATCACTAATCTTTTAACTACTAACACTTTTTTTTATTATAAACTTCCCTCTCTAAACTACTTTCTCTTTTATAACTATTAATTACTATATAATAAATAAACTATAAGCCTATCTAATTAACTCTTTTTCTCTTCTAATAGTTTTTTTCTCACTTTATTAAAAAGAAAAACTCCTATATAATATTAAGCTAAGTTATATTTATATCTCCTTAGTCTCCTTCTTCTAGAGAGTATAACTTAAAGTCTTAGAAAGCTTATTAAACTATTTAGGATATTAACTAACTTAATAAGATTAAGAAGAAGCTTTTAATTTATATTTTATACCTTTATAAAGACTATTTAGTCTACTATAATATAACTACCTAGACGATTAATATATTAGTTTTAGTTCCTCTTATAAAATAATATTACCTACTACTTAATACTTATTTTAACTACTTTAGTTCTTCTAACTAAAAGCTAAATAAAACTAGATTTATCTTACCTATCTAGTTTAGTAATTAACTTCTAGAAATTATCTTTAAGATAATTAAGCTACTTTAGTATTTTATTAAATTTTATAAGTTTAATAATATATTTAAGCTAGGGTAAAATAGAAATCTCTTAGTACCTAAATAAATATATAGCTATAAAGATCTTATTAATATAACTCTAACTAAGTACTAAAAATCTAGTTTCTTATATAATAAAGATAAGAAGCTAAACTAAGAATTTTAGAAGTAAAGTATATAATTAAAATACTTTTTAGACCTTTATAATATATTAGGGTTCCTATAGAGAGGTAATACTCTTTTAGAAGAATATATTAAAGTAGTTTATAATCTAGTTATTAGGGATATTCTTAAGGAATACTAAGTAGTAATACTTATTATCTTAATACCCTTCTATAAGAATCTAATTATATAACATTTTAGGGTTCTAGTAAATAAGCTTATATTATATTATTTTATTATTTTTATAAGAAAGAATAAAAAAGAGTATTATATAAGCTTAATTATTAACTAATAAAATAGCTTATACCTCTATTTAGATAGTATATAGAATATTACTAATAAAAAATAGAGTAGTAAGTTTGAAACCTCTTTTAAAGTTATAGTTAAAATAGTTTATAATTAATATAGAATTTATAAAGCCTTACTAAAGACTTAGGATTTTATTAATTATGTTTTTTTTATTATCTTTTAACTCTAAATCTAATTAAAAGAGGATATATAGAAGTATAGCTTATATATTATAGATTTTATTAGATATATCCTTTAAGAGGGAGTTTTTAATATTAAGATATTCTATTTAAAAGTTATTACTAATAACTAGTAAGCTAATTTAAACTTTTATAAGAACTTTTTTAATTATTAGGCTAAGCTTCTAGTTAAGGAATTTAAGCTTTTTAGCTATTTAATTAAAGGCTTAAGGCTGAAACTAAAAGAGAGTTTAAGATATTAACTAAAGTTTAGAATAACTACTAAACTATAAGATAATATAGAAAATTAATAAAATATAAAGCTTATTTAGCTTAATTAGATTTTATTTATTTAAGAATTAATTAGAATTAAAGAAAGAGAGTAAAAACTTTAGTAAGTAACTTATAACTTTAAAAATATATTTTATAATAATAACTTAAACCTTTCTATTTTTATTAATAGGGTAACTAGAAATTAATGCCTTAGGTAAAGCTTAAGAGAGACTAAAAACCTATAAGTTAAAATAGAAAATAATTATAGAGTACTTTATTATATTAAAATAAAGAGAAGAGTTAAAAAACTTAACTTACTAAAAGTTAGTAGACTAAGTAAGTTAACTTTAAAGTAATTTCTTATTACTTAAGATAACCTGATTAAGGATATAGTATAGGCTATAAAGCTTTAGAACCCCTTTTTAACTTTAACTATACTAAAAGGGTAGTTAGTACTTAGTATATATTATATTAAGGAAATCTAAGAAAAAGATTATAATAATACTTAAGTTAAAAGTAAGTTAGTAACTAGACTAGCTAACTAAGAAAGCAGAAGATATAAACTTAAAGCTAAGTATAATATTAAGTATTTAAAATAGGGTTAATTAAATCTTCCTCTTTTTACCTAAAAAAAGACTTAGAGGATATATAGAAAGAGGCAGGGTTTTAAAATTTCTAGTATTTTAATTTTAAAGTAATAGATTATATAAATAGTTTCTTAGGTATTAGGTATTATCTTAAAAAGAAATAGCTTATATAAGTAGATAGAGGTCTAGTTAGCTTTTAATAGAAAGGACTAAGTAATTAAGTAAGAAATATATTTATTTTTATAAAATTCTTATTTTTCTTAATAATTTTAGTAATTAGTTCTCTAAAAGAGCTATTTAAACCCTTCTACTTAACTTATAATAAAAATCTACTAAGACTTACCTTTTAAAAAACTAAGTGAAAATAGGCGTTTTTAAGCTTTTTTAGCCTTAGTTAGTCTTATTTTTTATCCTTTTTTTTAATCTTTATTATACTTTTTAGGTTATTTGAAGTTAAGATAGGGTGGAATACTATGGAAATAATACTACTAAACTTCTTCTTAGTAGCCTATTTTCTCTAAAAAAGTTATATAACTTATAGGATAAAAAGGATAGAAGTTATAGATAAAGTATAATTTAGTTAGGTTTATATTTATATATTTATCTTTATATCTTTTATGGTTAGCTAGAAAATTAATATATAAGTGTTTGGGTGTCTTCAGGGGTGTTTCTCCTTGAAGTGGAGCGCCCAGCACGATTAATGAGTTTTCTCCCTTGCCCTGTTATAATATTTATTTAAATAACCTTATAGATAATCTAAAGTAGAAAAATGCTTTTTAAAAAGGTTTATAGTATATCTAAATAAAATATTTACTATAAAAGCTATATTAAATCTAGTTTTTAAAGCTAGATATAGTAAAGCTATAATATACTATTAAAATTATAATATTTCTTCTTTAGTTATATAACCTTTATTTATATATATTTTTATATTATTTTTTATAGGTATTATTAATAGGTTTATATTAGTTTTATTATATTTATTTAATATGTTTTATGTATATTTCGTTTAATATATAAAAAGTTTATTAAGTTTATATATATAAAGAGGTTTTATATTATAGATAATCCTACTATTAAGATATATAGTTTTAATACGTTTATTAGAAAATTCTTTACTTCTATTAATAGAAATTTCTTTTATTCTTTTATTATTATTATTATTATTATTATTAGTTATAGTATTATATATATAGTTATTATTATTATTAATAAGAAATTAGAAGAAATATAAATTATTTTGTTTTATTCCTATAGTAATAATATAATTTTTCTTAATATTATATAAAATAAGTTATTTCTATATAATAGAAGTAATACTTAATAAATCTAATTTAAATTAGCTAAATAGATTAATACCTAATTCAGGTATATAATAAATATCTTTTAATATAATTTTATTATTATTAGGATATATAATTAAATCACTTTTTAATATATAAATAAAACTTTTTATTTCTCCTTATTTAATAGGTTTATTTATTTATATTTTATTTACTAAAAAAGTATAGTTTTTAACTATATATATAGTAGTAGTAATATTAATATAAAAATTAACTATTTTTTTAATTTAATTAAAACTTCTAACTTTTCTTTATTCCTTAATAATAGATTAGTTAATTAAATAATTTAAAGAAGGATTATTAGTATATTTATTTATATTATAAAAAAGAATAATAATATAACTTATATTTTTAAAAATAATATCTTCTTCTTTTTTTTAGAAGATAAATCTATTAATTCTATAGAATTAGGATTATTTAAAAATATATAAAAGGTAATATTACTAGTAGTAGTTATATTAACTATTTCTTTCTCTTTTTCTTTTATAGTACTATTAGTAAGTTTTTTCTACTAACTAAGTACTTTTTTAGGATATAAAAAAGTATAATTTTCTTTAGAATAGTTAGTTTTCTTATAATTTTTATAGTATAAACCTTTCTATTTTTTCTAGGGTTTTTTCAAATATTTTAATATCTTTATTCTTATTTTTATTCTTATGTTTATTATTTTTCTAGTTTTTATTCTATTTTTTATTATACTTAATACTTTTAGTAGTATTATTAACTACTTCTTTATCTCTTTTTCTCTTATATTTATCTAGTAAACTAAAGTATAAAGAGTTAAAAGTATAAGTAGTAAAGTTAGTTCTTAGAGATTAAGTTATAAAGATTATAAAAAACTTATAAATTATATTTAAACTATTAAATATATAAGCTATAACTACTTAATTAGGTAGTTTTAGTTAGTTATAAAATAAATTATATATTAATTCTTTAATTTTATTAATATATTCTTTTATAAAATTACAGTTATCTAAAGAAGTATTAAAGAATTCTTTATAGGTTAAAAACTTATTCATAAAACTTATAAGCTTATATAGCTTTTTAAAGTAATCTTAACCTTTAAAAGCACTATTATTATCTTTAATTACTCTTAAAAAGCTATCTTTATAGAGTAATTATATATAGCTTAAAGCTTTATTACCTTTATTTATATTATTTTTAGATTTAGATTTAGTTAAATTAATAGTTATATCTTTATTTATACAGACAGCTTTAATATATATAGCTTATACTTTATAATTCTTAAAACTTAAAAGCTTAAATATATTAACTTTTAAGTTAGCTATTATTATTTTATAAGAAGTAGTATATAGTTATAAGTTTTATAAAAGTTAAATAATAGTAAAGTTATATAACTAAAAAAACTATTAATATATAGTATAGTAGTTTATATAGTAATATTCTATAATAGCTATAAACTTAGAGGTTTAGAGTTTAACTATTAAAAAAAAAGTAGTTTTTTCTTTCTTTTTAATTAATATTTTTTTAGTTAAACTAAAGTCTTACTAAAGAGATAAATATCCTATATAGTAAATTAGTTAAGAAGAAGTCTATTAAGCTATAAATATAAATCTAAATTAAATTAAAAATAAACTAGAGAATAATTTAAATAAATAATCTAAAAGATATAGATTAAATAAAGTAATAATAAGAGACTATCTACTTAGGAAAGAATTAATAGAAATATAATTAATTTATATAGAATTAGTTATATAGATTTAAAAAAAAGTATATCTTATAGAACTAAACTACTAATCTAGTTAGTATATCTAATTCTATAAAAGTAATAAAAATAAAAAATCGTTTAAAAGAGTATTTTTTAGTATATATAGCTTTTATATATAAATAAAGCTTAATAAAGAGAAAGAGTATAAATAAAGAAATAGAAAGAACTAAAGTTATTTCTAAGCTAAGTTTATAACTTATTAGTATAAGTATAAAAATATTTAGAAATATAGTATATACGCTTATATAATATAAAGTTATAGATAGAAATATATTATAATAAAATATAATAATTTTAAATATTTATAAGTATTTATTTATATAGATAATTAATAGAGAAAGTATATATTATAATAATTTTAGTTAATATAATTAGTAAGTTATATCCTAAAATAAGGAAAAAAGAGGGGAAAAATAACCTAAAATATAAGCTATTAAACTCTTAATTATATAAGTAGGATTATATAATATAAAGGATTATATAAGTATTTATAAAGTTATAGATTATAATAAACTAAACACTTTTATATAAGGTTATATATATAAAAGTCTATTTATTTATTTTATATAGAATATTTAAGTAAGTAAAATATTATTATTATATTATTATTATTATTATAATATTATTATTATTATAATATTATTATTATTATAATATTATTCTTATTATAATATTATTATTCTTATTATAATATTATTATTATTATTATAATAAGACGTTATATATTAATATTATAAACTATTTTGCTACTAAGTATTTTATTACTATAGGAGTAAATATAATAATTTAGAAGCTTTTTAGCTTCTTATAGCTTCTTATTTTAGAACTTAAGCTTATTATTTTATTATTAGGTTTTTAAAGTAAACTACTTATAGTACTACTTTATTCTCTAATATTTAGTTTATTTACTAACTTAAAAAGCTTACTACTTTTAAGCTTATAAACGATACTTAAGATTCTAAATAGCTATAACTAATTTAATAAGCTTTTATTTACTAATAAGCTTAAAACCTCTATATTTACTAATTTAGCTTTTTTATTATTTTTAGGTCTATAAATAGTATTTAAAACCTTTATTAACTCTAATAAAAATAGTAACTTTTAGAGTATTTCTATTTAACTAAAGAGGTTACTTAAGTAGTATATATTAAAACCTAAAAGTATTAATTAAGCTATATATATTAACTACTATATTAATTTCTAAAGTTACCTAGAAACATATATACTTTAAAAGAATTATATTTATAAGTTTTTAAAACCTTTTAGTTTATTAGATTGCTAGGGTTGGAATAGCGCCTCTTAGCTGCTAGGGGCAGCCTAAATAATTAGATAATCTACCTATAAGATTAGCAGGCCTTTATAGAGGCGTGCGTAGAGTTTTACCCGTTTATAAAGATATATAGTTAATATATAACTAAGTTAATTAGTTAATTAATAGTCTAATTTATATTATTAAGTATATTAATAAGCTATTTATACTACTAAAGAACTGCTTATAAGTATATTATAATAGCCCTAAGTAGTAAAAAAACCCCTCTAAATAGTCTTTAGGACTAAATACTATAGATTACTTAAGTTTAAGCTTTTATATATTCCTATTAGCTATAGAGAACTATAAACTTAGAGAGGTTTTTTAAAAACGCTATTTATATTTTTAAGTTAGCTTATTAAAGGCTAATAGTACTTCTAAAACTTCTATATATCTCTAATTACTTAAAATAAGATATATTAAGCTAGTTAATCTTTTCTAATAATAATCAAAATATAAAACGTACTAAAAGTATAGAGGATCTTTTAGAAGTAAACTTTATAGTTTATACTAACTTTAAGTTAAAGTATATCTTTACTAAAAAGGAGTAGAATAATATAATAAAAAGTATCTAAGAGATATAGTAGTTTATTAAGAACTCTACTTCTATAGATCTCCTAAAATACTACTATAGTATAAGTAAAAGCTTTAATAAGTAGTTTTATAACTTTAAAAACTATATAGGTTATAATAAGAGAGAATAAAAAATAAATATAATCTTTAAGTATATTATAACTATTATAGCTTTAGCCTATAAATACCTTTCTATAAAAAAGGATATAGAAGTATAGATCTTTTAATAAGAGAATATAATCTATAAAAGCTAAAGCTATAAAGTTTTAAATAATTTAAACTTTTTAATTTAGTTTTTAAAATATATTAGTATATTTTTATAGAGCTACTTTAAAGTATAGATATCTACTTACTATATAACTAAACCCTTTTTAGTATTTAAATAAAGCTTTACTATTAGTAAAATAGTTATTAATATTTATATATATCTCCTATATTTTAAAACTACTCTATAGAAGAATAGGGTTAATAGAGGTATATTTAGGTTTATAGTCTATAATAAGAAGCTTTAATTAAAAGAAATTAAGTAACTTAATAAATTAATTAACTATAAAATAAGCTATAAGAGAAGCTTTTAAAAAGAATAAAACTTAAAATAGCTTTTAGCTATAATAGAAACTTATTAAAAATAAGAGGAATCTTTTTTAGATAATTAAAAAGCTAGAAAACTATATTATAAGCTATATTTCTATCTATATATATTTTTTAAGTATTTCTATATTAATACTACTATTTAACTAAAATTATAAATCTTTTTAAGAAACTTCTAAAAAGTCTTTAATAAGAGGATAGAAAATAATAAGAGCTTTATAAAATATATCTAAAAAATTATAAAGTCTTTTTTAGAATCTATTTAACTCTATATAAAAGCTAGAGGGTTTATAAAAATAGTATTTATAGTAATAAGAGAATACCCTCTTATAAGATCTATAATTTTAAACTTAAGCTTTATAATATATATATTTAATTATGTAAAATAGTTTACTACTTTATAAAACGCTTTTATAAAAGACTTCTTATAAATAGAAATATATAAAGTTTTTATTAAAGTATATAGTATAGTAGAGATCTTTATAAAAAGAGTAAATAGCTTAATAAAAGTATAACTATTTAATATAGCTTTATATATAAGATTTATTAGTAACTTAGTATCCTTTTAAAAACTATACTAAAGAGGTATCTAATAGAATATAAGCTTAAGAAATAACTACTTATAAAGATCTAATTAAATATTCTTCTATTTATTTAGAAATACTATTAACTAATATATATTTAATTATAGACTTCTAAGTAAAGTAGTTTTTATAGTAATTATACTTTTACTAGCTTTAACGCTAAATAAAGTACTAGAGCTAAAAAAGAAGTATATATATATAACTTTAATATACTATAAACTAATTAAGAGATTAGTAGAGCTTTAGTACTAAAAGCTTAAGTACTTAAAGCTAGAAGCTTTCTAGCGCTTATCTAACTTTATAAAAGAAGTCTAAATAATAAATAGCTACATAAAAGTCTTACTTACTAATTATAATATATATAGATAAAGTAAATTATATTACTAAATATATTAAGTATTAAGAAACACTCTTCTATATACTCTCTCTAATAAAAAAATTACTTTGAACTTCTATAACTATAAAGAAGAATATAAAAAGTATATATTAAATATAATTATTATTAATAGAGCTTTTAAACTTATTTAAGACTTTTATTTATAAAATAAAAAGATTAATATCTTTTTAGATATTTTTAATAAGTTTTTAAACTACTTATAAACTATATTTAGTATATAAATAAAAGAGATTAAAATAGATAATAAAATAGTAAAGTATAAATACATTAAAATAAAGCTTTATAGGAGAGAGATTAAAATTAAGCTATTCTCTCTATATATATAAATTTAAAATAGATAAATAAAGAGAGTAGCTATAGCTATTAAATAATATATTAAAGTAATAATAATAAAAGCTAAGCTATTAAATATATTATAACTAGAGATTACTAAAGCTACTATATATATATATAACTAAACGCTAGCTATAATTTAAGAATAGAAAACCTTATATAAACTATTCTATAGCTACTTCTAGTTAAAAAAAAATATATCTAATATAGCTAAACCTCTTATACTTTTAAATATATAGATACTATATATATATAATAATAAGAGATATTTAACTTAAGAGAAATAAATATTAGAAGCTTATACTAAAAGCGTTTATTAGCTTTTTCTTAGAATATATTTTAAATAACTTATTCTATATATAAAACTTATTTAAAAGTAAAGTCTTTACTATATAAGATATTATATTTAATAAAAAAAAGTTCTATAATAGTAACTTAAAATATATAGTAGAAGAGTTCTACTATATAAACCTTAAAGTAATTTAGAAGTATATTATTTAGTTTATAGAAGTATTTTATAAACTACCTATAAAATAGAAAGCTAATAAAAAAGTAAATAAGATTTTTAACTATATTAAAACTACTATAAGAGAAGAGGATAACTAAAAATAACTAGAGAAAATAGTATTATATATAAATATATAGTTTAAGCTCTAACTAATTCTATCTCTCTTTTTAAAACTAATAAACTTATTTACTACGCTTAGTAAAGCTTTTTAAAGAGTTTCTAATATAAAAAAGTAAGAAAGAAGTTTATTAATAACTAAAATAACTTTTAGAACTTTATTTAAAGCTATATTTTTAATAAGAAACGCTTTATATAAAAATCTTTATACTTTTTAGAGACTAAATAGCTTAAGTAGACTATATATATAGCTTAGCTAGCTTTATATAGCTATAAACGTAGATTAATCTATAGATATAGTAAAAAGCTATATAATAAGAAAGTAAGGATTAGAAGCTAAAATACTTCTAAAAAGGGTTTAAAGAAGTATAAGATATCTTCTAGAAGCTTCTTCTTATTAAAAATAGCTTTATTTATATATTTATACTTTATAAATACCTTTTAATAAAAATTACCTCCTTTCTTAATATTATATTAATAACTTTTAAATTAAGAAAAATAGCTAAACTATAAAAAGAAATATAATTATATAAGCTTAAATTACTACTTTTTAGTAAATAGTTTTCTAAAAGTAGAGAAAGCTTACTTATAGGAATATAATAAGTTTAAATCCTAAGAAGAGATTATAAAGAGTATATTAAATAATTAATAGATTTTTAGATATTATTAGATTTATACCTATAAGCTTAATAAGTATAATAGACTTATAAAGCTAAAAACTTACTTTATAATTTAAAAAGATTAATAAATAAAAAACGCTTATAATATATATACTATAACTCTTATAAATATATTATTTAGAACTCTAATAGCTATAGTAAATTACTTTAACTTAGAGCTTCTCTAATATAATATAATAAATATATTTATATATACTAAACTTAATAAAATAGTTTATATAAAGCTTCTACTTAGCTATAAGAAGCTTAAAAAAGTATTTAAGCTTAGAAAAGCTTTATATAGACTTTATTAATCTCTTCTCTTTTAGTAATACTATCTTAAAAAAGAACTAAAAAAGCTAGAGTTCTTATAAGTATTAAGAGAAAACTACTACTAAAAGAAAAGTTAAGTATTCTTCTTCTTCTATATAAATAACTATATTTTAGCTTACTTAAAAGACTCTTAAAGAGAAGCTAAAGAAATAATTAAAAAGCTTTAAAAAAGATACTATTTTAAAAGTAGTAAAAGCTTATAGTAGTTTCTTAATATTAAAGTCCTCTATAATTATAAAATAAAAAAGCTCTAGTTTTTATAAATAATTTATATAGAAAAAATAAAAAAGCTTCTACTAATAAGATACTCTCTAAGAATATAAAATAGAACCCCTATAGAATATATTAAACTACTCTTATATAAAAAAGAAGCTTTAAATAGTAAAGTTAATTTCTATTAGAACAAAATAGAAACTATTCTATATATAGTAGTAATAATAAGGTTAGATCTTATATTTATAGTAAACTATTTTATTTATTTTAATTATAATTTAAAACTAAAATACTAATAAGTTATAAATTAAGTTTTATAATATCTCTATAAGATATATTATTTCTATATTAAATATAAAGCTAAGCTTAATAGCTAATATAATACTCTTAAAATAGCCTTTAATATAAGTTTTAGTAATAATACTTTAAACTAAAAAAGCTTTTAAAGGTTTATAATAAAACTTTTTAAAAGTATTATTATATAAAAAGTAAATAAATAGATAACTATAATAACTTTAATAATAGAAATAGAGCTTCTCTCTCTCTTATTTATAGCTTAAAAAACTATATTTATAAGTTAATTTATTATTTCTCTTTAAATATAACTCTTTATAGAAATAAGTATAGAAGTATCTTTTTAATTTATAAAAAATACTCTAATAACTATTTAAATCTAATTTAATAACTAATAAATAGTTAAATTAATAATAAAAAAGCTTATTTATTTATAAATAAAGCTATATTATATTAATATTTATAACTACTAACTATATTAAGAGATCTATAAAAAGTATATATCTATAATATATACTTCTTTTATATAGTTAATAGTAGATAGCTTAATAAAGTTCCTTTTATAATAAGTATTTAAAAACTTCTAGATATAGCTAAAAATAGCTAATTAAAAAGAAATATTTAAGAAAAACTATACTTCTAAGTTTAAAAGAGATAAAGAGAAATAGAGAGAGAAAATAGAGAAAGAAGATATATAGAATAGCTTTATATAGATATTTATAAAAAGATAAAATAATAAAAAGTAAAAAATATAAAAAAACTACTATTTAAAATAGTAAAGTTATTAAAAAAACCTAAATATTTATAGGTTTAAAATTTAAAAAAGTAAAGTTATTTTAAACTAAAACTTTTATAATACTAAATAACTATAAAATAAAAAAGTTTAAATACTTTTATAAGTAGAAATAAATATAATAGTTTTATAAATAGTAATTAAAAAGATAACTAATTTAAAAATATTAAGCTAGTTATAAAACTCTTTAAAGTTAACTTTACTAGAAATAAAAATATAAATAAAAGTATAGTTACAGTTATAATAAATAGCTATAACAGTACTTTAGGTATAATTTAAAGTAGAGCGAAAGCTAGAAAATATACTTAAAATAGTTAGAGAAGTATAAATAGAAGTCTTAAAATACTTTTTAGGAATAAAGTTAGAAATAATAGAGCTAAAAGCTATAGAAGTAGAAATAGTAGAAGTATAGAGGTATAAAGTATACTTAATAATAAAGAAATACTTCTTTTTTTTCTCTAAGTTAGTAGCTTAAACTTTATATACTTTATATTTAAACTTATTTTAAAAAGATTTAAAGTTTTATAATAAAATTATTAATAATATAGAAAACTATAATAAAAGAAAACTTATATAGCTAATAACTTTATTATTAACTTTAGTATAAGTAATAAATATGTAATACTTTTTATAGAAATAGATAGTTTTAGTAATACTTACTTTATAAGTATTACTATAGTTATAATAATAGTAGTAAATATTCTTATTAGTAAAGTAATAGCTAAACTTAAAAAAGCTTCTTTTAAAAAAGAGAAAGTAGTTAAAATAAAACTTATTCTTTTTTTTAAAAGAAAAGTCTAAAAAGTTAAATTTCTCTTTAATATTTTTAATACTAAAAATAGTATTCTCTTCTTTATTCTTAGTAGAAAGTCTCTAAGTAGTAATAAAAGCTTTTATATTAATATAAGTAATTTAAAAAACTATTTCCTCTTCCTCTCTTTCTTTTTTAATTTTAATAGCTTTAGTAGCTTTAACTTCTTTTTTTTTCTTTTTCTTAGTAATAATAATATATATAAGGATATTAGTAGCTTTAACCTCTTTAGTAATATGAACTTACTTTTTAGTTTCTAACTTTTTAGCTTCTTTCTATATATTAAATTTATATTTATACTTCTTAGAAGTAATAATAGAGAAAATAGAAATAATAAGCTTAGCGTTATTAAAAAAATTTTTATTAATAGAATTAGAGAAGAAGTATTTATAGGAATAGCTATAGAAGTAAATAGTAATAAAGAGAGTAAAAGCTAAAAAGAAAAGGATTAGTAATAGAAAAGCTATATAAGAGAGAATAAATTTATAATTAGTTTTAAAAGAAGTTAATTTATCCTCTTTATTAGAGTTAGAAAAACTATAGAGGTTATATAGAGAGTAGTAAACTTTAGAAGAGGTAATAGTTTTATTATAAATAGTAGTAAAATAAGTTTTAAACTTAATACTAAAATAAGAGATATATAAAGATATTATAATTTAATTAATTTACTTAATTAAAGTATTAATATAGTATTAGAAGTATAACAAAGTAGTAATAAGAAAAGGATATATAGGTTTATAAAATTATAAAAAGTAAAGAGAAAAAGAGAAGAAAAATAGTAAGAGGTATATATAGTAAAATATTATTTATTTATACTTTTACTTATAAAAAGAGCTAAAATAGTAAGTAAAACTATAGTTAATTAGAAGCTTTATAACTACTAAATAAAATAGATAATACTCTTTTCTATTACTTTAGCTACTTATAATAAAAAAAGCTATTATTTTATAACTTATAAAATAATTAAAACTATAATAATAGAGAGATAATTAAAGCTATTTAAAAGTACTTAATTAAGCTATAGGAATAACTGCGTAATTACTATAGCTACCCCTAAAGGGGTATATTAGATTACTAGGGTTAGAATAGTACCTCTTAGCTACTAAGGGTAGCCTAAATAATTAGATAATCTGCTTATAAGATTAATAAGCCCTTATAGAGGTATATATAGAGTTTTACCTGCTTATAAAGATATATAGTTAATATATAATTAAGTTAATTAGTTATAGTTAAAAAAGCTAAGTATATTATAAGCTTAAACTTAAGTAAAATAAAGCTTATAATCTAAATAAATTAAAAATAAGAAATAAAAAAATAAATATTATAGCTTTTATAAATAAGAATAATTAAGAGAGGTATATATATAAATAAAATAAGTAAATTAAAATTATTTTTTAATAAAATTAGCTAGCTATAAAATAATTAAAAATAATTAGAATAAAACTTAAAAAGTATTTTAAAGAAACTTTTAATACTATTAGTATTAAAGTAAATAGAATAGATAGTTTTATATATAATATACTTAAAATTAGTTTTTAGTATTATTATCTTCTTTATATATAAAAAGAAATATAATTAGAATTAAGCTTTTCTTATTTATTTTTTAAGCTTTTTTAGTATTCTTTAAGAGTTTAAATCTATAAATTATATACTAAATTTATTTCTTTTATTTTTATAAACGTAAGTCTTAAAACTATAGAGCTATATAACTTAGAAGCCTTTTTAGCCTTTATAGCTATAGCTGCTTTTATATATAGCTCTCAGCCTTTAAGCTTATAACTATTTTATTACCTTCCTAAAATAACACAAATCGCACTTTTCACGTGTTAGCAAAAACTAAAATTAAGGATAATCTACCTATACTGTTACAGAATAGCAGTTAGAATCAAAATAATAACGCAGTTAGGGGTAGTATTAAATAAGAACTGAATCTTAGCCTACTTTTTAATAGCTAAATAGTAGCTAAAAATAGGCTTCTCTCCTTAAAATAACTAGGGTTTCTTTAGCTTCTTACTAAGGTAATACTACTTAGTAGTAAATATTACGCTCTATAATAACTATTCTTTTTCTAAGAAACTATCTCTAGTTTTAGAACTAAATATAATTAATCTTAATAGATTTAATATCTTTTTATAAAATAAATAGTTATTTTACTTATTTTACTTATTAACTATTTAATTAGAAAAATTAAAGTTATACTACTTTTAATCTATATATTTTATTTACTATATTTAGTAGATTTCTTCTTTTTAAAAAATTTATAGCTATTTTTCTACTTTTTATTTATAATAGATTTATAATTTACTATTAATATTAATACTATCTATTAGACTTTTATTATTTCTAATAATTTAATAATACTTACTCTAATTACTTATTAATATTAACGTTTTATAGAGTAAATTAATATCTATTTACTAAATATAAGCTTTTTACTATATCTATATTATTATATTAGCTTTTATAGTTTAGTTTCTATAGTAGAGATAAGTTAAGTTTTATATTATATTTATATACTTATTAATTAACTTCTTTTCTTAATTAAAAGTATAATAAATTATAACTAATTTAGTATTAAAACTTTTATTAACTTAGTTAAATAAGCTTTAAATAAAATATATATAATAATTTAGTCTTTTTTCTCTTATTAATAATACTAATATAAAGTAATTATTTCTAAAGAACCTATAAACGTTATAGATATAAATAATTATAACTATATCTCTTCTCTAAATCTTAAAATTCCTCTTACTATTAATAACTATTTATTAAACTATAGCTTTAACTTTACTAATAATTCTTTTAGTTCTTAATATAATAAGAATGTAATAGATTTTTAAGAAATTCTTTAGGAGTTTAATATAAGTTAATTATTTTTAGGTTTTTAATAAGTTATTAACTAAAAAATAAGTTACTTAAAATAATAATCTAATTAGTAATTAAAAAGATAATAAAGCTACTACTAAATAAAAGTTTAATAAATATATAATATAATATTTTTCCTAAAGGTTTTATAGCTTTTTTAATTTATTTTTAATAAGAAGTTTTTAAAAATAATAATACTCTTACTTTTAAGTTATAGAATATTTCTATTAGTAACTTTATTCTAGTTAATAATAATTTAAATAGAGGTGGTTTTTCTAATAATTCTTCTAAAAATAGTAATAGTTTTACTCTTTAGAATAATAATATTACTCCTTAAGATAATATTAATAATAATTAGTCTATTAGCTTCTATTATTCCAATAATATAACTAAAAATCCTCTTAAGAATAGTAGTTTTAAACTTAAGAAACTTAAATAGGTTTCTAATAAGCTTAAATATAATATTTATCCTAATATTTAGCCCTATTTATATTATATTTATACTACTATAAAAATTTAAAAAGAGAGTATAACTTTTAATAATAAAGTTTTAATTATTTAATATTATTATATTCTAAATAGTAGTATATAATATATATAATATTATTTATATAGTATTTTTTATACTTTAATAAGTTTATTTATTCTCTATATTTCCTAGGAAATTAGCTAATAAGTTAACTTAAAATATACTTTTATTATCTTAAAGGATTATTAAAATATAGTTTATATTACTAAGAGATTTTATAAGTTTATTTATTTAGAAGAATTTAAAGATATTAAAGTTATATTATATAATTTAATTAAAAAACTATAGAATATATTTTCTATATTTAATATTATTTATTACTAAAAGTTCTTATTCTTAATATCTAAAAAGATTCTTAAAATATAGTTTCTTTTTATTAATATTTTAAAACTTATTTACTAATTAATATATACTACTTCTAGAAAGAATATATCTTATTCTTTAATAATTATTACTATTTTATTTATTATTATTTTATATCTATTTAGAATGTCTATTTTTATATACCTATAGAAAATATAATAAATCCTAATAATTTCTTATAGATTAATTAAAACTCTTTTAGAAATTAAAACTAATAAATTTTAAAAAAATATTATATAAACCTCTATTTAATTATTAGTAATACTAACTATATTACTTAAAATATCTTTAAATACTAAGTTATGTATATAGGTTTTTATTATATTTTCTATAAATATATACCTAATATAATAACTAACTTATATATTATAAAGTTTTTAAAATAGATCTTTAACTACTATAAAGCTTTTTTAAATAGTTTTCTTTTATTTCTTATTTTTATTTCTATTTAATAAATAATTAGAGATTTTTAGTTTTTAGTTTTTATTTTTTAAATAGATTTAGCTTATTTTTAGGTTCTTTTTTATAATTTTAATTTACTTAAAAGAGTTATTTATATTTTTAGATTTCTAGAGTAGAAAGAAAGTAGTAAGTTTATAACTTTTTTATTATTTTTTTAACTAATTTTAGTTTTAGTTTAATAGTAAATATTTTCTCTTTTTAGTTTTTATTTTATAATTTTAGTTTTTTTTATACTTTTTTATATTATTATAATATTCTTTAGGTATTACTTATATTATCTTTACTAACTTAAGAATTATATTTAAATAGCTATTTAGTCTATTTAATTAAATAAAAATATCTATTTTTTATATTATAATAGCTTATTACTTAATTTATTTCCTATTAGATATTATTATCTTTAAAGTTAGAAATAAATAGAGGATTACTTCTTTTATTACTTTTTTAAAGTTTTAAAAAGCTAATTAGAAAAATATTATATAGTTATAGATATTTATTAAAGAAAACTAAATAATATACTTATTTTTTAACTTAATTTAAAATTTAAAAAAGTTTAATAAAGTATAGAAATAACTTCTTTTCTCTTATTTTAAAATATAAGTTCTTTATAGAGAGTAAAATTAATTATTCTTAATTAAACTCTTAGGGTTTATAGTATCTATTATACTCTTTCTAATAAGATTTAACTAACTCTTATTATAACTTCTATATTTTATTTTAAAGTTTATTTAGTTTTTATAAATAGTTTTTTACTTTTTATATCTCCTCTTTTTAGATTTTATCTCTAAAATCCTATTAAAACTCTAAATAATAGCTAAAAAGTATTTTTATAAATACTTCTTTAGTAGTTAAGTTCTTTATATTATTATAAGTAAATATTATAGTTAGAAATAATTTAATCTAATTAGATTATAATTTATTTATAAAATAATATAAATATTATTCTAAAGTTTTATTTATTACTTTAGTTTAACTATCTATTTATAAATAAAAAGCTATAGAAAGCTTTTATTTTATTTTATTATAATAATAAAGGTTTATTTAAATTTAGTTTATAAATAGAGGCCTCTTATTACTAATAATACTTTTTAGAGATCTATAAAATAACTTAACCTTTTTAAAGAAGAGTTTAACTAGTTCTATTATAGTTATTATTATACTAATAGTAAAAAATAAGTAGAATTTAGTAAATTAATCTATAAAAATACTTAATAATAGTATATATCTCTTAATTTAATATATATTAATTTAGCTTAGCTTCCTTAAACTTTTAGAACTAAAATACTATAAAATACTAATAGCTATCCTTATATTTCTAGAATAAAATACTAAAAGTAGTAAATTATAATATATCTATCTTAATTTTAATAAGCTTTTTACTATTAAAATACTATAGAATTAAAGTATATTAAAAAGTAAAATAGAGAAATTAAAATATAATTAGTTCTATTTAGCTAAATTCTATAGGATTAGGTTTTTAACTCTTTTTACTACTTTTTAATAGCTTTATTAATAGTTTAATAATATAAAAATATCTTAAGATAAACTAATAATAAAAGTTATAGAATCTTAAGAAGATTTAAATATTATAATAAGTTTTAAAAATTAGCTATAAAGTAATAGCTTCTATTTAACTAGAAACTATAAAAACTGTTTTAGAAAATAAAATAAATTCTAAGAAATTTATATTTTTTTAATAAAATAAATATTTAGAAAGGTTAATATAAAACTAAGCTTCTTATATTTAATTTAATACTTAGAGAATATATTAAGTATATATCTCTTAATCTTTAGAAAAAATAAAAATATTATTTAAATATATAATATAGAAAATATTAGTAATTTCTTTAAATATAGAGTTAATATAATTCTAAAAAGTTACTAAAATATTAGTTAAACTAAAAAGTATAACTAAATATTTATATAACTTATATTAAGTATAAAAAACTATTTTCTATTTATATCTTTTAGTAATATAAATTTAATAATATACTTCTTTTATATTAATCTTAAAAAACTATTAAGTACTTATAATATAATTAAAAATCTCTAAAATTAGAGGTAAAAAATAATAATTTTTTATTATAACTTTATTAAAACTTTAATAATTAATATATAACTATAAACCTCTATTCTTTTTAGAAATAGAAATTATTAAAAAGCTAATAAAGCTTTATAATAAATAAATATAACTGATAAACGTTATATAGGGTAAACGTGGTTATAGTAATGTATATATTAAGTAGGTTGATTACGTTAATAGCCTTAGTTGTGTTCTCTGTGTTTAAGGCTTTAGTTACGTTTAACGCGCTAGTTATATTAATATTAGTTAGTATAGTTAAGGCGCTTAAGGTGCTGAAGGTGGTGAAGGTACTGAGGGCGCTTAAAGTGCTGAAAGTGATTATTACCTTTACTATATTATATATATATTAATTACTATAAATAAAAGAAAAGGATATTATTTATAATAATAGGTATAAATTCTATTTATGCTATAATATAGCTAGTATAACTATTTATAACTTAAACCTAGCTTCTCTATATTCTAATTTATAATCCTACTTTTACTAATTTAGCCTATAGTACTACTTTATATATATCTGAATATAAGTGTAATAAAGAAGGCGTTTATAGTATTAAATATTATTTAAGTAGTGTTATAGTTATTAAACTTAAGAGCGTTAAAAACCTCCTCTTCTTTAATATTATTATTAATAATAACTATATTATAAGAGAGGTTAGTAATAGAGATATTATAAGCGTTAGCTAACTTATAATTACTAGTAAATATATTAATATAGCTAGCCTTAGTTTTATTACTAACCTTAGGGAAGTAGTTAACTATAAAGTTTTTAATTACTATAATAAATATAGTGAGGTTAATAATCTTAGTGTGAAAGGTGCTGCTATCTATATTCTAATAGCGCTAAATAAGTAATATAGCTTTAGCCTTATTAATAGTAATATTAATAATAAAGTATACTACCTTTAAGTTAGCTTCTAATATATTAAATATCTCTATAATGAGATAGTAATAAGTATAAACACCTAAGAACTTAACCTTTAGTATAACTTTTAAAATAAATTAAGGTAAGATAGTAGTAAACTTAAGGATAGTTTAAATATAGTTCTTAATAAAGGCTTTTAAAGCTTTAATATATATATAAAGGCTGAATATAATATAGGTGTTATATAGTAAAGTATATATTTTAGTTATAGTATTAGGGATAAGGTTATCTATAGCTATAATTATAATATTAGCCTGCTAGTTAATAAATAACTTCTAGCTATAAATAGTATTATTAAGGGCTTTAAATAGCAAATAGTAAGTAATAAGCTTATAGCTATTATCTTTATCTATAATAAGCTTATTAATAAATATATTAGATATTTTATTTATTTTAAGTATAGAGAGCAAAAAGATATTACTAATATTAATAATAGTAGTAGCTTTCTTAGAAGGGGATAAGGTAAGGGGGTTATTAAGCTATATATTAGATATAGTTTGCTTACGCTTAAGGTAGTCTTTAGGGTTAAAGTAGCTAGGTATAAAGTTAACTATAAGCTTAAGAATAGATACCTTTATAGTATTATTTTTATTCTTAATAGTATTAATAAACTTAGCAATATTATTGCTAACTATATTAAATATATTAGTATTTTTAGAGTTTATAAGGGTATAGAGCTTTTAGTAAGTATTATAAAGACTTTTTAATAAGGTAGTAATAGTATTAATATGCTCCTTATAAGCTTTTATAATAAGCTTAGCTTTAGCTATATTAGGTGTAATATTAGGCTTAATAGCTTTAATAGCTCTCTTTATAGTAATAGTAGTTTTAGGGAGTGGGGTACTAGTAGTTTTTATATTCTTATTATCCTTAGCTATATTGCTTTTAATTAAGATATTCTCTTACTTAATATTACTATTATTATTAGAGTTAAATTTATTATTTTTAATATTACTAATAGTATTAGAGGTGTTATTATTAGTTAAGTTATTCTTACTAATTAAGAGGTTAGAAGTGTTAATAAGCTTAGTAATATTAAAAGGGTAATATTAGAAATCTTAAGAATTAGAGTTAATATTATATTAATTATAAGGGCTAACTGCTAAGAGGAACTTATTATAGAAGGTAGTAATATTTATAGGTTTAGAGTAATTAATAATATTAGTATTACTGCTGGGGTAAATAATAAACAGTTTTAAAGAGATATTATTTTTATGCTTTTAATAGTATTACTTACGTTTAATAGTATATTTAAAGATAGAAAGGTTAGTAATTATATAAGTAGGCTTAATATATTTATTATTAAAAATATTAGAGGAATAATACTAAATATAATTAAAAGTATAAAGTAAATAGAGATTAGTATTTAGTATATATTAACTGTTGAGGTTATACTATATATTAGGTATAAAGGCGTTAAATAGTGTTTATACTTTGCTAGTTTTTAGAAGTGGTAAATATATTATCTGTTTTGATAAGGTTAATTAATATTAATAGTAATAGTTATAATAAATAAAATAAAAATAATAATAGTATTAATAGTTAGAAACTGTGTGATATAAGCGTAGAATGTGAAGGTGTGGTGTATATAGGAGAGAGGAATAGTAATATTATGCTAGACGGAATAATAGTAATAAAGGTAGTTATTGCTTAGTAATATATTTAAATTTTTTATATAGGTAACCTATTATTCTGATTTTTATTATTAGTTAATAGTTTAAAGTGGGAAATAATTTTTAAGTAAGAATAGCAGTTAAAGTTATAAAGGTTTTTATTTAAGCTTATTATAGTGAGGGTAAATATATAAAGTTATATATAGATATAAGGTAAGTATAAATAACTCTATTATATATTAATAATAGATAACTTATGCTATATTTTATAGCTGTAAAAACTGAATAATATGCTTTAAGTATTATATACTTTATTTTAGACTATTACTTTGTTAATTAGGTTTTTAATTTAAATTCTTTTTTAGTTTTCCTTTTTTGCATGCTGGTTGTTTAGGTTTTTCTCTAGGTTTAAAGGCTTATTCTTTTAAACTAGCTATTAGTTTTTAAGCTTAAGCTTATTAATATAGTTATTTTATTTTATGCTTATATTCTTTAAAAGCAGAAATAAGTTTATCTGTATTTATTATATTTTTATCTATTTAGATAGTATAAGTAGGTAGATATTTCTTCTATTTAATTAAATATTAAACTTTTTCTTAAGCAGTTATTTGCTTTTTGAGGATACTTTTAATTTTAAAATGTTTATATAATTTAAGTTAATATATATTTTTATCTTTTTATATATCTATTAGGCTATAGTAATTATTTTGCTAATTAAAGGGGTTAGTGCTAAGCGTTAGTATTATTATAAGTTAAGTTATTAATATTACTAAATATATATTTATATTTAATAGAATATTTAAATAGTAGGTTAGTTTACTAACTTAATTAATAACTTTAAAAGGGATATATTAATAGCTATATTTTAATATTAGGCGTTTTAGTAGAAAATATTTTAATTCTATTTTGAGATATACCTAATCTCTTAGTTTAAAGGTGATAGAATAGTGTTTTTTATTATAGCGTTCCTTTATATAAAGCTAAGCTATAGTAATTAAAATTTTTGCTTTTTCTTAGAATATTTTATAGTTAAGTTTTAGATTTAAGTCTTCTAAGATATTTAAGGTGTTATTTATATTTATACTATAAAGGATTTAATTTAGGGAGTAGTTAATTATTTAGGAGTAAGTGTTATTTAGATTATATTAGAGATTAGGAAGCAGCTTATTTTAATTACTGTTTATAATGTTTAAGAAATACTAGATAGCTAGTTTAATAGTTTAGTTTTTTCTTTCTAATATTCTATCTATTTATAGATAATATATAGTTAAAAACTTTAGCTTAGTATTAAGTTTAGTCTAAAGTGATATCTAAAACTTTAATAAGAACTTATAATTACAGTTTGAAATAATTACCTTAGGAATTCCTTAGTTTTTGCGTTAGAGTTCTTATAAAAGTAAATATCTTTAGATTTTAGCAGTATATATTAAATATCTTAGAATGAATAATATTACTTTTAAGAATTTATTATTAACTATAAGGATAGTGTTAAATAGTAAGAAGTTTTTTTATTTATAGCTAGAGTATTTTGATAGTATTTTGAAAAGATTAATAATAAAATCTATTATAATAGTGTGAAATAGAATAGGTAGTATTGAAATTAGTTATATAGTTCCTAATAGGGGTTAACAATCTGTACTAAGTGTTTTATAATAGGGATAATTTTAAATATATATTTTTACTTAATAATATAATCTTTAAATATAAAAGTTATTATTTAATACTTTCTATATTTATTACTTACTAAAATAATAATAGTTATTATATACCTTTTTAATTAATAGTATTACTATTTCTTTAGGTATATAAAGTTATCTCTTAAGATTATAGTAATTAATATAATAAAAGAGGCTATTATATATAATAAAGTTAAGCTTAATATTATCTTATTAATTACTTAATATATTATATATTTTCTTCTATAACTTTAACTTTTTATATATTTAGATAAGTTTAATTTTGAAATTATTATCTAATAAGGCTTTTGTTATAAAATTAACTCCTATTAGTATATTATTTTATACTTTATTAAGTTTATTAATATTTTCTATTAGTATTTTAGTAGTTAGTAAGTATAAAAGAGTGTCTGCTATAATATTAAACGTTCTTAGGATATAGTAGTATATTAGTGAAAATTAGCTAAGGTATTTAGATAATAGAGTAAGATAAAGATTTAACTTTATTTTATCTTTAGTTTATAATAATATTTGCTTAATAATATTATAAGTTGCTGAATAGTTAGTGAGAATAATAGTAAGTTTATTATAAAATAATCTTATTAATAGTTTGCTTTTTTTAACTGCTTATATAAGATAGGCTACTTTAAGTTCTATTAGCTAGTATTTTTATTCAGCTATGTTAAGTACTTTACTTATATATATAATAAGCAGTATATCTGTTTGTTTAATAGAGTTTTTAGGTTTCTAGATAATACTATCTCTTAGTTAGAAGATTAATACTAAATACTTATACTCTTTTAATAAATCTAGTTAAATAAAAAGTTGCTTATTAGGATTATAGTAAAACAGAGCGTTATTATTTATTAAGGCGTTCTTAATATTATTGAAACTAGTAATTTCTTTGTTAGTTAGAATAAAATATATGTTTCTGCAGAACACTTTTCTAGCTGCACCTTTATTTTTGCTCTGTGCGCAGGCTTATATAAGTAATAATATTTTTTATAGCTGTAGTAGTTAAATATAATTACTATATTAGGGAATAATATGTTAAAGAAATTCTGTAGCTTTAATCTAATATTTAAGCTAATATAGGTTATAAAGGTATTTTATTTTTATAATAGTGTTAATATAATCCTATATATTGGATAAACTAAAGGTGTTAATAGTGAATCCTAATAATTTGATAGATAGATATCTAATAAAGGATTTTTAGGCTAAAAGTGACAGACTAATATTAGTAAATAGTTTAAAAATAGTATTAAGGTGTTTTAAGTAACTTTTAAGGTTTATAGATGCTATAATAATATTATTAATAAAGGTATAAGTAAAGTCCTTATAGGGTTATAGCAACTTATTAGCTATATATTAAGCATACGCTAAAGAGTTATAAAAACCTATTAGAGCTATTTTTAACTGCTTTTAGCTTTAATAACTAACTATTATAAAGCGTTCTCTATATTTCTTTTTAATAAGGAATTAGTAAAAGAATAATTAGGTATTAATAATAGTAATTTAAGCCTTTCCCCTTAGATACTTAATAATATCTTACTAGAGAGGTATTAGATATATATTTAGAACTACAGCTTTATTTAGGGTATATAGATTAATAACTATTTAACCTTTATATTTGCTATTAATAACATACTATATTATAAATATAGGAGCTCTAAACAGCATTAATTTAAATTTTCTTTATTCTATTTAGTTTTAAGTATATAATTTATTAAGGATAGTATTAATTAACTTCTTATCTTTTTTACTAGCTAAATATAGATATTATCTTATATTTATTTTTTACTAGCTATTAATAAGTTTAATATATAGATATTAGTCTTCTAGAAGGTTAATTAGTCTTTAATTAACTTAAACCTTAAGATAATAAGAGATTACTTCTTTAAGATATTAAACAGCCTCTTTGCTATAATTATAGATATAAATACCTTCCTCAGTAATAATAATAAGTAAGCTTTTTAGCTTAATAATACTTATTTTACTATTTATATTAATAATTCCCTTATAGATATTTCTCTACTTTAGTATAAAATTATTTTTAGTAGCTTCTTAAGAGGTAAAAGATTTATTAGTATTAAGGTTTAAAAACTAAGCTTAGTTAGTAGCTAATTCTTTAAGTAGCTAAACTAAAGTTATAAATTTTTAATCTGAAAGATAGAATATTAAATAATATATTAGATATTTATATAATAATATTAATATTACAGCTTAAAGTTAATTACGCATTTATAGTTTAATATAACTATTAGATTTAAAAGGAGATAGTATTTTAAGTTTTATTCTATATTTAATTTTTAATAGGTATAGAGCGTTATTAATAATTAAAACAAATAGTGAGTTACTTATATATACAAATATATACCTCTCTTATTTTAGACTAAATAGAAGAGATTTTATTTTAACTCTAAAAGTTTAGTAATCTGAAGGGTTACTTAATTATATAATAAGATCACTATATTAGTTATAGCATATATAGTAAAAGTCTTTATTAAAACCTTAGAGTAAATCTATAAAAGTATATAAAGATTTCTATATAACTAAATATAAATATAAGATTTAGAGTTAAAAATATTAATTCTATTTAGAATATTAAAGTCTTATTTTATAAGTAAACTAATATTAAGGTAAGGTATTAACTAAGCGCTTATTTAAAGTTCTATAGTTATTATATATCTGCTTAGTAATTAACTTTAAATAAGTATTAAAAAGATAACCTAAATAATTATTTTTATACTTCTTACTCCTTATAATTTAAATATTTTAGATTATTTAGTAATAATATAGAATTAGTGAAAGTAAGCTTTACTAATAATAGAGCAGTCTGCATTAATATTAATATAAATTATAACTAGAGGTCTATTTTAGAAGCTTTAAATAATAATTTTAGTATAGATATGTTTATAAAAATAAGTGTTATTATAATATTAGGGTTTAATTAGACTAATAATAGTGGTATTTAGCTATAGTAAAGGAAAAGTTTAGTAAGTAAAGATGCTATTAAAATCTAGATATAGCTTTAAATTATATAAATAAGTGTTATAGAAATAGATTTTAGGATTAGTTAATATAGAATTTAGAAAGGAGGTAGTATTAAATAAAGGGTATTTATCCTTATAATGAGGAAGATATCCTAAGGTTTTTGATATATACTCCTTTACTAGTTATAATAAAATATTAATATAATCTATCTCCTCTTATAGCTGTTTATCTTTATCTTTATTATTAGTTCTAATAATTAAGTTCTTATTATAAGCTTTAAAAATATTAATAGCTTTATTATATTAGATATAATTATAATTATTATTATCAGAAGATTTATTAATATTAAGATTATTATCTTAAGGTTTAGGTTCTAATATAGTATATACTAATAGATAACCTAGCGCTTTTAGATATTAATTATATTAATTATAATAATTAGGTTAATATCTATATTTAAAGTGTATTTATAGCTTCTTAGATGTTATTAATTTGTTATAGGCTGATAATAGTTTAATAGATATATTTACTACTATTTTAATATTTTTAGTAGATATTAAGCTTAAAAGCTTAAGATCTTTTAGTTTTATATAAAAAGAATAATAAGTTAAAGAAGAGGAGAACTTAGTAGTTATTTCTAATATTAAACGTATAGAAGTTATCCCTATATACTTACTTCTAGTTATTAATAGTAGAAGTATATACTATAATCCTTTAATCACTATTCTATATTATTCTAATACTATTCTCTATAAGCTAGCTATAAATTTATTATAGTTAGTATATCTATTAGGCCTTAGAATACTTATAATAAGTTTAGTATCTATTTTATTATATATTATTAATAATATTTTTAATTTAAACTCTTTAGTATTATAATAAAGCTAAGCTACCTTAGTTATCTAATAACAAATATTATATTAGTTATAGATATTACCTAAGGTGTATTATTCTTTAGCTAGCTATAATTTAGTAAGCTTATATAGGAAATAAAATCTTTTAAGTAATATCTCTTTCTATTATATAACTCTAACTTATAAGTCTTTAAGAACTAACTTCTCTTTATTAATTAAATTAATATAATATTAGTTTAATATATAATAAAGTAAGGTTTAATAAAGATTTAAAGTAGCTATAATAAGATTACTATTATTAGATTTAATATAGCTATTAATAGTATTAATAAAATAATATATATTTTAATAAACTATTCTTAAGCTTCTATTAATTTAGATATTATTAACTTTATTATTATATAAGGGTAGATTAAATAATCTAATTATATCTATCTTAAAATATAGAGGAAAACGTTTTATATTACTAGCTAGAGATTTAGATAGCAAATAGATAATATAATCTCTATTAGAAGTGATAAATAAGAATAGAAAATTATAGTTAATTAATATTTTGTTATTAGACTGCTCTAGCTTAATAAGTTTTTATTAAGTATTAAAAAATTAATAGTTAAGCAGATTGCTATTTCTTTTTCTATTACTATAATCTTTATTCTTATAATCCTTCTTATTATTAGAATTACTTTTATTATTATTATTACTAAGGTCTTCTTATAAGATAAAAACTTATTTAATATCTTTAGTTTAATTCTTAATATTATTATTAAATATAGATTTCTTTTTTTTAGGTATATTTATTAAAGTAGAGTGAGATTTAAAATAAATAGGCTGAAACTATCCTTAGCTATAGTAACTCTAAGTATTATTAGACTTTAGTATACTATTTTAGCTTTAGCTAGAAAGAAGTTTAGTTATATAGTAAATTATATCTGCTATTATAATAAATAATTATTTTAATAATATAATTAAGGTTTTAGTAGTTAAGTTAAGTATTAATAGTTAATTACCTAGTATTTTAGGCTTTAAAGGTAGAGATATTAAAGTATTTAAAAATCTTTATTTAAAGTTAAAATATTCCTCTAAAGTTAAAAATACTACTAATAAATCTTAATCTTAGGATAGAATATTAACTTAGAATTAAAGTTTTAAGTTATTTAGTTTCTCTATATAGCTAATATTTAGAGTTTTATAGCCTCCTATTTTTTTATTATTACTAAAGGGTAAAGTGAGGTTAAGTTTTTATCTTAAGGCTTTTTTAATCTTAATATATCTTATATAATATAGCATATTAAGATAACACTATTACCTAATAGAATTAGCAAACATGTTAAGATTATCTCTCTAAGTCTTTAATACTTAACTTTTAAGTTTTATAGTATTAATATAAGCTTCTCTTTTTAGATTAATAATTTAAATTTATTTATAGTAATTAATTATATAGCATTTAAATTTTTTTTATACTATAGCTGAAATTATAACTTAAACGCTAAGGTTAAGTAGTAAATATTTAGTTAGAGTAAGGTATTTATAGAACTTCTCTAAATAGTTTTTATAAGTAGCTTAGAAGTTAGTAATTATTATACAGTTAATAAGCTTAAGTAATTTAGCTTTAAGATTTTCTTCTATCTTAAGATAAGTTAATATCTTTTAAGATATAATAGCAAGGTTTTATATCTCTTTAGGATATTCCTAGTTAAAGGAAGAATTTAATACGATATTGTTATTATTTGAGCTTTATGGGGTTAGCTATACGCTAGAACTTACTCTTTAAACTTAATAGGGTTAGCTGTTAATATAGGATTAACTATCTTCTTTAATTTAAGGGAGGTAATAACTGTTAAGGTTATGCTACTAATTAATAAATATTATATAGGGTAAACGTGGTTATAGTAATATATATATTGAGTAAGTTGACTATGTTAATAGCTTTAGTTGCGTTCTCTGCGTTTAAGGCTTTAGTTATATTTAACGTACTAGTTATATTAACGTTAGTTAGTGTAGTTAAGGCGCCTAAGGTGCTAAAGGCAGTGAAGGCACTAAGGGCGCCTAAGGCGCTGAAGGTGATTGTCGCCTTCACTACGTTACGTATATATTAATAACTACTTTATAGGTTTTTATTAATATATACTTTTAGTATTTTTAATTCTTTAGGAGAAAGAGAGTAAATTAGTTTCTAAAGAGGCTTTTTTCTTTTTATAATATTAATTTTATAATTATATACTTTTTAAAAAGAAAAAATAATTACTTTTAATAACTTTAAAATATTAGTAATAAATAATAACTTAAGAGGAATAGAAACCTTAAAAGAAGGTTTCTTTTCTTTTTTATTTTCTTTATTTAGAAGAGGAATAAATTCTAATAAAGTAACTACTATATAAATATATATAGCTAATTAAGCTTTTTTAGTAAATTAAAACTTTTATAGAACTTTTTAGGTTTTTTATAAGAAAGTTTAAAACTATTAATAGTATTTAATACCTCTTAAGTAGATATTTAGGTTTTTTATTATAATTATTAAAAGAAAAATAAAACTACTTTTTAAGTAGAAGTTTCTATTAATTATTATATAAAGTTATATAAAAATATAAATAGCTCTTTAAGAATTAATAATAGTAATAAAAACTTAATATATTTTATAAATTAGAATTTAAAAATAATTTACTATTTTTTAAAAAAAAGTAGAAACTTTTATTTAATTTAAACTATAAGATTTTATAAATTTAAATAAAATAAAATTATATTTAGTAGTAGTATTTAAATCTATAAATATTTATAATAACTCTTAATACCTTTTTATTTAGATTAAAATATAGAAATAATAAGTAGTTTTTAATAATAATTAAAGAGAAATATAAAGATCTATTTTAAAACTTTAACTTTTTCTAACCTAGAAGTAGAAAAGCTTTCTATAGATTAAACTAAAAAAGATCTTTTATTTTTTCTATTTAATTTCTTCTCTTTTTTAAAATACTTTAGAAATAAATAGTTTAAACTTTTATAAATATAATATTTAAAAAGCTAGCTATTCTTATTAATTTTATTTTTAGTTTTAAATTAAATTAAAGAAGTTATAAATTTATTCTAATTATATAATTAGCTATTTGAATAATAGTATTTTATAGAGGATTTATAATAATTTTAAGATTTACTTTTATATTTTCTTTTTTTCTTTATAGTTTATTATATTTAGTTAGCTAAAATAACTATTTTAATATAAATAATTAATAAAATAATAAAAGTTTTTTTTATATTATTTTAAAATTCTTTAAGAAGTTTAATATAATATAAATATATTTACTTCTTTTCTAGTTAAAATATAAACTTATATTTTAATAATTAAAGATAATTATTAAAATTAATAAAGTTTTAATTCTCTTTCTATTTAATATTAATAATATCTTATATAATCTTTAGTTTATAGAAAACTATATTTTTTAAAAAGTATTTAGTTTATTTTAAAAACTTAAAATAATTTTTACTATTTCTAATATATTCTAATAAAAAATTAGTAATAAATTAATCCTATTAAATATAGTAATTTATATCTATATATTCTAAAATATAAATAATCTATTTTTAGTTCTTTTTAAACTTCTTAAAAGTATCTAAATATATTTAATATAAATTAGTAATTTAATTATTTTAATAATAAAATATATATTTATTACTAAGCTTAATAATATTTTTAATTTTTAGTTTAAAACTATTATTTAAGAAGTTATTATAAGAAAATTAATATTTCTTTACTATTTTAGCTACTTTTATAGTAATATAGTATTTAACTTCTATTTATACTTCTAATTTACTAATTTAGTAGTATAAAGCTAAATTTATATTTATAGTTTTATTATTAAGGTTTAATAGATTAAACTTTTTAGAGGTTTAACTTAAAACCTCTAGTTTATTATTTAATAGTTTTAAAAAAATAGTATTATTTATAATTAATCCCTTATTAATAAGTATCTAATTATTAATATATTATATTATTATTTTAATAATAACTAAAAAAAAAGATTTAGAATTATTATAGAATAGTAGTTAGAATTAAGATAATAATATAGTTAGGGGTAGTATTAAATAAGGACTGAATCTTAGCCTACCTTTTAGCAGCTAAACGGTAGCTAAAAGTAGGCCCCTCTCCCTGAAACAGCTGGGGTTTCCCCAGCCTCTCGCCGGGGCGGCGCCACTTAGCGGCGAGCGCCACGCCCTGTGACACATACCGCGCGATTAGGGCGTTCGTATGGGCTGCTGTACTCTGCGAAGCGCACCATGCTGCCGCTACACCTCAAGCAATAGATCTTTCATAAATCTATTGCACTGAAACTTGCCGTTGAATGAGTACAGCGACTGCCACTGGAATCTGCGGAATCCTTGCGCGAAAGGCTTGACAAGTACCATGTTGATGTGTTCCGGAGTTCACGGACATATTTCTCACCGCTAACCCCGTATCCCACCGGCACGACGTTCGGCACACCCGAACCAAAGCAACCGAAGCATCTGATCATCGCACCAACCAACATTCCGTATTCAGTACGCATGAGTCGCGATTTGATTGCATATTCAGAGAATATTGTGCTACCAAACCTCTACTGATAACCCAAGTCCCCACCCTCGTGTCCCTACCTATCCTTCAGCGGGCGTTCATGCCAATGGACGTGCAATCTGTGGATTGTGGAAAGTACCGTCCGGATCCCACCTTGACTTCATTGCCTCCAATGCGGGCAATTTGGAACCCCAGTAAGGTTGCTGGCCGTTCACCAAGATAGAATCAACATCATCCGGGTGCGTAGTTAGAGTCGCCAGAAGTCCCTGAATTGTCGCAACAAGGCCGTCTATGAATGCTTTAGTCGTCTCCAACAAGATGGGAACGCCAATGACATAGCCCTGGCAGAACATGATCTTGTCTCTGTGAGAATACCCTGTGGCTTTTCCAGCAACATCATTGACCTTGCCGCCCGCAGCATCGAAGACGAGAAACCACGCCAACTTCCCACGATCCGTTTTGTCCAAGTGGCTCATCATGGCGGTGATTTGTTCACTAGACAGCTTTTGGTCCTTCCGAAATGCAAGGCCCCGCGCTGTGAAGGCGGTCCTGGCCTCGGAAAGTTACAAGACAGCCTTTTGTGCTTGACTTGTGAGCAATCCCAGCCAATCATCAAGCACGACGGAGATTTTGCCCTTAGGCATTCTGTCTGGTATACCGCTGACTTCGAACTCTTCTTTTGTCCTGCAGAAAGTCGCTGTGATGACGAGGCCAAGCTCACATCATGAATCACAAGCTCTGAGCCAAATCTTCTGTCAAGTCCAGGGCCAGAAATCAAATCCTGCCATCCCGAAAAGACATCAACCATATGTCCGCGCTTGCCGAAGTTTACGGAAGACCGGTATTGGACGACGCTTCCAGGTTCAGGTTGGGTCCGGACGATGAACTTGGTGATAACTCCGAACCCTGCACCAGGGCCTTTGAGGGCCTGTTTGCGAATCAGTCACAGTCGCATCAATACTTGGAGGACTTACAAAAAATAGGTCTGGATTCTGTGACTCACTGGCGGGTTTGATGCTGCCATCGCCTATTACGACCTATCACTGGGAACGACTTCTCAATATCACCGTGGGATGTAAGCCATACTGTGCCTCCACGTCCACTCGTTGCCGCGCGTGTTCGAAATATGATCGCGGCTCAACAGTTTCAAAAGAATCTGTATCAGTATACTGAAAACGGTCATTTTCTTTACTTATTTCAGAAGAAGGTAATGGTCCCATCGGCCCCGTAGCGATGGCAGACTGCTATACATCCGCTACGCAGTATTCAAGACAGGGCAGGTTGCCTTCGCGGCCTCAAACCGCTGATTGGTGACGACGACGTCAATTTACGAGAGCCTCGTAAAAAGTGTGGAACCGAAGCAGCTGAGAATCAACTGCGCCTTGCCTTTATATCCTCAAAAAGGCAATTGAGCTGTGTTGAAAACAGTAACTGAAACGAGGATATCGTTGTATTGGAAAAGGGCTAGCACAGCTGTCCGGAGGGGCCGGTGGAAAGCTGGCGCGTCGATTATCCCCGATGAAACGACCCCCATATGAAATAAATGAAGAGGAAAGGCCAAGCAACGATCCGAACTCAGATTTGAGTTCGCCTAGGATATCGACGTAGCAATGCATGAGATTTAAGATGATGATAAACTCAAAATCCCCTGAAGACGCTGGAGAATCCCCTCATCGCCCCCTCAATTGAAACGACTAAACACCAAAATTCTCTTTTTACCTTTGAGATCTCAGTATTTGAATCACGGCCGCCCTTTTTCGCAGCTCCCATTCAACTCTGGTTGGTGCTGTCTCCTGTGCCTGTGCCTGTGCCACACGTTCACACTTGCTGTGTCGTTGAGTCTGTCTTTTCCGAAAATGCATTCCTTCCACATCCTCGCCGTTCTGGCGTTGATACAAGCGGTCTATTCGCACCACTCGCCACGGCATCAGCACAGGCGGCAAGCATCGATCTTGGCGCCTGAAAATACCACGGACTCTTCAAACTTGGGAAGAGGACGATTGGTAAACGTTTTTCAGCCAATTTCGTACGATCGGCCCATCTTGGTCCCAACTAGAGACGATCACCCCCAAAAGCCCGTGGGCGTGCGCCATGACGGACCCATCCAAACCAACAAATTCTACGCCAACTTCTTTGCCAATAATCAGGACAACGCCACATGGACACATCCATACTCAGTATGGTGGTCGAACGATACGATCAAGCAGGGCCATGGACTCTCAATCTCTCATACGAGCCGGGAGGACTTCATCTACGGCTCAGGAGACCCAGCCAAATCGTTCGAGGACCCTTTGTTCAAACAGTCCATCGCGCTATCCGCACGCGAGCTGCAGAATGGAACTGTCTTGACAACCGACTCCCTGACGTCTTTTGCTGTCAATGTAAATCTGGCACCGAAGAAAGGAGCCGAGCCCATCGTGTCTTTCCCCCTGGTACAGGGCATGGCGTTTGTCACGGGAGTTTACCACGGCGGAAGTGTCTTGATCCAGTCACAGAGAGGGTTCTTAGACCTCACTAGACTGGAGGACGACTCGCGTGGCCTCGCGGCACCCGGTTGGAGGACTTGGGTCAGCGAAAATGGGCAGCCCGTTGAGTGGTTGATCTATGTCAATCCAAGCCGCGGTTCCGAGAGGCCGAAGCTGACCATGGCGAACAACGGAACTATCGTGGGACCTGGCAACTTCACAGGCAGTGTGCAAGTCGCGAGGAATCCTAAAGGCAAGAATGGCGCTCGAATCTTTGGCCAGGCTGCGGGAGTCTACCCCGTCGGAGGCGAAATCAAAGGCTCAGTATCAGGCAGGAAAGGGTCATACACATTTTCTTGGACAAAAGGGGGCGACAAGACCATCCCCCTGCTCATGTTCGCTCTGCCGCACCACGTCAAGTCCTTCGACAGCAAAACCGCCAGAGGTCTCACTGATATCCAGCTGGCGAGCACGACAAAGGGGATTGCAACTGCGACTTTTGGAGACTCTTTCACCATGGTAGAGGCCGATCTTCCGACAGACATGGGCTTCGATCCTTGGTCGCCGCGTCTGGGTTCGGTTGGCTCCAGGGAAGCAAGAGGCGGCACAGTATCCACCGAGGCCAAGGACGCGATAGTTGCCGCTGGGAAGCTGGAGCTTGAGTTGGATGCCATCACCATCACAAATTTGACTTCCAAATACTACGCCGGAATCGCTTTCTCGAAATACGCTAGGGCTCTCTATGCTGTCAACAGCATCGCCGGAGACAAGTCGTACACGAAGGAAGCCCTCGTCAAGCTCGAGGCGGCATTTGATAGATACGTCAACAACCTCGAGCCAAATCCCCTTTACTACGACAACGTCTGGAAAGGCCTGGTCTCTTCTGGGTCGTACGGAAACAATGACTCCTCGATCGATTTTGGAAACACCTACTACAACGACCACAATTTCCATTACGGATACTACGTATACACGGCTGCGATCATAGGGCATCTCAACCCATCATGGCTGAAGAAGAACGACTCCGTCAACAAGATTTGGGTCAACAACTTGATCCGAGACTGGTCCAACCCCTCGTCGGAAGATCCGTATTTCCCATTCTCGCGCTCTTTCGACTGGTTTCACGGGCACAGTTGGGCTCGCGGTGTTCTCGAGGCTCCCGATGGCAAGGATCAAGAGTCCTCGGCAGAAGACGCCTTTTCAACATACGCCATCAAGATGTGGGGACGCATCATTGGCGATGAGGCTCTCGAGGCTCGCGGAAACCTCCAGCTGGCTGTCACGGCTCGCAGCTTGCAGTCATATTTCCTACTTGCAAGCGACAATAAGGTTCAGCCGGAGAAGTTCATCGACAACCGTGTCACTGGCATTCTATGGGACAGAAAGGTCAATCACACAACTTACTTTGGCGACAAGACCAGCTTCATCCAAGGTATCCATATGCTCCCCATCGTGCCGAGTAGCGCATACGTTCGGAAGCCGTCGTTTGTGCGTGAAGAGTGGGATCAGTACTTTGCAGGAAACAAGAGCGGGGCGCTGTCTGGCGAGGGATTTGTTGGCCATGTCTACGTGAATCTTGCCATTGCGGATAAGGCTGGTGCAGTTGAGAGCTACAACTTCATGAAGAATCAATCGGTGAACAGCACCAACTTGGATGGACAAAGCTTGGCTTGGCATCTTGCATACACAGCAGCATTGGGTGGGAGCTTAGGCTCGAGGTCGCCACTTAACTCGACAGTAGACGAAGTAGGCGAATGAACAAACCTCCTACTTGGACGGAGCTATTGAAGAAGACCCAGTTTTGGCAGCTCTCATCGTGAACCAGCGCACCTCCACTTGGTGTAAAACAATTTTGAAATGAAAATGGTATTACTATTATGATTAAGACTAATGTTTTAATGTTCAATGGCAGTCAAGTATTCTGCCTGAGTGGAGGACTTCCACAATGTGGAGTCGAGTACAAAAGAAATCAAGTTAGACATGTTATCATAAATCCTTAGATGCCTCCCGAATCCAAACATCTGGCTCCGTCATTCCTGCTCGTAGACGGTACACTCGTCTGTTGAACCGGGGCTGAGGATCCGTCGACTGCGATTCTCCAGACCTGTCCGGAGTTGTTCTCAACGGCGTAGAGGAATCCGTCAGTCGTAGCGTAGGTAGCACCGAAGAATGGCGCGGTTCCGGACGTAACTCCGGTCAAAGCGCCTAGGCTCTGTCCAATGGTCCAGTCCTTGGTGGTGCGGCTCCATCTCATGAGGACGCAGTTGAAGTTCTTGACACCGATTGTCCAAAGATCTCCACCTCCGGGTCCAGGAACAACACTCCAGTCTCCCAAGCTGTAGTCATCGGCTCCGCCATTGACCAGTCCTGACCCGACCAGTCTTCCGTACGTGGCCGAGCCAGGCAAGAAGTCGTACTGGTACCAGTCAATACCTCCGGTTGAAATCCAGTACTGACCATTTTGGTCGACATCTCCGGTATTGAAGGCAGCATTGTACAGCTTAGATGCTTGAGTGAATGTGGTCACTGTTGTGGTGTTGCCGTTGCCAAGGATACGGATGAGGCGGTAGTCACCCGTCCCTGTGTTGGGCTGAGAAATGGCGTACATGTAATCTTCTAGAGAGTTGTAACCAAGGGCGTTGATGTTGCGGGTGGAGTCTCCACCGAGATTGGTCGTGACTGTTGTTCGAGCACCATTGGCGAGGTTGATGGAGTACAACGTCACAGTACTGGCACTCTGAACCAAGTAACCAGTCGTAGGGCACGAGAAGGCGGCTCCCTGGGTGGCTGATGCTACCACGCGACTGGATGATGAGGTGGACGTGGATCTGATGCTGGAGCTACTGCTGCTACTGCTTGCGGCTCTACTCGATGAGGACGCCGCGTTTGCGGAGCTCGATAGAGACGATGAGACAGCCCTTGCAGATAGCGCCGAAGAGGACGATGACGCCACCGCTGCTGCTGCAGATGAAGAAGTTGCAGCCGCCGCCGCTGCGGAGCTTGTTGACGATCTTGAAGATGAAGCGACCGCTGCGGCTGAAGAGGCCACGGCCGCGGCTGCTGAAGAGGAAGCCACCAATGACTGACCCAATGCAGCGGCAGACGAGGAAGAAGAAGTAGCCGCCCGGGTTACCAGGGTAGACAGACTGCTGGATGAAGCGGCAGCCGCTGCTGTTGAGCTGGCCACTAAGCTTTGGCCAAGTACAGGTGTGCTTGATGCCGCCACTGCAGATGCCGATGTGGGCGTTTGGACATACACGGTGCCCGGCGCGGTTCCTGATGGCTGAACGATGGAGACTGTCGTGGAGCCAGTTGGCGTAGCAGTTCCACTGTACGGACCGACGACCGTCACGAACAGAGCCGGAAGACCGACGACGACGGTACCAGGTGCCGTACCTGCGGGTGAAATTGTTGTGATTGTCGTTGAGGCAGCGTTCGCAGCTGTGAGGAAGAGAGTGGAGGTGACGTAGGAGGCCAGCTGCGCCGGGGTTGCCACGACCACGGTGCCCGGAACAGTGCCTTGCTGGGCAATCGTCGTGATAGTTGTTGGGCCTGTGATCGGCACAGTTCCCGAGTACGCCTGAGTCGACGTGACGAACAAAGCCGGATAAGCAACCACGACGACTCCTGGAGCCGTGCCACTTGGTTGGACGGTTGCAACTGGGATAGGGCCAGTGATAGAGCTGGAGCCGCTGTATACCACGGCAGAGGTAATGAAACGAGCAGCAACAACGTAAGTGCCTGCGTTCGTACCCACAGGGGCGATTGTTGAGATAGTAGTTGGTGCTGTGATTGCAGCCGTACCCGTGTAGGCAACCTGGGAAGTAACGAAGAGAGCGGCTTGGCTAGCGACGATGTAGGTACCGGGGTTCGTGCCAACGGGAGCAATTGTTGAGATCGTGGTTGGAGCTGTGAGAGCTGCCGTGCCACTATACGCCACCTGAGAAGTCACAAAGAGGGCCGGGTTCGCCACGATGTAAGTGCCTGCATTGGTGCCGACCGGAGCAATGGTCGAGATTGTGGTCGGAGCTGTGATGGCTGCTGTGCCGCTATAGGCAACTTGCGAGGTGGCGAAAAGGGCTGCCTGAGTTGCCACGATGTAAGTGCCAGCATTGGTTCCAATAGGCGGAATAGTTGCTATCGTTGTAGGCGCTGTGATGGGTGCAGTGCCGCTGTATGCCACTTGGGAGGTGACATAGACAAGGGCTTGACTAGCAACAAGATATGTGCCGGGATTGGTTCCGCTTGGAGCTATAGTTGCGATCGTGGTCGGTGCCGTGAGAGGAACAGTGCCACTGTACGCTACTTGAGAAGTCACGAAGACTGCTGCAGGTGTTGCAACAATGATCGTTCCAGGAGCACCAACTCCAGTCGGAGCAATGGTGGAAATTGGAACAGGACCAGTCGGTGTACTGGGGCCACTGTACTGTACTGTCGTGGTGATGTACGAAGCAGGATCGGCCTCAATGATTGTCCCAGCCACTGATCCTGACGGAAGAATGGTTGAGATTCGAGTCGGTCCTGTGACTGCTGTGTTCGTTCCGGTGTACAGGACTCGTGAAGTGACGTAAGATCCAGGGGAGGCAATGATCACAGTGCCCGGTGCCGTTCCTGATGGCGCAATCGTCGAGATCGCGGTGGGCGCAGTCACGGCTGGATCACCTCCAGTGTAGAGAACCTGAGAAGTGACGAAGACCGCAGGCTGGACTACGACATATGTACCAGCAGCACTGCCCTGGGGGGCGATAGTCGAAATGGTCGAGGGAGCAGTGATGCCCGCGCTGATCACCCGAGAAGTGACGAAGAGTGCAGGCTGGGCCACGATATAAGTGCCAGGAGCGCTTCCTTGTGGCGCGACGGTCGAGATCGTTGAGGTAGCGGTGATGCCAGCGCTGAAGACTTGTGATGTGACAAAGAGTGCAGGCTGGGCTACGATATAAGTGCCAGGAGCGCTGCCCTGGGGCGCGACGGTCGAGATCGTTGAGGTAGCGGTGATACCAGCGCTAAACACCTGGGAGGTAATGAAGAGCGCAGGTTGGGCTACGATATAAGTGCCAGGGGCGCTGCCCTGTGGCGCGATGGTTGAGATTGTTGAGGTAGCGGTGATACCAGCGCTGAACACCTGAGAAGTGACGAAGAGCGCAGGCTGGGCCACGATATATGTACCAGCAGCAGTGCCCTGGGGCGCGACCGTTGAGATGGTCGTCGGGGCGGTAATTCCGGCACTAAGTACCTGAGAGGTGATGAAAACCGCGGGCTGGACTACGATGTATGTACCAGGAGTACTGCCTTGTGGCGGAATAGTTGCGATGGTCGCGGTAGCGGTGATACCGGCGCTGAACACCTGTGATGTGACGTAGGACGCCGGGTTGACGGACGGGGATGCGGAACTGCTTTGAGCTGCGGCTGCAGACGAGGACCGCACCGCCGAGGACGATGAAGCTGCTGGTGCTGCAGATGATGCAGCAGCAGAGCTTGAGGCAGCAGCGGAGCTTGAGGCAGCAACGGGCTGAGAGGAAGAAGCCGCCGCTGCTGAGGCAGGGGTAGATGATCGGACAGAGGAAGAGGAAGTAGTCGTTGAGCTGGCCAAGACATTGTCGAGGCCGGAAAGGCTACTTGAAGGGCTGCCAGCTGAGCTGCTCGCTGCAACAGCGGCTGAACTGCTCGACCTGCTAGCCGACGATACCGCTGATGACACAGCTGATGAGGCGGCGGAGGCGCTGGCGGAGGCACTTGCTGCCGCGCTGCTAGCTTGGACAGGCGAAGATGAGGATGATACTGCTGGTGAGGCAGCCGTTGATGAAGCTGCGGGGGCGGCGGTCGAGGAACTAGACAAGATGTTGTCTAGGCCAGAGATGCTACTCGAAGGATTGACGGCAGAGCTGCTGGCTGACGCTGCGGCTGAAGATACAGCCGACGAGATAGCTGATGAGCTGGCAGCTGCGCTGCTTGCTTGGCTTGCTGAGGCGCTGTTTGCGGGTGCAGATGATGCGGCAGAGGAAGCCGCCGGCGAGGCAGACTGAGATGCCGATGCGGCAGCTGAACTAGACGAAACCGCTGGGGCAGCAGTCGAGGAACTAGACAAGATGTTGTCAAGGCCGGTAAGACTGCTTGAGGGACTGCCAGCGGAACTGCTTGCCTGAGCACTTGCCGCGTTGCTGGATGCGATGCTCGACGAGACGGCGGACGAGGCTGCTGATGCGGCTGCTGAAGAGACGACTGACGATACAGCTGAGGGGCTTGCGCTGGCCGAAACTGCAGGTGATGAGGAGACTTGTGTGGAAGAGGCAACAGCAGAGCTGGAGACACCGGCCACGCTTGACGAAGACAAGATGTTGTCGAGGCCTGTTTCTGATGAAGTGGCTGGTGCGCTTGAGACAGCAGAGCTTGAAACTGCAGCGTTGGATGAAGACAAGCTGGAAGGTGTAGGACTCTGGACAGAGTTGGCAGCCGACGAGCTCGCAGCCAGGGAGCTTGAAACAGCAGCCGTCGAACTGGGGATGGTGGTGTCAAGATCTGGGTATGTTGAGACGACGGAGGAGCTGATTGAAGCAGGAATGGCGGAAGACTGAACGCCCGAGGAGACCGCGGCTGATGAGACCGAGGCAGATTGCTCGATACTAGATGAAGCCACTGGGCTGAGAGAAGAGACGACACCGTTGCTTGATGTAGAGGCGACAGCGGTTGACTGCTGCGTAGAGCCCAAGACGTTTGACTCCGCTATCTCGCTCGCGGATGAGCTGATCTGAGCTGAAGAAGCGGCAGCGCTGGAAAGAGCCGCTGAAGAGCTTGCAATCTCAGAGGGTGCAGACTGGATCGCGCTAGAGCTAGCACCAACAGAAGAGGCGACCGTAGGTTCAGCTGAGCTGGACTGAATAGCAGATATTTGGGAGCTTGCAGACGCTGTAAGACTTTGAGGATCGGCCGAGGCGGAAGTGGGCAGCGCAGTTGCCGTCGAAGAGATGGGACCACCGGACGTGATGGCTGTTGAGCTAGAGAAGATCTGATCGTCAACACTCTCCGATACTGATGAAGCGACCGCGCTCGATGAGGCTGCAGAGCTGGCCGCGCCTGTCTGCGAGGTGACATCTGTCGCACTAGCGGATGGCGAGACTGAAGTATCTTGAGCGCTGCTTGTGCTGATGGCGGCTTCGGTGGAGGTTGCCGCAAGGCTTGAAGCGCTCGCGGACTGAGCATCCGTGGCCGCAGTGGTTGCACCAGAGGTAACGGCGTTTTGGCTGGTAATATCTGCCGAAGTGCTAGAAGCATCTGCTGAGGCAACTGATGATGAAGCTGCAGCAGACGATGTTGGCAGTAGGGTAGCGCCCAGAGGATCTGTGCTTGATTGAGCAGCGGTATCTTGAGGACTGCTACCGCTTGATGCCTGAGAGGCCTCGGCCGTAGAGCCAGCGAAGGTGGTTGACGCGGCCGGAGTCTCAGGGATAGAAGTGCTTCCAGGAGTGGCTGCAGTGGGATCACCGGACACGGAAGCTGTCGGCGAAACGTTGCTTGTCAAGCCTGCCGAGGAGCCCTCGTTGGACGTGGTAGCGCCCGCAGATGAGCTTGCAGTCTCTTGACCGAGGGCAGAGTCTGTTAAACTGCTAGCGAGGTTAGACGACTCGGTCGCCGCATTAGAAGCGGTAGAGAAAGCGGTGCTGGAGGTCAAGTCATCGTCCAAGCTGATGGAAGCTGACGGTGAGGCAACCGAGGAGCCGGAACCAGTAGTGGCCTGGCTCTCTGAGGCAGCATCAGTGGCAGACGACAAGAGGCTCGAGAGACTAGCTGGAAGAGCGTCCGAGGATGTAGACGCATCTCCCGAAGCCGTAGCCGAAGCAGGATCGGAAATAGTTCCTGTGGCATCCGTTGTCGGCGTAGCAATCAGCGAACTCTCGCCAGTTGAAGCTGACAGGGTAGCTGTCGGGTCTCCCGAAGCCGAAGCAGAGGTTGCTGGGTCCGCAGAAGTTGAGGAAAGAATGTCCAAATCCAGGGAGGTTGATGCCGTCTCACTGGCTGTCGCAGGCAGAGACGAGGGCAACGCTGATGCGTCGGTGCTGGCGTCGCTAACTGATGGATCTGTTGTGGCAGCCGATGTAGCCGCGTCGGTCGTTGAGAAGAACGATTCGGGAGCAGCAATGACGATCAATCCCGGGGCAGTTCCTGAGGGATCGAGCGATGTCAGGACTGTTGGCGCAGTGATCTGCTCTCCTGCAGTAGGCGTGTACCGAACCGTGGTGGTCAGGAAGCGTGCCCTGAGAACAGGCGACACGATGAAGACTCCAGGCAAGGTTCCAATAGGAGGAATCGTTGAGACCGTGACGAGACTTGCGATTTCCAACGCCCCGTTCAACGACGTGGCGCCGCTGACGGTCGATGTCACGAAGGCCGCAGGGTTCGTGCCCACCACGACTGTTCCACGTCCTGTACCTGTCGGTAGGAAGGTGGTTAGTGGGATAGTGCCAGAAGCGCCGATTGACCCGGTGTAGGGAATCGAGATTGTATCGAATTGCGCAGTGGTAGCTGTCGGACCGCTTGTGGCTGCCGAAGACGCGATACTGCTGGCGCCCTGGGAACTGGAGGCCGTCTCTGCTTGGGACGAGGAAGCCTCGCTGGCTGCATTGCTAGCCGATGTTGCGGTTAGGCTCTCTGAGGATGCGGAATCTGTGGAAGAGGCCAGGATTTGAGTGTCAACGGGAAGAGTGGCCGTGGGCGACGAAGTAGAGCTTAACACGGACGACAAGTCGCTGGAAGATTCCGCGGTTGTCAGGGATGCCGTGCTCTCCGCCGTAGCTGAGGCTCCCGGGTCCGACGATGTGGCTGAATCAGATGCCGTTGAGCTGAGAAGTGAGGATAGAATGTCCTCGTCAAGTGAGCTCGTCTCTGAGGCAGTTCCTGTAGCCGATGAAGTGTCCAGGGAGCTGCTAGCATCTGCCGAAGTTGTCAATGAGAGCGATGGAGACTCAGTAGCTGAGGCTGAGATGTCCGTGGTGCTTTCGGCCGACGAGATCGTGGCCGAGGCTGCATCACTCGACGTCAAACTAGCCGGTAAGGCTGTGTCTGAGTCCGTCGCGCTTGCTGGGTCTGTTGCACTGGCTGCATCTGTTGCGCTGGCCGACAACGATGCTGTTGACTCCAGAGATGTGAGAGTATCGCTCAACGCACTAGTCAACGATGATAGAGAATCGTCCGTGGTACTGGCTTGAGTCGAAAGACTATCCGTCTCCAAAGTGCTGCTGGCCGAGATGGCACTGTCGGTAAGAGATGAGGAGGAAGTCGGGTCTGCTGTCGAGCCGCTCTCAGAGGATGTCGCTCCTCCAGTCGAGGTGAGGCTCTGGAGATCAGGATCCACGGAAATGCTGCCAGTTGCAGAAGATGTGATGTCGGTCGCAGACGTGATATCGGTGGTAGACGTAATGTCGGTTACAGATGAAAGATCGGTTGATGCTGTGTCGCTAGCTGAATCGGTCGTAGATGCCGTGAAGGAATCTGTAGAGCTGTCCTGGGTGAGCAGATCAGGGTCGATAGAAAAGTCGCTAGTAGCAGACGACGCAGGATCGGTGCTGGACGTGGCTTCAGTGGCAGATGTTGCACTAGCCGAATCGGTAGACAATCCAGTGATTAAATCCGTTGAGGTGGCTTGCGTTGAGAGGTCAGAGTCCAGAGAAGTAACGCTGGAAGCGTCCGATGTGATGGAGGCCGAGTCCGTCTCGGAGAGAGATGCCGGACTAGTGATGCTGGTATCAGATGCCGAGGCTGTGTCTGATGCGCTGCTGTCCGACGTGGCAGTAGCGTCAGTAGATGAAAAGATGTTGGATAGCGCGTCATCTGAGGAGGTGGCCGAGAACGAAGTCAGAGTATCAGATGAGGCTGTCGGGTCTGAAAGGGCACTGGAGCTATCCGTGGCGGTAACATCGGCGGAAGTGATGGTGTCCGTGGAGGATGCCGAGGCTTCCGTGGAGCTTGCGCCATCCGTCGCCAGACTGTCAGTAGACGATACCAGATCCGATAGAACGCTTGTGTCATCCGAGGAGGCAGCAGTGCTGGCGGTTGCTGTGTCCGAAGCTGTAGCAGCGCTGGTGATGAGGGTGTCAGAGAGTGTGGTGCTCTGGCTTGCTGCATCCGTTGCTGTCGAAGCGACATCGGATGTAGTCGATGCGTCACCTGTAGTCGCAGAGAAGCCATCCGACAAGACAGTCTCCGACGAAGAGATGCTGGCGTCTGAGGTGGGGGCCGTCTCTCCGTCGGAAGAGACAGTGGAGCCGGCCTGGGTTGTCGAATCAGTGGCCGTGATAGAAAGATCGTCTGACAGTGTTGTTCCTGTGAATGCCGAAGAGGTATCCTGCGTGATAGAAGCAGTCGCGGAGTCGCTTGTGGGAGATGAGAATGCGTTCGACAAGACAGTCTCTGAAGACGAGATGCTAGCGTCCGACGCGGTCGCTGTTTCTGAGTCTGTCGAGGTGACCCCAGTGGATGAATCAGCCGAGGCGGTGGAAAGGTCGTTGGATGATGTGATTCCTGTCGCCGATGCTGTGAAGTCCGACTCCGTAGTGCTGATAGTTGGCTGAGTCGTTGACTCTCCATCTGTGATTGACGCAGTGCTGGCCGAAGATGCAGAATCCGTGGAAGTGAGCGAAAGAAGATCTGACAGAATGTCTCCCGAAGATGTGGCTGTGGCATCTGAGGACGTGGCTCCAGATGCAGTGGTCTCGCTGGCGGTGGAGACATCTGAGCCCGTCTGAGAAGCGTCGGTAGCTGTCGACAAGGAGATGTCTGACGCGGCACTATCTGTGGAGGCAGTAGAAACGTCTGATAGCGTGGTTGTGATACCATCGGAAGTGATAACCGTAGCGCTGATGCTCTCCGATAAGGATGTCGAATCCTGAGTTGAGGTGGTGAAGGCGTCGCTAAGAACTGTCTCACTGCTCGACGAGGCTCCAGTTTCACTTGCCGTGCTGTCTGTAGCGCTTGCTGTGCTATCTGTAGCAGTGCTTTCTGTCGAGATGCTGTCCGATGCTGTGATTCCTGATGCTGTGCTCTCACTTGCCGTGCTCTCGCTCGGTGAAGTTGTGAAAGCATCAGTGAGAACAGACTCGCTTGTGGAAGACACGCCGGTCTCGGAAGCTGCACTATCTGAGGCGGTGCTTTGTGATGAGATGCTATCGGTCGCCGAAGTCGTAAAAACGTCAGTCAAAACCGGCTCGCTGCTGGAGGAAGCTCCGGTCTCAGTTGCTGTGCTATCCGATCCTGTGCTCTGCGTCGAGAAGCTATCGGTTGCTGAAGTTATGAGAGAATCGGTCAGCACTGACTCGCTGCTAGTGGACACCCCCGACTCGGTTGCGGTGCTCTCCGATGCAGTGCTCTGTGTTGAAATGTCAGTTACGGAGCTGTCGGTAGCCGTGCTGTCCGAAGCGGTGCTCTGTGTCGAGATGCTATCAGTTGCCGCACTGTCGGTAGCTGTGCTCTGGGTTTCGGTGCTCAATGTGGAGATGCTATCGGTCGCTGTACTCTCAGTTGTGAAAGCGTCAGTCAACACAGTCTCGCTGGCTGTGCTGTCAGTACCGGTGCTCTCCGTCGACAGACTTTGAGTAACAGCGCTGTCCGTTGCCGTGCTCTGAGAAGTGAAGCTCTCGCTCGCGGTACTGTCTGATGCGGTACTCTCAGTTGTAAAAGCATCGGTCAAGACACTCTCACTGCTGGAAGTGATTCCGGTCTCGCTGGCTGTGCTACCCGTTGCGGTGCTATCGGTGGTAATACTGTCAGAGAATGTGCTCTGAGTTGAGGCGCTGTCGGTTGCTGTGCTTTCTGACACCGTGCTCTCCGATGCTGTGATGTCGGACAAAGTTGACTCTGTCGCTGTCGACGCCGATGCGGTGCTATCCGAAGAGACGGTCTGGAAGATCTGAGTATCAACGGACAGGCTGGAGTCACTTGTGGCCGCGCTGAAAGAAGAAACCGAGTCGGTCGACGCAGTTTCAGTCGTGAGAGCGCTTGTTTCTGATGCAGTCGTTATCGAGTCTGTTGACTCGGTTCCAGTAGTCAACCCACTGGCGGTGTCCGAGGCGCTTGTTACCGAGTCTGTTGATTCGGTTCCGGTAGTCAGCCCGCTGGTCTCTGATGCCGTTGTTATCGAGTCTGTCGACTCAGTTCCAGTGGTTAGACCGCTGGTGTCCGAAGCGCTTGTCACGGAGTCCGTCGAGAGAGACACGCTGAAGTCCGTCGTGCTAGTTGCATCGCTGAGAGTTGTCAAGCCAGTTGCACTGCTGTCGGACGAAGCAGAATCAGTGGAAACAAGGCTCTGGGGGTCAATGCTATCCGTAGAAGCACTGTCTGTAGAGACGCTATCGGTGGAAGCAGAGTCAGTCGAGAAAGTGGCGCTGGCAGTAATAGTGTCAGACGAAATGCTGTCGGTGGATGCACTCGCGGTCGTGAAACTGTCCGTGGAAACACTGTCAGTTGAGATGGAATCGGTCGAAATGCTAGCGGTCGAGATACTGTCGGTGGAAATAGAATCGGTTGAGATACTGGCGGTTGAAGCGCTATCGGTAGAAATGCTATCGGTAGAAATGCTATCGGTAGAGATGCTAGCCGTCGACGCACTGTCTGTCGAGAAGCTTTCAGTCGAGGTGCTATCTCCAGTGGAAGCCGTGCTCTCGCCAGATAGTGTCGAGGTAGGAGAGAAGCTGTTGAACAGTGTAGTATCGGTCTCGCTTGAGGCAGTCAACGTCGCCGAGGTACCGGTGATAGAAGTGCTGTCGCCAGTCAAGCTCTCAGTCGACTCGGAGGTGATTGACTCTGAACTGAACGAGTTGCTTGCTGTGCTTGGGGTCAGAGTGAAGACCGACTCAGTTAAGGACCCTGAGGACTCGAAAGTCGATGTCGTCAAGCTGAACGAGGTGTCTGCCGAAGCCGAGTCTGTAGAGACCGAGTCTGTAGAGACCGAGTCTGTAGAGGCCGAGTCTGTAAATGAGGAGATTGTGCTGTCGCCGCTGCTCGCAGTGCCAGTCGACAAAGAGTCGGTCGAAGACGAAAGACTATCGAACTCCAGGCTGGTTGCGGAACTGATAGTCTCGCTTGCAAATGTGGTTGAACCGGTTGATGGGTCTAGACTTGTTGAAGTGATGTCCGACTCGGATGCGGAGAAGCTGGATGTGGTGCCAGTCTCAACTGATGAGAGACTCGTGGTTGCACCTGGGGACGCGCTAGGCAGAGTCGAGAATGACTCAGTCTCACTGGACATGAATCCAGATGTCGTGGTAGCATCGCTCGAGCTGATCGAACTCTCGCCGGACGCGGTCGAGATTGACAGAGTCGACTCGGTACCGCTGTCTGTGGAGGTTGACTCGAGTGATCTGTCCTGAAGGGAATCAGAAGAAGTGCTGTCCGTCGATGCCGCAGATTGGGTGGAGGCAGTGTCGCTGGAGATGGTTCCACTGGACAAAGTGTCGCTTGAGGTGGTCTCTACCGAAAAGGAGCTACTGTCGGTAAAGGAACTGAGCGCGCTGTCGGAAGAAGCAGAGGTTGCGGAGTCGGTCTCAGAGGCGGTAGAGAACGACGTGAAAGATGTGCTCTCAGTATCACTCGAAAGAGTTGCGGAGGATGAGTCTGCCGAGACGCTGACTTCTGAGCTGGTCGTGAAGGTTGTCAACGACTGGAAGCCTGCCGAATCGGTAGTCTCCAGCGATGTGATGAAGCTGATGGTAATGGTGGGGTCTGAGGCTGTGGAAGTCTCTGAGACTCCCGATTCAGTTGAAGCCGTTGACAAACCAGATTCCGTCGATGCTGTCGAGAAACCGGACTCAGTTGATGCTGTTGACAAACCAGATTCAGTCGATGCTGTTGTAAGATCCGAGCTGACTCCAGAGGCCGACTCTGTGCTGCTTGAGAAGGCTGAATCAGTAGACTCGGTCGTGAAAGCAGAGCTGAGCGTCAGTTGTGTCTCTGTGCCGCTAGAGATTGTCGACTCAGCGGAGTTTGTCGTGCTAATCAGAGTGTCGAGGTCCAGCGAAGTCGACCCAGACTCACTTGCGGATGAGGCAGACTCAGACTGAGACGTAAGGGCCGATTCGGTTGAGAAGCTATCAGTCGACAAGGCCGACTCAGTGGAGATACTATCGGTAGTGGAAAATCCAGAAGTGGTGCTGATCAACGAGTCCGAGTCAGTGCTGATGGTGCTCTCCAATGAGACTGTGGGGGTCACGAAGCTAGAGGCCGTGTCGGATTCCGAGAGAGACGCAGAGTCTGTGACAGATGTCAGCGTCGGCAAGGTGAATGATACCGACGTCTGTGCCGTGGACTGAGTTGCTGAACCTGTCTCATCACTTGACGTGGACACGAGGGATTGGCCAAGCGCCGAAGAGTCAGTGAGTGAGACGGAAGATGCGGACTCGCCCGTAATAGAAGACAACGTTGTCGGAGTGATCGAAGAGAACTCGGAGCTGAAAGAGCCAGAAGTGGGATCAGACAAAGAGTTAGTAGAAGCTGAGTCGGTGGTGAACGCAGACGGGGTAAGATCTGACGCCGAGATGGATGACTCGGTTGAGAAAGAGCTGGAGGTCTCATCTGAGAACGACTGAGTGGGGCTCGAGACTGAGACAGAAGTGACGAAAGTCGAGGTCCCGTCGCTTGTTGTGATGAACGAAGCCTCCTCCACTGACGTTGATCCAAATGACGATGTAGGGTCGGATGTGAAGGCGCTGTTGGCAGGGTCAGACGAGGTAGCCAAGCTGGTGAAGCTGTCACTAGCGGAGAAAGTACTCTCAGTGGTGGCAGACAGACTAGAGGCTGAAGCTGAATCCGTGGTGAGACTCTCAGGTGTGACTGTGAAACTGAAAGTGGTAGCTGACGAGCCCGCAGAGTCGGTGCTAGCGGTGACAACCACAGATTCTGAAGACGAAGGGCTGCTGAAGACGTTTGATAAGGCAGTGTCTGTATCGGTGGGCGAGACTGTGCTGCCAGAAACGGTGGCCTCACTACTGACGGAAGCCGAGGTAATGTCGGACAACGTGACTGAGGAAGCATCAGAAGCTGATGTTTCGAAGCCAGTGCTGCTCGCCTCCGTGAACGAGCTCAAAGATGCAGACGCATCTGTGGCCGAATTGCTAGTCACACTGTCGGAACTGGTGGCAGACAATGTGAGCGATGCAAAGTCGGGGTCTGTGGCGCTCAGAGCCGAGGAGACACTAGGAGACAAAGTGTTGGCTGACTCTGTCTCGGTAGGCTGAGAAGCGCTGATTGCCGTCGTAAGGACAGTCGTTGAAACCGAAGTGATTCCGTCCGATGTGATGAACGAAGTCAAAGTCGTAGAGATCAACGAAGCCCCGAGTGCGTCAGAACTTGAAGCTAGAGCAGACTCTGTTCCAGCAGAGGACGTCAAAAGGCCCGTTGACGAGGCAGGGCTGGCACTCTCAGAGATGGTCGCAAATGATGAGCTTTCCGAGCTTAGAAAAGCGGAAGTAGACACTGCTGGGTCAGAAACAAAGCTGGCTGACGACTCCTGACTTTGGGCCGAGGTTGAGCTGAAGATGTCAAAGTCTGAAATTGAGACCGACGAGCTCAAGGTTTCTGCCGCAGATTGACTCGAAATGGCCGGGTCCGAAGAGACGGAAAGAATGCTTGAAGATGGCTGGGCAGTACCGGATGACGAAGCGAACTCAGACTGTGAGACTGAGATACTTGGAGTAGCAGACAGCGACGCAGAGGCGGGGTCAGATGCACTGGACGCCGCGGTGCCGCTTGACTGGAATGCCTGGCTTTCCGGAATCTCACTGGAGGTCTGGACTATCGTAGTCAAGAAGGTCGATCCGCCTGAAGTGATCAGAATTGTTGATGAGGAGACGGTAGGAGCTGCGGTCGAGCTTTGGGGAGAATCAGAAGACGAAACAGAGCCGATGGGTCCTGACGAGAAAATGCTCGATGAGGGCCCTCCAGAAGCTGGTGCACCTGACGAGGATACCAGTGATTGTGGGTCAACTGATGCGGTCTGAGAAGCGCTTGGCGTAGCAGAAGTAGCACTGCCAGCACTCGATGAGCTAGCAACGAAAGTTCCTGGTCCCACGGACGCGACCGATGAAGCGATTGGGTCAACTGACGAAGTTCCAAGTTCGGCTGAGCTTACAAAGGACTGTCCCAGTGCAGGGTCGCTTGAAGGCGCAATGCTTACAGCGTTCGACGATCCGATTTGAGTCCCTCCCAACGACGATGAAATGGGCTGAGAGGCGCTCTGACTAGCTGCTGGAGTTGCTGGTGTTTGCTGAGTGTTGGACTGGCCAGCCGAAGAGCTCTGAACCGCAGAAGATGCTACGGCAGAAGACTGAGGCAATACCGAGTTCGACGGGTTGGGAACGAACGATTGACCTAGGGCGGAGCTAGCAGAAGATAGAATCGCCGGGTCCACGAGCAAGGATGAGGCTGCTGCTGGGGCTGATGTAGCTGACTGAGCCGGAGGAGGAGGCGTCTGCGAGGCTCCCTGTACACCTGTGTTGGCGGACGAAGCAAACGGAGTAGTTGCTGCGGGTTGCAGAAGCGCTGGCACAATCACAACAATTGTGATTTGCAGGAGCGGGTCGGTTGGAACAATGGTAGAGACAGTCGTTGATCCGGTGACTCCTGAAGAGGTAATAAAACGAGTTACGAGACCTCTACCGCCACGAGTCCCGTTAGGATCGTTTGGATCCACGGAAGTAACGGGAGAAGCAGTGGGAGTCGTTGCTGCAGGTTGTAGAAGCGCTGGTACAATCACCACAATTGTGATTTGTAGGAGCGGATCCGTAGGAACAATGGTAGACACAGTCGTTGATCCGGTGACTCCTGTCGATGTTATCAGACGAGTTACGAGGCCTCTACCTCCCCGAGTTCCGTTGGGATCGTTGGGGTCTATGGTAGATACAGTGGCAAGGGTTGTCGGTCCCGGAACTGCCAAAGAGTTGTCCAAAGGCGCTTGCGAGCTTGCGACGGGGGCCCCTGATGAAGCAGCCTGTGATGCGATACCCGCAGCAGACGATGACGGTACGGCTTGTGAAGCAGCAGCAGCAGGCGAAGACTGGCCACCAGCGATGGAATTGGCCAAAGCAGGTGGCGATGTCGCAGCACCAGCAGGCGACGACACCGCTTGAGAAACACCAGCAACAGATGAGGACTGACCATTAGCGATGGAGTTGGCCGCCGCTGTTGGTGATGTTCCTGCACTTGATGGGGTGTTGGCAGGCGATGCGCCTCCGCTGGTAGCTGGAGCAGGTTGTGTCTGCGCGATGGACTGTCCTAGCACGATTGTTCCAGGAACTGAACCTTGTGGCAACACAGTGGACACCGGAACAAGAGCTGACGACGGAATGTTACTCGCGGCACTTGCGGCCGATGTCACGAAAGAGCCGAAGAGTGGAGGGTCGGGCTCAGCAAAGACAACTGTTGCAGGGCCGTTGGACGGGAAGATCGTAGTCACGACTGTTACAGTGCCAAGTGGTCCGGTTCTAGCAGTGCTGCCAGACCTCGTTGATGCGATGCTCACGAACGGTTGCGCCAAGATGATGGTTCCTGGTGTAGTTCCCTGAGGCAAGATCGTGGAAATCGGAGTGGCCGCCGAGATCGATCCAGGACCGGTGAAAAGCACTCGTGATGTGACAAATGAAGCCGGCGCTGCTACGAGGACGGTGCCCGGAGTGTTGCCTGTTGGTTGCACCGTAGAGAAAGCAGTTGGCTGGAGAGTCGGATCCGCAGCGGTAACCGTGATAGTGACGGTGACGAAGAGATCAGGAATTGCCTGGATAACGGTTGGTGGGTTATTGCCGCTCGCTGGAATCGTAGAGATCGCCGTCGGAGCGGTAATCTGACCCGGTCCCGTGAATAAGACAGTCGAGGTGACAGTAATGATTCCCTGAGCCAAAGGATCTCCGGCTCCTGGGACGTTGTTGGCACCCGGAGTTGCTGCTGTCGCTCCGGGAGCAACTTGACTAGCCAAGGGGCTGCTGGCAGCAGGCTGGGGTACCAGGCTGCCAGGTAGAACGGTAGGAGAACCGGGATTGACGCCGCCTTGAGAAGCAGCCTGCCCTGGTACACTGCCCTGCGCAACTGCAGAAGCAGCTCCTTGAGGTTGGACGCTTTGAGGCTGAACAGTGGCTCCAGGAGCCAGCGCACCGGGAATATTGGACTGAGCTCCAGCTGAGGAAGCAGCACCACCTTGAGGCTGAATGGTCTGAGGCAAGACAGCTTGTCCAGGGGTTTGAGCACCAGGAGCATTAGACTGGGCACCTGGAACGTTGGACTGAGCTCCGGGAACATTAGACTGTGCTCCAGCTGACGACGCAGCACCCTGCGGCTGAATAGTCTGGGCCAGAACAGTCTCTCCAGGGGCTTGAACACCAGGAGCATTGGACTGAGGTACAGCTGACCCTCCAGAGCTGACTGGGTTATTCGGGACCGCAACAATGAACACTCCCGGTCGAGAGTCCAGAGGCGCAATAGTCGCGATGGTAGTTCTCGGAACACTGAGACCGGCGGAAGTGACGGTCGATGTGATATATGCTGCCGCGGACAAGACATCGGGGTTTGTCACCGGTTGTCCGGTTGCAGGGTCTGTTGCTGCTGGGGCACTAGGAGTTCCTCCGTTGACAGGAATTGATGCTCCCGAACCAGCGTTGCCAGCGCCGGTGGCTGCCGTTGCACCAGGTGCAGCCAGAGTATTGAAGAGAGCTGTTGGGTCTGCGTTGTTCGGCTGACCGGCCGGCGACTGATTGTTCGGGAGAGCACCATTTGAAGCACCAGCAGAGCCACCGGCTGAAGCCTGGCCGGGAGGAACAGCGACGATAATCGTGCCCAACGTTGTACCTTGCGGTGCAATGGATGAGATTGTCACACGTCCGGGGAGTTGAAGAGTTCCTGTGTACTGAATCTCAGAGGTCACATAAAGACCGGGCTGTACCACGTCACCAGGGCCTCCCGGAGATGATCCGCCGGCCGTTGCCGCAGGAGAAACTTGCGGACCGGATGGTGGCAGCCCAGATTGACCGGGATTCTGACCCGGTCCGCTACCTCCGGTGGCGTTGGGATCCGGCGCTCCAGTTCCGGCAGGCCCGCGTACAGGATCGTTGCTAGCAGCAGGGCTGGCTGGGTTCGGTGTAGCCGTTGCTCCTGAGCCGGGTGCAAAAGAGGCTTCAAGGGGCTGACCATCTGGGCCTGTTGCCGCACCTGGGTTGGCTGCGTTTGAGGGCGCTTGAATGACGAACACTGTACCCGGTTGAGTTCCGCTGGGAGACGCAACAAAGGCATCAAGAGTTCTGGTCACAGTCACAGTCGCAGCCAAGGAGTTCGTGTACTCAATCTCCGTCGTGACCTGAGAAGCCACCAAACCCTCTGTCCCAATGTTGAAAAGGGGCTGACTGATACCATCTCCTCCTGGGCCAGAATCGGTGGGCGACTGGTTCGGCACCACGGACGTTATGAATGAAGGAGGTGAGCCTCCTCCGGCGGAAGCAATTGGGGGTACTGCCACCACAACTGTTCCAGCCTGATCACCGTCCGGGGAAATGATGCTTACTGTCGTCGGGCCGTTGACTGAGGCAGAGCCGGAGTATTGAACAACTGATGTGACGAAAGGTCTGGGATCGCTCTGCCCGGGCGCATTGCTCTGCGGCAAGGGGCTGTCACTTTGTGCAGGATCGTAGCTCTGCGGGAAGGTGACATCGCTCGGCGTGGGAGCATTGCTCTGTAGAGGGGCATCGCTCTGCGGAACATCGCTCGGCGGGACATTGCTCTGCGGGACATCGCTCTGCGGGACATCGCTCTGCGGAACGTTGCTCTGCGGAAGAGGATCGCTTTGCGACGGGGAATTGCTTTGTGCAGGGAAATCGCTCTGTGCAGAGGCATCCGCCGGTCTGTTGATGGCGACGATATAAGTCTCGGCCTTTGGCGGAATCGTCGAGATTGTAGACGGGGCAGACAGCGACTCATTCCCACTCCAGTAAACCGTCGATGTCACGGGAGGTGGATAGTCAATCCTGCCATCAGCGATCGCGACCCAGATCGTGCCACGGGCGATTGATCGGTCATCGGAGGCGGCTGCGGTCGGCGTCGATACTACCAGAGTTTGGGCCGTCGAGATGGGGTTTGATGTGAAAAGGCTCGTGTAGTTGTTGAAGCTCGACACCGCAATCGGGGTTGCCGAAGCTGTTCCGGACCTCGTTATCGTGTAATACGGTAGTCGGAAATCCACAGTCGACGCGCCAGGCGGAAGTTGTCTCCTGGGCAGGAAATTGCCCCCTGCAGTCGCCTGGGCGAAGCTGCCTCTATCCGTGTAAGTCCCTCCATTCCCATACGCGTCCGATGATGAGTTCCCTGAGGGATCCGATACCGATGTATACGAAGTTGCTGAAGTCTCCAGTGTCGAAGTCGGTAGCGCTTCGCAGTTGGATGTAAGCGATGTTGAGAGCGCGACGTAGGCGACGTAGCTGACGACGTATTCGAGCTCGTTGCAGACACAGGCGTCGACCTGGCCGTCGTTGATGGCATCAAGGCATGATTGCGCAAAGCCCTTCCCTCCCAGAAGCGCAAGGGGCAACAGGGTCTTCCACGACCCTGTAAGTCTCGCCATTGTTGCTCTTAAAAGTGAGAGCGGGATTGGCTAGATTCGTAGCATGGAAAACAAAGATCACGGAAGAAACATCCAAGATACTGTAGTTTCCACTTGAAAGGTCTCAGTAGGCCTTGTTGAAGAGTGAAAGAAGTTCACGTTATTTTACAGGAACAAGAGAATTTGAAGGTGACATTCGCGCTTTTCGTATGATTCGAGGTTGCAGAACCAGCGGCACTTGAGGTAGTCTAGATCGATCTATGGACCATGACCTCTCTGTGACAGCATCGACATCAATTTGTCACACTATTGCCAAGTGTTTCTATTATCGAGCACTTCCGATTGCAGACATCCTCGTTGGAGTCGTTCGTCCGCTCTCTATAGAGGGTGCTATGAGATGTTGGTGGTGTGTGCCTCAATTAGCGTGTAGACAGCAGCCGAAAGAGGATGGGATGGGGAGCAACTTCTTACCGTTTGCTATCCACCTGATGACTAGATTCGTGGGGGGATGTACACCTTATGTACGATTTGACCAATGAGTACATCCTGCCATTTTCCCATTGTGATAGGGCTCCTCAAAATAGACATAAGGATTGCAGATCAGATTCCAACGTCGTCGGTAATGGGGCCGGCGCGAAGAATAGACTATGAAGTGGTCGGATTAGGTCAGTAAGCAGTGTACCGGATGCGACAAGGGGGGCAAGAATCCGACTCAATCTCTGGGGTTGCAAGCCCTCCCGTCGAGTCGCATGTGGCCGCGTCTGAGATGCCAAGATACCCGATGTCCAACGTCACATCCCGTCGGCAGGAGCCTCGATGGATCGGGCTCTCTCGGATGCACCCGTTGGGTGGTTGTGGGCCTATGAGATTGAGTTGGCTCCCGAGTTCGATGATGCAGTTGACACTTCAATTCACGAACTCGGCTCGCAGGTGGCCTCGGGCCGAACAAAACAGCACACATTTTCATCTGGAGGCCGGATTCGTAAGGCTGGGCGGTCGAAACCTGTGTTGATGGCAGCACTCGTGAGTGTAGGGGTGTCACGCATTCAGTAAGTGGTATGCGATCCAATCTCACCGGGCCGCCAAGCCATCTGGCCTAGTTGCCTAGTCTGATGTCTTACATGGTTGGATCTGCTTTCATGAAATAAACGTCATTTGTTTGGTGGGGTTTTGACGCCCCTGTTCTCGGTTATCGAATGTCTCACAGCCACTTCAAGCCTTTCCAGTCATTGATTTTGAGCGAAAGTGTCTGGTTTTCTGCATCAAAGGCCGCATCTTGCGTCTGCTGCTTTTCACTAGATCGCCACATCGTGAGCATCGTGGCTCCTCAAACGCGGTCCATTCAGCCAGGACCACGATATCTTGAGCCTTACGAGCGCCACATGACCAACAATTCAAAAGACGTTTGAGATGGCGTGCAGTCATGAACTCGGCGGCATTTGGTCTTCGCACATGGTGTTCTCCACGCTTTGTCATCCCTATTTTCTACAGTCGGCCTGGCTACCAGCTTTCCTCAGTGGCATCACCCCGGCTATCCTAACTTACAGTAGCGTCACCCTTTTTGGAAGCTCATGTTGAGGAAGTTTCATAGCCCACCCTATCAACCGTGTTCTTTGCACAACCTCGCTATCAGTAGACTTGGTCTTTCCGCTTTCCAGATGCAGCATGGGATGGTCTTACAGTGTTTTACTGCTAATTTACCCCCTTTTGATTTGGGCACTGAGCTAGTCTGAAACGTTTGAGCGGGCGCTTTTGTCTTCAAACTACTTGTGTCACTTCTAAGCTCAGTCCACCCACCATTCTTGATCCTCAAAATATGCATCTCCCTTCATGCCTCCACCAAAGTATGCCATATGGCGGACATATTTCAAAAATATGTTAAGCGCAGTCTCGTCTGTCGAAGAAGCTCTCCTAGCTAGCACCTCAAAATAGAGCGCCTTCTTTAGATCCTCTGACGATCCCATCAAGCCTTCGGCCGTTCCGCGAAGCAGTCGGGTCACAATCTCCTGATCATCCCAAACATCGCTAACGGCAACATCCTCCCCGCGCTGTCTCGCCTCAGCCTCAACTGCTTCCTGCAGCCCCTCGACACACCGGACCGTCGCGTCGGCAATGACGCAGGACGGTCCGGCAAGGGGCCTGATCTGCACGGGAAACTCGCTGTGCACCCGAAGCGGCTCTGGGTTCAGACTTAGCATCGCCAACCCGGCCCCTAGCTCTTCCGAAGACGGCGATTTCGGCATGGACACCAGTAGGCCGGGCCCAGTGATCACCTTACCGGGCCGGAAAACCAGGGCGACGGAGCCGTTCCTGATGAGCTGCATCAGATCGTCGTGCCGATCTGCGATTGCCTTTGGCCTTGATTCCTCATCTTCTCCCGATGATCGAGGATAACTCCCATCCTCTTTTCCGTCTTTTGGTTCCTCGTATACGTGAACTGCATACCACTGATCACCGTCCGTCGGGACCTTGATCATCAAGACGCGTGGGACGACCGTTTCGCCTCCTGCTTCTACATCTCTGCCGTGTTCATCACCGTTCTCGTTAGTCGATCGCGGTTCCGTGGGGAGCAGTCTTCCCACCATCCCCATGCCACCGAAGCAGTTGAGCTTCGCCCCGGGAAACCTCACTCTCAAGCCTTCATCTTCGATCTTGGCCGGGTAGGGGCTCGAAGGCGAGACAAACATGTTCCCGTATTTGGCATACTGCACCAACGTCCGCGGCGCCCAGCGGAAACCGGGCACCTGAACACGCGGGACGCACGAGAAGATGATGTCACCCGGCAGCCCAGCGGCGCCCTGCAGCGTCTCGACCCTGCGCCACAGTTGACACATCCCGTCCTCGGGCGTCTCCCCGTCGCCGATAAGAGGCTCAACCTCCCCGCGCGCCGTCTTGATGCGCAGATCCAGCAGCGTAGCCAGGCATATCACCTCGTCGGACGCAACCGTCAAGCTGCGGTGCTTCAGCGCGCTGACCAGCATTTGCAGGAAGAAATTCAACGGGTGCTCCTTGCGCCCGGGGGTGTCGGTCTCGTCGGGGAGCTGCCACATGCTGACGCTGAGGTCGCGGAACTCTGCGATGAAGCGGAAGGCCAGCGAAGCTTCGTGCTTGGGGGCCTGCTTCAACAGGTTGACGACCGATTCAAGGGAGAGGAGGCTGTCGCGGAACGCGAAGCACAGCCGGTCGCCAGAGCCTCGGGCCCGTGACGCGCCGGCGAGAACGCCTTCCTGAAGCGTCCACATGCGACGCATCCACGGCGATGTATAAATGTGCGTGGCGACATCGATGAGACCCCTGGAGGTGTCTTCGAAAATGTCCCTCACGCTCGTCGCCTGAAGAACCGCGCTCTTGACGAGCACGGCATAGGCGTTTGCATAAATCTCCCGCATCCTCGACAGGCACAAATTCTTACCGTACCCCGGAGTCGCGGGGCAGCACATTGTGTCGATCCACAGGTTGATCTGCCGGACTTTCGGTTTCGTCTGCACGTTGATTCCCGTTCCCGTCGTTTCCTCCTCCTGGAGCTTATCTTCGACCACCTGATAGGCCATCATCGACCAGTGCATCACATATGCGAGCTGGCAGAACGGCAGCGCGTTCGCTTGCACATTTCCCATCCCCTCTGACCAAACGTGGGAGAGTGCGACGTAGTGGTTTTCGGGGTCTTTTTGAGACTCTTCATCGATGCTGATTGAGGTCAATGCTACCCCGAGACCGCCGTCCTCGAGTCTGCCGATGGCAAAGCAGGGAATGTCCCCCTTTTGGTAGATCTCGATGAGGTGCTCCTCTTCAAAAGTCATCATCCCCGGGCACTCGCACCCAGGACTCTCGTGTTTGGGCACCGCTGGGATTCTAACATTGCACCCATACTCTCGGCAGTCCTTGTGCAAATCAGCCACCGTAGAGTCGGCCTTGAAGTTTTGCAGGTAGTAAAACGCCTCAATGCTCGTGAAGGTGTCCCGAATCTTGCCAATGTCGCCGGGACACCAGCCCGCGTTGACCATGGCTCTCTTAGTTTCGGGGCTCAGCGGATCCAGGAGGGGTGCAATGGTTGAGAACCACCCATATTTGGGTCGGGCTGGGAAGTACTGTTCGTCATGATTCATCTCTAAGCGGCAGTCTCATTAGCTTATTGTTCATCTGGAACGAGGCGGATCTCAGTCATCCTGTCAGAGCAGGGCAGACTGTCACCAGAGTCTTACCCGCCACTGGCCCATGCTCCAGAGCCGTCTGGACCGCCACGTCCAGTGTCTCAGCCACACTGGCCAGACAGGTCATTTCGTCTCTGAAGACCCGAAGAAAGCCGGGGAATCTGGAATCGATGCTGTCAAGAGCCTGGAACGCGGTGTCGAGGCATTCGTCGAGGTGTTTGTGATATTCGTCGCCACGCCGAATGCTCGATAGCCGTCCGGTTTCCCTCCATACCGTCAAGTCCTTGTGCAACGACTTGGTCGAAAGCGCAGCGCTGCTCAGCTCTCCGTCGTCGTCAAAGGTAAAAGACATGATTTTCTTCCGCGCATCATATTCGTCTTCGTCCCCGAGGAATTCTTTGATAAGCGCAAAGAACAGCCATCCTTGGTAGTAATCGAGGACGTTGTAGCTTGAGACTCCGGCTGAGAAACGGCCCTGGAGCGCATCGGCTTGGGTGGGTACGTGTGGATATTGACCGCTGAGAAGAGCGCCGTGCCGGTCCGGGTAGTCGAGGAATGGTCCGGGGTTGAGGAATTGAGCTGTCGCGAGTTTGATGACCGGGTGCTCATTGATAGGGTCGCGTGGCAGAGGAAGATGCTCCATCTTGGACGTTTAAGCAGGTCGTTGGAATGAAGAGAGAAACCATGAAAAATGGCCGATTGTCTGAAAGAAAGAAGATGACATGGGATTGAACAGAGGCTGATGAAGTCCGAACAAGCCAATCACGGACAAGGGCTTTCGGCACTTCGCTGCCTAGTGCAGGCAGCCATTAATTTGATGGGGCCCTATTTTGCTTACATTTAAGACTCAAAGCTCAATACTATCACCACTAACATGCACGTGTCAAATTGGGTCTTTAGAAACATGAAATTTTCCAAAGTTTAAGGCCAGATTTGGTGTTTGCTGATTGAGCCGATATTCTACTAATGTTTCCGTTCACAAAACTCCAGTGTCTTGCTGCACAGAAATAATCCAAATGGACTTATGATTGATTATATAGCTTTTTAAGCAGTTGAAATGCGAACCCGAAGGCCACGCAGCTGGAGTTTTGTCAAGTCCATCATTGCCAATTGATCGTGAAAGTGCACTTCAAGCCTGAGTGATCACTCCAAGGGACGTTTTTCGCTTCCTCCGGACCTTGAACGACGATAGTATCTGGATGAATCACCTCCATGTGCACAGGCGTCAGGCCCACCATCGCAACCCTGTCCATTCGATTAGGCGGGAACGGCGCGGTCCCGTCAACTCCCCAAGTATGCCCAGGCTCTTCACCACGGACAGCCTTCCACGCATCAACAAGATGGTTCCCTTCGATGAGCGTTTCATCCTCTGGGAGAACCGGGTTAAAGTCTCCCGCGACCAGGCCGTGGCCCGCCTCACGGAGTACCTTGGATGCAAGCCAAAGTTGATGGGGCCGCAGAGACGGTATCCTGGCAAGCGAGTCGAGGTGCACGTTGATGAGCTGAATGCGCTTGAATGTGGGACGCCGGAGGATCGGCGAGGGATTGGACGGCAGGAAGATCTCACTGCAAAGTGCGTCTCTGCCGTAATACGACCGGAATTTGATGCGCGAAACTCGCCCGAGTGCCCCGTACCGAGCTCTGCCTAGATGTCCGAATCGCGCCTTTGACACGAGCGTCATGGTCGCGAAGAGGTGGCCGCCCCAGTTGGAAGTGTCTTTCTCGCTAGAATACCACTCGTCGCGAATCTGCCGATTCATCATAATTCGGGGTACCATGCCCTTGTTCACCTCTTGGAGGAAGATGACGTCCGGAACCGGCGCGTGGTCAAGGATCCTGGATAAGAGGTAAGACAGCCGTTTGGCGGGAAAGTCGGCAAATGCGTCGACGTTCCATGTCGCTATCGTCAATTTCAAATCGGGGTCAAAGATTTCAGTCGCCTCAGTTTGCGGGCTACTGCTGGTGGCATTTTCAACCGATGTCCATTCCGAGGTTTCCTCGTCGAACTCATGCCATGACTGGGGAACGGGCGTGAGGTCGGGTTGATCTGCGGGTCGCGTCACTACCTTTAGCGGCAGACTCTGCGTTTTGAAAATTGAAAGATAATTACCCATGTTGAAGTTTTTCAATTGTGCATGAAGTTGTGTGATTTGGTGTGTAAGTATTGTTGGTAGGTGATGACGGTGTTTTAGTTTTAATGCCGATCTGTTGGTAAACGGAGAAAGCTAGATGCCCATAGCGGTAGTTAGTCACCGCACTAAGGTTCTCCGCAACACGGGTACATGCAGGCAAATAGGCAACCTTGGGCGCCATGAAATCACCCCTAAGAAAGAAAACATAGTGAATCTTATGCAGCCAGGACAATTCTGATGCAGCCAGTTGCCTGCTCAATATGATCGCGCGCTGGAGGCTTTTGAAACTGTGATTAAGAGATAGCACACTAGAACGGACAGAAAGGATGTATAATAAATCTCAGGGACATCACCTTGAGGGATGTCCATTAGGAACAATTATCATTCGGAAGTTTACTTCAATTATCCAATTATTTAAATTTCTTGGCCTTCCCAGGAAGCTGAAAGAACGCAAGTTGAGCCTGCTCAACCAAAAACCACAAGGTCAGTCGCCTATATTTTTTTCATCTTCAATTTTCTGTCATTTCTCATTACAACATGTGTCTCGGTTACATATTCAAAAGGCTGAATTTCATAACATTTATCTGGGTAAGGGAGTAGTTGATTTACAACATGCAGGAAGGTCGGTGCACGCATGAATATATCATAAAATTCATGATACCTGTATGGGTGTTCGTTTAATGCACGTCAGATGACTCACTTGAGATCTATGGACGGGTGATGCCGGCGACCTTGGCTGCATCGCATGTTGTCATCCTCCGGGTGCATGTTGCCATCCATTAAAGAGGCTTTGTCATTGGTGGATTGGCACCCTTCTTAATGTCCCATTTCTGCGGAGGTTGCGCACAAGTTGCATTCTGAAGTGGCAACATGGCCATCGACCAACAGAATGAACCGCTGCCAGACCGGTCAGCGGAGCGCATAATCCCGACACGATGCGCCACCGCAGTGCTGCATGTCGGGCGCGTATCTGTAACACAAAAGACCCCTCAGAAGTCTGAAGATAGCCTATGGGCGGGGAACGAACCACACAACTGCGATGAGTCTGTAAGGCGCATTAGCACCATTTTGTGTGGAACGATACTGCTTGTACTTAAGCTGGCTCATTCACCCGCTATGATGGCCAATTCCCGCCGATTTCATTTTCAGTTTATTGAAACCGCCGCGATGACTTATGAATCAGGCGTGCAAGTTCTCCACCTGAGCATGCCAAGAACCGGCAGCACATCCATGAAGGCTGCCTACGAAGAACTTGGACTGCCAACGTACCATGGCTTTGAATACTTGTTGCGACCTGACGATCAAAAGGCATGGACAGAAGCATATGTTGCCAAATATGAAGGAAAGGGAACACCTTTTGGGCGAAAGCAGTTTGACGAGATGCTTAAGGGATGGGCCGTTCTGTCGGACTGTCCTGTGCTTGGGTTCACGGATGATTTACTTGAGGCGTATCCAGATGTGAGCGAAACTCCTACCTGGTTTCCCCTGATTATTCATCATTCTAACCTCCGTGTCTAGGCAAAAGTGGTTCTCGTTGACCGGGACATCGACAGCTGGTACAAGTCCTTCAACGAATGTGTCGTGGCACCATTCTCTGACTGGCAGGCCTGGGCGGTCATCAACTTTTTCGAGCGCTTCCGGAATCCACAACCGACGATCATGACACAGAAGGTTTTATACAAGATTTTCGACGCTCACGACACGAACAGCTGGCGCGCGAATCTCAAGAAGGCCAATTTGGAGCACGCCGAGAAGATTCGAAGAGTTGTCCCTAAAGAGCGGCTGCTGGAATACAAGCTGGGATCTGGCTGGGAGCCTTTGTGCACGTTCTTGGGCAAGGATGTACCCGACAAGCCGTTTCCCCATCTCAACGACTCGGTTGAGTTTGAAAAGTGGACGAGGGAGTTCAAGGACCAACAGCTCAAGCAGGGTATATTGGCGTTCTTGAAGTACGGCGCCGTGCCGGTCATAGCCGCCGCAGCGACGATCTTGCTGAGGCGGGTCCGAGCTTAAGGCCCCCGGTACCTGGCCTGTTTCGGGGCCGGTAGGTGGGGCCCCGTCGGGCTTGCTCCGGGACTCTTCCGGGAACGTGAAGACCTGAAGCCGTCAAACTGGACATAGTGACAGAGCAGTGATAAAATCCAGCATTCCAGAAGTGTGAGACTTTGGCGAGGGGGTGCTCGGTCCGAGGTGATGAAATCATTGATTCTTGTGACTGAGACAAAGCCCTGGGTCGATCGATCAGAAGTCGGCGGCGGGAGCGAAGAATGCGGCGAGCCTCACCAGCCACATTGAGATTGCGCTAAAATCGAAGCCAACCGCGCACGGAATTCCACCGTCGCGCTCCCGACCATGGCGTGGAAACCCAGGGAAATCTGGCTTGCTTGGCTTGGCAGCCGCATCCTTCGCCCCTTGGCGCCGATCCAGTGGTCTGATCTTAGGTGCCTTCTGACACAATCCTCGGGACAGTAGTAGCGCCGGTTCTCCTGCTCAATTGCTGGCTGCAAGTGAGAACGGCGAACGTTGCCCCGACTCTATTAGTAAGTAGGAGTGCTGGGTCGTCTTGGCAATGCTTCTCGTGGCTCGCTCAGCCATCGCACAGTTGAATCCTTCGTGGGTTGCAGGGCATACTTTGAACCCATTGCACCTTTTTCCATCACTGATCTGTGAAGAGTTACTAAGCCGGCGATGTATTTCACCGCATCAATATGTTGGCCAAGAACGCCAAGTTGCGTTAGTGATTCCAGTGCATTGTATCGTTGAAAATGAGCTACAATCCACTGGCCATAAATACTGCGCGTTGCGTTTTCCAATAATTCATATCAACTCGAATCTTATCGGTCTAATATAAGGCAAGAAAAGTCCTTCACGCGCGAAAACTTCATTTTCAAACTCTTTGCGTCAACTTACCATTAGCGAAACACAATGTCTGGGCTCAAGTACTTTTCTTACAACGACTATGGCAAGACCCTCCTTGAGGAGATGCATTACAGTCAAGCTGTCCGAGTCGGAGACAACATCGAGATATCAGGCCAAGGTGCTTAGTTTCTCCAAATCCCTTCGAGAGAGTGTGAAGGCTTTCTCAGTGCAAGCCCATGCTAATGCTACCTTATCTAGGCGGCTGGGATCCCAGAACAGGAAAGGTTCATCCTGATCTGTTGGAAGAAATCGACCAGGCGTTCTCCAATGTGGACTTGACCTTGAAGGATGCTGGGGGCAAGGGCTGGTCACAGGTTTTCCGAATTCGTCTTTACGCTCTCGATGAAGCGTGGACCCCAGAGGGCATGGGCCGGATGGTAGAGAACATGAAGAAGTGGGCGCCTGACCACGCGCCTATCCTGACAGGAGTCGGAGTTTCGAAACTTGGGCAACCAGGGATGCGCATCGAGGTGGAGGTATCTGCTTATGACCCGCAGGAAGCTCAATAATTGTATCAGGGCAGCCTGAAGGTGGGCAGCAATTGGATGAATAAAATGGATTACGAGATCGCTATTATCTACGTTAAGACTCTACACCTCGACCCAGTTGGTTCTTCTTTCCGTGGGTATCATTAACCTGAGATACATCCGCTCGGCCATCGCCAGGAGGCATAAATTCACCCTTTGGGCGTGAGACTCATGCACGAGACTGGAAACGGCTTATCTCCTGCGCTGCCAATACCATATCGCGACACCAGCCAGAGCAACTCCAGCGGATGAAAAGATGCGCATGGTCTTCTTGACGGCGGGGGCAAGGACCATCTCCGCAGCGACGTGGAAGTCAGCCATCGCGTTGATGCGAGGGTACGGCTCCTCCGGGACATCATGGCCTAGGAAGGTGCAAATCTCCTCCCACCCGAATCCCTTCTCGAGATTCAATACAAGCAGTCTCTCGGGCGGCACCAGAGCCTTGACGCTTGTGAGGCTATGATTTGTCAGTCATGGACTGGGCTTGGAACAGTGAGGATGAGGCTTACTATTCAGTGTAGCTCTTTGCCATGGCATCCTTGAAGCCGGGGTCGCTAGGTTCGAGGCCGCCAGACCATCTATGTGTCATTGCCTTGAAAAGCGCCCTCAACTCCCAGACGAAGCTGTCAAAGTACCTGACAACTGACAAAGGCGGCTGTGCGAGCTTCGCGTGGTATGCACCTAGAGATCCAGCAATGGACTTGGCCCAAGACTCTGGTGTCCGCTCGGTCAAGATGAACTTGACATTGGGATCTTCCAGATACTCTGTGACAATGTTTGGGCACAGGTAACAGGGGCTTTCAACAATACACTGAAGTTGAATCAATCAGTGCGAGCTCCTCTCATCACCAAAACTGAGTTAATAACACTCTCTCACTTACGTCGTATCCAGCAAACAGCTTGTCAAACTCGGCACGTCCAAAAGGCTTGTACGTGTCATTGGCGATAATGGCCTCTTGAAGCGCCCTCATTTGCTGAAAGCCATAGGGCAGCAATTCTGAGATGTGAAAAGGCTTGTAGCCCAATGTCTTCAGAGCCTGCCATAGCCCAAGAGTGCCTGTTCTGCGCAGACCTTAGCCCCCAACACCAACATATGTGATGCAACTTCCGTCTAAACTTACCTGCTTGGACCAAGTCCAATAACCTTCATAGGCCGCTCTTCTGCGGGCGCGGGAAGTTTATCGACAGCGCGGGACATTTTTCGTATGCAATAGATCGGTATGTTACCACAGGAAAGTTTGTCGGATTCGCTCCGCTGCAGCAGCTTGGTTCAAGGGCGGTGTTGCGGACCTTTTACTCGTGACCCTACCTCCCTCCCGTCCACGTGCGGTGATCCATCTCCAGTCTTCTCAACTGCCGGTTTAACCCTGGTGGAGGGAGGGGATGGATGCCCACCGGCCCTTGCCACGTCGTGTTATCAACGACCCCATCACCACGCATGACTCGCCTGTCGCCGCCGGTCGACTGCGACTCATGCGAGTGGGTTCCAAATGTCCGGGGTAATGTTTTGAGTTTACGTCGCTATCAGAGATCCGCAGCGGACTTGTTTCTTCTCTCGTGCTTCTGGAAATCAATCAGTTGATACCCTATCATGAATAATCCTGGTTACGCGCCCGATCTCGGTAGATAGCTTGATAATTCCCCCTCAACCTTCCCTGTTGCGCGGGCTTTGACACATCAACACGTAACGACGAATCAGAAGCTCAGAAATGCCAATGCATCGATAAGCCGTTTATCCCTCCTAAATGCAAGTCTCAGTGTCTCAGCTGCAGCGCGAAAGTGTCGTTGGCTTGTGAATACGCCAGGCTGTTCATCCAATCATTCAGATCAGCCACATCGTCTCAATACAGCCAACCTCAACTCTCACCGACATTCCGATCGTAACAATGCATCTCTCAACACCAGACGGCGCGGGCACGGCCGCAGCGAAGGATCGTCGTCCGCTGAAGTTCTTGCTTCACTGCTTCTCAGCCACCGGTCATGTCCTGCCCATGCAGGCAGTTGCGCGGGAGCTCGTTGAGCGAGGGCACGAAGTCGTTTGGACGACAATCGCCCCCCAAGAAGCCCGAGTTGTTGCTTCGGGAGCGAAGTTCGTCCCAGCGGAGAATGTGATCAAGGTCGATGCCAATCTCGACGGCGCAGACCCGAAGGATATGGCAGAGACAGCGGAGGTCATGTTCGGCGGCCGACTCACGGCCCAAGTGGCTGATATCCGCAAAGTGCTGAAGACATTCAAGCCTGACTATGTCTTGAACGATGCACTGCCGCAGGGCATGGCAGCTGTGTACGAACTCGGAGAAATTCCATCCTACGCGACACTCGGAGTCGTGCCTCTGTACCTCCCGGAAGTCGGGCCCGAGCCCACCGCACATCCGGCGCAGTCTGCTCTCGGCATGCTACTGAGCCAACCGCGGCTGGTGCTGCCGGTCATCAACCCGGAGCGAGAGAAGCTAGGCCTGCCGCCGCTGAAGCCCACAGATGCATTCTCATACAGCCCGTTCCTGCATATTCAGGCTTCGTGCCCTTCGCTTGAATTTCAAGAAGGGCCCGAGCCCATCATCCCTCAAGCACACTATGTCGGGCCCTTGGTCGCAAAGATCGGCAGCTCAACCGCCAACTTGCCTGCGTGGTGGGACGACGTGCTCAGCGCGCCTTCAAAGGGACAGGACGTTCTTTTCCTTACGCAGGGAACCTTTGCCGTGGACCCGACGTCGCTCATCATCCCGGCACTCCAGGCACTCCAAGAAGACAAGCGCTTCCTTATAGTGGTGCCGTCAAAGCTAGGGCATGAGATCCGAGCAAAGGTGCAGATTGAAGACAACGTCCGCATCGCAGATTGGGTTCCTTATGACCAGCTCCTCCCGCGCACGAGGCTGCTCATCACGAACGGCGGTTACGGCAGCGTCACACAAGCGCTGTCTCACGGGGTTCCTCTGATCTGCGCAGGTACTTCCGAGGACAAGAAGGACACGTCTGCACGGGTTTCGTGGGTTGGCGCAGGTATCGACCTGAAGACAGATAACCCCTCTGTGACCCAGGTGAAGGAGGCGGTCTACAAGATTCTTAATGATTCAAGTTACAAGGACAATGCGACTAGAATTGGGGAGGAGTTGAATGCACAGGGTGGTGCGAAGAGGGCTTGCGATCTGTTAGAGAAGGCTGCATTAGATCTAGACGTCAGTAAAAACGCATGAAAGACAGAGTAGCCTCGATGGAACATTTTATCGGAATATTTGGGGGGGTAAATGCATAGATGCGTCATTAGCTATAATAGAGTTCAACGTCAATAAGGAGCCGAAAGTATGCTGCTCGCTTCTCTCAAAAGATGCAACCAAGGCCCTGTCGCAACCACTGGTCAGTGCATGCCAAGCTTCTTAGGCAGCATGACATAGCTTCATAGCCGAAAGTCAAGTTCAACGTCGGCCAAGATTCAACTAAACACGACATAATCGTCACAATTGATCATATCCCAAATGAATAGGTGTGAGTGGCAGGTAAGATTTTTTTTGAACGGATTTTATGTACAGTTTGAGATTCAAATTATCCAACAATCCAACACCGCGACACACAACACCAATAAACTCATCTGGATATCAAATACGAAAAAGAAAACAAGACCCCAAACAAGCATGCGAATCCTTCGTCTACGGCTTACGTGAGCAGATCTTATCCTTCTCGCAATCGAAGGACTGGGGGCTGAGATAAGTGACCACTCTCAGCTGACCCTTGGCCAACGCGCAACCAACATAGTAGTGGCTGCCGCACCGGGAATCCAGCGTCTTGGTACCGCTGTGGAGACGTCAGCACGGGAATTAAGGATCTAGATCGATGGCGTGATGATAACTTACAAGATATCGACCATGGCTGCTTCGTAGTTGTCCATCATCTGATCCGATCGGCGTGTGGAGAAGAACTTGCGGAGGCGGGCCAGCACGTCCACGTCGCTGTTGCAGAAGTACTGCGGAGAGATGTACACCTTGGGCGAGATGGCCTTGCCGCAGCCGAGGGTGTAGTAGAAGCCGGGGCTAGCTCTGCCGGGGGCGTCGTCGGGAAGTATATCCGAGGCGTCTCCGAGGAAGGTCTTCCAGAAGTCCTTGAGGTCCTCGATGGCCTCCCCTGACATGTCGAGGCGGCCGCCGAGGGTGATGCAGTCCATCATGTACTCAAAGGTGGTGTGGCGCGCTCTCATGTACACCTTGATGCGGGCATCCTTGGGCGCCAGACAGTCAATGGCGAGGATGCCCGTCTCGAAGTTGTACTTCTCTGTGCCCTCCCGGAGGAAGTCAAAGAGGGGCTCGGCGTTGAGGGAGTTGAACTGATCTGGCGGCAGGCTGCGGATGGAGCGCTCGACAAGCTCAAGGTTGCTGATGCCCAGCTCCTCTGCCTTGAGTCCGGGGTAGATGTAAATCTTCATGACGGGACCGGTCTTCTCAATGTCGAGTGCGACCACAGTGCCGGCTTTGGGCGTTGTCTCCTCGACAAAGCAGTCAACCGTCTTGGACGTGCGATTGTCATGCTGCAGGATCTGGTTCGTGAAGTGCTTGTACCACTCCAGGTCCAGACCCGGCACCATCTTCTGCTGTTGGAGCTTGAAGATCCAGTCGTTTGTCGCATACCTGTTGAGAGGATCTAGCTCCGTGCCGGCATGTGCACCGATGGGCTCGAAGCTATACCTCACGACGGCATGATTATCTCTTCCCCATTCCCAGCTGAAGTCAATCGGCGTGGAGTCTGGCGTCCCAGGACTCCTCCATCTTCTGACATTGCCGTGGCAATCTGGAGAAGGACCAAGTTCAGGGGCAACAAAGAGGGAGTAGAAGTTGAGCTCGCGGTACTGCTCTGCTGCGCTGTAGCCGGCGTACTTGAGGAGCTTGGAGAACATGCGCCCTGTCCTGTCCCACCAGAATTGGGAGTTGTCGTCCCTGAATCGGAGGACCGAGTTCAGGAAGTCCCAGGGCTCGTTTGACATGATCATTTCACCCATTTTGGCGGCTGTTGAACAAAAAGACTTTGGTATAATTCGAAGGGCGCTGAAGCTGCTGAACACGAATGCAGAGTATTGTTGAGAGCTGAGCCTTGGTCCTGGAGAATCAAGCTCCTCAATTTATCACATGCGACCGCATTACCTCCTCGTCTTTGCATATCTCTTCCATTACACTCGGAGCTGCATCTTCGATGGCTTACAGCTCATTGGTTCGTCCCATGTGGAGGTCGAACAGCCAGGGTACACCGCCAGGGAATCGGCACACAACAGGGTAGATGTTTCGCGCAGGCCTGTCACGTTTCGCGATATCTACGCCCGACCAGGGCACCCTAGGAGTGTTCGTCCGAGAACGAGTTGATCGTCCAGGGCATACGACCAGTGAGCAGGCATTGCCTGGATAACGCCTCATCTGCCGGCCGGGACAGCTCCGACGACGACTCCGACGACGTGACGAGTAATTCCGTATTGTCACATCCGTGCGACAGCGCGGCACCGCAGCCACAGGCTGCCCCCACAGATCGAAGCTCTGATATCTATTCATATCAGTGGGAAGAAACGGGTCCCCGGCAGTAATCGCTAAAGTATATTAAATTGCTTGGCCGGCGGCGAGTCAGCCGCCCTCCACGATTACCCCAGAAGCCAAGATGAGCATCGACGAACGTCCCATCGCTGCCCAGTCTGTCCAAGCGTAACGGCGTAGGTTCGTGAAGTTCGGGGCCATCCGCTCCCAAGCCCACGGCGCGGGGTGACAGTGGCTGCGGACCCTTTGTCCGAAAGTTTAAGCACCTGCTGGATTGACAGATAACAATATGCTGGACGCCGCGAATTGATATCTTGATAGGGAGCTGTCTGTATGACTCGCCAAGCGGCTCCCACTCCCGACAGCGGCGATATGCGTCATATTACGGGCGTGATTCCCTCCCCCTTTGGGAACGTGATGCCGTTCCCGCATCCCGAGAACTCGTACTCTGCTGCGCACGAGAGTATTCTTGCCCTTGTCAGGTGATCCGTCGACTACGCGTTGCTCCGTTCGTTTCATATGCTACAGTCCCTCCGCGCGGTATCGTACACAGGCGGGGTCTTGCAACCTTACTGACTAGCTGCAATGGCGGTGCTTGGAATTATTGTGCTTCTGGTAGGTCTGAGGGACGAAAACTTGACTAACAGATTGATACTAATCTGGCTCGATCCCAGGCGATCTTGGGAGTTGTCGCCAAGTGCGTTTACAACGCATTTCTACACCCACTTCGCCACTATCCTGGTCCGAAGCTGGCTGGTGTTACCCGCGCTTACTATCTCTGGTACGATGTCCGTGGGGTAAGCCACTGGAAGGTCAAGGAATGGCACGAGAAGTACGGCGAAGTCGTCCGAATTGCGCCGGGTGAGCTCTCGTACACTTCCAGCCAGGCCTGGCAGGCAATCTATGGTAAGGGTTTTACACCCATTAGTCGAGCCTTTACATTTACTAACATGATTCAGGCTTTCCCAATCGGGAAGGTAATGGCAACTACGAGAAGGATGCCCAATGGTGGAACAAAAATGTCAATGGTGTTGAGAACATTCTCACTGCCGACGATGCCGGTCACAAGCGCATGCGTCGCCTCCAGAACCCAGCCTTCTCCGACAAGGCACTGAAGGCCCAAGAGTCTGTCATCACCGGCTATGTCAACCTTCTGGTCCATCAGCTTCATGGCCAAGTCTCAAGCCCCGACACGTCGTTGGTGGACATGAACTCATGGTACAACTTCACCACCTTCGACATCATTGGTGATCTGGCCTTCGGTGAACCCTTCTACTGTCTCCGGGATGCGCAATGGCATTGGTGGCTTCATGCCGTCTTCGACATCTTCCAGGCCGGTACCTATCTCCGCGCCGCTCGTCGTTTCCCCTCGCCGTTGTCTGAGATGCTGCTGCTTCTCATTCCCCGCCGCCTCATCAAGACGAGAGTTGCTCAGTTCAACTTTGGCGTTGAACGCGTTAACAAGAGGTTGGAGAAGAAGACTGAACGCCCCGACTTCAGTAAGTGTCCCCTTATCGGGCATGCTAACGTAACTGCTGACCGACGGTGCAGTGTACTATGTTCTCCAAGGGACTGATGAGAAGGGCATGACCATGGAAGAAATCTACGCCGCTGCCCAGGTTCTCATCGTCGCAGGCAGTGAAACCACAGCAACAGCACTCACCACCGCCACCTACTACCTCTGCGAAAACCCTGACACCCTGACGAAGCTGACTGCTGAGATTCGCGACACCTTCGAAAAGGAGGACGACATCACGATCCAAAGCACGGCCAAGCTCAGCTATCTCAATGCCGTCATTGAGGAGGCTCTTCGGCTTGGTCCCCCGGGGCCCGGCACCTTCCCTCGAGTCGTTCCTGATGGTGGAAGAACAGTATGCGGCGAGTTCGTTGCTGGTGGCTACTCCGTCGGTGTGCACCACTTGTCTGTCAACCGCTCGCCGGTCAACTTCCGCGAGCATGATGGCTTTCATCCCGAGCGCTGGCTTGGTGATGAGCGTTTCGAGTCGGACAAGAAGAGTGCCGCTCAGCCGTTCTCTTTTGGTCCGCGAAACTGCATTGGCAAGAAGTAAGTCCCGACCTAGTTGCTGGATGTTGTTTTGTGATCTGAGATCTGACATGTAAATGCAGCTTGGCATATGCTGAGATCCGCGTCATTCTCGCACGTGTCGTATGGAACTTTGACATGAAGTTGCACCCTGACAGTGCTGGATGGCTGGGACGGCAGAAGATGTTCACCACGTGGCATAAGACTGAGATGAAGGTTCATCTGTCCGCTCGTGCGAGATGAAACTCTCCAGTTGAGGGCTTCCACAGTCTTTGATTGAACAGAGTAAAACAGTCTTGCAATATCTCTGATGTACATAAACCTTCTGCAGGATACGACTTTAAATGTAAACAATTGATTGAACACGTTGTATGCACTACGTGAATGGAATTGACCGCAAGAGGCTCAGGTATTATTGCAACGAAGGATCCACCGGAGTACATGTACTAGGCTCCTCTACCATCTTCTGTGGCCAAGCCAACCACTCACTCCAGTACGTGCCAAGATGGGCGGAGATAGACTGGACAAGAGCCTTCCCAGCATTTGCATAAGCCCAATAGTCGCCAGACAGATGCAGAAGTACGGCCCAGTATGCTAGAACCACGAGCGCCTCTGGTCGTCGTTGGTCTAATAAATTGACATACTCCGTTGGAATTCTGATTGACCACTCTTGCACAGTCGCCCGCCGTCTGCCTGGAGTGATTCCAGGCTTATTCTGCACGTCAAACATGAGTTGCAATGCATCAATAGCTTCGCCGCATGCCGAGCGCGTTGGCTCGCTGAGATCGCTTTTGTCGAAAAGCTCCACGAGACCCGCGCACTCAGTGCCCCTGTCCATCTTGTCTGGCTCGATGATGATACTTTCCACGAATGGCGAATCTGGGCCTAGATGTGCCACAAGGTGACCTCGCAAAACACTCCAGGAACCAGCGACGATGGTGCGAATGCCCCGGTGGAGGTTCATGCAGTGCACCAATTTATCCAGCACTGTCGCGAAATTGCCTTGGTGAATGAAGGTGTCGAACAAGACATGTTGACCGAGCCAGGTCGAGTAGAGGAATATTGGAAAGAAGTTATCGTTCGAAACCTCAGTCTTGGTAAGATTAAATTGGGATAATGCTCTTGTTTGAAGTCGTGTTGCTTCGGCACGGTAAAATGCTTGGTCTTTTCCAGGGAGGGTGCTCATATGAGCGGCCGATAGCGCCAGCAGTTCGTCCATGAGATATGGCGTGCCGAGTGCTTGCTTGATGGACATTCGTTGAAACTTCTCCCGCGTCGAGTCCCCAAATTCCATCTCAGCCCCTAGCTCGTGCTCAAAATGGAAGAGCAGCTCCATATGCAAAAGGCCATACGGCTCTGTCGGTGGATACTGTGGCCGGTACATGGGTTGCTCGATTAGGACAGAGCCAGCCGCCACAGCGGCTGACTCTGTTGATGCAGCTGGGCTCGGACATTGGTTTATAAATGCCGATGGCGAAGGTAGAGTCGTTTCGGTGTCGAGATATGAGCAGCGGCGGAGGGCCGTAGAACAGTTGACGCATGACGGGCGGCTCTCGTCGCATTTAACGTGGCGTTGTTTGCACTCTTTGCAGCCGAATCGCGACTTGCGATGCGGCGTCCTCTGGCGCATCCTACTGAAGAGACCTGAGCGGATGAGGATATATAACGATGCAAAGAACAGCGTCCAGAATAGAGATCGCCGGGGTAGTTACAAATTCCGGGCGTCGGCGGCGGCGATACTTTGCTCACAGTTTCGGATTCGAAGACGTTGAATCAAGGTGCAGACCGGAGAGATTGAATGAAGGGTCTAGACTGTTATCCCCGGCAGGACCAGCCCAGACACTCCTTTAAAGTATCCAGATGATCCACGTCGTTGGGAGCCAAGCCACCCCGGTGCCGCCGGTCCTAGCCTGCATTCTCCAGATCCATGCACTGTGCTCGCGAAGGCAAAGCAACTTTACGGATCATGATGTAAAGATTTCTCTATCAACTACGACATTAATTTCAGGTAGGAAATCGTCTTCAATTGCATGGGAGCTTTCAGTAAAAAGTACATCTGAAGATATCATTGAAACATTTGCTACAGAGGGATATTCGTTTGTTCTTGTGTCGATGGGTACTAGTGCGTCTCTATTCGTGAGCACCGACAAATAGCATCAACGCATCAAGACGGTAATAGCTTAAACGATAGTCAATGTAATAATTAGCTTAGACTAGCAATACGTAAATATGGTTGTACTATAACCCAATCATCAGGTGGACTCAAGAATACTGAACTTCTTTTGTTGTAGCACAGTTCGTAATTCGTGAAGTATCACTGGGTAAGATGACGCCAGGTCCATCGCAAGGATCGCAAGGCAGTGCCTGGTGGATCGAAGCTGTCGTATTCCAAGAGCCCGCGTATTGAAAATTGAGCGATTGGCAGACAGTTCCAGCCGTATTGCCAACCAGTCGGAATTGATTTAATACGGGTGGAGCGTAGTGGCGCTAGTCTCTTTTGAGGCGCCGATCTTCCTCGCGGTTTATTTTCAATCACACTGACTGGTTGGTTGTCTTGGCAAAGTCGAAATCGAAGTGGCTTAATGTCTCAGCTGTCGGAAAAAGTTCTCGGTGAAAAGGGAAGGGGAAAGGAAACAGAAAAAAAGAAGGAGGGGTTTATTGGTCGAATGAGCAAAAGAAATTGATTTCGCCCGGACTTGAACCGGAGACCTTCAGTGTGTTAGACTGACGTGATAACCAACTACACCACGAAACCATGTTTGCTGATGGAAGGCCGAGTGGAATTGGGCACTGAGTCCCTCGCGACGACTAGCCGACGTTGCGCAGTAATTGGGTGGGCGTCTTGTCGTACAAGTAATCCAGCAGGATCACTCATGCCCAACTGCAACCTGTGGAAATTCAAAATGTGATATTTAAACCTCAGACCAGAGACTGTTCCGCCTGTCCGCCGAAGTTTAACGCTCTCGTTCATCTGATGCTTTCTTTGATTCACACTCCAAGATACCTAGTTTTGCGGAAGCAGCCGTCAACAGCTGGCTCTCCCGCCAAGATCAAGATTACTCAGCCGGACCAGTCCAGTCGGCTCTCCGCGTGCTTTGTCGGCATTCGGAGCGTCGCGTTCAGCAAGCGAGCCACCACGAGTCTTTCACCCTCACGAACCATCAGACCATCCTATCAATCCCCCATGTCCAATACCGAAGCCGACGAGACCACCTCGCTTCTTCCGACCCAATCACCCAAGCCCGATACCGTCGAGGACGAAGAAGAAACCATGAGCAGCCAGCTGTACTGGAAAGTCGGAGCCGTCTTCGGCGCCACCGCCGTCGGCTTCGGCGCCTTCGGGGCCCACGGCCTCAAGAACCGCATTTCTGATCCCGCAAAGATCGCCAGCTGGACGACCGCAGCCCACTACCAGGTAAATCTCCGTCTGAATGAATTTTTCCGATGAATACTGATGAGAATTAGCTCGCACACTCGATCGCTCTGCTCATCGCCCGCCAAAACCCCGTTGCCGCCGGTTTCTTCACCGCTGGCATGACCATGTTTAGCGGCAGCATTTACGCCCTCATCCTCAACCCCGACCTCAAGGTCCTCGGCCCTGTCACCCCCATTGGCGGTCTCGCTTTGATTGCTGGATGGTTGGCTCTCGCTTTTACCAAGGGCCGCGTCCGCTTTTAAGGTGCTTTGAAGGTTGCCTTGCAAGTGTTGTCGCCGTTGCTGCGGTCTACAACTACTAGGCTCAACATGTACTTCTACTTGTATCAAATCCTTTTATACCATCACGCGCACTGCAATGAAATTCTCTGCTCCCAACCGAAATCTCATAGTTGGACTCGAAATATCTTGCCGTACTCGATAGTCAAAATCGGTTGGCGTCGGCCATTGTCGCGCACTGTCGATACGTGAATTCATGCAGCCGTCTCTCGACCCAGCCATGCTACATGTCATCACCCCAGTCGGGAAATACCCATCCGAACAAAGTCTTCAGTTCACCCATCTGCACTTCAGCTGCGCTGTTGCTAGGAGTAGGATAGTTCAGCGGCGCGGTGCCAACACCTTCAGACGCCTTCGCTGTGTAGTCGCTCGAGGCTACCGCTGTTGCACTACTTGGAGTACTCCCGAATGATTCTGTCCCCGACCCAACGGTGTCTTGTTGGACATTCGAGACATATCGTCGCGCGATTCCAGCGAACTCGGATATGATGCCACCTGGCAATGCTCCTTTCGACGCGGAGTCAATCACGCCAAAGTATCGAGAAGCAGCGTGCAAAAGCGCAATATTCTCTTCGGTCCTCGCATGGTGCGGGTTGTGAATGACGAAGTCGAAAAGAACGAAGAGTGCCGACAACGGCATTGTCCCAGATATGCTAGTACAGCGCAGCCGGCGCGTTAGTAAAACACCGAGAAGAGGTTTCACCTATGCCTGTCATCAACTTACAAGATGGGAACATGAGGCTCAAAGTCAATGAAGACCATCAACCCGACTATGCTGCGAGCAGCATTCATGAGGGTTACCTTGCTCCTATCACGATCTGCCTCTTCCTCTCGGCTGATGTGGATGGATAGTCTTTCCAACGAGAGTACAACGCTGTAGTAGGCATAGTTGGTATGCAGAAGCACTGTTTTCAAGCTGGGTATGAGGTCGAAATCATGCTGCTCAGCCACTTCTCCTGGTCTGAACGCCAAAGGGATGGACATCCGCCAACCCTCCAGGAGACGCCGAACGCGGGCAATGGCGGTTGCTGTAGCGGCCTTCGATTTCAAAGACGCACTGATCGAGAACAGCGATGAGTATGCGATTGATGAGATTCTGGCGAGGCGAATAGCAGATGTGAACCAGTCGTAGTTCCCAAAAACGGATTCTGGAGCCAAAGGCATCACGCATCCAATGTCATCATCGGCCAGGAGCTTGAATGAAACTTATTAGCCGGCCGATTTCTATCACCCGAAGGAATCTGGCAATCATACCGAGCTTTGGCATTCTGAGAAACTCGATATCTTTTCCAAGTAGTACACCGTCCAGAATGTTCTGAGGTGACCGGCATCGCAATTCGACGACTTATGATATTTGAGCGTTTGTGCCATCCGTGCTGCCTCGGAGATAAGTGTTTGATCAAGTTGGAGACAGCAAGCATTCATTGCAAATATAGACTGCGCAACGTAATTATCAGCATCCAAATGCAAGGTGAGACCGCAAGGCTAGGAATGGTATCATGTACTTACCATTGCCGTCAAAGCCTAGCATTCGAGATTTATGGTTAAGTTAAGGAATCAAGAGTATGAAAGGGGGAGGCAGGAAAAATGGGTGGCTACATACCTGAAGATTTACTAGCGTCACCGGCGGCGCCAGTATGTCGGACAACTTCCCCAGTGATACTTGAAAGAGGTCCCATGCCAGTCCGACATGTGGAACGAAGCTTCCATGCTGAAAGAATTGACTTCCAAGGGCCAGTATCGTATGGTACAGGGCGGAAAATGCTGGATTCAACTGCAAAATATCATCCACGTAGATATCTGAAGCTTGAAGCATAAACTCGTCTCGGTCAAGGAAGGGGTACACGGGATGCAGGTGCTCAAAAAAGGCTTTGCTATGTCAGACCTAAAGTGAATCGGTGATGAGTAGGGGGAAATGGTCGACCCACCCAAGAGAAAACTAGTTGCCATCTGTGGTTGAAGCAAGACTGGATCGGCCTTTTGGAATTCGATTCCGTCCCATCTGGAAGTCTGCTTTTGACAAACACGTTTCTTGATGAGGTCATCGAGGTTCTCAACCAGCTCTTGTAAAGTGTTCGTGCCAAGTCTTCCAGCTAGAGATATCAATCGATCATTCGAAAAGAATGATACCGTTGAACTTTGAACTGGAAAACGGTTAGGAACAGGTGAAACCAGCGCCTTAAGCGTTGTGAAAACACAAACCTCTGTCATCGGGTGCCTGTCAAAGCAGTTTTCTCAGTATTTGATTGCAAAATCTCGCAACAAGCATGGTTGTAGGAAGCGTTGTCCCAACTAACCTTGATGACTGTGAACTCATCACAAAGAACAGCACTCTGAGGGCCACACCCGAGTATGCGGTCGATGTAAAGTCCGTCTTCGGTGGTATCGTCATCATACCCTTCAGGATGGCTGGGAGAATCTGTGAAAAGTAAGGCTGCAGGGACTATGAGATATGTCAGATTTTGGCCTAGAGGAGATTTCACTGGCTCGGGCAAACGCCTCACCTTTCACCCTTGCCCTGCGTCTGAAAGTGCTGAAGTTGCAAGACTCATTGCGATTCTAGAAAAATTAGTGATCATTGGAAAGTCCATGACCCGAGAAGTTGACACGCGATGAGCAACTCACAGCACAATGAACACAAGCGGTTGGAGTTTCGGATGTCGCATGTGATCTTGGAGCTGGCACTAATGTGGTAGGGTGTCATCCTGGGGTTCGGTATCAGGCAGGGTATGCGCTGCATCTGTTGATGAAGAGCGCATGGAATGACACATACCCACACATCGAACCTTCCGAAGTCTGCACTGATCGCAGGATTTGTTCAGCTTCATTTCAATCCAGTGACTTGTAAGGACACAATTCGGAGATGGCGGCTTTCGTTTGCTGCTGAATTTAGGCAGACGCTGTCAGCCTGAAAAGTCGCGCCACCTATTACAGCAGAAGCGGGGCCAGAGCCTATATATGATAGCATGACGCTGATGTAAGCGGTGGTCTTGCCAAGAGTTGTCTCAGCGCGAAAGTACCTTACGGCATAGACATCTTCTTGGCGTTGGCTATGAAGGTATCATTGACCCGACAAGAGCAGCTGTGGTGAGACATTTGATGTATCCGAACGCTGAAGCTCTGATATGTAACGCAGGCAATATGAAGAAAACTGTAAGCTTTGTGCGATTTTCTGATTAAGAGGTCAGATTCGTACACGCTCCTCAACCCAGACATGCACCAACGATTGGGCACTGCAAAGCGCCATTGAACAGCGAAGACTTGGTGATAGACTGGACCCTATAAAAGTATGTAACCCACAGATTTATACTAGAAAAGACATGAACCAACGGCATTACGCGGGGGCATCACCAAAGACCTTCAACAGGCCGTCCGCCGCATGCCTCCCAAGCCCATCAAGATTTCCCATACCCAAAAGCTCAAGAACACTAATATCAAAACCAAACGCCTGTCTCCACCAGCTACGCATTTCCACGCCAACAAGAGAGTCCATGCCAAGTTGCGACAGGGGGACGGTCGTGTTCAGGTCTTCATCCGACCTCAGGAGGAAGCCAAATAGCTTCCTACCAATCTCCCTCGCAAGAAGACTGGTCGACTCTTCGGTCTTCAGAACCGATGTGTCCGACTTTGCGCGGGCCAAGAAAGACTTCAAACCATCGCTGCCGCTGGTTCCTGCGGTCTCGGCGGCGGATTTGCTGGCGTTGTTGTGGTACACCGCCATCCTGCGGTCCTTTCTCCAGAAAGCTCGGCTCTCCTTACTGTTGAGCGGTACATTGGTAGAGAGACCGAGGCCAATGGTGTGCTTGTCAATGTAACTTTCGCCGTCTGCTTTGGCGCCTGCGCTCGATTGAGGAATGAGGATGGCAGCCGTCAGAGCCTCCATAAGTTCCGGTTCAGTAATACCATGGGCGCTGACAGCTTTCATCCTCTTGAGCAAGGCCTCGTCTTGGGAGACGTAGCCAACGTCCTGCACGACGCCGATATCAAGAGCCGAGCATGCGAGACCTAGTCCAGTCCTGAACTGCACGAACGTGTCCAGGAAAGTGTTTGCTCCGGCATAGTTGGCCTGGCCAGCCTGGCCCGTAACTCCAGACATCGACGAGAAGAGCACAAAGAAATCGAGATTGACGCCAGCCTCAATAGCTGCGTGGTGGAGGTTCCATGTCCCCGTAACCTTGGGCGCCACGGCCTGATTCCAGTGGTCTAGGCTCATGCGCACCAAGTTTTCATCGCGAAGGACCATGGAGGCTTGGATGATTCCCTTCAAGTTCGGCGCGTGCGTGATGGCACGAGAGACGTCGTCCTTGTTGATAACGCTGCCTCTGACGAGTTCAACCTGACAGCCCATGCTCTCAAGCTCGCGGACTGTGTCGCTGTCTTCCGGACCTGACCCAGCACTCCGAGACATGAACACCAAACGGCGGGCACCCTGCTCGACGAGGTGTCTGGCAACCGCCCGTCCCAAACCACCGAGACCGCCGACAAGGAGGTAGCTTGCAGAATCGCTCAGCTTCAGCGTTTGAAGGGGCTTTGCAAGCTTTCCCGTGTCGATGTTGAGATTTCCATCAGGACTGCGAACGGAAAAGACGATTTTGCCGATGTGGGTACCTTGCTGAAGATGGCGGAACCCGTCTTGTACCGACGAAGCGTCAAAGACCTTCTTGGGTGTTAGGGGCTTGATATGGCCCATTCTAAGATGAAGCAGAATAGTTTGGAGGAGTCTGCAAAAATAAGATGTTAGTCTGAGGATCACTATTGGGAGACCGAGGAGGAGGTCGTAATGTAACTTACTCCTTCACCAACGACTGTCGTCTGGCCATCTCGGCATCCAGGTAGAAACAGCAGTAGCTCCGACTACCCAGGAAAACGTCCATGTCGAGTTTGCCTCCACCCAAGAAGTCTCGCTTGCCGATCTCAACAAGTTTCCCGAACTCAGCGACGCAGCGCCAGGTGGCATGAAGCAACTCCCCGGATAAGGAGTTCAAGGCCAAGTCCACTCCCCGCCCGTTGGTCTCCTTCATCAAACCGTCGACGAAGCTAGCATCACGAGAGTTAAAAATCCGGTTTCTTGGCAGCCCGAAGGCATCGACAAGATACATGGCCTTATCCTCGTTGCCGACAGTCGCATAGATCTCAGCCCCGGCCATGGTAGCAAGTTGCATAGCAGCAAGACCAACACCTCCCGCCGCACTGTGGATCAGAACGGACTGACCTTTGCGCAGTCCGCCAATGTTGAACAGCGAGCAGACCGCGGTGGCGAACACGGCAGGCATAGTGGCTGCATCATCGAAAGATAGATCCGCGGGAATCTTCTCGCAAAGTCTCTCCGGCGTCACGACGTGGCTAGCAAAAGCCCCGTCAGCCAAGAACATGATGCGGTCTCCCGGCTGGAGATCCTTGACTTGCGGACCGACACGACGAACAACGCCTCCACCTTCAAGGCCAAGGCCCGCTTCGGGATAAGGCACGACGCCCAAGGCACCGAGAACATCCTTGAAGTTGAGCCCGGCTGCGAAAATCTGGACTTCAACGTCATCTCCTTCTAATATTCGCTCATTGTTTCCAGAATTGTTGGCCCAGTGAAGGGTGGTCAAGCGACCAGGCTTTGTCATATTCAGGGACACCCTGGAATCATCTGAAAACCCGACCTTCCTCTCGGACGCGGGCTCAGTAAGCTCACTCTTCAATGAGAATGGATAGATGCGTCCCACTTTGACCACGCCGTCAACAATGGCGTACTCGTAGTCAGGCTTGAGATCCAGTGCGTCGCCTTCTTCCGACTCATCCGCAACTCGAGGTCGAGCTTGGAACCTGTCGAGGACTTCTAGAACAGTGGCCAATGATCCTTGGAGATCATCCACCTCACAGGTTGCCAAGTCCAAAAGCGATTCCGTGCGGATGGTACGAGCTGTGCCAATGATCTGAGCGAACCTGGGGTCTTTACAACCGACTTGGGACAAATGCGTTACCCAGAGCATTCCTGCCCCGGAAGAACTGAGTTCTTCCAGCACGCCTTGGAATGCTCTGAAACGGTCTTCTGAGATGTCCTCAAAGAAGGGATGAGTCGCATCTAGCAGGGAGATAATATCCTGAGGCTCTTCAGGCAACTTGTCACCGAGACGGAGGCGGTTGACAGTGTATCCCTTCTGTTCGAGTTGCAATGACATGGCTTCCGCAAGACGCTCCCCATCATCACAGAGTAGGACGATGGGCTTCTCAGCCTTTGTGGAACGGGGCCTGACTCGAGCAACCATGATAGCGTTCAGTTGGTGTGGCTCTTCAGCGTCACGGATCACAGCGTCAAGGCCGTCGAAACCAGCCTCCTCAAGCTCCTTCTCCCAGCGTGTGGGTGATACGTACGGCTGCTCTGGCCTGCCATCCGGTGCACCGTACCACCAGCCGGGAAGTGTGCCGAAGATGTAATTCGGCCACTTGGACGGACTGTCAAGTTCGTGCAACAGAAGCCTGCCGTCTCGAGGATCAAGCAGCTTATGCACGTGCCTCAAAGTCTCTTGAAGGCTCTTCGTCGCGTGGAGGACGTTCGTGGCAATGACAAGGTCGTACATCTCATCGTCGACGAAGCCCTGCTTGGAAGGGCTCTTGCTAATATCCAGAACACGGTACTCAATGTTGCGGTACCCAGTGAAACGTTCTTTGGCTGCGACGAAGAGTCCGGCGGAGATGTCTGTGAAGGTGTACTTGGAGTAAAGAGGCTGGCCGACTGGCAGAATCAAATGCTTCAACATGCTGGCGGTTGAGGCCCCCGTGCCGACGCCAATCTCCAAGATGCGCAGATTGGGTTTGCTGTGGGCAAGATGGCGGATGAAGTCTGATCTGTCGCAGGCGTCTGTGGCGACGTAGATCTTGGTGAGAGTTCCATCGGCCAGGAGCATCTCCAGAGCATCCGTAGTACCACTGCAGAGCCCGTCAATGTTTCTGAGTACCTTCTCAATAGACGAGGCACAATCTTCGACCGGGGTTCCCTCCATCTGTTTGATGAGGGTATCGATTCTCTCGAGAAGGGCGGTGTCGTCAAGGGATGTCAAACCATCGCCTGCCTCCCTAGCAACCTGAGAGTCGATCCATGACATGTACTTGTGCATGTGCTCTGGCAAAGTGTCTTGAATCAGGTTGCCGTCTCTGATTGACTTGATGCGACGTTGGGAATAGACAAAGCACATGCGGACCATCTTATCCAGCAAAGGCGTATATAGACGCCGAGGCACCTCATGCTTGATGAGTTTGTTCGCGTGAGCCAGGTATTTTTATAGGGTCTAGCGTATTCACAGATCCTAGGTCCCATATTTTGTTTGCCCATTCAGTGTTGATAGCGAGCTCTTCCGTTCCGCAAACTCTTTACTCTGGCCCCTTACGAAGGCCTCCCTTCTCAACGCGACCGCCCCCCACGTATTCCTCTCGCCCATAGCCAAGGAGATGTATAGCACGTCCATATAATCCTGGGACCGTTTCTACCCGGAGACTCGCCGTTCGACGTCTCGTTTGATGGCTGGTTGGGGGTGTCTGTGATGGCACGGGTTAGCAACATTTCGTCATGTAGATAGAATAGGCACCGACCAACTGGTTTCTTCATCACGAGGATCTTCTCAAAGTTGAGCCGGAGGTCTCTTCACCGGGTCCGCGGTCGTAGTTGTGGAAGTTGTAACGGGACATCGGCATCGAGGGTCTGAAAGAATATGGATGTTCGAAGGCTGCTCTTGGTCGAGGCCTGCGACAATACAAAAGAAATAACGACGGTGGATACAGCTGGAGAGTAAAGGGAGCACCATCTCTGACTTCTTGGATCGCCCCTGGTCTTCTCCTGTCGGTCAAAGTCAAGCAGGACACGACAGGAACAGAAGAATGCACCAGCGAAAGACGACAGTAATTTGGAGGTGAGATGGGCAGGGAACCTATTCCGTTAGCTGATCCAAGAGGAGAGAAAACTTAGCTTCGAAGGTCAGTTCGTCTTGGCTTCCCCTGTGGAAGGGTACTGGACCCCAGCACCACGATGAGGTGCGAACTGATCGCTGGGGGGACACCCCAGCAAGCTGAGATGCCCCCACCGCTCTTCGGGGAGCGGTGGAAGGGCGGAGCCCCCTAGCCAGCGGCTACATCAGCGGCAAAAGCACTGGGTTTGGCCTTTTTCCTCTCCTCATCCAGGGCTTTGATGATGAGTCCTAGGAGCTTGTCAGGCTCAGGAATTTTCCCACATTTTTCCGTCATCAACTTCTGCACTTCTGTAAGAGCCTCGTGATGCTGTGAAGCTTCAGTCCTAAGCCCTCGCAACTCCTCCAAGATCTCGTGATGCAGGTCGTTAGAACGACGCAGTTCAGTCATAAATCCCAGGAGAAGCGCCTCGAAAGTTTCAGGCGGTGGGGATTGGCCGTCGCCCACTTTTGCCGTCATCAACGATCCGACGTACTCGGCAGCATAGTCTCGGGGGTGGCGGTCTATATGCCAGTTATCAAGGACTTCCGACACATGGCGGAGCCGCTCCAGTGTGCCGGCTTGAAGGTCGGTGAACCAACGGGGGAAAAAGGAACTTGCTATGGAGAGCAAGAAATTGAAAAAAGTAGTGAGCGAACCTAAAACGGTCCAATAATCCATGGTTCAATCGGAGGGAGGTCGATTCCCGAGCGTATTTAAAAGTCGTGGTCGTGTGTCGTATGTCGCTGTCGAAACTGCCGAAAGTCGGGGTCGATGTCGAGAAGAAACGAAGAAACGAACGTCTGAACTGACTCCTGGATATATAAAGCACTGTCGAGCCTGTGGACAGACTCCTGCCCGTCCGTCTTGTGTCTTCCCGAAGGAAGGCTTGATGGTTTCATTCCATAACAGGTAGCGACGGCCCCAATACAGGTGTAGTTTGGAAGCCTTCGATGCCGGTGCGGAAGCTGCTGATTTGGAGGCAGGGGGAGGATGTGGCCAGTTCAGGACATATGGGACCGGTTTCTCGTTTGAGGAAAGCAGTCCCTGTGAGGAAGGCGGCTCTTGTCCGGAAGGCAGCTCTTGTCCGGAAGGCGGCTCTTGTCAGGAAGGCGGCTCTTGTCCGGAAGGCGGCTCTTGTCAGGAAGCGAGTTTCCACAGCCCTTGCCGATTCTACCGATAATTGGGGCGTTCTGGAAGGAAGAGGCGAGGACTTGCTCGCTCAGAAAGAGGGCCATGATGAGGTTGAAGAGCAGGGATGCGACGGTAAGATCTGGGCCTGCGAGGAGTCGTCGCCAGGGCCAGGCACGCCAGAATGTGAGTGAGAGTTGTTGGACATACCTACGATATGGTGTAAGGAGACTTGGTGCGCTGTGACTTTGCCTGTTCCGCATGTCGAGATTGTTTGTACGCCTCAAGCTTTTCTCGAGACGGATGTTTCTGGTCGTAGGCTGCAAGTTCTTGGACCAGGTGCTGTTGCTGTTCGCTTGCGCACCATCTTTCCACGAATTCATCCGGGGTACGGGGAACAGCACCGTCGAAGTCAAACTTTACGGTGCGTTCGTGTGAGCTGGTCATTGACGCTAGGACTCAGGTACGGTCGGCCTGCACGGGCAGTGGAATCCCAAATTCTGGAAATATTGCTTGGCTTCTGAGTGTCTCCCAAAGAAGATCTGCCTTCCTTCGTAGACAATGGACATCCTGTCGAAAAGGTCGTACGCGGACTGCGGGGCTTGGTACAGGGGGACAGAAGAAGTATCCCCAAGAAGATCTGCTTGCGGACGAAGATTTCTGCAGAAGTTTATCGCGTTGGCACTGTCAAGGCTTCTCGTGGAGTTGTCCCAGCACTGGAACTTCGCACCGATGAGCGCAGCTTCAAGGATGCTGACGCGCTTTCGTTTACCACCGCTGACACCGCAGACCACGTCGTCTTCTACGAGGGTATCATCGGTATGAGCCAGGCCAAAGATTGCCATTATAAACTACGGTTGACAAGGTCAAATTGCTGGCGGGAGAATCCAGGAGGAACATGTCAAACAGTGCGGGCCGCGGGCGCGGCTTGCGAAGGTAAATGTTTCTCCCACTGCCAGGTGACCGAGGTGGCTATCCAGCTCGGCGTTGTAAGAACATCGCCGCCGAGGGATGAACGGTTGATTTGGACCAATGCCTATCAAACAGTTGGTACCAGCAACCTATCCATACAAGCAACGTGGACAGAAATGGCTAATAATTGCCATCAAGATTGCCAGCCTGGATGGGCTCTCCGGACCCGCTGACGCTCGAAAAGAACAAGGTACTCTTTTGAGCCACCATTTGGGTTGAACTGTTGGGTTTACTCTTCTGGTCAACCAGGCTAGGCAAATGTTTGCGGGAGCCGAAGTGTAGAGGTCGCCAACTTCAGCCATGTGTTAAGAACGATATGCATTCTAGACCTTGAGCAACCTAGCTGTGATAACAGAATGTGATTACTGGATTCGATCGAGAGCGTCACCGTAACGCTGCGCGGGTAGTTTCCGCAAGCAACGACAACCTTGGGGGCAGGCAGAAACTTGATGGCTTCCTCTCGGCCAAGGCCAATCCCAGCCATGGCGCCCACACGTGTCTTCTCATTGGCGGGGGGCAATTTTTGAGGGCCAGGATGGCTCACAGAGAAACCTCTATGGCCACCTATGGGGTATATGAAGAGGGCGCGAGTTGCCGTGCAGGGGGCAGGGGCATCTCTCTCTTCACACCACCACATCCAACAACTACTCCTTCAACATCTATCGCCGCCTCGAGAGCAGTGATAGCCTCTTTACAGTCGCCCAAGACAACAAAGATGAAGTTTGCAGGTAACAAATTCTCAATATTCATCCTTCAGGCCCCTATGCACGCATTACAGGTTTTGTACCATCAATGTACAAGACGGATGCGTACTCTAAAAAGGCAAAGGTCAACTATCAAACTTCCACCAGAAATCATACTTCTTATTATTCATTACCTACCAACCGAGTCAGTTTTATCATTTACCTTAACCTGTCGACTATTTTATATTTCCTATTTCCCAAAGTCCCCAATCCTAAGTCCTTTATCAAAAAGCAATTTCCTTACAATGCTAGAAAGGGATATCCCATATCTCTTATACTGTCCAGAGTGTATAACCTTACATTCATGGCAAAGATTTTCTCGGCCAGGGGGACTTTTAGCTATCCATTCCAAACGTCCCTGTTCAAAAACTGCTTTCCGCCCACCCTTTATTTGCGGCAAAATCACATATCAACATATCCGACTTGTTATGAACCGCCACCTATATGGAGATTCGCATGGCCTTCCAGTTCATACACTCAACGAAAGCCGACACTGGCAATGCGGTGCAACAGGGGTGTATTTTCAATATTCTTGGCAAGCCCGTATTATCAACAATAATCTTTGTCTTATCACAAACCAAACTATGCATCACCCAACGAACGATACAATCCAATTTGAGAAATTCCTCAGAGTAGACGGCGGAAAAATATGTTATCATCGAACTATATGGGATACCCCTCGCTACTATTCCTCTATCTCCCAATCAACAGGATCATCCAAGCTTCATGATGAACATCCACCTCTTATTTCACTACCCAAGTTTCTTATGGACGTACAATGTGGTAGAATATTATCCTGTCCAGTATGTCTAACAGATGCTCAAGTTTCAATTAAGTGGTCGACTAAATTCAAGCGTTGGTCTGTTGAAATGGTTGCTTGGAGGCAATTTGGGGGTTGCCGTTCCCCTTTTGATTTACAGTGGGAAAGTATGACAATTCCAGTATCAGAAGATCCTACAGAAGAATTTCGAGCACAGGAGCATCCTCCAGGGGTAGCAAGATATAGGTGGAGTAAAGGGGACACAAAGTTATCAGATATGAATAGTTACTTCGTAGGGTAATGCATATTAAATTTAATATCAGTAGATTTAAGCATCGTGGTCAGTTTTGGGTAGACTTGACCCTATGGAGGATAGCTGGGACTATTCTGAGTATATAATACCCTAAGAAGTGTTGCGATTTCTATGCCTATGAGAATACCTAGCAAGCATTACCAAGGCCACAGAAAAGGCCATGATCCCTAGCGCCCTTCTAAGAATAGGTTTGATGATTTGCACCAGGTTCACCATCCCAACGGCCTACATGCCCGGCTGGTCTCGCTGCATGGGCTACATCGAATCCCTGGCCTACTCCTTTGAGGAACTGATGGCAAATGAATTCCACGGGCGGGAGTTTGGCTGCGCAGGGATGGTCCTCCAGGGTCCTGGATAAGACAACCTCTCCCCAGAGTCTCGGATCTGCTCTGTGGTAGGCTCCGAGCCAGGTTCCTCAGTTGTCAATGGTGACAGATACGTCAACCTATCTTTTGAGCACCACAATTCTCACAAGTGGAGAAACGTCGGAATTCTCTGCGGGTTCACTGCTCTTTTCTTCTTTACCTAGCTGGTCATGACGGAATTTTCCAAGCCACCAAAGACCCGGGGCGAGGTCCTGATTTCCAGAAGAGGGCAGATGCCCTCCGTCATGAACGCTGAAAAGTCACGCAGTGCCTCAGATCCCGAGGCCCAAGCACAAGGAGGTCAACCCATCGCAACCGAAAAGGGTCTTAACGGAGAGTCATTGAATGGCAAAGGCCTTGTTGCTAGTACGTCCGTCTTTCACTGGGAAGATCTGTGCTACGATATCAAAGTCAAGGGTGGGGCTGAGCGTCGACTTCTTGATCACATTGACGGATGGGTGTCTCCGGGGAAGACGACAGCGCTCATGGTAAGCGACATTTTCCCCAGTTTTGGGTCGGGTGCCCAACTGACATGCTGCTATAGGGAGTGTCAGGCGCCGGGAAAACTACACTGTTGGATGTCCTTGCGACTCGCGTTTCCATCGGTGTCGTCAGTGGCGACACCCTGATTAATGGGGTTCCGACAGATGCCACCTTCCAATACCAGGTCGGCTATGTGCAACAGCAGGACATCCATCTTAGTACCATGACGGTTCGTGAGGCCTTGGAGTTCAGTGCTGTTCTCCGGCAATCATCTGAAGTGCCCCGCAAGGAGAGACTCCAGTTCGTTGATCACGTCATCGAGATGTTGGAGATGCAAGACTTTGCCGGAGCTGTCATCGGAGTACCTGGAGAGGGCCTCAACGTGGAACAACGAAAGCGCCTGACTATCGGCGTAGAATTAGCTGCTCGACCGCAACTTCTGGTGTTCTTCGATGAGCCAACCTCAGGGCTAGACTCCCAGACATCATGGGCAATCTCTGTGCTGATTAGGAAGCTGGCCAACAGCGGCCAGGCTGTGCTGTGTACCATTCATCAGCCATCGGCCATACTCTTTGACCAGTTTGATCGTCTCCTCCTGATTGCCCCCGGAGGAAAAACTGTCTTCTTCGGCGGTAAGTTGATCATTGCCTTGTTTTCCACAGAGAAAGCTGACAATCATCCCCAGACCTGGGAAAGAACTCTTCCAAGCTCATTAATTACTTCGAGAGAAATGGCGCGGCAGCCATCCCTGCTGATGCCAACCCTGCGGAGTGGATGCTCGAAGTCATCAAGCCAGCCAATGATGATTCCGATGGCATTGACTGGCATCAGACATGGCGTGATTCTTCAGAGTATCAAGACGTCAAGACGGAGCTGTCGCGTTTGAGGGGTCTCGCGTCAACGAAGAACATGGCAAGCACGGACAACAAATCCCAGAACCAAGAGTTTGTGTCCTCGTTTTCTACGCAGTTCTGGGAAGTATTGGTGCGGACCACAAAGCATTTCTGGAGGTCGCCAGTCTACATGTGGTCGAAGATTATATTGATTGCCTTGTCGGTACGTTAAATGAACACTCGAATGCACCTTGACCCGACGATAACATACGCTGACCCGGCGCATCAGTCGCTCTACCTTGGTTTCAGCTACAGTGCCAACAACTCCATTCAAGGGTTACAGAATCAGCTTTGGGCCATCTTCATGTTTCTCGTCCTCTTCATCAACATCAACGAGCAAATCATGCCGATGTTCGTGCCCCAACGTAATCTGTACGAAGCACGCGAGCGCCCTTCCAAGATTTACCGTTGGACAACATACATCATGGCCAACATTCTGATTGAGCTATTCTGGAACTCAGTAATGGCCGTGATTATGTACTTCTGTTGGTACTACCCCGTTGGCTTCGTCCGTAACACCACCCCGGATGACCAAGCTATCCGCGGCTTTCTCGTGTTCCTCTTCCTTTGGGTCTACCTTCTCTTCACTAGCACATTTGCACACTTCGCCATTGTCTGGATCGACCTTCCAGAGACGGCCGGTGTTTTGACGAGTTTGTTGTGGATGCTGTGCATCCTGTTCTGCGGAATCGGTGTCCCTCGTGCTGATCTTCCCGGTTTCTGGACCTTCATGTACCGCGCCTCTCCCGCGACGTATCTTGTGGGCGGGATCATGTCCACCGCCGTTGCGAACACGGATGTCACATGCGCAGACTACGAGGTTCTCCATATGAGACCGCCTTCCGATGGTAACATGAGCTGCGGCGAGTTCCTCGGCCCATTTGCTAAAGCTGCCGGTGGCCGTGTGCTGGATCCCTCTGCTCTAGATGTGTGTGGGTATTGTCCACTTGGTACCACGAACGACTTCCTGGCCCAGTTTGATCTGAGCTTTGATACCCGCTGGAGGGACTTTGGACTTGTATGGGTGTTCATACTGTTCAATATCGGCGCCGCGTTGGGTCTTTACTGGGCTTTCCGAGTACCGAAAGGCAAGGGAACTAAGGTGAAGAGAGCTTAGCATGGCGAGGTCATGGAGTTAGATTCCTGTTATGGCCATCGCCCCATTCCCTTCTTGTAATATGAGTTGCTTAATTGTGCCCCGGAACGGAAACCACTGTTCTGCATTCCCCGGCGTTTCTCAGTCTACAGCAACACGATCATCAATCGGCCCCATCAATATCTGACTCATGCCTGGCGTCAAAGTACAGATCAATCAGTCGAACGATGGCAAATGCACAAAAACGATGCTCTCCTCGATGATTACGAACGTGTTGTGGAAGGTTTCGCGCCACCCGACGCAGCTTGAATCGAAGGTGTTCTCAGTACAGTCTGATTATATCCAAATTTATTCCACACAAAATTTAGGATTCGTCCTGTTCAAGAGCTCTGAGTGTAAAAATCTTTACCACCCTGGACGATATTCATGCTCCTGACATGACGATCCTTCGTTGTTTCAGGCTTCGATGATCTATTTGTTTCCGGCAGAAAGACTACAGATTCTAACACCACCTACTGTCAGGTACTGGTAGCGGAGTCCCTGAATAGACGGTCGTTCAACTCTGGCTGAAGGCTCAATCTCTCGCGGAGGTTGATGCCGAATGGCACCCAGTTAGATCTAGGCTGTATTTCAATCACGGCGGGCACGATGGAAAGAATTGGCGGCCAGCGATCCTATGGGAGAATGAGTCGTGCACTCAAGCGTAGTAAAAGTAGGATTTGGTTTCGATCATTGAGAATGCGTGCTCAGACCTGTACTGAGCTCATCTACAACTTCGCGAGCACCGCATCGACACCGCTAACACTGACATCCTTCGGGGCCTCCTCCTTCTCCGCGTACACAATCTTTCCATTGTCGATCACCAGCGCGTACCGCGCACAACGCTCGCCCATCGTCCATCCAATCTGCTTGCTGAACGCCAGCTCGCCGTCGCTGAGGAACAGGATCTCGTCCGGGCTGTTCTTGACGTTGTTGGCCTTGCTCCAGGCGCTCATCACGAAGGCATCGTTGTATGCGATGCAGGCGACGATGTCGACACCCTTGGCGACGAGGTCCTTGCGCTTCTCAATGTAGCCAGGGAGGTGGCGGGCGGAGCAGCCCGGGGTGAAGGCACCGGGGACGGCGAAGAGGACGACCTTCTTGTTGGCCCATTCGGCGGAGGCGTCGTAGGATATCGGCAGGCCGCAGGCTGTGAGGGATTCGGTTTGGGGGTCGTAAGGGACGTAGCTTGGGGGATTTGTTAGTTCTCCGTCGTCAATGGTTCGAAGGGAGGGGCGTACGTGAATTTAGTGCCGGAGGGCAGGGAGTCGCCGACTTTAACCATGGTGATGGAATAGAGAGATTGAGAGGCTGTATCTGGCTGATATCACGGGATTTGGAGGGGAATTGATGCTTCCAGCGACGTGGATGACTGATTGATCGCAAGATGTCAATGGGACGGATGGTTGTTGTTGAGGGAGGGGAAGATTTGAAATCGACGATATCTGTGCTACAATTGGCGTCATTGGTTTGACCTCGGCTTCAGTTTCCCCGCCTCCTCCAAAGCTCCGGCCAAAGATGGATTGGGGAAAAGCAAAGTTGCAGCCGGGACCCACATTCCAGGAGCCGGACATGGAGTTTTGGTTGAGCTTCTTGCGTCATGGGCAGGGAGCTAGCTCTAACCTTATTCTGTGGATATTTCAAGTCGTCTGGGGACAGCACACAGCTTCACAAAACATTTGATTTGGTATTATTGTATTATCTGTCAACTCTGAGGCAATGAAGTAACTTGCAAAAGCTAATCATTGTTGTGCTTCTTAGAATACTTTGAAGGCATGCTGATACAACCTGGCCTGGGATAATGCCTCCTGCCGCGACAAAGCCACCAAATGATTTCCTTTCCAGCATCACAAAACCCATAGAAACCCAATTTGTCAATACAAAGCTTCCTCAATAGTAGGTCTGTTGAATAGGAACGCCGCCAATCCAGTCACATAAGTGGATCAACTGCTTGACTGTGCCGTGGTACTGACTAGTGGCCGCGAACATGCTCTTGCTTAGCTGAACCGGGGTCAGATTTCCACCAGCAATGAGAGCTGGGCCATGGGGGAAGCTGTCCTTGACCTTGTTCATCAAGTGTTGCAGGACTTCTCCGACCGTGACGACAGTCTTGCCAAAGACGATGTTGATCGGCAGGTAAAGAACGCTCAGATTGACAAGCTCTCCCTGAGGAGTTAGAGTCCAGCCAAAGCCTCGAACGAGCTTGGCACCGTTGTGGAGGTATGCAATAGTGTGTGGTCCCCTCCATTTGTGGATCTGGCCCTGGGTGCCTTGGAAGCAGGGGTCGTAGTGCTCCATGGTGCTTCCAATGTTGATTGGGTCGATCCAAACCTGCATGTTCAGGTTCTGCGGGTTCTCGTAGGCAAGCAGAACCCTGAGATGCGGGTTGTTGACGGAGTGGAACGCCCAGTCAAGTGGGCCGAGGGTCGGGCGCTGGGCGGGCGGGTTTTGCAGAATGGCTGGGTCGGCCATGTCCTGCAATTGAGGGCCTTTGGGTCGCATTACATAGGGTGGAAGTGCGTTCGGGGCAGGGCCCGGGTTTGGGTTCGCGGCAACGCCTTGGTTCTGGTTCGCGGCGAGGCCTTGATTCGGGTTCTGAGCAAGGCCTGGGTTGGGGCCCTGGAATGCGTTGTTTGCCATGATGTATGGATTGTCGCTCATCGCCTCTGGGAAGCATTTATCAGAATGTATGACCCCCAAGTAAGTCGAAGATTATCCTACCTTGCAGCTGTAAGAATGAACTTGACATACAAACTTCCTCGATTCAGAGATTTGTCGTTGACACGATGGCCACGTGAGGGGTGGGTGGCCAGGAGCGAGCGTAGAGGCCAAACGAGCAGCCAATTTTGTGAGATCCTGAGCGGGAAGGTTAAAGAATGCCGAAAATTGAGAGTATAGAGATAAGTGCCTGGAGAAGCTTCTCAGCGGCTTCTCGGCATGGTTTGCCTGCGATATTCTGTGAGCGACGACGACAGCGAGAGCCAACCTAGAGTCGTGGTGAGTGAAGAAAGGCGGAGATTCTTCCGTGGGATAACAAAATCAACGCGGGATGAGATGGAGGTGAATAAGAGTGGGGCTTGTACCGGACGGGAAGGAAGGTGAAGACAGACGGAAGGTGCGATTGATGCGGAATACTCGCCGACAGACGTGTATTCACATGGCAACAAAGCTAGAGGCTTAAGATTGAACATCTACGAAGACAACCTACAATAGGTATCATTGAGGTGGCGGCGAGATCGGAACTCATGGCAATCGTAGTGTAGCCAATTGCACAATTTATGCGCGCGTTCAGAATGAGAACACTGACGACCAGACGATCAGGGATGACCATAGGCTCTTCAGCGTGCCCCTTCTCATTCATCTCCTTGTCTCTAGCATGAACTTTCCTGGCTTCAACCAATGTCGTGAAATATTGCTCTGATTTAAGGCCCACATTTGTGATCTCCCTTACTATATGAACGTGAAAGCTGACTGTTTGTGGCTGGTTTATTCCTTCTGCTGTATTCATGCGTTGTTTCGCTTGAGGTAGCGGAACTCTATATTCAAACCCGTCTGAGATATAAACTAATAATTTACTATTATAAACTAACTGCAATGTATATATAGTATCTATATGAAATCAATAGCTTATATTCTCTTAAAACAGAGTCTAATATAAAAGGTTTTTTAAAGATTAAAGATTAATATACTAGAATATTATTAATTTAGAAAAGTAAGTTAAAAAGTAGATTATATTATATTTTCTTTTAAGTATAAAACTATTTTAAATATTTAAAAGTATTATAATATACCCCCCTAAGTTTAAGAAAGTTTATAAACTTTAATCCTATATAACTAATATTATAATATTTTATATATAAGTTTAAGTTATATAAATAAATATAAAGAGAAATAATTAATAAAAAAAACTAATAAAAAAGATTATTTTATAATTTTATTATTAAATTATAAAAAAAGTAAATATCTTTTTTTATATATTTTCTATTATAATTAAAATTATAAATACTAAAGTAGTAACTAATATTATTACTTTATTTAGTATAAATATAGAGCTCTTATTAATTTAAAATAAAAAGTTAAAATAGTTATTAAAATAGTAGAGTAGTAGTAATAATAATATCTCTTATATTATTTCTATTTCTTAATTTTCTTTTTTTATTTATATTATAACTAATATATATATTATTAATTTTATTTTTATATATATATATATAGTTATATAGTAATTATAATACTTATTATTTAACTATAATTTTATTTTTAAAGCTAATTATATTATTTAGATATTTCTTAAAAAAACTAAAAAGGAGTATATAGCTATTATCGCTAAAATAAAAGCTATTTTTATTAAGAAAAAATAAAAAGAAAGAGAGGGGAAAGAAAAAGAAAGTAGTAATACTTTTCTAGTACTTTTTCTAAAACTTAAAAACTTTATACTTAAAAATATATTATTTTATTTTCTTTTTATTATTTTAGAGTTTTTATATTATTATAAAGTTTTTATTTTATTTTATTATTTTTATAATTAAGTTACTAATTTAGGTTATTTTATAGAGAAGAAGACTAATAAGTTTAATAAGAATAAAAACTTTATATAGAGTAAAAGTACTAAAAAGGAATATAATTTAAAATTTATTACTTTTCTATTTTTATCTTCTTATAAGCTATAGCTTAGCTATAAATAAAGTATATCTTATATCTTTATTTTTAATTAACTTATTATATTATTTACTAACTTTTAAGTAGAAGTAGAAGCTTTAAAAGCTAAAAGTTAGGAAGAGGAGTAGCTATTATTACTAAGTAATATTATATATTTACTTTATTTTTAAAATACTTAATAAAGTATATTATTTAATATATATATATTTAGTTTAGAATAAAAGAGTAAATACTTTTTTTATAAAGAGAAAAAAAAGCTATATAAGATTATACTAGCTTTTATTTTTATTCTAAGGCTTTAATTTCTTTAAATATTACGTAATAGTATTAATAAAATAACTATAAGTATTCCTAGTTAATTTTTTATTTTAAATTATTACTAACTTATTATTTTAGGTTTTTATTTCTAGGAGAATTACGTTCTAAAAGGCTTTTAAAATCTTTAATAAGGAATAAATTAAAGCTAAAACTAAAATTAAGAGTAAGAGTAGTAAGGAGGTAGCTATAAAGCTTATAGCTTTTCTTTTTATATTAGTTTTAGCTTTACTAGTTAAAGGTACTATAAAAGAAGTATTAGTTTCTAGTAATTTATATATTAGTCTATCCTCTAAAATAACTCTTTTTATTAAAGAAGTAGCTAGTATTTATATTACTATTAATAGCTTCTTTAGTAGTATTATTTCTAATATAATATTATTTATATATTATATCTTAATAGATAACTATATAGCTACTCTTTAAGGATATAAATAGAAAGTATAATATTATATTACTAGGTACTTTATAAAGTATAGGTGTTTTTAGGCTTTTAAGAGAGCTATATATTTTCTAACTATTAGAGGTGTTTTTAATTAAATACCTAGCTTATAAGCTTTACTTATTATTTAACATTTCCTTTTTAATTTATACTACTATTTATAATATATCCTAGAGGTTTAGAAATACTCTAAACTATTTAAACTTTACTTAGATAAGAGGTTTTATAAAGTTATTAGCTAGTATTTTATTAGTTAAAAAATACTTAACTTAAAATAACTATTTAATATATTCTTAGTAAAGCTATATATTTTAGATATTTATATAGTAAAAGTAAGTAAAGATATATTTTTTTTTACTTATTATAAGTTACATTATTTACTAATTATTATAATAAATCTTCTAAATATCTCTAAAACTAAGTTTAAAGTTAGTAAAGAGTTATTTAAGAACTATTATCTCTTTTATAGTATATTCTAAGCTTAGAAGTTCTATTTCTATTATTAATATAGTTATTATATTTTAATATGTAGCTTTCTATTAGATTAAGCTTCTAAACAGGGATATTATAAAGCCCTAGGATAACCTTTATATCTCTTTATTATTAGTAAAGGACGTGTTACTTATAATTAATAATACTTATATAATCCTACCCCCTAAGATACTAAAATATATTATAAAGTATTATATATAGTATAAGTATTAAATAACTTAATTTATAGCTTAGTAATACTTTAAAAATAGGTTTATTAGAAATCTTAATAATAAAGTATATATAAATACTATATCTAGTTATATTATAATTATAGTATAGAGGATTAACTTAATCTTTTCTTAATATAAGAGAACTTCTTAGAGAAATACTTCTCTATTAAACTTCTTAAGTAAAGTAAGAGGAAGAGGTATAGCTAGTACTTTAGAGTCTATAAAATTAAACTTCTTTATAACTTATTTAATATACTAGTTATAAGAAAAGTAGATCTTTTATATTAGTTAATTATAAATAATTCTAATTCTTAGGTACTATTTAGCTAGTTTCTAGTTTTTTAGTTTATATTTCGCTTTAATACTATTTATAACCTTTTTAGTATTTTTTATATAGTTTTTATAATAAAAGACTAAGATATTATTAATATAGAATAAGATAAGTATTTTCTTATTATAGAACTAAAAGAGATATAGGTTTTTATTTATTAAGTAAAGACTGAGGTAAAGAAAAATACTTAAGAACTTCTTATATTAGAGTAAAAGTATATTATAAAAGCTATATAGAGTATATTAGAGTTTTATAACTTTTTTATTTACTGTGAAAACCCCTACTGAGTGGGCTTGAAACTTCTTTAATATAACCCTTTTATCTTTCTTAAAGCTATCTAGTAAGTAATAAGTAATAGGGGGGTTATTTAGTCTATATATAGTGTTTAGAAATATATTAATAATATTAAATTAGTAGATTTTAAAGTTAAATTATACTATAAAAGCTATTATAACTTTAAAAGTTTTTATAGTAAGGGTTATAATATATATCTATTTTAAGAGGTGTTTCTCTTAGAAGTTACTTTATATATATATCCTAGCTTTATAGTAATTAAGATATCTATATTAATTAAGCTTATATATAAATACCTACTTAAGGGGAATTAGCTTATTCTTAGTATTTAACTAGTTTATAACTTCTTAGATATTTATTTTCTTAAATTTATTAATTTTAATATTATAGGTTTTAATAAAGCAAAAGCGAAGCAGTTTTAGTATATATTAAATATCTTTTTAGGTTTTAAGAAGCTTAATAAGCTAATTAATATAGATTTTTCTACTTAGTATTATAGATATATATCTCTATTTTGTTTAGTAAATAGAGGTAAAAATAAAGTAGTAGAATAAGTAATATCTTTAATCTACTTTTTTAAATATTTTTTACTATTATAGTATATATATCTTAAAGAAGGTATTTTAGTTTTATTCTATATAGAGGAATATAAAGTATAATCTAAAATAAGGGAATTATTTTAGTTTTATATTTTTAAGTTAGTTTAAGTTAGTATAGTTATATACCTACTTTAACTTTTCTTTAGTAATACTTTCTTTTTTAGTATTTAAGTATAGTTATATTAGCTAAGTAGGAGAGATATTTTATAAAAGTAGTTATATATTAATCTCTTTTATATCTAGATTTTATAGAGAAGAAATATTAGTTTAAATATAAATCTTATCTAAGATTATATCTTTAATAAGACTTATAATATAACTAGTATTCTAAGTTTCTTTTATTACTTTATTAACCTAAATAAAAGTTAATAGTAGTATTATATTTAGAATTTTATATATTTTAATAAGATTTATATTTAATTTAGGAGTAAATATCTATCTCTTTTAACTATTTTTAACTAGTTATAATTCTTTTAATAATAAAAGGTATAATAGTAGTACTTTATTATTAGTTATTAATATAATATTAATTTTATTCTAAACTTTTAGAAGTTATAATTTAAGAAATATAAGAGAGGTTAGTTCTTAGATTTTATTAATAACTAAGTAAGCTTTTTTTATTTTAGATTACTATTTTTATATTATCTTTTAAGTAAAATATCTTCTTATTAAATATTATATTTTATATAATAATAACTTCTTAAAATAAGAGTATTTAGATCTTATAGAGATTATATAAGTTTACTATATATTTTATAAGGTATCTAATATATTTTTATATTATAACTTTAAAGTTATATTTATTTTTATTTACTTTATATTCTTTCTTAAGAGGGTATACTCTATAGCTATATATATATACTTCTCCCTATTAAAAGTATAAATTAATTAGGAGATTTACTTTATAAGCTAGTTTATAATACTTAATATAGTTTCTTAGCTAGTTTTTTTTAATTTAAATTAATAAGAGCTAGCTATAATACTAATAAAAGTTTATATTATAGAGAAATATAATAGCTTATACTACTTTAACTTAAAATATAAGTAGAAGTTCTATTAGAACAGAGCAGTAGGCTGTATAGGCTTTTTTCTTATTATTTTTATGCTTTTCACGCCTTAATCAGTAAGTATTAGTCCTATTCAGAGCTACTTTAATAAGAAGCTTTAGCTTTAAGATAGATAGTAGACTAGGTAATACTATACTTTTCTTTATACTTTTTAGAACTTAGAAGTGTTTTTTAAAATACTTTTTTTAGATCTTAGTTTTCTATTTTAATTAGTATAAGAAAAGTTAATAAAAACACTATCTACTTAGTAATAAAAGTAAATTACTAAGTTATTTAGTAGTAATAAAGTATTTAAGTAAACCTATAATTCTAGCTTCTAAAAGGTTTTTATTTAAGGTTTTTAGCTATTTAAAAGCTTTTTTAGTAGTAAATTACTTCTAATTAGCTTACTAGGAGTATATCATATATATAGTTTAATTAGTATAATATTAAAAGTATTTTAGCTAGTTAGATAATAATAATAGTAATAATAATAACTAGAGATAATAGATAATAATAGTAAAGATAATAAAGGATAATACTAATCAGAGGATAATAGATAATAATAATACTTAGATAACTATATTAAATAATACTAATAATAGTAATACTTCCTCACTTTTTTTACTTAAGCTTTTATATTATTCTAATAGTACTTTATAGGTAAATTAAATACCTAATCTCCTTATTACTAATAATAATAACTATAATAATAGATTAGTTAAGAATAATACTAGAAAAGTATTAAAAAGGGGGAATATAAAAAGACTTTAATAGAATATAGTACTACTCTAACTAGTATAAAAAATAAGATATTAGAATATCTATTTAGCTAAGAGATATAGTAAAAAGAGATAAAAACTTAGAAACTAAAAGTATATAGTAAAGGAAAAAGTAAAGTAAGAGATAAGTAACTAAAGCTAATTAAGAGGGGTTAAGTAAGTTAAAAGAGTAAAAGACTAAAGAGTCTAGCTATATATACTATAAAGCTAGTAATATAAGGGGCTACTAGTATCTATTTTAATTTCTTAATAGCTTATTAGAAGCTTAATCTTAGAAATATAACCTAAGACTTAGAGAACTTAAAATTTAATTTATTAAGTAAGGATTTCTTTTAATACTAAAGTAATAAATATAAGGAATATAGTAATATAGAAGCCTGCTTAGTAGGCTATTATTATAGCTTTTTATTACTATAGAAGAGATATATTAATTAGAGTAATAATATTACTATAAGTAATTAGAGAAGGAAGTAAAAAACTAAATTACTTAGTTTTAAGTATATTAGATAGTTTTAAGATTCTTTACTTTTTAGACTTAAAATTACCTATTTAGATATAATATTACTACTTATACTTATCTATATATTAGAACTTATTATATAAAAACACTTCTATTATAAACCTAACTAGTATTATATTTACTACTTTTTAAAACTTAGTTATTCCTAATTTAAAAGATAATAATGCTAATTAGAGCTAAATCTAGCTAATACTAACCTTAGCTCCTAAGGGTTTCTCTTTAGGAAACTTAGCTATAAAGCTAGGAGGAACTAGTTAGAATAGCTGTAATAATATACCTTCTATTTTTAGTAATATAAAAGCTTTATAAAATAAACCTCTAAAGGTTCTACTAGTAATAATAACTATAGAGGTTTTCTAGTAGATTATAGCTACTTATATATTACTATAGTGCAACAGGGTAAGGGAGAAAACTTATCGATTATACTAGGCGTTCCACTTCAGGGGGAAACACCCCTGAAGATACCTAAACACTTATATATCGATTTTCTAGCTAACTATAAAAGATATAAAGATAAATATATAAATATAAGCCTGACTAAATTATATTTTATTTATAACTTCTATCCTTTTTATCCTATAAGTTATATAACTTTTTTAGAGAAAATAGGCTACTAAGAAGAAGTTTAGTAGTATTATCTTTATAGTATTCTACTCTATCTTAGCTTTAAATAACCTAAGAAGTATAATAAGGATTAAGAAAAAAGATAAAAAGTAAGACTAACTAAAGCTAGAAAAGCCTAAAAATGTTTATTTTTATTTAGTTTTTTAAAAGGTAAGTCTTAGTAGATTTTTATTATAAGTTAGGTAGAAAGGTTTTAGTAGCTCTCTTAGAGAACTAATTACTGAAGTTATTAAGAAAAATAAAAATTTCATAAAAATAAATATATTTCTTATTTAATTATTTAGTTCTTTCTATTAAAAGCTAACTAAACCTCTATTTACTTATATAAACTATTTCTCTTTAAGATAATACCTAATACTTAAGAAACTATTTATATAATTTATTATTTTAAAATTAAAAATATTAGAAATTTTAAAACCCTACCCCCTTCTATATATCTCCTAAATCTTTCTTTAAGTAAAAAGAGAAAGACTTAATTAGCTTTACTTTATATATATAATATTCTTTTATACTCTAAAAGCCCTGCTATTAGAGGGTTTACTTTTTATAAGCTTCTTAGTAGTTTCTTATTTAACCTAAATATTATCTATATCTTTTTCTTATACCTCTTTAGTATATTATATATTAAGTTTAAGCTATCCTTTAGGTATAATTAGAGGTAAATAAAAATCTTAAACTTATATTACCTATATAATATTTTCTATAGAATTATTTTAGTAGATAAGAAATTTTTTTAAAATATACTTATTAAGCTTCTGCTTTAGAAGAAAATTAAATCTCTAAATATATTACTTAAGCTTAGTATAATAAAGCTTTTATTATATATTTTCTATATATATTAGCTAGTTTACCTCTTATCTTTAGTATTTAAAAAGGTAATCTTCTTATATAATAATATTAGTAAAAGTTAAATATATTAGATCTTTTAGTTATAAATAGATATTAGGGTTATAAATATTTAAGCTTAGTTTTATATCTTCTTCTATAATTAATATTAATTTTTTTATAACTAAAGACTAATCAAACTATATTAGAAGTAATCTTTCTTCTTATTACCCTTATACTACTTAAGTTTTATAAAACCTTAAATTTCTTATTATAGTATTTTTAGCTTCTAAGAATTCCTTTAGAGATATATTAAGCTTAGCTTAAAATCTCTTAATTACGCTGTTATAAAAGCTAAATTTATTAATTATAAGCTTAACCTAATAGTTATAAAGTAGTTTATAGTAGTTTAAATTAGTAATCTTATTACCTAAAGCTTATTTTAACTAAGACTTCTTAATATTAGAAATTCCCTCTTAAAGAATATAGCAGATAAAATTAATAATATAAAAGCTATATTTCTATAAGTTATAAGTTTCCTTAAGTTCTCCTTTAAGTTAAAATTAAGAAATAATAAACAAAGCATAATTAATAAGATCTTAAATCTCTACTAATACCTTATAAACTCTATACTAGTTCCTAATTATCTTTATTATATTTTAAAAAATCCCTTTAAAGTATTCTCTTTTAGAAGCTTATATATACTTATTCTAGATGCTATTTAAATAGAAGTAAAAACTATTTTTTTAATTAATAACTATAGCTATAGCCTAACTACCTTTCTCAGAGCATCTAATAAAAATAATAAAATTTTAGCTTATAAGGAAATTATTATCTTTCCTATAAGAGAAAACTAAGTTATTATTAAACTAAAAGGTTTATATAATAAAGATCTTAGTATATCTATTACTTTTAATATCTCTTATTATAAATTTATATACTAACTTAATATAATCTACTACTAGCTTTTTACCTCTCTAAAAATATCCTAATAAGTTATAAAAGTCTAGAAATATTTATTTTTATATAGCTTAATTCTAGTAGCTCTAATACTAAGTTTTATTAGAGTAATAGAAACCCTTACCTTATTACTTAATCAGCTTTATATTTATTATATTATAAGTTCTCTATATCTACTAAAGCATAATAAGCTTTCTAGAAGTTCTTAGCTTAAAAGTATCTCCTAAACTATAAAGGTTAATTAGCACTTTAATTAGTTTTATTATACTAACCTAAATACTAAGAAAGTAGCTATTATTAATAATAAAAAAGAGATAATAAAACTTTTCTAACTACTTATTAAGTTCTCCCTCTTAGTTTAAATTAGTATCTAGAGTAAAATACTTTTAGCTTTTTATAAATTCTTCTATAAGTTCTTAAATCTATTTAGTTATTTAAAGCTTAACTAACTACTCTTTATATAGATATAGAATATAAGTCTAAAAATCCTTATATATAGCTTTAATCTTTTTAATATTCTATAAGTTATTCTAGAAGTTATACTAAAGAAGAAATTAAAGGAAAAGAAGAACTAGAGAAGATTAGTAAAATATAGTAAAGTTATTACTAAGAATAAAGAAAAAGCTTTATTAAATATAATAATATTTAGTTAAGCTTATATATAATTAAATAAGTAGGAAATATTTTATAGCAAGTAGAAAAGATATTAAAGCTAGAGTTAAAATATAAAGTAACTTAGTAATAAGTTATTATAGTAAAAGGATTACTAATATAATTAGTAAGAATATTTTAAAAGTTAAAAAAGAAAAAATAAATAAATAAAATAATAGTTAGGCTTAGTTAAAATATTAAAGTAAAATATAAAAGCAGTTATTATAAAAGAAAAGTTATTATATATAAAATAGTTTATTATAAGTTATTTAGGTTAAGATATTTCCTTTTATAAATAGTAATAAGGGGGGCTTTTAGTACTAGCAGTTAATATACCTTCTAATTTTATACTTTTTAAGTATAAAAAAAGCTAGTTAAGCTTATAAAGTAGTTTACTAAAAGTAAAGTTAGTTTATAGTTATTAATTTAATTATAAATACTAGCAGGGTTTTTAAGTGAGGTTAAGTTAATAAGAGGTAAAAAGAAGAAAAATACTTTAGTTATTAATTATAACAATTAGTTTTACTTACTAAAATAATTTTTTAAATTAAAGAGGATATAATTAGGCTTATAATAATACATTTAAGAAGAGAAAGCTAATATTTATAGCAGTAAACTGCTTAAAATAAAATAAACTTTTAAAAACTAATTATAAAATACTTAGAGTAATAAGCCTCCTTTTTATAAGCAGTAGTATTCTTTAAATAATATATTCCTTATTACTCTTACTATTTATACTTAAATAAATATATCCTTTTTAGCTTAGTTAACCTTAGGTTAGCAATAAAAAGTTTTTTTAGTTATTAGTTTTTATCTTATTAATAAATTAATACAGTAAATATACCTTTTAATTATTATAACTGCTATTTATTATTATTAACTACCCCTCTTTTTAGATATAAAAAAGCACCTCTCTTCTATTTAGCTATATCTTTTTTTTCTTTTATATAATATATCTATCTTTATAAATCCTAGCTTAACTAACTTTTTATAATAATAACTTTACTCTTCTAATTGTTATAATATAAATATTAAGATTAACCTTAGTAACTTCTATAAGACTACTCTAAATAACTTATTTAAACCCTTCCCTTTCTCACTTATTCTAACCTCTACTTTCTATAAGAATAAAAATAAGAAGTATTATTAGTACTAAGCTATTATAACTACTTTAGTTATAATATATTCCTTTCTAGCTCTAATTAGGTCTCTTACTAACTTATAAGTAAGCTTCTCTTTCTTTTAAATAAATACCTATCTTAGGTCCTATTAATATAGTTTAATATAAAGTTAACTTTATAAATAAGCTAAAGCTAGATAAATATAAAAAAGGAGTTACTATATAATTCTAATATTTACTTATAAAGTTCACCTTAATATATATAGACCTAACTAAAAATAAAAAAATATTTCTTAATTAGCTATTCTTTACTTAAGAGATATATATTACTAATAGCTATATTAGTCCTTTTAGTTAGATATACTAGAAGTTTAATAGGTTTAAAACTATTAAAGCTTTATTAACTTATATATATAATATCTATAACCTCTAGCTTTATAATAGCTACTTTAAATAATAGAAAAAGATATTATTTAAAAAGTCCTCTAAAAGAAAAGCTATTATTATTACCTCTTTATTTTAAAAGTATATTTCTTATTAAACTAAATAGAATAGGTCTTATTTAAACTATATTTACTATAAAAAAGATTATCTTATTTATATAAACTTAACTATAACTAAAAGGAGACTAAATAAGTAAGTTATATTAAGAAAATTAATATAAAAAAAGGTATTCCTAATAGTATACCTTAAGTAGATAGTAATAAAGTTATTTTATTTCTTAATAGTAATAAGAAGTTTCCTAAAAGTAAGTCTTATACTTAAAAATATAGTTTTCTTCTTAATTATTTTTATAACTTAATAGCTTAATATAAATATAATATCTTTAGAGATACTCTAGCTATATCTTACTTTATTTTAACTTTAATTATTTCTAAATAAATAAGTTATTTAAAAAAGGAGTTAATAAAATATAAAAGGTAGAATAAAAAGTATATATAGTTATAGTAGTAGTTTTAATAGTAAAGTTATTTAAAGAGGTATTTAGTCTATTTTTAGTTTAAATTTTTTAGGGATTAATATTAGTTTTTTTTAGTTTTTTAGTAGTTTTTAGTTTTTATATATAATTAGTTTTTATTATTTTTATATCTCCTCTTTTTTTATAATAAGTATATTATAAATAAAAAAAGTAATATAAATAGTATATTACTACTAAAATAATATAAGAATAACTAATAATAAATATATTAAATATAAGGTTATTTACTTAAAATAAATAAAAATTTATAAATATATAGATTTAGCTATTTCTTAGTTCCTCTATATTCTTATATTAGTTATTAAATTCTTTATTCTTTATAAGGATACTTATTACTAACTTATTCTTTTTCTACTACTTATTAATCTTAGTTTATAAAATTTTATTTTATTCTTAAAATTACTTAATTTGTATTTTTATAGCTTTAATATTATTTATCTCTACTTCTTCTAGTATAAAAAGTTTATTAAAGTTAGAAATTTCTACTAAGCTAAGTATATTAAAGTCTAGTTAATTTATAGTAGAGAAAACCTTAGCTATATTTTTATTAAGGTTTAGTTAGACTTCTATTTTAGAGATATTATCTAGATAGCTATTTTTATTTACTATAAATTTCTTTAAATAGTTACTAATAATAGTTTTCTTAATAAATAACCTAATAAATATTTCTAAGAGATAAGAGGAAGTATAAGGAGAAATTTTTTAAATATAAAAAAGGCTAAGCTAGTAAATACTAAGCTTACTAGAAGAACTTTTATTAATAGATAGCTTTATATTATATATAAAAATAATATCTCTAACTTATAACCCTTAGTATTATATCTTATATTTATTTCTTTAATTATAGTTCTCAGCTATTTATTAGTATTACTTTATAATATACTTAAGTATAATATAGTAATTAGAATTAAGTTATTTAAACGTTTATATATATAAAAGAAGCTTAATCTCTATATATATAGCTTTTAACTAGTCTAGTACTTACTAAGTAATATTTTTTATTTTAATTAGAGTAACTAAATTATATTTATAGATAAAGTAAAAAGGAGAGTAGCTAATAAAGGACCTAACTGATATTTAATTAGTAAAAAGGGCTATATAAAAGACTAAAGTCTAGTTCTTAGTACTAAAATCTAACTAAGTTATTAAAATATAAATAAAGAGTTAATAACCCTTTTTAATAAATCTATTTGCTTTTAAGTTATATACTAAAATAATAAAACGTTATCCCTTATAGATTTAATTAAGCTTTTTAATAAACCCCTTATTTTTAAAGCCTTTATTAACAGTAAGAAGCCTATAAATCCTATACTAGTAGATAATATCTTCCTAAATAAACTTAGCTATTATTTTGAAGTTAATATTCTTTAGTAGCTAATAAGCTTTAATATAGCTAGTTAATATATTATAAGCTTTAGCTAAGAAGTAGTTACTAATCTTCTAAATATCTATATAGATATATTAAAAAGAAATACCTAGAGGTATAATAAAGGTATAGAGGTCTTTAAATTAATATAGTTAAGCTTAAGTATATAAAAGGTAGCCTTTTATCTAGTTATTTATTATTTAATATATATTTTCCTAAGTATACTATTCCCTAAGCTTTATATATATAATATCTCTTCTATAGTAGCCTCGTTTAGTATATATATATTAGATAAGTTTCTTTTATTTATCTTTATTATTTACTACTCTTCTTAGTATAGGATTTATTTTTATACTTTTCTAAAAAAGGAAGCTATTTTAAAAGATATATCTTATTATATACTACTTAAACTTACTGAAGTTATACTAGGCTACTATCCTTAATTAGTTTAAAGAAGCTAGATATTTAGTAATCTACTAAGATCTTTAAAACTAAGCCTATTTAAAGCTTAATAAGTCTCTTCCTCTTAAGTATAGATCCTTATTTAGCTCTATAGTATAAATAGAGTTATTAATTATCTTATTTAAATCTTTCTCTTATTTTGCTTTATAGATATTAGATTTCCTAGCTAGTTTTTATAAAAGACTATCTATAGTATTATTCTTTATACTAGATATATATTAAATATTAAAGTTAAATATTTTAATCTAAGTAATCTATTATATAAAGATAGTACCTAATAAATCTAAAGTAATACTACTAATCTAGTCTATAAGAACTTTTATATCTATTTCTAAAATAAACTATACTCTATAAAAATAATTTTAAAATCTTTTAAGAGTAAATAAGACTAACTAAAGCTAAAGTTTACCTATATTATAGTTAAAAGCTATACCTATCTAAATTCTACTCTTATACTTAGTAATATATTTTTTACTCTAATAATATTACTTAAAGATAATACCTTATCCTTTAAAGCTTATATTAATAAAAAAATAGATCTTACCTACTTTTTTATTATAATTAATAAACTAGAGTAATAAAAAGCTAACTAAATAAAGCTTAAGAGTTTCTATAGTTAATTACTACTTAAAGCTCTATTTAAAAAGTATATCTTTTTAGAGAAGCCTTACTAATAAGCTTAAAATAATACTATAATCTTTAATCTATATATAGTAAAACCTAATAATTCTAAGTAAACTTTTAATAACTATAATATTATTATATCTTTCTTATTTAAAAATCTTAATAACTTTATTTTAGTTAAGCTTATATCTCCTACTACCTACTATATATCTAAGAAAGTTAATAGTAAGTTAATAAATCTAAGATTTCTCAGAGGAAATAATAATACTAATAAGTTTAAGATTCTAGAATACTATATTAAGGTTTATAAAGTACTTAAAGATATATAAATATATCCCTAAGAACTTAATAAAGTAGTTATTATTATATACTGTTTTTAGCCCTCTAATAGAGATATTATTAAGAAAAAGCTAATAAACGTTTAGGATAAAGTTATAAAGGATTCTTATAATAACTCTTATAAACTAAGTAACTAAATTTATTATATTTTATAATAAGATATATATCCTAAATAACCTAAGAGGAATAGTAAATATAATTAGATCTTAGCTTTTTTTATTAAAAGAAACTTAGTTATATCTAGAAAATAAGTCTAAAAGATTTATAATTTTATAGTTAGTAAAGTTTTTAGAGAATTTATTAGCCCTAAGAGGAATAAAAATATCTTTAATATTAATCTTATTAAGCTTTATATATAAATTAATTAACCTTATATTATTATCTTTCTTAATAATAAGGAACTAAGTATTTCTATATAACTTATAAAATTTTTTAAATACTCCCTATATAACTTATAATCTAAGTATATTAATAACTTTACCTTATAAAGCTTTTAGGATAGAAATCCTCTTCTCTTATTAGGTAATATATTAAATAATCCTAATCTTCTATAGTAAAGCTATTTATAAATTAATATAGCTATATTTAATAAAATCCTATATAAACGCTCTCTCTCTGTTTATAAAAATATATTCTAGTATTTTAATCTCTCTTAGTAAAAAGTATAGCTAAATAACTTTAAGTTTTAAAAACCTCTCTAATATAAGCTAAATACCTCAGTTAAACTTTATAAATTATAAATATATATAGCTAGTAAAAGGGAAGTTAAATAGCTAAAAATAATTCTTAACCTCTTAAGTTAAAATCTTTTTTTAATCTTTCTAACTATTTAAAACTAAATTATCTAAGAGCAAATTATTAACTAGATATACTTTCTTATCTTTCTACTTATATAATATATAAACTTTTATAAAACTTTAGTTAGCTTTAGAATCTTTATAATAGAAATTAAAAAGCTTTTAGTTTTTTAAAATACTATTAAGATATTATTAGCTTTTAGTCTTTTTAAGAAGGTAAGCCTTAATAGTTTCTATTACTAGGGTAACTACTACTTTTATAATTATATTAAGAATATTAAATGCTATTAAAAGTAAAATTAAAATATAGTACTAGTTACTCTGAGAAGTTTTTATTTCCTATTTAAGAAGGTTTTCTTTTTTTTTTAGGTAAAAAGGTGCTCTTTTTTATAGTCTATTATAATATTAGCATAATAAGTTTAAACTTTATTATATATATTATTTATATTTTAGTTAGTCTTACTATAGTTATAAATAAATTTAAAAATATTATAAATATCTTATATATAATTTTCCTATTTTAAAAAATAGTACTAAATTTAGTATAAGAAATCTAACTATATAAAACTAACTAAAATACTAATTTTTTTAAGCTTCTTGCTTTTATATTTTTTAGCTTTTATTATAGTAATAATAAAGTATTTAAAATACCTAAAAGTAAGCTTAGTAGAGATAGTAAAAAGAAGCCTAAAAAGCAGGTTATAATTAACTATTTTAGGGTTAATAACTATTATAGTTATTATAATCTTATAATTATTAATCTAAATAAGTATATAATAAGCTTTAATAAAGTATAGCTTTAGATTATTTTTAGCTATTATTCTTATAGTTAAAGTAGTTATAAAAATAGAGATATTATAATTTAAAATATATTTATAACTAATAAGACTAAACTTAGTATTAGTATTAATAATACTCTATACTAGAGAATAATTATTAAAATACTTCTTATTAATAGTAACCTTTAAGATAAGTTATAATATAATAATTATAAGTGCTATCTAGTTTATAGTTATAAAAATAATAGCTTTAACTGTAAAGATCTTTAGATAGTTTTATATTTAAACTATATTATTATACTTAGTTACTTAGTCTGTTTATTAAGCTCTTTCTTTAGAGGTTTTAATAAAGTTAGTAAAATTAGTAAAGATAAATATATAAATAACACTTTTAAGATTATCTATAAAAATATATATTCTTCTAATAAACTTTTCTTTATACTTAAGCTAGATCTTATATACTTTTTTAACTAGAAAACTAACTAAGCTATAAAGCTTATATAAGATAAATTTATTAATTAGTTTCTTATTTTTAATAATTTTTCTATTTTAGCTATTAAAAAATATAGCTAGCTAGAAGTTATTTTTTAAGTAAGATATTTTTAAAATAAGTTTTAAGAGAGAAACTTTAATTATATTATTAGTTATTACTTCTCCTTTTAGATTATTTATTCTTTCTAGTTCTAAAATATTAGAAGAAATAAAAGCTTAATTAGAAAGTAACTCTTCTCCTATCTTAATATCTAAGTTTCTTTCTTACTTTTCTAAGTTATAAAAAACTCTTTTATCTTCTCTAGCTCTTTTTAGTAAGATTAGAGGCTTCTTAGGGTGAGTTTTTATAGCTTAAAACTTTCTTAAAATAGTAGGAGTATTCTTAATATCTTAAATAGTAAAGTAAACTTTTTTAGAAGGGGATTTTAAAGCTTTCTTTTTAATTTTTCCTAAATCTAAAAACTTTAGCTTCTTCTAAAAGAAAAGATTAACTCTATATATCTTTAATTAAGTAATTATAAACCTAAAAGCTGTGAAATTAAATATATCTTCTTTTATTATACTATTAAGTTATACTAAATTATATAAGTGTTTTTCCTATTCATCTTTATTAACTATTAAAACTTAAAATATAAAAGTTTAACTACTTACTTCCTTATTAGATACCAGAGATAATCTAAAAAATACAATATAAACACATCCCCTCATAAGGCTAAAGTTACTAATATAGCTATTTATTAGCGTTATATATAGCTATTATATAAATAAAAAATACTATAATTATCTATGAAAAAAGTGCTATTTTTATATATAGACCCCACGTTTATATCTCTTAGCGTACTATAGTTATCGCTGCTTATATAATAAAAGCACTAACATTTTCCTCCTCAAGTTAAATATAATACACTAAAAATACAGACCCACTTTTAAATATTTATAAATTAAATTAATATATAATATTACGTAATAATCTATATAAACCCCTGTATTTTTTCTATAATAAAGCTATATATCTAAAAATAATATTAAAAACTATTATATTTAATTTAATATAGATATATTCTAAAAAAATACAAAATACATTTATATTTGATGTATTGTATTTTTTCCATTCTCTGTTAGATACTATACTTCCTTCTTCTATAAACCTATAAAATACTTTAATTAAGTTAAAGTTATCTTAATTTTAAGAAACTCTTATAAATATAAACTAAGGTCTGCTAATATTCTATTTAAGGATTTTAATAGTTTAAGCTTTTATAGCTTTATAGCTATTTTAATTCTTTAAGTATATAATAATAGCTTCTTAGTTAAACTTACTTTTTTATCTTAATAAAGCAATAATTATCTAAAGGATAAAGAATTTATTATTCTAAGAGCTATAAAAATACTACCTTTAGAAATACTAAATTAAGCTATTTCACTTATTAGCTATCTTTTATAGATAGCAGCTTTTTTTAAAGTTATAATCTATATAGCCTATATATTAACACTAGCTATATAGTCTATAAGGGAATAGCTTAGGGTTTTCTTTATTAACTTTTATAAAATAGACTAAAAATAATTAGTTATCTTCTATAGCTAGTAAAGCTTAAGTAACTCTTCTAGAGAATATTTTCTAGTTATCTATTATTTTCACTAAATTAGAAAATTACTAGTTTAAAAGTTAACTCTAAACGCTTTTTACACTTTAATTAAACTTAAATTTACTCTTTTTTACTTATAGAGGGGGGGAAGTATCCCTTTATAAAACTTTTAGGAGTAGAGGAAATAAAGTATAAGTAGGAACTATAATATAAAAAGTCTACCTCTAAATAGCTTTAAAACTAAACTAATTTATTAAGTTTACCTTAAACTTATTAAAATCTCCTTTCTTAAATAACTTATAAATACTTAACCTTATTAATAAAGCAGTTTTATCTAAAGCTAACTCATTAAATCTTAATATAGTTATATAGATTATCTAGGAGATATTTATTATATTAAGGTTATATTTTATAGCTTTAGTTTAAATATTATTAATCTATTAAAAAAACTTTATAGTAGCTTTATAGTTAAAATTATTAATTATTAGTATTAAGGAAATAATCTAGCTAATCTAGTTATCTAAGAGGTCTTAATAATCTTTATTTATAGCTCTATAGTATTAAATTAAATAGTCTTTTATTTATTATTAGGTTTTATTAAAAAGTTAAGCTTAGTTATTAGCTTAAAAAGAGATATCTATATAAAATATAATACTTAATACTTTAAAAGTATTAGTAATACTTACTACCTCTATAGTAGCTTTATAGCTTTTAATAAAATTTAGAATATTATTTCTAAAAAAGAATAATACTCTAGCTATACTAAGCTTTAGTATCTTAAATCCTTAAAACCTATACCTATAAGGTTTTAATATCCTTTAATATAATTTAATAAGCTCTAAATAGCTTTATATTACCCTTACTTTAGAAGAATCCTCTCTAAGTATCTTATTTATACCTATAATACTACTCTTAAAAGCTATAGTTTTAAAGATTTTAACTTTAGTAATTACTTCTAAGCTTTAATTAGAATTAGAAATTAGAGAAAGCTTTTCTTATTAAAATTAATAGAATAAAAAACTTATAAAAGGACTTACTAATATATTACTAAAGCTTAGGTTAAGCTTACTATCTATTAATTTATATCTAAAACCCTTATTTTAAACTTAAGTTAAAATCTTTAGAACTCTAAATTCTAGTAATACTATTCTAAAAGAGATATTACTAAATTAATAGAAAAAGTAATAAAAAAAAGCTTTTCTAAAGAAATACTTTATAAAAAGATAGAATAAAACTTAAATAAAGTAGATAATTTATTAATAAAAAGAATAAAAGAAGAATTTTTATAGTATAAGCCTAAAAAGGTAATAAAAAGTGAAAATAGAAATAAAAAAAAAAAGATAGAACTTTACTATTATTTCTATTTTTATCTTTCTCTCTTATCTAGTAAGTATATTTATATTTATTATCCTTCCTCTTTTCTGCTATCTTAATAGTATAATTACTTTATATTTTAGACTTTTTTTTCCTCTCTTCTTATAGGGAAACTAGCTATTATTAATAATATCTTCTATAATTTCACCCTATAATACTTCTTTTTTATAAGTTAAGCTTAGGATTTAATAGAAAACTTAATTAAATTCTAATATTAACTATAAACCTTAAGAGATATATTTTATACTAGCTACTTATTTACTATATAAGTAGATGAGGAGGAGAGGTAATAAAAGAGATATATATATCTTCTTTTCTATAAAGTTAATATAGAATTATTTTTAGAAGAGAGAAATATTTTTAATTAAGTTTATAAAATATTCCTCTTATTCCTCCTTTAAAAAACTAATATAGTTATAATATTTTTCCTTTTTAGCTTTTTATACTTTTATATTTATAGTAACTTCTAATTTAAAAAACCTAGTTTTTAATATTTCTATATATATGTATAACTTAAATCCTAAGTTTTTAAGCTTTTTTAGCTTCTCTCTTACTAGTTAATATATTATTAGAAACTTTCTAATAAGTTTCGCTAAAAGGAAGTTTCTTAAAATAGATTAATTAGTTTTATCTTTTTTAAGGTTTATAAAATAAGTAAAATAAATTTAGTTACCTTTATATCTTTAGCTTTAGAAGGATAAAGAGAATAGTTAACTTATTTTAGTTAACTTTAGATTATTATTATAAAAGCTAATAAAGATATAATATATAATAATTTTTAAATAAATAAATAGTAGGTTAATAAAAGAGATTATTTAAACTTATTAGAACTCTACTTACTTTCTTCTACTAAACTAAGTACTCTTTTTCTTAAGATCTTTTAAACTTCTATAAGTTTAGTTAATCTTAAATTTTAAGTTTTTAAGTAATCCCTCTTTATTAAAAGAAAATAGAGGTTAAAAATATATTAACTAAATTTCTTCTAATATAGTATTACTTAAATTACCTCTTTTTCTAAGCTTTTTCCTACTTTAATTTAGTAGGGTAGTATAAAATAACTATAAAAGGGATTTTTCTTTAGTAATCTTACTTACCCCCCTATACTAGTTACTAATTTTATAATAAAGTAAGGGAGAAAACTTATTAATTATACTAAGTACTCTACTTTAGGAGGAAACACCCCTAAAGATACCTAAACACTTATATATTAATTTTCTAGCTAACTATAAAAGATATAAAGCTAAATATATAAATATAAGCTTAACTAAATTATACTTTATCTATAACTTCTATTCTTTTTATCTTATAGGTTATATAACTTTTTTAGAGAAAATAAGCTACTAAGAAGAAATTTAATAGTATTATCCCTATAATATTCTACTCTATTTTAGCTTTAAATAACCTAAGAAATATAATAAGAATTAAGAAAAAAGATAAAAAGTAAAACTAACTAAAGCTAGAAAAGCTTAAAAACACCTATTTTTACTTAGTTTTTTAAAAAGTAAATCTTAATAAATTTTTACTATAAATTAAGTAGAAAGGTTTTAGTAGCTCTTTTAGAGAACTAATTACTAAAATTATTAAGAAAAATAAGAATTTTATAAAAATAAGTATATTTCTTACTTAATTACTTAGTCTTTTCTGTTAAAAGCTAACTAAACCTCTATCTACTTATATAAGCTATTTCCCTTTAAGATAATATCTAATACCTAAGAAACTATTTATATAATCTATTACCTTAAAGTTAAAAATGCTAGAAATTTTAAAACCCTGCTCTCTTTTAATAGCTAGGAGGGAAGATTATAAAAATTATAAATAGGTTTTAAGAGAAAGAAGTTAAAGCTTTAAAGATACTTTCTCTTAGGTTAGTAAGAGTACTTTCTTTTACTAAAACTAATATAGTTAGTTTCTTTAAGATATATAAAGATTAAGCTAATATAACTTAATAGATAAATATATAAAAAGCTAGGTTAATATACCTATATATACTATTTAAATACTATATAGCTGTGAAGACTAACTTAAGTAGTATAAACTAGTTAAACTATAAAAACTATATAATAAGAATATATAGTTACTTTAATACTAACTACACTATATACCTAAATCACTAGCTATAATAACTAATAATAGAGCTCTTTATTTAAAATAATTAGTTAGAAGAAGTATATAAGCTATTCCTTAAGGTTAAGAATATTTAAATAAGGGTAGCTACTAGAAATAGAGTAATTATATTAAACCTAAAGCTAATTAAGCTTATTACTAAATGCTTTTTAAAGAAAGTAATAGAGAAAGCTTTAGAAACTTTAAAATTAAGAATTATAGAACTCTTTAATATAGGTAGTTTTAAAAACTATAAAGTAGCTTTTTTAAGCTAGATTAGTTAAAAGTGTTAGCACAGGTATAAGAGTATTTAGAGGCATAGTATATGCGCCTATATAGTATAGGGTTATAGATAGAGATATGTTATAATAAAATGTAATAACTTTAAGCATTTATAGGTATTTATTTATATAGATAATTAATAGAGAAGGTATATATTGTGATGATTCTGGTTGATGTAGTTAGCAGGTTGTATCCTAAGTGTTACGACCCGTTCGTAAGGATAACAGCTGAACGACCTACTTGGGCGTTAGGCAGCTATGATAGGATATTTATACTATAGGATTATAGGAACGATAAGGACTCACTTAGAAATAGAAGAACTATAGTATAAGTTATGTGATAATAAGATAAAACTGAGCAGATAGTATAGATTACTAAGCGTTTAGTGAGAGATACTAAGCGCTTACTAATAATTACTAAATATTTACTAGTACTTAGTTAAGAATTAGTAATAAGATAAAGAGAACTGTTTAGAACTTATATATAATATAACCCTAAGCTTAGCTTATAATTAGACTTCTATAGCTTTTTAGTAATTAACTTTATATTTATCCTCAGGATATTTTTAGTTTATTTTTACTGTAAATACTTATTAAGTTTAAAACTAATTACTTTAGCTTCTAACTACTAATCTATAATATAGTATATAACTTATAAACTAAACTTATAATATAATAATACTATTTATTAGTATTAATTTTTAATTTCTATTAGTAAACCTTACTATTAGATAGCTAATTATAACACTTTAATTACTTCTATTTAGTAAGTTAATTATTAATACTACTAATTAGTAATACTAATATAATATCCTCTTATAACTTTGCTAAATCTCCTACTCCTAGGTCTTTAGGTTCCTCATATTAATAACCCTAAAACCTAGCTTAAAAACTTACCTATATTAAAAACTTTAATATACTAAACCTTTATTATAATTCTAATAGGAAAGAATTTTTTACTAAAAAAAGATATAATAAACTTAAGAAGATTATTTAGAAATATAAAAATAAAACTAAAAGTATATAGGAGATTATTAATAAAAACTAATAAGTTATATAGAACCTTAATAAATAACTTTAGAATACTATAGCTGCTTACTGAAAGCTTAAAAAAGATATTAAAGGAGATACTAACCTTAAGAAAATCTAGGAACTTTAGAATAAACTTAACACCCTCTAAGCTACTACTAATATTATAATAACTCCTATTAGAGGATAATAGAAGCTTAAGCTTAGTATACTTATTACTTATAATAGCACCTCTAAAACCTTTAAAGGATTTTTAATTTAAATTAAGAACTACTAAAATTTCTACTATAAAGATTTCACTAATAAAACTAAGAAAGTAGTATATATAGCTACTTACTTTTAAAGAAAAGCTTTTAAATAGTTTAAACTAATCTAAGAAGAATACTTTAAGTATAAAACCCTTAATAAATATACCACAGAGACCTATAATATCTACGTTAGTTTCTAAGGATTTAAGGATATATTCTAGTCACTTTTTTAAGATCCTAATAAGAAATAATAAGCTAAGTATAATTTTATGCAACTTAAATAAACTAAGTCTGCTAAGGATTACTCTACTAACTTCAGATAACTTAGTATCTAACTTAACTTCATTAAAGAAACTAAGATCTTTATATTCTATTAAAGACTTAAAAATAAAGTTAAGGATAAAATTATTAAGATTAACTAATTAGAAAATTTTTTCTAATATATTAAACTTACTATTAAAATTAATAACTAACTTTTTAAATAATAAAAAGAATAAGGTGAGAAATAATAAAACCTAAACTTAAGATATAAATACTAATAGTAACCTTAGCAGAAGTTTAATAACTAGTAGAATAATAACAGACCCTATAATAACTAAAGTAATACTAAGTAAAGCACTTCTTATAAGTAATATAGTAGACCTATAGACCTCAGTATAGCTACTAAAAGTAATAATAAGAAACTATAGAACTCTAAATACTATAACTATAAAAAAATAAAATATATTACTAAAGACTGCAGATAACTTAAAAAGCTTAACTAGAAGCTAGTACTTAAGCAAACTAAGTAAATCAGCATAGTAATTAAAACTCCCCATATATCCTTATTATAAATAGAATATTATAATAATAAATATCTAATATATCTTAGCAATAAAGAGATAATAAAACACTAGCTAACTACTAAGACTTTAGTAATAGCCTCTTAAGCTAATAGTAAGCTAGCTAAAAAAACTACTAAATAACTTAATAAGATACTTAGAATATAATAACTTAAGCTTACTAATTTATTATTACTATAAATTACTAATATATAAGGATAAATCTCTTATAATACCTTAAACTATTCTATAAAAGAATAAAAACTAAAAACTAATAATAAACAGAAGCTTATATACCTCTAGAAGGCTGAAACTATATACCTAGTATAGATCTAATAAGAACCCTATAACCCCCTATAGTAATAATAACTCAGCGCTATAATATCACATATAGAACAATACAAACACGCGCGTAGAAACCCCGCTAAGATTAAATAAATCAATTAAGAAACTAAAGAATAAGTTAAAAAAGAATCTAATAAGAAATCTAAATATTAATATAACCCCCTAGAAGAATAGTAACTATTTAATATAACTAATAATTAGAATTTTAGTAAACTAGAATTTAGTTTTAACTTAGATAGGATCCCCTATAATTCTAACTCTCACGCTAATATTACTAACTGGAATATATAATATTATAACAGACTAATCCTAGGAATAGATAATATTAGCTCTAAAGAAAAATCAAATAATAAAGAAGAAACTTAATAACTTATCTATTATTAGGAAATTAATATAAGCTATAATAACTAATAATACTATTTCTATAGTATATTAGTAAACTAGAGAGATAAAGATTATATTCTAAAGCTCTATATAGAAAACTATCCTATACTTAAGTATAACTACTATAACTACTGAAATCTCTTCTAGCTTCAGTATTTCTTTAATAAATATAAAGAACACCTTAGTAATAAATATAAATATTAGTTCTACCCTAGAAGATATAATAAGAACCCTATTTAGAATATCTATATTATATCTGTTATAGTTAAATAAATTCTAACTACTTTTAATAATAATATAGCAACTTTCAGCTTAAATATATAATACCCTATAAAGTGCTAATATAATAACACTATAAGGTAGGAGGAATACTAAATAGATAAATACTTTATATATATAACCTAGAAGGCTAAAGCTTATAGACTTCTATAAGAAAGATTAAGCCTCCTAAAGCTTTAATTCTAAGAAAACTACCTTATAAAGGTATAATAAGAAGGAAAATATATTACCTACTTAGGATAACTAGAGTAGTTAAAAAACTAGACTTACCTACTAATAAAAGACTAAGATAAGTAATAATAATAAGGTCTATCTATCTAACCTCTCTAAACTAGAAAGTATACCTATAACTTATAGTAACTATTAATAATAACACTGCTATTACTATAATTAATAGTAGAGCAGAAATAAATTTTATATTATTATAAATAGTAAACTAATTATAACTACTATAGTAAAGAAAGAAGTATATATACTAACTTAGTAATATAGAAGGAGAATAAGTTTAGTATAAAGGAGGAACTATTAAAAATAAAACTACGCTCCTTAAGATAAGTTACTTAGATTAAAATAAATAACTCTAATTTAATATTACTGATCTTAGTATATATAATATTATATTAGGAATACTATAGCTTAAGAAGAATAACCTACAGATAGATTAGAGAATAAGCTAACTCTACTAGGATAACAACAATCTAGTTTTTAAGCAGTTCTATAGAACCTAAGCTTTAAATAGATCTACTTACTAAAGAGCAGTAAAACAATATATCTACTACTTTAAGGTAAAAGAAGCTGTATTATAACTATTAAAATAAGCAGATTTTGAACGAAAAAATAATCCCTTTTTATTTATTTCAGAAAAATATAGAATTTATAAGAAACTCTTTATAGCTAAACTAGAAACCAGACTGCCTAAACATATAAATTTTAATTATAAAATCCTTATTAAGGAGGGGAAGGAACTTAAGTTTAATAAAATCTATAAACTTAACCTAATAGAAATAGAAGCTTTTAATAAATACTTTAATAAAAACTTTAAGAAAAGTTATATTAGAAAATTAATATTACTAGCAGGAAGCTTAATTTTATTTATACTAAAAAAGAATAGTAAACTTTAATTTTATATTAACTACTAAATATTTAATAAGATAATAATTAAGAACTAATACCTACTATTATTAATTAACAAACTATAATAACTTCTCTATAAAGCTAACTACTTTATAGTATTAAACCTTAAAAGTGCTTATAACCTTATTAGAATAAAGTAAAAAGAAGAATAGAAAACTACTTTTAGAATATATAGAGGATATTTTAAATATCTTATTATACTTTTTAGTCTTACTAATACTTTAGCTACGTTTTAGAATATAATTAACTAAGTTCTCTAGAAATATATAGATATCTTTATAGTTATTTACTTTAATAATATCCTTATCTTCTCTCTAATAATAGAATAATATAAGAAATATATATACTTTATACTTTAAGCTTTCTAAGATACTAAACTCCTAGTTAAACCTAAGAAAAGCATATTTTATACCTAAGAAGTAGAATATCTTAGATTTATTATTACTCTTAGATATATTAATATATCTAAAAAGAAAGTTTAAGCTATTAGAGAATAGCTAATACTAATAAACCTTAAAGAAGTCTAAGGATTCCTCAAATTTATTAACTTCTACTGAAAATTTATTAGACTTTATAGAAAAATTAATATACCTCTTATAGACCTTAGCAGGAAGAACTAACTATTTAAGTAGAAGGAAAAATAAGAAACTGCTTTTTAGATAATTAAGAACTATATTACTAGTAAACTAGTTTTAATAATCTCTAACTTACTAAAGTAGTTTAAAGTTAAGATAGATATTTTAGACTTTGTATTTAAAGTATAACTCTCTTAATAAGATTTAAAAAGATACTTACACCTCTACGCCTTTTTTTTATATAAACTCTGCAGATTAAAACTTAACTATTAAATTTATAATAAAGAGCTTATAGTAATTATTAAAATATTTAAGGAATAGCAACCTTAACTCTTAGGGACTATCTACTAAGTACTTATGTATATAGATTATAAGAATTTAGTATACTTTACTACTTTAAAGGAACTTAATAAATAATAAATTAGACAGTTAGAATTCTTCTCAGAATTTAATTTCTAAATTATTTATTAGAAAGGATTAGAGAACAGTAAAGCTAATACTCTCAGCTAATAACTAAACTATAATATCTTAGTACTAAAAGAAACCTAAGTAATTCTTAAGTATAATAATAACAGAGACCTAGTACCTGCTATAAAGATTTTTATAATAACTAGACAATCTATAGCTAGCTTACCTAGTAAACTAAATAATAAAACAATTATAAAATTTCACAGCTTACTAGTATATAGTTACTAAGGAATTATAAAAACCTAGAAATAATTATAATAATAATATAGAGAAAAGGTTACTAGAGAATATATTATAATAGCAATTAAAGATTATAAGGTTTGCTTAAAAAGTAAACTAGCTTAATACTAACTTTATAGATTATTATAACTTTTATTTATGCTTTAAATAGCTTAGTACTTTATATTACTTAACTTTATTATTAAACTACTAAAATCTTAAGAACCTCTTATAGGAGTCTATTTTAATAGTATTTTTATTATTATTAACAGATTTATAAAGTATACTTATTTTATTTTATATAAAGAAGTAAGTAATACTAAAAAATTTGCTTATATAATCCTTAAGTATATTATTACTAACTATAGTATATTTAAGGAAATTATATTAAATAGAGATAAGATCTTTACTTCTAAGTTTTAGAAGTTACTTATTATATAACTTAGTATTAATTAGAAAATATTTACTATATTTTACTTACAGACTAATAGATAAATAGAATAAATTAACTAGATCTTTAAAACCTACTTCTGTATTTATATTAACTATAACTAAGATAATTAGGTAGTATTATTACTAATAGCTTAATTTGCTTATAACAGTGCAATAGGAGAAAGTATTAAGGAATCTCCCTTCTATTTTAACTATAGATTTAAACTAACTATATATAGAGAACTATAATTAGGCATATTTATAGTAATTAAGGCTGTTGCTATAGCTAGCTAAATTAAGGAAATCTAAGATAACGTATAAAAAGAACTTAAATTTGTATGATAATAAATAATGTACTTTAGTAATAAGCGAAGGATTGAGGGACTAACTTTGAAAGAGGGAGATAGTGCCTACCTTATATAGTGAAATATTAAAATAAAACAACTAAATAATAAGTTAGACTTTAAGAAACTTAGATTTTTTAAAATCCTCTGAAAAGTTTTACTAGTTAACTATAAACTTAACCTACCTGATATAATAAAGTGTTTTTCTACTTTCTATATATTACTTCTTAAACTAGTACTATAAGGATTATAAATAAACAACTTTATTATTATAGAAGATAATAAACTAAAGTATAAAATTAAACAAATTATTAACTATCTTAAAGAACTAGAAGAATATTAATATTTTATTAAATAGAAAGGATATAGATATAAAGATAATATATAGGAACTAATAAAAAATATTATAAACATATAAAATAAACTTATATAATACTAATAATAATACTAAGAATAAAAAGTAATATTAATAGTACTAGTAACACTACCTCTAATAAAAACTACTAGCTACTAACGTATTAGATAACTATATAAATATATTAAACTATTAACAGAAGCAGACAGACTTCAGCAAGAAAAACTATTTATTTACTTAGAAATACTAGAAACTAACTAAAACTCTTCTAATAAAAAATTTAGAATGCTTAAATTCTAATTCCTAAAGATAATATCTAAATCTATTATACTAAAAGCATTTATTAACTGCACCTCTAGAACTAAAGAAGACTTAGTAGGAGAAGGCTCTGCTACCTCCTCCTTTTTAGATACTACTGAAGTCTCTTTATAACCCTTTTTAAATACTATTTGCTTAGCCTTATAAACATAATCTAACTTTATAAACGCCTTATTTATTTCAGTTTACGCTTTCTATAGTGCTTCTATTCTCTTTTAAAATAATTCTTCTGTTTCTTCCTCTTTATTATCTAAACGCTAAGACTTAACTATTAGGCATTCTACTATATATAAAGTTAGTATAAATAAGACGTAATAAGTATAAAGCTATATAAATATTAGCAGATTATATTATCAGAAGTATTATATAAGTGATAAGTGCTGCTTATAGTAATATACTCCCTATAAACTAAAAAGCTAGGTAGCATTTTGCAATATAACCCCTTAGACTGATAGTAACAATAAAGTATAACTTTAAAACTGTTCTCTATAATATTTAAGGAATAATAATAACAATAAAGAGTAGAAATTACAGGATTTTTAGAATTTAATTTTAACTTTTAAATATAACCTAATATAGTGTTAGCATTATAGGTAAATCAGAAAGCATAATTAACAGTCCCTAACCTAAGACTAACAACCTACTTATATTAGGTCTTAAGGATAAAACCTTTAGAGAGGGGACTTAATATTATAACCTATTCATAAAGATAACAGCTAAACAACCTACTTAAGTATTAAGCAGCTATAATAGGATATTTATACTATAGGATTATAGGAACGACAGGGACTTACTTAGAAACAGAAGAACTATAGTATAAGTTATATAATAATAAGATAAGACTGAGTAGATAGTGTGGATTACTAAGCGCTTAGTGAGGGATACTAAGCGCTTACTAATAATTACTAAGCGCTTACTAGTATTTAGTTAGGAATTAGTAATAAGATAAAGAGAACTATTTAAGATTTATATATAGTATAACCCTAAGCTTAGCTTATAGTTAGACTTCTATAGCTCTTTAGTAATTAACTTTATATTTATCCTCAGGATATTTTTAGCTTATCTTTACTGTGAATACTTATTAAGTTTAAGACTGATCACCTTAGCCTCTAACTACTAATCTACAATATAGTATATAACTTATAAACTAGACTTATAATATAATAATACTGTTTACTAATATTAATTCCTAACTTCTGTTAGCAAACCTTACTATCAGATAGCTAACTATAATACTAAGGTAGGGAAAAAGGAAGGAAAAGATAACTTGAAATATAAGCTGTAAAGCTCTTAATTACATAAGTAGGATTATATAATATTAAGGATTATATAAGCATTTATAAAGTTATAGCTTATAATAAACTAAACACTTTTATATAAGGTTATATATATAAAAGTCTATTCGTTTATTTTATATAGAATATTTAAGTAAGTAGAATATTATTATATTATTGTTATTATTATAATAAGATGTTATATATTAATATCCCCCCTTAAGGTATATATGGTTGATTAAAGGGTATATAGCTTACTTACTTAATATATATATACGTTATAGGTATAAAAACTTAAAAACCTAGTGGGAAAAATAAGAAAAGTATTCCTATATTGTATAATATGTATATAACTAGTTAAAAAACTCTTATAAAATAACCTTATAGGTAAAAATATTAAGAGAAAAACTAGTATGTTATTTCAGTAATAATATTATTGTTATTATTATTATTATTATTATTATTATTATTGTTATTATTATTATTATTACTACTATAAATAATACTTAATAATGCGAAAAATATAACTTTACCTAAGGGCTTAGTTAAAATATCAGTAATATTGGATTTAGTATTAATATGAAATAATATTATCTTTTTATTTATTAAAGAGTCTCGAGCAAAATAATATCTTATATTAATATGCTTAGATTTTTTATGAAATTTAGGATTTTCAGCTAATTTTCTAGCTGTAATATTATCTATAAATACTTTTGGTTTATTTATTAATTTAAATTTTAAATTTTTAAGATTAAAATTATAGGTATTATATAGATAAATAGCTTCTTTAACAGATTCAGTTAAAGCTATATATTTAGCTTCATAAGTAGATAAAGCTACTGTTTTTTGTTTTATAGAGCTATAAGATATAATATTATATAGGCCCTAATAAAATATATAAGCTGAAGTAGATTTTCTATTATTTAGGTCTCTAGCCTAATTAGAGTCTGAATAACCTATTAAGTCCTAAATTATATTATTATTGCAGTTATAATAAATTCCTTTATTAGGATATTTATTTAAATAACCTTATAGATAATCTAAAGTAGAAAAATGCTCTTTAGAAGGATTTATAGTATATCTGGATAAAATATTAACTGTAAGAGCTATATTAAATCTAGTTTTTAAAGCTAGATATAGTAAAGCTCTAATTTGCTGTTGAAATTATAATATTTCTTCCTTAGTTGTATAACCTTTATTTATATGTATTTTTATATTATCTTTTATAGGTGTTATTGATGGGTTTATATCAGTTTTATTATATTTATTTAATATTTTATTTGTATATTTCGTTTGATGTATAAAAATAGACTTATTTTGCCTATCTATATTAAACTTATAACCTAAAAATATATTAGGCTCCCCTAATAGTTGAATTTTAATATATTGCTTTAAATTATTATATATATAATCCCTAGTAGCAGTATTATTAGCTGCTAGTAATATATTATCTATATAGCAATATATTATAGCTTTATAGTTATTTTTATTTAATATATATACTGCTTTATTATAAGGTGAAATAATAAATCCTAATTTTAATAATATTCCTTTTAAATGGTTATACTATAGTTTAGGACTTTGTTTTAAACTGTATAAAGCTTTAATAAGCTTATAGTAATATTTATTATTTTTAGATTTATAATTATAATTAGGATTAAATTTAAATTTATTAGTAGTTTTATTATAAATAAAACTAGTAGGTATAGCAGTATAAATATCTATATCTATATCTGTATAAATAAAAGCTGTAGTTATATTATATTAGAGTAAAATCTAGCTTTCTTTTATAGCAAAAATTACTATAAATCTATAGCTCTTAGGTTTATAAGTAGTAGAAAAAGTTTCTAAATAATTAATACTAATATATTGATTAAAACCTTGAGCTACCTATCTTGCTTTATATTTATAGGTATTATTTATTTTATCTTTTAATTTTATAGTATATACTTATTTACTGCCTAATAGATGAATATTATCAGGTATTTATATAATTTTCTAAGTATTAATATCTTCTATTTGACTTATCTCTAATTGTATAGCTTGAATCTAATTATCTTTATAAGGAGAATTTAAGGCTTACTTAATATTAGAGGGCTTGTCTAATATAATAACTGATAGTATATATGAAGCTTTATTATTATGAGTTATAATATTATTATTATTTATTTTATAATCCTTTAAGATAGGGCAGTTTTTTAGGATAAATAATAGTGTATTTTTGTTAAAAATATTATTTTTAACTGTATTATTAACCTATTGGTAGTCTTTTTTAGCTTTATCTGTTATAGAGGGGATTTCTATAAAAAACTTAGATTTATTAGTATTTATTTCTCTATTATTAATATTAATAGTTTTCTTATTATTATTATTTATTGTACTTATATTAGTATTAGTACTATAACTATTATTGTGGGATATAGTATTATAATTATTATTGCTAGTATTAATATTATTATTATTAATATTATTATTATTATTTTTATTAATATTAATATTAGTCTTATTACTTAGATTCTTAAGAGCAGAATCTTTAGTAATATTATTACTATTTAAAGTAATATTTTTATTATTATAAGAGATAGATTGACTAGATATATCTCTTTGTGGATTATATTAGGTAGTATTCTGTTTATTGTTATTAGGTATAGTATTATTATTAATATCCTTAAAGCGGGTATTTATGCTTATAGGAAGCTCTTTATGATGAGAAATAAAGGTATTCTCTAAGATTTTAATGTTATAAGACTATAAAGCTCTCTTTAGTTATATATTTTAGATTTTATATCTATTAGATCTATAATTAATTATAAAACCTTAATATGCTCTTATATCTAATTTCTTAATTTTAGGATCTTTATTCTTATAGTAGTATAAGCTACTTTATACTTTAATATTATTTATATTAGGTTTTATTTTATTTTTTAATTTATAAGGTGTTATATAATTAATAGAGGAATATGGAGTCTTATTATGTATATAAAGAGTAGTATAAAAGGCTTCACCTTATAAATAGTATAGTAAACCTAAGTTATATAATATTATTCTTATTTTATTTACTATAGTGTATATAGTATGCTTTATAAGTCTATTAGGTTTATATATATAAGGAGGTTTTATATTATGGATAATCCTACTATTAAGATATATAGTTTTAATATATTTATTAGAAAATTCTTTACCTCTATTAGTAGAGATTTCTTTTATTCTTTTATTATTATTATTATTATTTACTTTTGCTTAAAATTTAAGAAAAGTATTACTTATAGTTTCTTTAGATTTATCTTTAAGTAATTTTCCCTAGACGAATTGGGTATATTTATTTATAAAGATAATAAATAAATTATATTTATTATAAGTAGTAGGTGTTATAGGCCTATATAAATCTGAAGCTATATAATCTAGATAATCTAGATTTTTATTATGAACCTGTGATTTACTCACTTTAGTTATAAATTTGCCTTTAAAATAGGCTTTATAAAGTGGTAATTTATTATTATTTATATTATTATTATTTATATTTATATCTGAAATAGTATTATTTTTTATTTTTAAAAGACTTTGAATATATATATAACTAAGATGTTAGTGCTATAATTAGAGGCTATTATTATTATTATTATTATTTTTATTAGTTATAGTGTTATATATATAGTTATTGTTATTATTAGTAGGAAATTAGAAGAAATATAAATTATTTCGTTTTACCTCTATAGTAATAATATAATCTTTCTTAATATTATATAAAATAGGTTGTTTTTATATAATAGAAGCAATACCTAATAAATCTAACTTAGATTGGCTAAGTAGATTAATACCTAATTTAGGTATATAATAAATATCTTTTAATATAATTTTATTATTATTAGGATATATAATTAAATTACTTTTTAGTGTAGAAGTAAGACTTTTTGCTTCTCCCTATTTAATAGGTTTTTTTATTATTTTTTGGTTAACTAAAAGGGTGTGGTTTTTAACTATATGTATAGTAGTAGTAGTATTAATATAAAAATTAACTATTTTTTTAATTTAGTTAAAACTTCTAACTTTTCTTTATTTCTTAATAACAGATTGGTTAATTAAATAACTTAAGGAAGGATTATTAGTATTTTTATTTATATAAGGAGGTGTAGTAGTATAACCTATGTTTTCAAAAATAATATCTTCTTCTTTTTTATCAGAAGATAAATCTATTAATTCTATAGAATTAGGATTATTTAAAGATATATAAGGGGTAATATTGCTAGTAGTAGTTATATTAACTACTTCTTTCTCTTTTTCCTTTATAGCACTATTAGTGGGTTTTTTCTACTAACTAGGTGCTTTTTCAGGATATAAGAAAGCGTAATTTTCTTCAGAATAGTTGGTTTTCTTGTAATTTTTGCAGTATAGACCTTTCTATTTTTTCTAAGGTTTTTTAGATACTTTAGTATCTTTATCCTTCTTTTTATTCTTATTTTTATTATTTTCCTGGTTTTTATTTTGTTTTTTATTATACTTAGTACCCTTAGTAGTAGTATTATTAACTACTTCTTTACTTCTTTTTCTCTTATATTTATCTAGTAAACTAGAGTATAAAGAGTTAAGGTTATAGGTAGTAGGGTTAGCTCTTAGAGACTGAGTTATAGAGGTTATAAAAGATTTATAAGTCTCGTTTAGACTATTAAGTATATAAGCTATAACTACTTGATTAGGTAGTTTTAGCTAGTTATAAGATAAATTATCTATTAATTCTTTAATTTTATTAATATATTCTTCTATAGAATTAAAGTTATCTAAGGAAGTATTAAAGAATTCTTTATAAGTTAAAAACTTATTTATAAAACCTATGGGCTTATATAGCTTTTTAAGGTGATCTTAGGCTTTAAAAGCACTTTTATTATCCTTATTTACTCTTAAAGGACTATCTTTATAGAGTAATTATATATAGCTTAAAGCCTTATTACCTTTATCTGTATTATTTTTAGATTTAGGTTTAGTTAAATTAATAGTTATATCTTTATTTATAAGGAAGGCTTTAATATGTATAGTTTATACCTTATAATTCTCAGAGCTTAGAAGCTTAGGTATATTAACCTTGAGGTTAGCTATTATTGCCTTATAGGAAGTAGTGCGTAGTTATAAGTCTTATGAGGGTTAAATGATAGTAAGGTTATATAACTAAAGAAGCTATTAGATATATAGTATAGTGGTTTATATAGTAACGTTATATAATAGCTATAAACCTAGAGGTCTAGGGTTTAACTATTAAAAAAAGAGTGGTTTTTTTTTTCTCTTTAATTAATATCTTCTTTAATTAGACTAAAGTCTAACTGAGGAGATAAGTATCCTATATAATAAATTAGTTGAGAAGAAGTCTGTTAGGCTATAAATATAGGTTTAAATTAGATTAGGAGTAGACTAGAGGATAGTTTAAATAGATAATCTGAGGGATATAAGTTGAATAAAGTAGAAGTAAGAGACTATCTACTTAGGGAAGGATTAATAGAGGTATAGTTGATTTATATAGGATTTATTATATAGATTTAAAGAAGGTATATCTTATAGAACTAAACTACTAGTCTAGCTAGTATATCTGATTCTATAAAGGTAGTATAGATAGAAAATTGTTTAAAGGAGTATTTTTCAGTATATATAGCTTTTATATATAAATAAGGCTTAAGAGGGAGAAAGGGTATAAGTAAAGAAGTAGAAGGAACTGAGGTTATCTCTAAGCTAGGTTTATAACCTATTAGTATAGGTATAAGAGTATTTAGGGGTATAGTATATACGCCTATATAGTATAGGGTTATAGATAGAGATATATTATGATAAAATGTGATAATTTTGAGTATTTATAGGTATTTATTTATATAGATAATTAATAGAGAAGGTATATATTGTGATGATTCTGGTTGATATAGTTAGTAGGTTATATCCTAAGGTAGGGAAAAAGGAGGGGAAAGATAACCTGAAATATAAGCTGTAAAGCTCTTAATTATATAAGTAGGATTACATAATATTAAGGATTATATAAGCATTTATAAAGTTATAGCTTATAATAAACTAAACACTTTTATATAAGGTTATATATATAAAAGTCTATTCGTTTATTTTATATAGAATATTTAAGTAAGTAGAATATTATTATATTATTATTATTATTATAATAAGACGTTATATATTAACAAAAAGTAATAGCTAGCCTCTATATTTAGTAACTTAAATATATTTTATACTTTTTAATAGTAAACTAAAGTACTAAAGAAGGTAGTAGCTTTCTTATTAGTAACTTCTACTTATAATAGTATTTTAAGCTAGATATTAATACTACTTAGACTATAAGAGAACTCTAAAGTTTAGAAAAGTCTTTAGATACTTAATAATAATATAGATAATCTTATTAAAAAGCTGAGAGGTTTAGGTTTTATAACCTCTATAGATATATAGCTTATAGCTAGAGAGGTAGCTAATCTATAAGCTTAATAAAGCTAGTTAATTATATTAAGATCTTATATAGTAAGGATTAAATACCCTAGAAATATAAACTATAATAGATAATATATAGATAGCGCTAACTTAAGTATAATACTAAGCTATATACCTAGCTTAATAGATATTTATTAGTATAATAGGTGCTAAGATAGCTAGTTCTTTTTTAAATACTTTTAGCTATAAATAGATATAGATATAAATCTAATTAAGTATATAGCTTATTAGTATAGGTATAGAAGTAGTAAGTATTTCTACTTAATTTCCTAGGATATTATCTTCTAAAGCTAGAAGGGTGATATAACTAACTATAAAACCTTATTAATATATATAAGAAACTATATAGAGGACCCCTATTTATATAACTTAGTAATATCTATCTTAGAATGATAGCTAAGTAGATTATTTAAGAGAAATCTAAAGCTATTAAAACTAATTAATATAATAGTTTTAGTAGTAAAAGTTATATATTTTATAATAATTTATTTAAAATCTTATTATCTTAAAATAGATTAGTAAGTAGCTTTAATATATATTACTACTGCTTTAATATAGTAAAACTAAGAGAGATAAAGCTTTAAATAAAAATAAGTCTTATAAGGATAGATAATATAATTATTAGTATATTAGATTTCTTTACTATAAATAAAAATTAAAGATATTATAAATTAGTTTAAATAGAGATAGTATATAATAATTCTAGTAGAGTAGTAGTAAATATTTAAGCTAGACTATATAATTACTAAACCTTAGAGCTTATTCATATTACTATTAGATTAAGAGGAAGATATTAAAGAAATTAATAGAGCTTAAGTAGATTATAGCTATTTATAAGCGTTAAAGTTAGTTAATTAGATATATAGGGGGATAGTTATTATTCTAATTAATATTACTTAGAAGTACTAGTTTAACCTAACTAAAGCTAAATAGGTAAGGTAAGTAGTAATAGATAATAAGGATTATATTTTTACTAAAGTATTAATAGTGCTTAGAGAGATAGCTTAAAGACTTAAGTTTTAAAAATAAGCTAAATAAACTTTAGAAGAGTATAATATAGTTAAAGACTTATTATAGTATAAGCTTATTTTTATAATATTAGTAAAAGTGATTTAGAGTAAAGCTAACTTCTTATTCTTAAACTAGTAAATATTATATTTTAAAGTAGATCTAAGGATTAAAGGAGAATCTTCTAACTAAAATATAAAAGTTTTTACTATTCTTAATAGTAGTTTTTAGATAAATATTATAAGGAAGAGCTTAGCTAAATAGTATAAAATACTTATAATATTAATAAAGATAGAGATATAGATATTTTTATTTAGAAATATTAGTAAGTCTTTATTTATAAATAGTAGTATTATTTTCTACTAAATAGTAGGAGTTAGAATACTAATTAGCTTCTTTATTATAGATAATAATAAAATAGATCTATTAATATTAGTATTATTTAAAGAACTTTTTAGGAACTAATTTTTGCTAATATAGGAATATTTAAAAGATCTAATTTATATAGTAATTATAATTAATTAGATAATACTTTATATTCTAATTAGCTTTATTTATTTTAGAGTAGAGGAAGATATAGAGGATTTCTTTTTAAACTAGTAAAACTATAAAGAGGCTATAATTATTATTAAACTTCTAGAAAACTAAATCTTAATAAGACTTCTAGATATCTAACTAGGGGAAACTTATTTAGATTAAATTAAGTTTATAAAGCTTTTATAAAAATATTACTATAAATAAAAGGGTTAATAAAGATTCTAGCTAAACTATAAAAGCTAAATAATTTAACTTAAAACTAAGTAGTAAGTAGCTTTTTAAGTTAAAAGATAATAATAAAGAAGTAATTTCTATTTTAAATATAATAAGAGAAAAGGTTTTAGTATATATAATAAAAATAGAACTTAAATTATAACTTATAATACTTTATATAATAATAGTAGTAGTAGGGAAGTATAGAGATAATTATATAGAATATTAGCTAAGGACTTATAATATATCTAATTAGAATAATAAGGAACTACTAATTATATAAGCTTAGTTTATAATAATACTAAATAGATAGGAATATTATATTAAAGAATAAGTAAAGAAGAAAGTAACTAAAATAATAAAGGTGTTATTATAGTAATTTAATTACCTTTTTTAAAAAAGGAAACTCTAATTAGATAAGATAATTATATAAGCACCCTCAGCTTTAGTAAAAATCTTTATAATATATAAGCTAAAAGCTAAAAAAGTGCACTTAGTTAATAATAACCTAATAGATAGATTAATACTAAAAGGTAACTTTTTTTAGAAATTAAAGAAGATAGAAGCTTTAAACTTAAAAAACTATTACTAAGTAGGAAGGTTTAAAGGGCTAATAATGCTAAAACTTTTAATAATTAAAGAAGGATCTTATTTAATTAGTAACTATTTTAATAAGATCCTTAATAAGTATGTTTACCTTTAGTTAGGGGAGAAAGAGCTATTATAAGCTATCTTATTTAATAGGGAAGCTATATTAGCTTAGGAATAAACTAAAACTAGCTAACTTAACTTAGTAGTAGCTCCCCTACAGTATATTAAGATAATATTATATAAAGTATAGTAAGTAAAAGGTATCTTAATATTTAGGGTATTTAAAGAGAAGGTTTTAGAGATATTATATAAATAGATTAAGAGGGGAATACTAGAGGAAAGTTATATAGCTTATTAAAATATTTAGTTTCTAATATAAAAGAAAGATAGTAATTACTGTTTAATTAACTTAGTAATAAAACTTAATATAGTTATTATTAGAGATGCTTTTATTCCCCTAGGTGTAGATAAGTTTATAGAGGAATTTAGAGGCTATTAGCTACTATTACTTTTAGACTTTTTTTTAGGTTATAATTAAGTTTTACTAGATAAGAAAAGCTATAACTATATAATATTTATAATACTTTTTAGTTTTTTTTAGTTCTATTTAATCCTAATAAGAGGGATAAACTTAGTAGCTTAATTTTAATAGATTATAATATAGATCTTATATAACTTAATTCCTTATTACTGTAAAGCTTTTTTAGATAATATTATAATTAAAAGGCTAACTTCTTATTATAATAATAAAAAGCTATTAACTTGCTTAGAGATTAGAAAGTTTATTTATAAGTATTTATAGAATTTAGATAAAGTTTTAGTTAATATAAAGTTTTTAAGCTATATAGTCTTAGGGGAGAAGTTATAGTAGTATTAAGAGTTAGCTATTATTATAAGTTATTTATATAAGCCTAAAGGTTATAGCTTTAATTAAGCTAAAGTTTATAAGATTTAAGAATAGCTTCTATATAAAGATATTAATAATGTTTACTTCTTTTTTAGAATTACTATTTTCTATAGAGTATAGGTAGAAGACTTTATAGTAATTATACTACCTCTTATAAAACTTCTATAAAAAGCTACTTAATTTACTTAAAGACTAGTATAGATAGAAGTAATAAAACGCTTAAAAAAGGCTTTTATAAGCTTATTAGTTCTAATTAAGCTTAATTATAGCTTAGATATAGGGATTATTATTATTTATATAGATATAAGCTTATAAGGTTAAAGTATAATATTATACTAGATAATTAATAGAAAATAAGTAGTAGCTAAGTATAAGAGTAGAATTTAAAAAAGCTTAAAACTACATTATAATATAAGTAAGCTTAAACTTTAAGCAGTTTTTATAGCGCTAAAAAAGCTATATATATATATCTATAGTATATATTTTAGACTTAAGATAGATACCTAAGTGCTAGTAGTATAGCTAAATAGTGCTACGTTTAATATACTAGATACTTTAATTATATTATAGATTATATAGATCTAACTTTTTAACTTTAAAATTAAGTATATTCTAAGCAGAGATAATCTAAAAAATACAATACAAATACATCCCCTCATAAGGCTAAAGTTACTAATATAGCTATTTATTAGCGTTATATATAGCTATTATATAAATAAAAAATACTATAATTATCTATGAAAAAAGTGCTATTTTTATATATAGACCCCACTTTTATATCTCTTAGCGTACTATAGTTATCGCTGCTTATATAATAAAAGCACTAACATTTTCCTCCTCAAGTTAAATACAATACACTAAAAATACAGACCCACTTTTAAATATTTATAAATTAAATTAATATATAATATTACGTAATAATCTATATAAACCCCTGTATTTTTTCTATAATAAAGCTATATATCTAAAAATAATATTAAAAACTATTATATTTAATTTAATATAGATATATTCTAAAAAAATACAAAATACATTTGTATTTGATGTATTGTATTTTTTCCATTCTCTGATTCTAAGTAAGCTGAATATTACTACTAATAGCTTCTTAAGGAAAACTCTAGAGCTATTAGATCTTAAAGAGTATAAAGCCTTAGAGAAGATTAAAGAATTTATTAATATAAATATCTTCTATATAAAGGTATATATAATATATACTTAATATAATACTCCTAATAAAGTAATATTATATTTAATACCTATAGAATAGCTATAAGCTAATTAAAAATAGTTTTAAGACTTTTAGTAAATAATCTACTACCTAAGAATACTATTTTAACTATATAGTATTACTTAATATTAATTTAAGAGGTTTAAGTATTACGTATAGAGGTTTTTAATAAAGAATAGCTTACTATTTAGATAACTAATAAAAAAATATCTATAGCTAAAAAGAGTTATTAATAGAAAATAACTAAGGAAACGCTTTATTAAAGCTATTTATATAGAAGTAGGGTATTATAGTAGAGATATAACCTTTTATTACCTATTTATATACTATTTCTAGGATAGGATATATAAAGATATCTAATAACTTATATAAACTTACTATATTTATTAGAAAACCTAACTTACTTATTAAGATAATTAGTATATAGCTATCTACTTAGAGGTAATACTATTTTTAAGGATCTTAATTAATATTTAATAGATTAGTAAATTTACTTTAATTAAGAGATACTATAACTTAATAGGATAGCTAGAAGCTTAGTAAAGTATAATAGTAAATTTAAATATTATAGCTAAATTTATATATAAAGATTTTATTTATTAATATAAGGTTTTTAAACGATTAGTAGTAGATAGAGGTTTAAAAAACACTAGAGTAGTAGATATCCTAAATAGCTAATATAAAGCTTATAAGAAGATTATTTTAGCTTATAATATATAAGTAAATAAACTTAAAGAGAAAAGCTATTAGCTAATTATATATATTATTTTAGCTTAATTAGATAGGAGTTATAAGGTTTAGAGATTTATATTACTAGCTACTCTCTTTATAGACTAAATAATTTTAAGAGGACTAATAAGATTTATACTTTTTTATTTAATATATAGATAGAAAGTAATTATACTAATTAAATAGAATATATTAATATAATAAGTACTTACTTAGAATAAAGTATAAATATCTAAATAGAAGTAATTTATAAAGGTTTAAGTATTTAAATAATTTAATTAAAACTGAAAAATAGCTATAGTAGTAGTTATATAAGTTTAATAATAGTAAATAAACTAATATAATACTAAATATATAAAAACTCTTTATAAAGATTACTTAGATATAAAGACCTTAATATTACTATATAATAAGAAGTATATAATTAATAAAAGTAAAAAAAAGAAGTTTTAGTACTATTAGAAAGGTTTTTTTTAAATTTAGTTTTAGTTTAAAATAGTCTCTTTATATATATTAGAAATACTTAGAGGAGAGCTAATTAGTAGTATATATAGTAGTTATTACTTAAAGCTTTTTTATAAGAATAAAGATAAACTATAGAAGTTAAAAGATTTAAATTAAGCTATAAAGGCTTTGAGGGATAAAGTATAAGCTATTTTTCTTATATAAAGCTTAGTAGTTGAAGATAAGAAAAATTAAGAACTAAAAAAGCTTAAATAAGTAAATTTAGTACTTTTAACTTATTTATAGGTAAAGGAGAAGTAGTTATAAGATTAGAATAAGAAGTTAGAAAAAGAACTAAAGAAGTAAAAAAAAAGAGGAGATAGATTAAAGTTACTCTATTCTAAATATTACTTAAAGATTATAACTAATATTAGGCTTATTTAGATATTTAAAAGGATTAAAAATATTATTTTTATTAAAGTTATATATTTTAAGTATATAAATATAGAAATAATTAGAAAATCTAATATAATTAAAGAAAAATCTAGCTATAAATCTATAACTTTTTTTAAAAAGAAGTTAAAAAGGGGAGAGAAATAAATTAGATTAGTAAGAAGAATATATATAAAAACCCTATCCTTAAGCTTAATAATTATACTTTTACCCCCCCCCCCCCCCCCCCCCCCTTAGTTTCCTATATCTCCTTATTTCTTTCTATTAAATAGATTAGTTTAAAAGTTTTTAGTATAGTAATTTTAAGCTATATAAAGATAGAAAGTACTAAAAGAGCTAAAATCTTAAGATATTACTTTAGCTAAGAGAATAATAGGTAGTATATAAGTATAATTAGTAGTTTTAAACTAATTAGATCTAATATTAACAATATAGTAAATATTAAAAGTTATTAGAAGAGAAGTTATAATATTATTAGAAATAGTAGAAGGGAGTTTATTACTACTATTATAATAATTATATTTATTATATTAGTCTAATTTATAATTCTACTATAAAATAAAATTAATTTTAAAAGTATAATAAACTTTAGAGTATAAGTAGTTACTATAAAAATTATACTAAACACTAAGTAGAGATATATATTTAAAGTATAGCTATATTATTTAAGCTTAATTAAAAGCGTTATTACTATATACTTTATAATACTAAAAGTAATATAAGTATAAGGATTAGTTATAAATACTATATATATAAACTATAAAACTAATTAAGCTAAAGAGATAGTTTAACTTCTAATAGAGAGAACCTTAAAAGCTAGTATAGGAATATTTAATAAAGATATAATATATCTAAAGTATATTAAGAGATAAGTAAACACTTAGAGCTATATTAATTATATTAAACTACTTAATAATATTCTTAAAGTTATAGAAAGTATTTTAAAGCTATATATTAAAATTAATCTAGTTAGAGTAGTTATTAGAGTTAATTAGAATAAGTTTAACATAAAGCTCCTCTTAAGAGTAGTTAATTTCCTTTTAACCTATATATAGAGCAAATTAGATCTTAAGAAAAGTTAGTAAAAGTTATAGAAAGAGATAAAAGAAAAAGAAAAGATTTATATAGATAAAACCTAAGTTAATATAGCTATACTAATTAGCTAACTCTTAAGGGATAGGCTTAGTAAGAAACTAAAGCTTTTAGGTAAGCTTTAAGTAAGTAATATAGTTATTATTTTTATAATAAGATATAGTAGATTTCTAATTAGGTAGAGAAATTATTAGAAGTAGTAAATAAAATAATAGAAGTTATATAAAGAGAAGGCTTATAAAGCTAATAAAGTTAATAAGTAAAAGGAAGGGAAAAAGTAATCTCTTAAATAGATAAAAAATAATATTAGTTAAGTAAGAGGGTAAGAATATATTACTACTTACTACTCTCTATACTATTTAATATTAGATAATATAGTAAATTTTAAGATAATAGTAAGAGTAACTCTAGTAGTAATATATTAACTATTTTAAGGATAATAAAAAAGAAGTTTATATAGAGATACTATTTTAACTAAAATAAGTTTTAGGAAACTTTTTATTTAAAGGGAAGATAAATTACTATTTTTAGAGTAAGAAAGCGTAATATCTTTATTATTTTTACTTAAATAATAGCGATATTTATTATAATAACCTTACCTTTATTTAAACTAATAAACTACTAATATTAATTATTAACTGCTAGTACTTTAATAACTACTATTTTAAAAATATAAAAAGAGAGTATTTCTCCTCTAAATAGCTAGTTCTTAATATTATATTATTATAATAACTTATTTTATAAGTTTTTAATACTTTTATATTACTAATAATAATAAGCTTTTCTTCTATATACTTTTACTTAATTAATAATAATAACTTATTATAATTTATAATAAACTTAAGCTAATTATATCTTACTTTCTTTTATTATAACTCTTCTACTATTAGTATTATTATTACTAGTTAGTAATAATATTTATATTAACTTCACTATTATAAATCTTCCTTCTCTTAATTTTATTTTAAATAGCTTTTTTTTATTTATTATTATAATATCTTACTTTAGTTTTACCTCCTCTTTATTTACTTATACTTAGGTATTTTTAGCTAATATCTAGAAACTAAATATATCTCTTATTACCTTAGCTATACTCTTTAAAAGTAAGTTTAATAATAAGTAAGTGATTTATAATCTCTTAATAGCTTAACTAGTTATAATAGCTATAGATTTATAATTTTATATTCTAAACTTAGAGAATATACTAATTAAACTTATACTTACTCCTCCTAAATTTTATAAGTATATACTATTTACTAATTATATTTCTTTAGGAGTATCTAATAAGCTATTTTAGTTAGTAGTAGGTAGTAACTTTAATAAGCTATTAATTAAATAAGCTTAGTTAGGTAGGTTTAATAATAGGGATTTCTAAGATAAGGTACTAAAAGTAAAAGCTTTAAAATATATTATTAGCTTCTATAACTTTTAAAGCTACTTTTAGTATAAGGATTAAGTAGATATAGATAAGATATATTAAGTAGCTTAATAATAGGTTAGAGATTTTAATAAGTGAAATAGTTAGCTAATCTACTATATTCTACTAAGGATTTAGAATACCTCCTCTATAATAATTATTTACTTTAATTTATACTTTTTCCCTAAAACTAAACTAAATAACCTTAAGTATATAGACTATATTCTAATTCTAATATATAATATAAATTATTACTATTATATAGTAATAATTATTAACTAATAGAATAATATAGTCTTCTAGTATAATTTAATATAGGATAAAGAGTTAGAGAAAAGCTTTATTAGTAATATTTAGGCTTTTAAGGTGCTATATAAGAACTATAATATTAATAAGAAGGTATTTTAAGTAATTAATCTAATAGCTTATATAGTAGAAGGCTTTTAATAACCTAATATCTAGAAGTATAGACTTATAATATATAAATAGTTCTAATTAGTAATTTACAATAGAAAGTATAACTATTAACTTATAAGGGCTTAGTATATACTGAATAATTTAATAAGTAACCTCTATAGCTTCCTAGAAGGCTTATAAAGTTAATAGATTAAGTAAACTTTAGAAGAATTCTAGTAACTTTAACTAGTTAACTAAGCTTTATATAAGTAACTTTCTTAAACTCTAGATATATTTCTAGCGTTATAACTATAGGTAGTTATTAATAATAATAATAATAATAATAATAATAATAATATATAGTTTCTAGAGGATTAATTTACTACTTCTACTTAGTAGACTTAGTATAACTAGCTTACTTTCTTACTTTAACTTCTACTAATACTTAGTTATCTTACTAGAATTATAAATAGTAAGTATATAAGGTTTATAGATAATAAAGATAGCTAGAATAAAGTTTTTAGTAATAATCTTAATAACTTACTTAGGCCTATAAGCTATTACTATAACTATACTTAAAACCCTGATTAGATAATTAGTAGCTTTATTTCTTTAATATCTAACCTAAGTATAAACTTAGAATCTTCTATAAATTTAGTTTTAAGTTACTATAAAAGAGTAAGAGCTACTTTTACTATAGATAAAGTAGCTATTTAGAACTATATAGAGGTAAGGTAATATAAAGCTACTATAGAGTATTTTATAGTTAAAGAAGCTATTAATTAGTAAACTAAGAATCTATAAGAAAACTTATTAAATTATAGCTAAGAGAATTAAGTTAATTACTACTATAATAAAGTTACTTAAGTTACTACTTAGATTATATACTATAAGCTTTTTATACTACTTATTATAGCTTCTAATTTTAAAAGCTATATTTAGAGTAATACCTATTAGTAATAGCTTGCTTTATAATCTAGTATATAGAACGTTTTTAATAACTAATCTAAATTATTATAGTAATTATAGCGTTAGAATTACTATAATACTAATAATAGTTAGAGCTAGTGAGAAGTTAGCTAATTAGAGAAAAGTTAGTAAAAAGAATATCTTTTTTAAGGAGGTTTTTAAGGAGTTTTATTTATAATAGATTTTTATTAGTTTATTTTTACTTTTAAATTAGATAGAACTCTAAGGAGTTTATAAATTTTAATTTAAAAGATCTTAATATCCTACTATAAGTCTTTAATTTAGGTATAAAATACCTAATAAATTAAAGAGAAATAATTAGAACAAGGTAGTAAGCTATATAGGCTTTTTTCTTATTATTTTTATACTTTTTATACTTTAGTTAGTAAGTATTAGTTCTATTTAAGGCTATTTTAATAGGAAGCTTTAGCTTTAAAATAAATAGTAAATTAAGTAATATTATACTTTTTCTTATACTTTTTAGAACTTAGAAATACTTTTTAAAATACTCTTTTTAGATCTTAGTTTTCTATCTTAATTAGCGTGAGAAAAGCTAATAAAAATATTATCTACTTAGTAATAAAAGTAAATTACTAAGTTATTTAGTAGTAGTAAAGTATTTAAGTAAACCTATAGTTTTAGTTTCTAAAAAACTCTTATTTAAAGTTTTTAGCTATTTAAAGGTTTTTTTAGTAGTAAATTACTTCTAGTTAGTTTACTAGGAGTATATAATATATATAACTTAATTAGTATAGTATTAAAAGTATTTTAGCTAGTTAGATAATAGTAATAGTAATAGTAATAACTAGAGATAATAGATAATAATAGTAAAGATAGTAAAGGATAGTATTAATTAGAGGATAATAGATACTAATAGTACCTAGATAACTATACTAGATAATACTAATAATAGCAATACCTCCTCACTTTCCTTGCTTAAGCCTCTATATTATTCTACTATAACTTAAAGTATTATAATAGCTTTTATAATTAGCTTCTAATTTATTCTTTCTATACTTCTATTTAGTTCTTTTATATATAAAGAAGCTTATTTAATTTTAATCTCTATATTTAAAGCTTAGATCTAAAACTCTAAAAACTTATTTATTATAATTATAATATACTTACTATTTTATTTTATTTTATATAAAGTAAAGCTATACTATCTTTATACTTAGTATTTAAATATTTAGATTATTATAAAGATTAAGTATTAAGATTTATTTATATATAAGAAGATAAAAAGTTAATTTATATATTTATCTTTAATAATAAGTATTTACTTATTTATATTAAAACTTATTAAATAATTAAATAGGTTCTATAAAATTTTATAAAAGAGATATATTACTTTTTATTCTAAAATATATTATAAAATAATTTATTTTATATATATAGCTATATAGTATTAATAGTTAAAATATATAATATTTTATATCTTTACTTTTTAAGTATTAAAAATAAATTTCTCTAATACTTTTAGTTTTAAATATTTAAAGTAAAAATATTATATTTCTATAATATTAGTATAAATAGGTTATTATTCTTTAGAATATTATTTTATATAAGTTATTATAAAAATAAATAAGTTTAATATTAAAGTATTATTAGAGAGAATATATTTAAAATAAAAGTAAAAGAGATAAAATTAGTATTTTATAAAAGTAATATTACTCTTTTTGAAAAGTTTTTTTATTTCTATATTATTCTTATAATTTCTAATATAAAAAGTACTATTATAACTTAAATACTAGATTCTTATTTTTTAAAATAAATATTTTAAGATAATATTAATATAAAAGTTATTTATAAATATAATATTATATAGTATAATATTTTAAAATTTATTTACTTTATTAAAGATATTATAAAAAATCTTTATACTTTATATTATAATAAAATATAAAGTAATACTTATTTTAATTTATTTTTTTACTTTATAAATAATTAAACTTTTTTTAAAGAGAGAGATATTATTAATAAAGTAGAAAGTAATATAGTTATTTAATATTATACTATAAGAGAGGATTTTTAGTTCTTAAATATAAGTTATATAAATATTATTAAGTTTAAGTTTTAATATAAAAGTTTCTATTTCTTTAGTAGTAATTAAAGTAATAATATTTTTTAAGATTATATAAACTATTATATTAGTAAAGAGGTTTATTTTAGAAAAAAAAATATTAATTAACTTTTTTATTCTATTAGAGTTATTCTTAAGTAATCTTTTCTTATTTTAAATATTATTATTATTAAAATATAATAAACTAAAGTTCTTTATAATAAGCTATTTTTTATATACTATTTCAGTATAAAGTTTAGAGTAATCTAATTTATTAATTCTAAAATAAACTTATTTTATTTTATTTAAATATAAATAAAACTTTTTATTTATAAGTATAAATTTAAGTTAGTTATAAATAAATAAAATCTATTTATAATCTCTTCTATATATATAATATATTATTAACTTACTTTATAAAAGCTTTTTTAAAATAAAGTTTTTAGAGATTATATTATCTAATTATTTAACTAATATTATAAAAACTCTATTTATATAGCTTTTTAAATAGGTTTTTATTATATCTTTATAAAGAAGGTTTTTAAATATATTAGTATATTAATTTATATTTAGAATCTTAATACTTAAGTATTTTTATTTAATAATATTAATAAGTTTTAGGTTTATTTAGAATAAAATAAAATAATATTAAATTATTTAGAGAAAGGTTTTTAATATAAAAGTTTTTTAAATTTCTAATAGTTTATATTAAAAAGCTCTAAGAAGTATATTTTAAAAATCTTTAATTTAAATATTTAAATTAATAATGAAAGCTATCTAATATAAAACTAAAATATATTTCTTATAAATAATAATAAAATTATTTAACTTATTTAGTATATAGTATTATTTTAAAATATAAATTAAAATATAAAAAATATAGTTTTTTTTCTCTAAAAGTTTTATTTAAGTAAAAATAAAAATCTCTTTAAATATTATATTTTTAATTTATATATTAAAACCTTTATATATTTATTCTTTTTAAATATAGTTTACTTTATATATAGTATATATAATAAAATATAAAATATAAAATTTAAAAACTTTTATAGATTTTTAGTAACAAAAGTAGAAATAATTAATATAAATAATAATAAATTATTACTAACTTTTTTAAATTCTTTTTTTCTAAAAGTTTTATTTTCTATTTTCTTATTTTTAATAAGTATTTCTTATATATTTAATATAATAAAAATATATAAAATAATTATTTTATTATAAACTTCTTATTTAGATTTATAATATTTATATTATTTTTTATTTTTTTTTAAAATCTAGTTATTAATTAAAAAAACTATTTTTAATTTTATTTAAATTAAAAAGAATACTAAAAATATTATCTAAGTTAATATATTACTAAATAGGTTTTATTTTTATTTCTATTTAAAAAATAATATATTAAATAGAGAAATTATAATAAGGAATAAATTTATATAAAATATTAAAATTCGTAATTATTATTATATTAGAAATATATTATAAATTAAAAAGAAAATTTAAAAAATATAACTAAAAATTAAAATAAAATATAATAAATATAAAAATAAATTAAATAAAATTATAATTTATTTTATAAATAATAATTTAAAAATATAATATAAACTAAATTTATAATTATTATAAACTAATTATAATATATATATAGTATTTATATAAAATAAATAGCTTATATTTCTTTAAAATAGAGTTTAATATAAAAAGTTTTTTAAAGATTAGAGATTAATACGCTAGAATATTATTAGTCTAGAAAAGTAAGTTAGGAAGTAGGTTATATTACACCTTCTTCTAAGTATAAAGCTACTTCGGATGCTTGAAGGTATCACGACATTTACAAATGTGTAGCCTTCTCTAATCTTAACGTACTCTATGTTATATTTTAGAAGCAGTGTTCTAACTACTTTCGTGACCTCTATTATGCTGATATGCTTGCCGCTGCAAGTGTGCGATTCATGACCGAATGTAAGGAATGATCGTTCCATTCGCCGTAGCTGAGCCTCGGTTGTACCGTTTTCACCAACAAGCCATCTCTCCGGGATAAATGCATCAGGATCCGGGAAAATATCTGGGTCGCGATGAACCACCCAAGGAGACATGCCGACCTCAATCCCCGGTGCCAGGTAGTACTTGCCTATTGTGGCTCCTGTGGAGGGTACCACTCGGCTCAGCAGTTGACCAACTGAAGGGTGTAAGCGCATAGCTTCTTGAATAACTGCGCGTAGGTAGGGGATTGCGTACGCTTTAGTAAAAGTGACTGGCAGTTGTAGGCTCTCTCGGACATCTTTCGCCAACCGCGCGTAAACTCTGGGGCTGCGGATAATGTTGTAGAAGACGGATCTCATAGCGGCGGCCGTTGTGTCGGACCCAGCTGAGAGATTCCCGAAGGCGTGAGTGATGATCTCACGATCTGTAATCGACTGAAGATTCGCGTCCTGATTGAGGCCCAATCGTGCTAAAAACGTCATGGGCGCATCTTCTGCTGGAGGCTCACGCCGTGTCCTCTCAAGTTCCGTTGTCGCCAGATCAAATAATGCGGTGCCGGAATCGTCACTGCCTGTCATGTACTTTGCAATTGTTGGGTTGCCTAATAAGACTGGATGCAGCCAAGGCACGTGGCCCATCTAAGTCAAGCATTTGTGTTAGTTGGCACGGTTGTTGTTCCAATCTGGTGCTGAACAAAACTTACAATTGACATGTAACTGGTGAAGATATCGAGAGTTGGGAAGAAGCCGAGATGGTCACCTTTTTCCATATAGGAGAGATCTCTCCCCATGGTCAAAGTGCACACTGCGTCCATGGCGAACATCTTTAACAGGTTTCCCAAGTCGCAGACTGTTCCAGATGAGGCATTCCTGTCCAGAATCGCGACCAATCGGTCCATGACGGTGTTGATCCATGGTTCAAATTGTACCAACCCATTCATGCTGTATGCATTGGCAGCGTTGCGCTTCATCCGTGAGTGGAGTCCTTTGTCATCTCGAATGACGAATGGATCCGGGACCAGGCCGTCTTCATCATAGACAGCCGAAAGATCGTAAAATGGAGATTTGATGAACTTGGTACCAATGCCGTATATCTGGTTGATTTCGTCCACGTCGGATATCGCTACGAGGTTCGGGGCTACGCGCACAATTTTGCCATACTTGGCGTGCAATTTCAACTCGTCCAGGTGGTGCTGGCCTTGGTAGACCGACCACATTCGTGGTAGCGTAGTTAAGGAGTTTATCAAAGGGCCGGGAACTTTGGACAACCTCTTTTGGTAACGATTCGAAAGAAGGTAGATGAGCACTAAGCAGGGCAAGACCAAATGCCATTTCTGTAGCATGAACGCAACAATTTTTGAAGAGAGCGCCATGGCTCAAAATTCAGCGCGCTGTACTTTGGAAAGCAAAACGCCGTCAATGTGTATGAGTACAGATATGGAGTGCGTATCTGCCGTGGAAATTTAATAGCCTGCCAGCGAATTAACATGCATGGCTATTACAGCTTTATTGCATACGCATTTAACCAGTCCTGACCAACTAAGAGTGAATGCATAGATTAGAACCCCTGGTCCACCGTCTGCAGGGTACCCCGCATACATCCTTGCAATCTAGCTCCATCATGTCATGTAGCTTAGCTGCGTCTTGCCCCGGAGATGGCAGCAATTACCAAGCAGGACGCTCAACGATAGGAAATGACTACCTTAGCTGGAAATGTGACAAAGTCCAGATAGAAACTGGCCAATAAGCCAATTTTCCTGGTGTGATTGATTCACGTCGTCGTTTCACATCAGCCCGCGGCCTCCGAGTATCCCACCCGGCCACCTGAAAAGTCATTCCGAAGTTATGTTGTTGGTTCCGATGGCAACTAATGAAGGGAAGATTTTGTTACTGGTAGGACGAGAAAAACGCACAGACTCCTTTTTGGTATATGAACCCAAGAACGTGTGACAGTGGTAATGCCACAATGACCACACCTTCGGCAAATAGTTTCCGTGTATTCCGAATATGGCAGAGTCAACGCTTACACAGTACGGTTTCCGCTTCGCTGACTGGGCCGGGGGTGAAGCCTCAGCCCAGGACTTTGGCATCTCGCATGCTGTAGTGGTGCCACCAAATGCTAGTCGAATCATAGTTGGTGGTCAACTTGGCATCAAGGACGACGGTTCAATTCCCGAAAACATCGAGGACGAAATCAAAGAAGCGTTCGAACATGTTTCTGGCAGTCTCAAGGCGGCAGGTCTTGGCGACGACGCATGGGAACACGTCTATTCTGTATGTCCTTTGTCCCCGATCTTGTTGCAGTGACTGTCAAATAATCTGCATACTGAAATCGAGTACAGGTGAAAACATTTGAAGTTGCGCACAATGGCAAAGGCATCGCTGGTGTGGTGGTCCCGATCGCAAAGTCTTTCCTGAAGAATACCCGACCTGTGTGGACGGGCGTGGAGGTTAAATCTTTAGTCTTTCCCGGACTACATATCGAAATCACTGTCGAGGCGTACTTGCCCAAGTAGAAGAGAAACACTGTCGTACTTTTTCGATCAGAGATATTCAATCCGAAGAGCCTGAGCAGTATTTCTTACAGTAGTGAAGAATTCCTTAACCGCACCGGGGTAAGTTCGTGCTCCCGATAGATGACGATGCGGAAAGCAGGAGCGTAAATCGATAAAATTTGAGAAAATAATCATTAGAATGCTGTGGTCCCATGAGCATGTGTTAATGAATTGGATCACAACTCCTGATCCACAAGAATTTGAGGTAGACGAAGCGTTTTAAGCAGATTCAAACCGTCCCAGCAAATATTCAGGCAATAGAGAAAATTGTCGCGTTGGATGGATGAGTCATGGTAGAACATCATGTACCTTAGGCATCGCACAGGATGCAACTGACAAACACGAGGTATGTTGCTTCAAGAGCAAAGATTGGTAGGTTGCTAAATAAAACATGACTAACTATTTGAAACGACATGGTTCTTATGCTTACGCTTGCACAGAACTTGCCTCCAACGCAACTATCGAAGGCTTACTTCCCAGGTCCGACAAAATCTGTTTGTTTGCAGTGATCTTCATCTCATCGTAATTGCCACCGGCTGGCAGCGCCAGATTTTCAATAATGCCTTCTTTTCCGCTCCTCACATCCTCAGCCAGGTGGTCAAAATGCGCATGAACCTCTTTGTAGACATCGTATTCGGTGATCCAGTCAAAGAGCGGGATGACCAGTGAGCTAGGGTGCTTTGCAACATATTCGGGCGTCCAATCGTGTTGGTGATAGATATTTCGGGTTGAAATTGATGCCTGGTGAATAATATGAGACCGGTTAAATCGGATACGCTCAAAGACCTGTAAGGCTAGTTCAACATCCCCCTTGGACTTTTCCAGACACATGGCAACCACGGCTGCGTCTTCGACCGCTTGACAAGCTCCTTGAGCTGATGTAGGCAGGTGGCAATGCGCAGCATCACCCATGACCGCAGCTCGTTTGGTGGGGGAGAGCCAAGTGGTAAGAGGGTCTCGCCACACAAGTTTGTAGTCAATCAGCCGGTCCTCTGGGGTAGCTTCGAGAATAGTGTACCACACTTCAGGGAACTTGGCTTTGTCTAGGAAGTATCGAACGTCCGCCCTCGTGGTCTTCTCGGACCACGACTCTGCAATGTCTGTCTCGTCCTTGTGGGTCAAGACCCAAGCGCAATCCCTAAAGATTTTAAACCCCAGTTAGATTAAAGAGTCATGATAGATGTGATGTGCCAACGGTGAAAGCACAAGAGGCAAGCTCTATGTTGGGAGAACATTGAAACCAAAGTGAACTCACCTTCCGCCCTTCCATGTGTAGATGAAGCCATGCATGTCGCGTCCAACCCAGCATCGAACGCAGTCCTCGCCCTCCGGAAGCAACTCAGCAATTCCAGGTTCTTGGCGCAGCTCATCAGTGATGTTGAAGTAAGCTCGGAATATCGCGTAGCCACTGTTGACCTTGCTCTCCGTCAGGTTCAGCAACTGGTCGCGCGCAATAGACTTTGGGCCATCACAAGCCAAGACCACGTCACCAAGGATCTTCTCGCCAGTAGCGGTGACCACGCCCCTTTCCTCGTCAGAGTCGAGGTATCTGACGACGCGTGTGCTGAAGCGCATGTCGACACCAATCTCCAGAGCGTAATTGTACACAATTTCATGCATTTCGCCGCGATGACCAGCGTAGACGTACTGAAACTCGGTGCCCTGTGGCCATGGGTCCTTTTGCAGGAGCACGTTGTCGGCGTTGAAGAACTCCAGGTACTTGGCAGCGTTCACGCCCACCGCGGTGAGCGCGTGACCAACCTTTCCTCCTCCCCACGACTCGAAGACCCGACCGGCATTTCGCACAAAGTCTAGTAAGTCACCGTGGGAACTGGCACCGGGATATGCTTCGACTAGTATAGGGTGCATCCCTCGGAGCCTGCATTCGATTGCTGCTGTCAGACCGCAGAAGCCCGCTCCGACAATGATGACTCGCAGTTCATCTGTAGGTGCCATTGTTGCAATTTCCGTAGGCAGTGTGATTGCGGGATGCGGCGTGTGATGGGACGATGAGACTGAGGCTTGTGAATGGATTAGCTCGTATGTTTGCTTTGATGTGTGAAGTACTCCTCCATTGGAAACCTTTTTCTTATAGCCCGGGGGCGATGTTTCGCATCTGGCTGCTTCGGAGCCGATTCTTCCATCACTTTGTCCGCGTTATCGAACCTTGCTATGCACTTCCACACTAGACATGTGTTCCCTGTCGAATCGATGGGTCTCTGCACCTCCGGATACACTCGCCCTGATTAGACTCCGGTTCCACGGATTGCACCAACCCTGGTCATCGGTCATCTGGTGTTATCAGGACGTCCTTCATAGGCTGAGATCTTCCGGCGCGATACCCCATCCAGCGTGGTAAAGAATGCGACCATCAACAACAGATTGCAGCCACAGTTGCAGCCAGAACAAGATATGTTGGAGATAGCAGTTGAGCTTATCAAATCGCTGTCCAGGATAACATGGTCGTTCCGAATCTGCGGTCGGAATCAGCAGACCTGATTCAAGCATTTGTTACAAAACAAGAGTGGACGCATTGCCTCGTCATGTAACACTTTCGGCAATCAACCAGCCAAGCGCGTAGATTGCAGTGCGCATCGTCGGACCGAAAATATTCATAACGATCATATGAGTTGAAAATCAACACTTTTAATTACGAGACTGCAACAATGATGTCGAAAATCAGCCACTCAGACGAAACGGATGTAACTCTCAGCGAGAAAAAATCCCAAGTCAACGACGATGATATTCAACTTCAGCAACTTGGCTTGGAGCCGTCAGAGCTCCGGCGAAATTTCAACATCTGGTCGCTCGCGTTCATGTCGTTCTGTTCCAGTATCACCTGGGAGGCCATCTCGTCCACAATGGCCCAGGGACTGACTTCGGGAGGCAGTTCTAGTTTGGTATGGGGCTTTGTGGCAAGCAGCCTCGGTGCCCTCCTGACTGTTCTCTGCATCGCGGAGTACTCCAGCATGATTCCGACGGCAGGCGGTCAATACCACTACGTCGCCGAGCTCTCGCCACCGAAGTTCCGAAGAATCCTTTCATGGTATGCAGGCTGGATGACGATGCTTGGCTGGATTTTATGCGCACTTGCTGGCATCTTTGCTACCGCAATGCAGATCCAAGCCTGGGCAATTCTCTTCAGCCCTGACTACACATATGAGCGATGGCATACTGCACTTGTGAGCTTGTTCCTACCATACGTCTCCGGTTCTTCTATACAAGAAATCTCAATTTGCTAATTCCAAGCGTTTTTCTGCAGATCGTCATCGGCCTCGCGACCTTCTACACATTATTTGCAGTTTTCGAGGTCAAGATGCTGCACCGCTTGCTGTTTGTTGCGATGTTTGTGCACGTTGTTGGCTATTTCGCTACAGTGGTCTACCTCTTGGTTCGTGTCAATCCGAAGAACACTGCTGAGTACGTGTTTACGGACTCCACGAGCTTGAGCGGTTGGGAAAGTCCCGGAGTAAGTCCAGTTCCTCGGATATTCTTGGTCCGAAGTGTCGCAAATTTACTGACACGCCTTTGAAGATTAGCTGGCTTATCGGACTTCTCACCTCTGCAATCGGGTTTGTAAGCTGGGATAGTCCGTTGCACATGTCCGAGGAAATGAAGCATGCGTCGCGTGACCTCCCACGAAGCTGTAAGACCCACTTGACAACGCAGCAAAATCACGATGATTACCTAGTAGCCTTGCTAACATGCTCATAATCATCAAGTGATCATCAACATAGCGTGCAGTGCCGTTCTGACGTTTCCATGGATCATTGGAGTTGTGTTTTGCATCACCGATATCTCCGGGGTTCTAAGCGGCCCTACGGGAACAATCAGCTTCATGGCACAACTTTATTACAATGTCTCTGGTGGCAACAAAGCGGTAACGGTTGGTATGACACTCTACCTACCTCTTATGGGCTTTCTTGGAGTAGGACCTAGCATCATGACGGCCACATCCCGTGTGATCTGGTCCTTCGCTCGGGATGGAGGCCTCCCCCAGTCTGTGTCCAAGGTCAACAGCCGCACAAAGACCCCGGTTCTTTCGCTCTTGATCACTTGGGCTATAGTGTGTCTTTTGAGCCTGATCTATGTCGGCAACGCTACGGCATATTACGGATTTTCCAGCGCGTGCACCGTTACGCTCATTATCTCGTACGCTATGCCCATATCAATGGCCGTATTGTTCGGGTTCGAGCATTGCAGCCTACCAAAGGGGCCCTTTTCGTTGGGGAAGTACCATCGGCTCGTCGCCGCAGTGGCCCTAGCTTGGTCTCTGTGTCTCATCATCATGATGTGCTTCCCTACGCTTAAGCCTGTCACTACAGCTAACATGAATTACGCTTCCGTGGTGGTATGCGGTGGGATCGCAGCGGCGACAGTCTCCTGGATTGCATATGGCCGGCACAGGTACCATGGCCTGATGCAAACGATAGAAGGTCGAGCGGAAAGATAGCACAATACGTGTGGGCTTTGCAGTGTATTCAAAGTCTTTATTTCATTCATACATACAACTTCACGTAGTTGATCATCACCTCACATGTTGACTTCTGCCTCCTTTTGGTAGCATATCTAGGCTCTGGCGGGCGTCCGACACTCGCATCATAGCTGGAAGACTCAGTCACTTGGACCAGCCAGCTGTGTCTACCTTCGAGTTCGCAACGAGGTCTGGAAAATGTGTAGTAGTAAAATAACAAGTCCTCAGAATACGTCTTTCATAGATGCCTTTTGATATCTAATATCTAGGAGCATTTAATTTCTTTTTTTTTGTGTCCTAGTCACCTTGATTCGAAGTCGTTTTGTGAATTGGATTCAATATGATGACTACGGTTCTATCTACTTTTTTGTGTTGCGATGCAGGACTGGTGTAATCGCTCGACAAATTCTCAAGCAAACAATTTATTGAAGCCTTTAAAGCTTGATATGGCTCACGCCGTTGACATTCTTCTGGCCGTTCTCCTTCATGGTCTTGCGTTGAAGCTGAATGACCTTGTAAGCGGCTTCCATACCTGCTTGCACAGCACCATCGATCCAACCCCGCCAGCCCTCAGAATAATCCCCGCTAGCGAACAAGATATTTCCATGTGGTTTCTGTAGGGCAGCAACATATTTCTGCGTAAATTCTGGTGCCACATAGCACCAAGTACCTTTGGCAAACTCGTCATTGGCCCAGTCATGTGCGACCTGAGAGCGTACGTTTTAGACAGTCCTTCTAGCAGAAGTATGGTGAAGACTTACTATGCGATTAAACCCAACTTCGGTTCTCTTGTCTTCGGGGAGCAGATGAAGAATCGCGTTTTTCACTTGGTCTATATCCGAGAGGGATATCCCACCAGATGAGGACGGATCAGGACCAAAGGCAACTAGGTGAGAATTGTTGGCCGGTGTTAGATGATCTCCAAGAGCGCAGACAAGACCTTTCCCAGGAGAAGCGAAGGATGTCCACGATTTGTAGTCCGGACCATCAAGGTCTACGTGAAGCTTGTTGCACAAGTTTACTTGACCCTCGCGGCTAGCCTCAAGTTTCTCTGAAGAAAGCGCCGGCAAGAACTCAATATCGGCCAACACGTTCAGCGGAACAGTTGTGATAACCGACTTGGTTTTCCACGATTGGCCGTTCTTAGAAAACACCGTGGCATACTCTCCGGCGTCCACTATCTTACCGACAGCTGAGTTGAAACTGTAGGATAGATTTCCAGACGAGACCGCATCCTCAAAAATGCGTCTGTGGAGGGTGCCATTACCGCTGCGCAGTCTAGTGTGCAGAGCGATGTCGTTCAAGCCAGTCGGATTGTGGGAGCCCAATACCCACCACCGAAGCGCATTGAGGAGACCCATCTTGTCGAGGGAGGTCCCACCCATCTGCTCCAGTAGTGCCACGAGCATCGATCTCTCTTCCAGGCTGAGTCGATCTTGTATTTGATTGAGCCGGTCCTGGCAGGACATCTTGTCCCACTCTGCCCATAGCTCGGGGGACTGTTTTGTTCCAAATGGGAACTTCCAGTTTTGTCGAAGGTCGTTGCCATCCACATCACAAAACATCCGCCACACGCGTCCAAACATGTCGGCCTACAGACATGTGAAAGATTAACATTGCGCCTCTGGGTTTTTGCCGTCTTTGGCTGATAAAATAAACTAACCTCATCGTCATGGGCCATGTTGCGTTGGCCATTGGGGGTGGTCAGGGTGAAGTAATCCTCTTTGCTACCGGACTGCTGCGTAACAAGCCAGTCGTCCTGGAGCCCATATAGAGAGACCTCGCGATAGATGTGTGGCATGTGCCAATGTATCCACGTGCCACCCATCTCATAATTGAAGCCATTAATGGTTGCGTGCCACGTGCGTCCGCCAAGTCGATCGCGGGCTTCTATCAAAAGAGTCTTCTTTCCTGAACGGTTTATAAGCGCATATCCCAGTGAAAAGGGTCTACATTGCACACCTTGAGTTGCTAAGTCTCGAGCTGCCACCAAGCCTGCATAACCAGCACCAATTACAATGACGTCGTACGCGAGATTGTTATCGGACAAGGGCAAGGTATACACAGGCGGCTCAACAACTCCAATGGTGGGCAAGCCGCGGCGCAAGCCCCCGCTGGGTGTCCAGGTGAAACCGTCTCTTGAGTCTGCCATTTTGAGCAGCACGGAAAGGTACGTAACAAGTTTCGAAATCAAGTAGATAAAGACCGAGAGTTTTCCCTTCCGTTCCTTGACATGCAGTTTGCAACTACATTTATGTTGCTATATTTCAAATTATTATCTGCTTAATGAACAGTGTACCGGCAAACACGTACGATCCTCAAATAACGGATCAGGAGACGACATACTCTGCCACATCAACGATTGGACACGAATTGGCCGGGAGCAGGAACCTATGAGCACGCGTACCGAGCTGTTCACTGACGAAGCCTCAAGGCAACTTGCAGACGTACTGAAGAACTGACCCGGAAAATTAGGACCAGTAAGATTAGTCGGATAGGAGTCCGCGGGATGGCAACTCACGGCTCCCGCACTAGCAGGGGCCGGTGTGTGGAGAATGAGTTGACGAGGGTGAGAGGGGGCAGGCTGGGATCTGGGCCTGGGCATCCCTGCTCGAGTCTCATAGTGACCCCCGTTACTTGCAACTTGAACATCTTTGTACCCGTTCATGCATTGCTCACTCGCCCGACATTGTTTTGTGCCCTGTATAGGCATTTGAAAGCTGGGCACCACGAAGTGGCCGTTCTCAATTCCCCAGACTCATCTGACGCCTCGGTATGCCATTCACGGACGGAGACATGAGCTCACTTCACGATGCCTGAAGCCTCTGTGGATCCTACCCACGTCAGTCTGAGAAGAAAGGTCACACTTGCCTGCGACTATTGCCGCAAGAAACGAGTACGTCGATTTTGCTGGTGTTCGCGCCTCGACTGGGTGCAACGGGACTCCTAACTTTCAATCACATAGGTCAAGTGCACTGGTACTGCTCCATGCAAGCTCTGTGCTGAACACAGTCATCCGTGTCACTTCGACGATAGGAACCGCAATCGCCGTGGACCGCGGCCGCGAGCCAACAGCAGCCGGCCTTCCCGGACATGCCTGATTGCGCCTGCGCCGCCAAGGCCTTCTGGCCGGCACGTCGACCAGATAAGCTCATTCTCTGGCGGCGAACACCTTTCTCCGTCTCCTGATGTTGCAGGCTCCATTACAGACGTTGCTACTAATGATCTAGACGATGACGACCCTGATTCCGAAGGAGATGCATTTCCGCCAGCGACTGAATGGCGAGGCGGACTTGTGTCTGTATTAATCGATCCCAGCACTCCTGATTCCTAGTATGTAGCAGAGCCATGCCCTCAGTTACACCTGAAGAACAAAGGCTAAAGTCAAGCGCCGAATCCCACGTAGCTGGAATACGGTAGATCCGGACCTTTGCGCGCATCTCGTGGAGTTATTCTGCTGTCGATCAAGCTCATTATTGGGACTCATAGTACCCGCAGATGAGCTCGTCGAGAAGATCTGCGCGGGCACCTGTACGCGCAGCTTATTGTTAGCTGTTTGTGCTTACAGTGCTCGCTTCTCTGTCCATAAAGCTGTCAAGGAACCGTCAGTATCCAGGCTTGCAAAGAACTTTGAGCGGAGCGCAAGATGTCAGTTCAATCTGAGCAATGCTCCTGGAGGCGAGCTATCAGCCTTACCCACGTATTGCGTGCTCATTGAGTATACCATAAGTCTTGGTGATGGACGACAGGCGTGGATGGACTTAGGCAAGTCTCCTGAAATTGTGAGCCACGCTTCGTACTCCGCCTAACCCAAAATCATAGCACTGGCTAAGAGTATGGTACAACTGGCTCTATTCAACGCAGAGGTCAACCCGAGAGAGCTTGAACTATTGGATCGAGCTCAGAAATACCTCGGAATCTCAGAAACAATGGTATCTTTCAGCCATCCCTCGTTGCAGCTGCCCTGTCAGAAATGGAATAACCAAAGCGATCAAGAAACCAATGGTGGCACCAGCAGCAGTCAATTCTTCACGCAGCTATTGGAACTTCTCCAGTTATTCGTTCGCATCCAGCACTATTGCTCCGCAGGGTTCTCCAAGCAAAACCCGCCGGCCTGGAGTCTCCATTCAACATTCAGGACTTACCAGGTGGAGCTAGAACAATTAGTGCTACAAAGACTGGAGCGGCTCCATCCAGGATCATCCGAGGACAGGCATCTGCCACAGGAACAGCGCACCCAGAGTGCCATATGTTCCCTGATTTGGCACTGCTGTGTTATCTGCTTGAATAGAACCTTTCTACCAATCTCAGATAGAAACAGGCCCGACTACGAAAATTCAGAAGCATCTGCCAGACAACTAAACTTTCCAGCTGCCCCGCAGCTTTTTGTTGAGGAGAGACTCAATCGCTGTCAGGCAAGCGCAGTAGCCATCTGTACTATCTGCAAAGACTTGGTGTGGCAAGGAGATTTCTTTCGGGTGAGTTACATTACGAGTTGAAATTTGCTGTTGTTTTGCTTCCTTGTTAACATGCTTTACTAGAACATCCATGTAGTTGGGTACGCATGTATGCAGAGTGCATTTGTCCTAGTCAATTATCTTCACCGCGCCCCAAGGCCCCATAGTCCTTCGATAGCAGAAAACCTGAAGTTCCTTTTCGTTGCTTTAGGGGCTGCGAGCAATTTTTATACTCCCGCGTATGATTGGGTATGTTGAATTCCCCGGCATTATGACACTGCGAGCACCCTAGAGCTAAATCAAAACCTCATCTAATTTATATTAAAATCCTTATTCGGGCCCACGATATCAATGTTTCCCTGAAACACGTCAGTGGCTCCCCTCTAGAAGAGGTTTTCTCAACCTACTTCAACAGATATGTCGATATCAAAGAGCCTGAGTGGGTGCCGCTTATCCTCAGTAGCGTGTCAAACGCTCGAGGAACAGGTCGTGAGAACGTCTTAAGCGGCGAGGGCAGTCATCAACCCTTCTACAACAAAGATCAGATTGAACCCGGTAACGGCTCTCGACACAAGGAAAACTGGCTTCACAGTTATGCTCGACATCTCTCGGACGATATAGAGCCAGACGGGCAAGACGGCATGGAGTCCATCCATTCAGGCACAGAAGATGGCGATACCTTAGACTTAAACGGTGGAAAGAATACCGGCAGTCTCTTTGGGACGGTGGGAGGCTTATTAGAGTCATCTGAAGAAACTTTGGCCTCTATGTCTGGGAGGAGTATGGTGGGCTATAGTATGGATGCAGGAAAAGGCTGCCTCGTTGATCCAATGGGCCTTGACGATTTGCTCACAGATTCTTTCGCCTTTCCCAACCTGTCTGGATATCAGGAGGATTTTGACTCCCAGCTGCTAAGACAGCTCATGACAGGGAGCGACAGTCCGTGGGCGGAGATGAACATAAGCCTTAGCAGTGGCGAAAATCCCTTCATGTAGTGATGTTTGGCTCAATCCTGAGTGTGAGATATACTCGACATGTAAAGAATTTTCTCATGAAAGCCGCACAGGATGAGGTGATTTGCGAATCGCATAGGATAGGCGGGCACTGGTCATCGACGGGTGTGGCCCAACTCAAAGGCAAGATAGGTAGTTAGTCCAGCTTCGTTCTATTAGCTATGCAATATACCCGGGATAGTCATTGAAGGCTCTGATTGGACGCAGACAAGGGTTTTGGGTGGCTCAAGTGATAACACGCGGGGTATTCGGCTAACAATGCATGCACACGAGGAGGGCTATGAAGATAACACAAATGCGGGGAAGTAAAGGCTGTTCGGAACAACGACACTGTCTGGTTCCGTTTCCCGTCCACAGGTTCATGCTTGACACCTCAACCTGTTGGCTCTCAAGCGATTCCAAGCCCTCTCTGTATCCCCACCTGTCACGCATCTCACCGGCCATCATACCTCCCGTCTCATCCTATACTGACACTGGTATCTTCATAATTCAATCTTCACCAGCGGGCATCACATAGTACTGTGTTATCTTCTTTGCGAATGGCGGAACATCGAAGTCTTCCTCCAACAACATTGCAAAACGACAATGGCTCCTGTTGGGCGTGTTTGAAGCAAAACCGTATCTGCGATCTCAGCTTGCCGCGTAGGTAGTTCAAAAAACCCCCAGTCTGACACATGCTTCGAGAGACACATACATCGGCCTACGTGCCTATCCCGAGTGACCCTTTGCGGCCTCACCGTTGACATATCATGACCATACTAGCTATCCCCCATCCCGAATCTAATATCATAAGCGCCGGTCGAATGCTAACATAATTGATGTGCTCTGCTGTAGGATGCAGAAATTGTGCCGAAAGGGGAATAAGATGTCAAGGGTTCGGCATCAGGCCGCGGTGGCCGGCAGATTTCATTCGCCGAAAGAAGAGACCACGACGAACATCTGATGGTTCCTCAGATACTAGAGGGTCTTCGAGCATGACTTATGATACTCACCAGACATTACCCCCAAGTCAATTATGCGTATCTCAAGCTTTGTCATCGCTGGGGCTTCCGTCACAGGACAGTTATTTCATGCAACATTTTCTGAGTATGTGTGAATACTTCTACCACCATCCACGTTCGCTCGCATACTCTTAAGCTGATATATGCGATTAGAAAACCTTGCTCGCGTCGCGCTAGCGATCGATTATAATGGGAACGGTTACCGCTCTCTGTTGCCGCTGGCACTCCACGACCCCGGTCTAATGAATGCTACACTCGCTGTTGCATCCTCACATCACAGTCGTTGGCAGCAAATAAGCGACAAAGATTCACGCCGATACCTCCGGGCTGCTGCTACAGCCCTCAAAGGCCGTTTCGACAAATCAAGTGACCTCAATAGCCCCGTGACTCTTGCCATCATGCTACTTTTGGTGTCATTTGAGGTAATGAGCAAGTTTTATACACTGCACCCATCACAGCGATCTTGACCACTCGCTAACTTGTCTTAACCCCGCAGGTGTTCTCAGGAACTCCACGATGGAGAGGACATTTCGACGCCATCCGGGGGTGGATTCGCTCTCGAGGAAATCAGTCTGACTTAGACCCGTTCTTAAAGACCTGGGTGTGTCTCATCGAAACACAGTGCGCTTTGAATATGGGATTGCCTGTTATGCAGGAGGTTGAGTCGTGGATTGATTTATGCCCAAGTCCCTCAGATACAGGGCAGGATGACTCTATCGACGCGTTGTTCGGATGCTCCTCCAGGCTACCGAAGCTGATGGTCAGTCATTTACACTACTGATTCGAAGCTTAGACACTGCTAATTGATATAACAGTGCGCAGCTTCGCGAATACAGAAGGCCTCCTCCGATGCTGAACTCCCCTTCGACGAGATACACAGGCGGACTGAGAACCTCCAAAGAGCAATTCGAGCAACGAAGATGGAGAATGATTCAAATCCCATCATTTCAATCCTATGTGACGGTTCCCGAGAAAGGTACTCGGCTATGGTGGGATTGGAGCAAGACGAGCTACGCAGGCGGATGATCGCCACCGCCGAAATATTCAGGCACACCTCACACCTATACGTCTATCGAATTACTCATGGCGTCGAAGAGCCACTCACGTTGGATATGGAGGAGTCTCTTCAGACAGCACTTCAACTTCTGCCCCAGGTTCCAGATGCCCTTGGCCCAGGAGCGAACCTGGGTTGGTGTTTGGTAGTGCTTGGGGCGGAGCTTGATCTCCGGGATCAGCGCGACTATATTCGTTCAAGATGGTATAGCATGCACCTCCTTGGCATTTACAACACGAAATCTGGCGAAAAGATACTTGAGGCGGTATGGAATCACCGAGATCTCGTACAAAGTGGTCTTGCCATGCCAGCAAGATGGCAAGATATCATGAAGGACATGGGGGAACATCAAATCCTGGTATGACTTTTTCAACACCAATTTTCGTGTTGACAAGGACATTTGAGCTGTTCAATCTTGTCCTAGTATGCTACCAAATGATGTACCTTTAGCCGTACGCTGTTCGTCACTTGGGGGAATCTCCGCGCTCAAGGTCAAAGTCGTCAACTCTCCATTCCGGGAAACTTGGCAACACTTCTAGCCTGGGATGGGATTGCACAACCGTTTACATATATTCTTAATACTTGTTTGTTGGTTTCAAGTTGACCGCCTATGTTGAGCTATACATATAGCTGTAGTTGATGTAGTTGACCTATTACAATTTGGAAGCTTCAGGGATGTTGAAGTATTTGACCGTCTTGGTGTTCAGCCAGCCATCAAGGCTCTCCTCGCCCAAATCTCTCCCAAATCCTGATTGCTTAACACCTCCAAATGGAGTGTTGGCATGCAACATTCCCCAGCAGTTGATGGTAACCTGCCCAGACTCAATGGCCGCTGAGACCCGCTGGGCTCGGTTTACATTGTTCGTAAACACTGCAGCACTTAGGCCATATTCGGTATCATTGGCCTTCTGTATTGCCTCCTGTTCGGTGGAGAACTTGGCGATGCTCTGAAGACCGGATCAGCTTTCGTGTCATTGCTCCAGTTTATGGGCTGGGATAAAGCACATACCGGAACTGGTCCGAAGATCTCCTCCCTCATAATCGTCGCAGACTCAGGCACATCAGCAAAAGCGGTGTTGGGGACAAAGTATCCTTTGTGGTCGAGTTTCTCCCCGCCATGAAGTAGCCTAGTTCCGTCGTTCTTGGCCCCTTCGATGTAGCTAAGAATTTTCTTTTGTTGTGTTGCATTGATAACTGGACCTTTGGTTGTCTCCTGAAGGACAGGATCACCGTGTACGGCCTTGTTGATTCTTTCGGTAAATGCCTGTAGAAACTTGTCGTAGATGGTATCTTGCACGTAGATTCGAGATCCAGAAGCACATATCTGGCCATTGTTGGTTGTGCTGCCTAATGATGTCCAGAAGAGAGCATTGTCCCAGTCTGCGTCGGAGAAAACAATGGAAGGCCCCTTGCCGCCAAGCTCGAGTGTGACTTTCTTGAGGTTGGACTTGGCGGCAGCTTGGAGGACGTGTCGGCCGACGGCTGTACTCCCAGTAAAGGATACTTTCTTCACCTTTTGGTGTGCCGACAGCGCTGCTCCTGCAACGACACCCTCGCCGCACAGAATGTTGATAACTCCAGCGGGAAAGCCAGCCTCCTTAACAAGGCTAGCAAGCTTCTGCCCCCATAACGGCGCGGCCTCGGGTGTCTTGATGATGAGGGTATTCCCCGCGGCTATGGCAGGCGCAAGCTTCCACGAGGTAATCATGCTAGGTGGCGGGAAACCCGCGTTAGACTTGCCTTCAAACCTCAGGGAGAATAATCGGGACTTACAGAGGGCAATTCCATGGCACAATGGCTGCGCACACCCCAATGGGCTCTCGAAGAGTGTAAGCTGTGCCCTCAGGAATTTGCAACACTTTTCCATCGATCTTGTCAGTCCAGCCAGCGAAATAACGAAGAGTAGATACAGCGTTAGGCACGTGCAAGCCTTTCGAGTCGTTGAACAGGATTCCGGCGTCAAGGGCTTCGAGAAGAGCTAGCTCGTCGGCGTGCTGCTCAATCAGATCTGCCAGCTTGTGTAGAAGTTTTGCGCGCACGGGAGGAAGGGTCGTTTTCCAACCTCCATAGAAGGCGGCCTCGGCAGCCTTCACAGCCAAGTTTACGTCTGCCTCCTGAGCAGCGGACAATGTTGCCAGCTTCTCCGTGTTGAAGGGGTTCTCGATGTCCAATGTTTCACCCGCTGTGGCTTCGACGAACTCGTTGTTGATGAAAAGTCCGCTCTCGACTTATTCCCATGTTAATGTTAGCCAAGGTTTTCTCATGCTTTGAGGATCGCAATGATGACGTACCCGAAGTGGCCAGCCCATTTCCGGCCTTCAATGTTATGACACCCATGTTGTAGAAAATGAACAGTGTTGCGAGGATCGGGGAGTTCTGTTACCTGAAGGGACACAATATTGGTTCCTGTAGGAGGAGCACTTGGCCAAATAAATAAGCTAGATCGCGAAGGGGAAAGACAGTTGGTGTTGCCAATGAGGGGCTGCACTTGCCGAATGTGAGATGTCAGTCTTGGCAAGTAAATAATCCCTTCCTAGGGATTACCTTCAACGGAATGAGATGCAGGCTCGGAACCTAATTGTCGGGTGTCATTCCGATCAATGGGACATGGGTTCGGAATTAGCTCCTCGGACGGTTCCGCGGACAGCATGACCCCTGTACGCAATCAGGCGAATTACGAGAAAATCCGGGGGAACTCATCACCCCATTTCTTAAATCTACGTCCTAACACAGCCAGATGCCTGCCGTATGATTCCGTCACAAACGTTCCTTTAAGTTTGTAGTTACGGCACAGCTCCCCATCCTCTCCATGAACAGACTACGACAAATTCGCCCAGTTCGTGGGTATGGTTCGGGAAACACTACATATATGGGCACATTGACCCATACCCTCTACTAGTCAAGGGAAGTAATACAGAAACCATTCCTACTAGCAAGCAAAGCCTCGCATGAAGTCGAATGCGCGCCCTGGCTGAATAGACCGGCGCAACAGTGACGGCGCCGACCGCGCGGCGCGGCGCGTTCCCGCAAGTAACGGGGCCGAATGCCACGCCTGCCTTTATTACACAGCGATGCTCGGGTCCTGCTAAAGGCGCATCACAAGCTTCCAATTACCTTACTTGTGTTAACCATGCCGAAGGGTCTTTCTCTCGAGCAATGCCATAAAGAGTCTGAAATAGACGATGCGCCCCCTCGTGCGAATGGTCCGATGTGACTTCTACTCTACAAGTATAACAACCTAACAGAGCGCCCGTAGTAGCAAAATGCTCTCCATAAGAATGTTCGTCAATCGATAAAGGAGATCTTATCAGAGACGATAAAAATATCTGCTCGAGGTCCCACAATTGGACGACGAATCACTCACTGTGAGCATTTTCCAGCCACCAGCTCAGTCCCAGTTCATCCCACCGGGTGCTCAATAACTCTAGCACACAACATCACCATATTTTCGCTATATCGTGGTACTAAGGATGGGTACAGCCAGGGCCAACCGCCCTTCCAGCAGCCAATGGCTGGATGGGAATGGATCTGATAAGATTACAAGATCAGAATCTGGTAACAGACATGTTTATGCTTGAAGGATTTCCCAGCTTGGTGGCAATTCATCCCATCGGCTGCTAAATGAATGCCGCAAGTTCTCTCCGAATTGGGGTCCTGGATGGGTACAGCCAAGGCGGGAACGGCTCTTTTAGTCGTCACTTACCACGACAATAACGGATCTGATAAGATTATGGAAACAGACCTCGGCAATGATTGCCAGACCATGGGTTCAGATCAAGTGATGTCAAGTCGTTGAGGGATTTTTGGCTTGCATCCCAACTGTAACAACTCCCCTATCCCTAGACAGTAGGACATCAAGGAGTAAGCATAAAAGCCATCTTCGCCCCACGATCCTCCGTCGTCTTTTCATCAATCATAACATTTCAACTCCGATTACTCTAGTCACAACCATTGACTTGTCCTTTAATTCAAGATGCAGTTCCTCGCCGCCGTCAGCCTTCTCCTTGTCGCAGTTACCCAGGTCGCTGCGGCCCCTCCCCAAACCCTGGAACTGCAAGGTCGAGACTATGGCCTTTGCTGCTACGTAAGTTCACCCTCTGAGGTTAGAGTAGGTGAAGACAGAAGTCTGACTAGTTAATAGCTCACTTGCAAGGACGATCCGGCGTGCAAATAATGGAGGACGCTGTTGTTGAGATGTGAAGTCTGAGAATAGCTATCGGGGAACGCTCACCAGCTTGTTTTGGAACCGAGGAGAGACCATCAACGTTTCTCACACTTGTCATTCTATCAACGCAATTCCCACGCCACGAAGATAGCAGATACAATCACGAAGAATTTTGACCATGTGGTTTTACAACCAAGCGACATTGCCTTTTGTTCCTGAAACCGCTCGATGTATGCAAGTCTTGAGCGGCTGCCGCGGAAGGCTGCCGGTTAGGGACAGTGTCTCTTTCGAGCATTTTCCCAAGAGCCGATTCGGATGAGCAATGAACACTAAAAATATCATTATTGAATACAGGTCTGGGTAGTTCAACTGAAAGAGGTCCTAAATTGTCATTCATTGAATCCGAGCTTCAGACAGCAACCTGGGCTCTTGAAGCTCGGATCCGAAGAATTTCGGATCGGGCAGGAAGAATAGGGCGAATTTCGCGGGTTTCTTGACTAGTAGAACCATGTACACCTTCAGTATAAAACTTAGTCCATCAGTACGCCAATCTCAGGCAGATCGGCGTTTCAGTAGATTTGACACAGGGAATTGTCTAGTGAAAATATTTAAACAGACGCACACTGCCAGGCTCTAGCTTCAAACAAAATAACTTCAAATGTGTGTCTTCGCACTGAGTTTGCTCCACAACACGCAGCGACCTAACTCCTCCTCATGCAAAGATTCCATCGTCGTCGAGTTTGTCTGCAGCTTGAGTCTTTCGCCATGCCCGTATGGCTTCCACACAGGTGCCCCTACGGCTTTTCCGGCATTCGGATTGCCACCAGTCCTGGCAAAGCTAAGCCAGTACGCCTGAACAACTTCAATCATTCCATGATTGACGCCACCGACATCGTAGCCATTTGCGCCCGGCACCGCAACCGACTGCGGTGCGTATTCTGGTCCCCACACAGCCTGTAATTCCCAAGTATGTGGGACAATGAACCCCGCTGCAACTTCGACTGGGTCTAGAACGTGGTCGCGCAGGAGGAAGACATCTACCCCTGCTCGGCTCAGTCCGGCGGCAAACCCTGATGCAACGCAGCTGAAAGCCATGTCACCATACATCTGGGACAGCTGGTAGTATTTGGGCGATTTGGTCACGTTGACACCAGGGAAAGTGCTTGGCACTGAGGAATATTGCGCATTGGCTTGCGCCAGATCATCTGCTGTAAGATCGGGAAACTGCGTCTTGAGGAAGTCATTGACGTCTTCCGTGGTGTTGGCTTGGGGCACAAAGATGGTTCCCTCAGTGCTGGACGAGCCCAGGATCAACGGCCGGTGTTTGGCGAAGCTGCCGTTGCGAAGCATCTCAGACGGCGTGCCCGTGAGGAAGTGCCCGTCAACGACTGGACCGTAAGGGAACAGAGGAATCTCTGCCTGGCCGGGGAACGGGAAGCCCCGGTTCGCTCGTTGAATCGTGTCGGAGTCGAGCGACCTCAAGCACGCAAGATCGCTGCAGTTGGTGGCATTCAGAAGATGATCGTACTGGTACTGGATTTCTTCGACTTTGTGAACGGAGGGAAGCCATGTAGATGGCGCAATCCCGGCGCGCCACTTGACGTTGTCGCTTTTGGGGGGCTGTCCACCGTATGCCAGGGTATGTAGCAGCACGCTTCCCGATCCAGCAGAGGTTGCAAATAGGGTGATGTTGTCAGGGTCGCCGCCGAATTTCCCGATGTGCTGTTCGACCCATTTCAAAGCTGCACGCTGGTCGTGAAGGCCAATGTTGAGACTTCCTTCCTTTTGAAGCTCTTCGCTGGCAAGAAATCCGTAAGGGCCGACGCGGTAGTTGAAGCTAACAATGACAACACCATTGTTACTAGCTTCAACCAGCCCTGTGCCGTTGTAGTTCTCATTAAGCAATTGCACGAACCCTCCACCTGAAATCCAGACCATGACCGGAAGGCTTTGGGCCGGTGTTCCATTGACATGCGCCGGGTGGTAGACATCGACGAATAGACAGTCTTCCGATATATCTTGCCCAGGTGCTGGGGTGAAGGCGAGGCCATCGACGGGGAGGCAAAGTGATCCGTGCTGGTTGGTGTCAGTCTACGCACTCGCCAGGATATTGTAAAGTTCTTACCGATTTCGCCGATACAATGCCGTGTTCCTGAATGACTTCTTGTGGAAGCTTGAAACGGTTCTGGCCCACAGGAGGTGCGGCAAATCTCATTCCGAGGAATTGGTTGACGCCGTTGGATAGCGCGGTGCCCTCGTACGTCGCATAGCCCAAGTCAACGCGGGGGTTTTGAGTGTCGTTGCAAGCAGCTAGAGCCACAGTCAGGCAGCTCTGCCATGCCAGTAATGTGTTGGAAAGCTTCATGGCGTATAGCAGTACAGTTTTGCAGGCTAATTGGTTTTCGCTGTAGTGTCAAAGAGATGCAACGACCGGAAGCAGCAGTGGTAGTCCCGATGTAATTAATATGTGAATCCTCATCTCTAAATAGTCTACTAAGATACTATTAAGTTTCCTGGCAATTGACCTAGCTGTTGGCGTGATTTGTAACATGGAACGACAAATGCTTGATTACATTTCATATTCGAATCCGAATATACTATCTGCGAGGCTCCCGGGATCGTACGGAATTAGCGTAGACGTATGAAAATGTGATCATCGTAATTGGGTGAGAACACTAAATGAGAGCCGCAAACTCAACGGAGATTAGGTTTCCCTATTTTGGCTAGGCTTGGAGACCGTTGCCCTAGGTCTTACTCAGATGATGTCGATTCGCTGTTAGGACTGAAAGGGTGTATGACGTTTGAGTGGATTTGTCATCTAAATCACACTGATTAAATAAGGTACCGCGCGCTCCGGCGTTTACCTTTTCCCAAATTCGAACGGATGATCTCTCCCGGCGAAAGATTTCTACATTGGACGGAGGTCCCCACTGGACCTCTTGGGATGGAAAAGAAACGGCCCTCGGCACAGAGTGGAGTTCTTTATTGAGAGCCTGTGGACCCCGGCCACGCCGCTATGACCCGTCTTGCCAAGTCCCGAGGACCGAGGAGTGGGTCCCGCATCACGGAAGCAGCGTTGCCAGAACCAGCCGGACTGTCTTGCCGAGGACCGAAATCATTCAACAGTGGTCCTCACTCGTTGTTCATGCGATACGTTCAATGTTGTTTTGAATTCAACGATGGCTGTCCAATCCGTCTTCGCTTCGCTTTGGCTGAGCCCAGCTGATGCCATTGCCTTACCACAGTCATCAAGTAGGTCAAGCCAGGAGAGAATTCCATATAATGCATTTGATGTAGACGGAAGGATATGCCCTGTTGAAGCTATCTCGGGTAGTGGCCATTCTTTGCGACTCAAAATGGTAACCACCTGCGAACTGCGAGAGCAACCCCGAGCGCCGACACGTCATTTCACGATACGAAATTGAGGACAATGAACCTTGCTAATCATGTCAATTCATCAAACATCATGGGATCCTAAGGCTCCAAGATAGCACTGGGATTTAGACATGAGGGGCCAGATGGACCTGGACAGTCGGACCATCAAGCCGTCTCCGGCCCCGCCGATGAGGATGGTGTCTTCTGGCCTCGCACTCGCTTAATATGATCGCCAGTCCGCACGCATTCGGATGCTAAGAGGAACGGACTCGGGCAGACTGTTGCTATATGCTACGGTCCGCTGGGGATCATGAGCCCGGCCAAGCGACATGCGATCACAATACGTGATCCAATTGCCAATTTTCGCCGTCCTATATAACATGGAGCCGATTTTCGTAACGATCCTCTGGACAAGAGGTCTTCACACACTGGTCTTCATCACTCGCTCACCACACGCGTTTCTTTTCTTTGTGTTTCGAAACTACACTACGCTCTTTTTAACCTCTTTCAGCCGCCGAGATGAAAAAGCCTACGGCACTTGTTTTGATCGCAGGACAAGCCCTGTGCACATGGGCCCTCTCTGGCTACCTCGGAACCGAGTCATCCAGCAGCATCGCCGTCGCTCGACAGGCAGCGATCCCCGATGTGGACATTCCGCAATCGGTCGAAGGCATTTGGGACAGTCTCACGGGAAATAACAACTGCCTGGGATGCCAAGTAAGTCAAAGCATATGCCTTTCTTCCTTTGACTACCGCGACGTTGTTCTCATCTCTCTTTAGGGGATTCTTCTCATCTTGAGGACGCTCGCAGACTTTGGTGACGATGTCTTCGTCGGCGCTCTCCAGAAGCTGTGCAATGCCGCTTCCGTAAGTGCCTCTCAAGAATCACACCTTTTCATACTGACAACTGTACAATAAGTCCGAAGACGAAGACGTCTGTAACGGCACTCTAGCTCTGGAAGGTCCCGTGATTGCTGCCAGTCTCCGTGACCTCACCTTGGGAAGCAAAACAGCTCAGGTCTTCTGCACAACCCTCCTCGGCCTCTGCGACTACCCTGAGGTTGAGTCGTACACCGTGCCGATGCCCCCCAAGACCATCAGCTCTCCCTCTCTGGCAAACACCTCAAACGGAACAAAGCCAGCCCCGTTCAAGATTGCTCACTTCTCAGACATCCACATCGACCCTCTCTACGTCACCGGCTCCAACTCCAACTGCTCCAAGCCGATGTGCTGCAGGTACTCCCAATCTCTACTCCCAAGATCTCTCTCCCACACGAAGCTCTAACACTCCATCGCAAGACCGTACACCCCCGCCGACGAGCCCGGCAACAACGACTTCCCCGCCGGCCCCTTCGGCGACCACAACTGCGGCGCCCCCCTGAGCCTCGAACAGAGCATGTACGCCGCCATCAAAGCCCTCTCCCCAGACTTCGCCCTCTTCACAGGCGACATCGTCGACCACGCCATCTGGAACACCACCGTCGCCCAGAACTCGGCCGAGATCAGCATGGCGTACCAGCACATGTCCGACGCGGGGCTCCAGATCTACGGCACCGTCGGCAACCACGAAATGTCCCCCGCAAACGCCATCCCGCCGACGCACCTCGGCGGCGCCGGCGCGCAGTGGCTGTATGATGTCGTATCCGAGGCGTGGAGCAGGTGGATCGGGTCGCCTGCGGAGGCGAAGTCGGTTGGTGCGTACTCGGTTAAGACGCCCAGGAACGGGCTGAGGGTGATTTCGGTGTCGACGAACTTTTGGTACACGCTCAACTTTTGGCTGTATAAGGATGTGCAGAGGGATCCGAGTGATCACCTCAAATGGCTCGTCGGGGAGCTCGATTCAGCGGAAAGGGCTGGCGAGCGTGTGTTTCTGGTTGGGCATATGCCCATGGGCACCTCTGACGCGTTGCACGATGGATCGAATTACTTCGATCAAATCGTGAACCGGTACAAGTCAACCATAGTCGGCCTCTTCTTCGGTAAGTGTCCTCCTCCTTAGATGAATGATATCGAAGCTGACATTTAGTCCAGGACACACCCACCTCGACCACTTCCAAATTAGCTACTCCAACTACACCCACCGCACCGCCTCCAACGCCGTCGCGACATCTTACATCGCCCCCTCCATGACCCCCCTCTCCGGCATGCCCGCCTTCCGCATCTACACCATCGACCCGACAACCTTCGGCATCCTCGACATCGAGACCTACGTCGCCGACATGACCGACCCGACCTTCCAAACATCCGGGCCCGTCTGGAAACTTTCATATGCTGCCAAGGAGACCTTCGGCGCCCTACTCGACACCCCCGTCTCCGCGGATGCGGAGCTCACGCCCGCATTCTGGCACAACGTTACCGTCGCGCTGGAGAACGACCCAGATGCCTTTGAGGCGTACTGGGCACGCAGGACGCGCGGGTGGAACGTGCCGGAGTGTGATGACACGTGTCGTAAGAATGAAGTTTGCCAGCTGCGTGCGGCGAGGAGCCAGGATAACTGCTTTGTGCCGACGCCCGGTATGTCCTTTGGCATCAGGTCGGAGGACGGGACGAGGAAGCCGGCGGAGTGTGACAGATCCGTGGCTAGGGAGACGATTGGATCGCTTGCTGTCCGCAAGAGCCAGGTGGAACTTCTCGAGGCTTTGCTGAAGGATTATCAGGCACGAAAGTGAGGCTTCACGGTGTGCTCTGATGAGGATGGTGAGAGAATCTTGCAAGGGGGGAGAGCATGTTCAACTTTAACCGCACGATTTCTATCAGATAAAACCAATCTTGAACTCTAGATCAACTCCAGACACTTAATTGTAACATAGATCAATCCATCATACATGTACCCTCAAGGTCTCCTCCTTATCTCCCCTGACAATTGCTCCCCCTTCGTCACCACTGCCTCCTCGACTGCTCCGCCATGGAAATATGCCCATTCCCTCCCCTGGCATACGACTCCTCCCTCATCTGCCTCCGCAGGTGCTTGTTATACGCCGGCGTCTTCATGTACTCGGACCGCGGACGCGCCGTCCAGCCCTTGCCGTCGTCGATGTAGCCCCACTGGTAGGGATCGCCGGACTTGCTGTAGCAGGAACCCATGATTTGTCTTGTATTTCTTTTGTTTTTTGGACCCTTGGGAAGGGGTAGTTGGAAAGCTCTGAGATGTGCTCTTGCTTGGTCGTGGTCGTGGAGATATCTGTGGTGGCAACGTCAGTTTTGAACACAGCAGCTTCGACAGACGGGCACGTACGCTTTGGTGAGCTTGCAGCGATGTCCACGGTATATGCTTCAAAGATGCTTTGTGATGACCTGATGCAAAGTCAGGACATCATGTCCAGTGCAGTTCTCCTTATATACATTTTTGGACACAACTCATGAGGCTCTCCGAGGCCTGCACTCCGTGATGTGTCTGCCCTAGCGGCATCATGAGTGTGGCTCAGCTGACGTCAATCTATCCCCCCAGCAGATGCAAACCCCCGGCCCCGGAACATCAGGGACTGATCAGCGCCGATCCAGGTAAGTGGCTTGCCGATTTCGCCGTTGACCCCCCGTAAGTGGATTGAGAAACGGCCAAGACCCCATCATGCTGAACCCCGAAACCTCCCTATAGACGTGAGTTCTCCCGTTGAAGAAAATATCCCGCAGGACTTTAACGTTACGCTCATTACATCCGTAGGCATACATCTCCAGGACAAAGGCCCAGGATTCGGCCAAGGCCACGCTTGGCTTCCCCACGTCACATCCTTCGCGGCGAAAGGTACCTCACGACATCGACTTTCCCGATTAGGCAAGCCAAAGAAGATTCCATTTCTTCTCATTCTAAAAGTCTAAATGTCCTACAAGAATTGAAAGTACACATTAGGTATCCGCCGTGCCATGCAAATGCAACGCTGACAATGACGAAAGACAAATCCAAATTCGGACCTGCGTCCATCAAGAAAGGTCTAAGCCCCTACGCAGCTCTATCCAGACTCTGCGCCTCACACATTTTCTTGTACATCCCGCCTTGCTCAATAAGTTCGTTGTGAGTTCCCGTTTCGACAATACGGCCGCCGTAGAACACGCAGATCCGGTCTGCGTCGCGGATCGTGGAGAGCCGATGCGCCACGGCAATGGTGATGCGATCGCCCGTAGCTGCGGCTTCCATAAGGGCCTTCTGAACGACCTTCTCGGATTCGGTGTCGAGTGCACTAGTGGCTTCGTCCAGTAGAATAACACTGGGGTCGCGAACCAAAGCCCTAGCGATGGCGATGCGTTGTCTCTGACCACCGGAAAGTTGGTTTCCGCCCTGTCCACAGGGGGTATTGAGGCCTTCAGGAAGAGAGCTGACGAAGTCCCACGCGTTGGCTGCGCGGCATGCTGCTTCAATTACGCTATCATCCACCAGAATAGCCTTCTCGTCGGAAGCGTCGCAAGCTTCTGTAGGGAGGTCGATTCCTGCCGCGATATTCTCGCGGATGCTGCCTGGGAAGAGGGTGGGCTCTTGTTGGACAAGAGCAAGCTTGTTGCGATAGAGGCGGGGACTGATCGCTGTGAGGGGGGTCGAGTTATCAATCGTGATCGTGCCGCTTGTAGGGTCGTAGAATCGTTGAAGAAGGGAAATCATTGTGCTCTTGCCGCAACCTGAGGCGCCGACAAAAGCCACAAACTGGCCGCGATCGATCTGTCGAGAACCAAACGTCAGTCCGCTTCTTCACCAGTGGCAAGTGGGAACAACTAACCTTCAAAGTAACGCCTGTTAGTACCCTGGTGTCGGGAGCCAAAGGGTACGAAAACTGGACGTTGTCGAAGCCATAAGAGCTGCAGCCATCAGGGGGGCCCTTGTCGCTGTTTTCTTGGGTGTCTTGAATCGTGGGTTCGAGACCCATCAGCCAGAAATAATAGTTGGCAGCGGAATTGGCCTTGGTGAAACCTGAGGAGACACTGTGGTTAGAGACTATGAGCGATAGCATCCGTGCTGTCTACTTACTGCTGGAGAAACTGAAGATCATTCCCGCAGCCTGGCCGGAGAAGAAAACACCCATGAAAGAGATGATGAATTGGGAGAAGGTGATCTCGCCGTTCGAGACAAGACGTGATCCCCACCAGAATCCTAGGGCGAGAATGAAAAACTCGATGGATTGAGTAAGGGCGAACCAGATCATCATGTTGAAAAGCGGCACAGTCGAGCTTGAGATGGCGTTGTCAAGCTCATCCGTGTAACGTCGAATGACGCTCTTCTCAATAGCAAGAGAGGAGACCGTGCGAATTGCGTTGACGGTCTCCGATGCTAAAGAGGCACTTGTCGAGAACTTCGCGTCGACCTGTGCGTCAAGCCTTGTTTCGATACGAATACGGGCAAAGCCTGCTCCGAGGAGAGGAGGCATGCCTGCGAAAACACCGACGAGGCCAAGCTTCCAAGACACCGCGATCGCAAGGATACTGCTGGCGACGACATTGACGAACGACAGGAACGCGAGAGCGACGTTGAATCCCATCAGTTCTAAAATCGCTTGTGCCATGGAATCGATTCGGCTGTTGAGGGCGCCAACTGTGTTCTCAGCTCGGTCGAAGAAACGAAGGTCTTGCCTGAGCATTCCGTTGAGGAGACCCTTGCGAACCTTCTGGCTGAGAGTCTTTAAGACGTTAGTGAAAGGTTACACGAAGTGACCAGAGAGCTTACCTGAGCAATGACGTTTGTTGTCCAGCCCATGATGTAGTATACAATCAGAGTACCTATGGACATGACGAAATACATCAGGGCGATAAAGTTGCCGCGCTTCACCATGTCGGGAGAAGTAAACAGGTCCATGACCTGGGACAGAAGAAGGGTCTGCCCAGGGTAGACAGCAGCTGAGGATGGGTTAGCGCTTGGTGTCCATCATTGGTTGGCTACTAGACTTACCTCCGAGAACACAGACGACGAAGGCACTTCCGTACCACATCTTGATCTCAGGTGTGGAGCGGATGAGCTTGACAATCGTGTGTACAAGTCCGGTCTGTTTGTACAGCTTGAAGTCTTCCTTGTCTTTGAACGAGACAAGTCGTTGCGCAACCTCGGTGTCGTACTTGGCCAGGGATTGAACGGGTTCAGCTGCTTCAGTCGAGTCGTCTTCGGAACTCTCGTCGGTGCTCCCCTTATCCTTAACAGACAGATCTTGTGCTTTCACTAGCTTGGCGTAGGATCCACCCATTGCAACTAGCTCATCATGTTTTCCTTGCTCCACGATCTTGCCCTTGTTCATCACCACAATGTTGTCCGCGTTTCTGATAGTCGCAAGCTTGTGGGCAATAACAATGGTGGTCCTGTTTCTGGAAGCGCTGTCCAACGCTTGTTGTACAATACCTTCGGCATGAGGGTCCAGCGCACTTGTTGCTTCGTCAAGCAGTAGGATTTTGGGCTCGGAAATAACGCTTCGTGCAATGGCAATACGTTGCTTTTGGCCACCGGATAGCAGTCCACCCCTTTCGCCAATTCGGGTATCGTATCCTTCGGGGAGGTTGCTGATGAATTCGTCGGCAAACGCGACCTTAGCTGCCTCCTTGACGCGCTGAAGCTGGTCCTCTCGTGAGGCATTCTCCAAAGGGGTTCCGACCAGGCCGTTGACAATGTTCTCGAAGACGGTACCGTTGAAGAGAACAGGTTCCTAATTGAGGTCAATATTCCAATCGTTCCTCAGAAATATCTCCGGAGCATGCCACATACCTGCTGGACAAGTCTCATGGTAGTGCGCAGCCAACCAAGGCTCAAGTCGCGAATATTGGTCCCATCGAGGCTGATAGATCCGGAGGCAGGGTCGTACCATCGCTCGAGAAGGCCGATGATGGTACTCTTCCCCGACCCGCTGGATCCCTATGGCGATGTGAGCAAAGCGTCACCGCAATCCCGCAATTTCAACATACCACAAGAGCTGTCACTTTGCCAGCAGGAATGCTCAGAGAATAATCTTCGAGAACTCGGGTGTCTGGTCGAGTGGGATAGCTAAAAGTGAGTCCTTTGATATCGATGTGCCCTGCAACTTCGCTCGGGACTTGACCGGATTCGTCGAACGGATCGATATTGGACTTTCTGTCGATCAGAGCGAAAAGTTCCGAAGCGGAGGTAGCAGCACGACTGAACGCCATTAGGTGGGGGGCTACGCCGTTGATCGAGGTTGAGGCGATGATAACGGAGAATAAGACCCTGTGAGCTGGTCGTTAGCAGTGCGATTATTGGAAAGGATGTAGTTGATCCTACGTGAATACGGTGCCAATGCCATCCACCTCTTGGCGCGCAATCATGGCAACACCCTGCCAAAAGGCCAAGGCCATGCCTGCGTAGACAACGAAGTACTGCCAACCAAACATCACACCATAGATGGGACTCTTCTTGTTGCCGATGACCCGCGATTGGTCGAGATACGAGCTGTACTTTTGCATGATGCGAGACTCCAAGCTGAAGGCTTTGATAGCACGGATGCTCCCTAGGGCGCTCTCGGCGTAGGTTCCCGCTTGTGCGTTGGACTGCAAGATCTTGGTTTCAAAGCCAGAGTCGATAGCTGCCATGGCACCGCTGACAAGAACAATGGCCGGAACGATACAGATGATGATGAGTGTCAGTTTCCATTGGCTCACAAAAGCGATGATGAAGGCAGCGAAGAAGGTGGAGACGGAAGAGAAAAAGAGGCCAAGTTTCTCAGCAATTCCAGACTGGATGAGTTTTCCATTCGTTGTTGCTTGCATGGCGATGGAACCAGCGGTGCCGTGGTCGAAGAAACTGATTTCTTGGCTGAGGGCAGCTTGGAGGTAGGTCCGTCGCACGTTGCGGGTCAATTTGAAGGCGACGTATGTGAAGAGAGCCGAGTAGATGTACGTTGTGGCGAAGCGGGCAATGCCGATGTAGACGAAATAGAGCCTGGGTGTATGTCAGACGGTCAAATCCCAGGTCAGTCATTCATGTCTGCTTACGCATTCTTGCCCACACTGGCCATGAACTTGTCAGGATTGGCGGTGATTGCTGAAAAGTCACTCATGATGTCCATGAACTGGCCGATGACCAGGTTCATCATGGCCAGAGCCACACCGGACCCGACAGCGGCGAGAATGCCAATGGTCTCGAGAACATAGTCGATTGGTTCTCCATATCTGAAGACTCTCTGCAACTCATGTCAGTGGTAATGAGTGAGCCATCATGATTAAGCATCTTACCAAAAATCCTCCAAAGCCACTCGTTTTCTTCTCGTCGGTGTTGTCGAGGTGTTTCGATGAGTCGGTGGACGTTGAACTCGAGGAAACGTCCTGCTTCTCCATGACTTGTCTTGGCGTGGGTCTCGCGGAGAAGGGCGAGTAACGACGCAGAAAGAAGCTATTCGGCTCAGGTGGGAGAGGGGGAGCACTAAGGTTTATCTAAAGAGAAAGTGAGGAAAAAGCGAACCAGGTCGAAAAGGGATGACAGGGGGGAAGTTCAGACGGGGCAGACAAAGTATAACGTTGTTGCTGATTGTCGCCGCGTAATAAAAGGGAAAGAATGGGCGAGGTGCGAACCGTATGCACGGCTCGTAAAGAAGGAGTGTAGACGGCAGCCTCTCAAATACGAATCTCGCGTCTCAAAGCGAACCTAATCATGGAAGCTGCCTGCCGAAAGAGGGAGTCGTGGGAAAACACCCCGCAGCGGCCCGGATTAGGTTCCAGCTGCGCTCCTCCTCTCCTGCCCTACCAATGGTAAGGCACATGCTGCCCTGGATGAATTTCTATCCATGGGAATGGGAAGGACCCAGCTGCCCGGGATCTCCTTCCGTCCCGCGCTGAAGCTGGGGCGGCGGTGGTGCGGCGCGCCAAGAAAGCGCGGCCGAAGCAGCTGCCACCAACGGAGCGCGGACTGCCAAGATTCCTCGATTCCGCACCCCATGTTCAACTCCACCAAACACGCGTATTCAGCCACTATCGCGATGGAAAATGATGGCAAAACTGTCATCAAGGAGATTGTGAGACTTGAACGTCATTCAAACATCTGTTTTCAAGATAACAGAAGTGTCAAGAGGCTCGGGGTTTACCAAAGTCGGACCCCGCGGCCAACCCGATACGTTCTAATACTAACCAAGACCCCACAATTCTCACAAAGTCCACGCTTCCGTACCTTAATTTTTCCCCCTCGGTTTCGCGTTGCGTATCGCTCTCGCTGCGCATAAGTCAACTTCACCTCCGCGCCTCCTGCGAGAAAAAAGGCAACACGTCGCGAGTTACGAATTACGAATGCGGGCCTCGCTTTCATTGCTCTTCGCTCCGCACCACGGCGCTCCCTTGACAACCACCGCACCGCCGCCATCCCTTTTCCAGCGTTCATCTCAATCGACGACACATCACCTTCCTCCGCACTGACTTGTTGGTCTAATCACTCTCCCAGTTCCAGGGCATTGGGTCCCGTTGAAAGGATGGAAACCGACCCGGGAACCGGCAGCAGCGCCCATGATCCGATGGACTCTCTCGAAGACCACGAGGAAGATGATGAGCTACCGCTGTCCAAAATCTCTGTAAATTTGTCACAGTGTCTTTCGATAGTTCGCACACTTGATACTGACGTGCCTCGTCCAGTGCGATCGCTGCCGTCGTCGTAAGGTGTGTTCTACTCGTCGTTTCAGAAGCTGTGCGCTGAGCTGACGGTTCAACTGGTGAAATGCAACCGCCGACAACCGTGCTCGTACTGCATCCGCATTGACGTTCCTTGTACGTATCCTGAGAGGCAGAAGCCCAGGGAACGACGCCAGCGTGTCTTCATTTCAGAGGTCTAGTGAGTCGCGCAGCGTCTTCATGTGCCACGTTGTATGTCTAATCAATTGGAAAGTGAACGAAAAATCGACTTTATTGCAAAAAAGCTGGAGGAGTTTGGCCATGCTTTGGGCAACATTGATGGCAACTCCCACCCCTCCACCTCGTCATCCCTGCCCTTTCGCTCATCCCCGTCAACACCAGCATCTCGCAGTACCCCAACAGAAGCCCTAGCGGCGCCTTCACCATCAAGCGGCAGCACGAGCAAGATTCTGACACCAAAGTTGGAATATGAGGGAGAATCGTCTCTTTCTGCACAAGCCGCTTTCGCTAATAAGTTCCTCCGCGATGCTGTCAGCAGCAAGCCCTCCGCCGACGTCACAGGAGAGATGGCCTCCGTCCTGGACACTCTGAGTCGCACAATTGGAAATCAAAAGCGAGAGCAAGAGCCCGAGTACCTCTATCCACATGCCAGAACGCTTGAGCCGGGTACCACATTACGAGACCTGCCCATGCCTCCGGTGGAAACTGCTTTCACCTGCCTCAGAATGGCCAAAGGTATGGAAGCTACGGATCGCATTTTGGTTTTGCGTTGCGTACTGATCATCGCCCAGAGCACCCTCGTGTCAAGTTCTTTTGGAATCACGAAGCAAACTCCGTCTCTTCCTTCACCGACTACTTTCTCAAGGTTTACTCTCCAGGGGAGGTGACCCACGCAGACCTCATCATCGTCAACGGAGGTTTGTACTGGTTATTTCTGGAATGCAAAAACGTGGTTACCGATCAGGTTAAGAAGTCGGACTACGCTGAGCAAGCAACTACTTGCCGCGCGAACCTCGAAACCGTACTCTCGAGCCTGCCGTTCCATTTGCCGTCAACGATGGATACTACATGCGCTATGATGTTGGCTGTATGTACTCATGTCCGTTAAGATAATCGTTGCTGATGACCACGGCAGGCCATGTACTGCCTCGACTCCTGCAAGCCGTCCGCCGCCTGGAACTTCATCGCCACTGCGTCGCACATGAGCCAGACACTAGGTATGCACAGCATAGTTGCCATGGCTAACGACGACGCGGAGACCAAACGAGAGAAGCTCAAGCTGTTCTGGATGATCTACATGCACGAGAAGGGCCTCTCTCTTCGACTGGGACGATCGTCGACCATTCGCGATTCGGATGTGACCGTTCCTTCCCTTGCACCCAATCCGAGGGCGGATACGGCGATCTTTGGCCAGCTGCAAAAGTGGACAGAACTGGCGAGGATTCAAGGCATGGTCTACGATCAGATCTACAGCCCCGCCGCATTGATACAACCTCAAGCAGTCAGGACCGCACGGGCACGAAGGCTGGCCTCGGTTCTTCAGGGTTTTACTGGCAAAACATCTCCAGACGAGGTTAGTGAGACCCTTTCGAGGCGACGTTCCGTCTTTGCAATCGGTTGTCTTCCCAGAGGTCATGGGGCATGTATACTGACTTAGTCTTAGCTGCGCTACATGCAAGCAATGAAGGATGCGGTTGGAGACTTATTTTTCGAAGCCTTTATTTGCACCACAAGGGTCACACATCTGTCTTTGTTCTGCCTGATATACCGAGCCATTCCCGCCGAGCCAGGCGAAGGCACCGTCTTTGGTAAGGAGTGCATAGCAAGCGCCCGCCAAGCACTCGAAGAACACGAAAATTGCATGTCTATCATATACAAGCTTGATGAAGACTTCCTGGAGACATACGTCAACTGGTACGATCAATCCCTATTCTTTGCGCAAACTAACAAGTCCTAACTAACTACGTCAGGGCCCTGCTTCAATCACCATTCGTCCCATTCACAGTCCTCTTCTGCCATGTCATCGAGACATGCAACGAAGCAGACCTCGAGCGTCTCGGTGGTCTAATCGGCTCCCTACAGCAGCTGTTGACCGATGACTTCTCGACAGGCGTCAAGAAGGAGGTCCGGCTGTTCAAGGTCCTGTATGACGTCGCTTGCAGTTACATCAAGCTGAAGACGAACGATTCAACACAGGTTGAAGACACCAGCCTCGGTAGCTGGGAAAATGCCGCGGCGTCTCTGATGATGCCGCCGTCCCTGTCCCAGGCGAACATGATGCCGACGCCGGATTCGAGCTCGCAGGGAGTGACTCATACGCCAGTTTCACAGCTAAATGACGCCGAGGCTGTAATGGGCGGTGCATTCGGTGAACAGCCGGCAAGCAATGGGTGGATTCCCGGCAGCTCGTTTGCGATGCCGGGCGACTTTGGGATGGAGGTCGATCAGCAGGGCACGCAGCTGGGCAACTGGCTGTACATGAACAACCAAATGATAAGAGCACTGGAGGACAGTTACTTTTGATGACAAAATGCAGGCTAATCTTGTTGGTGGTTCCCTGCCTAGAAATTATTGGGGTGGTTTCTGCCATTGATAACTTGCCAGCCCACGTTATCGCGTCATCCTATTCGAAAAGAGATTGACATTCCTACTTGTACGTTGCTCCTTTCAAGTCGCAACCCAGAAACTGTCTGCATATTTCTATAGCAAACCTTTTTGCCTTGTATTCAGGAGCCTGGACATCTGGTCCAAAGGTCTCCCAGGTAATCTCCGTAATTCTCGCCCGATTGTCCCGAGTCTCAATCTGCAGACGAATCTGTTTCCCGAGGCTCCAATGTCGATACGTATGGAAGACAATAATCCCCATTTCGTCAGGTCCTTCGGCACTGCAAATCCATGGCTCCATTGTCTTCTCAGGGCTGTAGCCCTTCAAGATCTTCTCGACATCTTCGTTAGATAGCTCAACGTCCCATTTTGCGGTCTGGGGGTAAGTGTTAGGACCAATACCCCAGGGCGCAAATGTTTTACGTTCAGTCAAAATAGACGTTTGATGGAAGTAGGCGCGAGGAGTTGTTGAGAAGCGGTTGTGGGAGGGCGCAGTGGTTGAGGGGCGGTTATAGGCGCGGCTAGCGATCACGGAGCGCTTTGTAGCTGCGAGGCTAGACTTGAGAACAGGTCTGAACATCGTGGGACTTTTATTATTCGTCTTGGATTCTTCTTTTATGTTGTTTCTAGAGCGGCAATTAGGTGATGTCTTGTAGAATCAATAAAACTATCGTACCTACCTTACTTTTGATGAACTAAGCACAATCCTACTAACTTCTACAATACGATTCTTCTGATAGTAGCGACGCGGATGATGATCAAGGCAGGAATGTTTGTAGGGTTATGAGGAATAAGGTCGAAGCTTAGCGCCAGCAGCAGCGCCTTATGTAGGTGGTCAAAACAAGCTTTTCCGTGGCAGGAGACCTTGTGAAGCCATCTCTGGTTCGTCCCTCCTGTGAGTCACGAGGGCAAGGCGATTGAACGCAAGACACCGTATGAACCGATTGAGGCATGTTCCCCCAGAGAGAATCGGAATGATATACATTAGCAACAACTCGGTCGCCTTAACTCACAGCTTCATTCTGTTTGAGATCAACATCTAGCCTGAGGGCTCCACGAGAAGCACCTTACTTACAAGATCTCCGCACATTGGTCAGCCTGTCCAGCAAGGAAATAACCAGCCTCGAACGACCGCAGGTCAGCAACCCTTGGCTCGGCGCCGATTTGCCTCTCGGAGCGCTCTCCAGAATCACTCCCTATAATGATTGCATAAAGAATCCATCTAGACCTTTTCAAACGTAGCTTCAGACAGAAAACCAGCAAAGGTTGCAGATCCGACGAGCACAGGCGCGGGTAAACCTTTTCTTCCTACGCAGGTTGCATCGCTAAGGTTGCCAAGACATTAGACGCACGATTGAATTCAACTCTTGGCCGTTGGTTTCTATCTTTCACTACCCCCCGTGCCGTTCCTCTTGCCCACGATGTCAGCAGAAGTTAGCTGGCCCCCGCTCCGTGGAATAACCGAGCAACCGCGGCGCCCAGCACGGCGACCATTTTATTCCCCGACCCGGTTCGCGCGTGTGGAGTCCCGTCGCTCTGCGGACGTCAACACGCCGCATAATTAGCGGGAACGCAGAACCAGCCTTTTTGGAATCAATGCTTAAGTGTTCCGCAGCGGCGCCACCCGCGCCTTTTAGACAACATGTTTTCTGGAATCAATTCAAATCCTTCAGATGCTCTGCTTAGAAATGCAAGCCCCCGGAAATCCTAGATTTTGTATTTCTCGGCGGTAAAAGCATCCATCACGCCCTGCAATTGACAGCCCCAACTCCACCATTCCATCAAGTAAGCCCCGTATGATGATTCGTAGAGTAGTAGATCAAACAGACCAAACACACACACTCGTTCGCCAAACCGCGGGGTAAACACACAACACACGCACCCCTCAAAAAAGGGCCCATGCTCACCCAAACTACACTACATCACCTAACCCCGCAGCAGGAAATGGGCTCGGCGTAGTGGCCAATTCCCATGATAAGACGGGGATCAGCTTCCTTGTTGCCGGCTCCAGCGCTAGCCGAAACTCTCAAACGTGTATATAAATGGGTGATCGGACTTCCTCTACCGCTTGCCCTCCTCCCCTTCGCTGACAGACCCCGGATCTATCTCACGTTTCTTTCAACGATCGTATTTGATATCGAAATTCGACCACTAGCAGAACAATCTACGAGAAGGAAAAGGAAGAGGAAAATGGTTCTTAAGGGAAGCTGCATGTGTAAGGCGGTGAAGTACGAGAGTAGTGGTGAGTCCGAGACCTTGACCCTGCTTACGGGTGAACGGATCGACTGATGCGGATCGCAGAAGAGCCACAGGTGACGGCCCTGTGCCACTGTGTTGATTGCCAAAAGGTATGTTTCTCATCATCATCGTTGTCATATTAACGCAGGGATTCTCAGCGTGCTGATTTATGTTACAGTGGAGCGGTTCCGCCTTCACCTCCAACGCCGTCGTTCCTCGCGCCGCGTTCAAGGTCACCCAGGGTACGTGAGCTCGCTGCCTCGTCATGATGCTGCGACAGGAACTGACATCATTCATAGGCGAGCCCAAGTACTACGACATCACCGGCGACTCGGGTAAGAAGAACAGGCACTTCTTCTGCTCCGGCTGCGGCTCCAGTCTGTACACCGAGCTCGACCTCATGCCGGACGTCACCTGCATCAAGGTAAGGAAACCCCTGGGATGAAAAATGTCTTATTTCACGTTGCTAATCTGGCATTAAAGGCTGGCGGACTGGACGACGGAAAGGCGAGTCTCGAGGGAAAGCCTGCTGTCGAGTTTTACTGCAAGGACCGCGTGTCGTATCTGACGGGCGTCAACGGCGCCGACCAGAAGCCTGCGTTCGGTTAAGAGGGTGGGAATTTATTGACGAGAGACATGAAGACTACGAAAATAAAGAAAACGAAGTTGACATCATGTGTGGTTTTGAGTCTGCCCGGGTGATGTTGATCAAAGTCCGCTGAACTCCCCCACCCGTTCACACTGCCAAAAGCTACCTAGAAAGGGTAACCAGTTCGTTGAGACGTCAAAACGACAAGGGAAAGCCTAGATGCGCCGACATGGGTTCGTCCAGTATGTATAAACTCAATGGAGTCTCACTCTCTTGGTCTTGCCAGAAATTCTGCTCGGCAGTCAGCATTCGTCTCCAACATCACAGAAAAGGGGGTAAGCACGTACCTATGGTCAGCACCATTGACCACGACGCCGTTGCTCGGCTGCTCAGCCTCCCACACAAAATCATCTCTCCCCTCCCTACCAGGCCCTCGAAGAAGTACCTTGGTCTCAAGCTTCTTATCAAACCGGCTGTATGCCTTCGGCGCGTCGTCAATGTCCACCTCGCTTGTGACCACAAACCCCGGCCTTGCCCTCCCATTCTCAATCAGTCTCACCAGCGCCGGCACCGTCTCCAACAGCTCCACGATACCAAGCTTGATCGTAATACTCTTGAACCACGCATCCGCGAACGGGAACTTGAGCTCGGGGTGCATCTCATCCGCGTGCGGTGCGCCCGCGCTCTTCTCCAGTGATGCGTACACGCCAGGCACGCCGATACCGCCGCCGAAGCTCGTGACCTTGACGGCCTCGCGCAGCACGTAGTCCTGCTGCGGCTTCAGCTCGGCATTGACGGCTGCCATCTGCCCGCAGCAGTCGACGGCGCGGTTGACGCCGCCGGGCTGCAGCGCGAGGATCTGCTCGGAGGCGGAGGCGCCGCCGCGGGCGAAGTTGATGGGCACGGCGCCGATGCCGGCGGCCTTTGCGAGGCGCTGCGGAACGTGGTCGACGACGTAGACGAGGGCGGCGCCGCGGATGATGGCGGAGTAGGCGCACATGAGGCCGACGGGCCCCGCGCCGAAGACGGCGACGGTGTCGCCGGGTTGGAAGCCGGACCAGGTGAGGCCTTCCCAGGCGGTTGGGAAGATGTCGCCGATGAAGAGCCATTCCTTGTCCGGGAGGCGTTTGGGGATTTTGAAGAGGGAGGAGTCGGCGTGGGGGACGCGGACGTACTCGGCTGGGGTTGGTGTCAATATCACTCGGACCCAGGAAAGGGGGTTGGGGATGAGCTCAGACTTACTCTGCAAACCACCGATACCACCAAAGTCTTGGCCGAAACCATAGGTGACGAGCTCGAGCTGGAGGTGGTTTTGGGTCTGGACGTAGCCGTCCTGAGGAAACCCGACGACGACGCGGTCACCTACCTTGAAGCTGTCGACAGCGTCGCCGATTTCCTCGACGATGCCCATGGCCTCGTGACCCATGGCAAAGGGCACCTCGTGGCTACCGAAGAAGCCGTGGTAGGTGTGCAGGTCGCTGCCGCAGATGGCGGAGGTGGTGATGCGGATGATGGCGTCCTCAGGTTCGGTGATTCGTGGGACGGAGATGTCGTGCTTGACGGCCATCTCGTAGGGCTTGCCTTCCCAGACGACGCCCTTCATGGTTTTGGGGCGGGGAGAATTGTATGCTGTCATTATCAGTAGATATTTGGATGAATAGATAGCGGATTGGTATTCCGGCAGTAAACTCGGGAGAAGCAAGCATCCATCATGAGCTTCAGTGTCGTTTTTATATATGTGCCAAGGAGTCCAGGCAACTCTAGGATCCTCACATAAACCCATACAAATCTGGGGTTCATCACCGAAAGAGGTCACGTCTGACATAAATGGTGGCTTATCGATCAGAGGTTCGTCACTTGACAGTCATACGAACTTCCTTTTTGCCATATTCTACCCACAATGGGACAGAATAGGCAACGCATCTCAGCCTCGAGTAAGGAATGCGACTCTGCTTAGCAGCCCTCCAATCGAGGCTTAGAGGCGGAATGACACAAAACAGAGCCGGATCCAATCATGGAGCGAGATCAGATGACGTAGTAAGTAGGAGGGTGTTCGCTCCTTGCAAGGCTGGCGTTGAGGAGGGTGGTGGATGTAAGCTTACAATGGCACCAAGCAAGGGCATCCGGCGGGCATTCCGCGCTGCAGGTGACCTGCACAGCCGGGAAGAACTTTAGACTTCAATTCTCCAACAATGATCCAAAGCTTCCAGATGATTCGTTTGGAAGAAGTTCTTTCTCCTTTCTTTTTTGAAGGGCACCATGCACCTTCCTTCCGCATGTTGGGCTTTCAGACAATTGCATGAATGAAAACGATTAGGCGTATTTCACCCTATTTGAAGTTCGAATGTACACAGTAAAGATAATTCCAACTACTCTCAAAACTGAAAGAGCAAACTAGAGCTGAAGGCTACCTGCCTCTTAAAGATTCAGAACCTAAGGCACACTCGACCAGGCTGCTTCTGATTGAAACTCGGGAACACCATCACCTTTCCTCTCGAGGGTAACTGCCTCAGGGTTTAGGTCTCCCTGATGGGAGTTCCTGCACAAAGACCTTTTCATTTTCTGCCACTTTCTGGGGAGTTCCTTCTTGCATCTTATCTACCTGTTGTTGGAGGGCGCGTCATCTAGCAACCACCTCGTCTCTCCCGAGACACTTGCTTCCTTCCCAAACTCCAGAGCCGCCTCCGGGCAGGAATTTTTACCTCTTTCAATAATTCCTCAGCCCCTTCGCTGCTGCCATTTTGCCGGCATCACCTTCGGCATCTTTACTGCCGCCGGGGCTTGTCATCCTGAACGCAGCGGCGACGACTTCTTCTACAGCATCAACCGCCAGCCTCCTAAGCTGAGACATTACCCACCTCCATCCTTCAGCTTTCTTCACTCTTCTCTCATCCCTGCTATCGGCATCGCCTCTACTACTGTTGTCGTCGTCGTTGTCTCTTCTGTCATCGTCGTCATCGTCGTCATCGTCATCGTCGTCGTCGTCGTCGTCGTCTCTGCCATCGCCCGTCGTCATCGCCATCGTCTTCTGTTGTCGTCTCTGCTATCGCCCGCCGTCGTCTTTGCTATCGTCCTTTTGGCAAGGCACATCATGTCTCGGTTCTTTGAGTACGACGATCAGCCGACAGGCCTTCCCGTCGATCAAAACAAGATAACGAGACACGACCCTCTCTTCGACACATATCGAAGACGCGAAGTACCTTGCGTCATCTGCGTGGGAAGCTCCCAACTCCTGGGATACAACAAGGAATGTTGGAACAGCGTCGGTCTGAACCAGGCGGATGGCCTCATAACCGACTTTACCTTCGTATACGGCGCATACATCACACCGGAGCTTCGAATCACCGTCAGTGCTGTGGAGAGTCGGGGCCTGACCACGACCTCTCAGAAAGTCGCCCGAATTACCATACCCATCACAGCCATGGCAGGCACCCCCCGCTGCGGTCAGGAGGACTGGTTCGGCACCGCTGCTTTTCATCTCTGCCTCCCAGTAGATCTCGGCAAGGTCATCCTATCAGAGACTGCTGCCGCCAGCGGACCCACGTGTATCTCCGAGCTCGGTATCTTTCGACAAGGCGGCAGAGACAGAATCAACATCTACATGCCCGAGGCTATGTATTGTACTGCTCGAGAGTACGTTGGCATCATGTCGCAGCACTACTCGACCCCTCAAAGCTGCACGGTGGTAGACCAAGGCCTCGACTGTCTCTTCAAGTCATCAAAGTCATCGCTGGAGAACCTTCACGACGGAAAGATCAACGACGACTTCCCCCGGCCGCAGCATCCCATCCCTGCCACATTCGTCTTCCCCGACAGCCGAAGCTATGTGCTGCGCCTTCAAGCTTCATCTAGGGAGGAGGCCCTCTGCCAAAAGGAACAAGCCAACCCTTTTCGCACTACCGACCTCCCGTGCGCCCTGCTTCCTGATAGCTCGTCCGCCTAGAAGAGGAACGAGCAAGAGAAGTATGGCTTTGTGCCCGATGGCACTATTCAGAAGTACTTGGCCGTGATCCCGATGTCGCCCGAAACGGCTGCTGCCCTGCCGAAGATCGGAGACGAGTGCAGGGTCACCTTTGGTAAGAGCGTGCAGACAAGTATCCGTGCGATGGGCTCCGTGGATAGCAACGACTCGGTGGCTATATGCAACCACATCGTTGCGGGCTACCGTCGCGCTCAAGCCGAGCCTGAGGCGGAAACAGCCGTCCTCATCGACGTTGGCCAGCAAGATGTGGTCAATTCCGACATCTTCCAGGCCGTTATCCAGACCGTCTTGCCTGTGGATGCCGACGCCCATCTAACCCAGTATGTCAAGGAGATCGTGGCTGTCAGTGCATCCCACGACGACCAGACGTTCGTCGCGAGCTTGGTGGCAAGGCTCAAGTATATGCGACTTCGTCTGCCGGGCGAAGTTGTGCTCAGTGGCAACTCGGCTTCCTGGCAGGCTATACGAACGACGCCGCCAGAGGGGTCGTCGTATCAAAACGCTTACTTCGTGGTATGGGTCCCTCAGCAGAACGATGTTGAGCCTGGAAGTCGTCCGATTCCGGTCAAGGTCACCTTCCCATGGATGATGCAGGATCAAGTCGAGGAGCAATCCATCGAAGACCCCAGGATGGAGCACAGAGTTCTCGGTATTGTCGTCGATGAGTTCGATGCGACAGCTTTCATGGAGATGAAGGCAGTGTCGGCAATGGCGGCAGCTAGCAAGGGCAGTAATCTGGAAGTACGATGGTCCTATGCTCTGCAGTTTAACCCGTCTGTCTTGCCGCAATACCACCCCATGAAATGCGTTAATTTCCACGAACGCTTCCCCGAACTCAAGAACCTCCGCTTTCCAGACGACGAAAAGCCACAACGCGAGCTGTTGACTCGTCTCCAGAACGTCCCGGGGGGCATCGCCATGTACACCGGTGGTCCCGGGTCAGGCAAGACTACGTTCGCCGCTCTCATCGCTGCTGCAGTTACCAAAGGGCCCTCACGAGAACGGGTGGTATGGACGGTACACAGCAACGAGCTTTGCGACGATGCTCTTCGCTTCTTGAAGCAAAAGTGCGGAAAGGATGTGCGCGTTGGTCGCCTGCCCTACTACCGCAGTATGCTTGATGCACTCAGCGACCATCGCCTTGCCCGAGATGACAACACGATCACATCCACAACTTGCACGGGAGATCATGTCTCCAATCACATCAACTCTTTCCTTTCCCACGCAAGCGACACCAAAGGCGATCTCGACATGATTCGCTCCCCCGACTCAGTTGCATCCATGGCTATCAAGATAGCCACGCAGCACCCGGACAAGTTCCCCGACTTTTGGAGAGAGATGCCAGGCAATGTTGATTGGTCAAAAGCCTGTCGCCAGATTATCGTCACGGCCATCGACAGCTACGACGTACTCGTCGGAACGCCCTTCGCCATGGGACAGCTGAAGGAGACCGCCAAGGTAGTACTTCCCAAACGCCAATCTGTCGAATGGAAACCTGCCCTCGCCATCATTGACGAAGCCGGCCGTATCCCAGAAAGCCAATGGTGGATTCCTCTGGTGTCATTCCCTGATGCCTTGGTACTGACCATGGGCGACACCGCTCAATTCAAACCCCTGTCTATCAGTACCAGTACCGTTTTCGAGCATGCCAGAGGTCGCACGGAATGGCTGTGTGTCTTTGGACAACAGCGCAACCTGTCGATCCTAAAGCGGGCAGAGATGTGCGGGCAGGTCATTACTCACCTTTCCAACAATCGCAGGAACCGCGGCGACATTGCTGTGTGGGCAAGTAACAACATCTATCCCGGCAAGATGCGCATCGTCTACCCTCTTTCCATTGACCCTAGAGCGCAGATCTACCAGAGATTCATGCGCTGGATCATGTCCCCGAGTCCTGGCATGGGGTTCTCGAATACTATGGTTTACGACATCCGCAGTACGCTCTCAATCAAGCACGGTACAGGCTACATCAATATCGGCAACCGCAATTGTGCCCTCTGGATTGCCTACAACGCATTTCAATACGGCCTTCCGAATCTCCGCACCGCAGGAAAGCTCGCAGAAATCATGATCCTTACGCCCTACTCGGCCCAGCTGCACGCCTATCGCGACGAAATAGCCAAAATGACCTCTTCTGGGATCATCAAGAGCAAGATCACAGTCCGAACTATCGACAACTCGATGAGCGCCGAGGCAGACCTCGTTATCTTCGACTCTGTCCGCACCAAAGATATATCGGGCTTTCTTAACGATCGGAATCGCATGGCGGTAGCGTCGACCCGTGCTCGCGGCGGAGCCATAATGCTTGCCAATATGGAGGCTCTGGACAGGGAGAAGAGCAGAACCGAGGGCGATGGCACGTTCAACCTGTACGCAAGCTTTCACAGGGACCGAAACCTCTCGGTCCTGACCAACAAACCGTGGGAGAAGATTTGCAAGCGCTGCAACAGGGCTTGCCAGGAGAGTGGGCACGTTTGCGCTATTAGAGACCGTCGTTGCCGCTTTTGCAAGAGCGACCAGCATCATGAGCGCTTTTGCCCGCGAGGAAAGCCCGCTCGTGACTACTACCATGATGGCATGCACCCGAAGGGAAAGGAGCCTGACAAGAGCTTGTTCTGATGGGCTTGGAAGGTTAAGGAGGCCGGTACAAGGCCCGTGAAGCTTGGATTTGTAGAGTACAATCATGGAGATGTTTCCGCATCCGACGTCGTCAGGAGGCAATGCCATAGGATGAGATAGAGGAAACGGGAATGGGGCTATTTGTAAGATCATTAACCTTTGCCATTGAGACCCGGCATTTTTCCTGTGCTAGAGCGACTACGTTTCCCCGCTGTCGTCTTCTCTGCTGTCGTCTTCTCTGCTATCGTCTTCTCTGCTATCGTCTTCTCTGCTATCGTCTTCTCTGCTGTCGTTTTCTCTGCTGCCGTCGTTCACCGTCGTCGTCCACCGTCGTCGTCTTCCATCGTCTTCGCCTACTGCTGGCATCCTTGAACGAAGTCTAATTCGAGTGTACCTTGCAGCCGTGCAGACACAGGGAAATTAGGCGGTCCTCTGCCATTTGTACTTTTTCGTAATTAAAAGGATCATTATGCTTCTTGTACCTGTCAAATTTAGACATGCGCCTGCTTGTCAGACTTGCTGTTTCATCATTCATGGGGCGTCTTCAATGTCATTTTGTTTATTCCAAGGCGTTTTCGCTATTCTTGGGCGTAGTGCTGACAGGTGCAGGTCCACGATGCTACCTCCTCCAAGTCCTCCACATATGTAATGACACAGATCCCACACCGCTGGGTCGTACGGGGTTGCATCGACGGTGAGACACTTTTGCAGTCGAAGGGAGCAGTAACACCATCTGGAAAGTGGCGCGCCGTTGAGAGATGGCAAGTTACGCAACGGCAAGGTGAGGCAAGGTACACAAGCGCAGCTCGTACGATGACATCGAGCAGAGGGCAGATATGCAAGTGCCCGACTCTTGGGAAAAGAGCGATGGCTGGGCCGCGAGACATGCGCGGGTGAGCAAGCAGAGGGAAAAACCCCGCAAGGATTGAGGGACATGGACATGCGCGCGGTGGCCGGGATGAGAGCCTGGGGGCTGCGCATCACACCGGGCCAGGACCGGGACGGGCGGGACACGACGGGTTCAAGCAAGGGACAGGGGGGTTGTTGAATGTTTGCTAGCCGGCGGCAGCGGTTGTTGAAGCCACCTACCGTGTTGGGCGAGTTGTTTGCTACGCTTTTGCAGATTGATTTCCAAGGCAGAGAAGGTCTTGGCGGTTGGTGACGAGAAATCGCGGACTGCATTGCATTGAGCTGCGTTGATGATGGGTGCATGGATTGTTGATTTGACCGTATGATTTGAGAGCGACTTTGCGGGCGAAATCGTGCCCTGGGGAGATGTTGGCGGGCGAGTCTTTGCAAACGACAGGGATGTAAGAGATTCATCACATCTCGAGAAGATGTCATTGGCGGCGGTAACCGGGGGAGCGCTGGGCGGCGGGGTTCGATATCTGGCTCTGTTCACCTCTTTGGGAGGGCAAGATGGCTCGGCTTCCGGATCTGGATGGGAGGGAGATGTTCCACTCGTTGGTTACTTGGTTGCGTGTTGGGATGTTCGATGGGCAAACGACGCTATCGATACCTGGATGTCGCTCATCATGTTGGGGGTGGGCACCGGCGGCGCGAGGAGTAGCCGCGCAGCCGCGGAGTTCTCGATGTTGCAAAATTTGCTCTCGTGTAAAGTGTCGTTGGCGCGGAAAGAGCAGGGTTTTCCATGGCGGTGGACGGTTTGTGGGCGGCTATGATGGCCTTCTTTTCGTATTTGTTCCGTCAGTGTCGAATGCTGTCGATACATCGTCAGTGGTGGTGTTGACGCCTCCGACGCCGCCATCTCTTCTAGAAAACAGTTATCCGTAGAAACAGCGAAAAAGATGTCTCATGTCAGTGGAACAGAACCTAACCGAGTGTGCAAGCGAACATGATTCCCCTCAATGTTCCGCATACATATCTCGACATTGGGGTCTGTTCACGGGTCGCAGGTCCGGCCTGGTGGAGGCATGAGGTGCAGTGCAGCAGTCAGGTACCGGCCAGTGGGAGAATTGGATCCGGAGGCGTGAAGCCAGATCAGGCGACCCCCAAAAGCCCTCGGAGAAGTCTGCATGAAATGGCGAATGAGATGAGGCGAGATGAGGAGATGGAGGGCCAAGATGGCCGAGATGGATGGAGGTGACAGCTGAGGAGCACTGCGAATGCTGCGAAGCCGTTTTGGTGGCGGGAGCTTGGGCCGGGAAGGGCAAGCAAGGCAAGCTTTAGTGGATAGAACACCCAGGTGCGGGCGGCCGGGCCCTGCTCTAGCGCAGCGTCCATGGTGCACAGACACTGGACGGGCAGGGACCACAGCCAATCAGCAGCTTGACATTGCCGCCCGTCAGGGAGCAGGGGACGGGGGAAGAGACCCCACTGGTGCTCTTTGCACCTCGATCCTGCGAATCACATCTGGCAGCCAGCACTTTCCCGCCATTTGTCGTCCCTTTTCTGCCAACTGCACATTGTCCACATTGCCCGTCACAAAGCCTTCGTCCGCTGTCATTCGACCGCCATCCAAGAAACTCGGCCTTTTGCAATATGCGGCCGTCCACCATGTGTGCTGGGTCGCGCATCTTCTGCAGGGCATTGCCTCGCAGTTCATTGCTGCCCGCCGTTGGTCAATTCCGTTCCGATGTCTCCATCGGCGGTCTGCTTGATGGGCCGGTTCCTCTGCGAGAGAGAGGTGTCCTCCACGACGCCCACGTTTTCCCACTGGCCACTGGCCCAGAAGGATGGAAGAGGGAACCGACAGTTCGTGTCATGTCCTCGCGTGACTGAAGCGACGAACTAGCGTCGAGGAAAGGAGAGGGCCACTGCCGTCGTCAGCACCGTTGAGCCACGACCGACCACGTACAAGTCACTGCCACTGTTCGACGTTGCCCCGATCACCAACTCCGGATACACAGAAGTCGTCAGCGGTTTCCCCGCTCCTAGTTGGCTATTCGGCTGCCTAATGGAGACCAACCGGCATACGACGTCCTCGCAGAAGACCGTCTGCCAGTGACAAGGGCCAGAGCCAGCCGCCGTCAGCGTATGCTACCACGGAAATCTTATCTTCGGCTGATCACACCTATGGCGCAAGAACCAACGCCCTCCCGCAGTCGTACCCCGGTCCACATCTTCAATAGTCTTCCTCTGCCGAGCAGACGGCCGTACCACCATACCTCGACGCACACCTAGCCAAGAGCTTGCAGCTTGCAGTCTGTTCACCTGCATCGCATCCACCCTTCTAGCGCCCACGTCCGGCCTGCATTGTGTGACATCCAGCGGCGGGGAACGACCACAATCGCGGCCAGCCAATATTAAAGTACGGTCAGCCGCTGGGCCCGGTACCATTCACATTTCACCACCGGAGCCAACGAAGCCATCGAACCCTCTTCTGGCCGTTGATTGAACGATTGCACCCAGGCCGCACCCTCTCGACCCCTCCACATGGCAATTTCGCCGCCTTATCATCCATCGTATACACCACAGATGCCACCACACTCTGATTAGTTGCGCTTCTCGGCCTGCCAGTCAGCAACGTGACAGTCCTGTCGAGAACTGCCCTCATCACGCCGCCCTCCGTCAGTATCAAGCCACTAGGAACTCTCCACCTCGGAGCGCCTCCGATCTCACTTCCATATATCCCCTGTGGGCTCCCGAACTTGCGGATCGGTTCCTCTTTCCCGCGTTTTTGCCCCGTCCCTCGTTTCGTCGCTTCTGTCGCCTCTCTGTTCCTTGCTTCTACCCGGAGGGATCTGGCATTCCTCGGTCAGCAGCAGCTCCAACGTCACCTGAACACATAAGACACATGGATTGAAACCATCGTGACTTGGGACAACTCTAAGACAGCCACTACTCGACGACCTCTCCAACTCGCTCCGACATCCCTAGAGTAACATCGAATCACCCGCGCCGTATGTCGACAAGAACTTCCGTGTTCTGCGCTTAGCCGCCCTCCCGTTGCTTCGTTCAAGCGTCGCCGCTTCGCTGCAATGGCTTCACATTTTCGCAGCGTGGCTAACGCCGCCACGGATGAGGCGACACGACTCGCCAAGCGCATCGCCATCACGCTTACGCCCGACAGCCCACCTGGTCTCATTGAGGCTCTCACGGTAGACCCTTGGAGCAAGTCTGGAAAGTATGGATTGGGATGGACCTACTTTGCGCTGGCCCTCATGGGCACAGTTCTATTCATGCGGTTCTGGCACTTCTGGCAAGACAAGATCCGCCAAGCCATCTACAAACAGGAGGTGGAACAGCACTATGCCGACCTCTACAGCACCGATCGCGAGTACGCCCACGCATTGAGAACCGGACAGACACAACACTTCTTCCCCGAAGGAGAAGGTCTTGGGGAGAAGCAGTTCAAGCCAAAGGCTCACTTCTCCTCCGTCGGATTCGTCAACGATACCTTGGCCCTGTTCCGCTGGGTCTTCTACCGACCCATCCCCGACTTCGTTTGGGGCAGCCACCGATTCACATTTTCCTCGCTAGCCGTTTTGACCTGCGGCTTCATTGCTCTGGCCTTTGTGACACTCTACTGTTTCCTTCAACAGCCACTCTACTGGCAAAGTATCCAATTCGGCTCGCCTCCCGTCGCCATTCGCGCCGGCATGATCGCCGTGGCTCTGACTCCTTGGGTCGTCGTGACGAGCATGAAAGCCAACATCATGTCGATGCTCATTGGCATTGGACCTGAGCGCCTCAATGTCTTCCATCGCTGGGCCGGATATCTCTGCCTCTTTCTCTCCCTAGTGCACACCGTCCCATTTTACATCCAGCCGGTATGGGATGATGGCGGTATGGAGGTCTTCTCGCGGCTCTTCGCTGGCGGTAGCGGTGTCATCTACGGCACAGGCATTGCGTGTCTGGTTCCCCTGGTTTGGCTATGTGTTGCATCCCTCCCCTTCATTCGACGCATGGCCTACGAAGTTTTCGTCATGCTTCACGTACCCGTGGGCATGGTGTATGTTGGGCTTTTGTTCTGGCACACCAAGAACTTCCTTGCCTCGTGGGACTACCTCTGGGCAACCATTGCCATTTGGGCGTTCTGCTACTTCCTGCGCCTCTTCAACCTGAACTGGACCAAGCCATGGAGGCTGAGTTTCATGGTGGGCGACGAAGCTGCCATCACTCTCCTTGCCGAGAACGCGATCAAGATCACCATTCCCACCCAGATGCGTTGGAAGCCTGGCCAGTACGTTTACCTGCGCATGCCGGGCATCTCATTCTTCGATAACCACCCCTTCACCATCGCTTCGCTATGCAGCGATGATTTCCCCTCCGAGTACGGCGAACAGTACCGCGACTGCATGCTGGTTTTCAAGCCATATGGTGGCTTCACCCGAAAGGTCCTCGACACAGCCATCGAAAAGGGCCCCTTCCACACTTACCGAGCATTCCTGGACGGTCCTTACGGAGGCATGCGACGGGACCTCGCTGCCTTTGACACTTGCATTCTCATCGCAGGAGGCAGCGGTATCACGGCATTGATGTCTCAACTGCTGAACCTCATCAAGCGAATGCGCGATGGCAAGGCGATCACGAAGAAGGTGGTTGTTGTATGGGCTCTGAAGAGACTCGAGGCCATGGACTGGTTTCGCGAAGAGTTGCGGATCTGTCGTGAAGCTGCACCCCCTGAAAGTGTCACCTGCAAGTTCTTTGTCACGTCAGCGGTGCGCAACCGGGGCATGATGATTGATGGCGGCGACCGCGGGGCACCTCGAGCCCTGAGTCACCTGTTCCACGACAAACTTGACGGGTTTGTCGCGGGCATCGCATCGAAGCGCAATTCGGCGCTCATTCAATCCGTCGCGCAAGGCGATCCACAACGGGAGCAAGAGCTTCGCGACGAGCAAGAGGACAGGATTACCGCCCTGCCTCAACAAAAATACCTCCAACCTCACCAATATCCCCCACCACCACCTGGACCTCCGCCGTCAAACCGCTTCTCTCCACAAGAAGAGTCGCTTCGCAGACTTGAGGGTCGCGATTACGAAGGAGAACATGATCCAGATGCCAAGAGAGAAGACGGCGAGTTCCACTTCCCTCGTGTCAGCACGAAGGGTGACCAGCCGCACTTTAACTACGCCCCGCCATCACCGAGGAGGGTGCCCGACCCAACCCCGGAGGAGACCGAGGCCCCGATTCGGCCACCGGAACTGGCCCACCTCCGAACCATGAACCTTCCCAATCAAAACCAAACCCGGCCTACTAGCACCTTCGGCCCGCCGTCCGGCTTCGACTTTGGTTTCCCTGAGACACCGACTGAGTTCCAAAAGAATCTGATGCGCTTTGCTTTCCCAATTCCGCATCAGATTGACGGTGGCTGGAGCGTCGAGTACGGACGTCCCGACCTCGGTTACATGCTCAAGGAATGGGCTACAGGCGGTGCCGATGGGAGAGGCATCCTCGGCAGAAGGACAGCAGTATTTGTCTGCGGGCCACCGGCCATGAGAGTTGGTGTCGCAAACACTGTCGCCAGGTTACAGGCGGCGATCTGGGGTGACGATATGCTTGAGGAGATTTACTTACATACTGAGAACTATGCCCTATGAGCCGGGCTTGATGATGGCTCTGTATTTGTACTGATGGATAACGATCTTGGATGGAAAATACCCGGCGTTCGATACCACGGGATGATGATGTATACCTACCTAATCGCGGTATGTCCGCTGCTGATGACACTTACATTACACTTAATACATGAGATGAACAAAACACTTTGCATACGTTGCAACTGCCTTGAAATGAGATGAGTTATCAAAATCATCACCCATATCAGTCAACGCAGGCACATTGGGCCCGCCCTGCAATGTTATAAATGTGTATCGTGGCCCCCAATGGAGAGGAATTTTCTCAACAAGAATCCACTCGTTCTTGAATCGTTGAACTCGAACCTGTGGCACCGCTTGCACGTTCACACATGATGATTTCCTGTTGCCTGATGCGGTCTCAACGTGACGACCTGCTGGATCTGCACTCATATGCGTATTATAAACGATACATCAAGACCAGGGATCCGTAGCGGCGATTTAGGAGAGGCGGGCGAGACTGCGCTTGCTTAGGGGCTGTTTTCAGGAGGAAATTTGGAATGAGATATTTGGGCATGAAGACATGATATCTCGAGCTTCAACCCTACGATTGTTACGTTTCATTGGCTGGTTTTTTTTGCTTGAGAAGGCAAGCGATGATGTCCTTTTATAGGTGATCTGTGTAGGCTTTCCCCTGGTTCTTGGACTGGGGGTGGTGTCGACGAGAAGTATTTAAACAAGACGGGTAGAAGTTGAGGCTTTGAGTCGACGAGAGCAATGGCCTCGTTTTTCTTCTCGTCTCCAGCAATTTAACTCCTGAGTACTTCTGTTGGCAATGGAGATGTACTGGCTGGTTCTGAGTTCATGTTGACGCTGAGGGGGGCCAGATGGGAGGTTCGTAGGAGACGTCGATTGGATTTCGGGTATTGTCCGTCGCTCTTTGGGGCTGTTTGGTGGGATCTGAATACGGGAGAAACGGGAGCTAAGTGTGTGTTGGTGTCGGGTAGTGGTGCAGCGGATTGAGTATTGAGGTCTATTGTCATGCGGGCTACGGTATGGTTCATTGATGGCACTTGGGACACAGAGCGCCTCATTTCTGCTGCTTGTGATATTTTGACCTGTCACTTTCGTGTTTAAATAGTCCTGTTACGAGTCCAACTAACTATTTTTCACCCCGGGGCAAAGGGGGCTCGGGGTGAGACGGATGTTGAGAGATTTACGAGGGCGACTGGATCTGGATTCGTCCATGTACGTGCTTGGAAGCTGACTGACATATACATAATGCTGCTAGGAATTTACCGTGATAATTTCAAAGCAAATCAGACTTCGAGCTGCTGATCGCTGGGTACGCTTGGCCACTAATCCTCTCGCTACACAACGCGTGTCGTGGTCTTGTGGGCGGAAGCGAGCGCAGGAAGCGTTTAGGCATCGCTAGATGTTTGACGGTGTCCGTCAGTGTTCCTCATGGTGTAGTTTTAGAATCATTGGGAGAATAATCAACCGCCAGAAGGGTGTGTCATCTCAGCTGAGGTTGCGATGTTAACAGGGTCGGCTGGTTTGGCCGAAACGGTACGGGACATCAGCAACTGTTCAATCCCAGCCGCTGTAGACACAGCCACCGGACCATTTACGTTCAGAGATGCCCCTGAAAACTGCATTGTCGGCGGGAAAGTTTGAATGTCAGTTGTGGCAAGTATTTTATAGCCAACACGGTTAGTGTCAGAGACAAATATGACGGTGTCGCGGCGGATTCCCATTCCTACTCGTCAAGACGAGGTCTAATGATGTGAGAATTATAAGTGCGTCTCCAGCGGTGTCAAATTATTTTGGCTGTTCGCAAAAAATTTTTAATATCCTTCTCGTTCTAGCAAGACGGATTAGGCATTTAATCGGATGATGTGAAAGATGTCGTGGCGCGTGATGGAGCGGCATATGACGGACTCGCATGGCGAATTGAGTCTTCTGGTCGTCTCTATCAGTGCGTTATTATTCAGGTATTCTGTGCGACAGCCAACGAGGACATCTACGGAAGGCCAAGCAGGTACAGCTCAGCGCACTGTATATCTCCGCTGTGTCTCTCCAAGTCAACATCGCCCGTCAGATCATGATCTGCCCAATTGGAGGGATATCGAGATCATCCTGTCTACCTTAAACTCTGTTCGACTCAGCCTCAAATACTTGTCCAAAAGTTGAAAGATTTAGACTGGACATACCTGTTTCAACTCCCAACGGATGCAGCTCTGTTGGCACCAATGGGCAGGTGTTATCGATGGAGTGAGACACGGAACGAGGGAAGGATTGGTGTATAAATGTACCAAAGTTGGAATGCATGGTTCGGGCAAATGTTTCCGGCTGCGATCTCATTTTGAAAGTTGCTTAGATAGAGGAGGCCTACATCGCGGTGTACTAGGTCCTGTTTGGTCAACTTTACGGACTCACTATGGGTGGCAGTTGTTCATGTGTTGGTTTGTTTTATAATGCTTTGCGTATTTCTGGATGAATAAACAGCTTTGGTATCCGGAGGACTACTATCCAAAGGCAATTCAAGCTATTATTTCTTCATCTTTCTACTAATCATTTCCATCTTATCTTTGTCATCCCCATAGTTTTTCGTACTATACCTATACGGGGTCGTGCTATTATTACCATCCGGTGAAATAGCCGGAGTCCTAATTTACTCGTCTAAATCATAACTCTTGCAAATAAATTTTGAATTCTGTCATCTTCAGCCTGTATCCTACTGGCGAGGTAACTGGATGATCTGGATCCTCACTTGTCATGGCAACACAAAAGGCTATTCAATGTATTCCGAGAGTATGGCGTACGGAGTAACGAATACCGACTGCGACAGAGATTGGTTTTTACTACCTCTGTAGGCGGCTTTTCGACAGGCTTTGTGGGGTTTCCTCTCGAGAGATCCCGACACAAGGCTAACTGTATTTCCTCTTTGACCACGGAACAATTCTAGTCACCCCAAACGACGAAAAGAAGGGCCTGGCACAAGACGGCAATAATGATGGATGGAGAGAGAAGGGAGACCAAGAGGACAAGTCACAACTTGGAAGATAATCAAATACCAAACCGAGGTTCCCCAAGTACTGGTAAACATCCCGGACATCCAAACAATAGCTATCATTCCTGATACAACTTCCATTCTCCCCAATCATAATCCGGTGATCATCTCTAATCAAAACATGCTGTAATTCAAAATATCCCGATCATACTCAAAGTCATAAATCCGAATGTCTTTACAGCAGACGTCATTGGCAACTCCGGGTACTTGAACATCAGGAGACTGAACGCCACAGAAACGCCCCAAATAGCCACAAGCACAGTTTGGATCACGGACAGGAAACCTTGATGGGCTTCAAGGCGAGGAGACCCGGATGAGAAAATGCCGAATCGCTTCGGGATGTGTAGAAGTTCTGTTTGGATATGGTAGCCTCGGGTGGCGATTGCGAGATGAGAGGTGTTGAGGCGGTTATCAGCTCCAATCTCTGGGCCGAAGATTTGGTCCAAAGTCGCGGCGATACTCATTTTAATGGTCGTTTCTAGTTTCGTGTCAGCTAGCTATTTGTGCAAGAAAGAAAGCATCATGTTACAGCCCTCTTTCCTTCGTTGTCCTGGTCAATGCAACCCCTAAGCCGAGGTGAAGAGGTGCTGGTCGTCGTATTAACGTTGCGCACTTTGGATGAAGCTGTAGCAGAGGCTAGGCTTAACAGTGTAGAAGAGCTAAGAAGAGTTTCATCATGTACGTAGTCAGCAAAGGCCCAAGGGGTACACTGGAGTTCAGATTTTGTGACACAATTAGTAAAAAATGTGAATTTATATTCGTTGCCAAAGGGGTTCTCGAAAGCAATCTAATTTTAGGATTAGGGGATTCATTAAGCAGCAAGTCTACATACACAGACATTATTCCCGGGACTCATGGATGTAAATGGCTCTCTTTGAGTCTAACAAGTTGTTTCGGTTGAGGAGAATCTGGCGTAGGTATAGAGACACTATCCATGCATCTGTCAAAGCGATCCGACGGGGGCGTCTTGAGCCGGTCTTGTCTCTGTCATCGCATTCGATACTCTGCGAGATGGTTGAAATGAAGCAAACACCCAGCTAATGGTACATGCGTCTTTGTGGTATTGCTTCAATTCAGCATCGATCTCCCTGTGTCGCCTTGGGACGGGAATCAAATCCTGTCATTGAGATTAGACTCTAGACTCCTCAATGTTACATATGTACTCAAAAGCAGTATCAGGTTTGGGTATGTTGTATGGAAGATGTACTGTTTTGTATACACAAGTAGACCATATTGTTATACAGTATCCTTGTCTCCCGGCTTGGCGTCTTTCCCTTTAGGCTTCTGCACGTCCCAAAACTTCCTGTACCGCTCCACGGCACCCCGCCCATCTTCCTTCTCGACCCATTTCAACCACTCCTCATCGAGTTCCAGCAAGTCATGACAGTCTGGCTTAGCTCCAGCTTCGAGCAGGATCTCGACAAGATCCCAGTACCCTTTGACCACATCTGCGTTGAGTGCGCTACCGTATTTCCCGCCGCGAGCGTCTGTATCGGCGCCGTTCATGACGAGCAATTCCACCACAGCTTTGTTGCCCGCATACACCGCTGCGTCAAGTGCGCTGCCATACTCGCCGCCGCGGGCGTTGACGTCGACGGCTATGGCCGGATAATCATCATGATCCCCAAGCAGTATCTTCACGGCATAATAATTGTCTGCATACGCTGCTGCCTGCAGAGCCGTGCCAAATTTACCCCCCGTCATACTGAAATCGATTTCGGGGCATTTGTCCAAGAGGTAAAAGAGGACCAGTGGCTTTTCAAAGTTCACATCCGCCGTGTTTGGGGCCATAAACGCTGACTGCAACGGAAATCCATATAGGCCAGCTCCCACATTGATGTTAGCGCCATGTTCGAGCAGGAAACGGACCCTAGGAATAGCCTTTCTTGGCTCTTCAAAGACCTCGAGCGCGGCTTGTAGAGCAGTTCCGTATCGCCGACCTCTACTGTCGTTCACATCAACGCCGTGATCGAGCAGCAGCTTCAGCGTGGCATTGGGATCTGGTTGTCCCCCAGGAGAATCAAACGCGGCCGCAGCGTGCCAGGCGCTCCCGAATTCCCCGCCCTGAACGTGAACGTCGGCACCGCGTTCAATCAGTAGATCCAGAAGTTCTGAGCCTTTGTGGAGATAGCGATTCGATGCACAAGCCGCCTGTAGTGCGGTTCCATACTTGCCGCCTTCGATGTTCAGATCGCAGCCATGAGCGAGAAGTAAGCGCACCACGTCTTGGTTACAGCTCGCGCAGGCGGATTGAACTGCTGTGCCGTATAGCCCTCCCTGTTTGTTGACCTCGGCGCCCTTTTCCAGCAGCTGCAGCACAATCTCTATCTGAGAAACAGATTTCCGTACCCGTTTCACAGAGCATGCCGCCTGCAAAGCATTTCCATACTTGCCTCCTTGAATATCAACTTTGGCACCTCTTTCTAACAACATATCCGCGATCTTCCAACTTCCAGTTGCGCATGCCGCCTGTAAAGCATTGCCATATACGCCTCCTGGGGCATCAACGTCAATGGGGCTAGTTAGCAAAACACTCGCAATCTTCAGATGTCGCCCCGCGCAGGCTGCTTGCAATGCGGTTCCAAAGCGGCCGCCTGTCATGTTTTGGTCAGCGCCTCTGCCGAGCAAAAGACGAACTACCGCACAATTTCCAACATAACTCTCAGCCTGAAGGGCATTTCCGTATTTCCCCCCCTGGGCATTTACTTCAGCACCCATCTCAAGTAAAGCCATAACAACTGCCTCATTGTCGAGGTCGTCGTTACCATCGGGGCCGGCGTCATCATTGGAGCGGAAGTAAGAGATCGGATGCGAGCATGCTGCCTGAAGTGGGTAGCCATAGGAACCGCCCGACAAGTTGACGTCAGCACCGCGTTGTAGTAAGAGGTCGACAACGTATCGCGTATCCAGATATCCCGCCCTCTCAGCTGCCGTGCTCAACGCGGTCCCGTGAACAGCGCACTGCTTGTTGATGTGGGCGCCATTGTCGACTAAAAGCTGCAGACGTCTAGTGTACGCCGTATTTGGATGTTGTTCTAACTTCGAATCAGGGTGATATCTGACATAATGTCCCAGAGGAAGTTCTCCCGGGTCATAATGATGTGCCAGAGGAGGTTGTTCCAGGGGAAGTGACGATATAAGTGACGTTAGAGGACATCCCATCTTGTACGTATCAGCACCACGTCTCAGGAGTAGATCCACGATTTCTGGATGATTTCGTGACGCGGCAATCTGCAGAGCCGATGCCCCTTCATCATCGGGCGCATCGATTTTAGCACCCTTGTCGAGAGCAAGCCGAACGATCTCTATGCTCCCCGCCCACGTGGCTTGTTGGAGCGTTAGGTTGAGATCCTCCAGAATCAAGTAGTCGTATGTATTGGAGGCTTCGGACAGAAGTAAATCGGTGAGGTTCAGAAAGCCGAGTCTGGCAGTATAGCCATACGGCCGTCTCAGGAAATAGTCATGTCGTTGCTTGATGCTAGGTTGACCAACTTGAGGACCTGTTTGCGAATTCATACCATGTAACAAAATATTTCACAGGCCTCTGCTGCCCACAGAGAGGACGCGTACAGCGAGGCGAACGATGTCAGAGGTCCATTTGTGACGCGGTGCCATCTCAAGATGCCATCCCCAGTTACTGATTGCGTAATGTTTCAGATGTCGAACCATACTGAAGCCACGTCTGTCCAGGATATCCCAGAAATGATAAACAAGACAACAATGCGAAATATGCAAGTGCGCATCATCCTCGGTGAATGAGAAGCAAGCGGCAGGACCTTTGCCAATGCGACTGGAGATCAGATACTCCTTGACGGTAAAATGGGCTAGTCGTACATATGCTACGTCATGTTCGTCGTCTTTCTGGACAGTTACAAGACTTGATATATATCGCAAAACTTCTTCGGGTTCAAAGAGCCGCTCGGCTTCGTCGATAACGACAGCTCGTTCGGGATGAAGGATGAATATTTCAGCCAGTTCTCGGAGTTCAAGGGTGGTTTTGGAAAACGCGAGCCATTTGAGGGAGCTCAAAATCTGAGCTTGAAACTCGGGTTCTATGCTGAGAAGAAGCCTGTCGTACGTTGCGTCGAGCCCCTTGGGTAGGTTCTTGAGCGCTGAGCTGGTGAGACTTCTTGACCGAAGGTTCCGCAGTCCTTCGAACTGGCACACAAGGTATTGAAACCTGGCACGATGATTAGTCTCATGCGAAAGCCATCTCCAAACCCCCTTTTTGGACCTACATTCCATCTGCCTTTTCAATAAGTAGCCTCTTCGCATCGTCTTTGAGCTCACCGGGCCACGAACGGTAGTCATCGGACTCCAGTACTGAGTCGATATACGTACTCATGTCGCTGTCTAATCCCATGGTATCTTTCAGGAGGTTGATCTCGGTTCCTGAAAGTGAATCCAGTAGCTTATTGATTGCCGTGCTGATATCTGGTTCTGCTCTGCTCGTACAGAACAGGTGTAGATTTTCGGGCATTGCAGCTGCTATGCGAGTTATGGAAGCCAAAAGCTTCCCTCGCTCTCCGTTAAGCATGGGACATTCATCAAGAGCATCTACGACGATAAAAACGTCCGAGAATCCACGGGTAGATGATATCAAAGCCTCCTCAAGCGTCTTTGTGTCGGGTCGTTCGCCTTTTGTCTTGTAATCCTCAAAGTTCTTGATGGCCTATGGCGTATCAGGGCGACTGGCACACATCTGCTTGACTAAGGAAGATAGCATGATGGCCACACTCTGCTGCTCCAGGCTTCCAAAATTGAAGTAGAAGTATGCAAGTGCGGTTCCGGGATCGGATTTGCACTTATCCTGCAAGTGCTTGATAACAGACGAGCTCAGAATCGACTTTCCAGAACCAGCTGTGGGGTATTAGCAAGACATTTCTTCGATAATATTAAAGTGACACATACGTTTTCCATTGAGCCATAGCAAGGATTTCGGGGATTCCATCCATGTTTTGAAGTCCTTGCTGTCTTCGACCAACCAGCTGCACGTGCCGGTCTGGTGTTTGTCGCGTGCGGCGTTATATAGAACTGAAGTGTCAACTGCACACAGCCACTGTAGCAGCTCTTTGCGTTCTTTCTGTCTCTGAGCCTCTCTGACCGCTGACAGGAGGCCGGACACATCTGTGCCGATAGCTTGCCAGCAAGACATAACCTGCTCGTGTCTCTGCTCGGCCGCGGAGCTTTCTTCATCGTATCTGACGTCCCGGCAACCATTGAGAACAGCAGAAAATACTCTATCTTGCTCTTTGATCTTCTCTAGAAGTTCCTCCCACTCATGCCACTTCACAGAGTCCAGACCCAAGCGGTAGGCGGTGCTACGGGCGTAGTAGCAATAGCTGGTTATCTGGAATTTGAGGACATGATGATATAGCATTGTCAGAGAGCTTCGGAACGTAATGTGAGACGGGCCGCCAGCCTCAGACTTGGAGTATCGCTCATAAAGATCCTCCCACAGGTAACTCTGGACGATCAAGGACGAGATATATTCTAGACCCTGGGCCAAAGAGGCGGCCTGCTCCGAGGGATTCAAGAAAAGCTGTGAGAAATTATTAGCTTCCAAGGCAGAGCATGGTTAGTTAGTAACAGAGTCAACCTTACCGGAAGCAGCAGGCTGACGCCGCCCCAAGCGAGTGATGCAGACGGATTTGCGCTCACGGCCTTGGAAATGAAGTCGTTGGCCCAGCTTACAACTCCTAAGACGGGCTTCACCACATCCTTCACCAGCACCTCTGAACTTCCAAACTTCAACTTCCACGAGTCTTGGTTGACCTTCTCCATCTTGCGCGTGAGAACCGTAGCCATCCAGTCTGTCTTGGCAATCCGAGAGCCCACAGTCTTACTCAAGCCAGCGCCAAGGTCTCCCTCGATTTTCGCTTCGAAATCCTGGATAGGTCGTTCATCTTCGTCTCTTAGCGTTTCATACGCCAGGTCCCAGAGCTCCCGGATATGATTCTCGTTGCCTTTCCGGGTGGGCGCTGCCTCCTGTGTTGCGCTATCTTTCGCAATGGCTTGCGGCGGTTCATCGGCAGGAGACGGTGTCACCGGAATTGATGGCCTAGGCGAATCAGCCAGGAAGTTGGAGCTGGTTCTCTCACTCGCCGGTCCAGCGGCTCGAAGATCGGGCTGTCTGTCGTTGGTCCTGCTGAGCGTGGCCCTGACCTTGGGAGGTTTGGTCGTCTCTAGAGCTGCGCAATCCAAGTTTGCGTCTGAACTTCCTGAAAGACATTTTGCCAGACATAGCTCATGGAGGGTTTGAAAATGGGAAACACCTGAGATCAGGCTGGACTTTTCGGGAGGTAGAGGGAAATAAGCGCGTTGCCTGGTGTGGGGTGCCATTCCTGGCCAAGACCCGCGCTCGCCCAATTACGCCGTGCAACCAAAAGGACCAACACGGGCAGGCTGCGACAGCTTGCATGAGCCATCCATGCTCGAGTGGTGGCCTAACCCGCAGATAATGAGTGGGAATTTGGACGACGTAGCGCCATAAACGTCTCTTCCATCGCACTTTGAGAGGCCTAGGCGGCTTCTTCGACTTGGCCACCAGCTGTAATGATCGTAGCCATGCTTCGATCAAAAATCGAACTAAGAAAGAAATGAGGTGAGGAAACTCAGAGTCCTCTTATTGATGGGAAAATTACAGAATGATTCGTGGCTTGACGTCTAGTTTGAGAACCTGATTCATATCAGTGAGCAACAGAAAAGCGCCCAATCTCAAATAAAGAGCAAGTTTACAAGACATGAAGTGAGCCTAAGCTCACTCGCCGGCGCCCGGGCCTCGGGGTGGGGGGAGGTGGTGCCCCACCGGAGCCACTGATGCCGACCTCCGACTCCACCCAAAATTTCCAGCTCTTGCCTTCCTCAATCCCATCCCAAACAGCGGCATCTCATCTCAAGGCCCCAGATTCGCAGTCTCTCGTTGCCTTCGACCGGATCAACCGTGAAAATGGCCACTTCGAAGGGTCTTCCGCGCGATACCTTCGCAAAGCTGTCTCCCCACCCGTTCCTCCTCGCAAACCTCCAACCGCCCGCGCCTGCCAATTCAGCCCGCAGCAACGGCCGCCGTCCCGACGAGGCCCGAATCCCAAACATCAACACCTCTTCCCTCACCCACGCCAACGGCAGCGCAGTCGTTCGTACCGGCGACACGACCGCCATCTGCGGTGTTCGCGCCGAGACCATTCTCGCCTCCGACATTCCCAACTTCCGCCGCCACAACGCCCTTACCACAACCGAGACCGATGGTGCTGCCGAGCTGAAGGACTACGACTTGCTCGTACCTAATATTGAGCTCGCAACCGGCTGCGCACCTCAGTTCCTCCCCGGCGTCCCCCCGACCACCCTCGCCCAGACCCTCAGCACACGAGTCTACTCTCTCCTGCACTCCTCCAAGCTTCTCGAAGCCGAGGATCTGAGGATATGGTACACCCGCCCGGCCGAGAACGCTGCCGAAGACGATGACGAGGACAAGATGGAGGAAGAGGATGGAGACAAGGAGGAGGGCGAGAAGGTGGTTATTGCGTACTGGGTCCTCTACATCGACATCTTCTTCATCTCCCTCGACGGCAACCCGTTCGACGCTGCCTGGGCCGCTGTCCTCGCTGCCCTGCGCGACACGACCATTCCTATCGCTCGCTGGGACCCGGACCGTGAGATGGTCATCTGCTCCCGCGACAATCCCAAGCCCCTTACCATCAACGGCTTCCCCGTCGCTTGCACGGCTGGTGTCTTTACGGGCAAGGAGACGACCGACAAGCCCGCAGACGGCAAGTTCTGGACTTTGGTGGACCCGGACACGTTGGAGGAGGGACTCTGCGACGAAGAGGTTACAGCGGTGGTTGATCGCAGCGGAGAGGAGACCAAGATTCTGGCGATATCGAAGCACGGCGGCACGGCACTGCAACCGCAGCTGATTAGGGAGTTTGTTGGCGTTGCGGAGCAGAGATGGGAGGAGGTCAGGAAGGCCATGCCATGAAGATAATGATACCCGGTAAAGGAAACAAAATCAAAAGTTCTGGAGAAAGCAATGTTTGTCTCCCCTCCATTGTACTATGCATCTTCTCTTTCTTGTTTTTGCTTCATTACAGGAAAACGCGCGCATGTTTCCTGTCATGAGCTTTGATGAGTCGGCAATCCCCCTTCACCAGCCGCACCCACCCGATGTGGCTGTCATGAGAAGGAAGCTGCATAGCTACATGCACCCGCCTTAACACCCCTTGTTTACCTCTTTCCAAAAGATTTCTTCCTGGCTCCTTGAAGAAACAAAACCAAAACATCTTTCGCAGAAACGAAGGGTTCTACCATTTTTCAACGAAACCGAACCCCTCAACCACCCGCGACTCGACGATCATGTCCGACACCGACATCTCTAAGCGCCTCGTTGCCGGCGACAAGGAGCATCTTCTTCAGATCCTCCAGACGGTCGTCGATGCGGATGCAAAGACCCGTGAGCTAGTCACCAAGCTCGCGGACCACCTTCACGTCCCCAAGGTCTTCAGTTCGCGCCGCGCTACGCGTAACACCGTCCGCGCCTCGTCGGAGGCTTCGCACGACTCTGGCATTTCGGTTCACCACATGCTCGGCGACGTTCTTTCGCAGCCTGAGCGTGCCCTTCGCGTCTGCAAGCAGTGTCGCAAGGTTTACGACGAGAACGATGAGGACAAGAAATGCGGAACTCATCATCCTGGTACGTCTACTGTCCACTTCAAGATTACGGGTATGCTAACAATGCTCTGCAACAGGCGAGTGGCTTATAGAGGTAGAGACAGAGGATAAGATCGGCTTCCACCATGCCAGTAAGGCCAGCGACGACATCAAGGACAACGTCAACTTGATGTGGGTGATGTCTTGCTGCAGCGAGGAGAAGGGCAAGCTTAGCACTGGCTGCAAGGTCTTCTACCACGTCGCCATGAAGGCTGGTGACGACTTGGGCTCTGGCTCCGACTGATTTTCTTTTCTACTCCGCAACACGACTTTATGAGATATGAGCATACCTTGGGAAGGAGTTCTTTGGGGGGACTTGTCTTTCGCATCGTCCAGAGGGATTGAGGACGTAGGGAGGAACATTCAGGCTGGGCATAAGCAATAGGAATATCCGTTTGACGCAGGATGTTCCGACAGGGCACGTTTCATCTGAGCAAACGGCAGTCAACTAGCACTAGGCAGACGCATCAGCTAGGCAAACAGAATTCGCTGAAGATCTTGTCCACAAAGGCAGGGCAGTCAATCACAGCTCACGTCCACGGTAAAAGCATGTATTCCACAATTCGAGCTACCTTTTCAGACGTTATTCCAAGGCAGTAGATACTAGGGAAGATATCTCTCTACCGCCCGGCGCCGAGGAAGCCTAATGAAAGGCCCTCAAAGGCTGCGAATCTACTGTTGGTGACTCGCGGCTGGGTTACCGGGCGGATGGTTGAAGAAGAGAAAAATTCCGAAAACCCCAGCGACGCGCCAGAAATTTTTAGAGTGGGCGGCTCTACCGTGCGAGCAGACAGTGCCTTATGTAACACCGCACCCAGAGCCTCCATTTCCCCACTAAGGCCCCCATCGTCAAAGCTTCCTCTTTTTCCAACCTCACCTCTCCTCGCAAACTTTTCTTCTGGTTTCTCTCTCTTCCCTCCTCGACTCGGATACCCTCCAGTCCGACATGGAATCGCTGGCCGAGAACACGTGGGATGTCATCATCCACGGTACTGGCCTGCAGCAGTCGCTGCTAGCCTTGTAAGCTTCTCTTTCTTCCTCAGCATTCTCTTTTTCCACGCCCGCGAAAATGTCGTCGTTGCTGCCTCCAAAAGCCTCGATCTGACTGACGCAGCCCTCTCCGGCCATAAAGAGCCCTTTCCCGCTCAGGAAAACAAATCCTGCACCTCGATCCCAACGAGTACTATGGCGGACCCGAAGCCGCCTTCTCCCTCCAGGAGATGGAAGACTGGGCTGCCGCCAACGCGTCCAGCTCTGGGGTCTTCTCCTCGGCGACGATCACAAAGGCAGAGCAAGGCGTCTCTTCTCCTCGAGCCTACTCTCTTGCCCTCGCGCCGCAGATTGTACACACGCGCTCGGCGCTCGTCACCCAGCTCGTCGATTCCCGCGCGTACCGGCAGATAGAGTTTCTCGCGGTGGGATCCTTCTTCATCTACACCCCGTCTGCCGATGACGGCGGCGCGGCAGCGATCGTGCCGATCCCCTCCACCCGCGAAGCCGTCTTCTCCACGACTGCGATTCCGGCGAGGGCGAAGCGGTCGCTGATGAAGTTCCTCAAGTTCGTCTTTGACTACGACTCGGAGGATAACCGCCCGACCTGGACTCCCCATGCCGACAAGCCTCTGGCGGAGTTCCTTGCGACGGATTTCAAGCTCGACGCAGCGTTGCAGACATACATTGTCACACTCACGCTTTCTCTCGACGGCACGATATCCACGCGCGCCGGCTTGGCAGCCATCCACCGCCATCTCTCATCTATGGGAGCGTTCGGCCCGGGCTTCGCGGCAGTGTACCCGAAATGGGGCGGCCTGTCTGAGATCGCGCAGGTCGGCTGCCGCGCGTGTGCCGTTGGCGGCGCGGTGTACATGCTGGGCACTGGTATGAAAGCTACACGCCCACTGGAAGCCCAGGAAGATGGCGCGACGTTCGAGGTTGATCTCACCAGCGACGTTACGGTGAAAACCCGTACGCTGGTCCGCGGTGCTGAGGACGTTCCGGCAGATGCGGAGCGCGTCAGCAAGTTGACGGCTGTCATCGATTCGTCACTCTCGTCACTGTTCCAGGCCGCTGTTGAGGGCGCGCCGAACCCTGCCGTGGCCGTTGTCGCGATGCCTGCGGGGTCCGTAAGGGACGTCGCGTCATCTCACCCTATCTACGTATTTGCTCACTCGAGCGAGACGGGAGAATGTCCCTCTGGTCAGAGTAAGTTTACACCTTCATTCTCTTCTGTTGTACATGATGATTTGTCAAAACTTATCTACATTGCCTGAGCTTATGCTTCGACGAAAACTTTCTGTGACCCTGATCGTACACCCTCTTCTCTACTTTGACTCTGCGAAACCATGTGTCAACATCTGGCTAACGAGTCATCGCAGGCGTCCTCTACTTTGTCACACCAAAGTCAGCAACATCCGCAGAAGCCTTGCAAAAGGCCTTGGATGCACTACTCTCAGCCCTTGGCGACGGTGAGAACCGCCCTCAGGCTGTCTATAAAATCGCGTATGAGCAAGCCCGCGCGGCTGCGTCTGTTTCATCCGATACGTCCCTCGCCGTCCCCAGTCTGCCGCTGGATCTCGCCTTCAGCGACGCAGCACTCGAGCCGGTGAAGGACACCTGGACCAAAGTCATGGGTGTCGCAGCCGAGGACCCCGACGTGCGGTACATGAAATTCGAGGATCGAGAGGGTGTCGGCGATGAGGATGATGTTTACGAGTAGTCGTCTTGGCTTTACCTAGTATATGAAGTAATGAAACTCATGATCATTGATGGCACACAATTTCGAAATCATCTGCGTTCCTGTGAATCTAGGTAATGTGTGTTGCGCTGATGTAGAAGACGCTTAGCAAATGTATTATGAAATTCCCTCCTAAGGAAATGCAGCAAATCCATGTTGTCAAATCCTGCGTCATCCACCCCTTTTCGTCTTCGAGAAACCCCATTTTGACTGCCGCAACACCTTTTCTCTTCCCTTGAAAACAATCAACCGCAGAAACAGAAACAAAAACGAAGAAACCGAAGGTTTTCAAAGCAAACGACCCCAAATTTCGTCCTTTTCCAGAGCAAATTGCAGCGCATAAAAACCCCATATGCTGCAGAAAATTCGTCGATAAAAATGCACCGTGTCATTCATTCAATCCATGTCTTCGAGGCGCCCCGTCATGTCGACTCCGACTCGAATCGTTCCGAAAGGCTCCAGGTTCTCAATGTCCTGCTCAACAGCGACAACATTCTTCGTCGCGAGTGAAAGAATGTGGTAAAAAGCCTGGGCGGCGACTGTGTGGTCCTGCTGTCCGGGCTCGCAGAGGTTGTCGAACGTGACCCAGCGTCTGTTCTCAGCGGAATCTCCCATCTTGGCGTAGCCTGTCTCTGTGACCTTCTCTTCGGTCCAGTGGAGGAACTCCTGGCTTGCGACGTCCATTGCGGACCGCGCCCACGGCGAGTCATCTTGGTTGGGCCGGGCGATGCCGTCGAGCAGGCCGCTCGGGGCAGCGTCGGAACCCGGGATGCCGGTATAACCACCGCCGGCATCACTGCTGCGGTCGTTCTGGTGAGGAGTGAAGGGCGGGACGCTACTGCCGCGCAAGCTCAGCTGACGGGCAGCTCGCTGCGAGTGTGAACCGGGAGGAATTGAGGCCCTGCCGACTGAAGGAGTTCCGGTCCAAGGCAAGACTGCAGACATATGCTCGGACATAGGCTGCGGAGTATCCATACCTATTTCGGGCATCGTTTGGTCGCTGTAGATCATGCCGAAGTCCTGAGGAATGTCTTCTTGGGAGCGCCCTTGGTGAGGAGTCTCGTCGAGTCGGGCTCGGACGTTGCGTTGATATCCATCTTCGCCAAAGGCCTCTTCTGAGCGTCTCCGACGTCCTCTGGGAGTTGATGGTAGATCTGCCTGGTTCTCCTCGGCAGGAGGCGGTCCGTAGATACGATCGCGAAGACCATCGCCGGCATAGATCTTGGCAAGCGGGTATGTAATTCCTACGATGCCCCTCAGATCGCCAACACCCCAAATTCCGTTGCCGAGAACCAGTCGCTTGGCGTACTCGCTCGCATGAGCTGCAGTCTCCCTCTTGCGCTTCTTCGCAGATGCTTCTTCCTTGACAGCCTCAGCATTCGCAACATAGTCATCCTGCCACTTTTTGATATCGGCACGGGCGATCTCGGTCTTGTTTTTCTCGTCTATCTCGAGGGGGCGAGCCACACGGCGACGCTTCTTCTTGGCAGGTGCAGCTGCTTTGGCAGGCGCGGGCGAGGTTGGCTGAAGTGAGAGCTCATCTTGAGGAAACAAGGGTGGGTCGCTTCCCAAGACAGGCACGTCGGCAGGTACATCGCCTCCAAGGTCTAGCATGATCTGATCCTGGTCGTGCTGGGGAAGCTCTGGGTCCGGCTGCTGATCCTGGACCGGCACGTCGTCTGGAACTTCCATACCTGGCAAGATGGGCAACTCAATCTCGTCGTCGTCGATCAAGGCTCCATCTGGACCGACTCGCATGTGAAGACCGCCAAAGTCATCGTCATCCAAAGCTGCTCCAAAATTCATGTCCATGTCCATGTCAAGACTCTCGCGCGCCTTGGGAAGGAAGGTGTCCGCTGCGGCTCCACGACTGAATGGGGAAGCCATTGGGAAGAAGCCGGCGTTGGAGGAGGATTGTGAAAGATCGAAGTCGAGAATGGGGTCGCCGCCGCCGGTGAAGTCGATGCCGATAGGACTTTGAAAGGGACTGAGCTGAGATTGAGACTTCTTGCCGCTTCCAGAGGCAAGCTTTTGCTGACTGGGAAAGAGCAAGTCTCCGCTGTCGAGCGAGAACTGGGGAATCTTGTCGGAGGGAACGAAGCTGGGGTCGTCGCTCAGAGTAATTTGTTCGCGGCTGTGGGAGGTTAAAAAAGTTCAGTCTTCCACAGACGGCAAGATTTCTCACCGAGCTTTTCCAGCATTCATATCAATCGCGTTGTCAATGGAGGCAAAGAGGTCTGTCATCAGCTGGCGAACCTTCTCGGCGTCGTGCAAAGTGTAGTAGCACTGCCGCTCGAAGACGCGAACTGTGCCGAAGAGAAGCTTGCTCTGAGTCCGCAAGGCGATAGGCGGACCAGGATCCATGAACTTCGCACAGGCCTTGGAGATCTTGACGTCGTCGATGACCTTTCGAGTGACCCTCTTCAAAGAGTTACTCTGGCCGAAGTTCGCGACGTGCCTTTGGAATGTCAGCCTGTGCCGGGGAGGAGCAGCTCAAGGCCAACTTACCAGATCGTGGCGACGCCATACTGCTTGTTGTTCAGGACTGTCGACTTGTCAGCTGGATTGGAGGAGGCATGGCAAGAAGAAATCGAGGAGACTGACTCTCGTGGCTGTAGAACATGATGAAATCTACACTCGAGAACAACGCCGGCCTGGCGGGTTGTGATACTTCGTTTGGTCTTGACGCTCTCAGACAGGACGATATTTGGTGGTGAAAATGGTGGCAGTAGCGGTGGTGGGTGGTGTTGAGGTAGAAGAGGGAAGGGGCAGGTGGGGAGGTGAAATGGAAAGGAAGGAGTCGCCTACCTCACTTGGACTCAGAAGGTGTGGGTGGGTGCCTTCCCATCTGTTTTCTGCGACTTCCAAGGCTTTCTGAGATTTTCAGACGGGCAGGAAGGAACTCGGGGACGTTTCACAGGGCTGACCTCCCCAAGCTCTGGTGAATAATTCCCATCATAGAAATGTTTGGTTTGAACACCACCAGACCTTTTCTTTGGTCATTCTTACATTGCGTCGCTAGAGCTTTGGACGGCCGGAGCCAGGATAAGCAGCCTTTTGTTCTCACGACGGTTATATAATGTCTTCATTACGCCCCCGGAAAGCCTCGTGGAACTCTTCGTTACATTTTGCTTTCAAGGTTTTAGTTGAAGAATGCGGACAAGTATCTAGAATCCATTAATTGCTTGAACTGTAACTTTTCCAAAGGACTTGGACTATTATCTATGACGCCGCAATACTTAATGCTTCCTTGGTTTAGTCGAGGTTTTCCGTAGTTGTAACTTCCCGAATGGCACATCATTGCAGGCTCGACACAGGCTGCAAATGCCAGGATTGTTCTCATCCTGAGAATCCGCTCCTCCATTGATCTAGTTGCTTTAGGATGGTTGAAGTTCAGCCAACTTTCGAGGCCAGCCCTGAGAAGGTATCTGAATCCGTTGAACTATCTGCACAATGGTTCCTGCTAGTCAATGAGGCGGAGGACGACGCTATAGACTTTCGTAGGTTCTTGTTAGTCAATTGAGTTGTTTGTACCCAACTTGTGACAACTAGCGTCTGTAGAGATCCCAGTCGCTCGCTGTCATGAGATTCGACGCTCTTCGCATTCATCGTCGGACCGTTATTCGTCATATTATATACACGCACTCGCGGATACCAATTTGAGACAACCAGCACAGGTTTGTCAGGGTTAATGTCACGGCATAGTATTCATTACGTGGACCAACTGACTTAAGGAAGAAATGTCAGGAGCTCATGGTAGTGCTTTTGGGTTAACACTGGAGAAGGTTCAGATTTATTTATATAGATATCGATAGTTGGAAGAGAGGTTTTACTTAAAACAAAGTCCTCCGGCCATTTGCACAGGTCCCACGGTCAGGCTCGGCCATTAGCGTTCTCTGAACGTATAAATACCTCTCCTGCACCGCAGTGACAAGCTCAACAAAAGCCAACCGCAATGGAATACCGGCCATAGCATAAATCCTATAGCGATAGATCATAGTAGATGCTGGGTATACCGCGACGGGGATCACCGCACCTAAGCCGTGCGAGACGCTTGTAGAACGTTCAAGCCAACTACAGTGATCAAAATCCTCGTCCAATGTCCTCGTGACATTATTCAGCACTTACGAGCAAAAATAACTAGTGAAGAACGATGTGATGGTCCTAGGGTAGGTACAGCTATGAAGTTGAATATACCCTTAGATTAGCCACTGTTGGCAGCTCTCACGATGTCCTAATGAAACATAAGTATGTCTATCACATCATTTTGTTTCCCAAAGTTCTCGCAACCTTCATCAGACTCCTTTTGCATACTTTCTAGCTATGCTGCGGGCTAACGAAAATATAAAAGACCCCCAGCTGTCTTTCTATAATAGAAGTAAGGCAATGCTTTTAAGCTGTTACAGGCCAAATCGCAAAGCGTTTTCTCCGTTTCTTCAACCGCTGTCTGGTACGTTTTGAGTAAACCTCTACGCACCTAAATTATTATATTTGAATCACTCTTGCCTAGATGGTTTGCTTATTTATAACCCTTACGCCGTCTCCATTATCTTCTCGCTGTTTATCCATTATAATAGGTCAGCAAGACTCACTGACACCGAACGCATAAATACTGCTTCGGATTGACTGAAAGCAAGCCATCCATTCTTATAAGCTGGCCTGAGTTAAGCATATACCAACCTTAGCCGCACGGGGTCTTCTTCTCCCATATTCTAACACAGATGGACATGAACCAAAGCATTTTGGTCTAGAAGCCATCCTCATTTTGATGCTTGCCTATCTATTTATACCGTCGTTAACTCAGTTAACTATGTGAAGAAGGTATTGAAAGAGTAAAGTGCTGATGAAAAAACATACATATTTACGGGAATAGAAGAGTAACGAGCTAAGCAACAGCTGCCCCATGCAACTGCCATCCTGTGATGGTAGGTAGACAGAGCAATAAGTTATAAATTTCAATTCGTCAACAAGGAAGGCACTTTCAAAGCCACGCAATGATTCGACTGCTCAAGGTCATCGCTTATCTTTGATCGCTCTCCAACCAGGGAGCAGATTTTCGCAGCTGAAATAGCAGGCCCACAAGGAGAGATTTCCAACGATAGAATAGTAAGATCCGTCCTCCAGTACTCTCCCGTGACATTCATTCACAACGTATATACGAAAGATGCGTTTGTGACTAGCAACTTGAAGGCCCTAAGTCATTAGCACTGAGAGCCAGGGTCTAAGTATTCACACGGCATTAGCTAAGGTGAGGCTGAATTCTCCCTTGTGATGAACAGACTAGGTTTTTACCGGTTCCATTTGCTCCGAGATTCTGGATTCGCACTTTGAAGCTCTTTTAATATCTAACGTTGCGGAGCAGAACCTGTGCCACTCAGCCAATTTTCAGTAATCCCTACTTCGTATAACACCCAAACGACACATGGAGCCTGTGACATGGCCATCCTGCAACGCTAGAACCTACCCCATCGCTGGTTTTATTTAAGGGTGATCACGACTTGTTTGAGAGGGGAAATTCACGGCAAATGATCGCGGATGCTACCATGTTCTCTTAGATCACGTCTCATCAATCCTTTGTCACAGCACTGTCTAACTCGAAGACCTCGTCTGTTTCGAAACACCCGACTTCTACTCGTCCCTGTCATTCTTTCTTCTGAGAGTATTCACTTATACAATCACGCCGGACGACGGGGTTAGCTCCCGAAGACCTGCATGATTCGCTGCCTAGAATATCAACACGTCCCCGAGACGATTTATCACTTACTAGGTTTCCTCCAAAGACAACCTAGCAACGGATTCAACTGGTACTATTATTGCCTTTGGCCCGCCAAAAGTCTGGGGCAGATATCTCAGCCTACTTATACCCTCCAATTCGCACCGCTCCTTCACCTCTTGATAAACATTGCAGGCTAGCTATATATTCGACAGCCTCAATGCCCCCTCAGTCTTGGGCAAGACAATGCAAATCTTTGACGTGCTTGGGATCAAGAGGGGAATCTGGAGAACAACGCCAGATCTGGGAAGCAAGCTGCCGTGTGTTAGCCTAACCCATCCCCCATACGTTATTCATTTTCTACCACGTGGCTGCCTTCTGTCCATGCCGGGCTTATTCCAAAATGTACCCCGAGAAAGAACCCGACGCCAACCAGAGACTGCGCACGTCGAAAGAACCCGCTGGGACCAGCCTCTCTTCCACCAGTATGTGCCGGGCTTCCCATTAAGCAAACCTTTAAGCAATGAGTAATGCTGCACCCTGTAACCGAGGGCCTGGCAATTGGTGTCGGACACCTAAAACTTACTCCAAATCACCTTCTTTATACCCGTGTCACGAAGGCGGTTCTCATCCAGCTGGTGAGGATTTGACACGACGAAGAGCCAAGCAACGAACCACAGACACCAGTCTGACAGAAAACCAGCGAGAAGAAGTACTTCACTCTAAACGTAAAAACAAGTCATTTTCGCAAAGCCACCCCGGATCTTCCAGGGGAGCATCCTATGCCGAGATGTGTACACTACAGTTACAAGCCTCTAGACCACCTCAAACTTCATGACGCAAATCCAGACGGGGCTCGTCAATGGGTCCATTTTTCTATCCTCGTATCATGACTACCACTCTCAATTCAGAGCACCCCTCTGCACTACATTCCCGGGGTCTCTCAAACATCCACTGAAGCATTTCTTCACTTGCTTACTGCGTCTTCTTGGCCTGTCCCGCAACAGCCGTGGGCGCGCTGTACATCCACACGGCAGAGAACAGCACGAAACCGGAGACGGTCGCAAAGATGCCGCCGAGCCAGGGCCAGGCGCCCGAGATGACGTACGAGCGCGGCCACTCGTCGTGCGCCATGTGGCGCACCGAGACGGTGTTCTTCTCCTCGAGGTAGTTGAGGAAGGGGCGCTTGTAGTTGATCTTGAAGTTGAAGATGCCGTGCTGGTCGGGCAGCACGAAGGAGACGGCGAAGGTGGACGCGTCGCCCGTGGTGGCCTTGGGCTCGAGGCGCAGGCGGTGGAAGGGGGACAGCATGCTGAACTCGAGCTGGAGCTCGTCGTCGGCGGGGACGGTGAAGGGGGTCCACTTGTCCCAGGAGTACTCGGAGACGGAGATGGTGTAGGTCTACATTTAATTAGTTTTCTGTCCCGCAACATTGCCACTTCCCGGTTGTCAACTTACCACCTCGTTCTTGACCCGGTAAATCTCGGGGTTCGTGTCGTTGGCAGCCTCGTTGAGGTGGTGCTCAATCTCATTGACTCTAACAACGCCAATCTCCTTGAACGTCCATCCGGCAAGCCTCTTGGCGAATTCGCGGTTCCAGGTCTTGACCTCCTTCGCGGCACCGGCAGGCTTGACCTTGGCGTCGAACCACGCATCGCTCAGCACCTCTGCGGAACCAAGAATAGTGAAGCGCGCGCTATTGCGGGCCTGGAACGCAGAAACCAGCGACAGCTGCTCGCCCGCGGCGAACAGGTCCGCCGCGTCGAGAACCTCGGCCTGCTCCTTGGGGTTGTAGCTGTAGGCGGTCTTGGGCGCGCGCACGATCGGGGTGAGCAGCTGGCCGGCGCCGAGGACGTGGCCGATGGCGTGGGGGAAGGCCACAATTTCACCGTCCTGGGAGAAGTAGCTCTTGAGGCCGGCGCGGAGCGGGGCGGGGGCGGGGAGAGCGAGGACGTCGTGCTTCTCGGGGGCGCTGAGGGCGTCGTAGTTGAAGTGGTCGACGACGAGGCCGGTGCGGTCGGCGGGCAGGGCGATGTCGAGCTCGGCGAGCAGGCTGACGAGGGAGCTGGGCACGGTGGCCTCGGAGGAGAGGGTGAGGAGGATGTTGCCGTCGGCATTGATGAACTGGAGGAGGATGTTGGGGGTCAGGTTGGGGCCGAGGCCCTTGATCTTGGAGGGGAAGAGCAGGACGTGGTCGTAGACTCTCTCGCCGAGCTTGAAGAGGTGCAGAGACTCGCTCTTGGGCGACTCGTATGTGATGCTGAATCCGCGGCCTGCAAGTGTCCCACCAATTGGTCAGCCAATCTTCTTCCCCAAAGCTGTTTTCAAGCTATCATAAGCTCAAGAGAGTCAACTCACCTTCCAAGTCTCCGAGGAACTTGGAGTACGTCTCCTTCTCAGCGACGTCGTCCATGATGGCGAGCAGCCGGCCGCCGGCAACGCTGACAGCGTGCACGGCGGCGGCCAGGAACAGCAGACAAAGCGAGAGAAGAGACCGCATTGTGTGCAATTGGCCAAAAACAACAACAACGGAAGAACAAGCCTGCGGTCTGGCTCTTGGGGGTATTTGTTCGTGGGTGGTGGGAAAGGAAAAAAAAAGGGAAAGTCGGCGCACAGCTGTGGTGCGGTTGCGTTGCGTAGCGCTGCGGCGGGAAGAGCTTCAGCACTTTTGGTGCATGTGTCTTGAAGCTTGGGGATACGTAGCCGTTGCCAAGACTGTCGGAGAATCCACGGCAGAGTGGGTGGCAGCTGCGCACCAGTGTGGTCGCTGACAGGGGTAGAAGCAGTCGCGGCCAGTGGAGACACAGGCCCCGGTTGGGTGCGACACTCGAGGTTGAGGTTAATCCGGCCAAAGTTAGTCCGACACCCTCCGGCCGGCCATGCGGCTCCATTCTGAGCTTCGGCATCATCGAAACCGTCCCTCCAGCTATCGCGTCAAGCACCCGACGACATTACCCCAACGGTCAATTGAGTACGCAATACCCGACCCCCGCCATTTCCAGCCTCACACAAGCTAACTCGCCTCCCTCAGCACCGAAAATGTCCGCCGCATCCCCCCGATTCTGGGCCGGGCCCATCCGCTACCTCCGCTGGTCCTCCCGCGAGAAGCCCGCCTACTTCTGGTCCGTCGTCCTCGGCGCCCTCGGCCCCATCTCCGTGGCCGTCGTGCCCCCTCTGAGGAACCTCGTCGGCGACTACAACGCGCCCCCCATCCCCGTCTCATACCCTGGTAAGTTCGACCGCATGTGTGCGCCATGCAAACCTCGATCCAAGGCTCTGTCTCGAGCATAATCGTAGGCTAACGCAAACGGCGCAGTTCCTTCTGGACCTAGGAAGCAATTGACCGGCTACGACGACGAATGAGCACCCCCAAAAGATACCTGGCTTCATTCGAGCGAAAGACAAAAAAAATCACAACATGTAAATAAGGCGGCGTCTGGGCTTTAGACAGCAAAGCAGGGAGGAAGAGCGAGTGGCCGGGGGCATGCCGAGCCAGAATCTTGCCGCTAAAAAGACAAGCCCTGCTTCCACTGGGGGAACGCCGACATTTCACGGTGCTCAAGCTGTACACTACCCAATATGCAAAGTTCTATCAATTCTCCTGCGCGCGCAGAGCACGCCTAGATCTCTCTCCAATTCGCTATTGTGAAGGGCTATCAAACAAGACAAGGATAACGCCAATTCTATGCTGGGTCGTGTAGACTCCGCTATGCTTCCCTTTACCAGCTTGCTTTTCGGTGGTGACCTCTGCTTACCATGACGAGGTGTTGCTCGTCGGGTAGACTCTATCTATCTCTCTGAACCAGGTTCCATTCGTACTGCGGATTTTGTTAGTGGCCCGTTCGGTAATACGAGTTGTTGGAGGAATCTTACCACTCGCCCGTCGTCGTCGCCGGTGTAGACGCATTGTGGCATGGGAGCGATGCATGTAATGCCTGCATCGTAATTGGCGCCCACTTCCGATCGTGGGTCCACATGGTCCAGCCGTCGGAGCAGCTCCAGAACCCACCTGCCGTTCTTCGCGGTCTTCTTCCAGACATTCACACGGCCTCTCTTGTGACCCGTGAATACGAGGCAGTTTTCGAGCCACTCATTTCCTGCACCCTCGTAGAAGGCACAAGCATGGACATAGTCGTCCGGCTCGGCGCAGACGTTCTGGTCGAGGATGACTGTGCCGTTGATTGTGTAAAGTACCACATTAGGCCCGGATCCCAGCATGATCTCCCCAGAGACATCGTTGATGCGAGCGCATTCCACAGCTCTTGAAAGGGGCAACTTGCGGATGAACTCTAGCCGGTTGAGGTCCCAGAGGAAGGCCTGGCCATCTGTCGACACGGAGACGAATGTGCTGAACGACTTGGAAACGGCCATATTGGTCACAGGAGAGCGATGCCCAAAGAGCGACTTCCGAGGGAGCAGGTCCACGACCTTTCCAGGCGCGGTGTGAACCGCGTAGACAGAGATGACGCAATCCTCTCCGGCTGTGATGAGCGTCTTGGAGTCGGCAAAAGTGGCGCAAGATAGCTGGCCGATGTGAAGGTTCTCGAATAGTCCCGCCGGCTTCTGATCATTAGTTGAGGCTCGTCCAGAGAAAGTACCGGGCTTTCTTACCCTCCTGTTGTCGCTGAAGAAGAACCGGACACTGTTGTCTGCGTAGCCCCATTCAAGGAACTTGTCGTAAGGCGCAACATTAAGGCGGAAAGGCGAGGCGCAGATGAGCCGGTCGATCTTGGGAGAGTAGATGAGTGATGCGACCCTCTCGTGTGATTCTGTTCCTTATGTTAGCTGGATTTCTCCCGTCGAGAGAGTAACTTACCGAGAAGGGGATGGGATAGCCTGGTGAGAGCGTAGACCGAAGTATCTAGACGCCTAATCGGGCACGATGCATGCTCACGAGCAGGATGGGACCGAGTAAAGACTTGGTGAGGCGTCTGCCCAAAGTTATGGATCACACCAGCCGTGATTCTCCTCTCTTGGGGATCGCTGATGTTGTCAAGATCAGTTGCTCCGCGGTACGACAGATGGTGAAAGACGTTCAGGTTGTCGACGGCAGCGTCGCCTCTTTGCTTGTACCCAAACACCAAATCAATCCATTGATTCAAGTGCTGGCTAACGTACGGGCTTTCGAGGGCCTCGCGATGCTTGGCAATAAAGATCTTGGGGTCGCCCTTGGCCCACGGGGGAAGGACAACGTTATTGACCTTCGTCCCGGTGCTTTCACGGTTTCCAAAGTTGTACTGATTGATGTTGGTCAGAAACTCCGGCAAGCAGAAGAATTCAGGGATCAGCTCCCTGACATCTGCCTTGTTGTCGCAAGAGGCCGACTGCCAGGCATGAGGGATAGACTGGAAAAGACGATCCGCGTGGTCGAATGATCCACCCTGAAGGAGGATATACGACTGGACAAATGGCGGCAGACGGATGAGATATGATGACACGATCATAGCAGAGGAGTAGTGTGTTCCATAGTGGAAAGGCGTCTCCCCAATCTCCGCCAGAGCATCGTAAGATTCTCTGAAACCTGAGACACGACCAGATGTTTGGGCACCCATCGGCTTCGAGAGGTCTCGGAAGCTCGCTGGATCGTTGAGATTGAGCTCTTCACTCGTGTAGTCAGCCAAGACCCACGGGAAGACGGGATACTGAGTGAGATCGTTGAATGTGCGACCGGCCATGGTGTTAACGAGCATGAGGTAGTGGAAGTTGGACATCTCGCCCTTTTGCCATTTTCTCATTGCTGGGTTCCACGGCGACGAGTTGAATATACTTCCAAACTTGGAACCAAAGCCCTGGGGCTGTTCCTCAGATACCTTCAGCGCCTCCAATCGCCAAGCATCTTCGGGGTTGGGCAGCGAGCTGGCAGCATTGGTGTGAGGTGCCTTGTTCATCAACTTGCCAAAAACTTCATCTCTGATGTTGGGGTTGATGGAGGTCAGTAGGTAGCTGCGACCATCGGTGAAGAAGACCTCGATGGCGACATCTCGGAACAGGAATCTGCGCTTTGAGATACTGATCACGTCATACCACCTCCAGCTCCGCGATTCTTGTTCGCTTCTACTGGAACTCTGGCGCTGCTCTGTAGTCTTGGCATCCGTGATGATTTCAGAGAACGGGTCTCGCTCTTCAGGAGGAGCTTGCCATGCGTTGACAATCTCTCCAGAGGCGCATTGAAAGACGTTGTCCATAATGTAAAGGGCATCTTTGCCGATGATGAGGATACCCTCGCAACCTTCCAGGCCTACGATGCGTGAAATGTTGTACACCGCCTGCACCTGATCTCCTTGCTCCAGCCGCCTCATGACCTTGCGGTTCTTGTCTTCGAAGCCATCGTCACCCTCGTTGGCATCATTGGGGTCGTCGACCAACTCAAAGTCCTCTTCAGTGGCTACAGCGGACTCGTTGGCTTCCTCTTCCTGCTCTGTATCCGGGGGCGATTCGGTAGTATCTTTGGTGCCGTCAAGGCCAAGTTGTAGCTGTGACGATGCCGGCGTGGCTGGCTTAACCGGGGACGGGGAGATCTGAGCCGGAGCCATGTTGGTGTTGACTTTGAGAGAGGATGGCGTGGACGGAGCCTCGCCTGCTCTGCGCTTTGGCTGGTAGTCTGAGTGTTTCTTTGAATAGTCCGGAAGAAGCCTCAATCGCATTCGGTTGCGGCCCTCGGTTCGATCGAGCTTCCACTTCAACTGTGTCTGCTCAGCAAAGACCGCACCAGGTCGTTTGAGATCCAGGTCCATCTTCAGGAATGCCGCAGCCAGGTAAGCCATGTCATCCTGTTGATCCTGAGTAAGACGTTGATGCTTGAAATGCTCGCTGTTGAAGATGCTCTTCATCCAGGCTCCATTGGCCATGTCGTGTCGCAAGAGCACGTTGTCCATAGTGAGTGACTCTGTCTGCCATGCCTTGAGCCGATCCCTGCGTTTCGCTAAACGGTACTTAGCCGAATCTATAGTTCGCTGGTTTTCGACAGCCACAAACTCCTCCCATGCTTTCGATATGCCCCCAAAGAAGAAGGCATCCAACGAAGCGCGGTGCTTGTCCACCCACTCAATGAACGTGTCGTCGTCGACTTCAGTGAGCTTAACAGCGAAGTCCTTCGTGAGGTGTTGTTGGTCCGGTTGCACGCATTGACGGAAGAGAACCTTGGCTTCATCTGGTTTCTGAACCAGCATAATACGCATGATAGTTGCCGCGGCAGACCGAATGGAGGCACGGGAGTCGACAAGTTTCGTGTAAAGCTGATACCAGAAGAGCTTCATAAACTCCTCCTCGTTAGAGAGACAGCCGAGAATAGGCGCTTGCCAGTAGAGAATCTTGCTCATGAAGTCCTTGGCGCTGGAGTCCGGAGTATCGGGATCATCCAGTTCGGAGAAGCGAAGCAGCAGAAGCTTGAGGAAGCATTGGCGTATTGTAGACACTGCTTGGCTGCAAAGACGTACGCTCTTAACGCTGGCGACCTCTGGCCGTTGAAGATACTCCAGCACCATGCCCGCGAATTCCAGCATGGGCTCTGTGCCATTGATAAACCAGCCCTCAAATATTGACTCCGTGACGTGAGCAGCGAGACGGCCCATGTTGGTGAGAACCTTCGGCTCGCACAGTACCTTTTGGTTTGGTTGGATGTGGGTTCCCAGGCGCTGGAGAGTGTTTCTAAGCACAAAGGACTCAAAATACGCCTGGTGCTCCTGGAAGCCTGGCGGAATCTTCAGGAACAAACCAAAGCCCGGAAACTCCTTCCGAGTGAAGACCTGGCCAATGAAGACGCTAATGACCAACTCCAATAGGCCGTCCAGGGTTGCGCTGCTTGATTGCTGTGAGGCAAGTTTCTTCTTTGGCGACATGACTGGTGCGAATCTCGCAGAACTGGGTGCCTTGGGAGATTGTTGATTCGTGAGAAGAACGAAGCCCGACGCTTTCCGCAAAGGGGTTCCACGCGGGTTGCCTGCAAGAGTAGCAACAGCATCTGTGCTTGTCGTGCGGACAATGGGTCCAGGTTGGGAGCCAGCGAGAGGACGTATCATAACATCGCCGCCCTCAAACGTCAAGGCGGAGTCCCGCGAGTTGAGTTCTGTATCCGGTGTGACAGCATCGGTGCTGACGATGATCGGGTACGCGGCCCAAAGGAGGTACCTCACATACTCCGATGTGAGGGCGAAGTCCCTAAACTCCTGAGAGCGGGAGTGCAGGTCTGCCATGAACCGAATGACCGTATGAAGCATGGGCGCATTGCTAGATATCCTTTCGCTGTCGCGTTGGGCGTTTTCTACAGGTTGTTAGCTAGGCTGAGAGTCGCTGGAAGACGCGCATACCTCTTGAATCGAGGCCTCTGGTTTCCATCGACTTTGCCCGTGGTCGGGTCTCCAATCCCTCGAAGCCGCTTGCCTGAAGATTCTGTAGCTTCTGAGGGGAGTGGGGAGAGTTGGGGTCCTCCTGGTGCTTCATGACATCCTTCAGTCCATGCTGTAGCATCGACGTAATGACTTGTAAGCTCTCCGGGTAGGTGATTCTAGACTTGCCAAACGTTTCAAGCAAGCTGGAGAACTCAAAGTTGCGCTCCAAGTCGATCTCAGCCACATCAAAGCCAAAGAAGATGCAGAAGCAAATCGGCCACAAGGAAGGGATATACCACCAGCGCTTCAGACGGTGCGCCATAATAGTGAAGCCGCCCGTCTTGCCCGAGAATTTCGACGTGTACGTGGAGCCGTGGGTAACGAGCAGTCTAGCCAAGATCTTGGTGCCATTCATTACAGTCTCGGGATCGTCGCTCGCCAAGAGATACAGTAACCACTGGTCCATGCTCAATAAATATAATTGGTTTTCGTCAGGCGGCGGTCTCACCTTATTGGTCACTGTTCTGGCGAACTTGCTGATGTTGGCCTTGTTACCCTTCTCGCAAAGGAGAATAGAGTACATCCCAAGAATCTTGGCACCTAACTGCTTCTTCGTAAGGAATCTAGATGTTGAGTTGCTTGAGGCACTGTTAGAGTCAAATGTGGCCCTTCTGGCAAACCCGGGCGTGGGGGATCGAGTGATCGCGGAGGCGGGTCTGGGGGTCCTGACGAGAGATGCGATGGGCGAGTGGTAGGCGTAAGTGATGAAAAGAGCGAGAGAACGATGCACTTCCGCCGTGTAGTTGCATTTTACAAGGTGCTCCAGAGCGCTCATGAAGTGAGGCAGCACCTCTTCTGAAATTGACTCTGCCTTCATAGCATCAAGTAGTCGTTTGACGATTCCTACAGGGATTAGTGTTGATCTACATGTCAGCAATGGTTTGAACTTACTCATACGCATCAGCCGCCTGCTGTTGAACTGATGGTATTTGCTCTTTACGGAAAACGTCACGAACTGCTTGTAGTAGAGCTCTTGGGTGATTGAAGCCGATCGCCGCCAAGTGTCGAAGTCAATGAGCAGGATGCGATATGCCAGAGGATTGACAATGAATGACTCCAGGGGCTCAGCGTGCTTGTATCCCACAAAGTCCAGGACGAGGCTCAAGAGCTGAAAGCTCAAACGGTCCCGCTCTTCACTTGTGATAGGCAGCCGCAAGTTCGCATTATCGGCACCAAGGTTGACGGTGTAGCCCAGTTTGGCTCTGAGAAGCATACCGAGGATAGCGTAGCCGTTGTCGCGTTCCATGGCCTCGCTATTTCTCCAGCTCTTCTGGATGCAGAGAAATGTCATCTCAACTGCTCGTACAGTCTCCTCCACCGTAGCCGCACGCTCCACGATCTTGAGAGCAAGTGGAGTAAACCCGGCCAGCCTCCAGAAGTTATCGTCAAAGTAGGAGGGTGTGGCGGCCACGGGGCTTCCGGTCATGACGGCGATTCCATGGGATCGTGCCAAGGCGTCAAGAAGGCAGGGCAGAGCAGTGTTGACCGCGATGGTCGAGCCAGTCCTGTGCGTCATTTGGATCAGGTTCGTGGCCGCATTTCGAGGCAACGCGCGGTACAGCTGCGTATCTTGATACACCCCATCTTCTCTGAACACGCCTGCTGGAACGATGCCGAGCAGGATCTTGACCTCTGGCAGTAGACTTCCAGCCTTATCGCGAATAGCCCTAATAATATCGGAGCTTTCGTCTCTGCCAGGATGGAAGACTTCATTCCTCAAGCCGAGAGAGGCGGAGGCTTCGTAAGTCTGAAAGCCGCCGAGGCTATCTTGGAAGTTGCCTTGGTATTTGGGCGACAGGCCATAGTGAACAGCGAGGAAGTCGTCACTAAGGACATCCTCAAAGAGATGCGCAGATGCAAGGGACCATTTGGAAAACACCAATCCTGCGCCAACCTGGCTAGAGAGGTCTCTTGGAGTACCCAGAAACGCTTGGACGGGATGCGATTTGGCATTGGTAGATGCGAAAGAAGCAAAGCTTTCAGTGCTGCCATTTGTAAATGGTGGTGGAGAGGGGTAGGAGCACTTGATTTGCTCGACAAACTCGCCATTGACGTACAGAGAAGCCTTACTTGCAGTCATTGTCTTTGGCCGTCTGTGAACAAGGGCAAGATGGTACCACTGCTTTTCTCTGAAAGCCATACCCTTGAACCTAACACTTGGGCGACTGGACGTAACAGAGGTCTGCAAGATGAAGTTGTGGGTATCTCTCTCGAGGTACATCAGAAGAAAGCATGTCTGGGTGGCGTCAAAGACACCAAAGAGGGTAGTGTGAGCTGCGGGATCGTATCTGTCCACGCGTATCCATGCTGTAAAGGTATAGCCGGGGGAGGAGCTTGGCGGGAAGGAGCGACCTAGAGTAGGTAGCTCGATGGAAGAGTGGCCATGGAGAGAGAGGTCGAACTGAAAGAAAGGGGGCCCAGTATAGCTTGACGCCATTTCCAAGCAGAACTCTGATGCCTCTGGTGAAGAATTTGCTAGTAGGAACTGGGTGTCTGATGGTTGGTTGACTCCCAAGTACATGAGCTTTTTGCACAGGATAAGAAGCTTGTCTCTTTCAGCCCGGCTTAATCTTGGCTCGGGGTCGAAGACGACCCTCAGGAAGCGAGAGAGAACGCCGGTGGTATGAAGCGCGGACAGGTTGAAGAGGGAGATTGAGACCACGCTTGACATGATCTCGAGAACGATCATCGAACAGGGGTTGGCCGGCATATCCTCCGCTCTTGGTATTGACTCCCAGAAGCCGACGACGGCGCGCAGTATTTCGGGGTTGCGGAAGACGGCCTTCTTCTGGACGATGTCGCGTACCTCCTGGGCATAGTCTCTCGTCTTTTGAGGTGTTGAGGTTGTCTGTTCTGTCGCATCGTCTTCGGCCCCTTTTTCTGGCTCCGGCTTGGCATCCTCGACGGTCGTGGGTGTAGATGCAATCGACTGGCACAGAGCGTCCACTTTCTTGTCGCCCAGCGAGAAAGCCAGAAGCTTGCCAAAAACCTGACAATTTGTCCATAGATCCGAGTCGCTGCCTCCAAGCCCCACGCTGGCGATAGTCTGCTCGATGGCCTCCCATCCACCTCCTTCGACTCTATGACGGAAATAGCGTTTGTTCCCGGGGTGGTCGTGGAATGCCGCGGCGAAGACGTCCAGCACGGCCTCGAGTAGTCCAAATAATCCGTTCTTCTCCTCATCTGTTCGTCGCTGGGGGTTGTAGAATCCTGAAAAGGATCGCAGCACGTCGAGCAGCTGCGTGAAGCCGCGCAGGTGTCGAAAGTCATCTTGGGGCGGGCTTGGCGGTTCGGTGGCGGCGATGTGCTGGCGGATCTGGCGTAGGCTCTTGAGCAGGACGGGGAATTCAGGGTAGCCGTCGCTCGATTTTCGTTGTCGAAGGCCGTTGGCCAGGCCTTCGAGGAGGCCGCGCAGGATCTCGGTAGCCTTGGAGGTAGCTGCGTGCGAGGACGCAGAGGTGGAGGAGCGATATCTCCTCGATACTTGCAGCGTCGCCATGGTTTGATTTGTTTTTTATGGCTACCGGTTTTCAAATCGACGATCCTCTCATTCCAAAGTCTTCGCTCCCAGCACCCATCGAGGGTCCAGGCAATCGTCAAAACTGTTCGGCATCGAAGTGGGATACGGTTTTTGGATAGGCGTCGCAGCTCGAGGCTCAGAAACGGGCGGGTGTCGGGTTCGGAGGGAAGAGATAGGCGCAGGGGATTAATCGACGTTCGAACCGGTCCCGCCCAAGAATAAGAGTGCAGTCGGTGGGTATGACGATAAAGTAGAGCGAGCTCGAAATGCTCCAATGACGTCCAATAGCTGCTGCGCGTTATCACGAAGACGGAGACGGAGCTGGCTTGGGCGAGCTGCGAGTGTCAGCCTTGAGGCGCGCGGTGTGGCTTGGGCCGTTCTCAGTGGCCGCCTCGTTGGGTCCAAGAGCGGAGCGCAGCGGCAGACGTGGGAGGCACCACTCAACGGCAGCCCGCGGGCAGGAGCAGGTCTGGCCGCCTGGCGTCCACTGCCAGTCAGTGTCGCTGCAGTGTGCTGACCGCATGCTGAGCCGGAAGTGGGGTAGGAATGGTGGCGGTGCAGTGCTGAAGGATTTCACATCAGCGTTCACATCTGCTCCGGTTACTGAGACCTGCCGAACAAGTCAGCTCCACTGGGCGAGCCACTGCGGTCACCGTCACTCGGCATGTAGACCACTGAAGCAGTCGCAGCCCAGGTGCTAGGCCCGCGTTGACGTCGGGTCCCTGTTCCCGGTTCGTCTCCGTCGCAAAGGCACTGGACCTAGCTCAGCTCAGAGACCAGATCGATACGCCGTGCTATTAATGGCACAGCTGCTGCTGCTGCTGCTACTGCTACGGCTTTGACAATCAAACCAGAGCATTTGGCGGGACCTCACTGCGGGTTGAGAATGTTACAAGAAGCCATCATCCCCAGACTGTTGGCATCTCTGCTGTCCAGCGCTTGACACATGAGAACTACGCTGTCATATTAAACAGGTACCAAAAAAGCGACATATTCTAGAAACCGAGCCGGACGTGCTCGTCGGAAACAAGGTTCGCCTTGCTGCTGACACATGAGTAGACGGACGCATTCCGGAGCGGTTCTACGCAGTAAGAGCTTCCAGTAGACAGCAGAGTGGAACCCATGAAACATGACTGCTTCATCCCGTTCGAGCGCGCTACTTCCATGTGCCAAGTTGAGCAACGACGTCCTGCTCGACCATCAGCTCGGTCTGAGGTTTGACCGTTTGATAGCTGACGCCGGCGTCTTCACTGCCTGGATTGGCAGGCCAAGAGCCATTGGGCTGTACTTGTACCTTTATCAAGGTATTTCGACTGAACACCCTCTTTGATGCATGAAACCCTCCAAAAGCTAGAAGTGCTAGAAACACGAATCAGTACGTGACGGCCTATCAGTCTTTGCGTCCTTTGAGTCAGTAGCCATCTACCATCGTCTCCAGCGCTAGCTACAATTATAATGCAACGACGCGAACAAGAGACAAAGTCGGGTCAAATGGCCATGTGTCATGACTCCCTTGACCGGGGGTTGCTTGAGCGATCATCCGTTCCGGGGATCGGGCATCTTGCCGTTGGCATTTGAAGCGCAGTTGCCATTGCTGAACACTTGCACTTGCACACCTGCTGCATCTGGGAAGAAGCTTGGGCAACATGGGTGGTTTCAGTCCGCCTCTCCCAGACACCAAGACACGAGACTCACCAAGCGCAGGATGGAGTGTTCAGCGATGGTTGGCACAGATCCAACGGCAGATGGTTGCTGGAATTCGGCAACACCTTCGTTGTTTGCTGTTCGCTAGAATCCATGGCATGGACCTAGTCCGCATCAAGTGTCGCCAGCTGGATGGTGTGTCAATCCGGGTCATTGTCCTTGTCTCTGGCCTTTGACACGCGTACTGGCTGCATCCATATCTAGTCGGCGCGAATGGCCCAATTATGTCTTTGGGCGAGCCGAGATGGTGTGGTGAGATGCGGCTTTCGCATTGACAACGACTCGCAAGCTCATGGCGTTTCTGAGCACGACCGCGGGCGGTAAACAATGTTTATTCGCCTCCAAGGTGTCAAGTTGCTGATGGTGTCGAAGTCGTTGTTGGCAATTCCTGCAGGACTGGAGGAGCAACGCAATCGGCCTTGATCGCGTCCTTTTCGCCATTCGTCCCTCGAGAACGTGCATGACTCCTCGACTGACCCCAGGCTTGCTCGGGCTTGCGTCTCCTCCACTCACTGCGGGCAATCAGTGACAATCCAGCTCCGAGGGAGCTCCCTAGCCAAGCACCAAGGTCTCTCTCACTCAGGCAGCTCAGGCAGCTCTCACGCCAAATGCCCCCCGATGACGGGAAGGCAGGGGAAATGTGAGGCACGTGCCAGGCACACACGGGGGCGTACCATCTGACCAGTGGGTCAGGCGTGTGGGCTAGCTCGGATCAGCGTAGCGTTGGTGCTGGGCCTCGCCTCCCCGCCCTCCATGTTCCAGTCAGACAGCTCGTCGCCCCTTCAAGGTACCCATTGGGCCGGAGCTTGCCCTTTGACCAGCATCTCTAGCAGGCGGCCGAGGCAAAGGTACCTTGAGGATTCAGCATAGCTCCCAGCATCAGCACTGAGCAACAGCCGCTGGACAGCAGCGGGTGAGACGAACCGCGAGAGCTCCAGTGGCTACGCAGGGCCTGAGTTCTCCCGCCTCGCCTTCAATCCCCGGCCTGGCAGTGTTCCCGTGAGACCCCGTGAGACCCAGTTGCGCCGGATACCTTATTACAGTTAATCACATCATCATTGAGCAAGTTACATGCTCAATGGGGCGGGCGGTGCGATACGCAGCCTGACTTGCTGCTCGCCGCCCTGGCTGGTACGGTACTGGCTGCATAGCGTTGCTGCACAACAAGCTAAGGGTAGCTCGCTGACCGAAGCCGCAGTCGCACTCCCAGTGACATGTCCGACATGCCCTGTCCCTCCGCCTTTCCGAGGTCAGATCAACAGGCCCAGGAAGGTAGATTGAAGGTGAAAAAGACGGTGACAAGGTAATACGGATTGTCTGATTTTCTGAACACGACGGCGATGCGGCTCCCCATCCCTGTGAGTGGTCGGTAGCACAGTTCAACGAAACGACGAAAGCTTCGAGTGTCGAGATAAGACGGGATGGCAGCGCTTGTTAAGCTTCAGGGTCCTCCGGATAGATCTGCCTCGCTCTCCGCTGCGTGAATGTGAATCGCCCATTGCGCGTTATCGCATGCAGCGCTATGCGGGATATGCGGACTGTGTGGGTGCCCCTGGTGGGTTGGGAGGGGAGAGCTCTCCAAGCTGGGTGAAGAATGCGTCAGGAGAGCTGATAGTGCGGTACATGACTTGGCGGCAGCTGCAGCAAAGTGTCCGAGGCTGGACAGCGGCGAAGGCCGTGTTTTGGTGAGCTGGCTGGTAGCAGAGCAGACACGAATACAGGTACCTTGTTGGCGTCGAGCTGTCTTGTCTGCTTGCTTCTTCTTTCCAGGGTGTCACCGTCTGGATGGACGACACCGCGTTCAATAGCTTCCTGACGATGCCAGGATACGCTGTCAGAGGCATGGGTCGAGGAGGATTCCAGGGCTGTTCGGCCACCCTGTTTGCCTGCCCATGTTTCGACGCGGTGGTTGATTGCCGCAGTAACTTTGCGACCGCCTTGGCTGTTGGGGTGCAGAGTATGATGACGTCGGGGGTTTTGGCCGTGACTCTGACTCTCCAGCTGCAGTCGTGTCCGGACCTGCTGCTTGTGCGAGCCCACGGATAGAGAGCAAGAGAATTGTTGGCTTATCGCAACCCCAACAGAGAATCACGAGGCTGATTCAGATGGATAGACCAAAGAAAGAAACCGTTGGCTGATCAGACTGATGGACGGGAGCTTGAGATGAAGCTTCCATGGCCGTTCGGCGCCGTGGAAGGAGGCAACTGGATGTCCACCTAGGTGCTTCCTCCCCCAACTGGTATGGGAGCCTGGGAGGTGGCTCAAGGTACCTGACGGATAAGGGCACTCGCGTGAGTCGCAGAGAAAGTACCTCCCTATCGTCCATCCGCACTTTCCCATCCCAAACAGCCTTCCGTATCGAACCAGGTGCCTTGCTGAGCGTCCCAGGGAAACCCCAAACGCGACCCTCCCTTATCGCATTGCCGAGGAAACCCTATCGAGTCATTCCATTGGCTCCCTCGCCCCAACGCTAAGCCGGTTTCGGCCCCTTCAGCCACTCCCCAGCTCTTATCTTAGTCGGCTGCGTCACACTGGGGGGCGCGCAGCCGTCCTAAGACCGACCGATAGCAGCCTGGTAAGGTACTTGCTTGCGCCGGACTGTACGAACACTGCGCGACTGCAAGGTGCGTGAGGCACCTCCACTGGCTGTGTGGGAGTGGAGGTAGTGTACCTGCCAGGTCCCCATCCATCGCAACAGGTTCCTTACCTCACCAACAGCTGTGCGCACGCAACCGCCGTCGCTGCCTTCCCTTTATATCTACCCGCACCCGCTCTCCGAAGCTTCCCCCATCTCGCTTGCTCCATCTCTCTCTCATCCCCCTCCCTCTCTCTTCCATTGACTCCATCCTCTCTAAACCCATCGCGTACTTGTCGTTCTCTGGCGGCTTTTCAGTAACTACATTTCCTTCGTCTTGTTTTGCAAACGTCTCCGGTAGACTCTAGACTTGTTACCGTATCGCAACCGCCATCATGAGAGGCTTCGTCGGTGCCGTTGCCGGCCTGGCTGCTGTTGCCAGCGCCACCCCCTCCCTTTCCATCCAGACCGTCCACGACGGCATGGCTCCCGTCCTCTCTGCCACCAATGCCGAGGCCGTCCCGAACTCATACATCATCAAGTTCAAGAAGCACGTCTCGGCGTCCGGTGCCTCGGACCACCACACCTGGGTCCAGCAGATTCACTCTTCCGCCCAGGACGAGCGCCTCGAGCTCCGCAAGCGTAGCCAGGAGCCTCTGGTTTCTGACGTCTTCCACGGCTTGAAGCACACCTACAAGATCGGCAAGGACTTCATGGGCTACGCCGGTCACTTTGACGAGAACACCATCGAGAAGATCCGCAGACACCCTGACGTAAGTCCGACCATCCTGACACTGCCCAAACACTGCAAGACCCACCGGCGCTTGGCGGCGCATCACCGAGCTTGTGATGCGCCGAGCTCCGGTCGGATAGCTTCGGCTGTTGTCCTATCACCTTGCTACCGAGCCATTGCTGACATTTCCGTCTACAGGTCGAGTTCATCGAGGTCGACTCCGTAGTCCACACCCAGGTCCCCGTCAAGTCCCAGGTTGAGGACAAGTGCGACGGCGAGCTTGAGAAGCTTGCTCCTTGGGGTCTTGCCCGTGTCTCCCACCGCAAGTCCCTGGGCTTCGGTACCTACGACAAGTACCTGTACGCCGGTGATGCCGGTGAGGGTGTTGATGCCTACGTTATCGACACCGGAACCAACGTCGACCACGTCGACTTCGAGGGCCGTGCCAAGTGGGGCAAGACCATCCCCTCTGGTGACCAGGACGTCGATGGCAACGGCCACGGCACTCACTGCTCCGGTACCATCGCCGGTAAGAAGTACGGTGTCGCCAAGAAGGCCAATGTCTACGCTGTCAAGGTTCTCCGCTCCAACGGCTCTGGTACCATGTCCGACGTTGTCAAGGGTGTCGAGTGGGCTGCCACTTCCCACACTGAGCAGGTTCAGTCTGCCAAGGACGGTAAGCGCAAGGGCTTCAAGGGCTCCGTCGCCAACATGTCTCTTGGTGGTGGCAAGACCCAGGCTCTGGATGCTGTTGTGAACGCTGCCGTCGATGCTGGTATCCACTTCGCCGTCGCCGCTGGCAACGACAACGCTGATGCTTGCAACTACTCTCCCGCCGCTGCCGAGAAGGCCGTCACCGTCGGCGCCACCGAGCTCGGCGACCGCCGCTCTTACTTCTCCAACTACGGCAAGTGCACTGACATCTTCGCCCCCGGCACCAACATCAAGTCCACCTGGATCGGCTCCAAGTACGCCGTCAACACCATCTCCGGCACTTCCATGGCCTCCCCCCACATCTGCGGTCTCCTTGCCTACTACCTGTCTCTCCAGCCTGCTTCCGACTCTGAGTACGCCGTTGCTGCCATCACCCCCGAGAAGCTCAAGAAGGCTCTGATCTCCGTCGGTACCGTCGGTGCCCTCGCTGACATTCCCCGCGACACCCCCAACGTCCTCGCCTGGAACGGCGGTGGCTGCAGCAACTACACCGCCATCGTTGAGGCCGGTAGCTACACTGTCAAGCAGCAGGCCAAGGAGGTCACCATCGACGACCTCGAGAAGGCTATCGAGGAGGACTTCGAGGTTCTCTCCGGCAAGGTTGTCAAGGGCGCCAAGACTGTCGGCACCAAGGCCGAGAAGTTTGCCAAGAAGATCCACGAGCTTGTGGATGAGGAGCTGAAGGAGTTCCTCAAGGAGACCGCCTTGTAAGCGTCGTAATAGAACGCTAGACTGGTCTAATTTATTTCCTTACTTTCTTCTGGGTCAATGACAGTGTACGCATAGGGTTACATTGCAGGATGGGTTAGGATGGGAATGCATTGCTTCATGGCTACATACAGATCTCACAGCACGAATTAAGTCTCCTTACCTATCAGAACCATGAGGCGCTTTGAACCAGTGATTGAGTTGCGAACCTGTGATGACACGTGCCAGGTGTGTAGTCCCTTCGTCCCAACTCTCTTAGTAACTCCAGCCAAGCAACCAACAGAGCATGATGTTGGCAAACCTTGTTCAACTCTCTGAGTAAGCCGCCAGGCAGTCGTCCCCATTCGGCTTGGTGATGGTCAGCTTGGACAGCCTTACGGTTCATGCTTGCCTCTCTCAGATCGCCGCCACCCCCCTTCGAAAGGGCTGGTTCACTCTGCGTAAGACATTTGGCAGCACATGGTTTTTACACGATCGATCCTCCATATCGATAAGTCGGTTTACACTTTGCCGTTTTGCCCGTTGAGCAGCGTGCTGGGACTGGAATGCAGTGTCTTCCATCTCGGGAAGGAATGACATAACAGCTGGCTCTTGCCAGCGCCACCTCATGCCTGCCCAAGCCAGGGATCAGGCCCCTCTCCTGCCTCTCTCCTGCCTCTGGCGCTGGTTGAACGCTCCTTCCATTCTCGTCTCTTCTTTGAGAGTTCACTCAGCCCCGTGGAAAGAGCAATCATGGAGTTCCTTCCCGGTCCTATACGGCGTCACCTCCAAGGCATTGCATTGCCTGGCTTACAGCCACTCCGCCACTTCGCCTCTTCTTCTCTCGCATTCAACCTCCATGAACCGATATACAACATCCTCGATCTTCCGACGCTCTCGCGGTTCGCTTTTGGTTAGCTACCATCGCACTTAACCATCAGCAGCCTCATTTGAATTCTCTACACTGCTCACCACCTCCATACCTACTGTACTCTTCTCTTACCCTGCCTCGATTTCTCCTACAGAAGCCGCCCCAGATGCGTCGGAGCAACAGCAATAAGTCGACTTTGGGGGTGAGCAGGTCCAAGTCGGCCAGATCGACAAGTTCTTTCCGCTCAGCCATAGAGAGGTTGGAACATATCGACCCCGCCATTGCTGATAGAGACGCACACCTTGCTGCCACTCTCTCTTGGTGCCAGGCCGCTCCTACCTTGGCCCCAGCAGTATCCCACCCCCCACTGCGATCGGTATTCACAGAATACTCTGGAGACTCTGGTAGCCAACAGGGGACGCTGGACGGGACATGCGATGAGAATGGACTCCGGCGACAGAAGAGCGTCCGGTTTGTCAAGTCAAGCAAGAACGATGCCTCCAATGCAACCGGTATACCCCGCCGCCGAAGTGTTCTAGGTCGTATCGAAAACCAGCAAAATTGCGCAGCGCCTCGGAAGGCCGATGAATCACCGTGCTTCAACCCATTTACCGCCAAGTTTGTCGAGTCCCTGCCTCCTGCCGAGTCGTACAGACCGGCAGACGAGTGTGCGTCGGTCCCAGGTTCGTACAGGAAGCTCCGCAAGTCTAGGTCCATGTTCGCCCCAGTAGGACAGACTCCCACCCCAAAGTACTACTTCAGCAACTCCCCGGAGCAAGAAGTTCCCGCACGTGCACTCAGGCGGAAGTCGATGCAGAACACCAAGGAGAGCAAGTCACCAAAAAGAAACCGCAGTCTCAGAGCGCCAAAGTCCATGAGCTTCCTGAAGTCGACGGGCACCAGGTCGAATCTTCGGGCAAATGTCAGTGATGGCGAAAACAGCGGGAACAACTTCGGTGGAGATGGACAAGCACCCCTTCAAAGCCGCACCTCGAGGTTATTCACTTCAAACAAGGAAGGCATTCGTCAATCCATGAGAGATCCCTCAGCGAGCAACCTTGCGGTTCCAAAGCGCAATGGCTCCCTTCGCAAGAAAGCCCGAAAGGTCTCCAATGGTTTCAAAACCAGGCTAAAGTCTTTCTTCGGGCTTACCAAAAATGACGGGCAAGAGCCGGAGGGAAAGATGGAGTCACAAGTAGGGGTCGAAGACCGCGACGAAGGCGACAGAGACTTAGACGAGGACGCCTATATGGATATCGATGACCCGGTTCTGGACGAATGTTCGATCTCCCAGGTCCCATCACGCGTGCCCTCGCTCCATGCCTCATCATCCGCTCAGCAGCTTCGATCTCGTCAGGGCAGCATAGAGAGCATCGAAAGCCTCAGGAAAGTCTCGGACGATCAATCCGATGAAAAGTCTCGAGTCACAAGTTGGACGAGCTCAGGAACGCACACTCTCAACAGCCAAAGCACTTGGGGTGGGGAAAGAGATCGACAGAGGCTGTCCGTCATCAAGGAAAATGGTCCACATTATTCATCGTCATCGTTTCGTCGGCCAACCATAAACGAACGCAGTCCATACGAGTTCGAGGCTGTGACTCCCCAGAAACCTAGTGGTCCGCCTGCTCCTCCAGCAGTCGACAGCCAGAGGGTGTATTCTGCGCTGATGAATCGGCTGTACGAGGTCAACCAAAAAGAGAATATGCGAGAGGCTAGTGGCGAGGATTTCCAGAAGCAGGAGTCAAAGAGACTACGAAGGTCGCTGGATGATAACCCGCCAACAATCAGATGTGTCCGGCCAGAAGACGACGTTTTCCGGGATGGCCCGCCCACTCAGATCCCTCCTGTCGGCATTGCGGAGACAACGGAAGATGGCTCATTCTCGGAATCCGGGAGCGTCATCCACTATCCCATACGAACTACTTCCACTGGCGCACATTACAGCCCGTATCCCGGACCTGCAGTAGGTGACGAGAAAGGGGTTCTGCCTATCACCGTTAGGGAGGTCTCGGCTGCTCCGAAAACGCTATCTACTCGGAGTTCCGCCTTCTTTGGCAGCCCGACGTGTCACTTGTTCCGGACTACAAGTCCTTATCGTCGAGCGTTGCAGAAATCAATGAAGGAGAGCAGCTCTGAGTCATCTGCGGCTCCCGAGCTGAATCTGGATCTGGTATCCACGAGACGTCACCCAAGTCTTTCTGTCGATGACCCCCGTTTGGCCTATTCGGACAGCATCTACTCTGACCAACCCATATCACCGAGGCTGCTGTCGCCCCCGATTCTCTCGTCGGAACTTCTAACTTCGGCGTTGGTTGCTCCCGGCGCGGTTCGTCCTCGTCGTCCGAGTGCCGGGTCGTCCTCCAGGACTAACGGGCTAACGCATTCTAAGAGTTGCTACTCGGACATTACCGAGCGCGGAGCAAACACATCCACTCGGTCTAGCTCCCATGGACGGTCGCGGTCTCATACGCCATGCGAGCCGTTGACATACACACCGACGATGCCTATCGATACCGATACCAGAATTGCGTCGTATGCCAGCTCCGTCGAATGGAAGACCTATCTCTCGGCCAACGCCTCCCAAGGCGATCTCCACGCGCCTGTTAGACGATTGACGGAGGTGAGGTACGCCAAGCCCAGCATGCCGAAAGGGCATGTACGCGAGGGAGCTCAGATGTACGCTGAGGATGAGCCCAAATTGTACAGACCGGCTGGCCCTATCAAGTTTCACACACCACTCCGTACAATGAGCCACAATCGCCAGGCATCATCAGCCAGCCGTGTTGAGGGTGCAGTTTCTCCCAAGGCGTCCGCTCTCTATAGCAATGAGAACGCGATTCCTTGCTCGGAGGGTCGTGTAAACGATCGTGTTCGTATGTACGGACCACCACCCATTCCGCCCCGAAGCTCTTTGCGGGAAATTCCCTCAATGCCACTACTTCAATCGCGCTCATCCCAGAGCAATATTCCCGTCAAGTCACCCAACAGAGCGACTTCGAAGGTGCGCAGCTCTGATACAATGCCTGACTTCAAGTCGGCCGAGACAAAGTCCAAGTCTCGATCGCCTATGAAGCTGGTCAGACGTGTTGGGCTACGGAAGAGCCTCAAGCCGTCAGTGTCCAGCCCAGGGCTCGGCATGACGGTGGAGAAACAATTTGGCCCGATGTTGGGCAGTGACCAGGTCAATCGGGGTTCGCCCAGAGAGAGACGGCAAAGTGGCAGTGGTCGTCGCCTTCTGGACTCGAACGACTTCAACAGCACAGACACCTCAGACACGACTAGTACCGATGACTGGAGGGCTCAGAAGCTTGGCAGTCAGCAGATGGTTGAGAACTTTCTCAGCGACAGACATCGAGCCATGGTTAGAAGCGAGCATTCGAGAGCATTCTTGTGATTAGTAGCGTCAATGTGAAGACAAGCAAGCGGCGGTGCGAAGGTTTACAATAGCGTTATGATAATGAAGATGGAGTACCGACGGCAGGGGTTTACGATACCAGGAAGGCAACGTCCTAATACACGAGTATGCATGCTTATTACTTGAGACATGAAGAATGGTCTGAGTGCTTGGGGAAAGTGTTACGCTCTATGGCGTGGTAGAAGTTATTTTGAGTCAATGACAATAATACAGATGTGCTACGCTTATCCGGAAAGCTTCAATCACGTCTTTGGTACTGACCCAAATCGATATTGGGCCCATGCAAAGCTGCCCTCCTGCATGGTCCACAGCTGCTTCCCAAGATCGTCTCCTGCGGCCCCGGCAGCAACGTGAACAGGCATAAGATGGTCCATCCAAGGATGCGCCTGCTTGGCATCTGGTCTCTTACACACCTGCGCCATTTTCTCCTGCCTCTCCTCCACCTTGCTCTCGACAGCGTCCTTCAGGGCGTCATCGAAGCTCACAGAATACGGCATGGGCTCCGGCCCGCCGCCCATGTCGTACAGGTTGTGAACAGACATGCCGGCGCCGATGATGACGACGCCCTCGTCGCGCAGCTCGGCGACGGCGCTGCCGAGGCGGTAGTGGGCGTCCGGGTCTTCTGAGCCGAAGAGGGAGACCTGGACCAAGGGGCAGCCGAGGGGGTTCGTGTCCGGGTGGAAGGCGACGTGGAAGCCGGCCCAGACGCCGTGGTCGAGGCCGCGGTCGGTGGTGGGGACGCAGGTGATGTTGTGGGAGGCGAGGAGGGCGCAGGCGCGGGCGGCGAGCGGGGGCGAGCCGGTGTTGGGGTAGGAGGCGGAGTAGTAGTGCAGGGGGAAGCCGGAGAAGTCGTAGATGAGGGGGGCGGGACCCGGGGCGGCGTTGATGGAGACGGAGGTGCGGGAGCGGGATTGCCAGTGGGCGGAGAAGACGAGGATTGCCGAGGGGGCGAGGGAGGTTATTTCGCGGCCGATGTGTTGGAGGGTTGGGTAGACTGGGTGGGCTTTGTTGTACATTACGTCGGGCTGGTTGGTGTTAGTGGGCAAGGGTGGGTGTGAGGGGGGAGGAGGGAAGGATGCTTACGCCGCCGTGGGAGAAGAAGTAGACTGGCATGCGGGGCCTTTTCGGTGGTGGTGATGGCGAGGTTGAGTCCATTGGGGATGATGTTGAGAGAGTTGATGTCACGGTTGTGAGGAAGGATCGCAGGGTTGGGGAGAACATGTATGCGAGCAGGGCGACGAGGAGAGAGAGAAGGAGTATTGGGTTTAGACGGGCCATGGCGATCGAAGTTTCTAATCCAGACTCGGTGTTTTGTGTGCGCTGGATTCAGAAGGGGGATGTGTTCGTTGGCTGGGAGTTATATGAGTTGACAGCTTCATATCGGACGTCGGTGAGGACCCGTTACCCGAAGCGGGTGAGGGACGGAGGGCCAGGCGGAGGGGCCGGCGTGGTGATGGGCGGGGTGGTTTTCGTCGCGCGCGGCCGGGTCCACTGTAGTGGTTCAGTGTTTGATGTTCGGGGCTGGTTTTAGTGGCGGGAATGCGCTGAAGGGATCCGCTCGTGGGCTGACGGTGAGTTTAAATCCGCTGTGCCGGTGGTATTCTGAGGAAGGCCCCCCGTCTTCCCCGGATTGTGTAGTTTGTGTTTCCTTGGCACGTATCGTTCTCAATATCTAGTGTAGACAAATGCTAAAGGCCTTTGGCAATCACCGTGAGTAAGCCTCTGTGACACTGCATCTCGTCCTGCGTGTCTGACTCCAGGCCCCACAGCGCGTTCCAGACGGATCTACACGCCGCGCCGGCACACCATAGATCTTCCCAATCAGCGACCCCACCCATCGGAACGGAGCCACCAGAAAAAAAAACCAAAAGTGGACACCTTGAGCTCCCCCATCCGGCCCTCAGCTTGGACCTCCAGTTTGCCCTCTGCTCTCAATGGTCTCATTCCGCGGACTCATCGCAACAACGCTTGTCGTCATCGCCAACCTCGCACACATCACCGTCTCCGAAACCCAGCAACACCCCGACACCCACGACCACCCTCCGCTCGCCGCCGTCCCGCAAGACTCCCTCTTCGGCGGAACTCCACCAGCAGCCGACATGTCGTCGACCCTCAGCCGCGCGGCCCCGCTCGTGTTCCCTGCCGCCGGGAAGCACACGGCGACCGTCATCTTCGCCCACGGCCTCGGCGACACGGGCAACGGCTGGGCGAGCGCCGTCGAGAACTGGAGGCGGAGGCAGAGGCTGGACGAGGTCAAGTTCGTCCTGCCTCACGCGCCGCAGATCCCCATCACCTGTGTGAGTTGAGCCTCTCTCCATGCCCGTCGTCCGTCTCACTTCCATTTCATCACATCTCATTCCATCTCATGTCATTTCATGATGTGCACGAAGAGTGAGAGGTACCGGATGAAATCGATGAGAGATGCCTGCGGGAAAATTGAAAGACGATCAGCCCGCTGACAAGAACCCTCACACAGAACTTTGGCATGCGCATGCCCGGCTGGTTCGACATTGTAAGTCGCGCCTCCATCCTAGACCGCCACCGCATACCCCCCGGTCCCACCCCCCTAACCACCGCGGCCATCCTCCAGAAAAAGCTCGACGGCACCGTCGAGTCGCTGCGCGAGAACGAGGACGCGCCGGGCATCCTCGCCTCCAACGAGTACTTCCACAGCCTCGTCCAGGCCGAGGTCGACGCCGGCATCCCCGCCGACCGCATCGTCCTCGGCGGCTTCAGCCAGGGCGGCGCCATGGCCATCTTCTCCGGCCTCACGGGCACGCACAAGGTCGCCGGCATCGTGGGGCTGTCGTGCTGGCTACTGCTGAGCGAGCGCTTCGCGTCGCTGGTGCCGGCCGACAAGCCGAACCTGGCGACGCCGATCTTCATGGGTCATGGAGACGCGGACCCGCTGGTCAGGCCGGAGCTGGGTGCGCTGAGCATGGAGGCGTTGAAGAAGTTGGGGTATGATGTGTCGAGGACGCTTTACCCGTGAGTACTACGCTGTTGCCTTGTGCATGTTGTTGCTGTGTCTTTTTGGTGGGAAGCCATGTATATGCTGACGTACCTTATAGGGGCATGGGCCACTCTGCTTGCTTGGAGGAGTTGGATGAAGTCGAGGCGTTTCTGTTGAAGCAGTTGCCGCCTACTGAGAAGAAGTAGACCGGATGGGTTTTCACGAGATACGTTGCTGCTGTTTGATGAGAGACTCAGATGAGAAAGACCGCCAAACAATGGCTAGACCGACATAATAGAGTCGATTCATTCGCCCCATGGTTCTAGATGTCTTGCCGCTATGCTGTATACCCAAATCTCACTGCCGCTGTTGGTAATACTCATTTGATCCTACTGAATGACTCGCATTTGCATGGGCAGCGCGGAGCGGGCTCCTGACCAAAAGAGCAAAACCAGATACCGAAACCGAGGGCCAAAAATCAAAGTAGGGTACCTAAAGCATAATTACCTTAGTATCCATAGTTTTCCTCGTTAAGGATATTTCATTTAGTAAGGTTTCTGACCTGTCCTGCACTACGTATTCCTGCAGCTGCATGTTGGAAAAACATAAATCTCAACCACGCTCGCATGTCAAAATCTGAATGAGACGTCCCTCTTACCTTTTACTCTCACCCAGCAACTCTACGTAATTTATCAACATTGACTTTTCTGTAACTTAGCTACAATGAGACTCATTACTCTTCTCTTTGCTGCTGCAACTGCAACTGCTCGCTTACTGGAGTGCAACGACGGAACCGCTGGTGACGGAGGCTGTGAAGCGAATGGCCTTCACACATACTGCGTACGTACATCGAAGCCGATTTTCGGTCCAAATAGCATGTTAACATATGACTACCTTTACAGTGCAACGAGTCGTTTGAGACCCCAATTAACACCCGCACCCGCGACGTCACCGTTGTGTCTAAGAATCCTCAAGGCAGTTTTAATTGCAAGGATACGGCAAAGAACATAGTCGGAAGGATCTACTGTGCTGCATAACTTCAGCATAATAGTATTGATAAAGAAAACGTCTTCAATTATGACTATTAGCAACTTCAAGTAATAAGAATGATATCAGAATGATCTCTGTTTCTACCTAGGTTCCCACCTGCTTAGAGGAGTTAGATAATGTCGAGGGGTTTTTGCTGAAAAAGTTGCCATACTCAGATGAAGTAGATGAGATGAGGCTTCATGAAATACCCGGGGGTCCTAGCGTCACAGGCTTACGTTAAAGACCCCTACTCACGTAGGGGGGGAAAAAACCCCTTGCCAGCAAAAAAACCCCTTACTACCTAAAACACTAAAAGTGCTAGTTTTAATACCTCACTATTATAATCACTAACTTTATATATTAATCCACTACCTATAACTACATTATATTATAATAAAAGTATAATAGTTATAATTATCTTAATATATATAATCTAATAGTATATTTAAATTAACTATATAGCTATTTATAACTTTATAATTATTATATCTTTATTTATTAGCTTATTTTAAGTATAATAACTTTAAGATTAACTTTATATTACTAGAGGTGTTATTTCTACTTATTTTAATACCTTTTATACTTTCTAAGTGTTAAAACCCTCTATAATAGTGTAATATATTAACTTATATCCTATTACTAATATAAGTATAACTAGTATTTTCAGTATAAGCAGAATAGATAGTTTAAGCTTATTAATAATATTATTATTAGTATTAAAATTAATATTAAAGTTAATAGTTAATTCTAATATTATATTATTAATAGTATTTTTAATAGGATTATTAGCTTTAATAAATATATTTAGGTTAAGTATAAAGTTAGTAGATATTTCTATTACCTCTAATAGTAATTAGTTAATATCTAACTAACTAAAAAGTTTTACTATATATTTTATATAGTTAAAAATATCTTTTAGTAGTAGCTTAAAATTAAGGTTAATTATATTAACTATAAACTTTAGCTAAAGCTTATTAAACTAGTGAGGGTTTTTTAAGTTAAACGTAATAAAGTTAGTATTTTTCTTAGTATAGTAGAGCTACTATTTAAAGGTTAATATCTTCACTCTACTATTAACCTACTGCTTTTTAAACTTTAAATACTCTATATATACCTCTAAGTACTACCTCTTAGCCTCTTTTTTTATATAGGTATATTAATATTTAATCTCTATTTATATAGCTTTAGCTATCTGCTTCTTATAGTGTTTAATAATCTCTAAGAAGGTTATATTTATAATAAATAAGTAGCTTAGCTTTACTACCTACCTTACCTAAGTCTTTTTATATAGTATTAAGAGATATATATTTCTATTCTATATAAACTCCTTATCTTAGTTAATTATAACCTAACTCTCTTTAAGATATTTAGTTATATAGTGAAATTATTAGTAAATAAATAAACTAAAAAGAGCTATATACTTAGTAGTAATATAATTAAGCAGAAAGTCTGCCTTAGTAAAGCAATCTATATACAGTAAGTAAGCAAGAAAGTATACTAATATAATAATATTAGCTTTCTATATTTTCCTTATAAGTTATTTTAATATAACCTTAAGTTATATAAGCTAAGTATTTAACTTTTTAAAGCTTTTTATAATATTTACTAATATAAATATAGTATCTATTATACTACTAAGAGCTCTAATAAAATCATTTTTTATAAATATAAGAGTATTTTTATAGAGTTAATATTATATAGCCTCTAATTAATAACTTTTAAACAGCTAGAAAACTTTAATATCTATTAGCTATAATAGATATATAGTATAAAGCAGAAAAAACCTAATAATAATATTATAATTTTAATAGTATTCTATAAGAGGGATACTAATATAGCTAGAGAAGCTATTTAGAAGCAGTAATTAATATAGTCTCTCAGCTGAAGTATACTAAGTTATTTCTATATACTTAGTATAGTAACTTAGCTTTATACTGAAGATATATAAGTTATCAGAATAGTAGCTATAAGTATTAACTCTAAAGTACTCCTCTATATTAAAACTTAGCTTTTAGTATTTAGCTAAGCTTTTATATAACTAAATATTAAAGTACTTAATAAAATCTAATATAATCTCTTAGTTAGAAAACGTAATAAGTAACTATATAAAATATACCTTCTCTCTAATATTATATTTAACTTATATAGTAATTAGCTATATCTTAAAGATTATATAAGTAGATATAGCTTTATTAATAGTATTATTATACTTTATAAGAGTATATAACTTTTAATTAGCTAAATTAATAACCTCTAGAGCTATATTTTACTTCAGCTTATTTTATAGTATAATAATTGATATGTACGTAACGTAGTGAAGGCGACGATCACCTTCAGCGCCTTGGTGTTACGGTCAGCTATCCGACAGTAGGGTCTGCTAACAGAAGTTGGGGATTGACGCTAGTAAACAGTATTGTCGTGTCGTGGGTCTGGTTCGTAGGTCGTAGGCTGTATCGTAGATCGGTAGTCAGAGGCTAAGGTGATCAATCTTAGGCTCAACAAGTATTCGCAGTGAAGGTAAGCTGAAAGTATCCTGAGGATGAATACAAAGTTGATTACTGAAGAGCTATGGAAGTCTGACTATGGGCCAGGCCCAGGTCGTACTATATACAAGTCCTGAACAGTACCCTTTGTCTATCTATGGGTGATCACCTAGGTGCATGAGGTGATCGTGATCAGTTGGCAGGACTAACTGATCACTGAGCGCTCCCTTCTGTGCTCCACTGATCATTCCTTATCTTATCATCACGTGACCTGTACCATAGTTCTTCCGTTTCCGAGTGAGTCCCTGTCGTTCCCGTGATCCTGCAGTACAAATGTCCTGTCACAGCCGTCCGACGCCCAAGTGGGTCGTTCAGCTGTTATCCTTGCGAACGGGTCGTAACACTTGGGCGCCTTCGGTGCCTTCACCACCTTCAGCGCCTTAGGCGCCTTGACCACGCTGACTAACGTTAACGCGGCTAGCGCGTTGAACGTGACTAAGGTCTTAAACGCGGAGAACGCGGGCAAGGCCATTAACGTGGTCAACCTACTGAATGCATACATTGCCCTAACCACGTTTACCCTACGTGACGTTTATCAATAATATAGCCTTAGCTAATAAGGTAGCTAATATAATAGCTAGATTTATTAGCATTTTAGATCTCTAAAAGCTTAAGTTTATATTAGCTAATAATAAACTTATATTAATTAAACTACTTCTTAATTAGCACTAAATTATACTTAATATCCTTCTAGTAGATTTTTACTAGCTTAATTAATCTAAAGACTTAGAGTTCTAAGTAGTTAGCCTTCTAGCTAGTAAACTATTAATTAGATACTAAGAGCTAGCTTTTAAAAACTTAGAAAATATTTATTATCTCTTAGATTATAGCTAGAGAGGCTAGAAACCCTATCTTATATAGCTATATAATAAAAATAGTAAAGGCAGTATCTTTACTAGGAGTGATAGCTTTTAGCTAGCTACTTTATTAAGCTAGCTTAGAGAAGCTTCTAGAGGTTTTAAGATACTTTAAAGTATTATTAATAATAGTATAACTAACTTTATAAGCTTTAGCTACTTTCCTAATAGAAGTAGAAAGCAAAGTAAGCTAGTAGCTATATTAGAAACCCTAATTAGTATATATATATTATATATAGATAATTTAAGCTGCTTTTTAAGCTAAGCTAAAGTAAAGTTTATACTAGTAAGGTATTTTAGTTACTTATATAAAAGTATAAGGTGAAAAAAATAGTATAATTAGTTTATATCTAATTAAAAAAACAGGTAATTTAAGTAGGAAAATAATGCTTTTAGTGATAGGGGGTTAACTTAGGTAGCAAGGGGTTTTTTCTATAGCAAGGGGTTTTTTCCCCCCCTACGTGAGGAGGGGGTGTTTAGCGCACGCGTAGCGCTGACTAACATCCCCGGGTACGTTACTACATCCTATAAAAGGAGACGTCGCAGAATGGCTAGCAGTTGCCGAGTGGTTAGAAAGACACGCTAGAGCTACGTTTATTGCTTCCGGGGTAACCTAAAGAAATATTCAGATTCGAGATAACCTCCGTTTTTTTCGCCTACTGGATACGTTCTAGCGATGTCCACTCCCCGAGATATCGGCAGCAGATGGTGCTCTTCTGCATATTGCTTGGCTGTTCTGGATTCTAATGACACCTCACAGGGATCGACTGTGCCAGCCGTAACAACAGCTTCCCGCACACTACCTGTTTATCCAACACCTCGATCACTCCGCCCCTTCAATCATACCACCTTCCTCGTTGTACTCTGTCTCCCATGCCCATCGGAGCGAACGCGATTCTTCCAACTGCTTCGTCGGACTTTTCATCGAGCACCATCACCTTCGTGTCCCCGAGACGCCTTGACACCGCTTCGCCACTCTCAGTGCTATTCCCGCTCATTTCCCCGACGGCGAAGTATGGTGAGGTTTTCGCTAAACTTCCCACAAAACCTAGTATCTGTGGCGCGGTACTGTGGTAATGGAAAACTAGCCCGGCGACTGCGGCTATGAGCATGACGGTAGTAGAGATGAAGTAAATGACAATCCAGATGGTGTCAAGGGCGTAAGTGGCGGCGAGTGGGATTGTTACCGTGGATGTCGTATTTATCAGCCATGAATTGTCCAACGGCACACCTCCCAGTATGGTCCGAGGGTTGAGCGTAGAATCCAAAAAGGTATTTAGGAGTAACCCAAATCGATCTGCGAAGATCTCCATGGGGACTTCGCACCAATTTTCCGACGTTGCGTTCCCTGGCATACTCATAGTCCAGGCAGGATTCCCGACAAAGGTTCCGGAAAAGCTTGGGCGAGCCATTTTGTCACTATCCGCGGCAGGGAACTGGATCATCAGCCTGTCGCGAATACCTCGGTCAACATGCTTCGGGCTGAAAATTGTCTCGGAAGGCGACAGCGGCGGCTCTGGTAGCTGTCTTATGCGGTCAACCCTGCACTGGGACTGTGCGGCGATGCCATGATGTTCGCAAAAGACTTCGGCATTTACGTAGACAGTCCTTGCTGCGCATGACGTCACGCAAGAACCGCAGCGGCACATAGATCCTATACACAGAAATCCTATAAATATTGTAGTATTCGATGCGTCTTGAGTCCCCGGTCCGTAAGTGGTGTTGTAATCCAAACCAAAGGTATTGTAGCGTTTTAGGTCATATGGGTCTGTTGAAAAGAAGTCCTGCAAAGCTTCATCGTAAGGTGGATGATCGAGTGTTGTATTGTACAATGTTGTGAACGATTTGTAATTTGTGGCAAACCAGTCAATAAAAGCCTAGAAGTATGTGAGCATTAATGGCGACAGACGTAAGGTTGAAGAAAGTTCTTCATGAGCTTGGACTAACCTGATTGCTTTCGATGAAATCATCGTCAGAGAAACAGGTTTCGCGTATCCACGGGGAACACTAGGGGTGTTCTTTTAGCAGCTTGTAATTAGCGCTGAACTCAGAACTTACATCATGCAATTCGATGTAGCTCGCATTGATAGGGAACGAAACGTTTCCAACCAGATCCGTGTTTATTCCATAAACACGGTTTCCAATGAGGCTACTGTAATTTTGAACACTTTGATTCCAAGGTACAGCAAGCCACTTCTCTGGATTTGACGCGTTAAAGCCCGCTACGTGCTTCAGACTGGGAACTCGAGGACTTCCCCACAAGTCGATCGCCATCTGTGCAGCTGCTGCCTGATTTCCACCCAATTTTGCTATAAGGTTGTCATACCCGCTGCAAGTACTATCGCAGTACTGTGTGCCGGAAGTTGTAGCGGCGAGGACGCTACGGTACACAGCATCGACTGCGGGCTTGTTTACTAACCATGTGATAGTACTATCGAGTACGCCGTACTTGATAGTCTTGGGTGTGTAGTCTTTGTAGCTTACACGTAGTTCGAGGTTCGTCGCCTGATTTTGAAGGTGAAAACTCCTAAACGAAGACTGCGAGCCCAGAGGATTGAATGCCCACACGAAGAACAGACAGACAGTCCAAATATTGATCATGGACAGGGCACAAGCGGATAGAACCGTATTGCCCATCGTCAAAGACCCTAGAACTTGTTCTAAAGCCTGTGGTTCTGTTAGCATGGAAAATTACTCTATTGCAGACGGAAAAGTTACTCTGAGTGGGACACCACGCTCGAGGTGCCAGTTTGCGTATGCTTTCAGAGCGTTGCCTACAACGCCTGAAAAGATGACAGGCCAGAATGAGGGCGCCAACTCCGTGGCCGCAATCACCGCTTTTGACCACTCAGATTCCTCTTGTCCTCGGAGAGAACAAATGCAAACGCCCAGAGCTGTTCCATGTTTCAGTGAAAGGTTCTTCGTGGACTCGGGGTGACGAATAGTGATAAACGGACCAAGAAAGCATAGTGAAAGTGCGATTGCCATAAAGTCGCCAAGGAATCTAGACCATGGCAAGCCATCCCAATGCACGGGTGATCGGGTCTGGTCAGGTTCAGACTTTGGTGATGAATTTCCATCTCTTTCGTCAGAGTTGGTTGCTGTTGAGTGCGTGGTTGGGTCTTCGTCGATTTCTGGCGGAGAAATCAGTTGCTCTGAGCTGGCATGATCTGTGTCTCTTTGTTGCAGAGTGTCTAGACTGTTCCGAGGGTTCGTGTGAAGGTCTTGAAGCCCATCTGCAAGATGTATGCGGCTGGGCGGCAAGGGGCAGGGGAGGAGTTCGTAAGTGTGTTCCGAATGAGGCTCCATAGCAGAAACAAAAATACCGTTGAACGATAAAGAAAACTGAACTTCCCCAGAACACGGGGAGACAAGGTTCAATTATTTATATTCTATCATATGCAATACGAGGCTGAAAGGTTGTGTCACAACTGTCACGTTTGACAACGTTGTCGCGCGCTTCTGCTGAAGTGATTGGGTAAGAACCGAAGTAAGACATCAGAAATGCAAGTGATACTGATGTGTACATTGGTACAGCCAATATGTGCGCATCCCGACTCTCGGTCGAGGAACGGTAACCATGACTGCCTGGCATCGTACCTGGCAGCATGCCTTTGTTGCGCAGCATATAGGTTCTACCACAAGCTAGTCGTGCCCTCGGTGTGTAAAATGCCTCCCAGGAGCTTCCATGAAAAGCATATCTTAGATGGTTGCCTTTTGGATGCCTGAGGGTTATCAGTTCTAACAGTGTAGTGGTCATCAAATCGGGTGACGAAAGAGAATGATAACTTACCTTGAACAGTAGAGCTTGGGCACCATCTAGCAATCACGACTTACCCAAGTAATCACCAAAGACCACAGAGCCTGCCCAAGTCATTAGTTGAAATGACAAGATAGTGACTTCGTTTTGCGAACAACAACGAGACTGTGAATTCTTTGGTCCCATATGTATTGAGTTGCATTGGTCGCTGGTGACTGGCTCGAAACTACCTGACGCCCCCCAAATATGTGTATTTTGGAGTCACCAGGGCAGGAACTTCGCAGTCACTAATTCATGAAACCCCGGCGTTCATCCCAAGCCAAATTAGGCATGTGCTCAGGATCTTTGTTCCAACGTTGAACTGAATTTGTTCATTTCAGTCCTAGGCGCGACTAACTCTCTTCGGCGAGTTACTTGCACTCTATTCTGAATTATCGCGTTTTCTGGCATGCGAAGAGTGATGTCGGGCCTCGCTTACTGCACCAACTTGGCGTGACAACGTCGTCAAGTCAACATGGAAAAGACGGATGGTGCAAATACAAAAGTGAGGCGTATTTTGCGGGTTCTGTTCTTCCTTCCAGACCCACCTCGCTGATCTTGGCTGCTGCATGTGTTGTTCGTCCAGCCGGGCTCGGGTTGACCTCCGTGGTTGAGACTCACTTACGGCCCCATACACCCGGGAATACTGACAATAGTCCATCTCACTTCGGGACCAAGCTAACAACCGCCTTTTGTCTCTCAACATCACACGTCCTAATTTTGTCTCAGAAATCCTATCACAAAAAGATCAGTTGTCTTCTCCAACAACTCCCAACAACCAGGGCTAGCTTACAAAAGTCCTGCAAGACACACCGTTCAAACGGCGATGACGCTAACGAAAGCCCAAAGTGGTGCCAGCCAGGGGTCTTATCGCGGCTGCAGCGTCCGCGAGGTGGCGCCGCAGCACGCAAGCACAGGGCCTATCCGGGTAACGGCCGGACACCACCTTGCGGCCCAGTGGGCAGGGTGCGGCGGTCAGCAGTTGCCCCCTCGAATCACAAGGGCCTCCAAGTACCTTTGGGCTGCTGTGCGTGTGTGCTGTTACCTGCACCATGGACCATGGCCCGGCCCACATGCGCCAACCGCAATCGCCTTTCCAAGGAAGCTTTGCAGCATCTTGCAGAACCATCTTCAGCGATTTCATCTTTTTTTTTTTTAGAGCACCTAAATATTCTTTATTTTTCTTTCCCCTTCCCTCCTTTTCTCCTCCTAGAAACCTCAACCTTTGAAAGGTTCCCGTTCTTCGTCCTCCGTTTCCTTCATCACGACCTGACGATGAGACTGCACGGCTCAGCGCGATAAGCTAGCCAAACAAACCAACAAAACCCCGAGCTCCCGCCACAGCAACGCAGCCCGCGAAACCCCCGCAGCGTCGGTTGCCACAATAAACAGCATCCCGAAATAGCCTCAACGCAGCTCCATTCCACCTCACCCCTCCGCCCTTCCGGAGGGATCAGCCAAAAACCCCCCCAAACGAAACCGAAACCTTACACACAAATGGCAACCTCACCACCTACACCCGCCGCCGCCAACGGCTCCTCCTCCGTCCCCGACACCCGCCCCGCGACCCCGACGCCCTCCCAGCTGCCCCCGATTCCGGGCTCCCCCGTCTACTCGCTCGCCTCCACCGCGAACCCCCTCTCCTCCTTCAACCTCCCCCTCCCGCCGCCCCCGCGCCCCGTCCACGCCATCCTCACAAAGGCCGACCTCGAGCAGTCCCAGACCTCCTACACCGACCTCCTCCAGACCGCAAAGGCCTACCGCCAGGCCCTCGCCACCCTCTCCACCGCTGCCTCCGCCTTCGGCTCCGCCCTCGAGTCCTGCGCCCGCCTCAAGGAGGCCCGCGCCGAGTCCCTCTCCGCGAGCTCCCATCCCGGCGCCGGCGGCGGCGGCCTCCTCTCCTCAAGCTTCCCCGGCCCGGGCTCCAACACCGCCTGCACCGCCGACCTCCTCCTCTCCGCCTCGGGCGTCCACCACCTCGTCGCGAACCACCAGCAGATCCTCTCCGAGACCGTCTACCGCGACTTCGAAGTGCCCCTCCTCCACGAGCTCGACAAGTGGCGCCAGCGCGTCGACGACGAAGAAGAAGTCTACGTGCGCGAGGTCCAGGCCCGCTCCCGCGAGATCCAGAAGCTCGAGAAGGACGGCCTCAAGCTGCACAAGCAGCGCCGCCGCGACGTCGGCAAGTTCCGCGCCCACCTCGTCGAGCTGACCACCAAGCTCGACGGCCTGACCGCCCTGCACGGCGACCACGCGCGCATCCTCCTCCGCGAGAGCCAGGACACCAGCGGCCGCATCCTCGACGCCTCGTGCAGCCTCGTCCGCGCCGAGGTCGACATCTTCGAGAGCCTCGCCCGCAAAGGCTGGTCCGGCGGCGGGCTGGACGAGCTGCTCGAGAAGGGCGCCGACCTCTTCGCGAGCGACGACGTCGCGGACCTGCACCACGCGAGCATCAGCGGCGGCGGCGGGTCCGCGGAGACGGCGAAGCTGTTCAGCATCCTCCCGCCCAAGAGCATCCTCGCCGACGCGGCCTCGGACGTCACGCGGACTAATGGGGGTGGCCACGCGAGGGGCGACAGCCTGCTGAGCGACTCGGACCGGTACCAGAGCCTCGGCGCGGCGGTGGCCTCGCCCGGGCTAGGCGACGACAACGACGCGGACAGCATCTTCTCCGACACGACGTTCAACCGGTCGCGGGGTGTGCGGCCGTTCTCGCCGCAGCCGATCCGGCGGCACGCGACGGACGTGACGTTCGACAGCCTTGGCGTCGGGCTGAGCGAGGAGTCTTCACAGGTCGACGAGAGGGCCGTGGAGCAGCGGCGGTACAGCATCCTGAAGGAGGAGGACGAGGAGCAGCAGCACGGGCAGACGCCATGGGGGCAGAGCAACGACGGGAGCTCGGTGGTGGAGGAGTCGGTCAACGGGGGATCGGAGGACAGGGGGCGGCGGTAGAGGCGGTGGAGTGTGAATGAAGAAGACGCCTAGCAGACTGATGTTTCGATTTGAAGAAGGAGGAAGCCTTTGTGCGTGTGTTTGTTTGTTTGTTTGTGTTCGACGGCGGCCCAAAGTCATGAATTATTTCTTGTTATACCCATTTAGAGGCGTCTATGGAAAGAAGAAAAATTGAGGGACGCCCCTCCTCGGCGCGGCATAGTCTTACAGCTGTTCATACATAACCTTGATCCCTTTTATTCTTCTTCTCTCTGCGCGAATTCTGTGCTGATTCTCCCTGCTCCTGAAGACTGCATGCAACTTCTCCAATCTTGTCATCCGTTTGTCTAGTAAGGAGGTAGGTAATAGTAAAAAAAAGGGAACTAGTGATGCGTGGTATTCATGATGCTAAATGAAACTTTTCCTCCAAACGCCTCCCCTCCCATCCCCTGCCCGTCACGTTAAAACCCCCCCAAAGGCTCCAAATCTTGGAAACGAAAAAAACACGTCTAGTCGTCCTTGTCGGCGGTCAGAATCTCGCCGCCAAACAGCCCAAACGTCGCGTCGAGCCAGCAAATGACTTTCCAGTACAAGCTGGCGCGGTTCCAGTCGAACTCGCCCGTGTCGGTGCGCGGGACCTCGTTGCCGATCATGGAGCCGCTGAACCACTTGAGGAAGGGGACGGCGTTGACGAGGCGCTGGGCGTAGCTCTGCTGCGGGAGCAGGGCCTGCTCGGCGGGCAGGAGCCTGGCGCGCCGGGCGGTGGGGATGCGGCGGCAGTAGAGGCTGTCCTCGGTCGTCATCTGCAGGACGGCGGTAGACGAGGACGAGGACGAGGGCTCGAGGGGCGGGGCGTCGGTCATGGTCACGGTGGCGGAGGACATGTTTGACATGGTCGCGGTGTCCATCGTGTTGGAGGAGGTGAGGGACGTGGGCGGGGAGAGGTCGGACATGGTGCGGGCGTTGGCGGCGAAGGGGTTGCTGGGCTTCTGGTGGTGCTTGCGCGGTGTGGCATGGCTGCCGAACGCGCCTGCCGGGACGGACTGGGAGCGGTGCAGGTCGTCGCGGACGGGGACGAGGGAGTCGACATCGGGGATGGGCTCGTCGCGGACCGGGGGGAAGCCGCTGTAGGGCTCCGCGTAGACGAGGTAGCCGTTGACGCGCTGGGGGCTGGCGTAGCACGCGGAGTCTGCGGCGTCGGCGGACTCGAAGGTGACCTTGACCCAGTGCTCGCCGCCGTCGGCGCGGTTGACCTTTGCGCGCTCCTCGGGGGTGAGGACGCGGCGGCGGGTGAAGGCCGGGTCGCGGAGCTCGGACTTGTAGCGGCGCTGCTCGAGGGGGGGCTCGCGAGGGTAGTCTTCGCAGATGAGGCCGGCGAGCTGCTCGTAGTGGGCGAGGGCGGCGTACTGCTGGGACGGGGAGCGGTAGCCGCGGAGGATGACTTCGGTGGGCTCGCGGCGGGCGAGGCGGGGGCCAGTTGCGGCGGCGGTCGGGTTGGCTTCTTCGGAGGCTAGGAGGGGCGCTTGTGAGAGGCCTGAGGTTTTGCGTTGGGGGACGGCGGCGGCGGAGGAGCTTGTGGTTGTACCTGGTTGTTGTGTTGAGGTGCCGGCGTTGGCGGCTGTGTTGAGGGCGGTGACGTTCGCTTGGGAGGAGATCCAGTCGCCAAAGATCTTGTCGGCGGCTGCGACGGTTGGGTTCTCGCGGCGGGCGGGTGTCCCTGTGCGGGAGCGGGAGCGGCGTGTGGACTTGCCGAAGGAGCCCGTCTCTGGGGCGCCGCGGCGGTTTCTAGCCCCGGGGAGGCCATCTTGTCTGCGCGGGAGGAAGTTGTTAGCTGGATGTCACTGCGCGGTAGGGCCCTTCCAGGGTTGAAGTCGCGTCGGGACGTACTGAGGGAAGACCATGGCGTAGGGGCGCTTTATGCCGTCGTCGCCGATGTAGAGTTCCTCGTCGGGAACGTTGTGGAGGATGAGAGGCGCCATTGTGGGCGGAGGTATTAAAGGCGTTCGCTGCCTCGGAGGATTGGGACGCGGCGAGCTTTCGAAGTCGGTGTCGGGATGGATTCGGTGTGTTTCGTTGCAGAAGGAATCGATACTAGAACACGCACGAAAGGAACTGAGACCCGTGAAAGGAGCGTCGGGGGTATTCGTCGAGGTGCTGTTATGCCTTCGGCGCCGCAGGTGTTATACACAAAGAGATTGAGCTCTTTGGGTGAGGTGTCGACTTCACATGCGATGCTTGCTGCAGCTGGCGATGATTTTCCCATGCGAAAAGTAGCTGACCGGGGGGTGACCCAGCAACCGCGGGATATCTCTGCTCCGGGATCCGATCTCCAGGGGCCGTGCACTGACAGCTGTCGGGAGGATCCACTCTGACATTGGAAGCCGCCAGTCAGAGCGTCGCAAATTCAATGCCTCAATTCCTCACCTCAGTCTTCCAGTGTATGGCACTTTGACAGAAACATTGCTGGTACGGCAAATCGCTTGCCAGTAACTGCTATAAATCTTAGAAAGACGCTGCATCTTCCACGTGATGTAATGGCGTCGAAAGATCGGTATCCTAGACAACCACAAAGCTACTGTCGGTAGCAGCAACGGTGCCAGTTGCGTTTCGATCCTTGAGCAACCAAAGATACGCCTCAACAATATCCTCTACCCTTCCAAACTGCCCCGTCGGAACCGTCTCCTCAACGCCTTTAACCATGTTCGCCTTCTCCTCCGCAGTCATGTGATTCCAGAGCCCAGTACCAACATGGTCTATCGGCCCTGCTTGTTCGAAAACGGCATCGAGATTCTCTTCAGCATCAGGCCCCGAGAGGTCTGCCGTGAAACTCTGGATCTTCTGCCTCGATTGGGGAGATTGATCCATGGCTTGGAGACTTGCAACGGCGGCGGAGAGCTTGCTGCTTGAAGAGGAGGAAATGGTCACATTGGCGCCGGCCGCGAGAACGTCCTCTGCGACGCCGAAGCCGAAGCCGGTTGAGTTTCCGACAAATCGGACATGCTTGCCAGAAAGCTTATTGTATTTGATGGACATTTCCCCTAAAAAACTGGGGATCTCTTGGAGAAATGTCCTTATTGCCCAAGCGTCGTCAGTCATGCGGCACTCTAATCTGCAACCACAGACAGGTTCGGAAATTTTCTTCTAGGACGGGCAACTTCAAACCGAGAACGACAATCTCTCCGCGAAGGCCTATCTCTTTTCCTACTTTCTCTTTGTGGACGCTCCTTGGGACTCTGCACCAGCTGGTAGTGAGCCTCTACTGCACGCCCGAGAAAACCATTTGCATCACTAAGGTAGTCATCGTCAGATATAGCAACAAAGCCAACAAGACGACACAATATTACTGTTGCTGGCGCTTACGTTCTATAACTACTGTAGGGACACCTGTAACGCTCCGCCAATGTCTACTTTGTTTGCCCACGCCCTTCAGCCTGAGTGATTACACCTACCTAGGAGTTAGTTAAAACACGCTTCATCTTTACTACAAATTCCAGGCCCACTACCTATCAGAAGTGGCCGGTATCCTCGTTAACAAAGCCATTGCTCGCAACCTGGTTCCTAATCCACCAGGGACTGACTCGTTAACCTTACTATTTACTCCTTGGGATTTCCCCACGCTCCTGATCCTGAGGCACAGGATTACCCGGCCGGCCAGGGGAGATCAGTACTTAAGGCGTTGAATGCTCCTCGTCATCAGGGTTCAGTTCATTGCGACGAACCAACTTTCTTTTTGAATACTTTACAGTCCTTGAGCTCTATCCTGGAGTATTAGTCGCCAAAGATGAAAATCCTTACCCTCATTTCTGTCATGGTTCTTGGCGCCTCTGGCCAAACATGCATTGGCGCTACGGAGCCCGACTACGACAACTTTGCGGCAGGAATGTTCACCGGAGCAATAGCCTACTGCGACAGCAAAATCATGGTCACGTATTACGAGGATTCAAACCGCGTTTTAATTCAGTCGTGGAACGCTGGTTTCAAAGCCATTGTTGAAGTGAACGGTTACGTCAAGGGGCAGGGGTACCCAGCCCCAGTATACAAAGACAATAGGTTTTGAATCAACGATTGGGACTCTTGTTCAATCACCCTGGACCTTCCGGGTCCTTTGGACAACAGGTCAATACGTTGCTGGAAGGTTTAAAAGGTTATCACATGTTACGAGCCTTGCCACGGTCATGAAGTATGGGTTGGGATTGTGTACAGGATTGGATTGCTTCGATCGCGCGGATCAACGGTCAGACCTCAGTGGTGACCTTCCACCAGGCTACCAAGGGGCCACGAAGATAACAACGTCACTTATCTTGGTGAGCATAGACATTACATTAAAGAGCCCCAGCGCTAATCAACTACGGGCCAGACCTTATATCACACAATCAAAGCGTATCACTTATGCATCATCACCGCAATTGAACGGGCGGCAGCGGCAACCTGATTCATCCAACCTAAGACTAGAGTTATCCAAAACCTATTTGGTGGACATTTTGCAAGAGGTTGTTGTGGAGTGAAGTTATATGGTAACTACTACTGGAAATCGCCGGCTTGAAAGTATCAAACGAGATCTCAAGTGTCACGGAATAGGGTGATGCCTTCGTGGTTAATATTCATCTTCACTTGGTTGAGTCTTAGAATCGGAGCTTCAAATCAATGAGATACTTGACTTCAATCTCATCCCGTTTTGGCAGGTTGTAATTCCGCGCAAAAGCCGAGAGCTTCCGTGCGGGTGTAGTTCCGTCCAGCGCCGTCACTTACACCGAGTCAACCTTGAAGGCTATTAGGTAGTGCGGAGTTTAATCCCGGCCCATAGCAAGAAGCTGCACATAAGGGACACACTGACTTCCAAGTTGGCATGGAGTTAAATGTACAAGAAAACGCGAGACTTTTGAGAATCTTAGCTCCGTGAAACGAGAACCCAAGAGAAAGAGCCTGCGTTTGCCGGTGCTCGCGCTATGCTAGGTTGAAGTGTCGTGGATCTCGCAGGTGGACTCTGTTGGATGCCTACAAAGTCGCCAAATGAGCCATTCAGGGATAGTGCTGACTGGCGACGAGAGCCTCAAATCGACCGTGATCGAAGCCAATCACAATCGTCATTCGAAATTTCTACTGACGCCTGGATGATGACATGATCGAGCACCGTCAGCGCGTGTGGAGATTCACGCTGCTCCGCCCTGTCTATAATGCCAAGCATAATCGCTCCAGGGCAGACATCCCGGCCACCCCGGCAGCTTTCCTCATTTGGACATCTCGATTTCGCATCTTGACGAATGAGAATTGATATTCAAACATCCAAGCTAGCCTCCCAATTCTAGGAACGTAACAGGACAAATGACGTTCCTGCAGGATCTCATTCCCCAGGCCAAGTGCCGCAGCCAAATCCCGATCACACAAGGGCATTGTGTTTTCGAGGCAAACAATCCTATTATGTACCCTCGTAAAAGACCTATTTACAAAGAGGGGCCGTCTGGTCACAGCTATGTACATGAAGAAGTGGATTCCATCGGATGAACGGCTGATGATCGACTCGCAAACTGAAGTCGACATCCCCCGACCCCAACCTCAAATCCCACTGAGTCCAACATCTTACGATGTAGGAGGCGCAGGAACCGTGAACGCACTAGTCTCAATATCCTGCTGGGCCTTTAGGCTCATGTTGACAATCTCAATGATCACATGCTGCCGCTCCGCCTCGAGATGCTCCTCAGAGATTGCACCCCCATACCAAATCGACGCGTAGATATCGATACCCTTCTTCCCAGGTTGTCCAAACGATGCACCATCGACATCACGCGCGGCAATGTTAAGCACGCCAAAGTTGGTGTCCTTGCCGTCAACCAGATTCTTGTCTCCGCAGGCCTTGATCAAGAACTCCGGCAGCGGCCGGACCATAGCCCTCTCCGCACACAGGGCCACGCTGTAGTTGGGAATCGTAAAGTTGGTGATCGTGCCGCCCCATCCCTCGAGAATGCGCGAGACACCGCTTCCAGTGGTGAAGTCCGAGTGCTTGAAGTAGTGCTCCGCGTTCTCCCTGTTGTTGGCGGCGTCTGCTCTGGGCGACGACGACCAAGCCGAAAAAGCCCAGGCAGTGACGTTGGGCAAGGATACGACTGCGCGCGCTTCGACGGCCTTCCAGGTCTCGGGCCTGTCCAGTTCAGACTTGTCGTTCACCTCGTACCAGAACTGCCTGGCTTCGATGATCTCCCTCTCAAAGATGTCGAGAAATCCTTGGTCGCCGATTTCGGTCTTGCGTTGGAAGAGCTGATCCATGCACTCGGTGGCATCACTTGGGGGTCTTTCATTGGAATACAGGCGCTCGTTGAGTAAGTTCCAGACGTAGTGACATCTGTCCAGCTCGAACATGGCCTTGGTGCCGAGCTTTGCGGGACCTGATAACGTGAAGTCGTAGCCACCAGCGGTTTCAGTCCAGTTGCCGAAGGAAGGCCAGGGAGTGCTCTGCGCAGCTGCCAAAGTGGCGAATGTAGCAATGAAAAGAGACCGCATTTTTGACGAATTTCTAAGTTGAAAAGATGGAAAGACGCTAAAGGACTGGTCCCACGAGATCGAGCGGATTTCACGAGGGCCCGGCTTCAAGTTATATAGTATAAGTCCATCCCGATATCGACGCCCGCTGGCCGCCACTCGGGACCGGCGCAGCACCTCCACAATGATCAATTCTCGCAAGTTCCCGTAAGCTGTCCAATCACGAGCGTCTGGCCATCGCCACGAGAACGCTTAAATCGTCGCTTGGGAGGCAGAAAGTGCGAACTTTGGTCAGATGGAAGGTGTCGGCTCCACACGCATCTTTGCTAGCTTTTTCTGCCTAGAAGGAAGAAGCAAGAAACAAGTTGATAAAGTCCTGGTAAGCGAATCCGCCGCAGGATGCATGTGCAGGGGTGTCCCGCAGCAAACAATGAGAACAAAGAGGTGATGGTATCGATCTCCAGAATTTAAGCGAACGATCGATTCAGGGGTAATTCATGAATTCGGACTTTGGTAAATTCCTCAAGGCAGACGCTCCCTTGTGTCGGTGATATCCCGGATATTCCGTCAAATGCTTGTCGCTGACGAAAGGGACCTTGGTCGTGACCTGCACTGCCTCAACCGAGAAGGTGAGGGTGTTGCATTTCAGCTTTGGGGGCCGCCAAGACGCCTAGCTAAGCAAGACAGGAAGTCGTTGGTTGGAGAATTGGTGGATGGAAGTCACACCCCTTAATCAAGTAGAAAAAGAAAGTTGAGCATGCAGGGGCCGAAACTTAAGATTCAACCGGTTTATTGAAGCGATTGCTTTCAACAGCTCACCAACTTTAAGGGGATGAGGAGGCGGCGAAATGTCGAGTGAGAAATTGGTAAGCCAAAAAGGGTAAATGCCAATCCAAGAAATGACCTTTTCGTTCTCTGTTAAATCCAAGTCCTACATGCTCCCTTGACTACTTCACAAGCCCAACTATACGTCGCAGGTTGGTTATACTTTGCTTCCTGATCAACTACTCTCCAGACTTCGAGTTTCCCCTCTAGCCCAACTGTTGGCCTAGGCACCGTATGCAGTCAAGTTGAAAGAAAGAATAGGAGATGGCTTTCGAAGACTGAAGAGATAGTCGGGACACCACTACAGCAGTTCGACTTCTATTCCTGTAGCAGCCTCTTGAAAGACTCAGCCGGTGTAATCTTCGGAGTAAAGATGTCGAATATTTCTCGGCTTGTCGTGGACGTGCTGCATTGTCCTGCCCAAGCCGTCTCCACAGCGTACTTGACCGACCGAATGACGCTCTTTGAATGCTGAGATTGCGCCGCCATGTCTTCCACAAAGGACATGTCCTTGAAGTGAACTTCCTCAACTCTTGTGCCGATTGACTTCTCAACCATTTCCACAATTTGGCGTCCCGTGACGTCTTCAGGCCCGTTCAAAACAAACTTAGCCCTGTCGTGCGGCTTCACATCCTCGGCAATCAGAAGGTGAGCCGCCAGACATCCCACCTCGAAGGGATCAATGATACCGACCGCCGCGTCTTCGGAGGCAATCAGCTTCAGCGCATGCTGCTTTCCCGTCTTGCGGAATGACTTGACTAGCTCCGCTGCGGTATGAAGGTAGAGGGGCGAGAAGACATTGGGCTGTAGCGAGGTCCACCGAAGACGATGAAACTCCGGCGAGCTCAGCATGGACTCGATTGCCCAATGAGCTCTTGGGTAGTACGCAGGACAGTCCGGCCGTACGTTTGAGGCAGTTGTCGAGATTCGCACCACGTATTCCACACCGGCGTTGAGAGCAGCGACGTGAAAAGTTGACTCTTCGGAGAATTGGGTGGGTTCGTTGTGGGCGGCAATGAAAGCTCTCACAACGTTGTGTTGGCGCAGCCAATCCACGGTGATATCCACCCAGTTTTGTTCAAGCACTTCAACATTAGGTAGCTGAGTGAACTTCTGCGCGACAGCTCCGCTGAACGATCGAGTGAGAGCAAGGACTCTATGGTTGGAGAAGGTGGTGTTGGTTTGGAGAAGTTCTGACAGGGTTTCGACAACACCGCAGCCGGTGTTACCGGTGGCGCCAACGACAAGAATTGTTGGTATCATGACTTGAAATGCTTTAGTAAAAGAAAGAGTGTGGCTAATACACGGCTGGTGAAAGTCTGATTGGGCGGGTTGATCATGACATTTAACATGTTGTGCAGCGTGCCTGATTTTATCCTCGCCTGGACCTGAAGACGTTTTGTCGTAAGCAATCAAACTCACGAAGTCTATGGTGTCCTCATCTCTGAAGACCAGTCGCGTAACGTTATGTGTAGAGTGAATATACAGTTGGCCTGAGTGACGATTACAAATGCAGGCGGCGCTCCGCCAGATCAGTTCCACCGTATGGAGGCCGAAGTGGAGGTGCAAGATGCGGACTTTGGTAATCCATCAAAAATCGTCTTCATTTCGCCAAAAAAAAAAAAAAAAATCTCTGTACGTTGATTTCTTGATTAGTCGTCGAAAAACGTTTCTTCAATCCACACGTGCACATTTGAGACGACCCGCCAGTGAAGGTGCAATACATCGCATGTGGCACCCGTCTCCGTCCTAATAAGCGTCTCTTTCGTCCACTCTACTGTGTCTCAAAGCCTTAAAGCCCGTTTCTCACAGTCTTCCACATCTACGTAGGACCAACGCACAAGATAGAACAGGCTTGCCCGTCAAACAAATCAAATTTGGCTCTGGGGATGCACATGCAGGGGTTCGAAGCACTGTGATTGGGCACATCCTCTTTTCACTTGTTCCGAGGCATTCCCGCGCGTTATGGAGATTGGCTGGCGCTTCTGTTGGAAAGAAGGTCACGAGTGGCTCTGCGGGCGAATGAGGGAAATGCGCGGTGGGTAAGCAAGTGAGCCGCAAGGCTCCCGTCCCGTGTCACATCACACGATATTTCACTCCCGAATTCTGTCGGCATTCTTGACGCTAAATTGTCACCGATTCATCTGGTATCCCGGGACCCATTACTCTGAGAATCAAAAGTCTCTTTCCAATGGAGAGTATCGACGACGTTGTAGATCGCGCAAGACAGGCTCTGGAGGGAGTGCCTGACGACGACGAGGATCGATGGATGAAGCTAGCAGAGTTTGGAGGCCGGCTTGACTGGGCCTGGAACCAAACCAAGTCCATGCAGTATCTTGAGGAAGCTATTGGGGTTTCTGAAACTGTGGTAAAGATTACGGCGCAAAAGGGCCTGGTGGCAAACCAGGCAGACTTCTTAGCCACATTGGACGCACTCTGGTTGGACAAGTATGGCGAAACCCAAGACATCACAGATCTTGACAAAGCTATCCGGGTTGCTAAGCAAGCGGCGGAGTTGACGCCGGAAGATGACGAATACAAAGCCGGCCGACTTAGTGAACTCTCCCATCGAATTCATACAAAATATAAGCTATTTGGCCGGTTGTCGGACTTGCAGGAAGCGATCCAAGCCGCGCACCAGGCTCTAGAGGCTTCACCGGGCACACACAATGAAGCCACCCGCGCTGGATGGCGGAGTGACCTGGCATTCCTTGTTACGGCAAGATTTCGACACACTGGCGAGTCCAAAGACTTGGAAGATGGGGTCCGCTACGCCAGAGAGGCGGTCGAAGCTACACCTGCCGACCATCACGAGAGGTCGAATAGGCTGAACAACCTTGGGCACGTTTTGTACTCCAAATACGTATACACAGACATGCGCGACTGCCTGGAAGAGGCCATTGATTTGGCGAAAGATGCTATTGAGACATTTACTGCAACTTTGCCTCCGGACCATCCCAGTGGACTTGATCGGCACTTTAACCTGGCTGTCCGCCTCGGAGCTAGATACTCGCAGACAACTTCTGATGAAGATATCGAAGAAGCAATACGAATAAGCCAAAGTGTTTTATCTTTGACCCCGGAAGGAAGCCTGGAGTTACCCGCCCGTCTGAACCTACTCGGGAGCTTGCTAGAAGACCGATACAGAGCCACCCTCGAAAGGAAGGACCTGGATGAGGCAATTAAGATTGCCATGAAAGGTCTCGATGTAACCTCAAATGATAGTCTCGACCGGGCTACGTTTTTTAGGAACCTTGCCTTTCGTTTTGGCGAGAAGTTTCTGTTCTCAAATTCACTTGATGATCTGGATTCGGCCATACATGCGGCAAGAAAGGCCCTTGAGATCATTCCCCGAGACGTACCAGAGCGACTAAGTGTGTTGAGTAATCTTGGGGCTTTACTCGGAAAGCGCTACTCCCAGACTCTGGACGCAGGTGAACTGGACGAAGCTATCGGATTTGCCAGAGAAGCTCACGATGCATTTACGGGGCAACACATCCGCATCAGGGACAAGATCTCCCGCATCATTGTCCTTCACGATCTTCTTGATAAGAAGTACTCCCGCACCGGAGCTATATCTGACCTGGAAACTGTTATCCTTGCGGCAAAGGAAGCTGTCAGCATTACACCGAAAGGCCACGAACAGCGTCCCGAACTCCTGGATACCCTCAGTCATCATCTTGACCACAAGTATTTCTACACCAGGACTACCGATGATCTACATGAATGTATTCGATTCACGCGAGAAGCCCTTGCTGCAACCTCGGAATCTAATCCACATTGGGCGGCCCGCTGTCATAACTTGGGCCTTCGACTAGGCGAGAACTACTCCGCCATCGGAAAGCGTGCAGCATCAGACCTAGCTGAAGCAATTCTAATGAGTCGAAAGGCCGTCAAAGCAACACACGAGGAACACCCAATGCGTCCAGACTATCTGAATGGTCTCAGTCTAAACCTCGGACGGCAATATTATGAGAACGGCCGGAGGGCGGATCTTGACGAAGCCATCAAGTATGCGAAACAAGTCATGAAGGTCGCACCATCAAATCATCCAGACCGCGGTTACTTTCTCATCAATCTAAGCAACCGCATCGGTGATAGATTCACTCATACCGGCGATGAAGACGATTTGACAGAGGCCACTCAACTTGCGCAAGAGGCTCTTGAGGCTACTACCAAAAACAGTCCTCGGCTATCGATAAGAATGAACAACTTGGGACTTCGTCTGAGAGATAGATATCTGAGGACTGGCGAAACGAAAGATCTTGATAGGTCTGTTGAGCTAGCAAGGAAAGCAACAGAAGCCACTTCTACGGGAACGAGGACACCGGAACGTACCGACCAGCAGTTTAATCTAGCAATCCGGCTTGGCGATCGATATCATCGAACAGGAGAGGAAACAGACTTGACAGAAGCTATTGAACTTGCTAAAGAAGCCGTTCAATCTACGCCTGAAGGTCACCCAGCTCAGGGTACTCGTCTCAATGCGCTAGCAAGTCTGCTGGGCGACAAATACGCCCGCTCACACGTACTCTCACATTTGGACGACTCCGTCGCATTCGCAAGGAAGGCCACGCTAGTAGGCGCACACGAACACTTTGCAAGACGTGCGGAGTACTTGAACAACCTTGGAAATCGGCTTTCTGACAGATACTCTCATTCTGGGGCGCTGAATGATCTCGAAGAAGCTATCAAGTTCCTTGATGAGGCGGTCAAAGCGGTTCCGTCTACTCATCCTGACAGAGCTGACTATCTCAACAACCTTGGAAACGCTCTGAGTGATAGATATGAGCGCAAGGGGTCAACAGCAGATCTTGATAGAGCCATCATTGTGTCCCAAGCGGCTTTGGCAGCACTTGTTCCTCAAGATAACCCCAACCGAGGACCGATCTTGAGCACCATTGGAAACAGACTGATCGATCGATACTCTGGAGAAAACCACCCGAAACGTGGACAGATCGAAGATCTCAATATGGCAATCAGTCAGATCAACGAAGCTGTGCAGGTCACGCCTCCTGGCCGTCCCGACCGGGTCAAGTATCTGAGCAACCGGGGAAAGTTCTATGGTCTCAAATATCGACATCTTGAGATGAAACATTTGGACGACCTTGAGTTGGGTATTAGCGCTGCTAAGCAAGCGGTAGATGCTTGCCCTGGGGACCATCCTGACCGAGGTGCGGCAACCTTCAACCTTGGGCGCTTGCTCTGGGACAGATACTCCAAAGTCGGAGAGCCAGGTGACTTGCAAAATGCCAGAGAAAAATTTGCGTTGACTTTGGGTCATAAGCAAGCCCCAATCAGCTTGCGCATAGATGCCGGCCGTCAGTTTCTACTGACTCCAGATGTCTTGAACGATACACAGCAAGCCTACAACATAGCGAAGCAAACCATTTCACTGGTCCCGGTGTCAGCACCGCTGTCATTGCGCCCAGCCGATAAACAGTATCTCCTTACTCAGGCTGTCGGCTTAGCTTCAGATGCTGCAGCAATTGCGTTAGAGGCTGGCGAAGGCCCGGCTGAGGCCCTCAAATTGCTTGAGACTGGCCGAGGCATCATCGCCGGTTCACTGCAGAAGATCCGGGCAGACACATCGGAGCTACACCGCTCGCATCCAAAGCTGGCCCAGGCTTTCGACCAACTCCGGAATCTTATGGATTCATCTGATGCGAGTTATGGTGATCCCAACAAGTCGTCCATCGAGGCCGACACCCGTCACCTTGCCACAGCTCGAATGGAAAATCTGCTCACGAAAATCCAGCAGCATCCTGGTTTTGAAGGGTTCCTCGGCACCATGTCTGACAACCAGATGCTTCAAGCGGGTTCTCGAGGCCCCATTATTGTTGTCAACGTTAGTCGATTTAGGTGCGATGCTATCATTGTCGAAGAATGTGGCATACGAGCTTTACCGTTAAACGACGTTACCTACCAAATCATCGAGTCAAAGGCTCGCGAAGTCAGGTATCCCTACACTCTAATCTGGCTTTGGGATGTCATTGTAGGACCTGTTCTTGAGTCCTTGGGCTTCTCGAGCACGCCGCAGGCGGGAAAACCTTGGCCGCATGTTTGGTGGATTCCGACCGGCCCGCTGGTTGGGTTTCCTCTTCATGCTGCTGGTCACCACTTTGATGGTCAAGAACGAACAGCGCTTGACAGGGTGATATCATCCTACAGTACATCCGTTCAAGCCATTGTTCATGCTAGGAAGTCGACGAACCACAGCTCTGTCAAACAGAATGACGCAGCAGACGCAGCACAAGAGGAAAGCAAAGGCAATTCTGGCCCAGAATTCGTCCTTGTTTCCATGCCGACCACGCCGGACATGAGATCACTGAAGCATGCTGCAAGCGAAATTGATGCTGTGAAGGAGGGCTGCAAGTTCAGAGGAATCAGCTGCACCCAAACGGCTGGAAAGCATAAAAATGTACTTGCTGCGTTGACCAGTGGTTGTAAGGTATTCCACTTTGCTGGACACGGCGACACGCACTCCATCGACCCTCTACAGAGTCGCTTGCTATTGGAAGACTGGAAAAGTCAATCTCTGACAGCTGGTAGTCTTTTGGAGATAAATCTCAAAGAGAAGGCTCCATTTTTGGCATACTTATCGGCGTGTGGAACCAGTCAGATCCTTGACGATAGGTCTGTCGACGAAAGCATTCACTTGGCTGGCGCCTTTCAGCTTGCTGGCTTCCGACATGTAATTGGGACGTTGTGGGAAGTTGACGACGGCTTGTGTGTGGATACGGCAAAGTTGACTTACGAGGGGTTGTGGGAGGAGGGCATGACTGACGATTCCGTGTGCCGGAGCCTTCATCACACGATTCGGCATCTTCGCGATAACTGGGTTCATAACCATCAAATGCGCAACAGGCCACAAACAAGCTGCTCGCGCGTGGGGGAAGAGATGGCAACTCACCTTGAAGAGGATACGGGACGAGAAGCACCTGTGAGCTTGGATGGAACAAATCTTACAAGGGATATCAGGAGGTCTGAAGTCACGGGGCCATTGTGGGTTCCTTATGTTCACTTTGGCCCTTGAAAACAATGTCGAAGTTGCTAGTCATGCTTCCAAAATACAAATGCAAAAGACCCTTTTTCTAATCCGACGCCTGCCCATATGGTTCAATCCTTAAGTCCGGCCCATGTCCAACGTATGCAGTAGCGCCAGCCAGTATTCGATCATTCTCAATGTGCAATCTCTTTTCCTGGCCTATAAATACGGTGACCACAGCGAAGCCGTCTTTGCTCGTCCACAGGGGAAATGTAGCTCTCGATTCCGACTTGGTTTTCGATTCGGGTTGGAGAGTCTTCTTCGTAGCAGGGCCTACATATGTCTATTGGCCGAACTGTCAATACCAATACTGAAGGGATGGAGAGGCAGAAGTTGAACAACGTACGGTTTGGCTCAAGCCAATTCCCCCACCGGTAGTTGATAGATTAACCTCAAACCCCGTGAGCATCCGGCAAGGACGATGCTTGGAGACGACGACGGTGATCTCCTCGTCATGTTGGTTTACAACCCACACGCAAGCTGGTACTCCTTTCAGTTTCCTTAACAAGGCTCCGAAGGACCCCTGGATGCCTTGTCAGCGGTTCGCCAGTCCGCCTGACGCATAAGCTGGAAGAAGATGGTGTGTTCTCTTGCCTTGGGAACGGGGCCCCCTGGGACGGAAGCCGGGATGTCACCCCCCCACCAAGCTTCTTCTTGTGAAACTTGGTTCTCGGGGCCGGGAAGATCGCAGCCGTCGACGGGTAGATCCGTTGTGTGGAGAAAGACGTTCTCCTGTGGTACGGGCAAAGCTTTCAGTATTTCCATGTTGAAGACTTCGAGACGACCCAACACCAGAACGAAATACTAAGTGGAAATTTAGGTGACTATTGAAAGTGAGGGAGATATTTTGTGCGATGGTAAAAATTTTCGATCACCCAGAAAGGTCTCATTAAGCAGTATGGAACGGTGGCGAAGGTCAAAAGGGCGGCATGGAACCTCAATAGCAGAGGCGGAGCACTTTGCCACGTATCATGCAGGTCGCCGTTATTGCGACCGCAATGGCTAAGTGGGCTCATGTGATAGAATCCCGAGCAGCATCTCAATTGGTGTGGAACATGAAGTGCGGGTCGGCATTAGCTGATGGAAGGATCAGAACCTGGAGAAGGCGACACCTATCAACATCACTGATGCAGTACTGCACAAAATCGTGACATCAATCATCGAACTAAGGGGTGCTTATAATTCAGGTCTACGACGACTACTCCCACTTTAAGAGACGACCCATGTAAGCTGCTTGTGTGATTCTGGAAAAGTTGGTGCACGGTTTAGTTGTGATTCAGCTCGAAAGAGACTACACGCATGCCAAACTCGACATAAGTCTGTTGAGTTCTGACATCTCTGGTAGAATTCGAGCCGACATCGTCGATGAACTCACTGAGGCTTGGCGCATCAAGTTCTCGAGCACCCCTGTCCGCACCCTTGGCCGCACCAGGGCCGGTCTCAAGACATCGAAGATCCATGTCGAGTCGACTGGGTGTTACCACAACAACAATGTTCTCAAAAAGTCTGCCGCCGTTCTTTGGCACGCTCCCGGGCCAATCAACCTGAGACCCTTGAAGGGTCCCGAATATCATGTCCAACTCGCCAAAGGTGTACTCCTCATTGGGACGAAGTTCTCGGCCACTTGGTGTTGCAGAAGTCAGCATCATAACAGATCCAGCGCAAATTTCGAAAATCGTGGCAAGCACTGTTGTTTGGCCATTGTTGCGGAGTTTGATGAATATCCTGTCCCCTTCGGTGATTGCGAGGCCTCCTTCTTGGCCACTGGTGTCCGGTTGGCCATATCTGACTCTGCCGACCTGCACACCGACTTGGTGCGACAATGAAGTCGGCTCGACTTGCCGAGCGAGCGAGAGAAGGTGTCTCGACCGCGCCATGGACTCCAGTCTGTCAACAATCTCGGAGACACATCGGGTATCAACGCGATCCCCTGTCACCTGCCAGCGGCCCAGGAGAGATGATTCGCCTGACTCGTGGCTCCAGAGCTCGACTTCCGAATCCTTGCTTTTGATTGTGGCGAATGGGGACGTGTCGTTGTCTTCAGCTTTGCAGAGAAAAGGAGACCCGTCGATGCGGCCATTTAACTGCTTCGAGGCCTTCCTCAGACGAATTGCGACCGTTAAACTGCCAATTTTCTTCCTTGGGAAAGCTCTCATGCCAGATCTAGCATGCTTTTCAACACGACCGATGAGGTCCCAGTCTTTCAGAACGACCCGCGACTTCACAGGTCCAACCATATCAACAGTGACCTCGACAATCTGGCGATTCGAGTCAAATCGCTCGTCAAGACCCGGCAAGACGGCATAAGTGTCTCCGGCCTCAACACCGTGAAGTCTTCCGCCCTCCAAGACAGGACCATTCTCTCGATCGAATGAGAAAGGAATTGCGCCACTAAGACTCGCTTTCTCAAGACTAAAGGTGAACCGCGTGTCATCTCCTTCTATTTGTGGAAATTGCTGAGGACAGGTGGCTTTGATGCGGTCTCGAACGCTGCGCATAACGCTACGCCAGCAACCTATGGACGGATTGCCGTACGCATCTCGTCGGAGCAACACACGCTCGAGGGCTTCAGTAAGCACACTTCGCTGCTCCTCGCCAAAGGGCTGTTCGTAGGCGCTCTCAGTCTGCGCTGACGCTGCAATCGTCAGAAGTCGAGGGTTTCTTTCGTGATGACCGCCTCCGTCGAGCGTGCCATCTCCCAGCATATTCTGAATGTGTACAAACACTTCATCATAAACTTGCGGGTCAACTGTCTTGACAGTGGCCTTGAGTCGGGCCATTCGCGCTGCATGACAACAGTCCAATATTAGGGTGACGTTCTCGGTCTTGTCGGTGATTCGACGCAGATATTGTGACAGCTCCACGTCCGTAATTCCCCTGAAGTCACCTTTGGTGGTGTCCGAAAAGTCATATGGGATTAGAAATTGGACCGGTCGAATGGCGTTGACCTCGCCTGTCTTCTCTACAAGGCCTCCGTGGCCTGAGAAGTAGACCACGACAGCATCGGTTGCGTTCGTGGTCTTGATGATACCCTCCAAGTGGTCCAGAATTTGAGCTCTAGTCGCGTTTTGTACAGTTGTGCAGGAAAATTGGTAAGCGTCGAGTATTGTTTTCATGGTTTCCAAGTCTCGGGCGGGGGCCTTGAGTCCTGCCACGGGACAGCCGATCAGGAGCGCCCGCTTGTGGCCGCCATTCGAGGTCGCCTCTGACATGATTGAGTCGTAAGTTACGTGCAAATGCAGATGACAGAAGTGTTTTCAGATGACTGTCTTGTAAAGAATGACAAGCACAGACGCAACTGCGAGAATTATTCTCGGGAGCGCGGAATCCTACGAGGGGCTCCTGGCCAACAACATGCGGCCACATGCCCCACCGTATCGGGCATCATTGCATCAAGCCACCAAGATGTCAGCATGCATCTGTCACCTTTTGAATTGAATCGCATGATTGAAGTAACTTTCACCTCCGTGAAGAGCACTGATGCTGAGGCGAATCTAGGAACTTCTTTCCGAGCATGAAATGCGAATCGGGTCGAGAGCATTGACTTGCTGCCGGCTTTGGTGTTATGATTTTGGAGACTGCGCCGAGAAATGAAATTTAACCTGATCAATACGTCCAAATGGATTGATAATATCATAGTTTTCTTGCTCAAAGGACGCTGATACAAAGCAGACTTGTCACTTGGTCATGGATTCTCAAATGCCAACCAACATAGCTCTTCCAGGGTTCCCGGCTGACTAACGGTAGCCGGCCAAATACGGGTAGGGATGTAGTATCAACGACTCCAACACGGATATGATAAGCCGGCCCGGGTGAATCTGCCGTTTGTTATCTCACTTTGGTATCTCATTCCCCCGCCTTGCAATCATCATCATACATGTAGACTTGAGAATGACAACCAGAATATCCCACAAGAAGAGTAGATTTGGATGCACACTTTGCAAAACTAGACGGGTAAGCCTATACCTTGAGCTAAAGGTTTCATGCAGCTTATTATTGGGGAAGATTAAATGTGACCAACAGAAACCTGGCTGCGTCCGATGCGAGGAATATGGCTCGAATTGTCCTGGATACCCGTTGAACGTGCGATGGGCTCCAGCCAACCAACTTCAAGCGAAAAGATCAGCTCCGCCAAGAAGTCCGGGATGGATTGATGACAGCAATAAAAGACCCAAACACACTTTGAGCGTCCCGCCTGCCGACACATCAGGCGTTTTGCCTCCCGATGGATCCAGTGGTAGTCGGAGGTTTGGGGACAGCCATCCAGATCTGAGCCTTTCACTCCTTAAAGACTTGGAATCAGTTTTACTACCTGCTGATGGTTCGCTTGAGTCTCAAAGCCCAGCATGGCTATCTTATGAAGAAACAGTAAATCATGTGGGAAGCTCATACCATCAAGTTTCGACGTCTTTCTCTCCATTCGAGTTTCCGGACTTAAACTACACAGGCAGTCTAGATCACACGTCTGTGGTGGCCATGGATGAAGATCTGTCAAGTGGCCATTGGCGTTCAAGACCCGGCGATCTTGTCCAAAACACAGACAGTGTTTCTCAGATTCCGCTAGGTTGGCCCCGCAGACTCACCAACCTTCCCACGGCTCTGTCAGACTATTTCATGCAAGAAGTCATACCGCTTTATTGTACGTGGGATAGTAAGCATAACTACATGCGGGTCCTGATGGAGAGCTCTTGGCAATCGTCGGAAGTTCTCTTCCATACAATGCAAAGTATGGCCGCCGCCTGCTTAGCGAAAAGCTTCCCTGAACTCGGTTCTGTCGCTATTAGGGAGAGAGGTTTCGCTCTTCAAGGCTTCGATACTGAGTACGAATCGTCTCCTTGGCATCAGAAAGACACCATTCTTATGGCTGGTGTGTTGCTGGGGCACACTGCAAGCTGGCATAACCCTTCAGACCTAGAGTTGGAGAAGTTCACAATCACCCAGAAAACGCTCCGAAACTGGGTGCCAGATTCAAAGACGGCGATCACATTCCGTTTCTTCAAGTCTGCAGTGGAATACTGGGAGTTGCTTCTATCCTTCTTCGCCGAAACCTGCTCAACTACAGATCATGCGTCTGGATTCATAGGTCCTCCGCAAACGGTTGAAAATCTTCCCCACCCGTTCACAGGAATATCCGATGAGACGATGAGCTTGCTAGCAGGCGTGGGAAGACTGATTTATAACCACCGGAAGATGCGGTCATTGCATGCATTCATCATAGAAGAACTTCTCGATTCTTTGAGAAAGGATGTCCAACAGGCTCGTCGCATTGAACGGAGGCTGCTAGCTTACAAAGCACCCAACATCTCCGAAATGGTCGACCCTGAAGATCCGCGAACCACTTTGGCTCATCTGTCTAGGTTAGACGAGGCCTATATCTGTTCAGGGCTGCTGCAGTTATATCGCGTCTTCCCGGATTTATTGTCTGACAGATATAACCCATGGGATTCTGTGTCACTCTACGACGCTCGACCACCCTGCAAAACACCCACGGAGCCAGAGAGAAACGCATGGTTGACGAGCTTAGCCATGTACACACTTGATCTGATCCGAGAAATTCCGTTCGAGTCCCGAACTCGCTGTGTTCAGCCCTTCATCTTCGTGGCTGTTGCCGGCGAGCTTCGTATTGAAACTCGAGCCGTCGTATCAATGGACACTGATAACGAAGAGGCCCGGTCTCATGGGAATGACGCAATAAGAATAGCAACCGCACGGAACTTCATCACAGGAAGACTTTCGGCGTATCGTGATGTTCTGCCTTTGCGAAAGGTGAAGAACATCTCGGAACTAGTACAACATACTTGGGCAGCGCTAGATTCGGGGAAGGAGAATGTGTATTGGTTGGACGTCTGTGTGGAGAAAAGACTGAGTACCCTCTTTGGATAGATAACCCATACCTAAACAACATGCTGTCTGGTTTAACATGTCCCACATTCACACTTCCTACTAGTTCGACTCTCTTGCTAACGAAACCCATCTATCAAGTGCCTTCTCGAGGGTCAAGGTTTGCTCAAATCTGGTCTCTGTGAGCAAAAATGCCTTCGGAAGCCATTCAGGCACACCTTCGCCAGCAATCATCTTCACAAGTGCCTCGCCTGATAGCCAAGCCTTGTCCATACCGTATCCGTTATATCCTCCGCAAATCCACTCAGCGTCGCTACCCTCACGACCTGAGGCGGACCCAGGGATCTTTCCGATCAAGGGCAACCCATCCGATGTATGACATTGAAGTCCGGTCCACATCCCAAGAATCTCGGGTTCTTCTCCTTCAGGCCATCCCTTGAAAAAGTACTTCGGAAGGAACCTCGCCAGATCCTCCATAGCCTGGCCGGGCACCGATGTATCATCAGATGAGAGTGTGCCGAAAATGCTTGAGCTTCCCCCTCCAACCCATATGTCTCTCGTCAACCCATTCTGCTGCAGGTAGTACAGGCCGCCATCATACACTCCTGTGCTATGATCCAATGTGGGTTTGTTAAGCAAGCTCCATGAGGCGCTGTTCCCGACGTTCTCCAGATGCGTTCCGGCTTTCTGGACTGACATCGCGCCTCTGTAAGGGTACATCTTGCCCCTTAGAGGCTGAAGAAGATGCGAGGCGTTGGCATTGGTGCAGTGAATGATCTGTTTTGCGTGCACAACCCCTCGAGGAGTTGTAATCTCGTACTGATATGCCGAATTGGTTGTCCCATCTGGAGGAGAGGGAGATTGGGCAATGGTGATGACTGGAGTGTTCGTTTCTATAGACAGTCGATTGGAGTATTGGCCCAGAAGTCTTTCGAAAATTCCAGTGATCAATCGATATGGCCAAACGGCACCTGCTTTGTGAACGATCGTGCCAAATCCAACCTTGACATTCCATTCCTGAGAAAACAAAATTCATCAGTCTCAGTGATCGCAAATACTGACTAAGTGTGAAAGACGAACCTTGACTAAATCCTTCTGCTCGAAAACCTTATGAAGATGCTTGTGTTCTGGAAACGCTTCACGGAAATCTTCCAACGAGCTCAGCGATTCGAGCCATGCAGACTCAGTCTCAGGCACCATAACTTTGACTAGATCCCGAATCTCGCTGTCTGTCTGGATCTCCGGTCCCATATCTTTTACCATATCCATCACGCGGCCAATGTTCATGAGACTGAATTGACCCATCTCTATCGCAGTCGCTTTGCCGAAGCATTCGACCAGACTGGCGAACGTGTGACCGACGGGACTGACGAGCTGGCCCCCATTGCGACCCGTGGCACCGCTGCAAAGATTGCGGGCTTCCAGGACGACAACTCGGCTTGGAGTATCACCAGAGCCTAAGATGCTGCTTTCCAATAGGCTCTTTGTGACACTGCACCCAGTTATCCCCGAGCCTATGACAACAAAGTCGGCGTAGCGAGGAAGATTGGGGGACTGAACGGTTGCCAATGTGGGATGGGGGGGCTCTTGCCAGAGTGAGATCGATGGGTTAGGCCTGGGAAGTAGAGGGTCGGCCAGAAGACACGCGCTCAGTTTCTCAATAAAGTATTTCGGCAATGAGCCTGCTGGTTGGAGGCTTTTGGCGACAGCCATGAGCCGGTCCTTCGCCTTCCGAGTTCTCGCATCATCCATGTTGTATTTTTGACTGGCTCAGCGGCGACTCTTGATACAGCAAAGAATAAAAACAAACTTTGATCGGAATCAAACAGATAATGAATTTTGTAGAACCCATTGCCGACGCATCTTTTTAATAATTTTTATCGGTGTTTGCCAGCACGCTGACTTGTCTTCCGACTTGCACGTAACATTTCCCCTCCTCAGCAAGTTGTCCAATCCAAGTCGACTGCCGTCAAATGTTCCTGAAATCATTGCAGACTCAGCATTCTCAAATTCATTGGCAGTCACACTCCGAGCTTGTGCCAAGTGAGTTGCTTTCCATAAGAGGTGGGCGAATACGATCTGAGCCGTGGTTAATCGGCTATCCCAACTAGGAAATCGAATACGATCTAATCTTCAGGGGTCGTCAGCATCCAACTGGTCAACTTAGGTCTCCACTCCCGATGCTCATGGACCCCTACGTCTTGGTACTGTGTTATCGCATTCTACCAGAGGCCACGCCAGATAAAGGTGCCATGATGATACCGGCCGATATGTTATCTTAGCTGTTGTGCATAGCTCGGTTGGTGCTGTCATGGGGTACGACTTGAGATAGGAAAGCTCATCCGATAGACGATATCACAGATTCTGACTGTGGAAACGACCGGTACTTCTTCTAGGGCCTGACTTCTCTCATAAGTTGGTCATTGCCACCATCGCAACAGGTCTTATCTAAAACCTGACAGTCGCATCGCTTGTAAATCCCCTCTCAAACATCTGAATTACATGTCAGCCTTTTCCATTTTCTCTTTTTGATAATCATATGCCAGTGGGCCTCCTCGCCAAATCCATCCACGGCAATGGCAGAACCGGCAGTGAAAGACACCATCGCAGATGACAGCTCATCTGCCCGCCTGGGCGAGACCTCCGAGGCCACGATTCCTCAAACCCAGCGGGGTCTATCTCCACGCCATGTTCAGCTCATGACAATTGCCGGAGGCATTGGCGTCGGCCTCTTCGTGGGCGTGGGCGGCGTCCTGTCCAAGGCGGGACCCCTACCTCTCATTATCGGGTACATAATCTACGGCATGGGCTTTATATGGCCCACCACCCTGAACGTTGCTGAGATGGTGGCTTGGCTGCCGATCAGAGGCTCAATCTACGAGCTTGCCGCTCGTTTCGTGGATCCCGCACTCGGCTTCGCTATGGGATGGACCTATTTCTTCGCCGGCGCTATGCTTGTTTGCACGGAATACTCAGCGGTCGCCACAGTCATGGGTTATTGGAACGTCGATGTCAACCCAGCAGTGTGGATTGCCATGGTTCTGGCAGTATGCTACTTCCTCAACATGGCAGCTGTCAAGTAAGTGCAGGCCGGTGAAAGCTTACACGGGAAACTCTCTTTGCTAATTAGCTTTACAGATGGTTCGGCGAAAGTGAGTTTATCATGGGCTCAACTAAGGTCCTTCTGCTTCTCGGCCTTATGATGGCGACCTTCATAACCATGGTGGGCGGCAATCCCAAGCACGATGCCTATGGCTTTCGGAATTGGTCTAATGGAGACTTTGTGCACTCTTACTACGCAGATGGGGCCACTGGTGTTTTTCTCAGCGTCTGCATCTCAGTGCGCTACGCTGCTTTCACGATCGGTGGCCCAGATACCATATCTCTCGCAGCTGGAGAAATTCAGAACCCGCGAAAGACCATTCCGCGAGTCTCCAAGATGATCATCAATCGCATCCTGTTCTTCTACATTTTTGGTATCCTTGCGGTTGGCATAATTTGCAATTCGCGCGATGAACGCCTTCTAGGCGCAATCGATTCCGGAGATGCTGGAGCCGCTGCGTCGCCATGGGTTTTGGGACTCCTCAGTCATGGTATCTCAGGGTTTCTACCAGGACTGATCAACTTTCTCATCTTACTTTCGGGATGGTCCTGTGGAAACGCCTTTCTCTACTCATCCAGCCGTACCCTCTATTCTCTTGCTCAGGATGGACAAGCACCCAAGATCTTTCTGAGATGCACCAAGAGTGGAGTACCATGGGTCTGTGTGACAGCAGTCACCCTCATCTCTCTTCTGTCATTTTTGGTAGCGTCGAACGAAGCGAGTGAGGTATTCTCTTGGTTCTTGGAGTTGACCACCGTCTCACTGGTCGTCAATTTCACCTGCATGTCCTGGGTCTTTGTTGGTTGGCGCCGAGCTTTGAAAGCCCAGGGAATTCGCCAAGTCAGCACAAGCAAGAGGAGTTGGCTGGCCTCATTACTTGACAGAGACAACAGCGCCGAACCGGCCACGCAGATGGAGACAGTTATCTTCCCCTACATTGCACCCGGTGCTTCCTGGACTCCCTATCTGTGCATGGTGCTAGGGACAATTATTCCTTTGTTCATTGGCTTCGACATATTCTCCCCGTGGTCTACGAAAAGGTTCATTACAAGCTATTTTGGTCTTGGTTGGTTTGTTGGCATGTTCGTGTTTTGGAAGATATACAAGCGCACAAGCTTTGTTGATCCCGGATCTGTGGACATTTATGCCGATGGACGAAAACAAGCGGTAGATGATGAGTGCCGCCTCTGGGAAGAAAGTCTGCGGGAGGATCATCGTCACGAAGGACTTACGAAGAAGAACGTAGTGCTGAGAACATGGGACAAGGTTTGGGGAGATTACTAAGGAAGTTTTAAAGAGTTCCGCTATACGGGCATTGTCCCCGATGACTTCAATTAGCTCTTCAATTAGAGGGGAAGAGATAATAATAACGATAGTAGACGATGATAGTGCCGATAATAGCGACGACGAAATTGAGTATAAGAAACGCATCAAGATTCCACATTGTTCTGCAACATCGTCCCAGCCTGTGACCTCAATATGTACCTACATGTTTCCAGATGAGAGCAGCAGACTGGACGTATGACTGAGACCTTTGAGCATAGACATGCATTGATAAGTTAAGAGTTCTTCCTTTTATGCAACAAGCTAGTAATAGGGCATGCTATCCAAGCCCGGAGACCAACTGGTACGCGGCACAACAAATTACGCGGGGCATCCTCCGCCGTTGTACGCAGTGCAAACAGCCCTTAATCTCTCGTTCGGCTGGTCAATACCCTGGAACGTGTTCTTGCACTGCTCATCGGTCCACGCGGCGCTTGTCTTGCACTGTTCAAAGAGATCTCTTAGCACTGACACATTTTTGCATGTAAAGCCAAGGTGACAAAGTTGGCATTTTGGCAGGATGGCACTTACAACATTGTAATTTCCGGCAGAGTTGTAGCAGATTGTTCCGCCGACCTCATCACAAAGTCGAATAGCAGCAATGACGGCATTTCCGTTGTTGGCGGTCTGGCAGTGGCAAGAAAACTGGCATGCTGCGAGCGGCATCCTTGGAATCGGTCAGCATATATCTTATTCTCCCTTGCGATTTGCGTTCCCACCATGCCGCGGGGACGAGACTGATAATGTTGAACTTCATTTTGGAGCTAAAGGTGAGATGGGGAGAAGTAAGTGGTAAAGAATGAGTTGAAAGCTTGGGCTGGTTGAGAAGATTTAGTCACGAAGCTGGTGAGAGAAATTTCTTTTATATGCACTTCAAAGACAAATGGTTCCGCATATATTCGTGCTTCACGACATCTTTCCGTTCGGGCCCACGCATGCCTTGCTCGAGATTTGGACTGGGAACTCATGACTCGGAACATTCACTTCTGGCATCCGAGAATTCCGAGTGAAAATAGTATTCTGAGAGAAAGGCCGAGATCCCCCTTGGCGCCAAGTTATTGCTGGCTTGTTCGAGTCTCAACGGCGGACTCATTCGCGCATCGGCAGCATTGGATCTAACAGAAGGCAAGTTGAAGACGTTGTTAAGTTTCTAGGTTTCTCAGAAGAGAGACAGAAAGTCTGATTGGTTGAAGTATCTTGGGTAAGGTCCGTGCGGTCTTAATTAAATATAGTTGTGCTAGTTTTCATTCACGGCATCCCAAGGGCACGTTCAACACGTCCCTTGGAAAGACAATAATGAAACACGGAGACGTCGCCAAGAGCGCCGATCAACAATCAGATCAAACGACAATCCGAGAGCCGGTTAAAAAGCGGTGTAATACCCATCAAGTGAACCCAAAACGGATACTACGGAAAGCTTGCAACGTACCTAGTAAGCTTAGAGCGCTGGGAATTTAAGAAAGTTTGTGTTTCGTGTACCATTACGTCCAAAATGGTTTAGTTCAGAGACCATCTCACTCTGATCAGATTTCATTTCAATCCGTACTTCTTGCTCGGGCATGAGTGGCAGGCCGTGATTGACGATCCGTCGGCTGAACACGAGCTCTTCAGCCTCATTCGTAAATGATGCCAAGATGCCGAGTTTGTCATCCAATTCAGACTATGCTTTCTCGTCCGAAGAGTCCGCTTCCTGAGATTGATTCTTGGCTCCGACGTCGACAACTATTAATATCTAGAGGTTTCCATCACAATTTACCCATATTATTGCATCAAACACATCGTGGTTTCACTGAATATAAAGCCTCATCTAAACCCGTTCTCTTTCGCCGTCAAGATGCAGGTCAGCTTCAGCGCAGTGGCTCTCCTGGCCCTTGCCGTGCCCTTGGTGGCCGCCGCACCTTCTGAGGGAAACGTTGATGCCAGTCTTGCCAAGAGACAGAGGCAGTACCAATGCGAGACTTCCAACGATCTCGGTGCCTGCAACAACGCTATCAGCAAACTCCGAGGCCACGAGGCCAGAGGCTGTGATGTCTGGTTTAAGTTCCAAGCTCCGCAGCTTTTGATGATGATGCTTACCAAATTTTGCCGCAGCCTGCATTGGTGCTTTCGCCGCTGTGATTCCAACTTGCGCAGCTGCCGTGGACGAATTGTTCTTGAGTAAGCCGCCATTGTTCCGTTATTGGACTAGAACCTGACATATTCTAGACCCGGTGGCCGACCTTGCCTGCCTCGGGGCCGTTGCCAACTTCCAGGGCCCTTGCAAGGATTGCGAGCCATTCTAGAGGGACCCAAAAGCTAGATTCGGGATATTTTTGCAGCGGAACTTAACTGTATACAGTGCAAGATGAACCCATAGTCAATCTGCGCGACCCGAAGTAGGGTAGTGAGAGTAGACATGAAGAAACAAAATGCCATGTTCCAGATTTAGGGCATCAACCAAGAACACTCAAGCTACTCATAGGTTGTCTAAGGCGGATAAAGGCACGTCGTACATACATTGGCAACCGCCTGATTCGCCTTAAATTTCTGGAGGCTAGCACCCGAAGAATGGGCATGGAGTTGCAGTCTCTAGACATTACGGGGCTTTAGCGATGTTCTGAATTTCATCTTGCATCGAAGAGCTTTGGTATCTTGGTAAATTATGATTGTCTAGCTGGAATGGCGATAGAGCCAATGCGAGGGAAGACAATGAGGACAACAACCTAACAGGAAAAAGAAAAACAGAATCACAAAGATAATAGTACAAAATAATCCTCAAGTTTTCTATTCAGCTGGCTAACTGTAAGAATGCACCCGAACAGTCAAGCTCGTACAAGACTCAGGAGCAAGGTCATATCCAAACCTGCATCTGCCGGCATTGGATAGGCCTAGGCTATTGAAGCATTCAATCATACATGTTCCATTGGATTGACAACGCAGGTCTTCATGGAAGACTGTATCACTCCCGTCCAGCGCCAGCGAATGACATTCTTCCACAACATGATGATCTTATTGGTTCGTTCCTCGATGGCGAGACGCTGCTGCAGTCATGCGGCACAAGGGCGGGCCTCGGTAACTTGTTCTATGAGGGGCCAGTCTCATCCAATAGTACCAACCCATCAGCCGCTTTCGCAAAACCGGAACCATCAGGCTGTACAACCGCACACAATCTGTTGACATTGTTTTTTTCGTCTACAATCCCAACGTTCAATATGACGGGCAAGGACAGATCCCGAAAGAGACCTCGGGTTTCGCGCCCATCGAAGCATCACGAAACGTCGTATCATGACAAGCGAAGTCGAACAGGTCAGGCTCAACGAGTATTTGAGCGCGCAGTCCCATCGCGTTCTTCCTCGCCGCCTGGTAGCGAGCCGAGTCCCGATGGCCGAGCCTCAGGTGATTGAGATCCTTGTCGGCCTGAACAAATGAAGCCGACTAACCAAGATAAACAGATTCAGGAGGTTCGGAACAGCAGCCCAGATATCGTCCCCATACCACGATTGATTGGCGCCGCGAGATGTGTCGTCTCCTGGATGTGTCCCCACACACCCCCGATGACGAACTTTTGGACGCGATAGAATCCGCTTCAGACTCACTCAGAGAGGCGGAAAGGCTGAAATACAGGGTTCTCCAACAACAGGGTCCACCCAAGTGCGAGATCATAAACAAAATCTATTGCCATGATGCCAGAACAGAAGACCTCTACCTTGACGAGCCCTGGGTGGTAGAGAGCGGCCGTTTCAATGCTCACCTGAGAGGAAGTCGCGCCGTTCCTCATCTTGAGCTACACTTGGAGAGAAACAAGGAGATCACGTTCATTGTCTACCGTCACTTCGAATGTTGCGGAGTTCCGCCACCCAAAAACTTCAACTATCACGGCCGTGTAACGAGTTTTCTCGACGCCAATCCTTCAAGCTTTCTGAAGACTGAACACATCAGTCTAATATCCGAGGAGCTCTCAGAAAGTTTGAGAGAGGTAGCAGAAGGCTCCTTGGTCGGCATTCCGCATCCCCAATTCAACAGACAATTTGATGACGAAATTGCTTATCCGTATCTTTGGTGGTTCCATCGTCGACAAGACATCGAGGTTTTCACTGAAACCCTTCCCCAGTCAGAAAGGAAGCACCTAGCTGTATTTCAGCAGTATATACAGGATCGTTTGGGGAAAGATTGGAGCAGGGTTGATTCGTTGCTGGCCAGTGGCAGGATCAATGCTGAGTACATCCAATATCTTTTCGTATGTCGCCACCTACGTCTGAATCTCAAATGCTTACCTCCTTAGGTCCCAGACAAAGTTTTGGTTTCTAAGACGGAGGGCTCAAATCAGCACCAACTCAGAGGAGTTATTGCCACCAATTGGCTTAAGATCTTGCGCACTTCTGCACAAGTATTCAAGGCAATCATTCCTGTCAGCACCTGGGAATTCAGAGGCACCTTCCACCAGGTTCAACAACAGATAATGATCGATAATCTCCCAGAGTGCGACGAAGATGGTGCGTTCGCTGTGTCCGACCTTGTGTCCGTTTACCCGATTGACTACGCCACATCAGAAATTGCCCAAGCGTTGGAGAAACGTGGAAGAATGTTCTGGAAGTGTCGACATCGCAATTATGTGTCCTCTTCTCGATTCTCGGATGACAGCTTGAAGGCTTCGGTGGAGTATCACCAAAATGACTCATCCCTGATTACGGATCACTAATTTACTGCAGGCCGATTCACGGTTCATGATAGACTACCGCACATACAGTCAAATGCATCCTAGTCCAGAGCCGATCAGTGATGGCAACACTGGATACGAGATTACGCACGATAGTGACTTTGACCTCGACAACGACTTCTTCATGTGCCTCCCCACACGCATACCGGGATTCAATATGCAAAAGAAGGAATGGGGTATGTTCGACTTGATAATACACAGCTCACTATGCTGACTGATTATTCCTAGTCAATCTAGATGTGGAATTCATCAACGACGTCGAATGGAATGATCAAGCATTCGAGCATTTGGTCATTGACGAAGAGACAAAAGAGCTGGTAAAGGCAGTAGTGACCACTCGGCTTAGAGCAGAAGAAAACACAGACCTTATTCGCGGAAAAGGCAATGGCCTTTTCATCTTGCTACATGGGTACGATCATCTGAGCTATCTTCCTGCGTCCCATCGGCTAACGGTTGCAACAAGTGGTCCAGGCACAGGGAAAACGTTGACAGCTGAAAGGTATTTGGAAACATCCAGCCTGTGGGACCTAAACTGTGAAACTGACACCAGAAGTGTTGCTGAAATTGCCAAGAAGCCCTTGTACAGAGTCACATGTGGAGACATTGGGATTAAGGCGGAAGAGGTTGAGAAAGTGAGTTCGAGCACTGTAAACGTAGCGATTCAGCTGTTGATGAAAGTTAGTACTTGGACACCGTCCTGCTCCTTGGGAAGACTTGGGGTTGCGGTAAGGCTTGGCTCGCTCTAGTTTCGTTTAGTTCATGAGCTAATCTTCATAGTGGTTCTGTTGGACGAAGCAGATGTCTTCTTAGAGGAGCGTACTCTAAAGGACCTTGAAAGGAATGCTCTCGTATCAGGTAATTACACTATCGGATATCCTTTCCCTGCTAGTCAGAGGTGGTAGGAGAACAGGCCATGTGGAAGTAAGACTTGTGCGACGTTCTACTAATCACTATTGCGCAGTGTTTCTTCGGGTGCTAGAATATTACGATGGTAAGTAGCTCGCAGCGTATCGATGTAGTGTCGCGGGTGTCTAACATGCAGTCTAGGGATTCTAGTCTTGACAAGTAACCGGGTTGGGACTTTTGATGAAGCATTCAAATCTCGTATTCAGCTCAACCTCAGGTACAAGAATCTGAACGAGCAGCAACGCCTTCAGATTTGGACCAACTTCATCGACCGCATTGAGACGCTCGACAAATATAGAAGCATTTCTTCAGGTAGCTACGAGCGTAGCAGCGGTTCTCAGCAGGATGTTGGTATAGACTCGGAGGAGATTCGTGAGCATCTCCCAGAGCTTGCGAGGGCGAATTTGAACGGCCGAGAGATTCGAAACACTATCTCCACAGCACGACAATTAGCTGCATATCGCAAGATGCGCCTTGGATATGAGCATATAGGTCGTGTGATTGGCGAGGCTATCAAGTTTGATGAATATTCGAGGGAGGTGAACCAAGGATACACAGCGGACGACATGAGGAGGGGTATGCGGGAGCGGTAAATGGAAGACCCAGTAAGACTTTATGGAATCTCGCCGCGCAGTTTTCTTCTGTTTCAAACAAATGATACTTCCGCATCCCGGAATAGCTAGTGACAGTTCTACTATACTATTGTTGAACCTCCTGTATTGCAAATCTCGGGCATTTCTTACTCACTTCGAGTTCGAGACAAGCCCCTCTCATTCTTATTCAACTAGCCACTTGCGGCCTTTCACATCGCTCAAATGAGGCATTAAGCAAATTCAGCTCCTCATATGAATTGAAAGCTCGCATTCGTGCGTAACACCAAAGTACTGTGAAGAATAATAGTGCTAATAGCAGTGTTGAGAGCATGTGATGATTAATGACTTGCACACCGGCAGTTTGGCTGACATTCAGTGTCCGGGATTGAAGGACCAATTGATCCGAGTGACCTATGGGGAATAAAGGCCATTATCCGACATTCCAAGACTTTCCATGCTGGCAATTCGAAGAAGCCACAAGGGTCTGACACGTCGTGTGACGAGATGTCCAAGCTGACACTCTATAACTCCCGAAAACGTGCAAACCACAAAACAACACATGTCAATGATCATATTGTGGAATTGGTACGAGGCTATCTACCCGATCGGACTGGCATTTGAGCCTTGGATGGTTTGTCCAGCACACCACATCATCTCCTGCAACAAATGGCGATTCTTCGCGGGAGGTTATGGGGGCGGAGGAAACTGAAGGACTTTAGGCAAAGCTTGGATGCTACAAGCCGTGTACTGTGTTGAACCATCAGAGCATGATAGTTTCCGTTACTCCCGGAATATCTGTGATATTGGTTGTGCCCCAATGGTCTCTCGATTCCCTGCCCGTTGACGGGCGCTCCATGTAAGGCGGGCTTCTAGAAAGCGATAAATCTCCAGGAGTTGGCCGATCCCACCTCATCTTATGGCCGCCACGTGACTCATGCACAGATTCATGCGTGAGCCTACTGTTGCTAGGCTGTTGCCTATCTTCGTAAGGCTCATAGTAGCGATGTCTCAACATGGAAGTCGAAGGTCGGTGTGGGCTGCCACCGTTCCCAGAGAATTTCCGTTTCCTGCCATAATGACTCTGATTGCCATCTGTGGAGCAGCGAGACAGCTTTTGACCTAGTTCGGCAAGTTGAAATGCCTGTCGAGCGTCGCCGCTAGCTGTCAGGTCCTTGGAGATAGTGGAGTGCAATGGAAACCTTGAGCTGGTAAAAGTCGTAGTATGCGGCTGATCCTTTCTCCCCATTTTCGATTCACGAATTTCGTGTGATTCCAGTACTTGTTCCGCTGGTGAGATGGTGTCCAAAAATAAGTCAAAGAGTGACCCACCATACTCTTTTCGTTCTTCAAAAAACGCTCGGCGATCGAACCCGGCTTGCGCTGCAGTTGGAAACGGAGGTCTTCGTTCTGAGACTTCGAACGGCATCTGGTCAAGGGCAAGCCCAAGCCTGAGCTGGGAACCTGGTATCGTCATGTGTCTGGTGCATGAAACCTTTGGCGCCTTGGGACTATACCTCCAACATCGTCCATTGTTGCGATTTTCCTACCCGCCTCCTGGCAGATAGCCCTTCCTTAGTCCGGCCTTGAGATGACACGCTAGGTATGTACTGGAAATGTGAGTCTTTCAGATCAAGTCTACATCTGGCTCCAGGAATGACCCACTCATCAGGGCACTGCACGCAAGAAAGCAGCTGAGACTGTGTTGTACGATTAAGACCGAAGTGTTGTAACGTGACGCAAACTTTGAACCATCAGCCCTGCTTGCAGTGGGGGAGGCGCAGTCGCAGACGCGGCCAAATTTCGGAGCAGGTGGCGAATCAGATCCAACGAAAACCTCAGTAGGGTGTCGGGGAGAATGTCCACATCAGGCGCATCTTTCCGGATGGGAGTAAAGGGATGCTTTATTGCTTATGCGTATTACGAAAAGCCTGAGTGGTAAAAGGGTTTTCCAGTCTAGAGTCAAGTTCACCTGCCCAACAACATCCATCCATATACCATTTCAATGAGAAGCGGCAGTTATATGTATTTTCGCTTGGATGTATTCATTAGGTTTGCGGATTCAATGTGAAAGCTACCAATTGGATAAGGCAATCTATTTGGAGCATGGAATTTTTGGCCCCACATAAGTCCCTGCCAGATTGTTATCAATTGGGACATCTATCATTAGACACTTTGAATGATTCAATCTGATTTGTGGCCTTTCCCGTTCTTTAACCGCATTAGCCTGTCCTCGCCACCCAGCTTCGCAGTGAGCCTGACTGGCCTATCCCTCTGCGCTGTGCTTGATCATCATTTTGTCCGACATCACCACGTTAATGCAGCATCCCATTCGCAAGGCGGCTACTAGCGAATGACGAAACTACATGACACCGCGATGATCACGCCGCAATGGAACGATACGAAGGTGAGATGATCTGGATTTGGGGAGGGAGCTACGCTTAACCAAGCGCAAATAAAGCAAGCGTGCCACCCTTTTGTGATTCTGACAGTTGACAGAGGCGAAGGCGTTCGAACCATAGATTCAGGCAAACCGATGCGACTTGAACCTCAAAATCCCAAGCAAAGAAAATGGTTCAGGCAGGCTGTGCAGACACATGTTGCGGAGGCCAAATCAACTACACCATCGCCGGACGAATACGAATTGAGACAAGCATGTGGAGGCGAAAAGGGAACCGCACAAAGAGCGGGCACGGGCTTCCATTTTTCGAACCCGCAGGAAACTTATGCAAATTATGTTATGGGATCACAAGAACTTCAAGCGAGACAGACAGCCGAGGTAACTAAGAATCGCGAAAGGAAAAGGGAAATTCATTCCACCATCTCGCGAGACAATACGTAAGGCGATGATGCTCGACATGCGTCGTAACTCACCGACTTCGGTCAACAATTAGCGCGCCACATACGACAGACCCGTCTAATGGATTCCGCTCATATGAACCAAGGGCCACAGAAGTTTGTTCGGAGAGCTGATGCCATGGATTTCAGAGTTCGTATTGTCGAATGACCACGCGGCTCTGGGCCCCGAAGAGACTCATTTGACATACGTCGGAACCGGCAGCCAGCCGTCCATTACAGTAGCGGGGACGAAGACAATGGAACATTTGAGGACTACCGCCCCAAGGGTGATGTATCTGCGTTAAAGCGTGAAAACGATTGCGCTTGGTCGCTAAGGCTAATGCTGAGACGGAGGAATCTGCATTGCGATTTAGAGAGGCAGGACGCCTTCCCGAACAGCGCGCTGACGCTAATGCATCTGCATGGAGAATAAGATGCTAATTCTGATGAGATTATCTATTTCTATTAGTTTAATACTTTTGGAAATATAACTAGTAAGAGCGTCACTGCACTGTAGTCAGACATATTTTCTTTAAAAGAGAGATAGAGGCATTCTGGAGTAGGGAAGTAGTACTATGAAATGTTTCAATCTAGTGCGTGGCACAAAAATGACAAAGTCAAGTTCGGTAGTATACCTCTAAAATACATTTCACATTCCACTCTTGGGTCAGATACCACCTTCACCACGGAAGGTGAAACAAAAACAATCTTAGAATCCACGGAAAGAATGCACGCTACCTGCACAGGGCGCCTACTATACCTGTGCTAAACAAACTGTACGTGAGTATGGCATCTTTGTGAACAAATAATTTATACTCTTCTAAGCCTGTGTATGAGGCGAAGGTTTGGAAACAGAGACGTCCGCGTACATCGTCCTCGGGCGCGCAAGGCTCCCACCGATACTTAAGGGCATCACACCAGTAATTCTGTCTCAAGCCGACTTGTGAGCCGCTGTAGAGAAGAGGAGTTGAATTCACAAGGCAGAATCTCGGGAGGGTTAATCACATGTGTTAATCACAATAATCAAAGTTAACTTGTATTTCTTTACTTCCCGAGAAGACATGGATGCTTGCCTTTTGCCCAGCTTCATGCTCAGATTTAATTCGCTGCACTTGCCGCCATTTAGCCGCATGCGCCCCCAACCTACTTCCAGACCTAGCTGACCACTTTTGAGGACCGCGTAGTGTTCCCAAGATGCATTGTTCATTATGACCTACATGACCAACTTTCTGCCACAATCACGCTTAACAACTGTACGAGTGTCAATGGCATTCAAGTGATTGCAATGCCTGACGCGACCACTGGGTAGAATCTCTTTGATTAACTAGCAACCTCATCATCCTCGTACAAACCTAAGAAAAACTGTGCTGTCGGTCGCCTCAAGGCTGAGAACCTTCAAGCAGAAAGGAACTGAGGTAGAAACCATATGGTAGACTTGCTGTTGTACCACAACTAAAATTAATGCAGGTCCTAGCATTTCACATCCGTCTCCCTTTTGTCAGACATCATCTAGTGTCCCAGTAGGAACAGCTCAACGTTCCAACCAACACCATGTGCACCACAGATGTCTACACCGACGTCTACCCAGACGGCCGGCGAAGCGAGTACCAAGCACCAAGTCTCTGCTCTCACTCTCGCAATGGCCGCCTCTGCTCTGATACAGTCGTTTATAACCACCCGCCTCGCGCCGCCCCCTATCCTACACGTATAGCCCGTTACCCAGCTCAATACCCTCAGCAGCTGCGTCCCTCGCCGCTGATTTCCTCACCCCGCGGTCCATTTGTTGAGCCTTCTCGGCCCCGCACCAGCCCCAGCAATGTTCGAGCGCCAGAGTTCACGGCTTTGAGCACCCTAAAACCCGCAGTACACCACACTATTTCGAGAGACCTTACAGCTGGCGACTGTGTGCGACAGGCATCCCGATTAGCCGAACTTGGCCAAAGGCTGGCTCCTCGCGCAACAGATAGCCATAAAAGTCCCACTGGCAGAAAAAGAAGGAGGTCTGGAGATGACCAAGACCTAAATCAGTTTCCTACGCCCACACCTGAGCATCACTCCTACAAGACCAACGAAGATGTACAAAGCCCTCGCAAGATTCCGCGTCGTAGGTTGGATCATCAACCCGTCGACGAAACAGGCCGTCGTCATGACTTCGAGCGGGACTGGCAAACTCGTGGGTCTTATCTGCCTGGTTACTCAGGAAGTCTGCAAGTAGACAAGGAATCCGGCGGTCATACGAGTGATTTGGTGAATGACATGCGCAGCACGTCGAGTGGTGCCATTCCCGGAGTGGAGACGTCCATGAGATTGTGACGACCCAAAATGACACCACATAGCGCAGCCGACCTTAACGCATAGGCTTGGGTAGTAGGTAAACAACATATAGGGAAATGGCAAGGGATCATCATCAGACCGGACTCTTTTGGTGCTGGGATACCTTTCACACAGTCATGCTGCCGTTTGCATTCCTCCCGCATGCCCCCAGATTGTCGTCCTCAAGAGAAAGGGAGGGCTGCTGAAAGGGCGGCAGCGGAGAAAGAAGCATTAAGGAGACTGCGTAAATCTCAACGCAGTCTAGAAGCTGACGCAGAAAAGACGCGAAGGAGGGAGGGCAATGCACTTGAAAAAGCAGTAGGGGAAAGAGGAGGTATCCACTCCACAATCTCAAAGGATCACACCACTGGCGATGACGCTCGCCACGCAGCACAACTAGCCAACTTCGGCCAAAAGATATCTCGCTTCTCAACGCAAATTCGGTCACTTTCTACGGCCCAGGGTAGTAGAGAGCGTCAAGATAGTAGGGAGCAGAGTCCTTCTAGATCCAGAACTGGGAGGTGCGATCTTCGGAGAATGGTTGATTCAGGGCGTGACTCACGCAGTGATTTGGACAGTCACTCTGACGAGTGAAACGAGGTTATGGATCCCGAGGACTCAGCTTCAAACCCTTCAGTACACCGAGAATACCGCAAGCGGGAGGTAGCAAGTCACAGGAATACAAAAAGGGGCGGCGGCACGTATATCGAGGACTTTGCTTTAGAACCTGATGGAATAGACCGAGATTACACCAAAGAGAGGTAGCGGCATAGATCGCCGAGGGGCGAGGCGGTGAGGAGGTAGTCGTCGCCGCCAACCACGCCGAAGGCGCAGAGCGCAGAGGCCCCAGCCAGCACGACGGCGCCGCGCTGAGCCGCACGCCGATGTCCGTCCAGCCCCTCGAGCCGGTGGCGGCGAACAGCGCGAGGCCGGCCGTGCCACACAGCTGGTTGAAAGTGGCAAAAGAAGACAGAGCGAAGGTTTTATGTATGACAGCACGTGTCAGGTGTTATCAAACTATAATGCACCTGGTTGCAGCTTGCAAGCTTGGTTGTTGCATTATGGCAAGGAGCCAACTGTTTGGTCTCGCACTGGTTTTGGAATGCCAAAGTATTCAAGGATCTTTGATGGGTTCGCTATAATTTCCAGGCGCTATACATACCATTCCTGCAAAAAGGCTTTTGCACAAGCTGCTGCTGTTGCAGCAGCATAGCTCTGCCACCTCTTGTGCTTGTGGCTATCAGCATAATCACAAACAGCCTTAATGACGAGGCAGGGAAACATGTCCCAAACCCCTGCCCCTTCCATCTCGAAACCGATAACTCCTTCTTCCTCGAAAATGACATCGCGATGCTGTCCTGACTTCATGACCTGTTCTCCGCAAGCAATATACCCAATATGAACGGCGGGCCCGAATGATGACCCGTCTTGTGGGATCATGCTCAACCGTCGACGGGTGATCAACTTTTCCTTACAGCAAGAGAGCTCTGAACAAGTCAAGCTCCGTGCTTCGTCGCAAATTGCGTGGTCAGAACAAATCTTGCAAGCGTGAGCATCGCTATGTCGGTGCATGTATGTTCCCTCGAAAAGCTGATCTTCCTCGGCTCCAAGATACTCTACCTCATTTCCAAACTCCTTTTTCAAGGTTTGAAGATGAGTGACAGTCCTTTCTCGTAGTCTTTTCTGTCCAAATCGTCCTTTAAGTTTGCCTAATAAGCCCCTGAGTTCAGGTGGCGGCCTCCCAAAGACGTCAGGCGCGGAATTCTTCCTTACAAACCGATCCGGATATTGGCGTCCATAATCGTACGCAATCAAGCCTTCGCTAATGATGACATCGCCGAGGACAATTTCTGTCTTCCCAGAATTGTAGAAAGGGACGCCGCCGCAAATCCCAACCACAAGAGCTAGCTTCAGGTTCGGGAAGCTGTTGCGACAGTTCGTCGCTACAAAGGACGCGCTTGTCCTCCCCATTCCTGGCATGTGAGCCAAGACTGTTGGGAACCTGGCAAGCATTCCAAATGAGTAGGCGTTGGTGTCTCCATCCGATTTCATGACGCCCGGTTCGAAGTCTTCCCAATGTTCTTCGAAGAGGGCCAGTACGGCATCAGCTTCCAGAGGCAGGGCACAGACTATGGCGAGCTTGATGTTCTCTCTACAACGTTCTTCCTTTCTTGGTCTCTCTCGCTCAACTCCAGCATCAACAGGAAGTTGCCCAAGGTGCTGATGTGAGCGAGAGTCATCGAGAGTCACCGGATGGCTGTGTGTAGATGATGCTGTCTCTGTTTTCTGTGGGTGACTGATGCCGGTTAGCCTCCTGTCTTCTCGAGCGTGTGCACGTTCGGTCACCTTTCTTCTAAAACATCTCTGGAGATGGCTTTGGTCGGTACTATGGGAATAGTAAACGGAGTCGGTTCGGCCTTAGACAACCGCTGAAACGGGAACTTGCGTTTAGCTTCCGGTACAGTATCGATGGAGATGATAGGCGCGCACTGTTTTGTGAGCAAGCTACGAGGTCCCAGTAGCATAACCTGACAAAATCGCGGGCTTTCCGAGTCCCAGAGAGTTGTGCTGAGACTTGAGAATTCCATCATCCAAGTTGTTATCTCCTTCTCGAAACGTGGACAGAGTACTGAGACATCAAGTATAATTGATGTCTTCGGTATGTGAGCACATACTTTGTGTAGAAGACTGAGAAAGTCGGGGCAGGTCGTGGCAGTCTTGAACGAATGCAACGTGTCTGCAAGGTACAACATCGAATTCTCCAGAATATCTCGACGAAGAGCCTGGATGATGAGATGTTCAAGTACCGTCTCGGGTGTCAAAATAGGGAACATTTGATCACTATCAGACTTAGACAAGCCACCAACCATGGAAATCACAGCTTGATAATTTTCAAGGTGATCCACCAAGTCCAACGCAAACCGCTGTACTCGTCCAGACCCTCGGAAAGAAAGCTCCAGCGATATGCAAGAGGGCTTGTCTGAGGTGATCCATTGCTGTATGGCTTTGCTTTCCCAGTAGCTGTGGGTGTCGTCATTATTCATTCGTCTTTCCAGCCGCTTCAAAAACGTCCCGGTCTTCTGGCGCAAATAATGCGGATCTGCGAAGCACCCAGATGGCCGGGAGAAGGCGCAAACTCTCCACAAAAGTGATTTGTCTATCACTGGGATGGCTCGCCAGTCTCCACCCTGTGCTAGACAATCTGACCTTGATGATCAGTACCCAATCACGTAACTAGGAAGTTGGTCGGTAAGTAGGTACCTGCGATCGAGCTCCGAAGCTGTCTGAGGGCGCGCGCATAGTCAGCGCCTTGACTTTGGAGGGTGAACAGCCCGTCGATGGCTTCTCCTGATGCGCCAGTATCGTGTCTCATGCACTCTTGAGCCTGTCGATCTAGTTCCGACACAAGTTCCCGTAGCTGATCAGGCATCCTGGAAGCCTGCATCATGAAGCGGCCTCAAAGGGTGCCAGCTGTTTGGCACGCTTCTGGCGAAGGGAAAATGCCGCAGACATGGAGGTTCTCAGCCTGATCATCACGTCGCTTCGCTGCAGGCCAATGAGGGGCTACTACGGCCGATCCAATGGGGCCACGCGCCTGCCGCGTCGTACCAACAAGAACGGCATCACAATCAACAGTGAACGGGTCTGGCAGCGCAATGAGGCTGCCGCATTGACTGGATATAGGCGTAATCATCGTGTCTCATTCTTCATTACCAAAGCGCCATCCGAACTAACCTATACTGATTGATTTCAGGATAAAGACGGCCTCAAAACGAAGCAAAGCAATTCAAATCGCCCAGTAAATCTCCACCTTGACACTCTCAACATTATTGCGCCAACCACCGAACCGAGCCTTGCCCCAGACGGTGACAACATCGCCCAGCTTCAAGCTGCGGACGAAATTTCCCGTGCCCGTACCCTTTCCGCGACCGATTTCCGCCAGACGGTCACCCTCAGGCGAATCTGGGTGAATATCGTCCGTCCATGACCACGTCACCTCATGGTCCATGAACTCCCTATGTGCCGTCTTGTTGGCCTGGATCATGAGATTATCGAGGGCGTGGACGTGGTGGTGGTAGGCCGTCATCGAAGAGGTGGAAACAACGGGGGGATACACGGATTGGAGACCGCAGGTGCAGAAGTTCGAAGTTCCACCACCAGGTGTATTGCTACTCTCCGACGCCTCGGGCTCGGGGGGTGGGCTCGGTGATGATCGCTTGCAAGAACCGTCGCCTGTGTCCAGAATGTGTCAGTAGGACGTTGTCTTCTTCGATAACAACAACAACTTACACTTGCGCTCCTCGTCAAACTTCTCCAATCCCGCCTCAAACCAAGTCCATGATCCCTTGTACGTGCCCTTATCTTCGTAGCTGCCACCCCAGCCTTGGTCCTTGCTCCGCACCTTGAACACGATCTTTCGGACAGGGTGGGTCAGCGCGGGAGGCTGCGTCATGGAACCCTCGAAGTATTCCCTCGGAGCTTCGCGCGTCGGCAGGGTCGGACTCGATTTCGGCTCCATCAGCGTCAAGTTCTGCAGGGGCCCTTCCACGGCCGAGCCGTCAACATCCTTGGGCGGGAGCGGGGCCGTCTTGAACGCCTCTCCGACCTTGCGGTAGTCGGTGAATCCAATCGGGGGACACCTCAGGAGGAGCTTGTTCTCGCCATCGGGGTCTCCGCCTTTAATGCCGGCGCCGCGTCGGGGGTCATTGACTTGCCATGTCATGGAAGCCTCGGAGTGTGGCCAGTACTCGGCTTGGTCGAAGATGAGGTCGAGCAGCTCGGGCGGAAACTTGATGGCCTTCTCCAGCATGACTCTAACAACGAGGACATCGGCCAACGTAGGTTTGTATTCGCCGGGAAGTTGTTGTGTTGATGATTGGCCTTCGGGGCCGTTGTCGGGAAACGCCATGGCTCTAGCGAGAAACGCACCTGCTGCAACTGTCGCGAGAGGTCTGGCGTATTGTTGTAGAGTCGAGAAGAAGTTCGACATGGGTATGTATGTCACTAGGGGTGCTTTTGAGGAGCGGATGGAGGGGTAGTGAATGTAGGCAACGGTGTAGAGAGTAGCGTACGCGTCGGTTGACGTGTGACGGAGGCGACGTCAGTTCATCACTGTGGTGGCCACATTCAGGGTCGAGGGAGGCCGCTAGAGCACTGGTGCCACTAGCTAAACGGGAAGGTTAAATTGACGTCAGTGCGGCGTGGGGATTCACAGTGGGGAAGCTGCGGTCCAGAACCTGCGACGAGCACATGCTGCGACGAGCACATGCTGCGACTTCACATGGCGAGTAGCATTTTGGCTGAGGCATTGAAGTACTGGCTATTGCTTCCTCAAACCTCACTAAGTAGTAACTGGTCTTCCGTTCGAACCTAAGTATAAGATACCTACAATGAAGACCAAAGGGAAGGGCTACGCGTACATCACCAACATCGTCAGATCTGCTTAAGGAGGGAACTTACCAGACAACGTCATCAGTCATCGGAGGATTAGCTACTGGCGTGCCGGCGTCGGGTGGCTGGCTGAGACATGTCTTTCTGTGCTGACAGTCTTCGCCAGAAATCTTGAGAAAACGCCTCTGGAAAGAAAGTCCAGTTGCCCCTCCTCGCGACGCTTATCGCTTATCGTCACGTGAGATTGCACCATCGTCGCCACCGACAATGGAGCTCTAAGCAACTCCAGCTTACAAACCGGGCCGCGGGAAACACCAAGAACGGTCGCTATATCTTTGGCCAGGGCCCATGACATCTTTTCAAGCCCCTCCATAGCTTCAATCCCGTCACAATTGTCGCCATGAAGTGCCAAAGACTCGCCTCAGCGGCCCTGCGCCAGGCTCGCGCCCCGATTCCCCGCACCAGCACCCCCGCCGCTATTCGGAGCTCTGCCGCAGCTCTCAGCAACCAACAACCCACGCGCCGATTCCACTCCAAGCCGGCGCGCAAAGCGTCCAACAGCACCGGCGATGCCTCGAACCCGGCAATGGCATTCCCATGCCTCGACGCCCTCGAGAACCGGTCCGCGACACTAGAAGCGAAGTTCGAGTCGAGCAACGAGCCCTCGTACACGGCCGGCGCAACGGAGACGTACCACTGCGAAGAGCCGCTCCTCCTCGACTGGGGTGGCGTCCTGCCCGAGTTCGATATCGCATACGAGTCCTGGGGTAAAATGAATGCGGACAAGTCGAATGTAATCCTCCTCCACACCGGCCTGTCTGCGTCGTCGCATGCGCATTCTACGGAGAGCAACCCGAAGCCTGGCTGGTGGGAGAAGTTCATCGGCCCAGGTCTTGCGCTGGACACGGATAAATACCACGTAATCTGCACAAACGTAATCGGGGGATGTTATGGCTCGACAGGACCCAGTAGTATCGATCCCGCGGACGGCCAGCGTTATGCGACACGGTTCCCGATCTTGACAATGGAGGACATGGTGCGCGCGCAGTTCAGGTTGTTGGATGGCCTCGGCGTAGAGAAGCTGTATGCCAGCGTTGGCTCCAGTATGGGTGGAATGCAGTCGCTTGCTGCTGGCACGCTGTTCCCCAACCGCGTGGGCAGGATTGTGTCCATTAGCGGTTGCGCAAGGAGTCATCCGTACAGCATTGCGATGCGCCACACGCAGCGACAGGTGTTGATGATGGACCCGAACTGGAACAGAGGGTTCTACTATGGCCGGGTGCCACCCCACGCTGGTATGAAGCTGGCGCGCGAGATTGCGACGGTTACATATCGCTCGGGACCCGAGTGGGAGCAACGCTTCGGAAGGAGGAGGGCAGATCCCAGCAAGCCGCCGGCGTTGTGCCCAGACTTCTTGATCGAGACATATCTTGATCACGCTGGAGAGAAGTTTTGTCTCACCTACGACCCTAATAGCTTGCTCTACGTCAGCAAGGCTATGGATCTTTTCGACCTGGGACGGGAGAACCAGGTGGCTGCTAGCGCAAGGAGGGCGGAGCGTGAGAAGCTACTGCAGTCTGGCGTTGAGCCCACGAGGAACGATGCTGCTTGCAGTCTTACCCTTCCCGAGAAGCCTTACGAGGAGCAACCGGAGTCGAACGCTGGCGCATCGGATCAGCCCGCCGAGATGTCCTCAAGACCTCCCGAGGACCTGATCGCTGGTCTCTCTCCGCTTAGAGACACCCCGGCCCTCGTCATCGGCGTCGCCAGCGACATCCTCTTCCCAGCGTGGCAGCAGAGGGAAGTCGCGCAGGCCCTCAAGCTGGCGGGTAACCGAAACGTGGCACACATCGAGCTGAGCGAGGAGATGAGCTTCTTCGGCCACGACACGTTCCTCCTGGACCTCAAGAACATTGGTGGCAACCTGAAGAACTTCCTGGGCTGATTGGGTGGGTCCTCACCTCTGGACAATAAAGTTGCGCTCACCTTGGAGTCTACCGCACCTCTACGGCCACCCGTCAACCCTTTCATCCCATCCGACCCGCAGAAGGCTTTATCTAGCAGTAAACCACTCTCATCCGCAACCCCAGAGACTAGCACGCAGTTGACGACGGGCGTGGTTGGCCGAACACGTACCCTCGGCGCAAAAACAGCTCGGCTGTTTTTCATAGGGTTGAGCTGGGGGCCCCCAGTTCAATTCCGAACTTTTTTGTCTTTTTTGCAATTTTTATTTCGACCAAATTGCCCTACGAGTCTCAAAAATCATCTGGGAATAGGTTTAAAGCTGTTTACGGGAGGTTGCGGGGTGTGGGAAGGATTACTGTACTTTTGTCGCATGAGCATCGCGAGTGTTAGAAGGGAGTTGAGGGAGGGTGAGAGGCGGTTCGCATTTGCATAGCATAAACAGCATACGGCAGGCAGGAAAAGCACATCTGATGAATAAACTCATACGAATCACAATACCTACTACTTATGAATCTGTATTGCCATACCTGTCATAGTGAAGTTTCCTCCCGTACCTTTCACATTTCCATCGTACCTTCTTCCTGTAACGCAACGTCTTCGGCAAAAAGACCCCACTAAAACAACACCTCGTGTCTGACGTCAACCTTTCTTTCACTTACACTTACATTAGGCTACACCTGTGCAACTCAATAAGGTCAATCCCGAGGCATAATGAAAGCATTTGCGCCTGTTTTGAGACGCCTTCCATACAATTTCGCATCCTCACCCAGGAATACTCTTAGACCAGCCACATTTTCTCAACGCGTCACCCACCCCCGACTCGTCAGAACAATGTCGACAATCACGCTCAAGGATCACGACATCGAGGTGAAGCTGCCGGAAGGCCTCTCCGAATCCCAGCTTCTCTCCTTCCGTCCCTTCAATGTAAGCACATTCTCACCTTTCAATTCGTCCATCAACAGTAGATCCTAACAAACACCGCAGAACTGGCTCTCCCGCCTCACAACCTCCCTCACCCTGCAATCCAAAACCGCCTCTCACCCCTTCCACGCCGACCCCTACGCCCTACGCAGCATCACCGTCCAAACCTACGACATCTTCGGCTCCTCGCGCATCGGCTTCCTCAAACTCACCGCAGACGTCTCCAACGCCGCGGGCGAGACCCTCCCCGCAAGCGTCTTCCTGCGCGGGCCCAGCGTCGCGATGCTCGTCATGCTCATCCCGGACGACGCCCCGGACGAGCGCTACGTCGTACTCACCGTGCAACCGCGCGTGCCGGCAGGCAGCCTGTCGTTCGTGGAGCTGCCGGCGGGCATGGTCGACGACAGCGGCAGCTTCGCGGGCGCGGCGGCGAAGGAGATGAAGGAGGAGTGCGGGATTGAGATTCACGAGGACGAGTTGCAGTGTTTGAGCGAGCTTGCAGGCGCGGGGAGGGCGGCGGAGGGGGAGGGGGAGGAGGGGCTTGCGGAGGCGATGTTTCCGTCGGCGGGCGGGTGTGATGAGTTTATTACGATTTACAGCCATGAGAGGCGGGTGCCGAGGGGTCAGCTGAAGGAGTGGAGTGGGAAGTTGACGGGGTTGAGGGAGGAGGGGGAGAAGATTACGTTGAAGATTGTGCCGATGGGGGAGCTTTGGAGGGAGGGGGCGAGGGATGCGAAGTGCCTTGCTGCGGTTGCATTGTGGGAGGGCCTGAGGAGGGAGGGCAAGGTGTGATTCTCATGGGTCTCAGGTCACGACATCATCACAAGAAGCATCAGATACAGCAAAAGAAGGAGGGGCGTTTATAGCTTGAATTTCTTGGCTAGCTCGATACCCTCCGCGATGGTGCCCACACGGGCGTCGATGGCGTAGCCTTCCTTCTCCAGGCGGACGCACTCGGACCAGAAGTCGGTGAGGGGCACGGTGAAGACCTCGATGAACTCGCTCTCCTCGAGCTGGGGGACGGGATTCTGGTTCTCGGGGAGGGAGGTGTCGATCGTGACATGGATCATGCGGAGGTTCGTGTTGCAGAAGCCGGGGTCTGGGGCACTCGTAATCAGCATCGAGAAGTATACGACAGACAGGAAAGACAGTAGCTTACCGTTGAACATGATGGGCGTCGTCTCAGACGCGACACCAACATACCCCGTCTCCTCCTTGAGCTCTCTCACGGCAGCCTGCTCGGCGGTCTCGCCCTCGTCGACCAAGCCCGCGGGGACCTCGATGCAGATCTGGTCGATGGGCGGGCGGTACTGCTTCTGCAGGATGATCTCGGGGCCGGTGGGTTTCTCAAGGATGGCGACGATGCCGACGCCGTCGATGTCGCCGGACTTGGGGCGGGTGCGGCGCTCAGCGGACTCCCAGGTGCGCGGGGTGCCGTTCTGGTCGGTGTAGTTGATCTTGGAGAGCTTGATCCAGCGGGCTTCTGCGTCGGGCTGTCGGTTTGGGTTTGGTTAGCCTTGGGATACACTAGATGCGGGGGAAGGGGCCATGAGAGCAATTGCCCGGAGGATATACGACGTACCAGAGGCCCCGTGGCGGTCACCTTGGCTTTGCCGGACATGCTGGGCGATAGCGGGTTCGGTATCGTGTGTCGCGGTGTTGGAGGGTGACGTGACGTGAGTAGGTACGGAGTCGGAGTCGGAGCTTTGGCGGGGTAGCTTGGCTTTGCTTCACTGACGCTGGAATTGGCGGGGACGACCCCGCGATGAAGGGGATGAGTCAGCAATTTAGTGCCGACAGAAGCTCACTGGGAGAGAAACTTTGGGGGATGCCATCACAAGGCAAGGCAAGGTCAGAATATAATTTTACACTTTATGCTTCTTATCGCGGAAGTTGGCACAAAGTAACGTCTGCAAGCTGTCTCCTTCTTTGTTTAGGGCTGCAATCCGATGTATCTTGAGTTGACTTTCCCTAGTAGATTTTCTAGAACGACATCTGGCGACACAGAGCCTGCGATAATGCAAGTTGGACGGTGATGGGTGGACGGCGCAATGTGACAGCGTCCTGTCAATGTGTGGCAGGCAGGTTGCCGACGGCACTGAACCCCCTCCTCATCCAACCTCTCCCAGACCCGCCGGCGACCTGATACCGCCAACTCCCACCTGCCAAGGATCTCGAAATTCCACCGGCTCGACGGCTCAGATCAGAGCGGATCGACACCAGAACCCCACGACGAACAACACACACCGGTCGGCAGTCGAGTCAGTGACCATTATCAACGACGTCGCTATTTCTCCGAGGATCTGTGTGTTCAATCAGTGATCACTCGAAAATCCCCACCTGCGCATACACAAGCTTGAAGCAGCTCGGTCCGAGATTATTCTGGGTGGGTTGTGTTATTTACGAAATCGCATTAGATTGCACCCGATGCCGCGTCAGTTCGGGTTTAAGCTTTGGGGCTTTTTCGTCTCAAGGCTGACGACGTGGAAGGGATCCCTGGCAGACTGCGCTGCCCGCCGGCAAAAAGAGACGGGCAACAGTCATGCTACGTGCTGGGAGCGAGGGCAGCACAGGCTGCGCCGTACAGTACCGTCTACGCTGGCGGCGGCAGATCACACCACGCGCCGATCGCTGATGGCCCTCCTCCGTACGTCTGATAGTTGGGACGATGGGACGAACTTGACCTTCAGGCGGCATGGACATGACAGCCGGCCAGCACACCCACAGCGCTCAGCCGGAGCCTTCCAGAATGTGCCTCCTCCGCTAGCCTCCAGGCTTCTGCAGGAACAGAGTTCCGAGGTGCAAGAATGGAGAGGAGATGGTGCGACGCGCCGAGTCACGAGAGGCGGAAGAAACGAGAAAAAGTTGGTCATCTTGGAAGTTTTGTCCGTCGGTCTCGCGACGTGCTGGTGATGCATCTGAGTCGGTTGTAGGACGATGACGAGGACGAGGAGGGAGCCTTGGTTGCGGCGGGTGTGCCTCTGTGCCACGGCGTTGGCCGTTGATTGGGGCGAAGCACCTGCGGTCGATTGGTGCGTCCCAGCTGCCCGGGACTTTTTTGCTCTCTCTCTCGCTGACAACTCCGATTTAAAACCGCGACGGCCCATCGCTGCGGTTGGGAGATGCAGGGAGCACCGCTACTATTCCCGCCAGCAGGCCAACGACGACATCGGAATCCGCTATCAGCAGCACCGTCGACTGCGCGCGACCCTCTCAGATTTCGCAAGAGGAGCAACAACAGCACATCGGAGATGCTTGGCTGACTCGCTATCGCTGGCTGGCCGGCCACAGGGGAGGAGCCTTTCCCTCTCGTGCGGCAGGGGTGTGCCGGCCGCGAGATGGCCTTGACATCCTGTTGGACCCCTAACGGCCAGGGTCTGTATCTGCTGCATCCGCAGCGCATGCGACAATCGCAAACGGCTCTGGTGCTGTTGGTTGGGTCCCTTATTTTAATGAGCTTCCTCTCTGGGACGCAGGAATCGCCACGCCATCTGCTGTGCCGTTTCTCTCACTCCCTCTTGCAAACGTGGTGCAGTCATAGCCTGTGTTGGAACTTTTGGCCACAGGCGGTTTCCCTTACTGCTTTAGGAAGAGTCTCACCACTATATCCGACTCTCCATCCTGCTTCTCTATTTCGACATCGTTTGATATAATAATTTTTAGTGTTGGTTTCCTTCCGCTGGGCGGGCTTTTCGGCATTTGAGCTGCTTGTTTTTGGCCCATTTTGCCTTTGCGAGCAGCGAACTACAGAAACAGGCGCAAACATGACGAACAAAACCCTCGATCGCGATGTGGAACGCCGGCCGGAGGAGGAGACGCCGCTGCTGGCGCACGATCTCCCCGCGACGATCGCGCCCAGCCGCGCATACCAGTTCAAGGTCATTGCGATTTCCATGATCTTCATCGTGATTGTTGAGGTCGGCGCGCTGCTGCAGGTCCCGCCGACGTACCAGATTATGGAGCAGATCATCTGCGAGAAGCGCTTTCCCGGCCACATCGCGACGGACGCCGCGGATGATGTGTGCAAGGGGCCCGAGGTCGCGGGCGAGCTGGCCATGGTGAAGGGCTGGCTGAATTCGTTTGACTGTATCCCGCGTGAGTTGTCCGATCCTGCATGTGTGAAGAAGACGGCTTCTGACGTGGTCCAGCTCTAATTACGTCCATCCCGTACGGCATCATTGCGGATAAGTACGGCCGTCGACCCGTCTTGACGTTGGCCATGTTTGGTCTGTGCCTGGAGTTTATGTGGATGCTGCAGCCGCGTGAGTGCACCATCCGAGACGCTTCGTTTGCTTCGTTCGCTAAAGCGAGACAGTGTTGTGGCCCAATGTGCTGCCTCTCTGGACGGTTTGGTTCGGCGCAGTCTTCCAGTTCATCGGCGGCGGCGCTGCGATCGTCCAGGCCATGGTGTGGACCATGATTTCTGACGTTGTCCCAATCTCCAACTTGTAAGTGCTGCAAACGAATGGTGATTTCCAGCCGTCTAACGCACTGCCAGAACATCCGTGTACTACAAGGTCGGCACGATAGCCCTGACAGGCGAGCTTGTCGTGGCCCCAATCAGCGCCGCCCTGCTCACAAAGTCCCCCTGGCTCCCGCTTTGTCTCGGCCAGGCCCTGCTCACATTTGGCGCCTGCCTGCCGCCTTTCATCCCGGAGACGTCCGAGTTCCGGCGGGCTGCCGATGTGGAGGTCGAGCAAACGCTCCACCGCGCGGAGGCGGCGGACGGCGCCGAGAGCGCCAAGCGCACGCTGCGGGAGCAGATTGTCTACTCGATGAAGAACGACATGAACCACGTGTACAACTTCCTCATCAAGTCCAAGAGAATCCTCCCGCTGGTGCTGGGCTTCAACCTCACCGTGATCATCAAGTACATCAAGGTGGAAATCACGTCGCAGTACGTGCACAACCTGTTTGGATGGTCCTGGGCAAAGGTAAGCAACCAACTTCCCACCCCCCTTTCCGAAATGCATCCCGGACGCTAACGGCAACACGCACATAGGCAACCTTGCTCGGCACGGTATCTACAATCACAAACATGACCATGCTCCTCGCCGTGTTGCCCTTCCTCAGCTGGTACATCACCAAGCGCACGGCCCTGCACCCGCTCATCCGCGACCTCTGGCTCGTGCGCATGACGGGCATCTTCCTCAGCCTGGGGTGCTTCATGGTCGCCGTCGCGTACAAGCCGTGGTTCCTCATCGCGGCGCTCGTCATCTTCAGCATGGGCGCGACGTACACCAACATCTGCCGCGCGGTGCTCAACGCCGTCGTGGAGCCGCACACCATCGGCACGCTCAACACGGCCATCGGCTGGGTCGAGCAGCTGAGCACGCTGGTGTCCGCGCCGGTGATTTCGGCGCTGCTGAGGGCGGGCACGCGGATTGGCGGGGCGTGGGTCGGGTTGCCGTACATGGCGGCTACGGTGATGGCTGTGTGCGGGACGGTGCTGGTGTTTGGGTACCATTTGCCGGGTGATAAACTGCTCTGAGACGTTGGGATTGGGTTTCGTTTGGTGCATGGCGTGGCGTGGTAATTAGAGTATAGATGCAGAATCTAGATGTGTTTGTTTTGGCTCAAGTGGAGATGTTGCGGGTGCCGGCTGCTTTGGTCTCAGACAGCTACCCGTCGGTGAGGGCGACAGCCCCATGATGCTCCTATTTGGGTGTGCTTGCAAGCTTGTCTGCGAGATGAAGCGGAATTGCGTCCCTGACTCACGGGCCATGAGAAATCTGGTTGTTTTCCGTATTTTGCATGCAAATGCCCGCGATGAGGCGGTTGTTCCCAGCCCCTGACAAGCCAGGCGATGACTGGAAGAGGAAGCCGTATGCTTCATATGTGCAAAGCGCCCCTCCAAACAGATGTGCCTGGGCTTGCTTCTCCTCCTTCTCTCATCTTTCGCTGTTCGTGCTCCGTCTGCGACGATAGAGTTGTGATCGTCTACTTACTCTTCTCCTCTCCGCCCTCCGTTGAACACGCTGCTGATGGCAGTATTTGGTCAGACCCTTTATTCTCCTCTGTGACGAACACTTGCTAACTCCTTTCCTCAGCTCATCAACCACATTCTGAACGGAGAGACTCTTTTCGCCTCTACCTCCACCTTGATACCATTCAGGACTGATCATCTAGCTGATAATCTAGCTCTTCATCCTGACCCTCTGCAAAGGGCTCCTGATGGCAGCATTTGGTCGGTTCTTCACTTGTCCGTATCCCTGGGAAGCACTCGCTGACTCCTTTCTTCAGCGCATCGACCAAGTTTCTGCCCATCTCTCTCTCCCTTCGTCTTCCATGCGCAACCGCTGCGTTGTGATCGTGCGATTCTCTCTTCGCCCTCTCAAAGCTGTGGATAGCAGTCACTGGTAAGTTCGCCTCTTGTCTGTACTCTGTGATGAGCACTCGCTAACACCTTCTTAGGTCATCTACCATACATCACCCCAAACGACTTGCTTATTCCCGCTCACGCCCGTTGGTCCGTCCGCGGGCCCAGCGATAAGGATCATCGATAAGAGCTCCAGGATGGCGGGGGTGGGGTTGCCGCATGATGTAACACCGAAACGAGCCATCGGACTTTTTTGAGCGATGAGCCATCCGGCCGGCGAGGCAGCCACCACCGTCCCGAACCGCTTCTTACCATCATCAACATCGACATTCAACTTGCCTCTCATCCTCCCAGGCACCAACAGCCCGCCAACGACCCTTAAAGCCGGCGACAACGCTTCTCAATCACGACTGATCATCAACACCAACATTTTTCCACACTGCGACCAACCCCCACGCCTGCAGACTTTTTTTGGTCTTCTTTTCTTCTCCCCACTACCACCCCTCCATCCTTGCCCATCATAGGCCGCCGACGCCGCGACAAACACCCCAAGGGCCGGCCCAACTCGCACCGGCCGCGCAACAAGATGGGCAATGAAGAATCCACCATGCTGGACGACAGCGTCCACCCCAAGACCCTCGAGTCGAGGTCCCTCGGCGCCATTGCCGACTACATCAAGTCTGGCGAGGTGAAGCGCATCGCCGTCATGACCGGCGCGGGCATCTCGACCGCCGCAGGCAGTATGTCTCTTCCACTCCCCTCCTTGCGCTAACACACAGTCTCGCTTCACAGACACAGCTGACACTCCACCCCTCCCAGTCCCCGACTTCAGATCCCCCGGCACAGGCCTCTACGCCAACCTCGCCCGCCTCAACCTCCCCTACGCCGAAGCCGTCTTCGACATCAGCTACTTCCGCAAGCACCCCGAACCCTTCTACTACCTCGCCAAGGAGCTCTACCCGGGCAAGTTCTTCCCGACCGTCTCGCACGTCTTCATCGCCCTCCTCGCCAAGAAGGGCCTCCTCCAGATGAACTTCACCCAGAACATCGACTGCCTCGAGCGCCGCGCCGGCGTCCCGGACGACAAGATCATCGAGGCCCACGGCTCCTTCGCCACTCAGCGCTGCATCGAGTGCGCCACCCCCTTCCCCGACGACAAGATGCTCGAGCACGTCCAGGCCGAGATCGTGCCCCGCTGCGCCACCTGCGACGGCCTCGTCAAGCCCGACATCGTCTTCTTCGGCGAGGCCCTCCCCGAGGCCTTCCGCAACAACACACATCTCCCCGCCATGGCTGACCTCATCGTCGTCATGGGCACCAGCTTGTCTGTCTACCCCTTCGCCGGCCTCGCTGAGGCCTCGCGGTCGGGTGTACCGAGGCTGCTGCTCAACAGGGAGCGCGTGGGCCAGATGGGTCGCCGCGCGGATGATGTCGTCGAGCTGGGCACCTGCGACGCTGGCGTGCGCAAGCTTGCTTCTCTCCTTGGCTGGCGCGACGAGCTTGAGGACATGTGGCGCGGCATCGTGGGCGAGAAGGAGGCCGAGAGGCAGCTTGCCTCTGCCGCTGCTGATGGCGACGAGGACCTCGAGGAAGAGATCCGCAAGGTCACCGAGAACGTCGGCTCCGCACTCAAGCTCGACGACGACAAGGAGGAGCCCGAGGTCGTCGGTGCCTCCTTGCGGCAGGATGGTGGTAGTGACACGGAGGATGCGCAGCAGAGCATCCCCAAGGGCACTGTGTCGCGTGTCACCAAGGCGCTCGAGGCGGAGGTCGGCACCGACATTAAGGACGACCGCGGCCGCGAGGGTCACACTGTTTCTGGCTCCGAGGGCGCGCCGCAGGAAGCCACCGACTTCCGCGCCGAGGCCAAGAAGAAGATCCAGCTTGCCGCGCTGGGCGCCGCGACACCCCTCGACGAGGTTGCCGTCATCTTTGACCCCAACGCGCCCGTCGCTGCCAAGAAGGACCCCACCGCAGATGAGGCACTCGTCTCCGGCCCAGCGCGCTACGAGCCCACGGCATCTTCAGAGGCTGCGACCACGTCGGAGTCCACACCCGCTGACACCCCCTCCACATCATCCAAGGAGACGCCGGACGTTCCCACAACAACAGACAAGACGGCGGAGGCGGTGCCGTCAAAGGCTTTAGAGGCGGAAGAGAAGAAGACGCCGGATGATGCCAAGCTATGACCTTTTTTATCAATTCCACCATTCCAACCCTTCTTGATCCCAGCAATTCATTTGCGCAAAAGTACACACATCCACACACATACATTGATGGCAGTAGTCAGTCCTTGTTACTATACCTATACCCAACATGCCTTGATATCACCTTTACATTACTTCGTCCGTATCGGATGTGCACATTGTGTCTGGATTGCCCACATGACATTTGATGTCAACCTACTTATGTATCTTTTCAACCCCGGGCCCGCGCCTCTGTGATATGAAGCCGTAGTGCAGTATCCACCGCAGTAGTTCTCTGGCCTCCGCCCCCGGCTCAGTCGAATTTGTCGACTACTTGCAGGACTTGCAAGAGCGATGGCTTCCAGTCTCAACTCAGCTGCGGCCGGGTGAGTCCTTAAGCACGATAGCGACAGATATGTCTCATCGTCAACGCCCACAAGACTGCAAGGGTACACCGAGCAAATGCTGGTCGTCCTGTGCGTGCCTCAGAACTTCCACGGTCTGCTGGGTTAATTGAGTTGAACTCGCTCAAGGATCCCACGTACAACCCCACTGCGCGTGTTTGCGTTCCTCCAGCCCCGGGCCTTTCCCGCTAGGATGTTGCGCTGGTGTCGACGGCGGAAAACCCCCCGAGCACTACTGTGCTGGCTTCCGCTGTCGGCTAAACCAGATCTTTGACGAGTGCGACACCACGTTCTGGTGTTCAACTCGCGGCGGCCCGACCTAAAATAGGCGCATGGTCGGCTCGCATTTGCCACACTATGAAGACTGCTCGTGTCATACGCAGCCATTGGTGTTCTGGCTTTGTATGCCGTCTTCGATAAGGGGCTAGTTGTCGCCGTTGCGTTTACGTGGCACTCAGATTCGCCAAGATCCATTTCCAGATACACGGCGCGTGGTTGCCTCCTTCCAGCCCCGGGCCACTCTCTCTGTCATCTTGAGACGGCGAGATGGTAGGACAAGCAGCAGCTTGCTGGTTTTCGCGTCCAGCTTGGTTGAGTTCGTAGACCAAAGCGCCAAGGGGAACAATGTTTCGACCTGTCGACTCGCTCACCTAGCTATGTCCGACCGCAGTCGTATCATTGCATCCTATATGCCACGTTCGATGCGCAGAAGACTGCGCGATTTCATTGGTCTCCTGGCCGCGGCGTGTCTTGAGACTTCCAGTGCCTGGCTATCGAATTCGAATTGAACCAGCCCCAACGCGCGATGACGTTGTGTGGTTGCTTTCTTGCAGCCCCGAGACCATGCCTTAGTAGTGTTGAGCTGGCTGGCTGGGGAATGGTGTTCCTTCGCGAGTCGTATCAAACGCCAGGAGCGTCAGAAAGAGGCCGCCAAGTCCGAGAGACGCAAGTCGCACGACTCTTACGTTTGTCGCTGGCCTCAGGAACCAGATCAGTCGAGTCCGCCGAGCAAGTTACAAGAAGAACAGTGTGTTTCTATCTTTTGACTCGGCCACCTAGCCAGTCCCTGCTCCCAGATCGCTGTCCCGGGATACTTTAGTAGCCCAGTTGGATGCCATTTTCAGTGCCACACGACCTCGGTTTACGTGCAGAGGTTTCGGTATATCAGAGTTTCCGGGCTACTTCCCATTGTCGAGGTCCCGGCTATCTGCATCGTACTCATCACTGGCTGCTTCGCGCGCTCGTCGTGTGACCCCATTCACGTCTTTTTCGTCAACTAACGGTTCACGCACTATTGCCTCTGGCCCTATTACTCCACGGAGAAATTCAGTTGCGACTTGGTCAGCCTGCTGGATACAATACCACGGCGCGTGTTTTCTTGTTTACAACCCCGGGCCCATGCCTCAGCGACCCTGAGCGTAGCCGTCAGTGGAAAAGCTGTCCAGACAGTGTTGTGCTGGCTTCCGCCCTCGGCCCAGTCAAATACATCGAAATTTACGACAAGGGAGCAGACTCCCAAGTCAACCGAGAGTACACCGGCGAAGACCCCGGTCATTCGGAAGCAGATCACGGCTCAGCCAACTGTCTCAACCCCATCAGCGAGTGCACCACTGCACGAAATGGTGATTTTGCCTCGTATGGAGAGCGGCTTCGAGAAAAGCAGCGGCCGTTACAAATGAGTGCTGCGCCCGCTGCCGTCCGATGTCAGATGGGCGCATGGTCGCGTCCAGTATGACATTGACCCGCAGAACAATGTGCCCAGGGACCGACTCATGAAGTCCTGGCTGCGTTACCATCCAGTGCCATGCCCTCTTTAATATTGTTGTTTCCCCCGAGGCTTCCCGGTTGGCTCCACGGGTCCGATTGGCATCTCAGTGCGACAAGTTGCTCTCGGATGCTTTTGCGGGTGGTTCATCGTGAAGATGACAGCAACTTCGGGAATCTCCTAACAAGAGGGAATCGGAGACGGCAAGTGTACCTTGGAGAGCTGACAACTCGTGGATCCCAAGACAATCGTGTCATTTCCCCCCCAGTCATTTCCTGCTGTGGGCATCTCGCCTTGAGGCGATACGACTTCTACCCCGGTCATTCACTGCCCCTGCGTCTCCTGACAGCATGCCGGTTGATCTCTGTGATGTCAACCCGGACGATGAGTATGTCAGCAAGTATGACGGACAGCGTAGTATCTTTGCTCGGCCACCAGTCTGAGTGGATTACCTGGCTCTGCGGATGAAGACACTCGGTACCGTTCATTGCTTTCGCTTTGTGGGAAGTGGCACGTCTCGTGCTTTCGCGGTCGAACCCCCACCCAGATGGCAGCAATCATGGAGACTCATCAACAAAGGGGGGCCTACAAGTCTCTCAGCTTGGGGGAGTCGTCGGGATACCAGGTAACCAGGCAAGGTGCTGCGCTGGTGCTTGCGATAGCATGCAGGACGATATTGGTGATGTCGATCTGGAGGCGGAGTACGTCGTCGGGCCTATCGTATGCCGCCGGGCCCTGTTCCGCAACGAAGTGCTTTGGGTCTCTTGCGTGTCAGTCACAGCCTGGAACCGTGGATGAAGATGCTCAGAGACAGAAACTGCTGTCGTCCGGCGTCTGAACGGCAACCGTCGAAGGTTGTTCTTAACAGAGGCGAGTGGATTGCAGATACTCCACCAGAAAAGGGCAAGATACATGCCGCCCTGGTGGGGGTTCGTACCCGACGATTCTGGCTTCATCACGGCGGTCGTCGTGGTCATATGCCTCAATGCATTCGCTGCCGCTGCTACGAAGCAGACGGTGACCCAGATGCCGACAAGCCAGTATGTAGCGATGTTGTTCTGCGACATTCGTGTTCTGAGCACGCCCAACATTCGGGGTCGGGGTCTTGGCTGCCACGATTGAAGTCACTTAGAAGTGCTCACCCAGGGGGGATCTCAATCGCCATCGCATTCTGGGGCCTTCCCGGGCCCTTTCTTCCTCTCTGCTTCGCATTTGCGGTGACAGCGTCCAAGTCGGCAGTGATGGAGGTACATGGGAGACCCTAGCGCCGCATTCTGTGCCGAAATACCCTGTCTTTGTCGGCGAGGACAAAGTCCGCAGCGTTTAAAGCTCTGCGGATCACACCCGAAGCTCATCTGCCATCTTGCTGCGACTGTTACTAGCTCGAATCTGGAGCGTGTAGTCTTCACGGAGGACGGCTCAGACAACCTTCACGTAGAACTAGCGCAATATTCGCGTCTATGGGCAGCAAGCGGGTGATAAACTGCAGAACCCGCGGAGCATTTCCAGGTTCCTGCTGTAGAACACCAAGGACCATTGGTGGCTTCTGGAAGACTTCAGAGGGTTGGAGCACCGGCCATCGAAGACATTCGGAAGGCTCGCTGGTCGTTGACATTCACTCCCTGATGCCACTTCGGGAAAGTATGTCTCGACAAAGTAACGCCCGGCCAGAAGGCGCTCTACGGATATCGATGTGGCGATGGAAGCAACATCAGTGGAGCAAATGCCTCGTTCTCGGCATCTCAAGCTGATGGGTTGCCCGGTATGCAACGCAAAGAGGCACCGGTAAGGCCCGGGAAGAACAGGATGCCCTCCTCACTGGCCATCGACGAACCCATCGCCAAGACGGGCTGGGCCCGACTTCTTGCTCATGTCGGCGTGTGCTTGCTTCCGGGTTCTCTGAGATCTACTATTTACCACACCGACAGCGACAACAGCGAGGTGTGACGTACTTCATCCTGCCTTTCTTTACATAATAGTTGCTGCTACCGTCATCGAACCTTACGTTGTTGTGCGGGGGAAGTACTCCTGTCCGATGGTCTGTTCGCCCTCCGGTCCCGACATTACCAGTGTTGGGGGATGGATTGATGCGGCCTACACGCCTTGGGGTGCGGGTTCTCCATCTGGAGACATCGAGTCCATGGTTGCGTTAGCACTGGCTTGGCTACGTCTTCTGCTAGATCGAAAGCAGAGAACACTCTATCATCTGGCAATCCATCCAGACATGGCTGGGTCTTCGGCCAGACCGAAGCACCTCCGTCACCAACCTCCGTTCTAGATGCGATTCGGATTACCGCCGTCTCAACGAGTTGCGCCACTTACGGCTGAATCCCCGGAGGCAGACCTCTGGGGAGGATATCTATGACGGCGGCTGTTCCAGTATCAATGTCGCCGCTTTGTCAAGTTCATTAGAGCCACGGGCCCTCTCTTCTCTCGTCGCCCTCTCACTGGCCCGTTTACGACAGATGGAAAGGCGATACTGTCCCGTCTGTCACATTTAATACAGACGGACGATTCTCTCTGAGGTGCCGTGCTCTTTCGGTTGGTCGCGGCGCACATCCAGACTTTGGGTTCTGCCGTAGTCTACGAGAAGTCCTGTAAGCGTCACTTCGAGAGGGTGGACAAGACCTTTGTGTGGTATTGAACTTTGAATAATGTCCACCGCCATCTTTGTAAGTTTCATCGCGAGTTCAGATGCGGTATCATACTGACAAGCGTAACGTAGCCGGCCGAGAATGGATGTGGAACAGCCTTGTCCCTTTGGTTCCGGATGTGTGGTTAGTCTGTCTTGCAGACACCATCAACCATATCTGCGATGTAATATACCGGGACTACCTGTCCTGCAGCTCAGCGACGCAGGTTCAAACGCCGTCGGAAGCCTTGAACGATATTGTGGCTCGGAATCCAGGTGTCGCGGACGTCTAGTCGGCGCTGCAGGACCGGCTAGAGGGAGACTGCTACGCAAAGGGCGCTGTCCTTCCTGACGCCGGGCCCTCTGCCAGCTCGCTGAGATGACGGGCGTAGAGCGGATGCCAAATGCATGTTTGCGGTGTTTCGTCGAACGAGGAAGAAAAGCACTATATGGGCCACATCAATCTCCCCGTGGACTTGGCAACACAATGGCAACCCATGTAGCCTTCGTATTGTTGTGTGTCGCGAGTGTCGCTTTGGCTATCATGGACGACAGCCCGGATCCATTGATGACCTTCGGAAAGGCCAGACCATGGAGACGACCTTGAGCCTTCGTGTTGGGGATCTTCGCGAGTGTGACGGTCTTGTCTGGCGTCGTGGAAGGCATGGCGGCTTACGGTTGGGGCAACTCAAGCGCACCAATGTTGCTCGCTCGGGCAAAGGAAAAAGCCATCGGATGCGGTTGCGTCCCTGTGCCTTGGTGGAAATAGCCACGGAAACCAACCTGAACACGGCAGTAGCTGGCGTCGTCCAAGCCTTCACCTATATTCCGCCCCGGCAGAGGCGCCACAGTCCTGCCTCTCGAGCAGTTGCTCGTCACACTTCCTACCGACAACGAATAACGAGTGCTTCTATTGCACGTCTGTCGTGTCGTAGGCACAGAAAGCGCATATATCTATTACGATCTCACGAGAACAAGACGACTAGATCTCGATCCCCTACCATGTCTCGCCTCATATTCGCGTCGTGAGTGAGGGAGTGGTTAATGGTCTACCGGACGCTTACAAGTCCTGGCAGTTGCGCTCCCTGGTCATGTATTTGCGACTGCGATATGGTCACTTTCACTCCTGCTCTCAGACTACTTGGTCGAACGCACGACTTCTGTTGAGGCTCTGATGAGCCAATATATGTGGGAATCAGTGCCATCGGAGTCATTCTTCCCGTGAAAGTTTCCACCGCTATCACGGTCGAGCCCATCAGCCTGAAGCTGGCATACCCCCAGAGAGAGATGACCTGAGCAGCGGGCAACGAACGGCCAGTCACTCAGGGGGTTTTGTCAGTTGCAAACAGACGTTTTTGAAGGTCCATTCGAAATCACACTTCGAGAACTGTCCAGGCCCCGCAGTCTCGCAAAATCCCAACACCAATGGCAATCCGCTCAATTGCGGACAGGTCGCGAAGACCATTCTGGAAGCCACTAGCGACTGCAAGCTAACGTAAGGTTGCATTTCTAGTGGAAGCAGGCCACGGCGGTCACTTGCGCCCCTTCCTCCGGGATGACCATGCAGACTCGGGCCCTGGCGCTGTGGTCCCTGAACTATCCTGTGCTCTTGCGCCGGGGGTGGCAGCTAGGTGTGAGATCCTATTTCGAACACACCTTAGATATTATGGCCGTTGCTGCTACTGGCGGCCATCCAACAGAATACGTTGGATGGTGATGTGCAGCGCTCGAAGATAACCATGGTTCTATCAGCGTTCGGTGCCTGAACGACCTGGCGTTTCCTGCGCTGAGATGCAGACGTCGGCACCCACGGCTTGAGGAACATAGGTTACCTACCTGCGAAGACCAAGACGCTATCACAATCCCGTTCGCCGAGAAAGACATCTGCCTAGCAAACGATTGCTACCAAGGGAGCCTCTAATGTTGTCCGGCCCAGGAAGGATGCTGCAGACAAGCTGACCATGACTGTGATGAAGCTGGCCTCTCACGATGAAGCTAAGCCATCAATAGTCGTTGTGGATGAGACTAAGCTTGACGCCATCTCAACGTGCTGAGCCATTGACTGTCGCATCCCCGGAGGCAGCGGGGAGGGGGTCCATTACCGCCGATGCCCAAATATGTCGGCTCCTCCAGAGCCTCCATAGAGTCAGAGAACTTCCGATCTTAGTACTTCCTGTGATCAATCTCAGCGTTCAGATTGACCTGCCTGCCCAGCCGTTCCAGCCGCCGGCACCGCGATCCAATGAGATTCTGTATCCATTCGATACGCCGAGAAAGGGGCGACCGAAGATTGGGATTTGATTTACGCCAGCCAGAAGAATGGCATCGGCGACGGTGGTATCATCCACGTTGGTGAGGAAGATCACAAGAAAAAAAAGCCGGTTCTCACTGAGGCGTTGTGTTTTTCCAGACTTCGGGTGCTGCTGTGCGAGCCGCATTGCCGACATTATCGGTTGTGCGCGGTGTACTTCAAAAGCTCCCGATGCGATGTTGGCGTTATCACGTCGAACCGAGGAGGGAAGATATTCCATGAGTCTTATCAATATTCTGATGGGTTTAGTTGGCAACCCGGATGTCATGGGTACTTGCGGCTGAGATCATCTCGTATCTAGCAACGTCGCTTGCTAGTTAATGCCAGCGAGCACCAGTGCACGTGGCTGCGTCTCGGTGCCTTCGTGGGAATAGCTCCCATCATCCACCATCATCCGCCATCACTCATCTTCATACATCTTCACCCATCTTCGTCCTTAGTCGCCAGCTGGCGTCTTGGAGCATTCTATAGCCAGTCCCGGAAGAGGCGTCACAATCCCGTGTCTCGAGCATGTGCTCATCGTACACTTACACGCAATAGCAGAACACATGGGTCTTATGTCTTTGATCTGTGATGTCTCCTAGGCGAGCACAATCTCAGACCAGGGCACGCGTACGCGCTCAGTGCTCGTCTTGGATGTCTCGGCTTGCGTAGGCGCCCACCATGAACGATAGGCATGGGAGAAATTCGATCCGAGAGTCCAAGGTCATCGGAATCACATATAATGAGATCCGCAAAGCGTACCGACTGGCCAGCCTGCATTGCCATGATGATAAGATCCACCAGCGAGCCTCAGGAACACAGAATGCATTCCCGTCCATGGCCCAAGTCAACATTACGCGCGACTTCTTACTCCGCCTCGAGATGTAGCAAAGAAATGTCTCTCTCTCATACGGTAAATGATACGTTTCAGTCAGGGACAAGTGGTAGAGGGGGGAGGTTTGGAAGTGGCTTTGCCCCTCTCCAAATCTTTTTAGCTTCTCGCGGCCGCCACCTGAAAACCAAGACCTTCTTCAGCAGATTGGAGCTTATTGCATTCTTCTGAACACGCGCTGGGCGGTCATCTACGATGATGGCGTTTTGGTTTTGGGTCGCTTCGATGACCTCAGTGGCTAGCCGTCTACGAGAAACAAGGCCTCTTGAAGTTTCCCAACGGAACCATCAGCTGTCATGACCATTCTGTCGGGGTCGGTCCCACCTAATAGATGAGCCACTCTGCAGTTGGCTTCCACCAGGGAGTCACCTACATTCTTCCCGGAACGATTAGGTGAACTCTCGTCTTGGGCCAGGTGTTAAAGGCATTGCTGCCATATCCTCTGTCGTACCTGGTCTATTGCTGTGCTCTTTCGTGGGGGTCGGATAGACATAAGAGCCGCACTCGAATTTGCTTCGGTAGTAGGCATTCCGCATGCGCTAGCTTTGCATCGCCTTGCATGTTTCAGAGATGCACAGGAGCACCCGGTCCTCTCAAGTCGTCGCAATATCCGCTCCTCTTAAGCCTTTGAGTCTTGAATCACATCAGCACGAACTATCCCCATACACAACAAGGCCAAACCACCCAGCCAGCAGTCTTGCAATCAATTCAACCCGGGCCCTTACGGCAATCATGCTCCCCAGCGAGACACGACGAGAGCACAAGCAAGTGGAATTAGGCACATATCACATCGATCCAAGAATACCTACCTCAAGGACTTCAAGAGGTAGAACTCGGGATCTTGCCATCAATTTCCTTGACTGGCGTCTGACCATAAGACTCAGTAGAGCCGAATGAATTCCTCCTCGTCAACGCACGTGGCTCTGTGACGTGTGATCTAAGCGATAAATCCGTCGGTTCCAAGAGGAGTCCTGCTGGGGCGGCTTGTCGGCTTGAACGGAGTCTTTGAACATAGATATCGTGGCGGCCCTTTAGTCAGCAAAGGTCTGACGAATCAACCCCACAGCCAGTTGCTGTGCCCTTGCGCCGGGGGTGGATGACCGCAAGCGTTATCCTCAACATCGCGCTTGTGGTGGGCTAGTATGGTCTTGCGTTTATCGTGGTCTTCGTTCGCAGTCGTTGCGCGCTCCCACTCTGAGTGATGCCCAAGTATCCGGGCCTCAGATCAGGTCATCTGCGGACAAGCCACCCTAACCCTAAGCAAAGCCCCCAAAGAGGAAGGACGTCGAAGATCTCATGGACCTACTGGGACAAGGCCGGCCGGCGCATACGCGGTGCATACGGTCCTTCTTCAAACATCCGAAGGCGGTCAACATCATGAACATGTGCTCCCTCCGTACGTGCTTCACTTCCACAGCCGGGCCCTTATATTAACTCCCAGCAGTTTGTCATCCGGAAACGCCGGCGCCATGTAGCGAGTGCAAAGGGCGGAGTTGCAGCGTCGTATGTATCCGTCCCCACTGAGTGAGGCTACTCGTACGCCAGCTAACCGTCTCGACACAGGCGAAGAGTAGGCCAATCTCGTCTTCCCTGTTACCAGACTCGTCACTATGAGACTAGCAGTACAGCGCGACCCCAGCATCGTATACACCCCTGAGGCAAGAAATCCGTCCCCCACACCTACCCCGGCGGCGGAAGCGTTTGCTAACCAGGGCATGTACATATATAGGACTGGCACAAAGCGGTGGCGGCCTGGCACACTCACTGGCGGTGCGTCGGACGGACGCCTAACGCCCCGGCCCCAGCTCCCGCCCGCCACGGCCCGATATGAGGCTCGCCCCAGTCGATATCCGATCGGGCCTACAGCACGCCAACACTATAAGCCAGAACTACGAGCGCATTACTGGGGTAACCAAGCCAGCCTGGCATGTCCCTCGTCGACAGTGCAGTCAAATCGCACGGCTGGGCGAACAGGTTGCAACGGGAAGCTTGTCTTATCAGAGGACGCCGGTCTCATCGAACATTCCCGCCTGTCAGCCACCAGCGGCTTCTACGACATGAAAGGCGAGATAATCCTGCCCGAAGAGATCCTGGCCTTCGTACTTGCCGTTTCCGAAAGAATTTTTCCAACATCGAGTTATCCGGTCATGTTATTTCTATCCCCGCGTACTTTACGTTTCTGCAGAGGGAGGCTGCAAAGGACGCAGCCCAAATATTCGAGAGACAGGTCCATCACCGGGTTGTGAGTTCCATCCAGGGCAAGACGAAGGAGATGAATAGGCTCTGTGCTGTGCAAATGGTCCACCAAGCAGACGGCTCTTCGGTTTCGCTTCTGCGGCCAGTTGTGTAGTCGATCCTCGACCTAGCAGCGATTCCCCTCCGCAACCACGCACTTAGAATCGGAATCGGGCCCACGGGCACGTATCACAATGCAGCGATGCCTACCTCATAGATCTCAAGAGGCACAGCTTTGGGTACACTCGTCGATTCCCTGGCACGACGCCTCACATAAGGCTCAGTAGAGACAAGCCTCTTCCCAACACCTGTATCTCCTTGGTATCGAGCTACTCAGCAAGTGTGCCGCCACAGCAAGCGCACGCAGTGTCTCGACGAGGCTGGTGTAATTTTTGCGGCGTATACCGATGAGAAGCAAGACGAAATGACAGTGACCGATATTGATGAGAGCCCCAACAGGCCAATGGCATGGATAGTATGAAGCAAGAGAAAAGGCTTAGCACACCGTCCTTGCTGCAATATCCTCCGGGACTATTTCGGTAAGGCACGCCGGATCTAGTTGGACAGCGACGACAGCGAGAACTTCCGGCCGTCTATGGACATCAAAAGAGCAGGAGACGCGCTGCTGCTGAGAACATGTCCACTGGCAGCAACTGCTCCCATCGTTCCTATCGTCTCCTTCATCCGTCGTATCTACCGTTGCACGGGATCTGTGATCACTCCGACTCGGAAACCAATTATCTCACCTAGGCGACCTGTACAACCTCTCGACCCATGAGATGCATCTTCAATGGATCGTCAATGCTGAAGTCGACCTCATTGAGATTGAGGAATCGACCTCCTGTTGAGTGAACAAGCTGCAGAGTCCACACCCCGGGCCCGTATGGTCGAGGTCGGTATGCTGTCAGTCGACTATCTCGCAACTGGCATTGCAAGCTGCTGCCGGCTTCACCGATCGGAACTTTGGCGGCAATTTGCGGTCGCCAGTCGTGATCCTCCACAAGACAAACAGCAACTTCTCCAACCAAGCCCTTTTCCACCTCGTCCTTGCCCGGCAACACGAAGCGAGGCTTTCGACAGCGTTGGAAGCTAGCGTAGCGAGGATGCCGAACGTCGCCAGATTCATCGACGGCCTGCCGGGCAACAAGCTCTCTGAAGGGCGCCTTGTGCGCAATTTGTTTTAACTTCCCACGTCCTTGATGACAACCTCCAGCTTACGATTCTGGCTTCCCAGCAGAGGGTTAACGAAATACTCGAGTTCATGCGTACGTACCTTGCGTCCCGCCATGACGCCGAGTCAATCAGCAAGGAGGCCTTGAAGGGCAAGCCGAACGATGACGATATCCGCCACCTTATCGCCGATTAGATCTTCACGGCTAAGCCCTTCACATCAGGGCACCAGGTGGTGTTTTGTACCATCCGAGATGCTGCTCGGGCCATCACGTTAGCGTTCTATAAGCTTCACGAGAACCCCCATACCACCAGGCGAGGCCTTGATTTTCCGAATTTTCCACGTATTCATTGTGATCGCTGTGTAGCAGAAGGTCAAGCAGTGGAAAGACTGCGCGCCGCCGTGGGCGCGGGTGACTTGGAAGATGAACGACGGGATGGCATTAGATTCCTGCGCTTCTTCCCGCACCAACCAACTTAGCCTCACTCAATAAGACCGCCCGACCATTGGACCTGCGTGGGCTCTACCGACGACAGACTCCAGGCGCTCGCCCAGAGAAGTCTGGGGCTCGATACTACCCGTATCACCCCGACGCAGTGGGCGGGCCTCCTAACCACATGTTGGCGCATTTTAGCTCATGCGCTGGAGCGTTTTGACGCCCACCTATGAAAGACCGAGATACATTCAGCCAAATTGGCGCATCAATCGGTATCACTACAGCAGACAACACTCAGCAGCTCATGGTCAAACATCCCAACATAGTCAGAACTAGACCGACCGCCGTTACAGCAGCCTAGGGCTCGCTCCAGAAACAGCCGGCATCTACGCGGTCCCAAGTTGAAGGAGAGCCAGAAACAACACTCCCAGTAAGCCCTCAATAGATACTACATCTTTGTCTAGCAAGGGTAATGGTTGACAACGCATCCCGTGGAAGAATGCTACAAGACCTGCCAATCGGTCTAAGTCCACCAAAGCCGATCACAATGGCGTCTGGCGCTTGACCGAGCCATTCTCCTCCAGATAGACCTCTTTGAAACGATCATATCTCATTCATTCCCCTGCATTTCGCCGCTGTATCAGGCTCTATAGAACTGCGAGTTCATTCCGATCTGATGGTTTGAGTCCGGTCGGGCGTGGATACAGACCCATTGCTCAGATTTCTGCGTTGAGTCCGCGCATCTTGCACCCTGGAGTTCCAGGACGTCAAGAATTCCACGCTAGCAAGATCTTCGGTCGTGGAATGGCAACTATGCCACAGGCATTGAAGCATCACAGACGTCGATGGGACCGAGAAGACGTATGGTGTGGATGCAACTCCTAGTGACAACGCACTCAGCGGTATTCACTTAGACGAGAACTTCAAGACTTTCGTATATTCTCACAAGATCAACCGGGACAACCCAAATGCTGGCCTTACCGCGGACGCTTGGAGGACGTCTCCGACAGCGGGCGAAGTGGAAGCAAGAGAACGTGAAACTTGTCTTGACTCCTTCGCCTTCTGCAATGGGGACGACCACTGGCGCCCCTCAGAAGTATATTTCTGGAGCCTGGTCTTCTCACCGGCCGCGGTTCCCCATCCCAGGCCTGTGTCTGTCACAACTACCGACGACAGCTCAACAGACTGCTCGTTCCTCCAATCTGTGTCATGTCGCATGGAAGATCAATGGTATTGCTGTTGTTACCATGCAGGAAGATCTAGAGTATGACCGCGCCGCTGTCAGATCAGTTGGCCTGTATGCCTGGAGGAACTGAAGTTCCCAGGTCACCTATGGGGGTATATGAAGAGAGTTCAAATCGCGTTCCGAAAGCCACTTGGACTTCCAAGACGATGCAGTTTTAAGCACCAGAAGTCACCACTTAAAGAGATGTACGGCTGGATTACGCCATTACTCTGTGCTCATTCGCTCCCTGGGAACGGACACCTGCCTGACCCCTCTCAGGCTGGCTGGGAGCTTCATGAACAAGGCTCCTCACGGTTCGCAATTTCGCGCCCCGGGCCCGTGCCTGTCGGAACGACTAGTGAGATCTCACGAGACGACAGTTTCCTCAGATCTCAGTCATGTCATCTGACAAGATTGGAGCGCTCTACCTTGGCGGTCATTCCGCCTTGTATGCGTGCTCAGCAAGGTTGAAGTCCCGCATATTGGCAGAGGAATGTGATGTCAGTCGAGGTTCCTCGCCTAGCCGCCGTCGAAATCGTCCTCCATGTTGTTGGACAGAGCTAATTTCGAAGAAACAGATGTTTGCTTCTGGATCAAGGCTAGCTGACATCAATCTACCATGCGTACATAATTCCCCCCTGAGTACAACGATCATGGACCAAAACACACGCGTTTCCCAACTGCTACTCCTGATAGTCGTGGCGGCGGCTAGAGACGACATCGCTTTTCTCCATGGTGGTTTAGCAATGGGTCGAAATGGGAAGCCGCTTATGTATGCGTTTCCCGACTTGGCTACTTCTTGTCTCAAGCGGCCAAGGAAGACACGCGTCGTGCATAGGTACCTCTGGACAAAGTACCGCCTGAACTGCTCCGCATGACGGAACTGCCACCGATCAAGAAACAGGACATCAGTGAGGGCGAGACTATCGACGTATCCAGCCATCGCACACCATCACGCATCGGCGAGCGCTCCGTTCGGCCCCCCACGCAGTCTGGGCATAGCTCAGAGCACTGGGCACAATTGCTGCCGACCTCTTACTTTAAGATATTGTTCGGGCGCGCGTTCGGACCCCGGGCCCGGGCCTGACTTGATCTGGGCCAGCAACGACTCCAGGACCATCTACCTCACATAAAAGCTTCATAGGAGATTGGCACAAGACCAATATCTAGGCCAGCGTTTATGCTGAGATAGCTTGCGTGATCGTGTCTTAAAGCATTTCTGCTACGAGATGGGCAAAATGAAACGAGACGTCAACGGGGAGACGGGCTTCAGAAACGCAGTCTGCGGAAGTTGCCTCACATTTGACACTCTCCCTTTTTCTATATTTCGGTCCCGAAGACTCAGAGGATAACGAAGACTCTTCCGCTGCTGGCCGGCGACTTACCGGAGTTCCCCGCGGTTCTATGACTTTGTCTGGAGCAGGTGCGTGAGGCTATCGCATCAGGCATGGCTTTTACTGCCCAACAGCACCGATTATACTTGCTCTTGTCGCAACCAAAGCTCGTATCACAAGTTGCCAACCATCCAAGCGCACGCACGCGGGCTGCTGGTCAACAGCAGTATCATTAGCAACAGATGGTTGCTTCCCTGTGTGGCCATCACTCCACACGTATCGACCACCAATCACAGAGCGACACCATCGAGGCGTGAAGTATCCCAGTCGCTAGCACGGAAAGTCATTCTTTAATGACTGTTGACCCTCTCCACCAAACCCATCGAATACGTTCTTGCGCGAGGACAGGCACACAGGGGTCGAACGCATTCATCCTCGGCTAATGGCTGGAGTAATCTGAACCACGATCGCGTCAAGGTTGCGGGTGCGGGCAAGCAGAAGGAGAAGGTGGCATATCTTGTACTGTTCCGGCCATTGTAATCGCCGATTTGCTCCGGCATCGGCAACCTTTGGTCGTGGCCGCAGTGATGTGGCCTACTATGATCGCAGCTACTGCTTCAACGTTCTCTCGACAATAGGTACGTACAAGACAATAGGACGGATCTTAAGACATGCAAAGCGGGGCGGAGACGATATTGCTGTAAAGCATAGACGTGGTTGATCCTTCATGTCAGTCTCCGTAGGCTGCAACTGAGAAACCACTCCAAGACGATGACATTCTGCGTCACACATACGAAAGTTCTAGAGACAGCTGAAAACGCTTGGTCGGTAATGCGGCAGGCAGATTGTCTGGTATTGGAGGACCTGAACCTCCCGCAGCAGGAGCATCACCGCATGGCTTGCAAATATTTGCAATTATGCATTGGCCCCAGCATCTACAGCGATTCTCGCCGAGGCAGATCTCTATGAAAGGGAATCTAGGGGCGCAGATTTTGCCGGCGTTTGTCTGTACGGCTCGGTAGAGTCAGAGTCTGACTCTCCGGAAGAAGCTGCTTGCCAGCTGGCATTTTGCGAAAAGATGCGAAGTGGTTTGTTCGGGAAGAAGCCCGCCCACATTGACGACATCGCCAACAGACAGCGACAGCCAGACCGCCAGTCTCAACTGCTGAGACTGAGACCACATCTACCACGTCTACACCTGTGAGGCTGGTGACGCAGCTCTTGGAGTGGACGACGAAAGTACCGTCACCAATGTCATGCCCTATGGTCGGCGTATCCAGCACACCGTGTTTCTAGGGGCGTCGGCACGCGCAGAATCCTCCTGGAGCGACTCGTAATTGTCCCGACAATGGCCGCTATCCCGGTAGTGGCTGCTATCCCGGCCAAGAAGGGTACTATCACGGTCATGATGGCCATTATCCCGATCCTGGCGGCTTTCAAGGCGGTCGTGGTAACCAGGGTCCAGGTCGCGGAGGCTCCCAAAGCAGCCCAAATCCCAACCTCGTGGGCCACTACCGAGTCCAGCCACGTCGACAGCAGCTAACTCAGAAGCCTCACTCTCGAATTTCCGCCCAAACATTGTTGGGTATCTTTATAATTCAACGAAAGTCAACTTTTGACGTATCTGACATATCGTTGCGATTACTCAAGGCGGCGACGTAAACGCTTGTTGTCTTGCATGAGAATGGATTTTCAACGCTTGAATACACCCGAGTAATGGCGCTGTCGCGGGGAAGCTGGAAGACCAGAATGACAGAGTTACGGAAGCCGGACCCTGGGCCGAACCCCTGACAAAGCGCTCAGCATAACACCAGATTGTCTCTCGCCTTCCAGCATCGAGCGCCTCGGAGATGGCCACCACGGCGGCGGCTGTGGTTTGCTCATTGGGTCGCCTGGCTCCCGGTATACAGACTCAATCGATCACTTGTCTAGACAGCCAGCTCTTGGCCGCCCTGCCCTTTAACAGACTTTTCCCGTCTTCGTTGGTATTCAACCACGGGTCTCAATAACTTGTGTCAGCCTCCGGGCCCCCTACCAACCAATTTTCACTCGGCTCGCTTCAAGAGAATCGGCGTAAGCCGAAAGACGCAATTGTCAGAACTTGCACCTGAGGAGATCTGTGTTAGAAAAATGCAGCTCTTCATGAGAACTGACCATCGTAAGGACGACCAATGAGAATGCGAAGGTAGCAAACCTTCAACGCCGCCTGATCGTCGTTGAAACCTTGCTGCAATCGATTCTCCTCAGAGGCAGACCTCTGAGATAGGATGTTCTAAGGCCCATGCCACAGAAAGTTGTCTCCTATTTGCGGTGCAGAGCCGGTCGTACCTTGGGGAGGGGTTGGCATGAGCTTCCACCAAGGTTACGCGGAGAGACTACTCCAGGATGAGAGTAAGAGCCATACATTGCGTGGAACAATAAGAAGAGAGCCCTCCAGGACAGCAACGATACTGCTGGAATTGCGGCTCACCTCCAGAGAGAGCCATCCCTCTTTTTCTTGTTCCAGGCGATGTATGGCTGGGCGGCGGCCTGAATGAGTACGTCAAGCTGCCGGAGCCTTCACCCCCGGGCGACAAAGGCGGGCGCACATAGCTCAGCTACAAGCTGTCCCCGAGAATGATGAGAGCTGCGAACCCGTTGGACGGGGCTCGTTAAAGCCACAAGCCTTCCTCCTTCCTTGGACGCCCTATACTATCTTGTCGGCCTCCAGTAGCGATCACTTTTCGTTGAGTTTTCGTGACATACTTCTTGGCCTCTGCTGCATCTTCTCGTGTGCCAACGATCCTCTCCCGAATGCGTGGTCTGTTTGTGGTTAGAGTCGAGCCACACCGGTATTGGCGTCGTGGTCTCAACTCATCCCGCGCAAGCTTGTCCCGACTTGGACACCAGCAATATTCCGACTTAGATCTTTGGAAACATCGAGGTCATCGAGGTCATGGAGACGCGTGGATCGCGTCAATACAGCCATCAGTTGCTTGCCGCGATTCACACTGCTACGCACGGGGAATATGCATCGACGTCCAGCTGACCTCAAGGTCACAGCGGTTTAGTCGTCGTTGAAGACGCCCTCTTTGCTGATGGTCTCCCACAGGCCACCGTAGTCGTGGCTCTCGCATTCCCTGGGTTCAGACTCGTAGCGATTGCTTTCCGAGCCAAGGGACTAACATCAAAATATCGAATGTGACGCTCCCATCGGACCCGCTCACTATGGAAAACGTCGCGCTTCATAGAAGCGTTAAACCTTTCCCCGTCGACGTTTTCGCCGACTTTCTAGTTAGTCGACTTGCCGCCCCCATAGCGAGCAGCTTCCCTGAGAGGACCCGACCATCCTCTTTAACCGTTGCGAGGCGGACTCATCTCGCACCATCGACGGCTCGATGATCAAGCTCCTGCACTTCGTCATCTAGGGTATACTCATCGGCTTTGATACAGCTGCTGAGTGGAAGCTACACACGAATGCTCTAGATTTCGTCTCAGTATTTAGGGACTGCTGCAAGCTCAGACAATTGGTCATTGACGATTCAATCAGCATTAGCGAACCCTCCGCCCTCATGCCGGCTATCGCCGCAATGCTCCCATTCCTCAGGCGGGTAGCTATTGGGTTTGGCATGCCGCCCCCCGACGAGCCTCTGCTGAATATTGGCGGCGATTGGCCCGAATTAGAGAGGGTTGGAACCTCAAAGCTACGAAGGCTGTTTGTGAAGCATCACCCGACACAGATGGGGACGGAGGTCGCTCATCTAGCTTCCTGGGATGGCGTTGAGAGGGAACAGGGTGACGCCAAACCCCGATGGAGGGCCCTGTTCCCGAAGTAAGTCAAGCGAGTCCCCGCACCACATCTACATCCCTCGCGTCTGGCTTCAAGAGCCCAAGATCCAGTATCTGGAGAAGGCCGACAACCTTTTCAACAAGTATGAATTGAAAGACCCACTAAGCTTTCTGACTGTCTTCTGATATCAAAGCTTTACTTCGGGTTCCCGACATGAGAACGAAAAGCCACTGAGCACCCACCCCTCTTTTGTTGTATTGCGTCACCCGAACGTCATCGCCGGTGCTTCTTCCCATCAAGTATTTTCCGTGCCGCTATGGAAACCCGAATATCTGTTGCTCTGGCAAACGGTCCCGGTCACAATCGTATATCTCGAGCACATGCCGGCCAATGCCCTCGATTCGACGAGCGGGGTACGTCGCTATGTCTCGTGGGTTCGTGGACAACGGGCGAGTTGAAAAGGCCACCAAGTCCTCTCTTCTTCGTCTTCTCGAAGGGGGCTTGATCTTGTCTCCTCGGAGGTAGACCTCTGGAGAACGTAGTTATCCTTATCAGTCAGCTACCTACTTTCGCCTCTCAAAGAGCCTAACAGAGCGGGTAGACCTGAGCTCTTTATTATTGTGGTTTCCCTACACCGAACTTGGTCACGCATCATTGTTCTCTGGCTGGCTTGGTCGATCCCAGGCAATGTAAGGTTTATGATGCTGTCCATTTTTTCCCGGGCCCACGCTCTCCGGCTATTTCCGGCGAGTCCCAAAGTCAGGGTCCCTTCAGCTCTTGAGAATTAACCCATACGCATCTTCCGTGTGTTTCCACCGAGTATACATAGGCTGGAAGGCCAGCTCTCTTCGACTCTACGAAGAAGATGATCCTCACGGAACCGAAGATTCTTGGACCACTTAGTCAACCCTCAGACACCACGGCTACAAGCCACAAGTTACGCCCATTCTTCAAATTCCTGGCAAGCAAGACATACATCTTCTTGCCCGCTATGCAATCCTGCGTCCCCGACCTGCTCGTCACTCTCGCAACAGATCCCAGAATGGGGAAGAAGACTTCTCTGGCACGGTACCTTCAGTAGCGAAGACCGTGTTGCCAACGTTTACGATGTTGCTTCGTTCCTGACGGGTACTGGGGCCGTTCGAATAGCCGCTCGTCAGACCCAGCCCATACGGTTCCCTGTCCTCTCTTGTCTTCAGATGACTGTCGACAGAACGGTTGAGATAGATTCTACCAACCGACTTTGGCGATCCAACCATCTCCTCGCAGGCACAAGCATCTCGGGCAAGAACACCTCTAACTCCGTGGGGAGTGATCAGAAACCCACGTAACTAATTGATTTTGCACCTGGGGCCCCCCAGCCTGCTGACACAATGCGGGGGCTATCAAGTGATCTTCCGGATCAAACCTGTCAAGATGATTATACGACACCCGCCAAGAGACCTCTGCTTCAGCGAAGAGGAAAGGCAGAGACACGGATGGTGTTGGGGAGAAAGAGAAGCCTCAGGAGATGGAACAAGACAACAAGATCCGGTTCCACTGGCTTCCTGCCACTTCGCCGCTTCGTACCTCAGGAGCAGACTCCAAGACCAGACAACCCTGCGGGCGGAGCTGCTACACTATGGCACTTGCTCCTGGGTCTATAATCGGACGATGGCCCTTAGCTTGCCTCAAGAGACCCAGTCCACTGAGGCTCCAACTTCAGTTATGTCGAGTTTCCGACCAGAAACGGGGCAAAGCGTCTCTCAACCTGAGGACTTGCACTAATCAGCCGCGACTTCGCCACACTGATTCTCCATCACGGGGAGGCGCGAAGAGAAAACTCCCTGAACTGTTGCCTCCCGGCGGTGTGCGAAATTAGGTTAGACGGGCATAACGACCTCTCACCCTGAGTAACTAGCTGCAACACAAGATAAACTTGAAGCAGCTGGAACGATCACAGCATCAACCTCGAATCCGCCCAGCTGCACTGTCATCTGCAATTGAACCTTGCTGAGATCAACACGGGCGAGATTAGAATCTCGTGTCTTGCATCAAAAACATTGAGCTTTCATGCGGACTCAGCAATATCAGCGGACGTAGCGTTCGCCCACGAGGGCGTCGCACAACGTTCGTACTAGGACATAAGAGGCTGCCGCGGCTCTACATCAGTACACTAAACGATGAGTCTGTTGACTTAAATCGTTGTGCGCGATGCACGTTTGACTCCCGGGCCCAAAATGTCGTTGACGAGTACCAGAGCACATGTCTCCGTCCACGTCTGGCGCTCATCTAGGCCAGGGACCGGCACACTCTTCATGACAGTCTCAGCCTTTTGTGAAGGGAACGGACCTGGAAATCACTCCGAACCGTGGAAAGTCCTGCCAGCTTCGACGGTTCACATCCACGGCACCTCATCCCTATGACCATGTCCACCCTCCTGACAATGCCACGCCTTCGGACACCTCGCCGGCCAACGGGGCACCAGCAGCCCCAAGAGGATGCAGGTGGTGGAGCTCCTACTTTTGGCCAGGTCACAAGCCCAGGTTGCCCAACCAGGAAATCCTCACACAACACCGACTCACCCCCAGACGAGATGAACAGACCATGACCCGCTCTCGGAGGGTTTCTCCATGTCTCTTCATACTCATTAGATCCCCTGTCCCATGCGGCAACAAGCCTCAAATCAGCTCTGTCGACAGCCTGAAAGACGAGCTTCAGTTCATGAATAATGCGGGCCCTGTGGCCCTGATGGAGGGGCCGCTGCTGTGGACCGTTGACTTTATGCTGGCTTTGGTGTTGAAGTATCGCCATTCCCAACCTGGGCTCGAGTAATTGGACTACGGCAAGCACCTGAAAGACAAGCCATCTGAAACACAAACACGCCGAAGCCACATCATCAGACACCAGCTCATCTTCCACCTTGCCGACCCACGAGATGCGCAACTCGGCGTTAAAGCCGACGCTGTAGTCAGTGCTTTCCATAGAGGGGCGTTAAGTAGCCGCTCAGATGCCTTGAGAAAAGGCCAGGTATTCCGAATGGATGCCTCGGAAGAAGATAGGCGGCCGCGAAGGACAGGGACGAAGACGCGGCTGGAGAAAGCATCACGGGCGATAACAACATTCCTACCGATGACCAAACCGCTAGCCAGACTAAGCGCTTCGCTGAAAAAGCGCAACCGTGCAGCTCGACCCTACCCACACCGTCATGTTGCCCGACCCAAAATCGTCTTCAAGGACACTGTTCACCACCTACCAAAAGCCTTTCGTCATCCTCGGGGCTGAGGTCACCCTATCCTCGTTGACGTCGTCTGTTTTCATGTCCACTTTGTGGAAGAATGTAAAGGCAATGCACCCCAACACGGCGTTTATCGCAGTCTCCTGGGATGCCGTTGATCCCTTGAGTTCGAAAGAAGAATTAATACAGACTCACTGCGGCCACCGACACCAACAAAGTGTGTTATTGAGGATAACCCGAAGCTTTTAGCCCAATTTCATGGCTGCTTCCAAACAGTGCTGGTTCTGCCCCCGTCGAGGCACGCAGCTCAAGATCGTGTCCCGTTACGTCGAGGAGGTGCAGCTACAATGCTGTCTTTTCATGACTCGTCATAAACATCCCCTACTTTTCTGGCCTTCCATTATTCCTTATTATACTCTTTTCCATTTTCCAAACACCTGTCGACATCAAAGTCGAAACATAACATATCTAGCAGACGCTTTCATCAACTACTTACACTCCGGGACCAAGATGCAAGGCTACATTAGCGTCCGTTTCCGCTCGCCCAACGTGTTGATCTTCAGCTTGAGTGGATTACCAGTGTTGTGTGCGGTGATGAAGATTTGCCTTGATCTCAAATCTCAAGTGGTAGAGGACTGCGCCACTCACCCAGCAGTCCCTTAAACCCAACGAAGCAGCGAGGCGGGGATCCTGGGCCCTAGGGCTCCGAGAACCCAGGACGTTGTAACTGGCTCGTTGCAGTGGCAGACCACATTCGCCTCCAATACATCAGCATGCTACTCACTGCATGCTATCGTTCTGTGGCGTGAATGGGCAGCTGTCGCTTAGCAATTATGCTATCGTTGTCTGGACCCTTATGCTCCTGCAATTCTATGCAGCCTCGCTCCTCCATAACGACGCTGTTGTTATCTCCAACTTGTTTCAGGAGCATTCATACCGTTGCAATGGTTGCTATCACCAGGCAAGCAGGGGACTGGTGGGCGCACCACAGACTACCAGCTTCCCAAGGGCTGGGACTCGGAAGAGACCACATGTATAACCCTACGAGAAGAGACCCGCCTTCGCGTACACACTCGGTTGCAGACGGCGTTATACGAGACCAGTCTGGATCCTTCCTCCTCTGAACTCGAAGTGTTGAGCCACCTACCCTCCAACAATGCCACAAAGCGCTGTGCGTGATGCAATCGACTACCCCGGGCCCAGGATGACCTGGAATATGGCTGTCTTCGCTGGTGTCTTTGGTCGTGAGACCTAGCGATGCCTCTTGTCGTGACTTGGATCACCCAATATGGCGTGTAGTAAGGGGCAGTGAGAGAACACTGGCTCTGCGTAGGCCGGAAGGTCAAGTGCGTCAACCACGACAATCTCCAGAAGCTGTCTCCGCTGGCCTTGCCAACTAGTACAGGCATCGCTCCCATAGCTGAACAACACCACGAGCCTACAACTCGATGGGACACGAGATGGTCATCCGCTTTCATTTCGAAAGCTGCCTATCGCGACAACGTCCATAAGCTTGCCCTTCTAGATGACTTCTAGATGATAAGTCCTAAGTGTGCCGCCGCATCGGACTTGACCTGATGCCGTCTTCGTTTTGGGGTCTCCGTTGCTAGACTTTTGTCGGTGAACGAAGAGCAAGCGTTTGCACCCGTTATATGCCGACTCAAGCTCTGACAGGGTTGCCAACCGTAAGATGAGGATGGCACTCTCCTGTCATCGTAATCACGCTTGGATATGACCACCATGTAGGTTTTGGCCACGAGGGCCGTTGCCGCGTATTCTCGCGGCTCAGTAGAGTCGCGCGCCTTAATGCAATGGGCCCGCAGCCCTCCTCGACGGTTCCTGCGGCCCTCTCATGGGAAGAGGATTGCTCGATCCGACCTGGTGTACGCACTTGGCAACGATCGAAACTACAAGATCGTAAGCAACTGGCAGCTTAACGCCGTAATGTGGTGCAGGCCTTTCAGCAGGTTGGGCATGGCTGTCTCAGCTGTCATTATCTCGGAGGCTTGTCATGGAATCTCCACAGCCAGCCACGCCATTCGTTCGGACTTGGGACATCTATTGCGACATCTCGGTTGGGCAAGTGCTTGCCCGGAATTGCCGATGCCGTATTGCCGCTCCTGGGCCAAGTTTCCCCAGTCAAACTGGTCGTGGTGTCTGTTGGTACGACATCGCTGCTGCTTCACTTTCCTGAACTTCGTGGGGAGCGTGAACGCAGGCCGGGACGCTCGATCTGGTGTTAAATGTTGGGCCCAGTCTCATTGCAAATATGCAGAAGACCTCGCCTGCCAGTGCGAGAAGGATGTGGAAGTGTTCTACGTCTTTTCCAAATGCTTCCACGTCTGGTTAAAAGCCATCACTCCAACGAAAGAGCTTGCTCGTGTCACTGTTATAAGGTATTCAAGGGCGGCTAACGCGCTCTGCCACTGCCACTAGGACAGGTAGAGGAGGTTGGGGTGCGTAGGAAGGTTCCATGTCCGGCTTCCCGACAGCGGAAGAATTCGACGATTCGGTGACGTTCTTCCACCGCTAACTGGCCATTACCCGGCCGCTGCCATGTTACTCGCATCGGCAGGCATCTGATGGAGCCACCATAGTGGGCAGCACGATTGCCAACACTTCGCGGGTTCCATCTTCGATCAGCTCCGCGGAAACGCGTAGTTACTGGTACGACTCGGCGCGGTGCTGCGCTTAGTCGGAGGGCCTTTTCGTCGAGACCATACACGCCATAGGGGGGGTCTACAGACCGCTTGGCACCAGGGACCACGCCCTCCGCATGCATGACTGTCGCTAGGCTTATGCCCGATCACGACGCCACCGGAGCTACCATCCCTGAAGCTGCCAAAGCTACCCCCGATCCTGAGCACAAGATACCCGTCATCGATCGGTCATGCCCCGAGGCCGAGTGCAGCCTTCTCACATTTCTGGGCCAAATAGCGCCTTGTGGCAACACTCCAATCGCTCAGTCTACGTCTCTGACGACTTCTTGAAGCCAAGGCCTCTATTCTTCGAAGTTATCAACATCCTCAGGAGATAACCCTGGAACGCTACACCCTCCCCCACCTATCTCGGTCACCTACATCTGCGTACCTTAGTCTCGGTCTCAGTACCAACGATGACATGATGTGATTCGTTGACCAGCGGAACCAAGCCGTGCCTGCCTATGGCAGAGAAACTCTCTTTACTCTGTGCGACAACACTGACAAGATCGACACCGAACTCAACCGAGCAAGCTGCGCCGAGGTCATCATGACACAGTGGTCTTAGAACTAATCTGCTGTAGCCACGGTCGCCCGGGGCCCGTGTGCAAACGATTTCATTACTAAGACGATGATGCATCTCGTGAAGTGGATATCCCGCTCAGTCATATGTTAAGGGTCGCCTCAGAGAACGTCTGCAACAACAGCAGAGACGACAGCGAAAACGACAGTGGCCATGGCTACCGGGGAAATTGGCGACCGGAGATCATGATCTTTTCAGGCATTTGGGTTTAATTTGCTTTCACCCAGCTATACAATGCTATGGTCCGGCGGTGGGCCCTGCTTCAGTGCGTCCCTGGACACGAAGTAGATCAACCGGAAGTGGTTTGCTCTGCAGTTAGCTTCAGATTGTTTTTACCGAGTCTCTTGAGCGCTATAGCCCCTCGCAGCGCGGTTGGTTGTCTGTCTCACGTGGATAGACATCAACATCACAACCTTGCGGGCTTCCTCCGGGCCTGTGGACCAAGATGGATGCCAACCGATCCTCACGGCAACCAGACCGTACACAGACAATGATTTTTCCGGTTTGGTTTATGCGAATTTTTTCTCTCGCCGCACTGGCAAGCGAAGAGTGGGAACCGGATCGGTTGGGGCGAGGTTGGGGCGTATCATGCGTGAACGCGACAGGCAAGATTGCCACGAAGGCAGCAAAACACCCTGTTGAAGTCCTCTTCGTCTCAGCAAATACTCAGCACCGCATCTACGACGATCACTGTTTTACGATCATATCCAACGATCTGAGTTGCTTCCACGTCCGGAGCTCCTGAGGCTATGCCTTCGCTCACACTAGGCAACGGACTTCATTTCCGCCTCCGGGCCCTGGCCAACTGAAACATTCAAGTGCAGCTATCGCAGGCCTACGTAGAGATTTGCAAGCTCTGGGCCGCCGCCTTTAGCCTCAATACGGTTCTAGCTTCTCTGTTACGGAATTACGTATCCGCGAAAAAGCGTACGAGAACGACCCGCAGGCGTAGGGACCATTCAGCTCCAGATAAGCAGGCAAGGCTACGCTGTCTTCCCTCGTACGGTGGAGTGCATGGAAGTAAATCCCAGTGCTCTGGACTTGTCTAAGAAGGTAGCGAGCCATGGACAGGAAGTTGTGCAGTCCGTATCCTACGGCTTCCACTACCGAAGCTTCGATGACTCCGGTTTGACGACATGACGCAGTAGTTGAGAGTCTGACTGAGACGGCCGATCGCGCCCTCTCAGTGTCAGACTTCGCCTGTCTTCAAGTCTCAGTAGAGCTGCTCTTGGTTCTCACTAAAGCATCGTCAGCCGGGCAAAGCCCGGATATGCATCGCGCATGTTTGCTTCCTGGCTGTCTTGAAGACATTGAATCGACAACGCTTAAGGGAGATGTAGAACGTCGCTGCCTAGTGTGGCTCGGGCCCGCTGTTGCTTTGGGATCCCATTTCTCACGGAGCAAGTGAAGAAGTTATGCGTACACTTCGCCCATTACGAAATGAAGTTCGGATGAGGGCTTGCCGAGTTACGTCCAGCAAACGACTCATCGACCCCTACTGTTCTTGTCGGTCTACAGTTCTCATCGTCACAAAGGGTGTACCGTTTGCGAAGAGGACGAAAACTACAAAACAGAAAGGCATCGACAAATGGCTCCTGAATGAGAAGAGGAGATGACACCTCACTTGGCTCAGTCCCGGGCGGCCTACTTTGAATCCCCGGGCCCGAATGCTCGCCCACCGTCTTGGGGTCACATGTCGACTGCGATGTTAGCTTGCGCGTTGGCTTCCTTGAATTCAGGCTCGTAGCCTCGGAAAGACAATATCGACATGTCAAATAGGCGCAATACCCACAGGCCTCTAGAGCTGCATTCAAGGAACACTGTATGGAAGTGTCTCGGCCAAACGGGCAACGACGCTTCCTTCATGGAACCTTCAGTGGACCCTTCCAGCACCTTGTCAAAGAAGGCTTCGATTGCAAAACAGAAGTTCAAGGCTAGGAGGCAGGAATCAGAAGACGCGTAGTTTGAAGCGCAGGCTGCGGCGTACATCAAAGACTTCTTGACCCGTGTGAGAGTGTAAGACACTCGAGGTCCAGACACGGTTCCAGTACATTTGGATGCGTCGCTGTCTCTGCGTCATTGGCTGCTGTCCCATGGGCTTTGCGTTGGCCGCGATGTTGCCCTGGCTGCTACATTGCTTTGGTGGCTGCCTGCGGTGATATGGAAATGATTTCAATAGGACGTTGGATGAAAGAAGCCACTGTCCGGCTCTTCCGGTTTCATCTGATCCTGGAGCCTCGAGTCAACTCTTCATCATCAGCTGTCTTACGAGTGATGGCTCTAGCTCGGAAGATGCACCTGCTCTACATCATCCCGCGGTGTTTGGTCTTCACAGCGCACTGTCCAATACTGACTGCGTCTATCTCAGAATTAATAGCGCGCTGGGGGGAGCCAAAATCCTCGAACGCATATGTCTCTGGAGAAGGTTCCCCGGATTTCCTAGTTCTCCTTAATCCGTTGACCTGTTGGATATTGTCACAGCCGGTAAATTCGAATACGAGAACAAGCCTTTGCTTGATCCTGCAACGATTGGAACCTCTACTCGACGAGTCTACTCTCCCTGGCGGCTACAATATTACTTAACTCGACGGTCCAGTGGTGACCCGCGCACCATGTCGGCGAATCAATTTGTTGATCGTCAGTCTCGAATCTGGCTTCTCTATGTGTACTCCCCGGGCCCGACTGCGTCCTTTACTTCGTCCACATGTTTCGGTCTCGACCAGCTGGTGGCCTTGGTGTGTCCTCAAGCATCCTCATCTCCTTCGAACAATATCCTCTTCAAGCGGCCCGGCAGCTGGTTGTTCTAGACTCTGAAGTACAGAGCTGCCTGGCCTGTCTGTCCATCTGTTTGTCCGCCGTTCGCCAGTTCCAGTATTGCGACTAGCCTCCTGACAGTTTCGACGAAGTCGCTGAAGAAGCAGTCACTCAACAGTTATGAACGCCCATATACCAGCCTTGGGGGGGTGAAGATATGAGGGTGGTTCCCACGCCTGTGGATACAGATGGACGTATTGTCGTCGCAACCTTCAGCGAAGACAGTCTATCAAGATTCGAGTATCTCGGCCAGTGCGACATAGGCTGCGCTCTCGAGGTAATTGCATTCCCTTCATCCCACAGTATCGAAAGAATCTGGGGGAAACGAAGGTGCATGGGGCCAAGCCGTTTCCACTCGCAGTGGAGGTCTTGTTTCCTCTGCTTTTCCCAGGCCCTGACTTAGCGGGCAAGAACGACACAAGCTGATGTGTTGGCGGCCGGTTGCGAGATGAATACACCTCTCAGCCGACGCTGAGTACAACACCACTTGCGGATGGGTACGTCTTGTTGGGATGCCTGACAGGCTTTGATAGCAATTATTCACTTCGCACATGTAAGATTTTGTTGAGATATGTGGGTGTTCAGCAGGATAACGGCTGATATCCAAGACATGGCCTTCCGGGTCCCTTAAAGGCCTGGACTTGGTTATTCGTAGTGTATATGTTTATATTGGTCGGGTGCTCTGTTCCGTCCTCGGCGGCAGACCCTAAGTCTCTGGACACGAATTCGCGCACATACTATCAGGGCTCTACTCCTGGAATTGAGAGTCCGTCTCTACACTACGGCGGAATGGCACCTCATGCTGTCTGGCTGGCAAAGAGACTCCAAGCTTCGAGCAAAGCTAATGGAGATTATAACACACGCTCGGAGCCAGGGGCTGGTTCGATCATAACGAGGTCTGTTGCTGGCTTGGCCTGGGGTGACCTATTTGGCGCAACAATTTGAAACGGTTGCGCACATATTCCCTCACACAGCGCGTTGGTGAAGCCGACCATGACCGACGGCTTCGATGGATACGTTAGGTCGGACGCTGAGAAGCGCTGGCTGGCACCCGAGGCCCGCCGGGGAAAGAGGGTGCCGATCTGGATGCCTTCGCAGACGGACATCAAGGCCATCCACGGATGTGTGCAAGCACAGATACCCCAAACGAAGAGGCGCATATATTTTGGGCGCAAAATGAGCGTCGCCGACCCCGGCGGAGCAATCGAACATACCACCTTCCAGACATTATATCACGGTGAAAGATATTCAAGCTCGCGATTGCCATTGCGATTACTTTATAGCTGCCTGCGCCAAACAGGATGTCATTGGGAGACCTCGGTACCGCCCAAGACCCGGATGACAGACCCCCAGTTACACACGACTGTGCTTGGAAAGCTGATCGATGAGCGTGGATTCTACTGCGTCCGAAAAAGACGCCTGCCTGCTATCTGATCAGCATGATGGTAGAAGAGGGGTTGTGGGAGACCGCAAAGGATGGTAGTGATGACATGCCTGCATAATGCAGACCCTGGCGGCAGGTTGCGGATTTTCCCAACTACTCAGCTCCGATAAAGCACTTCCCAATATGAGTACCCTCGAAGTAATTGATCACTATGTTACCCTTAGATCGAATGGTGGTGTCCGTATTTTTAATGTCATTAGACAGGACTGTCGCAAGACTAGGCTCAATCCTCAACAGTTGCTCTCTGCTCCGTGGGCCTGGCAACATTATGAGCAACAGCAGAGTACCCACGAAGACAACTGTCACTCACGAAGATAACTGTCACTCGAGACCTGCAGTAACGTCGCCGCTACAAGCATCGATAGGTCCTGTCCAGGAGAGTGGTGGTGACGGGGGCAGTCACGCAGCTGGAGCCAGGCAAGGTACGCAAGCAGCAGTGGACCAGACATGGACTGCATTTCGAGAGAACTTGCGCCCAGTGTGCCGAGCGTCATCAGCATATCTAGAGACTCTGCGACTCCTGCCGGCTGGTTGAAGACATTTATTGTACCTTTCCGGGAGAGTCGCCTGTCGTCTACATCGACTTGTATTCCGCCGCGACAGTCCTGAACCACTGAGCGTCCACCCAGCTGTCGGATGTAACAGCACAAGCGGCAGCTATCTATTTTACGTCGGCCGATCTCTGCTTCGATACCAACAACCCCAAAAATCGGCACAACAACGAGCGCAACAATGAAGGAGACTCTCACCTCAGCTAACGAACTCTCGAAACATCTCTTTGTCATCTTCATTCTAGCTCTCGATCAGATGGTGGTTGGGCTGCTGAAAAGAGCCATTCTGCACGCGGCTGACACCATGTGTGATATTTCTTTCCAAGTACAAATATTAAGCATCCACTGAGATGTACATATCCAACAGAACTTCCTCGAAAGCCTCCCCCGGGCCCGTGCCGCTGCTGGGCCACGTTGACCTCACCTACCACCAGAACACAGCCCTGCTGGCCGACCTAGACTGGGAAGAGGGCATCAGCCTCTTCAGCCAGGTGACCTGCATCAACAACCAGCGACAGGGCGGCCTGCCAAACCTGGCCCTGATGGGCCGCTGCAAGGATGGAGGACCTGTCAACGTGTCAGGTCGAGAACCTTCCCGAGAACAGGGGCATGTAGGCGGGTCTCGTTCTGTATGTCTCTTGCAGCGATACTGCCGTTGAGGGGTAGATCCTTTCTGCAGTAGTGGCGCTCTATGACAAGAAAGCCGGCCAACACGCCCTCGGCGTCTATTCGCCCGGCGCAACTGACCACTGGCCGGAGATCCTTAGGGTCCTCCATCCCCCCGGCCGGTTCCTGGGCGGTGACCTCTGACTCTTGGGGTCCTTGAACCAGTGCACTCTGTGTAGGTAGAGAATGCGCCGTACATGGCGGCTGTTATACCACTGTACGGCTCCTTCACTTGGTTACGTCCTCCCTAAAGTCGTCAGATGTATGTTCTCGTTTCTCATGCCATCACCGCTTTTTGGAGGTGCCCTCCTGAGTCGGCATATCCGATGAAATGATCGACAGAAGTCAGGAAGGACTTGGCATTGTAGAAGGGCGCCAGCCCGAGATTGTGCCTAAGCGTTCTGCGGCGCCCTCGGGAAGAGATCGATCATCGAGTCAATGGACGGAGTTACCAAGCGTGATACTTGGCCGCGCGCGCCTGGCCAAAATCATGAGTGATATATGAGAAGCTCACCAATGGCCACGAGAATCGATTTGGAGACGCTTCTCGAGAACGAGGTTCTTCAGGATCAATCAAGTTATGTCAAGTGGACAGGGGTAATTGCCCCTCTAGAGTCCGGGATCTTTGATTACAGGAGACTTCCACGGGCCTGTTGTTCCTCTTTTACCAGTCTCAGTTCTCTAAGTGGTCCTCTCGGGACTCAAGCCCACCAACAGATCAAGAGATCTTACAACAGGGCACAGCTCCGTCTAGCTTGGCTCTCGTAGCTGTTTCGGAGACTGCGTAATCTCGCACACAATGCCGGATGGAGCACAGTAATGTCTTCAAATCTTCCTGAGAACAGGTTGTGCCCTTAACTGAGTGCCACTGGTAGGCGGTTGCAGCATCGTGATGACGAGCTCCGCGTCGCGGCGACCATGTTCCGCAAGTATCAATAGATGCGGAAGGATCCCACAGTGCAATACCTACATGTACCGTTTCCAGCTCATATTCCCAGATGGTTGGGTGAACTTGATGTGCAATACGTCGACGATGCGTTCATGACACATTGAGACTAGGCGCTGGGTCTAGAGGTGCGACAAGCGGAGGTCGCTGAAGCCATCAAGGAGCCCAAAGGCCTCAAGGCCCATCCTCCACAGGCACTACGCCAAGAGGTGCAAGGCGACTGCAAGGCGACATATAACATAAGACCTTCCCGGCATTCATTTGACTTCCGTCGCGATGTTAAAGAACTTTTCCCTGGCCTTACAGCACTCCGCCGCCTTACAGCACTCCCAAGACCATGGTCTATCGAACGCTCATCGAGAACAAGAGCCTGGAGTGGAACCGCGTAATCGACAGTGTCAGGCCGGCCTGCAGCACGAACACGAGGGATGACATAAATGCCGAAGTAGTACTCGAACCAAAGATGAAGGGCCTTCCGTGGTGAGCGCCCCGTTTAGCGACTACAATAAGCCCAGGCCAGTTGCACAGAAGCCCAGCACTAGAGAGCGAGTCTCGAAACAGGGCCCGTTCATGTCGTCTGTTGACAGGAACATCGACTAGACCGCCCAGAACCAAGAGAGTTTAAGCTGCTCAATAGAGCATGCGGTGTCAAGGTGCCGCCCCTGGGGCGAGACGATCAGTTTGATCCACAGTCAGAGTTCTCAACCTCCTGCCTAAGCCGGAATGAGGGCTAAAGATTGACTTCGTGCCTCTGATCTGACGCGGCTTTGTGCCTGAGGCTTAACCTGAGAAACTGAGAATGGAATTCGCGTCGGGGCTATGACAATGTTCTCAAGATGCAAACCGTATCTGAGCCTACAGAGCATGCCCTAGCTCCTCCTTCTCTTTCCATGACCGCGAACCGGCGGTATCGCCCCGGCGCGGCCGTGATCCCCGCCTAAAATATCCAGTGTCTGGCGGTGGTTTCCGAGTATTTCGCCGACTTCCAGTTCCCCAGCTATATCAACATCTGTCTTTGGTGGTCAGCGGATAACGGCGACCCCGACTTCATAGCCTACATGGGCCAGTTGGTTCGGGACGGCAAGACTAGTCTACATGCGATCTTCGCCACGTCTCCCGCCTGCAACCTGGAGCAGAATTATCGGGGACCGGCGCTGCCGCCACCTCTCAACCTGTGTCATATAATAACGTCCAGCGTCGACAGTTATCACTATTGCTACATAGCCAAGCAATCAATAGAACGCTGCTGATTTGGAATTGAAACACAAGGTTGATTTACAGGATGATGGTTGGAAAGAGGCGCTATTAGATCTCGCTGGGGATGAGGAACCAAATCCGAAATGGGAGATGAGTCTGAAGCTGACGATGACATTGGGACGGGAGGGCCAAGCAGAGCCAAGATATTCGTAGGTATGAGCTGACCTCATTCCGGGGACGAACTGCTGTAAAGGCTTTGACAGCGTTGATCGATTCTTGGCAGACTCTGGCGTTCGTTGGGACAAAGTCTAGGGCCCAACGAAATCATCCGCAAGTGACTGACCATCTTTCTCGTTGAGAAACGACAACGAAGCTGATTTAACTACGCCAAACACGATCCCTGCCAAGCCTAGATGCCCAGACACGCATCTTACGGAGCCGTTCTGACCCGAAGACTTACAAGACGAAATACCAAAACAACAGCCCTGCTGAAGCACTTGAGAAGGTTCGACGCCTGGGACTTGAGGTCCGTCGATCTGGGGCCCAGGGCAAAGTCAAAATCTATATTCACATTTACTTGAATTTCACGGCGAATGACGAGTGTCGCATGCGCCGTGTTGGGGACCGGGTGGGGCTTTACTTCTCTGGTAACCCTGTGCGAGGGACTCACCCCCGGGCCCAACATTCTGATGCACTCGCATCTGATGTAACAACCAAGAGCCGACCTGGAGACCACATTGTCCAGCTCTGCCATGTCCCTCTTCTAATACGAGAGTCATTACTGGAAAAGTCTCATTTTCGAGCCATCGGAAACCCTTCCTAAGCTAGGGCCTGAGGAGGTGTGTCAACGCCTGGCCAGGATTGGGTCCGTCTTCCTCGAGGCCCTGGCTTTGGAGATGGATGGATTTACAACAGATCTTGGCCTTTTCCGACAGACTTCAAAGCGCAGGGATATCCTCGCGAGCGCGGTCCTAAGTATGCCATCTCCAGCCTCTACAGTTCAGCGATGCTAGACACAATTGCCAATGTTGGTTGTCAGAGTAAAGTCTGAGCTCGTAGATCTTGACCAGGTTCTGGAAGCTGCCTTGGCGTAACGAGCTGGAAGTACATCGGCTTGTACTCACTGACGTTCTCTTAATGCTAGCATGACGCTAAAGGGCAAAACCGAGTAATCTTTACCGACCATTGCAGCCCTAGCTCTCGCATGCAGGGAAATCATGTAATTACCTGACTGACTGCGGGGCTGACCTCTGAAGGAAAACGGATGGAGGCGCTCGCCATTGCTGAAATAAATCCCGCCATACGCGAGGGGTTCAGAAACCGCTTGACTCTGAACCTGGTACCTTGCGCTATAACAAATGTCTCCTATCAAAACCGACCTCGCCAAGATCCCGGACCATATTGTCATGTAGAGGCGCTGCTGTCCACCCGATAGCTGGTCCATCAGAGTTCTCCAACGATCAGTTGCTTCTGCGGTTGCTGCGCCTCACGCTACTGCTCGACAAACAACAGCAAAAGTAGCAAGTCCTCTCCATGGAATAGCCCAATGATGTTGGCTGGTTTGGCTTGCGTAGGCCAACCGTTGAGTTTAGTGGGAAGACGAGGTCGTTTTAGTACTCGAGGTTCTCCCGCTTTGAACTCGGGCCCGAACCTCTCCGCCTCGCTGTTAGTCTGCTATGAAGCCAGACAACAGGTCCTGGGGCCCTATGAATATGGGTGGGCTTGGCGGGGGTCTGAACATACGGCGGTCCGTCGAGCTCGGGCTGTTATTGCTACCGTATCCGGGCTGTTTGCCCGGGCCGACAGCCGATGGCCCGGAGCAGGGGACAGCGACTTTCGGGGGTCATTTACTGTCAATTCGAGGAAAGAAGAACTTGGCCCTCAGCTATCGGCTCAAGATGAATGCGTTTTGACAAGGCTGACCCTACAAACAGTGAGCTTTGTTTCCGTCGAACAAGATTAGCGTACCGAAATAGGAGTCGTATAGCACTCAGTCGACACCGCAGCCTCGCAGAAACCAGGTTCTGCCGGCGCATGATACAGCCAATCCAGCGGCAGTCTATTGGCCGCAACTACAGTAGTAGCGGCGTCCATCTCGACTGGCTGAATCTCATATAGCCCGATGGCCACCGATAACTCCCGATTCAAAAAGAGATTTGAGGTTTGTGAGGTAGCTCTATAATGAGCTTGGCTACCCTCCTCGGCCCAGCAAGAACCTTACCAAGCAGTTTCTGAACGGTGACAATTTTCTAAATCAAAAGACTCTTTCCCCCATTCTAAATTATTGGGAAAAGACTTCATCGTTCTCTATAACTAGCGTCGTCTTATACGTGTTTCCCTTGATGACGTCGTCGCATTGCTGACAATCATCTGCAGGGCCCCTCGTCGGATTTCCCGTGTCTGCCGCCAACCTCATCGTCGTCGTCTTAGTCGCCTTGGTCGGTCGGTAGAGATAGCGGTCATCTAAGCCGCGTTATCGTCGGAATGTATGTGAGGCAACTTGCCTTCTCAGGTTCTCGCTAGAAGTGGGCACCTGCTCAAGCAGGGATTCGGCTAAAAGCCATGAACTCTTTCGGTGGCATTGGTTCGGCTTTTCTTGAAGCCATGGGTCACAAGATAGACGACTTCACCACTTCGCCGGAGCCAGCCCGCCGCAAGCTACAGAGTAGACTCTGCCCGCTCCACCGACACAACATGAACCTCATGAAGCTCATCAATCCCGACAGGGATATGACGCTAGAAGAGGCGGACCTGGCCCTCGCTGAAGCCAAGGTAAAATTCCCGTCTCTGTCGTTAGAATTGTATACTGACCTTCGTTTTTTCAGGTGATCTTGCCGCCCAGTCTGAACAGATAGCATGCATAGCTGTGCTTCAGAAGTTACCGAAAATCACACAGCCAAACAGGCGAACAGCCCAGAGCCTACGGTTGATCAGCGACAACGTCTGGGGAAAAACTCGGCAACATCAACTTGGAGAGCACTAGCACCACTCGATAGCAGCTTGCCTCCTACTCCCTGTTCAGCATTGAGTGCTACCGACTCGGAGGACTCGCCGGCTCTGCCCTTTGGGGTCGGGCCTACACCGACTTCGACGGTGTGTACCGCCATAATGCCGCAAAACCGTGTTGTAAGACAACATCTAGGATATCCCGCTGAACATAACAGCATGGAAGATTTTCACCACCCAAGCCTCAATCATCGTGTGCTCAGCGTAAGCTACCACCTTTGACGACTCGAACATTGGCACACAAGAGCAATTAGGGCTCCTGCAGCGTCAATGATGCTCTTCGCAACGGGAAAGGTTGTTGTAGGCGGCCAATCAGTCTGGGTGGCACACCTGACATATAGTCCTGGTGTAAGCGGTCTCTTATACTTCGGAAGCAACCCGAAGCTCGACAGCTAGTCGATCGTCGTGATACACGTGATCGAGAGCGGTTAGCTTCCCCCTAGCGCGCGAGGTCAACTGCTCAGCCCATAGTCTCGGTTCCACATCGAGGAGCCATCGCATTAAAGCCTGCGACTCTCCCGGGGTCTCCTGTCGCCGCTCCTATCGATTCTCCCGTCACCCCTCTCCGTGGCCAAGATGGAGCCATTACTAGAGCCCGTCAGCGCTCAATTCCGTGCTCGAGCCGATGTGACCCGGACCCCATAAGTCGAGAGGACCTGCGGGAGACCACGCTGTATGGGATGAATTGTGGCGGTGCCGGAGCGGGTGGGTGGGATGCCATTGTTCCAACAGTTTGACTCGGGTTTGCATCTTCGTTGCCGACTTGGTTCAATAAGAACCTCTGGGAGCGGTAGGCTCATCGGAGTGTTTCGAAAAGCAAGATTTGCTGTAAGATGAAACGAATTCAAAGGCGTCCTTTCCGACCGAGGTATCGGCATGTTCACTCGCTCCATTAATATTCACTTTCTCATGTATGCTGACAAGCGCCTTGGAAAGGTGGCTGCGGCTGATGTTGTGTTCGCCCTGACAGCCCCCGGGAAGATGCGGAAAACCACACGCCTGAATCTACTACAGAGATAGGATCAGTATCCTCCTCCACCGGCTTGCGCTTATCTCCTTCTTACGGAAGACCCGGGTTTCCAAGCCCACTGAAGTCGTTTGGCAGGCGATGTGGGCTGTTCCCAGCGCGCCATGTACCAACACATCGTGAGGCACCCTCTCCAGTGGTAGAAATGTGCTTTTACAATACCGGGAAGACTTTCCCAAGCTCTGTTCTTTGTTTTCTTCCTGCTCAATTGGTCAGGCAACTTGAATGGCCCGATCTTTGAGAAGGTGCAATAGTGTACTATTGAGCCAGAAAGGTCTGAAGCAGGAGCAACCTTATGAGTCAGTATCTGGTGGTGTTGCTTGGTGTTGGTTGCGTCCTCCTCGTGGAACAGAAGAATTTGGGACGGTGTTAGGTGATGTTTCCAACAGCGACCGTCAGCCTAGCCACTACCCTGATGCATGTTGGGAAATTATTGCTGAAGCTTTAACCGTCAACTATTTCAGCAACTCGACATGTTCAAGTCCTCCAAGCCCTCTCCTTGCACCGCCTCAGTGCCCTCTATCATATGTACAGCATCATGCGGTATGGTCAAGGACAAAGAGGTTACTTGAGCTCCTTCTTTAACCACCTCATCTTTACCAGCAGTTCAGGGATGAATAACTCGACGACTTCATCAGCTCCTTACATGACTGTCCAGTCAAACTAGGCCGCACCAGAGTGCTCCCCACTGTTGCTCCGCCCCTTGGCGTTTCAATAATCGTACGAAACCCGCAAAGTCTGCAATGAAGGCGAGATCAACGGCGACGATAGCCAGGTGTGCAGATACACCTGCGACTAAGTCGGGCCCTCTAGCCTTCCTCGAACGGTTTATCGCTAGCATTGATCTCGGCAGTAATCGGTCTCCGGAATCGATCTCCGATAGGGAATATAATCACGCTACTGAAGGACATGATCTTGCTCAGCGCCAAACTTCACTTTCGTATCATCAGCCTTGCTGCCAGCACCCCGCGGGAGGACTGGGTCGTTCGCACTATGGCCTCCCGCGAGGATCCCCGCGCTCCATCTGAGGCGCGCTCCTCGACTTAGGGATTGACACCCCCATGGGCTATTCTAAGGACCTTGTTGAATGTTTTCATCAGGGAGTCACGTACGGAGTATGCCACCAAGCGGACCGTGTAGCTTTCTCCGATTTATCCGCGGTCTCCTCCAAGGCATGTTCCTGCTTGGCACAACTAATACTGGCCAACCTATTTTTGATCCCAACTATACCACATTCCCGTACGTTCAAGCAGAAGCCTCCACAATACACCATGTGCAGACGGCAAGCTTGAATACCGCGGCATGAGTGGAATTGATACAATCCCCTAGGTACGATGATGCCAGTTGCTAGCCGCCGCCACCGCAACAGCAGCATTATACAACCCTGTCTGCCCTATTAGTACCAACAGGCTCGCTGAATTCGCTGACGAATTTCCGTGCTGTACAATGGCAACATCCCTTTCATACTTTCAGACCAAGCAATAGGATCCACTTCTGTCTTTTTCCTTCTGCAACTCTAGATCAATTGACCCAGCTTTCACTAAAGCTGCGCGATAGCCAGCACTCCGTGCCTGCCCTTCACAGTATCTAGAGTTGGGGGGAAATGTTTTGCGGCTACTGGACAATGGAGATCCGACAGTGATCATAAAATTTTGAACGAAGTCTAGAGATGAGGCACATCGTCCTACCTTCTTGCTTGGCCAAGCAGGAACGCTGGGAGTCTCCATGTCCATCGCACTTGACGGTTTTGGTGCTTCCTTCTTCCTCTACAGAGCACTGAAGGAGCATAGAGGTAAACAACATTTGCGTACTTTCAGATGTGTCAGCTGGCTGTGTTCCCACGAGAGGTGTATCCTTGAGAGAATCTTCCGGTAGCAAAGCATGGCCAATTCCCAGATGACAACCCACATATGACAGGTGTAGCAGGCTCTCCCTTCTGTTTAGGTTGTTCTAGGTGGTCCTAATAGAGGGCAATGGGACGTCTACTGCGTCACAGAAAGAAGTGCTATGAATAGTTCTTAACTCCAAGCAGATAAACAGACACTGCACCACCTCTAATGGCACGGTCAAGGAATGGGCTCAAGGAGGATATGATGGCTTATCTAGACTGGGACAGAGCTGAACAGGAAAGGGTTGATAAGCTTGTCGTCGCAGAAGAAGGAGAAGACCCTTTTCTGAACAGCAGAAGAGGTATGGGAGACATCTAGAAATAAGTCGAGAGAGATAATGCTAAATAAGAGGCATTGTATGCTGAGGGTCGGCCTGGAGATCGCATCGTGCCCTGGTTGAATTGTGAAGTCAAGGACAGCTTAAATCTAATTCAAGCCTCCGATTGGCTAAAACCCCGTGTAGAAACTTGCTTACATTTTCACGGGTACCCGTTAGCCTATGGGGAGTCCCCTCGCTGTACCCAAGGCTACACTGATGATTAGCAAAGAAATTGATTTATAATCAATCTGCTGCTGTCTGGTCATGACGTCAAATGGGATGAGATTTGGGACCTGATACCTGATCAAGTGTCGTCTTAGAAGTTGAGACTTTACTCCACCAGGTTTATTGGAGATGCTTTTGAGTAGCAAAGCAATCAGGTCCAAGCCTTGCAAAGATTCTTCTTGAAGCCTCTCGATTAGATACCACCATTGCACAGCAGGCTATGGAGTCACAAACGGGTTCCGGGATCCAGCCAAGCCTTAGGGGAGGGGCCCAGCAAGCCATTGTTCGTGTGAGTTTACCCAAAGAGTTAACATCATGTCGCCTCTGTTGACAGTAGAAAATAAGGCTTGTGACACGTGCCGCAAGAAAAAGATCCGCTGTGAACCTACCTCGCAAGGATGCGCTCAGTGCACCAAATATCGCACAAGGTGCCATTTTACGCCAATTGCAATGAAGAGGAAGCCTCGCAGACCAGCTGGGTTAGTCTGCTACTCTAGCCCATAAATGATAAAGCTTGCGCCTGTTAAACATTCCGCAGCTTCAAATACATCGCACAGCTCGAAGAAAGGCTCTCAGCACTAGAGAACATGAAGTCTTACGGAGACAAGTCTACTGTGCCTGGCAACAGTTCGCGTAAAGAGCAAACAACTTTCGCAGTATCACCCAACACAGCGGCACTGATCACATTCCCGACGGACGGCAATTCATGGATTCCAATGAGCGAGTCACATATTCCGTCACCAAAACACACCAGTAGTCCAGAGTTTGATGTTGACGTTGCATTGCGCACACAAGACTACGACCAACCCGAGTTTTCCACCGTTCGTGGTTTTGTAATTGATCCTGTAGCAGGCAGCCCGTGGCCTCATCTTGCTTCAGAATCACGATCAGTATCTTTACCAGCGCGCGGGCAGCTTCCCTCAAAGGCAGTCGCTCTGGAGCTGGTCCAGGAAACTTCCAATAACTACAACAGGTTCCTTCCGCTTTTTGACGAAGAGGACTTCTTGAGAGAGTTCCACCTCAAGTACGCGACTTCCAACCCCGAAGATGCCAGTTGGTGGGCCTGTCTCAATGTCGTGCTGTCGATAGCTCATCGTCTCCGCGGCCTGCGCGCATCGAACCCAACGCACGAGAACAATTTAGCAGATGTTTACGTAAACAACGCCCTAAGCGTCGTCTCCGAGTTAAACGTCGCTAGCATTTCTGCCGTTCAAGCTCTGGTGGGTATGGCTTGCATTCTTCAGGGGACCCCGAATCCGGAGCCGGCCTCGATGCTCGTCGGCGCCGCCCTGCGCCTGGCACAGGCTCTGAATCTGCACAGAGAGGTTTCCGACCCAAGACTCACGGAAAAACAAGCCGAGATACGGAGACGGGTGTTTTGGAAGGTATACGTTCTTGACAAGGATATCAGTCTACGGACCTGTCGACCCTTCAGCCAAGATGACGATGACATGGATGTCCGACTGCCATCAAATACAAACCTTGAGTCATGTAACGTGGAACTCTTCAACCATCGCATAGGACTTGCGATTATTCAGGGTCAGGTATACAAGCGATTGTACTCGATCCGGGCTGGACGACAAACGGAGGCACAAAGGGCAATTGCGGCACAAGAGTTAAGTTCTGTGTTGTCCTATTGGAAGTCCAGTGCGCAGCTAGAACCTCCCGAGGACTTTCTGATCTTGTCAGGATCCCAAGTCACAGGGGAGATGATCCACAAGGTGGTTCTACGACTCACATATATCCATTGTCTGACAATGATTGATCGCCACTTATCCCCGACGGCGCGATCTCCCTTGAACCACGAACTCGGCTGGTCTGGAATATCGTTACCACCGGGCAGTCTGTGCCTCGCTGAGTCACGCAAAGCGATCCGTCTCATTGAAGCCATCCCTCATGGAGACTGCTCTTGCATCTGGTAAATAATCTCTTAGGATCCACAACCGTCCTGCATCCTTTCTTTTAACTCATTATAGGATGCTTCTTCACTGTTTCTTCGCTGCAGCCAGCAGCATGCTCTACAATTTAACGCAAAACCCGACATCGCCGAGCGCATTTTCGGATCTTCATCTCCTCAAGCCATTTCTACATCTGCTAGATACGCTCGCCAAGGATCCAAGAACATACGCACGATCTGAGGAACTCAGGCGAATGCATAGTACTTGCACCAACTTACACGACGAGGCAAACAAGGCTGTTCATCCTTTCCGTCTAGAGCATACAGTGGCATCTGCGTAATTATTTCAGCATGGTTGTTTTCAAATAAGACTACATTGGAGGTTCAACTCGCCCAAAGCAGCAGGATGGATGCTGTGAACCCAGTGCCGGTCCTGCAGGATGTTCGGGATGGCTGGACTGGCTTCTCGCGACCCAACCATCGCGACCCAACCAATTATTACGAACAGGGAAACAATACTGAGGTTCAATCTGTGCCCGCAAAGGGACATGGTAACGTGAAATAGTGGGCAGGGGGGGGGGGGGGGGGGGGGGCGTACAATACAGGAGACACTTATCCACGGTACTATTTTCAACTCGGTACTAGTAAGGTACATGTAGGTATACAAGTGGCCGACTTTACACCATTGACCCCCAAAATAAACTCATGGATGGCACGAAAGATATATGGACGGCAAACGAAGTTTCCACAGATGATCTGATTCTATTCTCGATACAAATAACGGCCCCTCTTCAGCTCTACCCATCCTCGCAGCAGTGACTCGCGCGTGCAAGATGGAAAGACCCCCTCCAACAATGACTCACTGAGACCTATTTTGTCTCTTGGAGCTTTAGAACCTTCTGCACACTCGGGCGCGCAAGCATGTTATCGTGCCACTTCTTGACGTGCGGGAATTCATCCTCATTGAACTCGACGTCCGGGATTCGCGGCGAGGCCGTGTGCTGCCACGTGAAGAAGGCGATGTCCACGTACGAGATCCGCCCGCCCAAGAACCAAGAGTTGCCATCCGCGTCAGGGGTCTGCTTTGCCAGGTGTCCCTCCAGAACAACGGTCACGCGGTTAACCTCCTTGACATAGCGCTCGCGCGCCTCGGGAAGTGGCTGATAGATAATGAACCACATCGCCTGCCCATAGTACGGTCCCTGGACGGTGGTTTGATAGAAGAGCCACTGACGAGCGTGGTAGGCCGCAGCTGTGCCCGGCTCGAAGCTGAGCTTGTGACCCTTGTCGTATGTGTCGGTTAAGTACTCGATAATTGCGCCCGACTCCCAAAGCGTGAGATCTGTGTTGGGATCCTGGATGGACGGCAGCCGGCCGTTCGGATTGATAGCAACGTACTTGGGGTTCTTGACGTCGTTAAGGGGGATGATTTCCGTCTCATATGGGATTCCGAGCTCCTCGCAAAGGAGAATGACTTTTCCAGCATTTGGGCCATGGACTCCCAAGACTTTGATCTTCTTCATTTCCGCCATTTTGATTGAGGCGTATCGGGTTTTCTAAGAATGGAGTGTAGGCTGAAAGCTTGCAAATTCCTTCAAGTGGTGGTTGATGGACAACAACCTAAGGACAAGATGGACGGGCTTCTGATCTCGTTTTATATGCATCACCGCCTCCTACCCGACAGTCCAAAGTATGTTGATGAACTCGACTGCTAGTTCTCTTGAAAGTATACAATACTCATCATTTGCAGGCTTGCAAGTTGGCAAATGTTGACAATGCTACCCAGCTACACAGGAGGTTTATCTCAACCGAATGCACTCAACTCAAGGAGCCAATGCATAGCAAATATCCAAGCTTACATAACTACAAGTCTAGAAAGTCAGCCGGAGCGGAGGTCTCGAAGACAGGACTACTATTGGTGACGAACGGGATTGGACATGATGCATGCAAGATCGGACCCTCCGAAGGGTCCGGATCCGTGATTACACAATCGATCCCTGACTGGCCCATCCGCGACTGCACTCATTTGCGTGCTTACCAACGCGCCCAGCAGAAACAGCGCAGCCTTGAATCACTTGAACGATTACCAATTGCACACTTCAACCCCCGTCCCGATCTCTGTCTCAATCAGAAAATGAGCATATATACAATAGACACAGGCGTCCTGAATTCTTGCTTTCTGATTTTACTGCACACCGTCAGACTTCTCTCTCACATTTCCAATCATGCCCGAAAAGTCTCCTGTCGTTCTTATCCTCGGCGCAGGGCCCAAGGTAGGCATACCAGCTGCCAAGGCCTTCGCCTCAAAAGGTTACAAGGTTGCCATCGCAGCCCGGTCGCTAGACGAGGCAGACAGCACAGACGAGCGACTCAACATCAAAAGCGACTTCGCCAACCCTGAGGATGTTGTCAGAGCCTTTGGAAAGGTCAAAAACAAGCTGGGGATCCCAAGCGTAGTCATCTACAACGGTAAGTCTTAACACTAAAGGACTCTGGCTGAACGCCCTGCTAAGGTTTCACAGCCGGCGCCGCTACGTTCTCTCCCCCAGGCGACCCCTTTGCTATATCGTTAGATTCTTTCCAGCGAGACATGACCGTCAACAACACCAGTGTCTTTGTCTCAACCCAACAGGCCGTTCTCGGCTTCGCGGATCTGCCTGTCGATGCTCCGAGAACATTCTTCTTTACGGGGAATATCCTTAACGTTACAGCCCTCCCGCAGTTCCTGGAGTCAGGCGCTGGCAAGTCGGCGTCTGCGCACATGATGATGGCTGCTGCCGCTGAATATAAAGAGAAGGGATTCAAGTATGCCCTCATCACCTTGCCTTACTGTCTGTGTGGACGTGACTAAGAGTTTACAGATTTTATTATGTTGATGAACGGAAGGCGGACGGCTCGGCGGCTTTCAAGATTGATGGAGAGGCGCACTCTAAACTCTTTTTGGAGCTGGTGGAGGCGAAGACGCAGGGCCCATGGTTGCAGACCTTTGTTAAGGGCATTGGATATCAGCATTTTGGACCCTATCGACTGTAGTGTTTTTGTATGCGCCTGTCGTCTTTTATTAGTGTATTCTTCTCATCATTAGACATTCGCCCACTACCTTATGTGAAGACATGAACACGGTCTATATTCTACGAAATTGCGGAAACTGAAACATCTGCAGGAGGAGCGAATGTGCCCTCGCGATCCAAGCTTCCTATTTTGCTGGCCAATATGCAAGGCGTCTTCAAGTTCATGAGGGGGGCTGCCAGCTGGAAGTCTCCATAGTATTGACCTTCCGGGCAGTGCGATAGGCCCCGAGCTGATGTCCGAAGAGGCCTCGACCGATGCGTCCCACTCGCTCTATGCGTATGCTCTGGGGCTCTCAAGCTCGTCACTATGTCTCCCCGCAATGAGCCACCCGGCACGGACACCAACGGCCCAAGCACTCGGGCCGGGTGTGGGGCACCTCAGCCGATGGCACCGGTGTAAGTGGGGCGAATCGGGCGACAGAGGTCCACTATTACCGGCATATTCAGCCCGAAGCCAAATGCCTTTCCCGTCGGCCCCCGTTCGGAGGATTGCGTCGTCAATCGCACCCATTCCCCGTCAGTAATGCACATGGTGGCCGCATCTCTCTCTCCCGATGTCTTGCATTCACAGCGTTGAGCCGTTGTCCACCGCAGAGACGATCGGGAGCGTTGCTCAACGCACCTGCGAAGCAGGCTTTAGATGACTGTGTTACCTTCCACCAAAAGATATCGGTGCATTGAGGAAAGCTCACACACCACACTGCGTTCCTGGGCTTCAATTTGGTTCACGCCATCGCATTCCTGAGACGTGGCATTCCAATCAAGGAACGTCCGTACCGCGAGGCCCAGCGAGGGCATTCGCCAGCACCCTCCAAAGCATTGCCCGCGTACATCCTAGTCACCCCAATCTTCTTATTTGCTTAATCTGCATGGCAGAATCTCAAAGGAAGTTCCTCTGTTCTCACGACATTGGGAAACTTGTAAAATCCCTCATAGGCCAACACAACCTCAACTGAAAACCAAAACCTGAAAATCAGACAGATCCTCCAGTAATGGTCGCGTCACCCGTGCGCACAAAGCCCGTGCCACCCGTTTTCCCCGTCTCGCCGTCTTGCCGAACCCCCGCTCGGATCACCGGTACCAACCCGACAGCCCCTTGCTTAGCGTCTGGCTCTCAGTAAGGTTCAAGACATGTCGCAATCTTTGGCGTTGGCACATGTTAGGCACCTAATAACTTGCAGGAGACAGTGAAGAAGCAGCGGGGTTAGCAACACGAAAGGCCGCCAGCGATAAGAGGTTCCGTGCCGTAGCTGCGTATCAAACAAACCTTCTCATCTGGTTGGGTTCACGCTTATTCATCTCAAGTCGGCCAAGCCGAACTCTGTCTAAGCTCCGACAGCTACTATTGGGCTGGCCCAGCTACACACATTAATTAGCTAGGAGCTGCGGCAGCTAGCTGGTATGCGAAGCGAGCGCCTCGGTCTCAGAGCTTCGATAGGGCCCCATCGGTGAGCTCGGCCTAGACGTCATGGAGGGCACGCAGTGAAGTGTTTGAGACCAGACCCATAGCATTCCTCTACCCCTCTCATAGGTAGAAGAATAATAAGACGAAGTTTTCCCACTGCTCGCCATCCCGTTGCGATAGTCCAAAGCTGATACGTGCAGAGTCATTCAGACATCATGAAGACCACTAACAGACCCGATGAATGGAAGATCGAGCAGGGCCTGGCTGGGGCTGAGCTTCCCGTCCTTGACATGACGGGACCCCAGACTAAGACCCTTCCTCCTCAGATCTTTGGTGACCTGACGAAAGACGAGGCCGCCATCAAGAGTGTTGGCGACCCGAACAAGCTCTTTACTGAGGAGCGTGACGGATGGACTGGGTGAGTCGCAATTGGTTATGATGACGTTCTTCCTTGAAATATTCTGTTCAATTGCAAATGCTGACGGAGCTCAACCGCACAGCTTCGTCGAGTGGGAGAACTATCCCGAGAAAAAGGCTGCGGCCCACAAGATCTTGACCTCCCAGACGTTCCCTCCCAATCCGGAGTTCCAGCTTGGTCCTATTCCAGCGACAAATCCTGTGCTTCCTGGCACACATTGGAAGATGTGGCACAAGGCGGTCGGCGGCGCTCTTTCTCGCATCCCCGACGACTCTTGGGACATCGTCCTCAAGGAGAAGCATGCCGACATGCTCCATCTTCTCCAGTTTCCCTACAATGGTGAACCTCCAAAGCGCCTCGTGACCAATCAGGAGATCACCCCGAACCCCCTCCACTTCGTCCGAAACCACGGCGGCATCCCGATTATTGATAAGGAGCATTACAGCTTTCTCCTGGACGGTCTCGTTGCGGACCCCAAGTCGTTCACTTTGGATGACCTCATGGATGAGACCAAGTTCCCGCGCATGGAGAAGACTGTCACGATGCAGTGTTCCGGAACCCGACGCATTGAGCAGATCCTCAAGTATCCCGGCCAGGGTGACGAGGTACCCCAAGCTCCTTGGGCGGAGGGCGCGATCGGCACTGCCAAATATGTCGGAATCAGTCTCAAGAAGGTGATCAAGGCATGTGGTGGACTCATTGAGGGAGCCAAGCACCTCGAATTCTATGGCGCGGACACCTACTTCAAGGATAACAAGACCATGAACTACCTCGTCAGTGTTCCTTGGTCCAAAGTCAAGGCCAATGAGGTCATGCTGGCCTGGGAGATGAACGGCGAAGTCCTCCCCCGTATCCATGGATACCCCCTTCGCATCGTTGTCTTCGGTTACATCGGAGCTCGAAGCGTGAAGTGGCTCTATCGCATCAAGGCCATCAAGAACCCCACCCGCGCGCCGGTCCAGAGCCAGGAGTACCTCTACTTCCCCCAGCAGGTCGGCAAGCACAATTTCAAGCTCACCGACGGCATCCAGATTCAAGAAATGCCAGTCAGCTCAGCCATCATGTCGCCCTGGACCAAGCAGGTCGTCATCCACAACGGCAAGATTCGCTGCAAGGGATGGGCCTACTCTGGAGGTGGCCGCTGGCCGGAGCGCGTTGAGCTCTCGTCTGACGGAGGCTTCAACTGGTACACCGTGCCAGTTGAGAATCTCTCAAAGAAGCGCAAGTGGACCTGGCGAACTTGGGAGATGGATCTGCCCTGCGATGTTGAAGGATGGATTGAGATTGTCTGTCGCTGTTGGGACAATTCTCTCAACACCCAGCCGCCAGATGTCCGTACCGCGTGGAACTGGGGTCTGCACGTCACCAGCTCGTGTCACAGAATCTCGGTTTACAGCGTGAATAACACGCGACCGAAGACCAAGGCCCGCCTCCAAGAGTTTGCAGACAAGGGTATTCCGTTTGCCCCAATTACTGTTCCCCTTGCCTTTCCATCACAGAGTTGGGATGATTATGACAAGTATTGGAAGAGTCACGATCCGAGGGATGCTGAGGATGAGTAGATTGGCTCCGATCTTTGATGCTAGGTTTCCTTTGCGGTGGTCTTCGAACGGAATTGCTTTATTGTCATACGGGCGCCATAAAATCTACACAAAAAACATCAAAATACCAGAACGAGTATTCTAACGGAATCTGCACTTTCCTCCCATGGAATGATACATTTTGCGATGTTGACAAAGCTCAAAGATGATGTATGAGAAGGAGAAAACACACTGATGATTGCCAAACACTGGTCGCGATGACGACCGTCGCCTTCATTCCAGCAGGCGATTGGGTCAAAGCTCCGCTACAACGCACTGAAGCACCCCCAAATGATGGGCATTCTGCCCCAACAGCCGATCTCCGTGCTCATCTAGCTGCAAAAGGCTTGGTCGAAGCTCAAACAAGGCCACCTCGAATAAAGCCGAGAACAAGCTTCCAGCCCTTGGCCGGGGCAACATCGGGATCCTAGCCTCTGCCAGTGGAAGACCTTTCCGAAAACGCGCCTTCGGTGTCTGCCGTTGTGGGTCGCCGGATGGATCCCGAAACTCCGCGCCTCATCCCGCGCAGAAGCTTCGGCATCGCAAATCGCACAGCTCGTATCTGCAATCCAGGCCTTGCCATTGGGTTGACTGTCCCTGGCAGTTAGGTATCCGCCTGCATGCAAACACCGATTTGTTACTGCAATCAGGAGGCAGTGGTCAATTAGTGCGAAGATGCCTCTGTAAGGTCGCTAGTGATGCCTGTGCCAGTGTCGCCGAGCGATGCTTTTGCTGCCCATGAACTTTCACCCTTGCCAGAGGTACCCAGCATCCCGAGGTCTCCAATGCCGTGAACGCGCCCTATTTGCACGCTTATTGTCCATGTTTCCGACGACCAGCATGTGTATTAAATCCATCGTGTTTGACCACAGTAAATGAATTGTTTTGAAGGCCATCAACATGCTAGCGATCCGCCTCGCCAAGCCGTTTGCTTCTCACAAACCTCCCGCAATACCATCACTCGCTAAACTCTGGCGTCCGCGCCCGGCCAGCACGGCTCTCATACCGGTCAATTGTAAACGTCCATTCTGTCTACACCACAGCGTCAACTCGTCGATCACGATGAACCCCCAGGCTGTCGAAGCCCCCTTGACACAATCTGCCACCTTTCTCATTTTATCGGCCACAGACGTACCGGGTGCCATTAAGAACATTCGATCCGCCGTGTCAAGCATCTCGGACATCACCAAGAACATCTCAACCCGCCACCCAACCGCCAATCTCTCTTGCACCGTCGGCATCGGCAGCAAAATCTGGGATGAGCTCACGCAACTGCCCCGGCCGACGGAGTTGCGACTATTTAAAGAGATCCGTGGTGCTAAACACACTGCAGTATCGACACCTGGTGACTTACTGTTTCACATTCGATCGGAAAGGAGAGACATGTCCTTCGAGTTTGAGAGACAGCTTTTGGATCTGCTAGGCAATGCGGTCAAGACGGAGGATGTGACGGTTGGCTTTAGGTACTTCGATGCACGCGACGTGCTCGGGTTTGTTGACGGTACGGCAAACCCCGTCGGCCCAGACGTCTCTGAAGCTGTTGTCATTACTGAAGAAGATGACAAGACCAAGGCCGCACCGGGAGGAAGTTACGTCGTTGTACAGAAGTATCTCCACGATCTCAAGGCATGACGCAGCTTGTCTACGGAGAAGCAGGAGGCTATCATTGGGCGCACAAAATTGGACAACATTGAGCTAGACGACGCTGAGGATGGACACCAGCAGTCTCACAAGAGCCTAGCAACTATCGAGGACGAAGAGGGAAATGAGCACGACATCCTCAGGGATAACATGCCTTTTGGATCTCCAGCTTCTGGGGATTTTGGCACCTACTTCATTGGATACTCCAAGAAGCTCTGGGTGACGGAGAAGATGCTTGAGCGGATGTTCATTGGCAGTCCGCCCGGGCTGCATGACAGGATATTGGACTTTTCGAAAGCAGTCACGGGGTCTACGTTTTTTGTGCCACCGGCCAAGTTGTTGGAGAGTCTTGGTGATGAGTAAGAAGGGGCTTATTCTGATGGCAAGTTCGATTCGGTGGAACGCGTGGTCCTACTGGTGGAATGACAGAACAAGGGTCCTGTAGGATTAAGGGGTACCATAGCTAGGGGACGGCAGCTCCAAACGGTCCTTGCCAAGACGTTTCAAATAATTGCATCGCTTGTGTTCTCACCAAATCAACGGAGGAACCTGTTGTTTTAAAAGGTGATGAGTGGAATAATTATGGTCGGAAAGACCCCCAAGAGCGGACTTCCAGTCCGCCGGTTCAACCTGCATGTGATCTTGTGTTTAACCACGAATCAAGTGGCTTGCCATGAGATGGAACACCTCAATCCTCCTCGCCTTTCGCCCCGGTTGTATGGAATCCACGGAACGCGAGGAAACAAAAGGATGCGGTAGCCCACACGGAAAATTGTTTCTACTCTTCACACCGTCTTACACATATTGCCAAGCTTTCTACCAGATGGACTCAACCAAACGTACACGAGCTAGGAGATAGAATTCAATGGGGATACAAATAAATGACTGCTAACGTCCAGCAAATCGAAAATGGCTGTATCTCAACACCATTAAGCATATCCGAAACCAATCCCTAGAGCTGATCTACTCCTTCAACATGGTGACCATGTCCATCGCCAAGTTCCTCCCCGTTGCAATCCTTGTCGGTCTCGCCACTGGGCAGACTCTCAATATTCCAGCAAGAAGCGGTTCCATCATCTCTCTCCCTGCGCCGAGCGTGATTTCCGGTTCGAAGGACATGGGTAACAAGGAATACGACCGAGGACGTGCTTGCGAGACAGACGTTGAGACTCCGGGTGGCCATCCTGTCTTCATCCTGGACGACGGCGCGACACTCAGCAATGCCATCATTGGCATCGGTCAAGTTGAGGGTATCCACTGCAGAGGTGCTTGCACACTCAAGAATGTCTGGTTTCGCAAGGTCTGCGATGGTAAGCTACTTTTCAACAACACTCAGCAGCCATGTCAGATGCCTGGTGAAGAAGCTGGTCACAGGGTTGACGTAAATAATACAGATGCCATCACGCTCGTTGGAAATGGTAACATTCTCATCGAGGGAGGAGGTGCTCAGTCTGCAGCCGAAAATGTCATCCTACACCAAGGCAAGGGGACCGTCACCATCAAGGAGTTCACCGTAGTAGGATCAAACAGGCTTTACCGTGCTTGTGGTAACTGTGCAAATAATGGAGGACCTCGCAATGTTGTTATCGAAAACGTGAAAGCGAACAACGTCAAGCTTCTCACTGGCATCAACTCCAACTTCGGCGACGTTTCCACCGTGTCCAACTCTTGCGGTGCAGCGGTGACGAAGGTATGCCAGGAGTATAAGGGTGTCCAGAAAGGACAAGAGAGCTCGAAGGTGACTACTACAGCTAATTGTAAAGGTCAGACATCTCTCAGCGCATGCTAGACATTTTGGAATTACAGGATTATATAACTTGTGTGAACGTTAACTGCAAACAATAATGTTACATGAAACCGTTCCTCATCTGCAGAAGACTGCTGTGTTTTGGGGCGCAGGATTTCCTCAGTTTGCTGCGTGTTTCTGCCTGTCTGCTGGCCTAAATGTCCTTGTATGTATCTTCCCCATCATCCTTATCTCTGCTCTTGCTTTTGTGGCGAAGTCTGCGCATGCGCAGGTCTCCATAGGTGTACCATGTTATTGTGACAAGATGTACGTAATAAACGATGAAAATCAAAGATTAAATAGGAACCATCAGAGCCGCACCAGTCAGTGTGGAGATGCCCAACACCACAACAACCAAGCCGGAAAATCCTGAGCTTCTCGGTTTAGTCAATGCTGCGGCATTCGGTGTTCCCGTAGAGCCAGCTTGGTCTGTGGCTGTGCTTGCACTTGCTCCGGTACCGGATCCCGTATCCTGTGCCTTGTTGACCAACGTCACCCCTGGTGTCACGACGATCCCAACGAAACTCGAGCTTTCATCTGGCTCGATGGTTTCAGTTTCGATGTGCCGGTCCATGGTGGACGCAGTTACAGACGGGAATTGGCCACTGATCGTGCGGCCGTGGTATGTGTATGTGATGTCGACGAAGGTGTATGCGTCATTGTCGAGAATCATCTGACAGCCAGTGGTTGCAGTGTACAATTCTCGGGGGACATAAGAGAAGCACCCATAGCCGAGAGCCTTTGCCGTGTATCCGCTTCGAATACAGTTTTAGTACATAATGCTCCTCTATCACTACCGATCAGCGACGGGTGCTACTCACCTTGGGCAACAGCCCACAGCGATCTCGTGAGGCTCGAGCGCGGACATGAACATGTTGACAACTGGCTGTATGCGAGGCTGCGCTCCTGACTGAGTTACGGTGTGTGTTGTTCTACTATTAGACTCGATGAGGGTGAATGTCGGATCGGCATATATGCCGTCTAGGCTGTAGGATGTCCCATCGGCTCTGGCAGCAACGCCCACAGTTGTCCAATTTGAAGGACAAATGGTCCCTGGAGAGTGGTAGTAGACCACGTTGTCTATCATGGGGTCATCCTTTCGCGATGCCCAATCCTCGTTCATCTTTGTACCCGAGGGTACGCATTCGTTGAAAGGGTCATCCGTTAATAGGGCGGCACAATCCTCGGTCCAGTAGGGTATGCCCGCCGCGGCCTGGTAGGATTGAGCCAGATATGGAGGGTTCGTTATCGTTGCGCATGCTGAGGGCGCGGTCCATGTTGTCGTCAAGGGCCCAATATTGACCAAAGTAATTTGCGAAATTGTTGACGTTGGCATGGTGGCGTGAGCGTTGTCGATAAAATGGGTTTACATTCATAATGAACTTGGGCTTTTGGGGGAACATATCCACTTTAAAGCTTGTGTGCTAGAGGTGGTTGCCTAAACGTAGGAGTTGACGCTGTCATGCGGCGCAGTCCAGTGATATTGAAGAATAACAGTCAAGTTGACGTCTATGTCTTAGAAGCCTCAGAGTTCAACTTTCCCGTAATTGATTTAACCGCTAGCGCGGTGATTACGCCGGGCAAATGGCAGATTTACCAATAGCACACCGTGATAATAAACAATGTCGGCCCCCTCATGTCATTATGACGGTAGGACCATCGACCACCACATCTCTATCCGGGGAATATCCTATTTAATTTCAAGCGGACTGAGCTTCGTAATTGTGAGCCACTTTGTTCTCGTTAAACCCAGTGAAAATATGTCGCACGGAATGTTGCTCCAGACTTGCGGTTGCCTGAAGTTGGAGTTGAACACGGTCGTAATGAGCCACTCCCAACATTTAAATCTCTGCTTTTGTGGCCAAGTCAACGCATTCGACACTTGACATAAACATGATAACAGTCGCCAGAAAGTTCCACAAGATGTCTAGGAATAGGATTATTGAATAGGTGCATCAATAATCAGGTGGCACTCCCGTTACGCCTTCCCTGTGTGCGCCGAACATGAGCAATGTCTATCTCCAAAGCATCTGAGCTGCGGTCAAAAGAAGACGGGATTATTATGACAACATCACGCATGGATACCACTTGACATTTCGTAGCCGGAACTCATGAAAATGCGGGGTCGGGTTCTCATGCCTGCTTCGGCGACAGCTGCCTGCCCCACATGCTTGCCTACCTATTTGGGCAGCGCATACTGAATCGGGTTCTCTTTCTCTTCTTAGAGCCATCTATGCAACGTGCAGCTCGTTCAGATGGCGAAGTGAAACTCTCCTGTATGATTGCGGTAACCAGCTTCCAATTCCGTACTGTGGGAATTGTATGCTTGCCTGTTTTGAACTGTTTCTATCAGACACCATGACTTGTCTGAAACGTCAAGATCCATGAGACCAGATGAAGAAGAAATTGGGCGGAAGACGCGGATGACAGTAAGCTGAATGTGATATTTAAGACGTCTGAAATCCACCCATGAGAACTATCGAAAATTCGGATCATTCAGACAAACCATCAAGCCATCATCATTCCAAATCAACCATTCTCTATCAGTTCATCTCTCTTAAACACTGAACCTCCCCAGCTACGACGCATATCTCCTCCTCTATCAGCAGCAAACATGTCAGACAAGGGTGTTACTCTCGATATGTCCTTGTTCTTCGGAACTCCTGAAGAGAAGAAGTACTTCTGCACTGAGCTCCTCCGCCTACTGAAATTGAGGGGTGGCGTCAAGATCCAGAACCACAGCATTCCTGATGAAGACATTCACAAGCTCTTTGATATGGTAGGTTTATACCATCTCAATGGGAATGTATCGGACTGACTTGGGAAAACGTTTAGAGTCGCAAATTCTTTGCTCTGCCTCTCGAGACCAAGATGGAGGCCAAGCACCCTCCTCAAGCCAACCCCAACCGTGGCTACAGCTTCATCGGTCAGGAGAACGTCGCCAACATTAGCGGCTATGAGAAGGGTCTTGGACCTGGAAAGACTCGCGATATCAAGGTCGGTCTACTGGCATCTCTTTTTCGGCACTAACGATCGCTAACACATACCAGGAAACACTCGACATGGGCAGCGCCCAAGATGACCTAGTTGACAACCTCTGGATTCCCGAAGAGAGCTTACCAGGTTTCCGCGGCTTCATGGAGTCTTTCTACGAGAAGGCCTTCAAGACGGAGATGCAGCTCCTCTCCGCTCTCGCCATCGCTCTCGGCGTTTCCGAAGACCACATGAAGACGCTCCACAACCGCGCCGAGAACGAGTTCCGTCTACTCCACTACCCGGCCATCCCGGCCACAGAACTTGCGGACGGCACCGCCACCCGCATCGCCGAGCACACGGATTTCGGCACCATCACCATGCTCTTCCAAGACTCTGTGGGCGGTCTTCAAGTCGAGGACCAGACTCAACCCGGTGTCTTCCGCAGTGTCGAGTCATCGAAGCCTACTGACATCATCCTCAACATTGGCGACTCGCTTCAGCGTCTTACCAACGACACCTTCCGCGCGGCTTGCCACAGAGTCACATACCCGCCTGCCATCAAGGCCGGGGACAACGTCCAGATTCCGGAGCGATACTCAATCGCCTACTTCGTCAAGCCTAACCGCCACGCTTCGCTGCTACCGTTGAAGGAGTTCATCACTGATGCGACACCTTGTCGATACGAAGATGTGACTGCTTGGGAGTGGAACAATCGCAGAATCACTAAGCTGTTTGGTTGAGTCGAAATGTTGTTAGCATACTTTGGGTACTATGATTTTCTTTTCTCTTTTCCATTATCTGCCGGGGGAGTTTGAACGCATTTGAAATCCAGAATCAGATTGTAGCAAGCCAATCAAATATTGTATACATGATCAGCGCGGAGAATCGGCCAAAACATGGGATGACATGCATGCACCAACACTGGTGTCTTCCATGGTCAAGTCTTTGGGTTGTGGGGCTTGTCCTGTGCTCGTCGGGATCGCCTGCCTCCCCTAAATTACTGCAAGGGGTCAAGCACGGCTCTGATAGAGGACCGAGGTCGCGGCAAGTTCGAGATAATATCGCGGGGTCGTGGGCAGAATTTCGGGGCAACCACCGAATGATCGGTAATTTCCATGGTGTATTGGATATCATTGGAGGCCCTTCTGCATGTCTCGGCCTCCACCGGATTTCAAAGGGTCGCCGAGCCGCCCGACTACTCCGTTTGCTAACACGGCTGATGTGACAAGACGCACATCCATATATACCTCGAAATTGCACCTCTGTCCATCTGGCTTGCCGTGTAGGATTCCGAGCCGCTCGCATTCCATCCCGGGCTGTTGGGAACACCGCGTCAAAGTCGTCACAGAGGCGGAAGTTGATTGTCCCGCCTCGGCGCCCCGAGCCCCTGAGCTTCAACAGTCTCGTGCGCACTGACAGCCCAACTCCAACCCTTTCCCCTTTCTAGACAACCTCACCGAGTTCGCGCTTTTTGGCGAAATACAGTCATGAGTCGACATGTTGAGCTATGACCAATGAGGACATCCGAGATCCCCTCGCTTGGCATGCTAGACATTTTAGTATGTCGCCATCCGTCAGCAGTGACGCGCTAAAATCGTCGGCGTTGATGCTAAGCAAGACTATTGTCAGCCTCGTTGCAGAGCCAATGCAGAAACAGGTTCCCAGGAATCGTTAACCACGTGTGATTGTAACGCCCCAATTGACTCGGCATTTGTGATCATGAAACCAAACATGGCTACAATGAACACCTCAAAATATGGACGATGTCACGACAAGAAAATAAAACCCGGTGGGATAGAGTTCAACGGCCCGATTGACGGAGATCTGATTTGAATAGAGCTTACTTTGACTATCAATCTGGTTCTCATATCCAAAAAGTCTATAGTGTTCAGTACCCCACGGCAGTTCGAAGGCAGGATCACCCCTATCTCTCCGAGACAGCCTGCCCACCGTTGACCGCGCCAACAAGAGGACTGTGACAGGTGGACTCCTTTCCGCTTTACTGGCTCCCAGTCCGTGAGACAATCTCCTTTCCCATTCAACCGCCTCTTCTGGACACAGCTCGGGTGTTCAACCGCCCCCAGTGTCGAACTGGGCTGGTGGCACCGCGCAGATCTCCATGTAAACGCGCCGCGCGTTTTGGACATACGCCAACAACCAAGTGGACGTCCGTTCCCATCTCGCTTTCGTAATGTTGTTTTCTTAAATGGGATGACAGTGCCACCAAACAGATCAATCGCCGTCTTGTTGTGGAAGCTTTCTGCTGCTCATTTGTTCTATTCCTTCTGCTTCTCCCAATGCCCTCGCCGTCTGGTGGTCAGCGGCTTTTCTTGTGCGTTTCAAGAAATGTTCACCAACGCCAGAAACCGTCAGTATGACCTCTTGGTGCTTCTGCTTTTGTCTTTGGTACATTTGACCTCTTCGTCTGAGACGACAAGCATCACCGGCTTGATTTCCAAAGTACCAAACTGCGCGGTAAGTCGGAACTGCTCCTGATACTGCCGCTATAAGCGTGCTGATAGCGGTTGATGGGAATAGCTGAGTTGCGTTACGGATGGACTCATCCAAGGAGGCTGCAAATTGACCTCAGTCCCCATTCTCACCGATTGTCTTTGTCCGAACATCGATCTTCAGGCATCACTTTCTACATGCGTACAACAGAGCTGCTTCTTCACCGACCAGACTCGTGGGTATTCAACGTACAACCGAAGGATGTCATAAAGGTTGACCATGACCAGGTGCCGCCCAGCTGCAGACGGACCTCTGCGCTGCGTACCCGAAACCATCAAGAAGCAAGGAAGCGAAAGATGTCGCAATCGCCCTCTCAGTCATTACCTTCCCTATCGTTGCGTTGCGCTGCTTCGCCAGATGGATCGTCACACGAAAGATGTGGTGGGATGACTACATGGTCATTATTGCCACGCTCCTGCTGGCCGTGATGGCTGGTGTACAGATCGCAGGCACTGAGCTGGGTTTCGGACTACACTACTGGAACGTCCAACCTTCGAACAGCGTCACGCTCATCCAGCTCTTCTACGCCGGGCAGCAACTTTACATCCTCGTCCAGCTTTTCGCCAAGATATCCATCCTGCTTCTATTCGATCGACTATTCTCATCCTCTCGCTGGTTCCACAACACGATTCGATGGTTCATTCTGTTTTTGTTTCTACACGGAGTCATCTACATGTTTCTCATCATCTTCGAGTGCACGCCGATTTCGTCGATCTGGGACCTCAGTAACCCCAACCGCACCTGCAAGGATATCACGGCGATCGTGTACAGTGGGGCAGCCTTCAGCATCATCGAAGACTTTGGAATACTCTTGCTCCCGGTGCCCGAACTGCTCAAATTGCAACTCAGCACGAAGAAGAAGGTTGGGCTCGGTCTCATCTTCAGCTTAGGATCATTGTGAGCCTCCACTTGTCATTTCCTCAACATAACTGTCTTTTACTAACACATTTTCCAGCGCTTGCATAACAAGCATGGTGAGACTCAAGTTTCTCATCAAGTTCTCGGCAACCTACGACGTCACTTGGTATAATGTTGACGTGGTCGTCTGGTCTCTGATTGAGGTGTTTTGTGCTATCCTGTGCGCGAGCCTCCCTGCTCTGCGACCACTTCTGAAAACCATAAGTACGAAGATCTCCAGGAAGGGAACTAGTGAGGCGGCTCCGCTGAGACGATCGATTTACTACAGGAAACAACACTTCGAAGAGATCACTGGAACTACTCGATCAACCGGAACCGAGCTTTCACTGTCGCCAGTCGATACAAGTATTGGCGATGAAATAGCGAGAGAACTCGACTGGTGGGACAGACTTAGTCTCAAGGGCAGTCTTGCCCCTTCAAATAAAGTATAAGCGTTTGAGTTTTGTTTTCTTTGCAAGCCCTAGAAATATCCTTGGTTTGGTTGGTGAACGTGATTGGATGAGAGATTTCAATGAGGGGTGCAAGTTGCGAGTAGGGTTTGTTCCCTCTTCGCCTGGTGGCTGGACCATTGCATCCGCAGTTGAATTAATCATTTTCACGTATTTTCACCCGTGAGATTCACATGACTTGGAGTATGCTCGCCACTGAATCCCAGAAAGAGTGACATATGAGGAGCATCTAATTTGACGTCTTACAAAGAAAGTGGATCCATCGTTATGCTCGTCGCGGAGGCCTTCCCGGCTTGACTCACAACGGGGCGATAAACTGTCAGATAACACTATCATGCAGTTCCCCATGCGATGCGGGGTAAACAATCGTGTTCTCGATTGGCTTGCCTTATCAGCTTCAACCTTGCTGGAACCAAGCTGTCACCGGCGGAGATACGCAACTTGTCTAAAACAGACTTCTTCCCGCTTAGGATAGAGATCCCGAACTCTCCCCTTTCTGCTCACGCCCCATATTCCATGATATCGCATCCGACGCAAATATGAAAAGTCCCAAAACCAAGAACTCGCACACTTTCGAGGGTTGCAAGACGTGCAGAAGGCGCCACCTCAAGTGTGACCAAACATTGCCGAGGTGTAAAAGATGTAAGCTGGCCGGACTTTCCTGCGACTTCAGGCCAGCCCTGCGGTGGTTTGTCAGTACGGGACCAGACGCAGGCAGTGCATCTGCTCAGAACGCAGATGAGAACACGGGACAATTTTCAAGACGACACCTGTTCAGCGGTGAGTCATGACTCGCCTTGACAGACCGAGGGGACTACGGAATGACAAATTCTTAGAATCATCAAGGAAGTCGATGAGCTCTGCCATGGTGGCCGATATGCCGTCAACAATAACGTCGGCACTCAATAAAATTGATGAGAAAGCAAGGAATGCGGAATCACACGCCGAGGAAGTTGCTGTGGGACCTTTTGGGGTGTTCTCAGGACTCCCATCGACTCACGAGAGCGCTTCCAGCGTCGAGAACGCGGCCATGACATCCCCGACGGCGACGACATGCAGATCAGCATCAATTGCAGAAGCTTCTTTTGTGTCTCCCATCACTACGATGTCTTCCTCCATGCCCACCTACTGTGATGAGACGGAACCCCACATGGACACAGGTGACATCGCGTCAAGCAACAATGCAGAACAGGTAGAAGGCAGCGCTGGGATGTCCAATGCGCTGGACGAACTCTTCTCAACATCACTTGATTTCTTGCAATGGGGAGACCTATTTACATGGGACACCGAAGTGCCCGGACTTGATTCAGGGCCTCTGCCTATCAACAGTATTGAAAGTCATGAACTTGTCAACGACCCATCAGCAGTTTGGAGTGCTGCGAACTCCGGAGGCATCCTTGATCAAAGTGGGAATGCCGTCCTTGACGGTCCTCAGACGGATTTGGATAGCATGGCTTGGCCAGAGGTAGACTGGGTCGTCGATGCCCCAGCACTGCTCAAACACTTTAACGAAGAGGTTATCAACCAGATGGGTTCCCTACCGATCAACGAAAAGTCCGGTTGGAGAATTCTCAACGTACCCTCCGCCATCCTCACTCTGAGCCACATTACCATGTTTGGTGTGGATAAGAAAGAGATCAGGCACGCGAGTCTTGCGAATCTTTACGGCCTACTCGCTGTGTCAGCATTCCATCTGTCCCTTAATCCCGGTGCCTTTCCGGCGTTGAGCAGACCTGGTGAATACTGGCACTTTCTTTCGGATCGGACATATGAAGCCGCCAAGATACATCTGAAAATCAGTCTGGAGAGCGAAACCAGTCGAAATTCTCCTAGTAAGGCCAAGTATAAGGAGCAGCTCATGGCCGTAGGAGCAGTATTAGCGAGCGCCGTAAGTACTTGTCATGCAAGGCACCTGTGTATGGCTTCTTGGTTGACCATTGAATCTACCTTCCAGTTGTTATCCGGTAATGAGGCTGAGTCGCACAAATATCTCGTAGAGATGGAACGACTGATCCGAGTCCGAGGCTTGACCAAGCCAAAGCTCTCCCGTCGGGCACGACTTTTCCATAACATCTACGCGTGGATGAGGATTGTTTCTGAAAGTACGAGGGTACACTATGACGAAAGCCAAATCACACTCAGGCCTCTGAAGCTGGCCAGCACGGGGCTGAACACACCGGACGACAACGATTCAGGAACATCGCGGTCTCGGCAAGCGGGCTCTTTGCACAATATCAATCCCGATAGCACTCTGGATAGCTTCCTGCACTTGGAGCAGTTCCAGCTACAGTCAGACTCCGAAAGCCGTGGCCGCCGACATGACGATACCCGAGACATCCACCTAGTCAGCTCACTGAACTGTCGCGAAGACATGCACATGCGGATATACGGTGTTCCAGAAACCTGGCTGCGGCTCGTGTCGCAGGTGACCCGACTCGCCAATGTCATGGATAGGCTGTCGCCGTCGCAGGGCAAATCAGATGCGGAGACGTTGGCATCGCTCCAGCCCAAGGCGGCGTATCTCGAAGAAGCAGTGTGCTCCTTCAAGGCGCGGTATCAGTCCGCAGCCCAGACGGAATCCAATCAGAGCCGGCCTCATATCCACATGGCACGCGCTCTCAGCGCGGCTCTGGTGATTTTCTTCTACCGACGGATCCGGAACATTCATCCAATGATGCTCCAAGACAGCGTGAATCAGGTGATGGACTCTCTTCACATGTTCGATGAGGCTTTGCAAAAGCATGGATTGGTGGGACCCGGAACCGCTTGGCCGGCTTTCATCGCCGGGGCAGAGGCGACAGGAGTGGAGCAACGCAAGAATTTTGAGGCTTGGCTGAGTAGAGCGAATGCGAAGTCTGGGTGGAAAGGCTACGGTGTCTCTAAGGATGTATTGAAAGAAGTCTGGAGGCAGCGGGATGCGGCCGGAGGCGTGAGAGGATCACCGACATGGGTCGATGTTTGCAGGCAGATGCGCCGTTGGCCACTTCTGTGCTGATATAATCAATATAACTATGGACTTGTCGTAACCTAGTTCAAGTTTGCTGATTTGAAAAGTGTCTATGTATAAATCTCTATTGTTTCTAGGAATGAAGTTGAATTTGCTTCTCTATGTTCTGAAGGAAAGCTTGAAAGGAAACCGGAAAACCCATGATCCAACCAGAATCTGAAATGGCCATTCTAGCCGTTTGATAAACGCTCAACATTTGTTGTCAAAAGGCTTACTGTCTGAAGCTAGCCACCTTCTCGAAAACCCGAGACATCAGCATCGATCCACCAAGCCCGTTCTCGCTGCGCAGCACCTTGGCCAAGAGGAACGCAGTGAGAGCCGCGACAGGAATCGTAGCCACAACGCCGGCCTTGCTGATAGTGATCGACTTCTCTTCGGGTGTCTTCTCGTCAGAATACGGCCAGTTATGAGCAGCCTTCGGCGGGTCGATGCTCAGTAGACGGAGGCCGCCAGAAATTTGCTGGCTGTAGAAGTCGACGTATTTGTCCAGCGGCATCAGAGGCAGCATGTACTTGTGCAGCATTCTCAGTTTCCACGACTCCCATGCGGAGCTGCGCATGGCGTCTTGGCAGTCCTCGACCATATCAACAAGTCGGTCGACGCGCTGCTTCTCGAGGGCGACAAAGGCCTTGCTCAGCCTTGACAGGGGCCAGAAGGCCGGGTTGCTGCTCTGGGGACCCAGTAGGTTCTGTTCCTGAAGCTGGTTGACGAGTGCGGCGCAGGACTCGATGCAGCTGTTGCCACCTTGGCCGACTAGAGGGTTGAACTTGTGCGCGGCATCGCCGAGGATGACGATGCGGCCGTAGTGCCATCTCCGCATCACGAAGTGCGGCAGAGCTGTGACGCCGCTGTACAGCAAGTTCTTCTCGACCTGGCCGAACTTCAGGCCGTTATCGGCAACTGTTTTGTCCGCGCCTCGCGCAAACTCGCGGATCTTGTCCGCGTCGTTGAACTTAGGGATGTCGTTGATGGGACACGTGCGTTGCCCATCAGGCAGCTTCCAGAACCAAAAGACGAAGACCTCGGCCCCGGGGCCTCCCATGCAGCCTGCGACTGTGCCGTGGCCGCTCGCACCGGTGACCTCTCCGGCCGCGATGCCCTCGGTAGGCTTGGCGGTGCCAAAGATGCAAGCGTGCTCGCACGGGATGTCCTGCCTGTCGCGGGCCGGGATAGCGGCAGAATCGTTCGCGGCATCGGCGTTTCTCCACATTTCCCGGCGGATGGTGCTGCGCACGCCGTCTGCGCCGACAACGATCTGGCCCTGGAACACGGAGCCGTCTTCCGTGTGCACCGTGGCCCCATTCTCTCGGGTCTCAACACGCTTGACCTTCTTGTTGACGAAGAAGCGGTTCTTCTCCTTGATGTGCTTGTACATGACGCACAGCAGCTCGTAGCGCTCCATGAACATGCTCGGGTAGCCGTGGCGCTCGGTGATGAGCTGTCGCGTCTTCCTCGTCATGATGCGCTTGCCTGTGGTCATGTCTCGGACGATCATGGAGTTCACTGGTTGCGCTTTGGCGAGGATGTCTTCGAAGAGACCGAGCTGGTCCAGAATGCGCAGGCCATTGGGAAACAGGCCGATGCTGGCGCCGACGTTGGGGGTGACGGAGTCGTATGCCTCGAGCAGGATGTAGTCAACTCCGCTATGTTGGAGCATCAGGGAAAGTGCGAGGCCGGTGATGCCACCACCGACAATGATGACTTGGCGCTTCTTGTCTTGGGTCGCCATGATGTTGATGTTGTTCTGTGATCGCTAATTGATTTGAGTGATGTTGAGATAAGGGTTCTGATGCTGACCGCTATGCCAAGGAAAGATGCTAACGATGACGATGATGAGGTGATAAGGAGCAACTTGAAAAGGGCAGGAGCGCCTGAAAACCAAAGTTCTTATATGAAGTCGATAAGCCTACCTTCTAGACATCGACAGGGATGTTCAGTCAATTAAGAATGTAAATGAGCGGACACGATGCCGTCCGCACTGCGAAGATCGCAGGAATTAGGAAATAAGATCGTCTTCTGCGGAAAATTCAAGGGCCCCGAATGCAACTGCAGCCTGAACACGCAAGACACAGAGGCTTCTCCACTGCGCATTTAATCAGGCCGTGCAACGCCTGTTCCATCGTGCTCGGCTCGGCCCCGTTGTGGCCACTGAAAGACCCCAGATGCTGCGACTGATGGAGCTTGACCGCTTGGCTGGTGGATAAGAACGTCGCGGTACGACCCCTGTCTCACGCAAACTCGCTATCAACACAGACGGCACGCGCCATTCGTACCTATGGTCGCAATCGAGTGCTACCAAAGGCTCATTTTGCCTTCAGCTTACGGCCGGTCCTGGCATAAGTCCGATATGGTGTTCTCAGATCAAGCCGATACTGTCAAGCCGATACGGCTCCCATAGTGGGATTGAGGGTGTTGATTGCGGACCACGTACGTGTCTGTGTCTGGGCTGGAGATGGCTTATATCCGAAAGGTGGGTTTCTTCCGCTCCAGAGGTCGAGTTCTCCTGATGCTCGTGGGTTTCTTCCATTGAGTTTGAATCTCGGTTTTACGACTCGGACGCACAGATAAACCCAAAAGTCCGCCAATCATTCTAAATCTGTCCGAGTACTGGCACATTCCCACATGAACTACAGGATCTCTTCCATTTAGATCAGAGAGAACTGTGTATCATGCCTTCATCTCAACATGAATTCGGGGCCATCTCGCCCCAGCGACTCAGATGTCTTCATAAGACACAGTCTTCGCACCAAACCGTTGATCCAGGGAGGTGATAAAGAGTTACATTCGGTTTTCTAAGTGGGCTGTATCTGTCTATCGCTTTCGTAGCTCGACTCTCACAGGAAACTCATCAGCGGGATGCCCGCCGCCCCCACCCTTGACGGCCTGATACATCCTGTCGCCGTTGATAGTCCTCACCCCACGCTTAGGATGCATCTGATCCCACTCACCATACGCAGGCGTGATGCTGAACTCTCGCACAGTCATTACCAACGCAACCCGCAACTCGAGTAACGCCAATGTCTGCCCGATGCAGTTGCGCGGCCCCCACTCGAACGGCCGCCAGGCTGCTTTGGGGGGATATAAAGGATCTTCAGGCCCAACGAGCCAACGTTCGGGGATGCAGAGTTCGGGATCTTTCCAGTACTTTGGGTTGTGGTGGATGGCAAGAGGAAGAGTCCAGACATTGCAGCCTTCCGTCGGATGCAGTCGACCGTCTTCGTCGACAATATTCAAGTCGGGGCGACCCTGTCGCAGAGCACCTGCTGGCGGCAGTATCCGCAGAACCTCTTTGATGAACGCCATGGTGTATGGAAGTTTGTTGAGAAGTGAAGGGTCTGCTTGGATCTTGTCTTTGGACTGAGATGCTTTGGAACCAAAAACGTCGTTGTGCTCGGCTATTACTCGTGACAGGACGTCTGGGTTCTTTGCGAGGAGGTAGTAGGAGTACAGAAGTGTACTGCTCGTGGTGTCGTGTCCAGCAAGAAGGAAGAGGCGCACTTGCGGAGTGATGATCTTTTTGATGGTCTCGTTTGTGTTGTTGCTATTCTTCTCGCCGACGTCCTTGAGATACTCATCTATAAACAGCGATGCTATAGACTTTGACCCGGTCGAACCAGTCTGAGACTGGACCGAGCGCTTCGAAAGATGGTCATCCAATTCGGCATGGATGTATCGATCAACCTGCTTCCCGTTGTACCACAACACGAACGGTCGTACCGTGAAAAGATTGGTCAACGGATGCAAGGGCTCTGTGAAGGATGTCCACATAATTTGCTTGCGCAGAGACGTGGCTAGTGGGTGGTCTATCAGTTGATGGCGTAGGCGGGAGTCCCTAGACCCATAGGTGAGTGAGGTGAATCTGAACGATGGTGAGGATACTCACAACACCACAGAGCCAATGACATCAAACGTCATTCTAAGAGTCAAGTCCTCTAACTGGAATACCTCGCTCAATCCCTCGGAGCACCGATCGAACAATTTCTGTCGAAAGACCGCAACTTCATCTACGATGGCGGGAGCCAGGCCCATCATATAACCTGGGCTAAAGCCGGGGTTAAACAAACGTCGCCATCGTTTCCACTCATCCCCGTCCATCGTCAACAGACTTCGGCCGCCGGTAATTTGCTCGAGAGGATTGATGATGTCGGCGCCCTTGGCGAGCGGCAAGCTTTCAAGCTGAGCCGCGGCGTCTGCGTCGGATATAACCATGACAGTTCCGCTGAATGGCCAGAGGCTGATGTAAAAGATGCCCTTTGGATAATCTTTGGAGATGTACCACATGATGTTGTGAATGATGGAGTCAGACGGCAGCAGCCGCATGACTTTGCCGAGCACCAGAAAGTGCCCCGCCAGAAACGAGAATTTGGGCATTGGCTGCATCGTGTTTTAGACATTGTTCAGTAATCATGCGGGGAAGTGTTATCGCATCATACCAGATTGGCCCTCTGCATCTTCCATATCTTCTCCCGCGCTGAATACAGCTTTGTGAGGAAGTAGAGGAAACACGTGATGACAACCGCAAAGACCGCTGCCCAGACATGGGAGCCGTCCGCCATGATGCGCGGCATCGTGAAAACACAGAAACGAATGAGCACAAACAGCAACCTATCCTAGATCTCAGTGCTGTGAACAGACGGCCGGTGGATGCGGACGCGGGTGCTTATCATGAACGTCGTCTCCCCCACGATCGGGAAGTACGGGGAAGACGCGGCGGGCCGAGCGGGCTCATGTCCACTGAAAGTTAGACACACCAGGCGGCTGATTTTGATTGAAAAGGCTCTGATTGGTTGCTCAAGACGCGAAAGTGGCATGTCTTACCAAAGTACTAGCGAAGGAGGGGTTGGTTATTTGAGTTCGTGGGCTTGCTGTCAGCGGCGATCCGTTTTAGGAAAGCGCTTCCTGTGTGGCTTATCAAGGTGTTATCTCCTTCAACGGCACTCATGACCGCGCTGGAATCTAGTTGCGTGGGCATGTTCACGATTCGCTTCCTCTAGACTTGTTCACGGGTTGTCTCTCTTCTAACACTGGTGAAAAAGAGATCATTTCGCTTAGCAAAAGCCAGTGAATGTGGCTTGAACGCCACCAACATAGCCAATCATCCCTGGATTGCAGGGGTTTCTTTTTCCTGCCAACTCACACAATTCGCTTTCCCTTATCACAATGGCGGGTCATCGTTCCATCACTTGGGCTTCTACTAGCCACGAGCATTGTAATGACAGCAACTCCACCACAGATTTCGCAGCTGTGACATTGGAGAATATTTCGTTATTATATATGAACAGGGACTGTGCGCTAAAGGGATAGCGACTGGCTCATTGTCCACGGACCTTCATGCTATATAAGTGCGTATGTCGACCAGTTTCTGTTGGAATAATGCTACCTTTACTGCCTAGCAGAGGTGCGGCAGAATCTAGCTAATCAGAGGGCAGGGATCTCTCTAGTGTTTAACACTATATTACTGCCCTCACTACTATATGATTAACTTTAATATACTATATATTTTTACCTATTTTATTAATACTATTTATTTTAGCTTACTAAGTATATTACTCTTACTTATATTAATACTAATTAGTAGTTAACTTCTATAAGTTACTATAATACTATAGATTAGTAAGAAACTAAAAGAGATAGCTTTTTAAAACTACTCTACTATTATAAAAATATAATAACTGATTTTCTTATAGAAGTAATACTAAAAAAGGGAAGATAATAAAACCTTATATTTTATTAAGTAAGATAATTTATAAGAACTAATTACACTTATTTTAAACCTCTAGTTAAAACTATAATAGTTATAGCTTTATTATAAGAGCGTTTATTATATATTAAAAACTTTAAATATTTAAACTATTTAGCTTATAATTAAGAGACTAACTATTATAAAATTAACTAAGAAAGCTATAACTATACTGCTTTTAACTATTTTATTTATATCTCTCACTTCTTATAAAATATTTAGTAAATAATTAGCTATTTTTATATTATTAACTACTCTACTTAGTATTATAATAACTTAAGCTGTTTTATAAGCTATTTTTAAGTATAAAACCTTTCTCTTAAATAGTATTAATATTTTAAGTATATAAAATATTTTATTTAATAGAAATCTACTAAGAATAGTAAATTACTTCTTTTATATATTATTATAAAAAGACCTTAGTAAAAAGTAAGTATAAAGAAGATTAGCTATATAAAGGTAAGTATAACTTTACTACTTTCTTATAAAGCAGTTAAAAATACCTCTTAATATCTCTTAAAATATATTTAATTAATATATAGTAAAGAAGATACTAAATAGTATTTAAAATGAAATTATAATACTATATTAGTATATAGTAAAGCTATTAATAACTATATTAACACCTTACTAAAGTAGGTAAAAGTTCTCTTATATTAATAATCTATAGAAAACTAATATAATTATTAAAAAAAAAGTAAATTATTATAGAATAATAGTAATTTATATCTATTATAATACTATAGAGTACTACTAAAAATATAAAGCTAGCACTAAAAGTATAGAAGTATAAAAAGATATTAGTAACTTAATATTATTAAGAACTCTTTTTACTAATAATTATAATAGTTTACTAAAAATCTAATTAAAAAGAATAGTATTTCACTTATAAGATAAACTAGCTAGAAAATAAAGCTAAAAATATATTAAATAACTTTAAAACTATGAAATTTTAACTTTTTAGCATCTATCACTATTATTCTATAAGTATTAGCGCTATATATACTAAAAGAAACTATAAATATAACCTTATTGCTATCTTATTACAGCCTTTTAGACCCTTTTTATAAAAACCCTAAAGAGAACTAGCAACCCTACTAGCTTAGCACTAAAGGTACTATTAAGATTTTCTCACTATAAGAGGAAGAAAAATTATTATTATAAAGAAATAGAAAGAAGAATTAATAAAGCTACTCTTTTATAACTATTTAAAGGTATTTAACCTCTCTAAGCACCTATTATATATAGCTAAGATCTTAAAATATATTAAATAGGATTTTAACTACTTTAATACTTATTACTACTAACAGCATATTATTCTCTATAAATATAGCTAAAAATAAAAGCTTACTAAATAGTAACCCTTCTACTTAATAACTACCCCTATATATAAAAAGTATAATATAAACTAGAGTTATATTTAGAGTAGTAAGAAAGCTATATTTTAGAAGAATTATTAAAAAAAGAAAAGCTACTCTATTATACTAAGAGAAGAATAAAAAGAGAAATTTTCCCTCTATTTTATACCTTACTAGATACTATTTTAAATAGAAGAGAAGTAATAACTACTACTTAATATATAATATTATACTACCTCTCTACTCTTTACTACCTCTCAATATATATTAACTCTAAATAATAGGCTAACAGATAAATAACTATAATTTATAACTTAGTAAAACTATTAGAAATACCTTAAGCACTATAACTAGTATTTTAGTAACTAGAATAAAAACTAAAGCTAAAGTTAAAAATTAATAGGAAGAGATAAATCCTAAAATATGAGATTTTAGCCTGCTAGAAACTTATTAATAAAGCTTTAACTATTTTATATATAAACCTATAACCTTAAAAGCAGTTAGATTTAGACCTCACTAAGTAGTAACTCTAATTAAACAGTATAAAGCATTTAGCAGTAAATTAGCTAATAGATATATATATTTTAGCAGCTTTAGCTTCTAAAAAACGCTATATAACTAAGTATAGTTAGTTTAAATGCTAAATTAATAAGATTAGAGTTAATATAATATTAAGTTAGAATATAGTAGTAATAGAAGTAATAGATAACACTATATCTACCTAAGTAATAACTAAGTCTATAAGAATAAGAAGCTAAGTATAAATAAGCTTAGAAAATAAACTTTAGATTACCCCTTTATTAAAAAGAACTAATCTATTAATAATATTAACACTAATACTAAAAATTAAAATAGTAGAACTATTTATAGCTTTAATAATAATAGCTCTATAGGGTAAAGTATTTAAAGGAAAGCTAATAACTATTACTCTTAAAGAAGTAAATAAATAGATAGACTATTATATCAATAAGTACTCTAACTAGAACCTCTTTAGTAGAAACCTTTAGTTAGAGTTTATATTAAACTTTAGTAACTAAATAGAATAAACCTTTATAGTAATAAAAAAACGCTTATATATAAAACTTTATAACTTTTTATATAGAAGAGGTATTCTTATTTATATAGAAAGATATTTTATTACTAAAGAACTTATAGAGATAGCTTATAGTAACTTCTTTTTACTTTAGCTAATAACTTTCCTTTAGAAAGAAATAAATAGCTATATTAAACTATAAAGAAAAATTAAGAAATATAAATAACTTATAGAGGATTTAATTAAAAAAAGTACTAAAGTTAAAAACTATTTTAAAAACTTTTAGAATAATAACTATATACTACTTCTATAAAATAAGATATAATATAAAGTAATATATTATTAAACGCCTCTAACTTATAAAGAATAACGCTAAATATTAGTAATAAGCAAAAAATAGTTTAGAGAGACTAAAGAGGAAAGATATACCTATATAAAAGCTACTCTATTATTTAGACCTTAAATATAAATATTTATATCTTATAGCTTATTCTAACTATAGCCTATATAAGCTCTCACTTTAAAACACTTAATAAACCTTATTAAGATCTTTCTAAAAAAAGAATAATATAGTAGAGAGAAATATAAAGTACTTAATAATAAAATTACTATCTTCTATAAAACTTATACTTTAGTAGGAATTAATAAGAACTATATTAGTAATACCTTCTATTTTATACTAAAAGGTATAGTAAGTATATTCTACTATATTAAACTAAATAATAAGCTATTAAGCTTTAATAAAAAGGTTAACTACTTTAAACACTACTTTAAAGTATTAGAGATTATTTAAACTTATATTATAGAATAGCAAAATACTACGCTAGTAAAGATTATCTAAAAAAGTAATAGTAAAAACACTCTTAAATATTTTAATAAACTAATAGTAAAGCTTAATAAAGTCTAATCTATTTTACTATTTAAGTTCTAATTAGATATTATTATAACTTTTAATCTAATTAATACTTATTAAGGTATTAAAAATATAAAGTAGTATTTATAGTTTTAGTAAATTTATATAAAAAGTTAAAAAGCTCTTTATAATTTATTATTACTATTAAACTTAAATTTAGAGGAAAGTTATAATATCCTACTAAAATATACTTAATAGAATATAAATACTATAATAATAGTAAAAAAAGATAATACTTAAGTATAATAAAGATATAAGAAGACTTCTAAAATAGTAAATATAGAAACTTTAAGAAGAAAACTTAGAAAAGATATAAAAGTTTTTCTAATAAAAAGTATTAGGTATATTTAATACTAAAATACTAGTCTAATAACTATCTATTTAAAAATTATATAAAAATATTTAATATATTTAAAAATAAAACTTAGCTAAATAAGTATAGTAGCTATATATAATTCCTTATTAACTTTAAAAAATATAATAATAGATTTAAAAGAATAATAGTAATAAATAATACTAATAGCAGCTATTACTTCTAAAGCTTATTTAAAGGTAATAATTATAAGGATAACTATAAAAGCAATAATAACATATTAGAAAGGCTAGATATACTAACTATAAATTTTACTATAGTAATACCTAAAAGAATTAAATTTAATTTAGAATAAATATATTAATAACTAATTAAATAAGCAATAAAGTATATTAAAAGAGAATAAGATTTTAAAATAATAGAGATCTATATAAAAACGCTTTAGATATTCTTATTTAGTTTAGTTTATATAGCTAATAAATTCTATAGTATTATACTAAATATTAGTATAGTAAAGTATTTAATAAGTAATAAGAAATAATTTAAAACCTTTTAGAAGTAATACTCTATTAAACTTAATATATTAAGAACTAGTGAAGTAGAAATATATTTTAGTATAGATAAGAAGATTAAATCTATTAGTATAATAATTATTCTAACCCCTCTAAGCAAAATAACCTTCTATATTATATTTATAAATACTTTATTTCTATTTTATTTTTAAGATATAACTAAAATAAGTATAATATATAATAACTTAAAGGATTATATTATAAAAGGTAATATTAAGATATTTATTATTTATAAATAGAGGTATCTATAGATAATATTTAACTAAAAAGAGATATTAGCAGATAGTTAGCTTATAAAGCTTAACGTATAGCATTTATATAAATAATTTAAATATCTAACTATAAAATGCTTATAAAACCTCTTTAATAATTTAAAGTATAATATTAATTAGGAGATTATTAAAAAGATTATAACTTACTATAAATATTACTAAAAGAATAACTTAAGCTTATTTAAGTTTAAGCTAAATCTTAAAGATAATATTAATTTTAACTATATTATTATTATTAATACTATATAAATAGATAGGTTATTAATCTTATATATTATTAATAAAGCTATATTTTTTAATATAGTATAGTTCTTATTAGCTTAAAAATTAGAAGATATATAGAATATATTATAAAACTATTAGATTAATATATATATTAAGCTTCTAAATATTATTATAATAGATATTAGTATAAACTATATCTTAAATAAATTTAATTAGAATATAGATATAATAAGGATTATAGTTAAAGTTATATTTATAGAGGTATATAATAATATAAATAAAGTTAAAAGATATTATATACCTCTCTAAAAGGTATATAATATTATCTAAATAGACTTCTTATTAATAAATTATATAAATATCTTTTAGATAGTAATAAAAGCTATTAATAATATTACTAGCTTTAATAGCTTTATATTAACTTTTTTTATTTTTAGTATATATTTAAAAATAGTAAAGGAATTACTATTTACATTAATAATTATAGAGAAAGTATAAATAATCTATAAAGTAATAAAGGAAGTATATAAGATTAAAGCTGAGAGGTAAATTATAGTTAAATTTATAATATATAATAGCTTAGATATAATAAAAATAATAGACTTTCTCTTAAGCTTAAAAGTATTAGTTTACTATAAGAAAAAAAGCTAGTAAAGCTTATATTAACTTATTTTTTTATAAAGAGAAGAATATATTATTAAAATAGGTATTAAGATATTAACTTTTTATTTAATATATATTAAACTATTCTATAAGAATCTAAATACCTCTTAGAATAAGCTTAATAAGGAAAATATTATATTTAGTAGTAAAAATAATAGGAATATAGAGAAACTAGTAGAAGATTATATTATTATTAATTTAAACCTCTTATAAAAAGAACTTTCTATAAAGTGCTTAAAAGAATATCTATTCTATAAATAAGCTTTAATAATCTTCTATTAAGATATAATACTACTAGAGATTAGATTAAACCTCTAAGAAACGTTCTTTAAGATTATATTTAATAATAAGAATAATAGCTTTATAGTAAGTTAGTTTACTATAGCTAAAGAAAATATAGCTTTAGTATAAGCAATTTAGCTATATAAAAATAATATTATTATAATTTAAGGTAAACTGTTTAAAGAAGTATTAATAATAAAGATTAATAGTTTTATTAAGAGAAGTATTTTCTACTTTATAAAGTATAAATTAAGTATTTATAGTAGTATATAACTATTTAATATATATATTATTTAAAAAGTAAAAGAAAAGAATAGATAACTATATAAAAAGGTATAACTTATAGTATAAAAGTATAATAACTTTAATGAGAGATTTATTTTAATATAGAGCTTAATAATATAATATTTAAGTTAATAACTTCTTTTTATCTTTATATTTATATTTTTATAGTTTAGATTTATTATTTAAATAAGAGATATTACTTAAGCTTATATTTAATTAATAAGTATTTTTAATAGACTTATTTTTATTTATCTATCTATTTAACTCTATAATAAATATCTTAAAAGTATTATTATAGAGATTATTAAGCTGCTATATAGTTTTACTAAATTAGAAATATATTAATAGAAAATAGATAGTAAATATTATCTTAATAAGCTTATAATATAAACTTCTATATATAATTCTTATTTACTAATTACTTTAATAGAAAACCCTTTTTTTAAGCTTATTAGTATATAAATAGATAACACTATTAATATCTCTAATATAATTTTTAATTAAAAAGAAAAAGAGGAGCTTTAGTAAGTAGGATTTACTATTAAACTAAAGGAATATTTAATAGAAAAACACTTTATTATATTTCATAAGGATATTATAGCTTTTAAAAAAAATAGCAGTATTTAGCTATATTAAAAAGAGTAAGCTTAGAAATTTTACCTTATTAATATAAATGTTAATAAATAAAGTGTTAAAAAGTAATATATTAAGTAATATATTTAAAGCGTTTATATAGCTTTAATATACTAACTAGAAGCTTATTTTAATTTATTAGTAGTAGCTTAATATTAAAACTTTATAGCTAATAATATAAAAATACTAAATAAATAGATTAAGTAGTAGATAGTAAATACTAATAGAAAACTTTAATATATCTCTTTTAATCTATTAGAAGCTAAATTATTTATATTTATTAATAGTTTTTTTACTAATAATAAAGATTTATCCTCTTAATTAGAATTTATTATTATTATTATAAATAAAATATAAAATAATAATATTTTTAATATAACTAAAAATATAGTTTATTATAGTTTAACTAAAAATAAGTAGATTATAAAAAGTATATTAATATTAAAAACTTATATTATATTTTAAAGTAATAATATGGTATATACTATAATTATAATTCTAAAGATTATTATTAATAAGTTTAATTAACTAATAATTATAACTATTATTTATATTAACTTCTATTTACTATATAAATATTTTATTAAGCTTAATATAATAAATAAAAAATATCTAATAGTTAATATTATAATAATTTAATAGTTATATAAATAATATAAACTAATAGAAATATATTAGATTAATAGTAATAATAATATTATTAATATTTTTACTAAAAGGATTTTAAATAAAATATTAGAGATTTTTATTAATACTAATAAAATATATATATAAATAGAAAGATAAGTTAATTAAAAGTAATATATAAAAAAGAGATAATACTAATAATAAAAAGCTAATACTAAAAATCTAGCTATTATATAAAAATATTAGCTAGTAATATATAAAATAGAAAAGAAATATAATAAGTTATATATTTTATATAAAAAAATATAATAATTATATTATTATAGTATATATAATATTTCTAAGCGTTTTATATAATATATAGTATATAATAAAAAGAAAAAACTATTAATATTAGAATAATATTACTTTTACTACTTAGTAGAAGTATAGTAGAATCTAGCTAATTAGAGGGTAGAGATCTTTCTAGTACTTAATACTATATTACTACCTTTACTACTATATTATTAACTTTAATATACTATACATTTTCACCTATTTTATTAATACTACCTATCTTAGCCTACTGAGTGCATCACCCTTACCTGTACCAACAGTTTCATTCCAACGCTGCAGATGCGGCACAGCAAAATCCACCTTCCTTCTTGGCTAAAATGACGTGGGCAGGCAACGTACCTATGCTGTCATGACTTGCTGCCCACCATAAACATTCCCGCAACTCCAACAACTCGAAATCGCGAATGTAAGGCGGCCCCGTTTCCAAAGTTTTGTAATGCTTATGCGAATCTTGAATGATTGTGTGAAGCATCCCGAGTCTCTCTGATCTTTCTTTTCTTCTACAAGCGCACACGCACAACCCTTCCCTGCTCTCGTTAAGACCGCGATATGGCGCGGGAGACATCCCCTCTGCTCGAAAATGCGGACCCGATTGAAGCGGAGACTGCACCGGGGACTCCTCTGATCGCGGCAAGTGGGGGGAGTGCAGCGAAACACCCACGATACCCGAGTGCAATACTTATCGTTTTCGCCATATGCTTCTTGGCGGATGCTGGGTCCTCGCTTCTGGGCGTCCCCGAAGTGCGAGCTTTCGAAATGGCAGTCTGTAGAGACTACTACGTGGAGCACGACCCAACGGTCATCGGGGAGCCTCCTCTGTCTTACGTGGATGAGAGTCTTTGCAAGTTGAGAGAGATCCAGACGAGAATGGCGTATCTTCGGGCCACGAAAGGACTCATCATGACCATCCCAGGTGAATCCGACGGCCCAAAATGCATGAGCCCCTTGACTCCCTGAACAGACTTTAACGATCGAAGGTGATTTCAGGCATTCTTCTTACCTTTCCGTACGGATATCTCTCAGACAGAGTTGGTCGCAAGCTTGTCGTCTTTCTTGCATTACTCGGTCAGATCCTGGAAATGTTCGCAACTATCGGCATCCGTGAGCATGATTGCATCTTCATCGATGCCACAGCCAGACAACTAAGTAGCTATAGTGTACTTCCACCGTGCCTTTTCGACAAACATGGTCCTTCTGACACCAATCTTCCGAATCATCGGTGGCGGCAACCGCGTCTTGATGGCCAGTCTCAACTCAATCGTCGTGGATACTGTTCCTCCGAGTATGCGCCCAACGGTTTTCTACATCACTGGCGCGGGTTTGCTTATTACGGAAACTATAATGATTCCCATTGGTTCTCAGTTGCTGCTGAAAGACTTGTGGTTAGCCTTCAAAGTCTCCATGCCTATACTTGTTGCCTCGTTGGTGCTAGTCGGTGTTTTGCCTGAGACTCATGTTCCCAAACATGGTTCTCATGATGGAACCGACGATGCTTTCGTGGATAGCTCAAATGCGGTACGCCATTGATGTCTTCTCTGTGGCTTTCGGCGAACTGCATGCTGACCTAATGACAGAGCAAACCACTACTACACATTCTTCTGCAAAGAGGGGCTGACAATGTCAAAAAAGCTGGGCGAGGTCTCAGGGGCCTTCCCAAGGGAGCAAAAGTGACACTTTCGATCATCTTCATATCTAAGTTTGCGAGAGAAAGCTCAAGCCTGTTCGTTCAATACGCATCCAAGGTATTGCACTGGCCCATCGCCAACGCGGGATATGTCATATCAGTCAAGAGCTTTATCTCTCTCGTGCTACTGATTTTACTCGCCGGCATGTCGACAGCTGCCAGTCGCCGGAGCGAAGCCGCAACTTTGCTTCTGAACAGGCGGGTGGTTATCGTCAGCCTAGCTATGCTCGCATTGGGGGCTTTATTGATCGGTCTCAGCAGAGATGCTGTGACTCTAGTCGTGGGTTAGTACCAATCCTTGCCATCATTATCACTGGGTACGGATATCTAAAATTTCTCTTCGCTCAGGTTCCGTGTTCGAATCCACAGGGTACGGAATAGGCCAAGCTCTCCAAGGCACATTGGCTTCTTTTGCGAACCCTTCATCAACGGGCGAGCTCTTCGCTGGGGCTGCACTGATCGAGCTACTCGCCGGGTTATCCGGTACCTTTGCATTCGCTGGTCTATTTGACCTAGGTCTTCAGTCCAAATTTGTCAGAGGGGTTGGATTGCCCTACTTTGTGGCGGCTGTAAGTTATCCAATGACGAATCAGGCCTTCTTCCAGTGATTTCTGACGAATCATCTCTAGATACTTTACGCGATAGCTGTCATTGAGTCATTGTCCCTGTAAGAGGCTCGTTGACGGCAGACCGACACGAAGGAGTCTACATGTATCGATCGTTTTGATGTGTGCATCTCTTGAGGTTTTCTAGAGAGGCCGAGCTTGCGAGGAAGAAGAGAAGCACGCATGGGTGGACAGAGTCAGTAAGGGCTACAGGGATGGTCTGGATCATTACGACTTTGAGCGGATGGCAGTGAAGACAACATAGATTTTGCGAGATCTGGTGAACTCAGCCCGCTGCAAGAGTCGTTTAGTCACCAATACTCTGCAAGCGCGGCAAAGAAGACAATGGTTCATCTCACTCGACGAATTACGTGATCGAGGAGGGGGAGAGGGGTCGTGAATCAAAGTTCAGACTAGAGCGCGGTTTCGCTAAGCTAAAATCAAGGTTGTAATTCAAGCCATCCTTTCCACGTTGATCATGTCGGCAATTGCGCGTCTTCGTAATCGCCCGAAATGTCCGTGTCACCTGTCTACTAAGTAATTGGAATCAATAGTTCTTTCCATCCCACTTCTAGATGGGACTCTAGACGACCACTCATGACCCATCCGAACACCCGGCAGCCCATATTGTTCAGTCCTCAACTCACACATAATCATGTTCTGGTCCTCTCAAGTCATTGCAGCAGTGGCACTCTCTGCGGTCTCGGCTGCAGACCTCGCCCCGGGCCCCTTGACGCAACATGTCAATATTTTCACGGGAACGGCACAGAATGACGACCCTGGCAACGTATTTGCCGGCGCAGCCACGCCTTTCGGAATGGCAAAGGTCACTGTCCAAGTAGCGGGCTATGCTCCAGCGGGATATGTGTCTGTCTCGACCGAACTGACACGAGGCGTATCACCGTTGCACGATTCCGGCACCGGCAGCTCCGCGGGCAGCTACGGGAACTTTTGCATCATGCCCGTCGTGTGCAAGGAATTTCTGGATTGTCCGAGACTCGAGCAGCCACGGTCTCAAAGAAGAGTGGGAGACGGTAACAATGACACGGGATTTCCTGGATATTTCAGCACCCCGCTCGCCAATGGGGTGCGGATCGAGCTTGCATCAACCCAGGCGGCGTCCATCGAGCGCTACACCTTTCCAGAGGGGTCAACACCGACACTGGTTTTGGATTGGACCGACGACTCTCAGCACTCTTTCTTGTATGGCGAGATGCATGCTGATTGGAAAGCACAGCGTTTGATTATGAACGGGACGTATCGAAGCAGCTTCGGGCCCAGCCAGTTTATGTATACTGCCTTCCAATGTGTTGACCTGTCCGTTGCTGGTACCATTACAGATCATGCATTCTTCGGAGGCAATGCGAATGGTATGGATGCCGTCCGTGCCGACTTGGACCGGTGGATTCTGCCCCCCATAGCCCAACGTCTCGGCAGACCGGACTTCGAACAACCAACACAGGCTGGAGCTATCGTCCGCTTCAAACCTTCGTCGGACCAGAATAATTCCATCATTGTCCGTCGCGGTGTCTCTTACACTTCAGCAGACACTGCATGCAAGAATATCAAACGAGAGCTGCCAGGCACTGACTTTAATAAGGTAGTAACAGCAAGTAACGCAATGTGGGAAGATAAGCTGGGCCGCATCGTCTTGTCCGACGACACAACCGATCCCATCAGAAAATTATTCTACACGTCCTTTTACCGGACGTTCCTCTCGCCTAACAATGCCACCGGCAACGCGCCGCCACCATACACAGATTCTTCACATCCCTATTTCGATGGGCTGTACTGCTCCTGGGATACGTATAGAACTTTGTTTCCCCTGATGGCACTAACATCCCCGAGAGAGATGGCTCAGATCGTCGATACCTACATCGACGGATATCGCAGGGAAGGATGGTTGCCTGAATGCAGAGCCAACAACGTGAAAGGATATGTCCAGGGTGGCAATAACGGCGTGCCAATTGTGGCGGACTTCATCGTCAAATACGCGGACCAAGCGGACAAATTGGGAATTAAGATGGACGACTTCTGGAAGGCGCTGAAGCATGACGTCGACGAAGCGCCACCGAACTGGGACTATGAGGGCCGCCGCATAGAGACCTACAACAAGATGGGCTACATTGCTTACGACTACTTGGACACCGCCTCCGTGGGTCAGAGGTCACGAGAAGCAAGCCGCGGGCTAGAGTATGCGTTTGGAGACTTTGCCGTTGGCATGGTAGCCCGCGTGCTAAAGCAGCCTACCTCGGTTTCAGATCGGTACTTCAATCGTAGTATGTCATATCGCAACAACTTCAACCCCAATCTCCAGTCGGACGGCTTTTCCAACTTCGTGGCCCGTAGGTTTGAGAATGGCACCTTTGCTCCGTCGAACCCGACCGACTGTTCCCCGCGTGATAGCAACACAACACGTCCCTGCAGCACGCAGGCTACGAATACGTTCGGCATCTACGAGAGTTCCAGTTGGGAGTATAGTCTTTACGCACCCCACGACGTGAAGGGACTTGTCGAACTCTTGGGGGGCAATAAAACTTTCGAAGACCGCTTACACCACTTCTTCGACGCGGGTTACTACCTTCCTGGCAATGAACCAAGCTTCCAGACACCTTCGCTCTTTCACCATATTGGGAAACCTGCCGAGTCAGTCCAGCAAGTTCGACGCATCATCTATGACAACTTCAACTTGACCCGTGGGGGCTTGCCTGGAAATGATGACAATGCAGCCATGGCCAGCCTCCTGACATGGTATCTACTCGGCTTCTATCCAGTTCCTGCGTCAGGGGAGATGTTGGTGCTTTCGCCCTTTATGCCAGGGTATGTAGTAAAGAACGAACTGATGGGAACTGTCAACGTCAAGGTTACGGGGTTCGATCCGGCGAGTCTAGCACGAGACATACCTCCAGGTTCTCGAGCTTACGTTGAGACTGTTAAGCTTGATGGTGTGGCTAAGGGTAGATGCCGAATTGACTTCAAGCAGTTTTTCGCTGCCAAAGAAGTTGAGTTTGTGATGGCAGATGCAAAGAAGGACGGATGCGATGGTCAAGAGCCTAGCAGCGTCAGCGCGGGTGGCTTTCCTCTTTGATGCTTTCAATAGTATGGAGATCAAGAACGTAGATTGGCTCAATAATGATGTCTCAACAACCATTAAGTATGAGAATTGGCCAGTAAAGCTCATGTACAGCAAGTAATTATTCTTAAACACAGCGGCATGGGCCTGTGACGCGACTCTCGCACCCGAACAGATGAAGAATAGAAAACAAGGAGCACGGATAATAGAGATCTCAGATGGTATGCGCGGGTGAAGCTGCTAAGAAATAGAATACAAAACAACTAATATTTGCATGTGCGAAGTAAAACCATGGACCCATGAACAGTGACTCGAAGGCCTGGCGGCACACCATCGTCCCAAAGTGGTTGCTGGAGCCGCAGCTACCTCATCTACATACCTAACCAAGGAAAGCTCTGTGTTGCACAAATCACTCACGTCTATCCTCATGTTGGCCGGCCATGCGTAAAATGCTGCCAAGTCGCAGCACCAGTCGCATCGGGAACTGGAAATAGAATCCGCTGCACCTCGTCAACGTCCTCTTCGCCCAATAAGTCCAAATAAGTCAAATCAGGGATTTGGTGGTAATGGGGATCGTGTTGCCCTGACCAAGTAATCGCGTCGGGATAACTGGGGGCATAGTCCGAGTAGTCTGCCATTGACGCAGACGAAATACTGTTGCTGTGGAATGCAGAAGATGCGCTGGCCATGTCCACATTATTCACCATCTCCAGTGACTCGCCTTCGCTGGGTGTTACGACGGTTGTGTTTGGCACTTCTGCAGCCACTGGTGCATTTTCCTCGGCCCAAGCCTTCGCAATGGCCCCTAGGCCCCGTCCCAAGATATGGCGGAGAAAGTTATCAACATCGTCGACATTGGTGTCATTCCACGCGGCAACAGCACCGCTTTCCACCAGAGTTCGTCGCAGAATCTCCGGCCCGCGAGCTGTCACATACTCTTGATACGCCAAGGCGCTGTCGGAGAGGCTTGGGTCGATATATGCCGAGGATGGCCGGGGGGCGTCAGGGAAAAGAATTTTAAAGATTGCGTGCCACTGTTCATCTTCTGCAAGCTGTCTGCTCGCTCGTCTGTTGAGCTCTTGTTGTTGCATTAGGCTGACCCCCTCGGGCTTCGGCCATGTTCCCATCACGCAGTCCCTTCGGATTGTATGCTCATCTCTGACCGTCTCGTCTGTGAAGACTTCGTTGCAGAAAGCGCAGTATATCGGTAGGTAATGCCTTCTTTTGAGATGTTGCTTGACGTCACGGATTCTGCTCAGCTTTCTGCCACAGCAGCTCCCGTACATCCGACGGTCCTTCTTGAAGTATGGGCAAGCCAGAGTCTTATTATCCGCGTCATCTTCGTTGCTTCTCTTTCGCTTGCGGTCTCCGTTCTGCTCAGTCTCATCATCGTCCTCGTCACCGTTCTCATCAGGGGGCCCCCCTCGACTAGGCTGTTTCCGTCTTTTGTTTGGCCGTCTGCCACTGAGCTGGCCAGATGATGCCGCGGTCCCATTGCCTGACCCAGGACTCCTCTCCGTCCAAGCACGAAAGTGCCGTAGGATGATGCGCAAGACCACAGGCGCGATGCTGGAGAGGACTGGATTACGTGTCCCCCCTGGGGGCTCGTCTAGGACCTCTGCAGCCCACGCACGTGCAGACTCTGTCGTTTCTGTCACTGAGCCATAGGTCCATTCTGATTCCTCCATGGATTGCCCACCCGGTGACGGAAGACGCAAATGACTTCGCTCGCCAGCGGATCCCATGGGGAGGTTCTGTCCACGGCCACGAGATTGCGGCGGCATTGGGTTCGATACCTCCCTCATCCCGGGGTGCGTTCTTGTAGTAGCTGAGTGTGAGACGTCGGTCTTAGGACGGGTCACTAGGTCTGTGGTCTGAAGTCCAAGACGCGCCCCAGTGTCTGCTTTGCGGTCGCTGCTAAGGTCCATCCTTGAAAGGGACCCCTGTGTGTCGCTAGATCCCGGTTCTACCGCGAGAGACTCATTCTTGTCATGTAGTAAAGTACTCGTCTTCAATGGCTCGACAACATCTCGATGAACAGGCTCTGTGGTGTTTTCGCGAGTTGGAGAGGGATCAGTCAAAATCTTGTTAAGCGCGCTTTTGACAGGAACACTGTCGTGCAGCTCAGCTCTAGAAACATGTTAGTGAGTCCGCATTCCAGCTACCTATCGACGCCTATACGCACCGGAGATATGTTTCTGCCTGTAGCTGAAGGGGGGAAATAATTGAATCCACAGCATTCTGCAAGAAGGATGGGTCTCGCGAATCAAGCTCGACTATATGGCCATTCTTTTCATCTCTGAACTGTTGGTGAATACAAGCCTTGACAGCGTTCTCAAAAGGCTCGCCAAACTGGTTGCGAATTCTCTGGGAGTCAAATAGATCTTTAGCTGTGATCAAATCCAGCGACTCAGAGTCGACTTCATTGTTGTCCACTATCTCATCATCGCCTGCACGCTCACGGCGTATTTCGGACACAGTCTGCCCGAACGCAAGTTCAATCAAGCACAGGCCGAGCTTTGCAAGGATGGGCTCGGGGGAAAGGATCGACCAGACCGACGATGTTGATGGCTGTGCACCGTCGGTTGCAATAGAGGATCCAAAATGTCGGCGGAAAAGTAAGGGTCGCCCTGACCGATGCGAAATCGTATCAGTCGCAATTGCCCAATTGTCCCAGGTCCATGAGTCGTCAATCCAAGGGGTGAGCGATAGCTGAATCACAGCAAAACTGAGCTGTAGGGCCAGCTCTATGCGCCGTTTCCAGTCGAGATCAGCGCGCTGTAAACGCATCCACACTTGTAAGGGCAGAATCGGCCTTGTTTCCTGTTCTACTAGTAATGCTTTGAATGAGCAGGCCTTGTCTTCTATGGCAACACCTTCCTTGGGTTGCATGATGACCTTGAGTGGCTTTGCGTTGTCTGTTGTATTCAATTGCTCGAGGGCAGGGTTTGTGGTGAAGGCAGGACATCGAACAAAGATGATGTGGGGATCATGACAGCGGCATTTGTACTTGTCATTGATCAGGTTAAAGGTGGTTGCTGCCCGTCGTGAAGCGTTGTTGAGGGACTGGCAGAAATGAGTCGCATGTGGCGCATGAAATGCGTGGGATAGTAAGGTCAGCCCGTACAAAGATCGAGAGGCTAGAATTCGATTCGTGTTGCCAACATCTTCCAGCTGCACCTGAAGCCGTGTTCTGGAATTCGGATTTTGTCCTGTTCCAAAATCCAAGAACTTTCCGCGGATCTTGTCTAGGACCTCCTACAAATCGGTGAGTGAATGAAGCGAAGGTTTATCTTGAATGCATTCATGGAAGCAGTTCATAGAAAAGACTCGTACCTTTCCTCTACCGGCATTGACAAGATCAATCTTCAGCGTATGAAGCTGTTTGGTCAAAACCTCCAAGTCGTCCAGTATCTGGGATGCAGTCTTCACATCGATCCCTGCCTCTGATTGTTGTATCCGGGCACTATCGTCATGGAATGTAGACGAGGACAATAAACGTTGCAATCTGTGTGAGGTCTGATGAAAAACAGTTCTTTCAGTAGCGACACCCCGCTTTAGTCCGCTCGATTCGCGATCAGGCTCTGCAATCTTGTAGTTATCGACAGCCTCGGTCACACCGGGGAATAGTTCCCATACCCCGCCGATGGCGTCCTGGCATGACATGTCGACGGGCCACCAGAGAAACAAACTGAGAAGCGAAGTCGCAAGATCGTATCTGTGATCAGATGTGGGATATTTTGGGGTAAAAAGGAGAAGCAGATGGCTCAAGGATTCGTCATTCTCCCAAATCATCACCCCTCCTCGTTGAGAAAGCTTTAGGGTGAGTGGGATGGCCAGGACTACAGAGGACGGGATGACTCGGTGTGGGAAAAGTACCATACATGCCCGAGAGCTTGTCATCCAGTCAATGTGCGGGGCAAAAGTGCACTTTCGCCCTGTCAATGGTTCTGCTTACTGCCGATGCATGCTTATCAAGTTATCACAATGAATTCATTGGTCGCCAACGCCAAGGTTGATCAGAAGACCTGTGCCACACCCTCCAATTCATTCGCCCTGCTCTCCGAAGACTCACATGAGGTTTGGGGGTCGACGCGGGGGTTGTGGCCGGTTCTTCGACAAACGAGGGTTTTCTCAGTTATCAAACCAGATACATCTCTTGTGACCATCAGACAGCCGCGAAGATTTCTCCCCGTCGAGAGTTAGGAAACTGCGATATTCTTTGTCCATCCAAGTCCTTATTGCCCTCCTCACTGCTTACTGTCTAGAAATGTGCTGAACATGCCTGTAACAACGGTCACAGAGATCAAGGCCCAACGGAAACATGTGGCCCGCACTTTTAGATCAAGAGGTCCAATAGCCGCCAAATTTGAAGACTGCCAGCAGTTGTTTGCGCAGGTATCAGATGCTCTTCAAAACACTCGAATCCATCATCTCGTCGATAGATGTTGGCGCAGATTGAACATATGGGATGATGACAGCGGCGCGTCCTCCCGGAATCTTGATTATGCTTTGAAAAGCTCGCCATCGCTCCGCAAGCAAATAATCAATCTTCTGCGTGAGCTGCGTCAGACGCTTGAAATCATTCGGGGTAAGCCAAGACATTCGAATTGTCAAAGACCTCTATTTCTTCTGATAAACCTGCTAATAATGTAACAGTGATCGTGGCCGAGCCGCTCGAGGTGCCGAAAACCGAACAAACATCCGGACTTGTCTTGTCTAGGCCATCAGATGACAGCAACACAGCCGCCTTGTCTGTTGAGACCTTTCCAGATGACCCCGAAGCTGATTCGAACTTTGGTCTTGGACCAAGGCTTCAAGAGGCCCTGGACATCATCGAAAGCCTGGTGCATCTCCTACCTACTCTTCGAAACCCTTTCGAGGAATCGGTACCCTCGGACGCAACTCTTTACAGTTTTGAATACTGTTCACTTGAATCCTACAAGGAAGAAGCTCAAGAGCTATTTCCGCGTGCCGATCCCAGTCTTCTGGAGCGTTTGGTTCAAGCCCAGTGGCTTACTAGACGTACTCTTCCCAGCGCACGCGATATCCCACCGATCAAGATAGACCCCGGCAATGCAGCTTCCACGTCGAGAGCTCTGGTACGTCGCGAAGTTTGGCCTTCACGCCGGAGGACCCCGACACTTCATGATGTCAATGAGACCGAGTCCGATAAAGCAACTTCCACGATCCGCTCGCATGTTGATACAGTAATGTCGCGAACCGCAAGAGTAGCGGGCAACTCGGTCACGTCATTCGAATGGTCATCGCAGTCTCAACCAATGCGTCGTTCCACCGTACCAAGCCCTCCAGTTGATCTTGAGAAGCTCGGGGCTGATCATTTCGACTGCCCTTATTGCCATTGCGCACTACCACTGGCCGTTGGGCTTGGCATGAGCCACAGTGATTGGGAATCACACTTCTACCAGGACGTCAAGCCTTACATTTGCACATTCGGCCAGTGTCATGCCTCAGACGTCTCATTTGCGTCACGGCAGGAATGGTTTCGTCATGAACTAGACTTTCACCGCAGTGTCTCGCTTTGGAAGTGTGGGTTTTGCAAAACGGAGTTCGGCGATGCAAGTGCGTTCCAGAACCACTTGCAGTCTACCCACGTCAACTTGCCCCTACCACAAAAGCTTGACACACTCATACGTGCCTGTCAGCGGTTCTCACACAACATCTACACCTCTTTGGAGTGTGCGTTTTGCCGCGGACTCTGCAGAAATCTAGACGAGCTTGAAACCCATCTCGGGAACCACATGGAGGCCTTCGCAATTGCGGTTGCCCATGAGTACAAGCCTTTGGTTGATAATTACGCAGAGGACAAGGAGAATCGTGAAATGATGATCATGGAGTTTGTCTCAGATCAGGCTTTGGAAGGCTTGGGCTACAATCTCGAGAGTCAACCACTGGGGGTCACTGAAGGTGTGGATTCCATCGACGCCAACCACTTGATTCACGTCCCCGAATCCATAACCGACGACGAAGGCCGGGAACAAGGGCCCAGAAGCACAGGCGGAAATTGGAAAATCACCAAATTTCTGGATCGCCAACGGGAAACCGCCAAGACCAATACCGTCAAGCACAATCTTCCCGCGCAGTATGAAAACTTCGCAGGCAGAGACGAGGATCTGAGTCGCATCCATGATTCATTATCCTCACAGAGCCGGGTATGCGTTCTTACCGGTGTCTCAGGCATTGGAAAAACTGCTACGGCGGTGGAGTATGCCTATCGCCTGGGTGTTGAGTACTCATATGTCTTTTGGGTGGAGGCGGAGTCCCCGGGACTGCTTGCGGACAAGTATGCTTCGATAGCCGATGCTCTGAACCCCGGCCGCGACAGCAGTCAAGACGATGATAATCTCATTTTCCGAGTGAGGGAGACCCTATCAATTCTGGACAAGGACTGGTTGTTGATCTTTGACAACGTCGTCGCTTGGACCGATATCAGCCCTTACGTCGCGAAGGCGTTGACCTCTAGTCGAGGCTCCGTGCTTATCACTACTCGAGAAAATCCTCTCCAATCCGCTCCAGTATGGCTCCATCAGCGCCGGTTTCAATTAGGACCTCTGTCAACAGAACATGGACGAGAATTCCTTCTCACGTCAATCCACCCACGCATGCGTAAAGAGGACCTCGAAAATGATGAAGATTACGCTCTTGCAGCGAAGACTGTCAACATACTGGGAGGCCTCCCATTAGCAATCAGCATGGTTGTAGGATATGTCAAAGAGTCCCGTTGCACTCTGAGCGATTTCCTTGAGATGTGGGAAGAGAAAGAGTTGAGAAGCAGAAAGCCAAACAGCACGAGCATGGCCAGCGTATACATCGACACCGTCGATTCGTTGTGGGATATTGGCATTCGCGAGGTCCCAAGTAACAGTCGAAAGTTACTCAACATTCTCGCCTTTTTGAATCCTGACCGGATACCCAAGAGTTTGCTAGTCGACGACCACGAGGAAGATTATCTCGACTTACTTCATGCTTCTGAATCACTGAGGTTAGTTCCTTCTTGAGAAGCTTTCATGACGCAATTACTCGTACTAATCTGTATACCTTCAGCTACAACCGAATGATCACCAAGCTGAAGAGCCGAAGGCTTATCACTATCAAGGAGGCACCTGGTTCGGAGACCGAGTACACGATTCATCGACTACTGAAGCAGAAGATCATGGGCGATATGGATGACTATAGCATCGCTGACGCATTCCGTATGACATTCCGTCTCATACGTAAACGGTTTCCACGGGCAAACCCCCAGCAGGTTCCAAATCCGACGAACTGGACAATTTGCCAGGAGTACATGCCCCACATCGACAGCTGTCATCAAGTCTTTGCAAAAGAGCGGAAGCGTATACAGCGTCTCTCGGCCGTGAAGCCCCTCGAGGTAGCTGAGCTCTTCTACGACGCTGGATTTCACATCTGGTCAAGACGCGGCACGCTCTACGACGGACTGGAACTTCTGCAGACAGCGATCAGTCTACTGGACGAGATCAGCTACGATCGTGACTCGAAGCTACGTGCAGACATCAACTGTATCCTCGGCCTTTTGCAGCTCGAATTGAGTTGTGAAGATCGCGTCAAAGGCACCAACCGTCTGTTGGAAGCCCGCCGCATCCGCGGGGTCATCTACGAGCAGAACCCTAAGGATCACGACACTGATGTGCTGCGCATGAATGCCAACTCTGATTACGCTCTCTGCCTCTTGAACTATCATCAGTTTGACGAGGCTGGTGATGAAATGGTCAAATGCTTTGAACGCTACCAGGTCTGGGGACCACAGGATCAGAATCCGTTTGAGAATTCGAAGTATTATGGCAACTACAGCATTGTACTTATGTTCCAGGGAAAGATGGAAGAGGCTATTGAATCAGTACGCAAGTGCCTCGATCTTACCGAGCGGTTCTCCGGGAGAAAGGCACAATGGTACCGCCGATTGTTCTTATTGGCGAGTATCTACCTCCAGAAGGGCGAGCTTCAAACGGCGCTTGAGTATCACCTTGAGATCCTCAAGGCTAGGTTGGAGATGGATGGTAAACACGGTTCCAACTTCATCCTCAGTCTTTATGCAGTTGCCTCAATGTATCATCACATGGGCAAAGTGGATGACGCCATGTAAGTGTCATATCTATACGTACTCGGTAACTTGGGCTTCTGGGCGACTAACCACATCTTCAACACATTTTAGTAACTACATGGAACAATGCATCGAATGTGCGAGGGATTCGAAATGGCCCCCTGTAGGTCTCGCCAGAGCAGAATATCACCTCGCAACGCTTTACGAGACACGGGAAATTAAGCACAAAGAGGCAAAGGCCCTGAAGGCTACGTCAAGGGAGGTGCTGGAACAAAACAGACGTTTTGCGGAACAGTGTGTGCAGGATTCGGGTGACGAGCTTATGATATTTGATGATCTTCAACCCACACTGCTCGGGCGCTACACAGGAACAGCGCTTCTCAAGCAGTTACAGACCCATCTTCATCGCCCCCAACAGACATCATAGCATACGGCGTGCTGACTGGCATGGATGCAGCTGGATCTTACGGTTTAGATGAATGGGACATTTCCTTAAGAATTCCGCTGCCTGTATTCGCCTCTTTTTCCTTCGTATTCAGCGTCAGATTTTGTCCTGCCTTTTACGTCTTGCACTACTTCAGATTGCTTCGTCTTAGTTAAACTTGTTAAATAAGAATTCTATTCTATCTAGTACGTCAAAGTCTATGTCCGGCTTTTACCTATGTTCACCGTTCGATATGCATGCAGTTCTACCGACATATCAAAAGAACGCCTTTTAATTCTATGTTTTCAACGCTACCCATTGACAGATATCCGGTCACACCTAAATCATATGGCTTTTGGTGATGGGCTCGTTGTGGCCAATATCGGTCTCCACTCCACCCATTGAGGTCCCTGAATGAGAACCCTCAAAGAGAATCCTCCGCTGTGTGGCTCAAACTGGCGGGAATGCGGGGCATGTCCCGCGGCAATTAGATCCAACCAACAACTGGCGACGGCACCAAGGTTGTTTGTAAACGTAGTTGAGCACTTTCTTGTGCGGTGTTCGGGAAACGGTTGCAGGGCGCAACCTGACCGTTCACCCGTAACGTATTTGGGAGGCCTGGAATTTTACGCGAGCGGCCTGAAGGAGCGGTGCATTGTAAGCTACCGTTCTCAATCAAGGCGCAGATCTAGAGACCCGGCGTCAAAGATTTGGCATGTCTTACAAAAACGGCGGGTGTCATGCAGCCATTGAACCCTCGCTGAAACAGACTTTCAATCTCTTGTCATAATGGACGACTACATCTTTCTCTGCAGCGAAGTTTGGATCGTCGGCCTCCGTCCCGTAGAGAGTCTTCCACGGCTGAGACAGGTGCTTCGAGTTCTCCGTGGCAGCGAGAGCCCACGCTGGCAGAGACACGGGCTTTTTGCTGCATGTGGTCGAAGACTGCGACGAGTTGCCGCTGATCTGTTCCGCGAGTTGGTGCATCGTGTCGATCACGAGAAACGTAAGAAGCGTGAAGAAGCCGAGTCGAACGAATGACAATATTCGTCGAGGTCAGCAGGCATTTTCTTCCCTGAATGTGCAAAAGCAGCCCGATATATAAGGAGGAGAGCCCAACGGTTTCAGGCTTCAAGGATTACAGGCCTAGGCTGGGCCGATTGATGGCGCTGCAAGCCACATACGTGGTACTGAAGTACTGATAAGTACCGTGCCCCCCTGCACAGGATACATGAACGTAACACCATGCTTTCTAAGAAATGGGTTCGCCGATAGGATAAATTGTTATGAAGCTCTCGTGCTCATATTTGACGCATTTGGTTTCCACTACCCAGTTTTCATTCCGCCGTTGAATCACGCTACTGCAAGATGGCCTGCGGAACCGTCGATGCGGAGCTTGACTACCTTCAAAGGCTACCGCTGTATCAACAAGAGAAACCGTTTCAACTCTTCGTTCCAATTCACGAACGTGACCAGGATGCGCGCTCCACAAATCTCGAATTTGAGAAGAGAACGCAAACGTTCGTTGATATCCGAGACCGGGTCAACGAGTTTTCACTGGACTCACATGGATTCCAAGTAGCGACCTTCCCAAGCAGGCTGGATGCACAGTCCTTCGGAGACCAGAGCTTGATCAAGAACGAATATTTGCCGGAAGTCGAGAACCTCCTGAAATTGGTGGGAAATTCTCACGATAGGGTCTTCATCTTTGATTGGAGGGTAAGCTTGTAATCACGCGCTGCTGGCCTCAATTCTCATACTGACGCGATGAACCCGCCCAAGTTGCGCGATGCTAGTGCACCACGAGAGCGGGAGGACAATGAGTTAGACATGAACGACTTGGCTACGTGGCTGCGACCCTCACCAACGGTCCATGTAGGTGAGTGCCACGATGCATTCATGATTATGATCATTCGGTCCCCAACGCGCGGGCTGACAACCTTCTACCAGACCAAAGCGCATCAGGAGTTCTTCACCGGGTACTACTTCACTTGCCAGAAGAAGCACCAATTCTATTGCAAGGGAGGGTGAGGCTAATCAAGTAAGTCCTTGTTATCGTCCCTGACGCCACCAACGTCCTGCCATGCTGATGGGATGAATCTAGTGTATGGCGGCCGATCGGAAACTCCGTCCAAGATTATCCGCTGGCATGCTGTGACTCCACGTCAATTCTCGACGACGATCTGATTGAATGCGATCACGTCCGGAGAAAGTTCAAAGGCTCCAATCTCTATGCGCACCATCGCGATGGGCAGAGATGGTACTACCTCGGCGAACAACGACCGGAAGAAGTGTTGCTGATTAAGATGTTCGATTCCGACTCAAGCATTAGTGCCCAACGTAAGTCCAGATCTCTCACACAAAGGCTTGCATACTAAGTTGGGCTCTAGGGTGTCCACATGCCTCGTTCCGTCACCCTCTGGCATCGTCAGAGGCAAAGCCTCGACGGAGCATTGAAGTCCGAGCCTTGGTATTCAGTCAGGTCCAGGATTCAGATTAGCTGCCCATTGCTATAGGAGATTGATGGGGAATGCCATACCAGGCTTCACCGTGCACATGCTGATTCCTACTTTATCATCACTTCTCACACATTTGGTCCGGATGCTCTCTGTTGCGTTGCGAATGCTCAAGGACTTCATTGAGAGACGGCCGGCGACACGGTAGCCTTGTAGAACAGGATTATTGGCACATGTCACGCACATGAGAGCGTGACAAGAGTATCAACATCTAAGATTCTATTAGATCGATTACAGGTGCGATATCTTGGTCTCCGTACTCTCCTCAAGCATGATTGATGCCAGAAGCGTTACAATTGACCAGATGGTGTCTCCAACGTTCATCATTGTCAACCGCGAATCGCGCATGTACTTCTTGTTGAGAAAAGATTGGGCAAATTACCGATGTCGGCGCCTCCTGCATCTGAGCTGTCTGACACCTGCATCGGTGGCCACAAATCGTGTTGGGTCTCCTCGTGTGCTGGTAAGAAAGAGCACAACTGTGCTCCAAAACACAATTTCAATGGAATGGGCCCACATTCATGTCGGGCAACCTCACCTTAGCTTTCTTAATTTTGATGTATCCTCAGGTACCTGTAGCGGGAGTCTAGAAGCCGCCAGATTAGCTCGTTACGGTTGGTTCCGATCGGTGGGAATGCTCACGTGAGGCGATTACCGCTATCTCCCCGAATGCCTCCACCATGTAAGCTCTTGATTCATCACCACGGCTCTTCCCTCCAAGCTGATGATAATTTCATATTCGATTTTAAAGAAAACATTCTAGGCTCTTTAGGCTAGGATCGCTTGACGAATGAGATACATTTCATCGGCCGCATCCACAACACCCCTCAAAAGTATTAGCTCTGCTGGTGAAGGTGAGATCCCCTGCTACGTTTCCCCCCTCATTTGTTATCTACCTTCAATGTGTGCCACTTCAATAACAGGCCGTTTGGCCTAAATCCATTCATGGTTCTTGATCTTCTTGCTATTCATGATATCGATATCGATTCGACCGTCATAAGCTCTTCCTTCCCGCCTTGCCCTCAGAGTATCTTTCCGAACTTCAACCACTCTCTGTTCTATTCTCCTCGTCAGCCACCACGTCCAAAGGTTGGTAGTCAACGCAGCCAATGTGATCGCAAATCCGATGAAGAAGCTGTTCCTGTAGCGATTGTACGCCCACTTCGACTGGAAGAATTGCGGTCCTATCGCCGCGCCAAGCTGCGCAACACTGCTCTGCAGACCGATGGCAAAGCTGGCACCTGTCGATCCAGCCATGATTGAGGTTCGCCATGACCAATACGGCACATAGTAAGAGCTTGAGAAGAATTGTGAGAGTATGCATGCAGCGTAGAGCCCTGCTTTACCAGAGACAGAGAAGAACAGAATGAAGCAGACGATTGTTCCAAGGACAGTGCAAATACACATCAGCGGTCGTGGCGCCCATGCACGAGACGTGATGAGAACGCAGATCAACATGGCTAAAATGCCAGCAGCCGCAGGTGGAATATTGAGGAGCAAACTGTTTGGCAGTTTGGCGAATCCCAGGCTGGCTATGATCGTTGGTAGATACCAACTCAACGCATATGTAGCGAGGTTCATAAGCGTCTGGTCCAGAAGGAACGCCCAGGTCGTTGGTGCTTTGAAGGCTATCCATGCCTCCTTGGTATCCCAGCTCTTGTCTGCTGTTGCAGGAGCACTGGATGGAAGCCTAGCTTCGAGGAACTGTTGTTCGCGGGGAGTAAGCCAGGAGCTGCTTCTCGGGCTTTTGGGGAAATCTGGAAGCACCCAGAAAATGACGCCTGCAAACAGGACGGTGGCGACACCCTCCAGGATGAAGGCCCATCTCCAGCCGCTCAGGTTTTGTATCCCATTCATGAAACTTGCTCCGTAGCAAACAAGACTTCCCACAATGTTTGAGAGGTTGGAGATGGCGAAGTACCATAACAGGGGGCGGCCAACTTCATCTGTGCGGTACCAATAGCTGAGGGTCGTGATAACTCCTGGAAACATGCCAGCCTCGAACATGCCTACGAGAAACCGCAGAGCTAGTATCTGTGACTTGGTGTTCACTGCGCCGCAGCATGCCGTGACTATGCCCCACGTGAGAAATATGCGGGATTCCCAGGCATGAGGCGTCATGTACTTGAGAAGGAGGTTGCTGGGCAATTCGAAGATGATGTAGGGAATCTGTTGGATCATATTAGCCGGTGGTTCATGGCCGAGGTTTGGGAACTTACTCCTTGAATAGTAGCGACCCAATTGTAGTCATCAGGTGTCATATTAAGCTCCGTTATTATGTTGGAATCCGAGCCAGCCTGCATGGTTTTGATGATGCTGATGTTTCCGAAGTCGATATTCTTGACCATGAACATGATGCCTATGAGGACGCTATTGACGGTAAGCTATTCAGCCTGACAGCTACATGTCACCCAGGACCAAACACTTACAAGAATCGTCTGTCAACCTTGTTCATGATAGCCTTTTCTTCATCGGCAGTAAATGTCGCCAGAAACGCTGCTCGAGCTTCCGGGTCTTTTCGGAGATCCCGAGAGACATCTTCGAGACTGGAAAGATCTGTGTGAGTTATGGGCAATGTCTTTCCACTTTCCAAGATGGATTCATCAGCGCAAGGGTCCATGTCGAGGTTGGAACTGGAGTGATCACTCTCCACACTGTCGTCGCCTTTGGGTGCTATTGTGTTGGCCATTCTGAAGGCCATAATCGTCAAACCTGGCCAAAGAAGAGGCCATTTCGGGTTTACATCAGTCTTATTGTAGGTTCTATGTTTAATCAAAGGCCGGTCTGGTAGTATGAAATTTCACTAGGAACATGTTTCGTGCTGCAGGCCTATGATCGCGCTTTCGGGGCATGCATTTCACGCCAGGCTCGCAGCTACTACAGGTGGCTTATCTGCCTACCACCGCCCTGTCGGGCTCATACGAAGTATACATCAAGGATCATAACCCGGATTCCTGGAAGCTTAGGTACCTACGGTCTCAAAAGATGTTGTCCGAGTACTATCTCTGCGGCTATGAGATACGCACCCAGAAATGTTGCGAATTACCAACGACAATGACGTGATGAGGAGACATGCATGAAAGGCATCAACACCATCGCATACGTCGGGGAGATCCCGCGGGAATAGCAGCAGAACTTTCCGAGGCCAGCAAAATCCGAGATCGGTCGCAAGCCGACATTCATGAAAGGAATGGTGTTTTGCACCGGTTGGGCGTATTCTTCAACGTCGATCATGTCAGAATTGCCGGGCAGTCACCGTGGCCAATGAAAACGGCATCCACGCATTTCTTGGTGATGAAAACCCATGCTTATCAGTGTCGTGTCATACGGGATTCGATGGCGTGCCAGTAACGTCAGCCATGCTGCTCAAGACGTGCTTCTAATCATGTACGAACGATGCCAGGACCGGCAGTTGCATCTGGCTTGTGAGAGACCCTCCCTTGGACTTCAACCAAGATGTACAAGCTCAAGTAGCCTCATTCACAAGAAACATTGCCAAACAGAAAGATCATCTCATTCAACATCTTACACAGCCATGTCCACTGCTGAGAAGAAGAAACTTCGGCTTGCCGCCTTCATCTACTCCGGAGCTCAAACACAAATATGGCGGCACCCGGACATACACGCGCATGAGAGCCTCGATGTCGAATATTACATCTCTTACGCACAGCTTGCAGAACGCGCCAAGTTTGACACTTTGTTCCTTGCCGATGGAGCGTCTTTCCCAACAGGAGACCTCGCGAAGCATCTTTGGAGTGTCAGCGGCTTTGAACCTGCAACCTTGTTCTCGGCAATCGCAGCAAGGACGAAGCACATTGGCCTTGTCTACACAGCAAGCGTCAGCGACAATGAACCGACTCACGTCGCAAGACAGCTCGCTAGCCTTGACCATATAAGTCATGGAAGGGCAGGATGGAACGTCGTTACCACTCCAGGACCGGGTTCCGCAAACCTAGGCGTGCCAGCCGAGGAAACAAAACACAGTGTTGCAAAGTACAATCGCGCAAGGTCATTCTTGACTGCCGTCCAAACGCTCTGGGACAGTTTCGAAGATGATGCCCTGCTGAGAAACAAAGAGACGGGCATATACGTCGATCTGGACAAAGTTCATTGGCCTGATATTGACGACGGTCTGTATAAAATCAACCAGCCATTGAAGGTTGAGCGTCCGATTCAGGGTCACCCGGTTATTGCGCAAGCTGGAACATCCGCTGAAGGCTTAGCGTTTGGTGGCTCCACGGCCGACCTGATTTACTGCGCCAACTACTCAATCACTGATGGACAGAAGACATATCGCGCTCTCAAAGATGCAGCCAAAGCCGCTGGTCGAAACCCAGATCACCTTGTCATTCTCACTGGCGTGGCTGTTGTGTGGGGAGCAACACAAGAGGAGGCGGAGAAGAAGTTGCAAGAAGTGACTTCGCTGTGGCCCATCGAAGTTGCCGTCAAGAATCTCGGAATTGACTTTGGGGACACCGATATTGACGCTCCTTTCCCAGAGTCGTGGTCGGCGACGTTTTCACAAGGTCGCTCCGCGGCAATTGCATCATTTGCGAAGGCCAACAATCTCACGATACGACAGACGGCAGAGCGATGTTCCATTGGACTAGGACACCGGCCGCTGGTTGGAACGACGCAGTCTATCGCTGATGACCTTCAGGCGTGGCTAGAGCAAGATGCAACTGACGGTTTTGCAGTCATCCAGCCACGTCTGATTGACGGGTTGAGGGAGTTTTCCGACCATGTCATCCCTGAATTAGTGAAGCGCGGTCTTTTCAGGGAGGAATATGAGGGTAGAACATTGCGAGAGAACTTGGGGTCACCCCGACCGGTGAACAGGCATGTTTAGTACTTTGAGTTGAATTGAATAGAGCAGTTGAATGGAAGTTGGCTTGTTATTTTGGTCAAATTAATTGTACGCCTGGAATGCACGATTTGTTAATAATAATCCCAACTCAAATGAAGACAATTTCTTGTCACCAAGTGGGATATATGGATACTTGTTGAAGGCATCTTAATCACCTACAATCTTGAATCATCCCTCTTCGGATCACCACATTTCGTATTCAACATCTGCAGTTCCTTACATGCCACATCACAGCTTAGACAACCTACCACCTTCGTTTGAGGTGATGATGGGTCTTGCTGTAACTGAAAGTCCTCTTAACTTGCCCTCATCCCTCCATTTGCCAATGTATTCCAAGAAAGAGACGGTTCCTTCTGCCCACACAACACCTCGTGCTTGTTTTTTCTTCTCCTCGGGATCCTCTGAAGCTGCTTGCCCATGTCCGTTAAAGTATCCTGGCGTGCATCCAGCAAGGGAAGAGAAGAAGGGTGCTCGCTTGGCAATCTCTTGACTGTGCTGCTCTTCTGCCTCTGTAGTTACCTCCACAATGGCTCTCTTGCCAGGGCCTACACGGCGCTCGGCTTCGGATATCATGTATGTGACGTGGCGAGCAATGAGTCCCAACATGAAGACATTGTTCCCTGTGATAGTACCTTGCGCTGTGCCAGAGAAGAAGAGATTGGGAAATTCGTTGGTAGCGTATCCGTGAAGGGTGGCAGGCCCATTGCGTCTCCATTTATCATCCATAGAGACCCCGTTGCGTCCCAGAACTTGAACGCCTACCCTTCCAGCCGGACTGCCTCCCGTACGACCACCAGCGACCGAGTAGCCGGTGCTGAAAATGATAACATCAACTGGGTACTCCTTGTCTCCAACCACGATGCTTGTCTCTGTGGCATGAGAAGGCCCCTTCCCGTCCGTGTCGACGAGGTGAACATTCGGTTCGTTGAAGGACTGCAGATACTCGTCGCTGAATGTCGGACGCTTGCACCACGAGGGGTACCAGGGCTTCAAATTCTCAGCAGTCGCCTTGTCCTTGACAATGCTGCTAACGCGAGAGCGTACTGCCTCCATGTGTGGCAGATCTAACGCATGAAACCAAGTGGCTCGCCGCGCTTCGTCTTCCGGGGTTGGGTTCACAATTCCATGGGCCGGAGACCCCATCACCGCAGAATAAGCGGGCATATCAGTCCAGCCATCGTTGACGAGGTTGGGCTGACCGGGAAGCACAGCGTTGGTCATGTGCCGGTTCAAGTTGATCTGCCGCTCGAACTGCCAACCCTTCTTGTTTGCGATGGTAGCTTTGAAAGCTTCTAGGTCCGTCGTTTGCTGGCCTCGTTGCTTGACATAGGCCGGCGTTCTTTGAACGACATAGAGCTCCTTGGCGTACTTCGCCAGCGCGGGAACTGCTCCTATAGCTGTTGCCGCGGTACCGACAATTGCGACTCTTTTGTCTCGCAGGTTTATGAGTGACTGGTCTTCCTGAGATCCCCCCGTGACAGCGTAGTTCCATCTGGACGTGTGGAATATGTCGCCCTTGAATGACAAAAGACCAGGGATCTTGGGTACTTGCGGCTTGGTGAGAACGCCGGCAGCCAGGTAGACATATTGCGCTTGAACCTTATGCTGAATGGTGTCTGAGCCTGGACCTCTTCTCTCAGAAAGATTGATGTTCCAGAGCTCCTTGTCGTCATCCCAATCCAGGCTCTGTACATCGGATCTGAAAAGAGTCTTGTCGTCCAGCTTCCATCGAGAAGCAATGCGCACAGCATGCTGACGAATTTCGGCAGCTGGCGCATATTTCTTTGATGGTATGTAGCCGGTCTCTTCGAGCAAAGGTAGATAACAGTAGCTCTCGAGGTCGCAATGAAGTCCAGGGTAGCGATGCCAGTACCAAGTACCACCGAAGCCACCAGCGGCATCGACCAGTCGGATCTCGTCTGCAGTTGCAACGCCGGATTCAATGAGGCGTACGGCATAAACCAACCCTCCAAAGCCTGCACCAAGGACGAAGAACCGAATTACTTTCTTCTCGGGTATAGGCGATGGCTTTGCGTTTAGTGTTGCATGGTCTGCCCAAGGGTCATCGAGGAGTGAATGAAGTCGGTCCTCCGGAGCTTCATTGAGGGACAGGAACTGGGCAGCGCCTTCAGGTCTCAGACGCTTCTTGGCCTCCTGGGCGTACTTTTTGCGAACATTTTCGAGCTTCTGGGGGTCAACAGAGGAGATGGGATCTTGTGATGGAGAAGACGTCATTGTAGAAAGATGTAACTATGGTGCGTCGTTCAACAATAGTCAAGTAAAGAACTCCGTTGATGGCAAGGTAGCTTGCCTCTATCGATTACGATAATGACTGTATTTATCTCATTTTCAAAAATTGCGCTGCTGAAGAAGTCAAGATCCTGTCGACCGCCGATGCTGACACAGCGTCGTTGTTGTTGATAAGGCACGCTGCACGCAATCGCAAGGCACCTAATACGCCATCGTTACTCGAGCACACAAACTGCACGTGGTCGCACGAATACCGTCAGAGCTACTCCGATGTCGCTAAACCTTCACTGATTTTCCTGTAATGATGCATTGCCAGCCCAGTGTACTTGCAACTGATAGGATTTCCAATCATGCTCCAGTTCCATTCAGTGGAGCTTCGGTCATTGGTACATGAATCCTGAATAATCCGACCCTCAAGCCGTCGTCATATTCCCGTTGGCTTTGATGATGTCGGCCGCATACTCGGCTACTGCGTACACAGTAGCCTGCGTGTGAGCTGCTGGCAAGATGGGCATGACACTCGCATCCACAACCCAGAGTCCCTTCACCCCATAAACCCGCAGCTTGCTGTCCACAACGCCACCCCACTCCCTGGGCATCATGGCCGCCGTCCCAACGGGATGATCGAAACTCGAAGACACCCACGACTGGCGCATGATTGCCTCAATCTCAGCATCGCTCGCGGCACCAGGACCAGGCATCATCTCAACGGCAGCAAGAGACTTCACACTGGGGCTCGACATGAACGCGCGGGCCTTCGCTACGGCTCGGATGAGTATGAGGCTGTCGATCGGATTGGAGATGGTGTTGAAGTCGACTAGAGGGGCGATTGACGGGTCTGGGTTCGTGCTATTGATAGTGATTGTGCCTCTTGACAACGGCTTTTGAAGAGCCACTGGGACGGACTCGGCGCCGCCAAACGTGATCTCTACCACCCCCGCTTTCAGGTTCAAGAACTGCTTTTTCAGAGCGTCTCTTTGCTGTTCGAAGCCTTTCACTAATGCTGGGTTCTCGGTGTACACTTGCGGCAAGTGTTGCAGGGGTTCTTGCTGGCTGAGAGCGTCGGCAATGTTCTGGTAGTTGCTCGAGTCAAGATCTTGCAACGATGTGAAGACAACCTTATTCCCCCAAGCATGTGAGTGAGGCCCCGTCTTATTGGCTAGATATTCGGCCCAGGATTGATTGTAAAATGTTTGGTTGTTCATCAACGTTGGGTTTACAGACGTGTCATTGGCAACTTCACTCAGATCGTCAGCAATCAGGATGTAAGGCTCGTCGTAAGCGGTCAAGTGGCTTACAGTCATAAACCATGAAAACGGATGGATGATCCTGAAAGTTGGCGCCAACGCCAGGAGAATCAACAGTGACATTGATACCGAGGCCTCTCAAAAGCTTTGAGGGTCCGATTCCGGAAAGTTGCAGAATCCGCGGTGTATTGACTGCGCCAGCCGCCAGAACCACGCTTCTCGATCTCACAAACCGCGTCCGTGTTCCGTCACGACTCGCAACGTCGATGCCGGCCGTCTCGTTGCCCTCGAACTTGATTGCGCCACCGTAGTGTCGTACAAGAAGATGAAGATTGCTGCGGTCACTGGCCGGGTTAAAGTAGGCGGTTTCAGATGTCGAGCGCGTGGCGTTCTTTCCGCCGGAGTTTTGGGGTAGCCAAGCAATCCCGACGTTGTCGCCATCGGAACCATCCTTCAACTTGGGGACTTTGATGTCTTCAGCCCAAGCTCGAGCTTGCAGATCTTCCAGGTCGGTTAGTTTCCATTTGCATAGTCCCATAGCTGACAGCCATTTAGGGCAGAAACATACCAGCTTCAGGCCACTGCCATGAAGGGAATCCAACTTTGATGGGACCATCTCCATACGCATCCCGGTTCCAGTCATAACCATACTTGTCAACATACTCCTGTGATGGAGGAGCAAATGTTGATGACTTCCGAAAGTACTTGAGCATGTTGTTCCAACCCCATCCAGGATTTCCTAGTGCTTCCCACGCATCATAGTCGGCAACTGATCCTCGATCCCAAGCCATACCATTAACACTTGAACCTCCACCAACGGTAGCGCCAATCCGGAGTCGTGAGGTACGGTTGCCGAGGTGAACCTGTGGTATCGAAGTCACATTGTAAAGGCGAGCCGACTGATCGTAGGTGGTGAAATACGGTACAGTAACATTGATGGTATTTGGGAAATCACCGTACTCGACGATCAGGACAGTCTCTTTGCTGGTGTTAGCAACGCCCGAAGCTTAAAGTCGTCGGATACCTTAGGCAGAAGAGTTCGCCCTAGTGAAGCAACCAACAGAACTATACTAGAGGTTTGATGTAATTGTACTCACTGTCTGGGTTCTCGCTTAGCCTGTTGGCCACGACCAGCCCACTTGTTCCTCCACCGACTACGATGTAGTCGTATTCCTCTGCGACAGCATTCAGATCAGTCTTGGCCTGACTGGCGCAGGAAGCCAGAGCGGCCGTCGCGACAAGAAGTAGTGGCACCTTCACTGCCATTGTACCGCCAACAAGACGCATTTTGACGTACGACGTAACACAGTGAAGTGAATTGAGGGTGTCTTGTGTTGTGCTACCTAGATATATATGCATCTTACAGTGTTGACAACCCCGCACCGCCCACCAAATATGGCAGGCGATAAGATTTGTGATGCCACATCATGCAACCCACTATTCGCCCGGTGTAGCATGACATGTCCTGAGAGTTATGACCGGTCTAACTCTGGGGCCCGGGGTATCATTGACCGACGCATTAGTCCCAGAAGGTTTCTTCTGTCGGTAAAAAGCGGGTGGGCTATCAGCCAATCTTCATAAATTTGGCGACATCATCACCGTCCCTTGCATTTCTCACTACAAGAAGTTTTGCAGACTATGCACGACACCCTGCACATCTTCAAATACATGCCAGTGGCCCACATCAGGCAGTACAACTTGCTTAGCCTTGCTGATCTTCTCAACGAACACCTTCTCCCGGATCTCGCTCGAGACTGCTTCATATTGTCCAGAAATAATCAGCGTCTCGACTGTCAGTTTCTCGAGAGCCAACCCCTCCGTGGCATTGGCCAGAGCGGATGCCGCCTTTGCATAGCCTTCGGGGTCTTGACCAAGAAAGCCCAACCTCACCGCTGCAGCAGCGAGAGGATTTGTCTTAATCGTGTGATCCGAAAGCCCCGACGGGGATTTGAGGATGATGTCCATCCCCTCACTCCTCACTTTAGAGATCGTTGTAGAAAGAACTTTGGCGATCGCCCCTGGAAGAGGGAATGGCGGCGGTCCCATGAGCACAAGCTTTTTAACGAGAGACTGATGTTCGACGGCGAACTTGGCGGAAATGATGGATCCCATCGAGTGGCCGACCAAAATGGCAGGAGATTGGGCAGAAACCCCCGCGACTTCGAAGACACCCAACAAATCAGCCACCAACGACTCAAAAGTGATGGTGCTGAGCGGATGAGTCGGACTGAGGCCGTGGCCTTCGAAGTCGAATATGTGCGCCGTGAAGGCATCCTTCAGGTCAAGTGTCATGGTCAAGGGTGTCCAATATTCTTTCGAGGAGCCAAGACCGTGGACAAAGATGATGTGTTGTTTTCCAGTTCCCGTTCGCTGGTAGTTGAGAGGCTTTGAGTTGATCGTTGTCAACCCCGATCTGCCTTGAATCGATCTAGCGGCGTTGTTGGACTTGAGGGCTGACTGTGCAGAAACTCGCTCGATGGTTGTGTTGGCCGCGGAATGGTCTGCCACCCTGTTCTTCAAAGTCCCAACGCCATCAATTGAAATAGCGATTTCATCTCCAGGTGACAGGAAAACTGGAGGGTTACGCCCAATGCCAACTCCTGCAGGCTGGCCTGGGTGTTAGTACAGGTATGACAATACGCAGAGACGTACTCGCACCGTTCCCGTGGCGAGGACGTCACCAGGCTGAAGAGTCGTTCCAGCAGACAATGTGCTAATCAGATGGGGAATCGAAAAGATGAGGTCCTCTGTGGTGGCATCCTGGCGCAGCTCACCATTGACATGGGTCTGGATGCGAAGAGTCTTCGGTAAGTCTTCCTTGGGCACTGCTACGGGGCCCTAGACAGCTGTCAATTACACCTCAAGAAATACTCGAATCAGGGTTTCCTTACCATAGGACAAAACGTGTCGGGAGACTTGCCGATATAGAACTGCTTGTGGTCTCTCTGCCTTTCTCTCGCCGTCAAGTCATTGATGATGGTGTAGCCCCAGACATGGTCCCACGCATCCGCCTCACTCACGCGAAACCCAGCTTTTCCGACAATGACACCAATCTCGCCCTCATAGTCAGCGCTCTCAGTGAAACCCTTGTGCAGCAGGATATCTTCGCCATCGGCAATGATGGACGTCGCGCGCTTGGTGAAGATGACGGGGTGGCTGGGCTTATCGACCTTATCAGAGCTATCGTATCCTGAGCTGTTAAACTCTTTGGCGTGCTCCATGTAGTTCTTGCCAACAGCCAGGACATCGCGGCCTGAAAGTGGAGGGAGAACCTTCACATCCTTCAACGGAATTGCAGGTTCGATTGATGCCGTGATGTTTTGGGAGCCCACTTCGATGACTTGGTACAGATTTTCCACGGGAGTGCCCGAGAGAAAGGCAAGGGGTTGGATAGTTTGCTGCGCGTGGTCGAGATGGCCGATTTGCGGGGTTGAGCCATCTTGCCGGGAGAAGGCGATGTAGTTGGTCAGGCGAGACGGTTGAGGTGACATGATTAGCGGCTGTGAAGCTTAATCAGAATGAGCTAGAATGATGACTGGTGAAGATTTCGAAATGCGCGCTTTCTTGGCAGATCAAGACTGGCCGATGAATGATGATACCATTTCCTGCGAATCTCATGTTGAGGAACGACCCCACAGCAGGTGACAAGCGATTGCGATGACCCCCACCACCTCTCAGTGAGGGGTTTCGGCTGACAACCGAACCATGACCCCAATTTGTCTGTATGTAAGCACCATGGGTAGGTTTCCTCAACATGAAGTCGGGAAGATTGAGGATTGCGGCTCACACAGAGAGCAAACTTGCAATCTTGAGATCACAAGATTGCACATGTGCTTTCTCTCGAATGTAGTTATGATGACAAGTCCCAACCACTCACACCGCTCTCACGAGGATTAAGCCAGAACAAGAGAGACAGCTATCAATCACCTTGTCTTAATGAATGCGAACGACTCTTTGCGGCAAGGAACCAGGCGGCCGCCATCCCAATTCAAGCCTTACACGCAGTATTAGTGTCGGCCGGTACGATGCCTGCCGCCGAACCTATGAACATCACCCAAGAGACCACGGAGCAATCCTTGTCCCGTCGCATCGAATTCTGCCGCAGAACAGCGCTAACACAGAAGGCCGATCGCAAAGCCCGAAAATCTCAGTGCAAAAGTCGGTCTTGAATCGGCGGTCATTCCACACCCACATGGCCTTTGGCGGTCCAGACCCCCTCCGAGCCTGTAAAACCCACCCACTTCGCCTTCAATTCGCCTTCAACTGACGTCGGCGCTATTGATCCCCAGACAAGATCGGCTTGCACGCCTGCGTTATCCGCGTGCTCGCTTGGGCCGACACCACGCGCCGGCTGCTGTCTTGCCCCCGTTTTGCCGTGGCTAAGACGTCATCAGGGCAGAACAGTGGCCAAAAACCATTGAAACTCGCAGCTGACAAAGGGCGGCACTAGCACGCGGAACCGACGACTTGTCCGTTGTTGCTCATCTGCCGGAGTGCCTCAGTCTGCCTGTGAGTCGATCAATTGAGGTTAGCTTCCGCGGGACTAGGCGGTGGCTCTGTCCGATGTGGCGCGCGAGGGTGAATTAAAGCAGTGACGTACGTGCAAACGGTAAGAGAAAAAGGAGCAGCTTGGCCGTTCCCAGCTTTCGTGAGATCTTGACGCGTGTTGGCTCCGCCAGGACTGCCTCTCTCGACCACACATGCACAACGATCATTTCTCTTCTCCCCAAATCTCAAAACCAGCCATGGGGGTCGTTAACTCCATGCTTGTCAAAGACGTGAAAATATTCGACGGCACTAAAATAATTGAGCGAGGTTATGTTTACGTCCTGGATGGAAAGATAGCAGCGGTTGGTGAGGGCGATTTTAATGGAGAGCTCTCAACAGGGTTCACAGTCATATCGAAACCAGGACACACCATAATACCCGGACTTATCGATGCGCACATACATGCACTTTCTGGTAATGTCAACAGCATCGAGCAATCACTCCGTTTCGGAGTCACCACCGTCTGCGACATGCACAATGACCCAAAAGACAATGCTGAGTTGAAGAAGGTCCGTCGGCACATCTAGACAACGCGTGTCTCCGGCTAGCATAAACTAACAGGTTGAATTTCAGCTCGCGAGTGAACCTTCCAACAAGGGAAAATATGCAGACTTCAAGTGTGCTGGCCTTGGTGCAGTCGTTGAGGGCGGCTGGCCGATCCCCGTGATGAGGAAAGAATTCGCCAACACGCCATGCGGTGACCACATCGTTGACAAGATTATTTCAACTTGGCCCATGCTCCGCAGCCCCGAAGATGCGGAGCCATTCGTCAAGCAGCAAATTGAAGAGAATGGTGCAGCGTACATCAAAATGTTTCACGAGCTCGGCGACACCCTCGGCATGGATCTCCCCCGGCCTCCTATGGATATTCAGAAAGCTGTCGTAGCTGCTGCCCACAAACATGGTGTGACCACCACCGGGCATGCCTTTAGCCATGCCGGCGCGATGGATCTGCTCCGTGCTGGAACGGATGGCCTGAGCCACATGTTCCTCGACAAGCCGCCGACGGATGATTACATCCAAATCATGCTGGAGAACAAGGCGCATTGCAACCCAACACTTGGCCTATGTGCTTCACAGACGGGCGAGGGACAGGATATGCTGATGTCATATATGAGGGACCCATATGCCAAACGGTTCCTGATCCAAAAGGAACCAACAGAGCCTGTCGGGTTGGCTACTGGACAGAAGCCCAAGGCGAGCATCGCGAATGCCTACGCAACGACAGCGGCTTTATACAAAGCAGGCGTGCCTCTGATTGTGGGGACCGATGCTGCTGGAAAGGGTCTTGGCTTGCCGTATGGATTGGGAATGCACCTGGAGATGCGTGTGTTGGTGCAAGAAGTCGGCATGTCTCCTCTTGATGTCCTGAAGTCAGCAACTTCTATCACGGCTGATAGACTCAAGTTTCATGATCGCGGAAAGATCGAGCCAGAGAAGAATGCTGACTTGGTTTTGATAAAGGGTGATGTCTTGGAAGTTCTTGGGGACCATGAGGGGCGATGTTTACCGATCGAAGCTGTCTGGAGAGACGGGGTGTTCGCATCTGCAGTCTGACTTTCTTTTGCATCCTTGATCAGCACACGATACCACAAAATCAAGATTTCGTATTTATTCTATCTGAAGTAACATGATAGTGAATTAATTATCAATGAAGTTCAAGTTGACAGGCTCAGGTTCGGTCAGTGTATCTGTTCTGTATCTAGCAGAAGAAGCTAAGTCTAAGCAATCTTTCCCACTTCATGGCAATCACCACAGGGGAGCTGTGCAGTTGCTTTTCTCTTTGGGAATGGTGGGAACACAGTCTGCTTGGCAAATAGTTGTGTTTCCGGGCACCTTTCCAGTCAGAAAATACTCTCGGATGATCTTGGCCGTACATGAGTTGACTCCTGCCCCAGTGATACCATGGCCCGCCGATTCCTGAATTACAACACCCGAGCCCACATGCAGCTTCTGTAGGGTTAATGCGTTGGCCACAGGCGTTGCGGGATCAAAACGCGTAGACGTAATCAGTAAAGGGGCTTCAGGGGTGTTTGGGTCGCTGACATTGACCGCCGGACTACCAAAGGGTCCAGTGAAGGCATATGGCGGCCGAATCTTGCGGCCGGCGCACGCCATGACACGACCACCCCATACAACGCCGGTTGTAGGGGCTTGTCTATCGATTATATGCACCAGCTCATCGTATACGGAGATGTTGCGGTCAGCCACGCCGTCAACTGCGTCGCTGCAAACAACACCGTATGCTACGTCTTCGTACCAGGTATACGGAGGCGCCTCGTTGTGAGATACGGAGCCGCCACAAGTGATGTCAGGGGCGTCCGCCGATAGCATCTCAAGAAACGTAACGTATTCGCCGGCAATGAGGGCTCCGAGGCCGAGGGCAAGTAGCTCAAATTTGGCGGGTTGGTAGATCAGGGTTAAGATGAGAAGCCGAACAGCAGGCGATGTAATCAAACCAACTTTGCCGCCGTGCGCCACTGGAATTGGGCGGAGGTCTAGAGCGTTGAGGAAAGAGTCAATGCGGTTCTTGATATCGGTGGCTACCTTGTCTGATGACAGTCGGATTGGACAGCCTTCGCCAGAATCAAAACACACTTGGCAGAAATAATCGAGAACAACTTCAGCATCATTCAAATTCTTCTGCCAAGTCTTGAGAAAAGGGTTAGTTTGTACCACAGAGTCAAAGACATCTCTAGGAATCACTCACGACGTTCATGTAGTCCTCGGCATCCACGATACCGTCAACCATCATTCTTCCCACCCGCTCGGGGAACATAGAAGCGAATGTGTTTCCCAGAAAGGATCCGTATGATATGCCGATGTACTGTAGTCTGGGCTTTGGAGCATTCGCCGGTTTTGTTGAGTTGCGATTCTGCCAGCGAAGGTCGTCGATGCGATCGATGATCTCAACCATATCTCTAGCAACTGACGCGGTATTGAGGTGACCCCAAATACTATCGACGCCATCAATCTCACAAAGTTCACTTTTCCCCAAAGCGGATGCATAGTGATAGTTGAGGGCATTGAAATCCTCCGTGATAGGGCTGAGACCTGTGTTGCGCTCTTGGTCCAGCATCCGAGAGAATTCATCGCCTTTGTAGCAATCGCCATGAGGAGTACTCAAATTGACACCCCGGGGGTCGAAACCGATAATCTCATAGTTGCGTTCACCAGCCAGAAGGCTCTGGAAACGGCTTCCCGAACGAAGCAGCAAGTCTGTGCCAGAATCTCCGGGGCCTCCGGGACTAACCAAGACACTACCGCCAAACGTTGTGTCGTCCTCGGAAACCGTGGCCGGAAGCTTTATTATAGCGACAGCAACGGTCGTGTTTGTCTTCAAGTTCGGGTTGGACCAGTCAAGCGGAACTTGCAATCGAGCGCATTGAAAGCCTCCGTAACAGTCGTAATACTTCAGATCCTTCGAAGGCGGTGTTGAAACCCAGCTGAACTCCGTAGAATTCGAACTGGCATCAGAGGCAGTCTGGCCGAGGGCCGCAAGTACTGCAATGAGAGGGACGTAAATTCTCATCTCGATTTTCCTCCTTCGTGTTCTTGGAAGAAGGTAAGTATAGAAGAAAACGGATTTGAAGTGTCACGAGAAAGTTTGGGTCGTCTTGCGAGGTTCTATTTCAAGCATTTATTCATCTTTGTATGTGCGGTCTGATGGAATTCTTTCAATGTCTTGTGCGCAGCAAGCCACCGCTAAGCAGTTCATGAGTTTCAACGATGTGATAGTGTCATGAAAGTCTGGATACCGGTTTTCATCACAGCATCATGAACACCTGCGCCCCATGACTACTTCCTAATACCCCACTGTGCAGTAATTTGAGAAGCCAATCGCAACAGGGCTGAGGTTTAGGGGAAGCCTTCACTGGCTGATTGTCGTACCATCAGAATGAGTGGCTGCTGACTCGAGCTGAGCCGCAGCTACGCGTAGCGGCTGCCGCGTCTTCGGATCCTACGACAAAGGTACCCATGAGGACTAATAGGCTATCACGCAGTGAGCGTCGATTGATTATTGGTTCATAATGGCTCATGGTAGAAGTTGGAGCAAATTACAAGTCGCTGCCCAGGCTCAGGGGGCTGGATGTCGGAATGGCGCCATACCAAGGCTCTGTCGAATCAACATTACATCTATTATGCCTTACCTAGCCAATGTTGTGAAACCTCGTATCCCTGTTCTTGAGTTTGCGTCATCTGATACCGTGGCTTCGCTCTTCGCGTCATTTCATGAGGGCGATGAAGACGCGAGGGAGTCCCACGGCACATGCGAATGAACGAAAAGGTCGACTGACAGGACCACAAAACCAGAGGTAGAGGGCGTCACAGGTACTGAATGAAGGCCGGCCAGCAGGAATGTTCACAAAATTTCTGTAGGAGAAGTTATAGATCCGGATGACCAATAGTTGTACGTGTTCTTGTTGCGAGCTTAGGTGCAAGTGAAACCCTGTACTGAGGTCACGTCTCTACATCGATATTTCGTAACGGCTTCGCCCGTTGTGGTGTTGGTCAAGCCAACGTCTTCGATGGTGATATTGTCACAGCCCCCAGCTGCCTTGCTGCAATCCATATCTGCGACATAACTTGATGCTCCGTCACCAACCCAACCACGAACCGTCATGTTAGATATTTTGAAAGTGCTGCTCTCACAGTCTCCCCTTTCACCGCTGTAGCTTGTGCATTGGCCGATGACGAATGGCACTTGTTGTGTCTGAGTCAGGTTGAAGTCGCCCAAAGCTAAAGAGATATCAGCATCTTAGCTTCAAGCATACGAAAGTTCGACTACTCACTTGCATTTCGAAGGTCTGTTCAAGATTCGTATCAGCCTTAGATCTCGTTTGAGGGGATGGAAAGACTTACACCCGATACCTCCGCCGCCCCCGTTAGGTGGGTATGACACCTGATCACCGGTCCAAGTCTTAACATAGGCACCGTATCGAGTCTTTAGCCCTTTGATTCGGCGGACAGTAACATTCTCGACCCTCTCGAAAACGCCCTTGTACTGCCCAAGGCTTCCAAATGCGATGCCAAGGGACCGGTCGAGGGTCGAATCCTCAATCAAGATGTTGGTGGAATTACCCTTGAGCGCAATAGCATCGTCGCCATTCCGAATGTACATGTTACGAAATGTGATGTGGTCCGAGTTGATGGTGTCTGCCCCATCGGTGTTCCTGGCAGGGTAGCCATTGCTTGAGGTACTGTTGATGTAGATACCATCAAAGAGGACGTTCTTTGACCACATGATTGTCATGGTCCACATTTGACTCTGGACCATTCGAAGATTGCGAACCGTCATGTCCGTGGCTTTCCAAATGGCCAAAGCGTGAGGACGATCTGGGTAGTTGGACTGGCCTTTGACTAAGTTGTACCTGGAACGCTCATTAGACCAATTGCAGATCATGGAGCTGCAGGTAAACCACTTGCCAGACTTGACCATTGCCGTCCAAGGTTCCATAGCCGAAACCATCCACGGTGACGTTCTTGCCGCCTAGGAACCAAGCTGCAGAACCATTCTGGAATCCAGTCGGCTGAGGGTGGCTCAACCAGTAGTCGGTGTCGTTGCTCCACTTTCGCCTGCTTGTCAGCTTTATAAAGACTGCCTTGCACAAAACGACGCTGTGAGGGACTTTACCAGCAAAGTGCCATGTATCTCAATTTGTGTGTCTTCCAAGTCCGTGGTTGTCATCATTTGGTTGACATGATATGTCGTATTCGAAAACACGATCCGACGACCCTTGCGGCATTCCTTGAATGCAGCTAAGATGGCTGGCGAATCGTCGGTGCCATTGTTGTTCGCGGGAACTGTGCAGGTGTAGATAGCCCGAGGGCCGACGCCGTGCGCGGTCAAGTCTGCCACAGCCAGAACACCCCACAGGAGAAGTATAAGAGAAGAAATTCTGAGAATCTGAGTCATTTTTGCTTATTTCAACATATGATTTCAATTCTCATTCGTTCTCGGAGACACTTCTTCATACTTATACAGTGGTCTTCGGTGATTGTCAATACAGCATCGTGCGGTCTAATCAATTCGGGAGACCTAGATACGAAAGGAATGGAACGTCGTCGTTATTTCTCGCGAAGGTTGCATTGATGTCTTTCACTAGGGTGCAACATGGTCTGCATATCTGTATGCCGTCTGACGCGCTGAGTGGTGGAATCCAAGGCTCGGGACATCGCGAGCGTAGAACCCAGCCAGATGCCAATTACCAAATGTGGATTAGGACTCAGGAGAAGTTCCATTTACCCGGGCTGTTCCCGGAGGACCCTTAGAGAGATTATCCCACCGGCGCTCCTCTTCTCTCCGTCTTCTAGCGATAACCAGACTTCCTGGAGTAGTACTGTAATCGGATGGTCCCGATCGGTGGCCAAGGCAGCTTTCGCCTAAATGCGGGGTTTAGCGAAGCTGCCCGACATCCACGACCGTGGCTCGGGGAACTTGGCATGGCTGGGCAGCATGGCGATATGCCGAACAACATCCACGATGAAATCTGCAGAACTTATAACTTGGCGGCAATGTTAAGCCTCGCGCTTCTCTGGGTCCTTAGAGAATTCCCGTGAGAGCATAGCACAACACAAAATCGTCACACGCCATCGGTGAAACATTGTGATCACTGTATGAGGCCCAACAAATTCCTTCGATAACACCATCATGTGTTACACGGCGTTACTCACGGGCTTTCCGCTGGACCTTTGCAGTTTTCATTTCACATGTTACGTTTACAACGATCTTAGAACAATCTGTCGGTTCAGTATAGACTTGGATTGGCTTGGAGGCTATATCGTTGGTCAAGTAAGTACACTCTATTAACTCTATACACACTCTACAGGATATATATAGGAAATTTTAAACCCAAACCACATCACCCTGACGTGACGTCAGCCACTTAAGAGCAAGTGCCGAAAAGGGGCTGGCAGCCAGTACCGCAGTGAGCGGTCGTGGTGCCACAGTAGCCATACTCAGAGCAGCAAGTGCTGTCAGGGCAGGTGTAGGCGTTAGCACCACCGCAGGAGCTGTCAGGGCTGACGCCACCAGTTCCGGTCTGAGTAGCAGCGGGAGCGCTGGCAGTGGTGGCAGCGGAGCCGGAGGGAGCAGCCTCAGCAGAACCGCAGGTACCGAAGAGAGGCTGGCAACCAGTACCGCAGTGAGCGGTCGTGGTGCCGCAGAAACCGTACTCGGAGCAGCAAGTGCTGTCGGGGCAAGTGTAGCCGTTGGCACCACCGCAAGAGCTGTCAGGGCTGACACCACCAGTTCCGGTCTGGGTGGCGGCGGGAGCGCTGGAGGCGGTGGTGACAGTGCCGACGGGAGCAGGGGCAGCGGCACCGCAGACACCGAAGAGGGGCTGGCAGCCGGTTCCGCAGTAAGCCTGGGAAGAACCGCAGAAGCCGTACTCGGAGCAGCAGTTGCCAGCCTCGCAGACGTAGCCCTCAGAGCCACCGCAAGCACCGTCGGGGCCGATGACACCGGTGGGGGTAGAAGTGCTGGTGATGGAGACGACGATCTTGGAAGCGGTGGCGGTAGGGGTGGAGGTGCGCTTGGTCTTGTACCAGTTGGCCTCGGGGTCGCCAAGGCACTCGCCGACGGTGACGGCGTTGAAGCCGTTCTCCTTGATGATGCGGAGGAACTCGGGGACAAGGTACTCGGCGGTGTTCTGGTGAACCTGTTTTGATGTTAGTGATGAGAGTTGATGAGATTTGTATTAGTGTGCTTACCTCGTGGGCAAGGGCGATGGAACCACCCTTCTTGACACCGGCCTCGAAGATGCCAACGCTGGTCAGGTTGCCGAGAGGAGCGTTGTTGGCGTAGTCAAGGGAGTCGATGTCGGCGTGGATGACGTGGTACTCAAGAGCCTTGAGGATAGACAGGGTGTTGTCGTTCCAGCTGAAGTAGGGAGGGCGCATGTACGTGGGGTACTTTCCGATGATGTTGATCAGAGCGTCCTCGAGGGTGGTCATCTCAGGGATGATGTCGGCATCGCCAAGGGTAGCGAGGTCAGGGTGGCTGTAGGTGTGAGAGCCAATCTGGTGGCCGTCGGCGATCATACGCTTAACGACATCCTGCTCATCGTTGATGTTGCCGAAGTTCTCGCCGTTGACGAAGAAGGTGGCCTTGGCACCAGCCTCAGCGAGGAGGTCGAGGACGTGGTTGGTGTAAGTGAACGGGCCATCGTCGAAGGTGAGAGCGAAGTCACCAGCAACGGTGCACTTGGTGATGGCAACACCGTAGGGGATGGTGGTAGCGGGAGCAGTGGCGCTAGGAATGGGAGCGGAAGCGTTGTTGCTCGCAACGGGGAGGGTGACGCTGGCCATGGGCTCGGTGGGAAGAGCAACACCAGGCACGGTGGTGAAAGAAGGAGCAACAGAGGCGCTGGAGGTGTTCATGGGGAAGGGGATGTACGGAGCAGAAGAGGAAGCAGCCTCAGCAGCCTTGCTCGGGTACGAAGGGACACCGCCGTTGCCGCCGGGGTTGGAAGGCTTGCCGGGGTAGGAGGGGTAGGAAGGGTAAGAGGGAGTGTTGCCGGTGCCGCCCGGGGTCGAGGGGGTAGAAACTCCGGGAGCGGAGGGCTGCTCGGGGTAAGAGGGAGAAGCATTGCCACCCTTGCTGGGAGATTCGCTGCCCTTGACGGGATAGTCACCGCCCTTGGAGGGAGTGCCGTTGTTTCCAGTGTTGCCAGAGTTGCCAGAGCCGGAGCCGGTGTTGGAAGACTCACCTCCGGTAGAGGCCTTGCTGGGAGAAGAGGGTGTCTCGCCGGCGCTGGTAGGCACAACCGGGTAGGAAGGAGTTTCGTTGCCCGGGTTGACGGGCTTTCCGGGGTAAGATCCAGGGTTGCCACCAGTGCCAGGGCGAGAAGGGACACCAGGAACGGTGGTGTTCACGGGGAAAGGAGCACTGGGGAAGTGAACAGAGGTGGTAGGCTGCGCATCGGGGGCGTCCTCCTCGCAGAAGGTCTCGTTCGAAGTCTGACGGCGGAAGGGGGAGGCAGTGGCTCCGGCCACGAGGAGCGTGGCAGCGACAGTCTTGTAATGCATGGTTGGTAAAATGAATGACTATTTAGATATTATAAAGAATGACTTGGTTGAGATAACGAATGACTCTGCCAAACAACACAGCGACTGACAGTTGGCTAGTAAAGAACAAGAAGAGATCCAAACTTGGACGTCGCGGCATGCGTGCTCCCATATATCCCATCGACTTTGCCAAGTCTGCATGGCCCCCTGATCCGTAAAGGTGAACGTTAGCGCCTCCATCTCGTTCATCCCGTTTTAATTGCCAAGATTCACAGCCAAGAATTGGAGTCCTAAGTGACAAAACAAGGCCGAGTCATGGCCAAACCCTCGCGAGGCGCATCCAGCCTGCTGTGCCTGGCAGCGGAAAAGCAAAGAAACCCGGCTAGCTCAGCTTGGCATCTGCAGAGTTGCCCAGCTGGCTGGGAAATGGAAAGGTCAAAACCTCCGTGTCACAGTGTCTCGCTGCGTGGGCAGGAGATAAGATACAAGCGCCGAGAATAGCTGGCCCATGCTCTTTCGGGGGGAGAGGGGATAGAGAGCAGAAATTGTCCCCTCTGTTGGTGACGATGTTGACCTTGGCAGCTCGTGGTGCGTTGACGGGCGCAGAACAGACGGACTACGCAGTAATCCTCCGCACGAGGTTGCCAAGACCCTCAATGCCAGATCAAGGCGGGTCTCTTCTTTAAAAGAAACCCAGGTGATGGCATGTCGTTGTGCGACGTTTTTCTGGTCCCCGCCGGTTAGACTTTTCAAGTTGTTCTTGGTCAATTTGGTGAGCCTCAATCCAGCCAATCGAGTTGAGCATGACTCGGAAAACGCCCACTTATAAGTCCTTATTTCCTTATTAACTAGCTTAATGCTACGCTTGCAGCGCCCGAGCCGTCCGGCACTTCGCCGCCTCTTCACACCAAGATGCGCCTACCGCACCACCAACGGGCAAGTCAAACGACCCGATGCTCAAGCGAGACGGACTGGCTGACCCCTGTGACACCGCGCGCGGAGTCCTCCACGCGCCATCTACGAGAGATGAAAGCCATGGCCTCGTTCGTGGTCCAGAGGTTAAAACAACGGGGCTGATGGCGACGCCCCTTTGGGGCTGGAGATTCATTCAATATTTCACAATATCGGGGACGGCGATCCTCACCGTGAAGGTTTTTGATTGCGTTTGTTCATGATCATGTTATCTTGGAACACAATTCCAACGTAGGCGACATTACAGAGTACAATGTGAAGGATTCGGTTACGGGGGGTCTATCACAAAATCCTTCGTACTGCGGTAAACCAAAGCACGAAAATCATTTCGCGGGGGCCAACTCCGGGCGCACGCCAAAGGCACAGCTGAGGCAGTCATCAGGGGGTGCAAGACATGACCAACAAATCGCCGATGATTCACCTGCAGGGATTACTGGGCTGGCCGAAAACGAGACCTTCGGGGTTCGACAGGGGTTGGCTGCTTGTTTGTTGGAGCAAACAAATCGACTCGCAGGGCCTCCAGGCGTTCGTCTCCGCCAGCACAGGCGGCCGATCGTGAAGTCCAGAATCCCAAAGACATGGAGTCCTTGTTTATGTCAGCGGGCTGCCTTTTTAGGAGTGGTCATTGCTGCTGCGCGATGCGCTGTCCCGCATGCAGAGCTCTAGCGAGAGGTTGTAAAATGGAACTTTGGTATCCGTATTGAAACTCCAGAAGGAGTTGGTTTCGTTATTCCGAGAGTCTCGGGATCACCTTGAAGAGGCGGTGACACAGCTGAGATATCTTCGTTTTTTTTTTTTTTTATTTCAGCCTTAGAAGCCTCTGGAGAAGAAATATTCACCCAACCGTTGGTTGATTCGTTGCCCCCTTTATGTCATTTCTCTCTCCTGGCTAGCGTCCTCCTGCATCTGTCTCGCCTTCTTGGCGCATAGGGTCTCACACCACGGTCAAGTGGGGCTGGGCTGCGCAAACTGAACTGCTCAATGCACCAACTGGCTTGGCAGATAAGTCCGTCCAGACGGCCGGAATCCTTCAGTGAAGCCAACACAAGAACCATGTGAATTCTGCATCACAGCTGAAGAGCCAAGTAGTGTTCAAGATTGTGCGATTCGCCTCTGGATCAGGCACCAGATCGCTCCTTGAAGTCCTGCGACGCTGATCACTTTGCTATGAGTGATTTCATGACCATGGGGGCCAGGCCTTTGGAGGCCAGAAGGCTGGCCCCCTGAATCCTGGCGGTATCGACGAATTGGTTGATGAAAGAGGCTGAACCTCCAATTTTACCCGCATGAGGCACAGCACAACTAGAGCAACAATGGCGTTGAACAGCATTCGTTCCTGCACAGTACTTCCGCCCGAGATGCGCTTGTAGGGGGTTGCGCGCCTAGAACATTTTCTAGGCCGCACGGCACAGTGGTCCGGTTGGAATAAACGTTGCCCAAGAGCCATGAGTGCTGAGTGACGATGTGTATTTCGATTGATAGAGCATTGTTCGAAAAAATTGATCGAGACATGCTACTGCTTCGCAAAAGCTTGACCACGGTGATTAATAGCGGCAGGCTTCCTTCCATTGCCATTGGCTTGGATCTCTAGAAGGTGAAAGGACTGATTGAAGGAATTCCATTACCTACACTCAGCATTTACAGCTGGCGCCAGCTGCCCGCTGTGTGACGCTCTTCGAAAAAGTAATAACGTGATGACCCCCCTCATTAGCATGTTATTGTCTATGTGGTCCGAAGCTGATGTAATCGATACTTACAAAAAAGTTGAAGAATAAAATGTTGTAAAAAGTCGGAATGAAGACGTAGAAGCAATTGGATCGAATTACTCATCCTAGTCCTGCGAACAAGAAGCGCCACCTAGCCTCTCTAACGCCCACTAAAAGGTCTCAGGTAATCATGTCTGCGCCACACAGCGGACCTTATGTCCTCCGGTATCCGCGGATAGCCCAGCCATGATTACGTTTCTCATTCAAACCACTGCCTACAGCCTGTCGCTATCGAAGCTCTCAGACGGGACCATCGCATCTCCGGAGACCGGACTCCGTGCCCGGTGGTCATGCCATATTCCGATCTTGCCGAGTCCCGGTTCCTGACCCCACTAGACCGATCCGATGCCATGCGGGCAGCTTGACCGGCGACGCGTCGGGCACCGTTGCGCCCCTTGCAAGAAGTCGCACATCAAGGTCAGCTGCCTTTCCAGAATTTTGAATGATTGAAGTTCGAGAAGACGCTAACACTCTCAGTGCGATGGAGCCCATCCGTGTTCAAGTTGCGTGACCCGAGGCGTCGTGTGCGCGGCCTCGATAGCATCGTCGAGCTTCCATTTCGTGAACCAGCGTGAGCTCTCGCGGGTCCCAAGACTATTGGTCCAGGACTCATGGCGCTACATAAGCACCTACTTTCAGGCCATGGGCTCTCTCACTCAAGCGTCCGTGCTGAGGAGTGCTGCCGTGACGGCCATGTCCCACGAAGATGAGAACGTCAGCCGCACCTTATCCATCGTCGGGGCGTTGTATGCCTGTCGCAACCCTCAAATACTACGCATCAACGCCAAAGAGAGACGGAACGTTATGGAGACATGGGTGCGACAAAAGTCGATCATTGATGCGGAACTGAAGAAACCGGAGATTACAAAGTTCACCGCCATCTTAATGAGTGCTCTCCTGCTTGCAGCTGTTGAGGTAAGGTCAATAGTAACAAATTTATATCTTTCAGAAAGCTAATTTGCCCAAGCTCATGATATGCGAGGCACCTGGCACATTTGAGATGTGGCTCAGGAGAATCTCCAAATTTCTCGATACGTACAGTAAACGGCGAGCTGTCTCAACATGGACCCCGTTTGAGAATGACCTTGTCCGTCTTTTCAAATTCCTCGACATCCTCTCGAGTATCGCAAAGAATGATCGGCCCGTTGAGACACAGGTTGCTCCCGAACCTTGGCCCGCTTTACCCCTTACTATCGAAGCTGCGGGAGGCTCGGTACCATCACCAGACTCCAGAAAGGTGGACGCCATGCTCTCTGCCATGTGGCAGTGGGCAGATCTACAGCCAAGGTTGGTGAGCAATCTCGTTGCCGCTCTGAACATCTTACTCACGTAATCAGGGCACTTGCCTGGGTATCCAAGACTGAGGAGCAGCGTCTTTCTTTAAAGGAAGGGGACGAGGTATCAAAGGAGTCTATCGATTTGAAAGTGCAAGGTCTGAACATAGTGTGTGAAGTGTCGGCCTTGCAGTCCCGCATGATCGGAAACCTCATGCAGCTATCTTCGAACCCACACGATCAGGCGTCTGCTAGTATCAGCCCATACTACCACTGGGCTCTTACTGGGCTATCTCATATGTTCCAACAGAATGCGTGGAAGTCACTAATGTGCGACCTGCCCGTCATGCCCGCCGAAGCACTTCATCAACAGGCCCTGGCAGCTCTCGGGCATGTAGAAATGCTGATCAGCCAATTGGGTCTTGATCTTGCCCTATACCTACCTTTCGCCGACTTCGTCGGGCGGGAAATGGAGACAGAGCTGGAGAGGCAAAGGGTGCTCAAGTTTCTTGATCTTGTTAAGAGTCGAGGTTTTGACGCGGCGGACGAGTACAAGCAGCATCTTCTTGTCCGATGGGAACCGAAAGAATCAGGATCTACAATTCGTTGTCAATCGGGGTTATCAGACGATTGGAGCGAGCAGTCGGTAGATAGGTCGGCGGAGTCGGATGGGCTCTCCACCATGGGTTAATTGCTATGCGTACTAGAGGTTTTACTTTTGAAAAAGAACAACCATATTCGCCCGCATAAAATCGCCAATACTAGAACAAATTCCTTAAATATCGAGTCAGCTTGACCTAGAAAGGGGTAATTAGGCTATTCCGACTTTGATGCACTTTCGGACTGAGCCCGCCAATCGATCTAATTTCAGCAACGTCGGATTATATTCAACGTCGTGAGTCTCAATGCGGCTCTCTCCATCATTTCAAACGAATTCTACACAGCGCCACAAGAAACTTCCGTCCGGCTAGGAAGGTAACGAAAAGAGGGGTCTGACTCCTGATAGCAAGATGAATGACCTATTTCGAAAACGATGTCTTATCTCCGAACCAGCTATCAAGCATCATATTTACGAAGCTTCGTTGACTTTCAAAGTGGCGGCATTTTTTTTTTTTTTTTGCATCACTCATGAGACATATGCAGCGAAGCTTTCGGGCTTCGCCGTGTCATGAGCGCCAGGTTTCATGTTGAAATTCCACCGCAACATTCCTGGAGTCGTAGAGCCTTGTAGAGTGCCTTTTCAAAGCTGACTGCGCCTCAAATTCCATGATTTTAAGCATAGTGCTCCTCAATTCCTTTTCTCTTGGCTCACTGTTATTGGCTTCTTGGCACTTCCGTGGGAGCTTGCGTCCAACATTGAAGACACGATGCATCGTGCAGCAAACCAGGCCTAATCCATCGCGACATTTTAACCGCTTATAGCATATGTCTAGCTCCAACTCAAGTCTAAGCCTCCGTCTTATGATTTCATTATCTAAGTATACATCGCACTCGGCTGGAAGAATTCCTCGAACGGGCCGTTGAATACGCCTAGCGAGCCAAAGCCCCTCCGCTGGGAAACGGGATTCGGGAGCTCCACCCGGCGGAAGACCCACACGGCGCTAGCGTCGCGACAATATTTCCATTTCGGGAATGATCATCCAAGACCTTAAACGTCAGCTTGGGTGCCACCCCCAGTCGCTAAGCCAGGGCAGCCACGAGGTCGCGTCAACCGTCATTGGCATTCGTTGTCCTGGAAAGTTGTTCCGCTTATCCTGCAAACAGAGCCAATGGCCAGGATCACGAGCAAATTTTCAGGGCGGGCGTTGGGGTTACCGACTTGCGCGTCGGAAGGCCCGTCCGTTCGTGAACCGGGCGGTGCGAACATTGTTGCACTTTTGACAGGCGTGGCAGCGGTTCTTTTGTGATCTTATCTAAACGTCATTTAGGCACCGAGCCTTCCGCATGGCGGCTCCAGGTTGAGAAAACATGCCACGCTTAGCGTCCTGGAAGCTTCGTCTGACCCAATGAAGGGAGCGTATTATTCGGCTAGATTAGATCTCTCGTGCGTCTGGTGGGAAGCGGCTAGATAGTGGGCCACGTCGGAGGATGTCTAAGCCACCTTGTGCTAATACGTGCAGACGGAACCCCATTCTGGCCGATTCCTGCGGACGACCGGGCACTCGACTCCTGTGGTCTACTTTTTTCCGCACAGAATATCCCTTGGCTAGCCTGACATTTTATAAGAAGGCCTCGCAGCCCTTCCCCGTAGTTTTATGATGATGCCGTCACTACTACACGTTCAGACACTTCGAGAGAAACCGGTCGTAAAAAAATGTCAAGGTTACCAGACGGCTTGATCGCCTTTGGGCCGAATGCCAACTGCACACTCGAGCTTTGCCCAATCGAATGGAGCATCCTACAATATCGACCATCGGTGCCCGCCAGCGCCGTTTTCATCTCGCTATTTGCCATTGCCTTGGTAGGCCACGCCATTCAGGGAATTAGGTCGAGGACATGGGGCTTCATGGGAAGCATGATAAGTGGCTGCATTTTGGAAATAGTCGGCTACATCGGACGACTTCTGATCTACGACAATCCATTCAACTTTGAAGGATTTCTCATGCAAATCGGTCAGTGTTCACGCACATCAGTCTCCATGAGGATGCCATGCTGACGCCACGTCACTACAGTCTGCATCACGGTCGCGCCCGTCTTCTTCTCCGCCGCGATCTATGTTCTGCTCTCCCAAACGTAAATGTTCCTAGCCGCATGAGTGAGACAGGCCCCCCGGCTAACCAGTTGTATTGATTAGCATCAACCACCTCGATCCCTCGCTATCCCGGGTCAAGCCAAAGCTATTCTACTGGATCTTCATCCCCGCCGATGTCGTCTCGCTGATCCTTCAGGCTGTTGGCGGTGGGTCATCCTCCGTCAGCACCACCAAGGAAGCTGTCGACCGAGGTGTGAACATCTCGTTGGCCGGCTTGGTCTTCCAGGTCTTCTCGCTTGTGGTCTTTTCCATCCTTTTCATGGACTACATGGTCAGATACAACCGCTCGATCGGCCAGTCCAAGATGAACGGAAAGCTCAAGTTCTTCCTGCTTTTCTTGGGTCTCAGCACATTCTTCATTCTGCTTCGATGCGTCTACCGTATTGTGGAGCTCCATGAGGGTTACTTCAGTCACTGGTTCCGGGATGAAACCCTGTTCATCGCTTTGGAGTCAGCGTAAGCGTATTCCCTTTCCCTTGACTGCGCGACTGCTAATATTATTCAGGGTCATGGTTATTGCCGCATTCTGCTTGAACATCGGACATCCCGGCCTGGTGTTCGGCAAAGGAAAGTCGGGTTCAAATGTTTCTCGTTACGAAGGCGTTGCCATGGAAGAGGCACGTAAAGGAGAGACTGACAGGAGCCAAAACGCATCATTCAGTCAGCCTTCGGAGCCACCTCATCATTGATATGAGTTTTTCAACCAATGACATAGACACAATGCGTGTGGAAACTGTTGCAGATACAAAGTTCCCATTTAGGCATTTAATAGAAGGATTGATACCAAGATGTTTTCGCACATGTAATATCAGCGTAATTGGCTTTATCAAGATTCTTAAATAACTCGGAATTTGAGAGATTCCAGTGCACGTTGTCGAAAATTGACTTTTGAAATATGGCGGCCTACAAGAAGACACTGTTGTAGTTGAGTCCATCAAGGTATACTTACCATCGCAAACTAAGCCATCTCATCGTAGCATTAAGATTTTAGACTTTTAGATCCTCTTTCTTTTCTTCACGCTCATCTCGTTTTCCTTGTTTTCCTTCCCCTCGGATATGCCTCCCACCATCCACATTTCCTACCACTAGGTAGTCAGCCAAACACAACCCGACATCACCACGATATATCACAGTTCAACTATTTCAACAAAATGAAAGAAGCATCAAAATTCTTTATGAGTTCTTATTGGGATCTTGTAACCAGGCCAAGCGTGGCTTGGGTAGGCAAAAGAGAGCAAAATGCCCTCCGAAGTCCCATCTATCGCATCCCTAGGGAGCTGTTGTTAGAGATGATGGATTGGCTAGATCCTGAAGACGTTTATATCCTGCGACAAGTATGCGTCCTGTTTCATGGGACTTTCTCTCATGGTAGCTTCTCCGACCTCCACGACTCGAAATCAGCACAACAGCCCCGATCGATCTCACTACTGCGACGATGGATATCGTCCATATCAGGACAGTCGCCCGTCCCCGCCCCAACGTCCTACAATCCATTGTTGGCGTTTAAGCGTGAAAGCATCGGAGACACGGGACAGTTGCAAGTCAGGAGGCTCCTCAAGAAAGACTTGCTTTGCAGTGGATGCCGTTCAAAATGGCCAGCGAACTGCGAGTTCATAGATCTCAAAGAGAGGTATGACAACCAGCCAACGATCCACTGTAGCGCTTGCAAATACACGCATGCCGCGTATTCATTTCCGACCAAACAAGATCCCACAAGCCCACATCGGTGTATCGCTTGGGAAGGCAAAGTGAAGACATGTCCTCACCAAAGTCTGGCTTGGTCTACTGTTATCTACTGGTTGAAAACGCCAAGAAGACGAGACAGAGAGACTGTCGTATTAGACTGCACCAGTTGTATAGCGACGTTTCGAGGAATAGGCGAACCTCCAGTCATACGGCATACGTCAAATTCTATGAATAACTTCTTGACCTTGACGTGGAAAATTCAAGTTTGCGACTTCAAAAGAGGGCAATTCGTAACCAAAGATGCACTACGACAGGCTTTGCGACAACTGGACCAAGCACATCTGGATTTGACGTGTGGACACATGTCTTTCGAGGACATGATGGAGGCCCTCAGTGTTGATCGGTGTGTCTGTTTCCGAGAGGATAACAGTGACGGCCGGTGCTATAAGCACATTCTCATCGATGACCCGCGGGACTGTTGCGCGTGCTCCATGAAATTTACCCCACGTAAAATGGGAAGATTTGTGGGAGCAATCAGGGGTGGAAATCCGCCAGGATTTCACGGAATCAGATGCAAACAGTGTTTGGCACACTATGAATGGACGACTGAAGGTCGCAGGATCTACATTCGAGCACAAACATTTCTTGCCGACGACTGGGGACGGCTTTTGGGCGAGGAACCGTCCTATCCACGCCTACCTTCTGACGCTTGGGAGTGGGCGCAATATCTGGACCAGACTTCGTGGCAGAGAGACGAGAGCCAGAAGCATTTAACGTGGTGTGCAGAAAAGAAATGCCCCGTCAACAAACGCTTATTGTGGCTATGACAGCTGATCCCAGCATAACTTTGGGACATTACTACTGGCAAACTGGTTTCATGGAGGGATAGTTTCATAGAACTTCACAGAAAGTATTCTATTTGAACTTGACGACATTTTTTGGAGCCGCCATAGAAAATTTTACAGATGCCAATGCTTTCCTGTGTGATCGTCGTAAATGACTATGATTTTCAAGACGTTGTGAATATGGCTAGCTGAGGGCGCCACCTGTATGAAGAACCGCGTTGCTTGTGTGAATAGCACCATCTCCATCTCCTACGATCATTGCACGTGTCATGAAAGTATGATGACAGCAGGCGGCCCATGCTTCAAGCGTTTCCGGTAAAGAGCCGGTCGTGCTCAGAAGACAACACTGAACATCCCACGTCGGGCCTACGGTCACGGACGGGGCATCGGAGTTCTGATGTGGGGCCGAGTAAACAGGCTTAGTCATCCTCCGAAATCGTCGGCCATCCGCAAAGGAAGCTCGTCACCCAAGCCCGAAGCTCCAAGCACCACCTCCACATGCTGGCATTCGCGGCCCCATGTCCTCTCATGTCAAACTCTCACGCCTACGCCCACGGGCACTGCACTCAAGAGGCATTGGGCAGATAGCCCACCTCCAAAGGCGATCGCAGCATGATTTCAACCACTTCGTGCGAACGGGTACGGGAGACCGATCACCCTCCACATGCGCGGGGCACGGCTAATAGACCACAGAGTCCATAGAGGCGGCATCAATTGCGCCTCCAACCGCCAGCTCGACGAAGAGCTTCAAGCTCGCTGTGAAGGACAACATCGCTACACACGACCTGCCGACGACATGCTCCTCAACCATCCTCTCCTCCCACAAGAGTCCGTACGAGGCCACTATTGTGCGCCAGCTTCGCGAACGAGGCGCACAAGTAGTTGGAAAGACGAATATGGATGAGTTCGGGATGGGATCGCACTCTCTCAACTCGATACATGGGCCGGTGCTCAACCCGCTGTCTTCGACGCCCACCTCGGCTGGCGGAAGCTCTGGAGGAAGCGCGGTTGCGGTTCAGACGGGCGATGCGGACGTGGCTTTGGGCACGGATACGGGTGGCTCGATTCGCCTCCCTGCGGCATACTGTGGGGTGGTGGGATACAAACCGTCATACGGCATGCTTTCGCGATGGGGTGTGGTGCCATACGCGAACTCGCTGGATACCGTCGGGCTCCTTGCGCGGGAAGTGGGCATCATTGAGGACATCACGTTCAGCACTGGCCTAGATGCCGAGCATGATGCCCAAGATCCCACGTCCATCTCCCAGAGCTTCCGAAAGCGCCAACAAGAACAGAAGACGGACCGCCGTTCACGCCTGAGAATCGGCATTCCTTCCGAGTACAACATCAAAGAACTCGACCCCCAAATTCGAGTAGCTTGGACAAATGCGGCAAACCTCCTTCAAAAGTCTGGCGTTGACATCGTCCCTGTCTCCTTGCCGTCGACGAAGCACGCCCTCTCAGCGTACTACGTTATTGCCCCTGCAGAAGCGTCGTCCAACCTCGCCAAGTACGACGGCGTCCGCTACGGTACCCGCGGCGACGAGAGTGATGGCGCTGGCGAGGTCCTCTACTCCAAGACTCGTGGCCTCGGCTTTGGCGACGAGGTCAAGCGGCGAATTCTCCTGGGTGCCTACAGCTTGAGCTCCGAGGCCATGGACAATTACTTCATTCAGGCACAGCGCGTCAGGAAGCTTGTCCAGAGAGACTTTGACCGCGTATTCCGGCTCGAGAACCCCCTCTACGACCCGCAGCAGTTTGATCTGAGCGATATGAAAGACGAAGTTGAGCTACAGGACAAGCTTGGTCCGTCGCAGGTGGACTTCTTGCTGTGTCCCACGGCACCAACGTTTGCGCCCAGGATCGAGGAGATTAAGCAGCAGACGCCGGTGCAGGTCTACATGAATGATGTCTTCACGGTGCCTGCGAGCTTGGCTGGGTTGCCGGCTATCAGCATCCCGTCCAAGATCGAATCACCAGATGCGAATGCGGATGATAGCCGCAAGGTGGCTGGTCTGCAGCTGATCGGCCAGTACTGGGACGACAAACGTCTCCTTGGCGTGGCCAAGAACCTTCTACGTCAGCTTTCTGCTTGAGCATAGGTTTGAACAGTAGGTGCAGCAATTTTGCTGCGGAAGAGATCGGCTGTGTTTGTAAAATAGAAGAAAATATACCCACGACATCACGATTGTAATGTGCCGGCATTCTTGTATTTGAAGCTTCTGGTGGCTCCATTCGCTGGAGACATCGGGTATCATTTCGTAGCCTTTTCCGCCTAAGGAGACCGGTCTCTGCTTCTTGACCGTGATCTCCTTTCCACGTCCATCGGCTCACCGCTGCCTCTCCTGTCTTCAACCACCTCTCCCTCAGAGTCATCAGCGCCGTTCTCCCTTGGACTGCCTTCGCTTGCCTCGCGTCTCTCCTCTTCCTCTGCCTCCTCCAACAGCTCATCGATATCACCAAGAGGACTGATCCTCTCCTCTAGCTCTCCCAAGTCCACCAAGTCGACCCTCTTTGGCAGTTCCCTGAAACTCGTCGCGCAAACTCTCGTCTTAGTCAACAAATCATCCACAAACTCGTCCATGTACGTCAAGCTCGTCCCCGCGCGTCCCTTCCTCCTCAGTTTCCGCCGATCTTCCAGAAACGGCTCCAGCAGCAGGTACACGTCCTTCGCCTTCCTCGTCATCCGGATGTAGAACACGGCCAGGGCGCGCAGGTACTTGAACTTCTCGCCGCCAAAGCCCAAGTACGTCTCGAGGATCTCGTCCGACGGCGCGAGCTGCAGCAGCTTGAACGCCAGACACAGGAACGGCGTGGGCTTCTGGGTCACGCCGTAGGTGCCGCCGATGAATGTGACGTGCTCGACGACGCGGTCGACGATGTCGGCCTCGTTGACGGCGAAGCACTGCTCTTTGTAGAAGTAGGCGTCGACGATGCGCTCGCGGACGGCCTTTTCCATGATCGTCGCCGGGTTCTCGCCATTGGGGGCTAGGGAGGCGGAGGAGCCGCGCTCATCGAGGAAGCGCCGCTCGTCGGCGTAGATGGTGTCGGGTTTGCTCATCTTTGCGGCGATCGGGAGGGTGGAAGGGCAGGTCGATACAGCAGAGTAGGTCGCTGGGAAGGTCCAATGGTTGACCCAATTGGAAGGCGCGTCGTTCAAAGCGCGATAGCTACTGTGCTCGAAGTATCTGCAAGCCAGGCTTTCTAAAGTCTTTGCGCGTCGCTGGTCTCGTGGAGCAGATCACGCTCGGTCGATACTGGTGGGGTGGATTCGATGCGACGCAGAAGCTAGCTCGATAGGCGTGACATCCGCCGTAAGAAAAAAAGTTGACACTGACGTTGGCGGTAGCGCTGGCAGCCAATGACACCCATTGGCAGCTGGTCTATCGATAGTTGCCCCGCGAACCAAGTAAACAGCCCACTTCCAAGTTCACACTCCTCCGCCACGTCACATCTGGCGGCGACTGCAGCTGAAGGATCAAGGGGATGCAAATGGCGTCTCTGTCTGCCGTTTGAAACGCATGCAGAACATCTTCACATACTCTGTCCATCTATACAAGTTTATCGAAATTTTTGTCACCAAGAAGAAAGATCGAGAAAAAGCACGGCAATCATGGTGCTCCTCTCATCGTCACAAGTCTCCTTTCTCCTCTCCACCGCCATCGGTAACACCCGCCCCGTTCCCGCATTCCAGTCCCGTCCACAAGTAGGAGCAAACGGCTAACCTCTCAACGCGTCACGCGTATGCGCCCTGCCGCATATGCAAACGCATTCTCTTCCCAACAGTCCTCTCTTGTGGTGCTGCTCTGTTTCTCAGCGGCTATGTGATCCAGCAACGCACGCTTAACCAGCTGCGGGAAGCCATCAAGCCCGACTATGACCCGCGACCGTCGCCCAAGACCTCGTACACCGTGCCCGAGCACCTCAAAAACACACCTGGCAACGCCCTGTACGGAGGCGGAAAGCAGGACCAGATCATCATCGAGGTGAACCCCTCGGTACCCGAGCAGCAGCAGCAGCAACGCCCGAAGAAGCTCGCCGGACAGAACCAGCAGGGCTGGACGTCGGACCTGTGGAAGAAGATGGTTTCCTCGTCTGAGAAGGAGGAGCCGGGTGTGAGCAAGGAAGACCTGGAGAAGATGGACGAGCGGGAAAGGAACATCAAGGGGTGGAAGGTCAAGGACCAGAAGCACCCCGACCCCGACGCCGCCAGCGAGAAGCCCATCAGCCGAGCGGAGAGGAGGAGGCTGATCAAGGAGGAGATCAAGCGCTTGTCGCAGGGCGAGGAGCCGGTCTACTACCAGCGACGGCTGTGGTGAACATTTTTCGCGATGGATCAAGGTTTCACTCAGTATATACGGGTCTACGGCGTTATCTGATTTCTGGGCGGTGGTAATGAAGGAATGTTTACGATATCATTAGGATCTGCAGCATGTACACACCATGTAGATAGGACGGGACGGCCGCGGGCCGATGCAAACGAGAAAAGCTTTGTTTGTTGTGTATGACGCAGACTGGAAATATTCCACAGCTTTGTATTGATGCGTATGACCCGAGTGGGGGTAACGATACTCTCGTCGATAAAAGAGGCCATGCTATCGATGATGTGTGCTGCCCTTTCCCCACGACAGCAAAAATAAAGCCGGAATCATGCATTTCGTCAGCGCGGTGAATTCGTAATGATGCGTCTCCCCCATGGTAAGCCCTAAAACGCCGTGTCCATGCCCCAGGAAGATAACACGATGAAACTAAAAGTAAAGTCATTGTTCATAAACGCCATGCCGGTGGTGCCGTCTAAGCATGCCTAGTGGCGGCATCCTGGAAAGCTTCCCGCTGCATCCTCTCGAGCTCCTCGAGGGAAAGCTGGCTGTTGGCGAACTTGTTTGCCTTCTTCTCGCGTCCCTGCAGAACATGTGTCAGCCCCAACTGGTGTCACGGGTCAGAGGGGGAGGGGGCAGGCTAGCCTGGGACGTACCTTTTGGACTTCTTTGTGCTCCGCCGCCGCCTCGAGTACGGCGGGGACGTAGTCCGCGAAGCCCAGCTGCTCGAGGGCCTTGGTGATGTGGTCGCAGGCGATGGTCTTCTTGGCCTCCTTTTCGGAGATTTCGTTGGCCTCGGATGAGATGAGGGTGATGAACTCGACGCAGCACTCGATGAGCAGGTCGCGCGCTTCCTTTGAGAAGGCGATGCCTGCGGACGGCGGGAGGATCTCTGTTACGATCTTTTGAACGGTTGCTACAGGTCGTTAGTGTTGACCAGAGACAAGATGGGATGAGAGGCTTACCCTTTGGCAGAGACAAGTCATCGTTGCCTGTGGTGGTGTGTCAGCAATGTCTTTCAGAGATCAGGCTGTGTGTGGGCGAGACAGAGAAAGGGCATTCATGAGGCCATCCTGGTCCTTCCTGAAATTTTCCTGGTGCATCTGAATCGTATGAAGAAATCATTTCTGCTGCTCTCAGGCAGCATGATGCATTTGCAAGATAAGCGTCTTATACGTGACAGGTCTGATGAGGGAAGACAGAACGGAAGCCTAGTCGCGATGATGCAGCCGGGGAAGGGAGGAGCGGCAGCAGTGAATGGCTGATAAGGACACTCGTCGGGGGTGAAAGGGAGGCGAACGAAAGATGTAGCATGTGAATAAATCTGAGAGTAACTTGCCGGCGATATCGTGGTCGGACATGGCGCAGGATGAACTGAGAGGAAATGCGATATGGGGTGAGATGTTGCGGTGACGTATTCGAAAGAAGAGAAGGTGAGGAATCGCCCAGATCCCAGCCGGATGGTTTCAACGTAGGCCGCCGTGGAGGTCCTGGCTATGCAGTTCGTGCCCGAGAGGTAAGACCGGTCTATAGACTTATATCGGAGATGGTTGGCGGTGAAAAACACGGAAGCGGAGCGGACATGTGAAGCAGACGCGGGACAGTGTGGCTCGCTCCTCGCCGGCTGCTAGTGGTGGGGTCTTTTATGCTATTTGGATGCGGGACACCAACTGCATTTGAACCCTCCCCGCGCCCGCGCAGGCCTCAGCTGTTGCCTCTTTTTTTGGGCTGTCCACTCAATGCGCGCGAGCCACAGGCAGGGGCGCACGACTTTTTTTGTGTCCATCCATGGATCCACCTGCTGCCCCCTCCGCTGGGCCCAGCCAGTCAGGCGCGGCGCTCGGTGAAAGGAGCTTCCGACGTACCGCCATGCACGGGCCACCTTCTCCAATCACTCCAAATTTTTTCTTCCCTTAAAAGTCAGATTTTTGACGGCAGCTTCAGCTTTCCTTCCTCTTGCATCCCCAAACTGCAGAGACAACAAATCACCATGCGCTCAATTGCTCGAGCTGCTGGCGTCTCTGCGCCTCGTCCGGACTGACTCTGGTAGGTTTACCATTTCCTCACTCTTCCCGCTTCCCCCCCATCGACCTGATGATCTCTGTTGTCGCCCCAAACTTACGAGGAATAACTCCCCTCACACAGTGGTGAATGACCGTCCTGCCAAACGGACTTCTCTGACTTGTCACCTTGAGCCTTCTTGCTTCTTGTTGCCCACGTTTTTGGCGCGGCCCCAAGCTAATCGAAATCTCTTCAGACAGAAAATGTAAGCTGGCCCGCCTACGTTCTTGCCGCGACTCCCTGTTTTGCGCCGCTTCGCGCCTGCGATGATGTCCAAAATAAAGTACTATCAAATACCGACCTTCCAAGACGGAGAAACGATAACCCCTGAGCACCTGTTTTACAACGCACTTTTGTTCGACGGCTAGCATGCGTGGACTCGATGCTGACGTGGACGTGGTTGCAGGGCGCGCTGGCAGTGATGTGTGAATTGTGTTTTGCTCACGATCACCACCTACAGCTCTCTCGTTCAAGGTAGGCGCAAACTTTTTCTTTCTACTTCTGCTTCGCACTGAGCGAACTTGCCGATGATGATGAAACATATTCCATGCTAATCCTGAATAAACAATGTGGAATCAAATATGAGCTTTTCATCTTTCGACTGAGGCATCATCTATTCAATGTTTTCTATTCTGCTCTCACTGGCTCAAGCAGCTGGCTAACATTGGACTTTTTAGTGAACATTTCCATCTACTCTTGGTACGCCGAAAGCTCTGCAGCTTGCCACCTACCACGGGGTTAGCTTCTGTCAATGTTGATGGAACTGGGCGCGACCTACTTGAAGTACTTGCCGGACAGGGCGTGCTCGGGCTTGACCACGAACCGCGCCATTACGTTGCCGGGCTGCTCGGGCTTGAAGAGCTCGCCCTTGTCAAAGGCTGAGACGAAGGATGTGTGGTCCTTCTCGGCCATGTGGTCCTTGCCGGTGTCACGGATGACCTTTTGCATGGCGGTGTCGACGCGGCCGGGGCTCATGGCGATGCTCGTGATTTCGGGCTCCTCAACGGCCAAGTGGGCTGAGAGGTGATTCATCGCGGCCTTGGAGGTGCCGTAGGCGCCCCAGGCAGTGTACGCGCCGGTTGCCGCTCCTGAGGAAACCCAAAGGACGCAGCCCTTGGACTTGCGCAGCTCAGGCAGAGCGGCTTGTACCTTTTCGAGTAGTTAGATAGTAATGAACCTATGAACAAAACCTTTTGCCTCACCAATGCCAGTCCACTGAAGACGTTGATGTCGTATGCGCGCTTCCATTCTTCAACATTGAAGTTTTCCAGACGGGAGACGGGTTCCAACACGCCATGGTTGATCACAATGCCGTCGATTTTGCCAAAAGCCTTGACAGCTACCTCAGCGATCTTGGGGATGGTCTGCAGGTGTCAGCCTTCTCTACCAACGCCACGCAATCGCGAAGTGAGGCCCTCACCTTGAGATCACCCAAGTCGCCCGCAACATACTCGACCTGTCCAGGATGCGCGGACTTGAGAGCTTCCAACTGGTCCTCGGACCTCGCCGCCAACACAACCTTGTGCGAGTCCTTCAACAGGTACTGGGCGATAGCCAGGCCGATGCCGCGGCTGGCGCCGGTGACGATGATCACTTTAGAAGCCATTGTAACGCGTTGTGCTGATCTGTGGCAAGACAGGTTTGTTTCTCAAACACCAAAAAGCAGCGCAACCGCGGGAAAAGAGTCTGCACCTCTGGACGGAGCTGCAGGCTTGCGCCATCCGAAGTCAATGGGTCGCTGTGTGTGGTGGAGCGGGGGCCAGCTGCCGCAGAAGTCCTTATCTTATCAGGATGGCGGGGTCCCAGCTCGGTGCTGTCTGGGAAGCTCCCCCGAGCTGTTGGACGATAACGTCATTGTTCACGATGTCACTCCTGAATGTGATATGTTTTCACAATGAGTTCAACAGTTATTCTGGGGTCGGGCATCATCGGCCTGTCGATAGCTCATTACCTTGCTGACCACCAGCCTGGATCGACTGTCCATCTTGTTGAACCATCACCGGAGCTGTTTGCTTCTGCTTCTGGGTATGCCGGGGGCTTCCTTGCGCGGGACTGGTTCTCTGCCAAGTCTGCATCACTTGGAGCTCTGAGTTTCGATGAGCACAAAAGACTCGCGGAGGAAAATAATGGCAGGGAGAAATGGGGTTGGTCAACGAGTACGACATACAGCCATGCAGCTGCGCCCATTAAGAAGAGTAAGAATGGCGAGGAATGGTTGAGTGAAGGGGGCAGCCGAGCCGAACTCGTCGAAGCTGTTGAGGCACCCAGTGACGGCCCTCCGTGGCTACGCCGTGCCGCCGGCGACGATGTCCACGTCATTGGGGATTCGGAAACGACCGGCCAAGTGTGCGTATTCATCCACGGCATCACTTGCACATGAAATCTCACACGATAGCAGGGAACCCCTCCGCCTCTGCAACTTCCTCCTCGACGCCTGCAAGTCGGAGGGCGTCCACCTCCACCACCCGGCCACAGCTCTCTCCATCAACACCGACCTCCGCGGCGAGCTCTCGACAGTCTGCATCGGTGACACAACCTCCTCCACAGAGACCGACGTCCCCTGCACACGCCTCGTGATCGCTGCAGGCGCCTGGTCTCCCCGTGTCTTCTCCCAGCTCTTCCCCGGCGCGTCCATCGAGCTGCCCATCTCCAGTCTGGCAGGCCACTCCCTCGTCATCAAACCTCCAGGCGACGACACAACGCAAGCAGGGTGTCACGCCATCTTCAGCACCGATGGCGCCGGCTTCTCGCCAGAGCTCTTCTCTCGAGTCGGTGGACACATTTACATCGCTGGCGTCAACGCGCCAGAGCTCCCTCTTCCAGATTTGCCAGGCCAAACACCAATCTCGCCAGCCGCGATAGACCAGCTTAAACAAACGGCGGAACGCATCATCCACGTACCACAAGGTGATCTCGAAGTCGTCAGAAAGGGCCTCTGCTTCCGCCCCGTGACGGCCTCCGGAGAACCCATTCTGGCCCGCATCCCAGACTCCCGTCTCGGAGACGGGATATCAACCCGCCCCGGCGCCGATGGCGGTGTCTTCCTGGCGGCCGGCCACGGGCCTTGGGGCATCAGCCTCAGCCTCGGAACGGGGAAAGTGATGGCGGAGATGATGCAAGGACGGAAGCTGAGCGCCGATATCTCGCGGCTCGGACTTACATGAACCCCACGCGCAATGTACATTCACCCCGTCCCGAGCAACCCGTATCATCCACAAATCCGTACCGAAAGATCATGCCATGATCGTGATGATGCTGTGTCAAAGCAAACAATAGCGCCTGAACCCCCCTCTCCGTGATTCGCCTCCATGACTTCAACGGTCCCAAGCCAATGGGCATGCCGACATCACGATCAGCGTCAACCCCACACATATCGCGCCGCCACACCGCACGATCCAGCTGGTGATGGGTTCATGCGCGTGGCGCAACTTGGCAGGTTGCGCTTACCGTAGTACGCTTATTAGTGCCATTGTCGAAAGGGATGGTGTGCAGCAATCGCAGCTGGACGAACCACTCCCCGCTCCGAACGACCTCCGCGTCTCCAACGTCCGAAACGCCTGGCGCGGCTGCGACGGCCTCTGGGCGGGCAGCTCCATCACGATCCATTGAGTTCGTCTTGTGTCGAGACGTCTTCCCTGCCATGGTGTCCGTACCAGAGTCTTCCATAACCGGACGCTGTGCCCAGGATCCGCTCGCTTCTCGTAAGAATCTTTTCGTCAACTTTACCCAGAAATAGCCGTCCGTGCTAAGAAGCAACGGAGCAGTTTGCCCTGTTATCCACATGAACTAGACCGGGGGTGGATCATGGGATACGAATCCAGGTGTAATATGTAGCGCTTAACAAGAAAATAACTTCAAGCAAGCGGAAAAAGAGGGAACCCGAAAAAGGTCTGCACGTATCGGCACCCTTTTCGCGGCATTGTACGGATTGGGAATCTGCGTAAAGATAGCGCGAGCGTGAATGTAGCTTAATTACTGGGGATGTTCAGGGAACATTCGGACATTGCGCGCTGGGCGGACGTGCCGCATCCCGATCACAACTCCGCGTAGCCGGGAAAAAAGTCTTTTTGCACATCTCCACGGAGCATCTCTACCGAAGACGGCCGTCGGACGAAATGTTTCTTCTTCCTGTTCCTGCTGTCCCTGTTCTCTATTTCCGTATCTCCGTTCTTTCCCTCGTTGTGGCTGCGTCTGTCTCCCCGTCCCCTTGCCTGTCTTCAACCACCACAAGTCTCCATCCCGGTCAACTATCGTCAGGGATCTTAATGGCTAAGGATTTAAAGAAAAAACGAAGAACAGGCAGAGCTGAAGGACGGGAAGATGCCTGGCGAGTGAAACCGATAGTCTGGCTCAGATAATGATGTCCCCAATTCGGGCCCCCTGTCTGGGCAACGCAGCCTCATCCTTCGGTCGGCAGGGCGAAGAGAGCTCCCAGGCAGCTCAATCCAAACCCCTGGACGCAAATTGGAGAAGATGGTTTTTGCTTCTTTCTGCATCGCAACGACGACATCTCAATTTGCCACACGTCAAGCAGCCCGGACGAGGCTACGCTTCGCCGCATTGTCTGACAACAACTCAGCCTCACCCGAACTGTCTCATCCCCCTTTTCTGTTTGTTTCTCCTATTCTACCGCATAACTCGAGAGTTTTATATGCCAGATGCATTGAGGCTCTCATCACCAATGACGATGACACTTCATATTCCATGCCTGTAAAACCCGGCAAATGTCTGCCGCGAACCTCAACCTCCCCTCCCCATCGATGACGAAGCACAGACCCGTTCATGAAGCTGTCACGACTCATGACACCGTCTTTTTGATAGCTGCCGTCGTCCCGTCTTGCATCGTGGGCCGTGGTTTGATGGGGCGGGTGCTCCATGTTTCTCTGACAAGCTGGAACGAGATGAAGTCATCTTCATCAAAAGTTTTAGGACAAAAAAAAAGGCCCAGCCTGAAAAAAATCTCAAACCAACGATTCCAAGGCCTTGGAACTGTCGATCAACCGCCTCAGCACCCACCGGAACCACCTATTGTCATCACCGCCAATTAACGAAACCCCATTGCCGTTGACTCAGGCACCCGGCCAATCTCTGCCCACGCTCTCCACGGGAAGCGTAGATCGCGCTTGTGTGTGTGAATTGATGTGCCTGGCGGAGAGAGGCCGGCCTCTAGAGGTACAGAGAAAAAAAGACATCTGCAGATCCAGGAACGCCTCAAACGACCGTGCCCCGTCGATTGTCGGCGTCCTTCACGATCTCGATATGCCATCTTCCCCTCCCCACCCGTCCAAGGCCACCGCCGTAAGCGCAAACGGTCGCCGGTGATCTATCCGGACCCTGACCCGATGGGCAGACGCCAGACTTGTGGCTTTCCTTCGGCGCTGTCTGTCAAAGGTGCAGGCTGCAGGAACCGCAAGCCTCTCTCTCCCACCCACCGAACACCGAACCCACCCATCTCCCGAAAAGAGTGCAACTATTGAACGCAAGTGCCATGTCTCAAGTGATGAGCATCAGCAACAGCAACACCCATGCTTGACAGCTTTGACAATCCCATGTGCTTGGGAAAGAAAGGCCATCGCCAGGGGCGGCCATCTCGTAAGCTAGCTAATCACCGCACTCGTAGGGCTCTGGCTAAGCCCATCGTGATGAGCAATCACATTCGTTCCCATGATCAGTAGCAAATAACAGTAGGGAGCTTTGACCTTGCTCAATCTCTCTGTCTGCCTGGAGCCCTTGTCCCGCTGAACTCTGTTCACGAGCTCTGCTATTCGAATGCCGGGACGTGCTCTGTAGTGTAGGTGATCCCCTCGCTAGTCCGTCAGGTACGGCCTTACGACACATTCGCACACCAAGCGAACCATGAACGACTCCGCCACACGACGACGACGAGTACGCGGACGCGGACAATAGGGAAACAATTGATTCCTCTAGCCATGGGTACTGAAAGTTACAAGGTCACCCCGAAAGCTGAGACGTTTCCGAGGACATCCGCAGCGTCGTATCCGCAACATGCCATGTGCCCATTCCACAAGGTGACAATTCAACACATCCACGTGGGAGCAAACTTACACGGGTACACACAGCTGTGGCGGCGCAAAACTTTAGTGACTCTGTATCCGTACCTGAGATCCCGTACCTAGTAAGGTAGCTTCGGTCTCCGCCTGCGAACCAACCCACCAACATTGGACGAACAAAACTGCGAAGCTACCGATGCTAAGGTACCCGTCCACGGCCGGCGCGGACGCGAACAGCTGAAAAATCGTAATCCGCAGGCCCGGCAGCGTTGGCGGGATCCAGAATGAGACCACCACCCTCCATCCCAACGAACCCTCGTAGCCCAATGGGGAGGCGTAATCGCTTGGCGGCCTCAAATCCGAGCGGGCTTGGCGGGCAGCAACACTGCTTTGTCTGTAAGCTGCTGACCGCCGACCCTCATCACGAAATTTTTGCGCCGATGGAGTTTTCTGTCCTTTCTCGCCCGTCGGGCTATTTCCGTTGCGAATGGGCTCCGGTGCGGATGCGGGGAGCGGAACCTGTGATCGACCCAACCAACCAACTGCATGCAGGCAGACCACCACACCGAACCAGCACGACCAGAGAAAGACCCCATCACCACCACCACCACCAAGATTCGGTCCTTCTTGGCGGGTTGCCGGCGTCCGCTGGGCGGGGGCAGGCCACTGTGAAGAAGTGAAGAAAGATGTTCTCCGTGCTTTGAGCGTATTCAGTGGGGTTTCTGTCCTCGCTCTCGCCGTCGGTGAGAGTGTGTAAGCCTCAATGTTTGGGCACATCGCCGGAGATTGTGATTGTTCATCCCTTCCGCCCTAATATTGTGTATCTTTTTCTGCCGAGAGCCACCTTCGGATCCGGGCTTTTGGACATGGGATGGGGAGTTTTTCAGCTTGCCTGCCTGCCTATTCCCAGCAGACGGGTCACGCGCACTAGACAGCTGCAAGCGACGGTGCCTTGGGCTAAGCTGCAAGCGGTCAGCACCCTCTTCGGGCCCCTGGCGAAATTGAAGAACGAGTGCTGCAGCTTTTTGGGGCGCGCGAAGTTAGGTTAGGTGCCTTGCATGCGGCTAACGAGAGCGGAGCGGTGGGGGAAGCAAGGGCAGCCGCGAAGCTCGTGGTCATGGGACTGATTCAAAGATTGATTTGATGGATTTCCCGCTGCGGTTGTCGCGACTGATGGGATGAATTAGAGATGCCCGACGGGACAGGGGCTGGCTATGTTTCCTGTTCCTGGTTCTGGTTCCTGACTAAGTTTTTACCTGGCAGCGTTGCTTCTCCGCCGAAAAGCCCACTCGTCTTTTTTTCGGTGGGCAAAGGTTCGTCGTTCTTCTGACGTTCATTATCATCCTTGTCTCGGTGTGCATGTGCTTGGCGGAGAGCTCGGGATGAGACGAGAGACGAGGAGGAGATCGTCACGTTGCAATGTGACATGAGATGTGAAGTCAGACGAATCCATTTTTTTCTTGTTGGAGCAGCAGCAGCACACACACAACACTCACACACCGGTTTCCCTGACATGACATACCTGCATACGACTGCTGATATCATTCACACGCATTTCACATAGTCTGACGACACACTTAAGAACGACGACGCAAGAGTTGGTTGGGAAGGTGGTTTGCAGCATAAAAATCCTGCCAGGTTTTTGAATAAAATTACAATATGAAGATGATGCTATATGATATGCTCTCTTTCGGTAGCGCGACCGCGCGTGGCGCATCTCCCTGCTCGTGTTCACAAATCTCCCGGTCCCCTGGTTGACAGTTGCCCGTGCACAGCAACGGACGCGATCCCCTTTTTTGTGTATGCCCAAAAAATGACGTAACGACCAGACCTTGGACCCCCAGACCGTCCGTTTTTGGTCCCTTTGGGCTCTCAGACCCCCGGTAAGAGAAAAAAAAAAACGTCTTGACGCAGTAGTAGTAGTCTTACAACAGTGAAGAACCTCCAATCTGAGTGGATGAATCTGGTAACTCCAGAAGGGGGAATAAGAAGAAAACCAATACAGAGGAAGGCTTGCTGAACAAAGAGGAGAAAAAAGATCAAAAGTCAACGCCCGCTAGTGTTGTATCGTAAAGGCGTTATAAAAAAAAAAGACAGCCGAATGAAGCAATCGCCGTTTTTTTCCCTTCCCGCTTCCGAAGTAGCAAATAGACAAATCAAAAGAAACATAGTAAAGGTCGAGTGAGTGGTGGTGGTGTTGAGAGATGATTTGAGTAAAGATGGAAAGCTTTAGAACAAGCTGGGGTCGGAATGCCGGGTGCCCTCGCCGTCGAAGACGATGCCCCGCCTCTTCCACCCGCCGCGCTTGAGAAAGTCCTCCACGCTGTCGAGGGACTTCATCTGCGGGCGCTTGGGCGGCGAGTTCCTCTTGTGGGAAAAGTTCTGCCACCGGGACTCTCGTACGGGGCGCTCCTCGTCGACGATGCTGCCGTCCCCGTCGGCGTCGACGTCGTCGTCCTCCTCGTCGGGCGAGGACATGTCGAGCGTCTGGACGGTGGACTCGGACCAGTGCGAGCGCGGCAGCTGCGGGCGCGTGGCGGCGATGTGCTGCTGCACCTTGAAGAGGAAGTAGTCGTCGCCCTCGGCGGCGTGCTCGCGGGAGCGCTGCTGGTCGATCGGGGTGCGCGGGGAGTCGACGGGCGGCTGGGGCATGCTGGGCACGGCGGCGGCGAAGGCCTGTCTGGTCTTTTGCTGGTGCTCCGCGAGGGCGGCCTCCTGGGAGGAGAAGTAGGAGTCGAGGACGGCGTCTTCGATGGCCTGGGAGTTGTGGATGAGGGGGCGCTCGAAGAGGCGGCCTGGTGGTGGTTGGAAGGTCGGGTGCAGGGAGAGGGGGTCGAAGTCGAGCACGCGGGTGTGGCGGATTGTGCTGCCTGAGGAGCGGGTTGATTGTGTCGAGGAGGAGGAGTCGCTGGAGATGGAGTTGGAGAGGGAGGGCTTGCGGGTGTGCATTGCCTCGTGGTGGCATTTGCCCTTTCTTGAGGATGATGGTGATGGTGTTGAGCCGAACATTGTGCGGGATGTGTGTAAGTGGTGATGATACCCGTAGAGGATGATGAGCCAGGTGTGGTTGGCAGTCGTGCGTGGGCGGATGTTGTTATATATATAGATGCGAGATGTAGTCGCCCTTGCTTCCTTCCCGCTGTTCCTGATCCGGATTGTCGGGATGTGATATATATCGTGAGGTGAGAGATGGAAACACCCGATAGTGGGAAGAAGAAAGGTTGAGAGTGAGGCTTATGAGTGCTGCTGCAAAGCCGTGGACGGGTGGGTGGATATGATATGTTACCACAGAGTTATACCACACAGGGCATGTAATAAGTTTAAAAGTTGTTCAAGGAGTGTGGTTTGCGTGTGAGTGTGTGACAAGGGTCGGGAGTTGGTTGAGGATGATCAGAGGGGGGGACAGACCGGGACAGGGCATGAGGTTGAGGAAACGAAAGCGGGCATTGGGTCTTATTATAAAACTCGATGATGGACGAAAGCAGGCATTCTGGGGCGGCCAGACAGCCACAACGCATCTGCCTGCCAAGCTTGGGGATGGGATGAGCAAACCGGCAGCGGAGCATCGAGCAGGAAACAGCAATGGAGAGACATGGGCAAGCAAGCTAGCACTCACACACTACACTCACTCACACGCTCACACGCACACCGCAGAAGTGGACTGGCAGCGCACGCGGGCCAAGGTCCCTGACGATCTGGGCTGAAAGAAGGATAGACGAGAACAGGCAGGGAAGCTAGTGAAGGTTGTGGTGTGCGTGTGTGTGAGCCACACTACAACGAGCGGTACGTATGGGAACCGGCGGTGGTACCTAGTCTTTTTTTTTTTTTTTCTCTTCGTCTTCGCTCTCGCCGCGTTCACGGGACGGGGTGCAGCTGAACCAGGGTGTGGGGGGTTCACGCAGCTCGGAATGGAGCTAAGGCGAAGCTTGAGGAATGAGAACGGTGCCTTGCAGCAGCGTCGTGCGTGTCGCGAGAGAAGGTTGAGGAATTCTTAGGGACCTGACGGGTGACTAGGCTTGATGGAGAGGGAGAGAAGCGGAGGGGCGGAATGACACCAGCGAAAGGATCAGGCGCATGCCGATGGGACGAGGATGAGATGAGGCCAGGCAACCTCCCCAATCGAGCAAGATGATGGCGGAGGAGGAGGAGGAGGGTGGCATGCCTATCCGCAGCAAGATGAGTCTATGCTGATGCTGTGCCCACAGGGGCGGGACGATGATGGTGTCCGTAAGGTACGGATAGAACGAGAGAGATTCGATGTCGATGCGATGCAAGATCGAGAACGGACCCGTGAATGCCGCGCCTTGGGGCCCGGCCGGCGTGGGTGTCTATTGCTCACCACCGCAGCGCGGCTTGAAATGTAAACCCCACGGCGCTGTGCAGACAGAAGAATACTTAGATTGATTGATTGATTACTCACGCAACCAATCATCCGCGGAAGCCCGACGAGCCCAAGAAACCCAACCTACTTATTCGGAGAACTGTGAGGCCGAAGAAGAAAAGGTTCGTCATTCCAATTCCACCTGGGGACTGCGGATGCGCCTGTCCAGGTCCCCCGGACAGCTTTTGGGCGAAGATGGAAGCATGTCAAATTTGCATCTTCCTCTTCGGGTGAGGCGGCACTAGTCTAGGTAGCTTCGTGTTGTTGGTCTCTCATCTCTCTCTCTGTGTCTCCCGTTCCCCTCTCCCTTGAGCCTCGTATGAAGAGAAAGAATGGGGGAATAAGAAACGAGAGCCCGGCCAAACATGAAAATAGAAAATGCACAGCAAAATGGAGTCACGAGAAACAAAAAACTTCTGGGAAGCAGCAAAAGGATTGGCGGTTGGCTTGACCAGGCTGACGACCTATCGAAAGGCAGGGACAGGGGCCAGCAAGGCAGTGTAGGGACAGGGCTCCCAGGCTTCGGGCAGCTCTCTTCCCGGTTCGCTTCCAGGGTGTCCGTCTTTTGCATGTTGGTGGCCTTCCATACTTCCATCATCCAGCATTCATCATCATCATCATCCAAACCCGAGCGAGCCCCTCCCCTCTCCATCCCAGGCGGACACCACCACACCCTGGAACCTACCCTGAAGTTCGGCAGCGATATCCAGCAGCTCATTTTCCTAATTCTGCACTTTGTTCCTCCTCGCCTTCCATCCTCATCCACGCATCCCTCTCGCCGTTTCCCCCTCAGTCTGGAAGGGACGCCGCGCCCGCTATCAATACGTACCCGGGCATGTACTACATATCGGCATCACACGTACCCATGTGGGTATCTATCTCAATGCGCAAATCCAGGGTTCTTCTGCCGATGATGACCTGACGGGGAGAGAGAACATTGCTGGCAGCTGGAAGGAAGCCCATCATCACTCAGCATGGAAAGAAGGAAAAAAGCCACTGACAGAAGATCCGCCCTGGCCGGTGCACTGGCGGAGAGCGGCCCAAACGACGACCGCCCCCGGGACGGACGGGGGCAACGCAACGTTGGGTCCTCCCCCCCTCGGGATACGTCATCCGGTCGATTTCGTCTGAACAAGCATCGACAGACCGTCTGATGTTCTTCTTCGCTTTGATAACCTTGAACTTCTTTTCGCCGCCCCATCATAGTGAGAATCTGCAAAACAAAGTCAATGAATCCCAGTATGTACAGAAAACCGCGGCACGCTACGCCTTCAGATACGTTCCACAGGCGCGAGGCCGTGTGTTTCATCTTGTCGCTGTCTTCGTCTTCTTTCTTCGCCATCTGCATCTCATCTTGCAGATCGCGATTACAAAAAAAATATGCTGTCTGATGTTTGTCTTTGCTGTCGTCGTCGCAGATACAGTCAGACATCCTCCAACCACACTCACTTTTAGTGAGACTTGGGTACCTCGCTTTAGGAGCGCTACTTGAGGTTACGTACTCTCATTGCACGGCAAAAGGATGGCTGCGTCGTCTTGTCATCACGGTTGCGTGTCTCTGTTTTCCCACAGCTATTACCGGTGTCTTCCTGTTTTTTCTGTTCCTGTCTTACACGCGTAGTCCCTGCCGGCGGCCAAATTGATCACCTAACCACACCCTCGAAAGAAACAGAGAGAAGGAGGGGTGTGGCGTGCCTCTCAGTATCTTGTCCACTCACTCAATCACCTCGTGTCACTCTCGCACAACCCAAAGGAGCCGCCATGCTGCCACGCTGCCACGAGAGGGGATATTTCAACAGCGATTGACGGCGGCCGCGCTGTGGTTGGCTGCCACCGATCTGCCCCCTCAAACCCCTCTCCCTTGGTCGAGTTATCTGTTTCGCTTGAGGGCAGGTAGGTGGTGTGTGTGTGGCTGATCAGCGCTCCTGCTGATCATCTTCGCGGCAATTCCCTGATGTCTTCTCCCCCAGCTTTGCCTCCTTCGCTTGTCAATCAGTGAACCCTTTTTTTTACCCCCTCCGCAATTCCCTCATCTCATGCATCGGAAGATCTCTGTTAACCGAATGCTTACCTCTTGGAACCCCTTCAATAATAAAACTAGAAGATCAGACGAGAGAGCCAAGGCCTGCCCTTGCCCCCATTTCCTCTTCCTATCTCGCGAAACGCTCCTTTCAAAAAAAGGGCAGTGTCTCTCCTTCAAGTCTGCTGATACGGAATACTCCCGCGCCCTTGAAGACCATGCCCTGTCAGAGAAATACAACGGCTGTCTAGCGGGAGAGGGAGAGGGGGGAAAGAGCACGAAGCCACTGCCGCAGCTGGCTGATGCTGAGTGGCTGAACGCCTCACGGTCAAGATCGCCTCAACGGAAACCCCATCACCGTCCCCTCAGCCTCCCATTGGGATTGGCGGATGCTGAGAGGATCCTCCCCCTCCTCCCCTAAGCCAAAACGAACAAGAAAGCCGCCACCGGTCTAAGCCAGACAAGGGAAAACTCATGCCTTCCTCATCAGCCGTTTACGTTCACAAGCGACTTATCCAATTGATCACACTATTTTGCTGCGGAGTTCTTGGCTGTCGCACAAAATGGCATTATTATTCTGGCAGGAAGAAGGCCACACACACACACATACACATGTGCGAAAATGGTTCCTGAAGATGGGAGCGGCGCCACGAAAAAACGCCATGGCATGATGAGAGTTCGTCCGTCTCGCTTCAAGCTAAGCTGCTAACGGCAGGAGGGCAAAAACCGCCCACGCAGGCGGCGAAACGGGGACAGTCAGACCGAATTTTTGTCCTTTTTTGCTTTCGCAAGCGGACTCGTGGGATCGTCCGTTCCTGTTCCTGTTCCTGTCCCTGGCCTGAGGACGAGAAAGGTTTGTTAGTTTCTCGTACCTGGCCTTGAAACGAACGTGGCCGTCGATGAATCACCCAAATCCATCCCGACGGGACCGGAGCCGTCGTTCGCGGAACATCAACGAATGGGAGACATTGGGAGAGATGCTGCGGTTCCTGAGAACTGACAGCAGGCTGGCTACCTACCACCAAACGGGCGGCTGAGCAAGCAAGCAGACACGCAAGTGCGTTCGCCGTGCCCCCAGCTGCCATCGCATGTTCTGCATGCACTCTAACGCAGAAGACCTGTGCCGCCGTTTCGTTCTCACCACCACCCTTCCCGTATGCAGACCGCGGGTATGTCCTCCGCACCTCATTCGCTGGCGCCCATCTATGCATCTCACATCCCATCCCTTGGTCTTGCCATGTTTCTCTAGGGTTGTTTTCTGGCGCGAGCTTCTGCTTCTCCATGCTCTCAGTCAGCGAGCACCAAAACCATCTATTGTTGGAAAGCCCCCCTCCCCCGGTCCGAGATCTCTCTCTCGGGACTCTACAAACGCCGTTCGGGCTTCGCTACGATCTGACTCCACCCCCATATTCCCGCCCATCCGGACCAGCTTCTCCTCCCCCCGAACACCTTTTTTCAGCTGCGCCGTGCATTCACATCACCCCCGGCATCCCTGGCAAAAACTGCTCAAATTGTCAGTCAAGCATTCCGATTGGCTCATCACGCACCACCTCCCAACTCCCCAAGCCACCAGAGACAAAGAAAGGAAACCGGCAGGAAAGTGTAAGTGTGTGCATTGTTTGCTCAGCTGATCGTGATGACCTCCCTCCCCCTCCCCATCGTAGTATTCAATAGGTCCAATAGTGATCAACTCCGAGAAAGAGGTCCCAGCACATGTGCATCTCGATCTCACGAAGCATCTCCCACCGGCCGTCGATGCTGTAGAACACCTTTTTCTCATGAGGAATCCAGGGGCACGTCACGCTTGCCATGCAACCACCTCGTGCTTGAAGGGGCTAACGTGACTGACACTTGGTTCAAGAGACCGTTGATATGAATGGTTGTCAAATGTTGGTTCCGCCCGGGCTCATTGGATCGGTGATGCCGCCCACGCAGTCAGTCCTGCCTGCCCATCCCGTCTGCATCATGCACACCCTCTTCTTCTGTAGTTCGAACAACCTCCCCACCCCTTGAACGTACGATACCGCCACTCCCTTTCGCATTTCCAATCCCGAACCGATTCCCAATCCTCCGAACGCTGTCGGAGGGCTTACAAAGTGTAGACGTCGTCGACCAACTTCGCGGCCCCCACTTGGTATTGATGCCCGTGCAGACTTACAGAATTACCGATCAATCGGAGACGTTGGAAGGGAGGGAGAGACGATGCGGTTGCAGAAAAGATAGCTTCGCCCTTAGACCAGAACGCGCACGCCCAAAAAAGGTTTTTTTTTTTTTGTATCACCCAGCTCCGTGGTGACTCAACACCGGCGGCCTGGCGAAAGGGAGGGAAATGCGAGTCAAAGACAAGACAGAAACTTCTCCAGCGGATCCCCCGTCTTGTCTGCCTACTGCCTCGCGCCTCGCGTATCCCAAGAATAGCGACGCCGATGGTTTGTTTCCAAGGCTTCTAAGCGGACTGGTGTAAGTGCCTAGCGCAGCAAACACCGAAGTACAGCCTCGCCATGATCATGCCGGCGACACGTATACGACGAATAGTCATCGAGGACTCGTAGTGTTTGTCATCGGCGAGAGCCCAGTGCGCCCCCCGTCGGCCAACAGGATTCCGCGTCAACGGTTCCCACCCCCTGGATACCGAGAGGATTTCCCAACTCCTACGAACCGGAACACGAATCCCACTCTGACTCCTCTGAGGAGGGCTTGTTGCCGTCCAATCCTGCCGAAGGACTTCGAAGCTGTCAAACGATTTAACGCCAGCCACAGAAGAAAAGCCCCATCCGCATCAGTCAGCAAAGCCCGCCAAAGAGCCGTTTCCCCATCAGAGCCGGACTGCTGGGCTCAAACTCGCTGCGGGTACGGGTGACGGCATCCCGACGATCCCGATCGACAGAGAAATCCTGGTCCGCCCGCGGCTGCCCACCCCCTCAGTTTCCAAGACCGCCCTTTCACCGCATTCACGTTCAAGGCGGCCTTCTTTTGCGGTCAACCTCAGATCATCGACATGTTCCTGGGCAAAACCTGCCGTGTAATTTGCCACTTGGCCGAGCTGGAAAGCTGAATGGCTCGCCGGGAGATTTTCGCTCTGCTGGTGTCGCCTGCTGTAACATGATCGACCGATGCAGTACGACGGAGAGCAAGTTTGAAACAAAACGGCCGCTTGAACGATGGGCTTGACAGGTCCAGCTGGGCTGATATCTTCCGACAAGGGACCGTTGACTTCGCGCCCTACGAGACCACGATAATCAGCCAGCTCGATCGCGATGCAATCTACTCCACAACAAATCTCGTTCTTCAGATGGAGGCTGCAACTCCCGATTGCAAGAATAGAACAGACACACACACAGGATGGCCAGGATGATGATGCCCTGCATGTAAGCGCCTGGTACGCGCGAGAGGTTCACTTGGAGATATGCCGAAGAACGCTTGATGATTCAAAAATTCGAGACTGAGACCCGTCTCCTCGGCCGTCGACTACGCCGGCCGGGCAATTTGCTATGTTGAATGATGTTGATATTGGCAGCCGCCCGGTCAGCCCCCGTGAGGAATTTCTGCCCGCGTGGTAACGTGTCGCGCATCGTCAGGCGGGCGTCCCAAGGGAGTCGACATCAGTGTGTCCCGAGGGGGTTTCGGACCCCGTGTCGACCTCCCGACCCGACGGCGTGCTTCTCCCATTCCAGAGATCTCCCAACTTGCTTCGCCAAAAAGGGCGTCCTGATAGACTGCCCATTAAGACATCATGTTTCGACCTCCTTTGGTGGGGGGTGAAGTAGTCGCCAAGGCACAACCTGGTCGACCCCAGATCGACCGCAATGTGCGTCATCCCGCGTTGCAAGCGCCCAGGAAAACCCGCCCTTCCGTCGTGCATTTCCCACAACAACGGCCGCCTGCCAGACCCTTAAAGAGCCGGGCACGACCCGACATCATGCGTGCATGCCTCCCGTCAACGGCAGCCAACCGTGACCGCACCGCACCGCACCGCAAGACCCGTCATATAACGATTGGCATAGGGCTTGATATAGTGACGTCAAATGCGCTATGCGGCTGTGTTGAACCCTGAGTGGTGGCTTGAGGTTTATTGTTGCGCATTGATGCAAGGTCGGTAGCACCCGAGATTGGGATATGCAATTTCCTTGCGTCAACATGAAAAATCCTGGCAGCCAACAAGCGCGCCTTGCCGCCTGCCTCGCGTCCGGGTTCGTGTGAGGCTAGAATGGGATTAAAGCAGGATGCCGGCCATGCTGAACGAAGACGCGGACTGCGAAGCTGAAGAAAACAACACTAGAATCTCGTCCCCGCGCGTTGTTGTCATCTCGTCATCTGCCTCATCTCGATCTGTCCAAGGCATCGGCTCGAGAGATGGAGGCTTTTTGTATGCGTTGCGGTCCAACGGCTAGTAGATCGAGATGCGAAACGCAATCGCCGTGGAGTGGTCTAGTCGATGATGCCGTCGCGCTCGCCCTTGAAACGCTGCACACGCTTCTGCTCCCAGTTGTCGATGTCCTTGGCCGCGAGACGCTGTTTTCCCAACAAAGTCAGTCCTTCATTTCTTTTCCCTTTGCGTCATTTCCATGGCTCGCGCAGCTCCCTCAGGAGGCTGTGAGCTTGGCAGAGAAGAAAGACTTACGTAGTACTCCTCCTTCATGTCAACCTTGCGGGCCGACCGCCGCATGTTCAGTTCCTCGTCCTTGGTCATCTGGCGCACCCTTCTGTCGTGCTTCTCGTATCGGATGGCGGTCGCGGGGGTTAGGACGAAGGAGCCGGCGACCATGACGGCGACGAAGGGCAGGCCGAAGAGTAGGAAGGGGCGCTTCGCCATCATGGCTCGGTACCTCGCGGCGAAGTTGTTTGTGTCGACGGACGACTTGAACTTTTTGTTGTCGAAAACGGCCATGGTGGCGGCAATATTCCTTTCGGTGTTCAATTGACGGCTGATGGTGCAATGGCAGTCGGTTGGACCAGTCGCTCCAGAAGGAACAACGTCAACGTCTTGAGAGACTATCGTGGGATTTCTTAATGGCTTCACTCGGTGCGGTGCCTGGTGGTCTGCACGGAGGTGGTCTGATCTGAGGATGATGCAAAAAGCAGCAAAAGAGCAGAATATCGAACCAAAAGCTGACAGGTGCAGTTTCCTCCCGGAGCTCCCAGAAAGTTTGAGCTTTGGTGCCAGGATGCCCCACCAGGCCTCCACTAGCTTCCGCGCACGTGCCGCACAGTGCCAGTCTACGGCGCCGTCCAGCGGTGCTGTTGCTGAAGGCGTCCAGGGCATCGTTATCTAATCGCAGCCACTGTTGCGCCGCAACATTCACCACCTCATGAATGAGTTTACCCTCACCTGAATCTACAACCGCAATAAGCCGCCCCGATGCCCCGTGGCGGCCCGTCTTTTAGGTATATCGATCCAGTTAGTCAAAGTTAGCATGTACTCATCACTTCTGTGCCAGTAAGACTTCACAGTAAGGTACTGTTTGCATGCTTGGTCCCCTAAGCCCCAGGATAAATGAAGAGTGACGGAGCTTAACATGTCATCACCAAAACCAAGACCCCAAACCACGGCGCATTGCGGCGTAGAGCCATCTTGAGTCAATGGATCCAGCCATATCAGTGCCCACCGCATAGAAAAGATGTGTCTAGATGGCTGACGTGGACCCTCCAAACGGTCTCGACCGACTCCATCCGCATAATCCGTCACCGGGCAGAAGGTCCCCCGATCTCCACCAGCCTACCAAGCCGGTCCCTCCCCTTCATATCAAGCAAGGCACTTGACAAACACCACAAATAGCAGCAACCGTCTCCCTCTTTCACACACACACTCTTGTCTTACGTTGCTGTTCCTGGGACCGGCCGGGTACAGAGTACGGCATGCCTCCACGAAGCTCCGTGTACACGTAGACACATCAGCCACTCCGTCCGTACTTTTGAGTTGCCGTACTCAGTACTCGAGTTAACTCAAGTCACCTCGTCCCTCATCTGAAACCCGGCACGAGCCCAGGAACGCCCTTCGTCCACAGTGTTTGCCCTCTCTCACCGTCCTATCCGTCATGTTGCCCAGCGATGTTCCCCGCAAACCCGCCCCAGCCCTGGCACGTCTTGTGTGTCTTGGTAAACCCGTCCGTTCTCTTGCCGTTGTTTTCCCTGCTTGCCGGCCCTTCTCTACTGCGGTACGTAGAGGAAGAGAGGAGCAAACAGTGTCCCAAACGTCGCGAGTCGCTCGCACCCGACGACGACGGGGACCAGGGGGGCCAGAAAAAGGTTCCCACGGACTGCCACAAACTACAAGCAGCCATCCCGCTCAGACGAAGAGCGCCCAGCTAAGCACCACCAACACCAACACCCAGGCCCGGCCCAGTCCAGCCCAGGGCAAGCAACAAAGAGGGCCCCCAAGACAGGAAGGGGGAGGGGAGGGGGAAGAGCCGGCCCAGGGGTACCGCTGGGTTCCCGACAAGCTGGAAACCGTGCCGGACAAGCACTGACCACGGAAACTTTGGCCCCCATTGCCCACTGCACTGCACTGGACTGCACCACCGCAGCTTCGTCGCAGCTTGTGGTGCCCAGGTGGTACTGGGGGCCCGCAACAGCTGCACCGAGACCTTAACATCGTCTCTCTCAGTCTTCTGCCTGTCTGCCCATCTTCTTCACACACGTCTTGCTTCCCTTCCTTTCCCCTCCCCTCCCCCCTGGTCCACACAGTATCAATGGGTTCTGCCTAACCCCTTCGTCGGATGATTTTTTAGGCTTAGTTGTTGCTCGTCGGGCCACAAGCCGACTGGAAGGCCCTGTGAAAGGGGTAGCCCTGGACAGGTGTCACGGTCTCCGAGGCTTGTTTCGTTTCGTTGAGGCGGACGACGCAAAGCGGGCCAAGGTGGCAGTAGCCTGCTACTCTGCTGCCGCAAGGAAGCTTGCCGGACTATCCAAGAGTGAGTGAGCGTGTTTATTAATGGATTTTTTTTCTGCGGTCTCCCAATTCTCCAGTGCCGCCGCGTCTGGGCGCTCGTGGCGTTGGGGTGTCCCAAGGTGTGCCGTGTCATGGTATAAGTGTCTCTCTAGTCCTGTCCGTCCCTCTTCTGCGCTTGCAAAGGTAACTTGGCCCTTTCTTTTCTTTGACATATATCCGCGAACATCGAAGAAGGGGTAAGAAAAAAAGTTGAAGATCGGCGACTTGTCTACTCCTGTCAACCTCCTCTCCTCTCTCTCTCCCTTCCCCGGCTGGTCCATCCCTCCCCTCCCTCGAGTTTCAAGAATAAGTTCGCTTCTTCAACGCACTCGCCCATCTCGACGGCCACCTGACCAGCTTTTTCATCTGATTACTCTCCCGCCAAAAACTCACACACATTCAAAATGGGTTACTACTGCTCCAACTACTACGTGAGTCTCTCCTCATGGCGGTTCTTTGTCTTGGGTCTTAGTCTCACGTGATACCATACAGGGCTCCATCCACTGCCACAACACCGTCTCCCGCTTCGGCGATAGGTGTCATCTCTGCGCAGTACGTCCTCTCACTCACCACTCACTCACACCTTAAGAAATACTCATCAGCGACCAGGCATCAAAACGCGGCGCCGCCATCAAGGAGGGACTCCTCTCTGAAGCTGAGCGCTGGGGATCGGCCACCCCCCGGTCGACCCATGGCGATCGACGGGTCGAGCGGGCCAGTCGTCCGGCCCGGGACTCAAGGGTGAAGAACTGAAGCCGCCCAATCACGGATCAACAATCACCAATCACTCACACTACGCAATCAACATTTTTTTTGAAATTTCATTTAACGACGACCAACGCAAAGACAGGGGAATCGAATGAACTAGAAAGCGAAGCGGGACAGCGAGCAATTGGCGCAGAATGGGATCCCACCGGGGCAATTGGCCGCAAAGACAAAAACGGTTGGGGGCGGGATCTGGCCATTATGCAACACAGCAAAGGCGTTCAAAAACCAAACACTAAAAACTCAGCGGACCCCGCGATGGCAACGATGGTCCATGCATTTTTGCTCTTTCACTCGGGAGAGGTTCCGTCCCTCCCACAAGAGATACAACACAGGCTCAATCATTTTACATGCGCCTATCACGAGAGAAAAAAAACTAGATGACAAACTTACCAATCAAGTAATATTTCCAAAGACCGAACTGAACTGTGCTGAGACGCAGGGTGACGGGAACGTGATGATGCGATGATGTCGTTCATCCGTGAGACCCGGGAGGGGCCTCGAGGCAGTGCAACGCCCGAGCCTGAGCTCTGCAGCAGCTCAGCTCTGAAATCGCCGAATACATGCATGTAAGCTGCATTCTGTACTCCTGACGTTTGGGAATTTCGCACAAAGCACATCACCTTGCGGTAGTCTCGGAGCGCAGCGTCAGCATCGCCAATGAGTCGGACATGGTTCGGGTAGTGGGTGCGAGCTTGACAGCTCGCAACGGATAGCTATCAATCTACAAGAGACAAAACCCTATCAACCGCGCGTATCGTGTTCCGTGTACCCGATTCGCATGACTTAGGCAACAAATTCCCCCTTCCCAAATCAAGAGAACCCGAAACGACGGCAACATCAAACATTCAACTTATTCCAACTTCTGTGAGGGGAAGAGAAAGAAGCAGACACCGCCTCAATTACTTCAGCTCACAGCACTCGCATATGCCCGCTGTCCGAATTAAATGCCTCTTCAGTACCAGAAGCTAAGCTGCAGCAAAAGCATGCGGTTCGAATGCGAGCACAGTGGGAACCTTGTGCAGCGGAAAACTTGGTAAGCTTGGTTTGGCTGTTGTCTGATCATGGACGCGGCAAGTTCAAACGATGACAGATTAGCTTAACGGAGGGTTTGTTTCAGAACCTGCGGCAGATCCACGAACGCAACACATACACGCACCACACCACGCCGCTCACTCAAACCATCGTTCACAACACACTTACCTTACTTCACACCCACCCACTCTCTGTCTCTTTCACAATCTTGCCTCTTTCTCTGCCCCGCTTCCCTGCAGGATGGCAACTTCACGTGATTATCGTGACTGCAAGCTGTCAGAAACTCTCGAGAGCTCGTGTCGACGACAGCGGCCCGTCATGCCCTTCTCTTAATTCAGCCGAGGTATTCCAACACGATAAGAAAGAGACTTCCCTTCGCTTATGAAGTTGAGACGATCACGCCATGACCAAGCCTCTTCCCGGGCCAGCCTGGGAGCCCGCGCACCACCCACTACTCCCTCGCAGGACTTGGGATGGTTGATCCAGCCCTGGTGAATATTGGAAATCTCTATTAGAGGGAGGATGAAGCTTTAGTGAACTTGGGGTGAAAAGGAGGCACCGACGCCTAAGCTTCGAAATGCTGCGAGACTTTGAGAGTTGGTGATACGCTGGAACCGGCATGTTGGGCCATCAGTTCACGCTAGACAAGGGGCCACCGAGCCTTCCCGCACAACTCGTCGACTCAGCTGCCAAGGCAGGAAGACATGACAGAGTTCATGAGGTCAGATAAGCGACTCAGAAATGCCTCTTATCACCGTGTTCCTCAGCAGTATTGCGTGATACGCCGTATCATGAATGAGTCGACAACTTCATGCTACTTCACGCACGCTGCTATCACTGATAACGAAGTAGGCCACTTGAGTCGAGTATTCAAGCTCGTTCGAATTTACCGGATATGTAACTCTGCTGCGTCGATTTCTTGCATGAGTGGCACCAGCATGTGAAAAAGAGCCCTGCGCTGGGTCGGTCCATCATCTCATCTCTTCTCCCGTTGCAGATATTGGGTCCCGCAACCACCCACGTGGCAAGGTAGACTCTACGACACATGGCGTTTTCGCCCAGCCGGCGGGCTATCTGTCATGTTGGCCGCAGCTTTGCTTGACGTTGGGCGTCGCAGGGGTCTCCACTGTGTTTCGTTCCGCCGTGATCTAAGAATACTACCATATGATACACTACTTGAATGGGAGAGTAGGGCCGAAATATCATCGTCAACGGAGATGCTTCATTGCCTACGAGCGCCAAATTTCATCTTCCAAATAACTCATGGTCCTCACAATCGCCTCTGCGTAGCAGGTCGCTGCCCAAACGCAGGCTCATCCGCCTCCCGTTTCACACCGGCAACACTCCCCGAGTCCGTTTGACTGAGCAATGGCTCAAGAAGAATCAGCTCCCGATACCTAATTTCGCCGAGAATGCTCTTCAAAAAGTCGCTCTTCAAGGGAGAGAGAAGCGAAGCCATTGCTTGGACGTGGCGACGCCACTTCTCGACCTCGTCCTTGTACTCTCCGCCAGTCTTTTCAATGACCAGAGTGTGGGGAGATCGGGTACGTTCCGTCGTGATTCGAAAGTACTTCTCGGTGCCGTAAAGAAGGCTATTTATATGTTTGCGGCGCGCTTCTGCGGCTGCGAACCTCCATACCTTCTGGTCTGGCGCTGTCAGGAAGACCTCCAGCTCATCACAGTCGCGACAGACTGTCCTCTGGCCCCTGTAGGGCGCGCACCTACGAGGCTTGCATGCCCAGCCGACGGGCCTTGGTGGGAAGGGGCCAAGTTGTTGCAGGAGTCCTTCTCCGATGATCACCTCCAGGAGGTTTCTGACTGCCTCGTGGTTTTCGACAGGAACATTGTGCCTCTGCATTGTGGTCATCAAAGGAACCAAAAACTTCTCAACGATGTTGGCTTGGACAGCCTGAGGGTGCCACTCTGACTTCGTCCACACCAAGTTGTTGCAGCCTGCCTCGAGAAGTTGGAGAGCTTGCTCTGTGGCGCCGAGAGTGAGGCCCTCGTTGACCCGGTAGGCGAACTCCGTCAGGGGTCCGACGACGGCAGCTGAAAGTGCGGCGTAGGGTGTTGAGGTAGGCGTGATATCCTCGCCAGAGAGCAAGAGCTTCGGAAGCGCGTTCTGAACCATGTACACATAGATGTCTTTGGCGTTCCTGAACTCTCTCTGCTCTCGTTTCACAAAGACGGTATTCAGGACCTTGTAAATGAGGTCGCGGTTGCCGCGATCAGCCAAGGAAGGGATCAGGCTGGATAAAAGATATCAGCAACATCTGTGACGGGTGAAAGGCGAAGAAGCACCTGGAAACTTACCTTGACATGATCCATTCCTGGTCCTCATGCCGGGATTCCAACGTCTTTGCGAAGAAACTGAGGTCGTTGATGCCAAGCTGAGGTTCGGTATCCAGCTTCAGGGTCAACTTCGAATTACCCCATTTGTTGAAGGAATCCCTGACCGCATCCGATTTGAAGCGGGGCGTGAAGTGTTGAATGCTATTCATCACGCTTGACAGAGAAGCGTTGCTCGTAGTCTCGCCCAACCTAGCGCAAGTAGGTACGTAAGCAGGTGGGAACTTTAAGATAATACCGATTAGAGTCGCTCGTCTGAGCTTTACCTACCACTTGTCCCAGTCAATCGCCTCTGTCTTCTCACGGAAGTTCTCTTCGATATATCGACACGTCACGTTGAGTGCCTCGTTGTAGGTGTCTTGGCCAGCTTTGGCTGCGGCCACCATGGCGAGCTGAAACAGCTTGCTATCATCTAGCTGAAGAGCCCAGTACGCAGCGACGGGAGGCGTCGTCTTTTGCGATGGTCCCTGTATCCCGATCGCATGGGTAAGAAACTTCAACGCTGTGGCTCTAGTGGCTGGGTGGTCGCGATGCTCCTCCAGATCTTTCGTTACAAGAGCGACCGTGTTGTCGGTATGAGCATCAGGGCCGTAAGAGCTCCTGTAGCCCCTTAAAAACTTGTGCAAGGCCGACTTCTTCACGAGCACAGCGACCTATCAGATGAATGAGCGCTTAACGTTCTGATAAGCAAGTAAGAGTCTGTGACTGAGTGACTGAGAGCTTACCGTGTCATGGTACCGATAGGTGCTAGGAGCGCCTTCATTGCCCATGAATTCTCCTTCCTCCTCGCTATCCGGGCTGCGGTCCTCGAACAGCTTCGGAACCATGACCTCGTCATCATCGAGCGTATAGTCCGTCGCGATTTGCTTGCCTTCGCCGGTGAAGATGGCATCGAGGCAGGTACCAGGTTCGGCGTCATTATAATAGTCATCTTCATCCTCCGTAGTGGTGTGGGTTTGGTGTGCAAGTAGTAAGAAAACGCCACTTTGAGCACCAATATCTTGTATCGCCTGGCAAACCGCCTTGTCCCGGCCCTTCATATTTCGCAGGGAGAGACTCGATTTTGAGTATTTATGATCCAGGGGATAGACGAGCAGATTATTGTTGGGGTGGTTAACTTGCCATTGCAGTAGTACTTGCTTCACCTGCTGCGCCTGTTGCCCGAAGAAACCCGCCGACTGCTTGGCAGAACCGTTCTGGACGATGTTGTACGTCAGGGCTAGACGATATCCAGATGTCAGCTCCTTCACCTCGTGTGTCACGTCGGAGAACCAAGCGAGGGAGGTAATGTCAAAGGTAGACGTGGGCGCAGTGGAGAAAACGCGTTGATCGGAGCCGAAGGCGAGGTGAACATCTCCTCCCTTATGCTCTGAAGGGAGACATATGACAAGCGTCCCCACCATGCCTGGTTCTTTCTCAGAGTCCTTGTGGCGCTTGAAGAATGACCCCTCCTCATATAGCAACAACTTGTGCGGCTTCACCGAGACATCCGTCAACCCGAGTCCACCAGCGGCAGTCAGGTAGACTTTCTGCAGAAAGCCGGTCCATTCTGGGTTGATGAGCTGGAACTGGGTGTGGTTCAGCTCCCATGTCTTCCGCACCGAGGTGTCGACGACAGTGTCTTCGCCTTTGCCAAAGGGTGCTTCCCTGCATGCTGCCTTGATCACCTCAGCATCGCTGGGTGTTAGCGGAAGAGGGAACGCCGGGTGGCCTTCAATCTTGAGGCCCGGATTGGCGAAGGTGGGGTACCGGGTGAAGTTGGCAATGTCCCCGACGGATTTGATGTCGTTCAAGCGCTTACGCAGGATCCGCTTCCACGTGTCGAAGTCGACTTTGGTGTTGTTTGTCTTGTTAGCGGGCCCACGATCGTCGGATTCGTAGTCTTCGGAATCCGAGCTGATTGACACAGCTGAAGAGTAGCCCATTGTTACATAAGGACAAGAAAAAGGCCTGATCACGATGTCGACTGATGCGAAAAGGGGATGAGTTTAATGATCCTTGGAAAGGCATCCCTGAGACGTCATTGAACCTTGCTGGGCGCGTCGCCGCTACGCGTGTAAACGCGTCCTGGATCTCCACTGCCGATCGCGGGGTATCAGTAAGGTACCCCGCGATCCTCCCTGCGCCCCCTTTCTCAACCTCGATAAGAACGCGAACGGTTTCAATTTGGGACTTGTCGTGGAAAATGAGAGGAAGTCGATTGAATTAGAAGCAATGAGTGGCGCTTCATTTACTTGGATCCAACCACCTGGTGATACTTGTGTCCCTGAGAGGAACGCGAAGATGATCTGCTGGTGGAGCAGCAGCCCAAACCATTGAACGCATGAAATGCTTAACCGAACAACAAACCTAAGTCAATTGCTTCTGGAGGCCTTTAGGATTTCAACCTCATCAGTACCATTGCTTCTTCCACTTCCATGTCACAGGCGCATTTGGCCAAGCCAGAACACTATTCGTGTAAGTCCGATTGCGGCCCAGAAGCAGCCATGCGTCATCGGGAGAGCCAAGTTCTTCGTCAATCTGCAGCACATCCGAGTTCGCCAACGCCGTATCCTGGTAGATAATCGCAGAGTCGTATTTTCCAGCCAAGAGGTCCTGCGCAATTTGAACCAGTCCACCTGAGGTGATTTGGACAACGTCTGACCACTTGCTGGTGTCGGTGTAGTTGGCGACGGAGGGGTACAAGATGCCGATTGATTGTGGGTCCGTCACATCTTTCCTCGTAGCCACCACGAGGGGCTTACTTGGGGAAATGAATGTGTCGATGATGAAGACGTTGCGGAAGTCGCTGCCCACGATTGATGAAGCCTGGGGGTGCACGGCATTCATCATGACATAATCGAGGGTGTCGTTCTTCAGTGCGGCGACGGCGTCATAGAAAGAGTCGTAGTAAGTGATGTTCGATGTCTCTGAGATTCCGTGGAAGTCGAGGTAGCGTCTCATAACGAGGTCATGATTGGTTCCCTTCGTCAAGGTACCGAAAGCGAGGTTCTTGAAGCTAGAGGCAGAACAGGTCGCAGCACTAACGAGCATAAATGTCAGTGGCCGAAAGCTCGAGGTCTTTTGGGCATTCTCTTACGTTGAACCGACAAGCAACAGACTGAATAGCGTGGGGATTATCATTTTGGGAGTGTTTCACAAATGAGGACGCATGCCGTAAAGATTCGTCGAGAATGTGTGTTCGTCCCAAGACAGAAAGCTTGGTCAGGATTGACACAATCGCGGCCTTTTGAATGTGGGCGCGGGTTGAATACGATCTAGTAATCAGAGGCATGAGGGCAGTCTTCTGGAGGAAAGATAAGCAAACTGTGGGGAAGAATTCGCGATCCCATTCCACTGCGCTGGTTTGCGTTTCCAGTGCAAGGGCTCCCTGTCTGTGAGGTGTTTTCCCAGTTCTCCCACCCTGTCCACGGAGCCCCAAATATCAGAAGCAGCTGCGTTGTCTCTGAACTTTGCTTGTACAAAAGTGCGGTGAGAGCGAATGCGAGACCGCTGTATTCATTGTTACGGAGATAACAAGAGGTGATGCAGTATTAGAACACAAAATACTACTATGGGATTGTGGAGGAAAACCGAGATTCACGGCCATCTAGACATTTGCTGTGACTTGTTGCAATTTATAAACCTCTTATTCATATCTGAGATACACGGGGAAAACAGCATGCAGCAGAAACCAACACAGGCAAAGACGAATAAAATGCCGATATTCCGCGGTACATGAGGTAGATGCTGTTAGTGGAAGAATTTGGGAAGTGGGGATTCGCAATGGTCGGAGCAAATTGCGATGGCCCCGGTCCCCAATTACCGACGATCGGCTTGGGTCCATGAAGAGCCGACCGGATTTCTACAACCCCGAACTCAAGGTCCGTTAGGTCCGGCTTGCAGCGGGGCCCGCCGTACCTCAAGGGATACGTGAGATGTCTTACAGCGCAGGAAGAAATAAATCCAAGTGAGCAGGCTTATGGTGAGCAGACGATCGAGAAATCTATCCAAACCACCGCCCCCTAGTTAGCAGCTGGCTGCCAGGCACCCAGGCTGCTGCAAGGCGTCCCGGACTAGGCGTTCTGGACAAAAAACCAACGGACCAGGAGCTTCAACCAATGTTTCCTTTGGTATGTGCGGGGTCGCACATCACGCACCCACCCTGCGCAACCCACCGAGTAGCCTATCGTGTGGGTGCTGCATGGCCTTACATGCAGCACGCAGCGTCGATACATGGTCGGTGTAAGATCAGGCGACCAATGGTTGTGTTGATATCGCTCGCGAAAAGAGCAGATCGAGCTGGAAGCTCCTCGGCGCCCTTTGAGGGGTCTGCGGCAAGAGGCCTTCTGGAGCTGGACCAAACCACCGCACCCTTTTCACATTTCGGTTCGTCGCGACGTACATGTGAGCCTAAACAACGAAACTTCGCATCTCGTATCCCCTTGCTGTGCAGCCATTCAATCTACAATATCATCATTCTTTGACTGTCATTTGATGCAATGGAAGTAGCGTCGGACATCAAGTCATATCGCATCAGGCAGGGAGTGCTCGAGGCTTGGCTAAAGGCCGCATTCCCTGGGCAATCAGTCGAAGTAATCGTAAGGCGATCCTTTCGTCTACTTATCCTATGGTCGAGACTAATCTTGTGCCTGCTTAGCCCAGAGATGGAGAATATGCCATCCTTGCACCACGGGCGGTAACTCAGGTACCTACTTTCGTAGATTGCCCCTTATGATACTTACGCATACTGATTTCATCGTTGTAGAAAGAGGTAAGGCCGTTGAAAAATCTCAAAACCTGGCCGCCACCTGCCCCGAGAACATCATCATCGGGGCAGATTGACAACGGCAAGGTCCCAAGGTTGGCTTGGGAACGGTCTCCAAATATTGATCGAGACTCCGACAATCACCAAACCCTGACTGCGACCACAGACAACACCAGCTTTGCTGAAGTCCTTTCAGGTTACAGTTCAACAACCAGGGAAACCGGACAAGATACAAATCCTACCTCGGTAACAGAGTCAGCTCCTGCTTCAAGCTCCTTGGCTCGTGATCCGAAGCAGTTGATCGAAACTTCAGGCGAATATGATGACACTGCCACTGTGTTAACTGACAATGAGGTCATGGATGTAGTTGAAGATGAGAAGACTGCTTTCGTGGAGAAGTTTGCAACATTGGTCCACGGAAGCGTCCTTTCACGCCTTGGAGAGAAAGCTTTGGACAAGGAAGTGAAGCAAGCAATGCGGCATTTATTGAAATCTTTCGCCATCAAACTTTTTCGAACTGAGCAGTCGTCAGACGCAAAAGACATCAGTACTTTTGTCAGACATTACCGAAAGTAAGAACACCAAAATCATCGAGATTCTCAAATCCTGATATACCCAACAGTCATATCGCCTTGGCATTTCAAGATATCGTTCAAGACCATCTAGCCGAAAGCCCAAACTCCGAGGTGCCTGATGACGACTTCAATTCCATACGCGCAACTGAGGCTCCCCTCACATTGCAGGAGATATTCTTCGGATGGAATTCGGGCGGACCTGGCGACTACGATATTAACGAGCCCGAGGACCTCAAAACAGACGAAGCGATGAGGTTGGATGATACTGGGAACGGTCATGAACCCTCGAGCCTCGGGAAGAATGACATGGACATCATTGCCAGAGTTGCAGTCGAGAAGTTCTCAAAGTACCAAGAGATCGTGGTTCAAACGCATGCCTTCGAGTGGCTACTCGATGAAATCAGTAAACATGCGCGATTGAATCTCAACGACGCTGGGGCAATTCATAACATTCAAACCTCAATGAAAGAGGCTCTTGGAATGCCAACAACAAACGGACCAAACGCTGAGATTCGCCTCGTCCGCTTCGAGATTGATTGGGACCCTTGCGAGTTCATCAATCAGCAAGGTTACGATGGCCCCCAGTTGCTAGAATGTGCGTTGACTCTGAGTGGCACTGCAATCAACACACAACTACTGCCCTGTCGACAGTATCTGAGACAGTGTTGGCCAAACTTGGGAGAGACTGTTCTGGATGGTATTCTCGCGGCCATGCAGAAAGGCTACGGAAACATCATTAGATGTAAGCTGTACCGCCAGAGACTCTTGTTTATACACTTACTAATGATATAAAGTGGTCCTATATGACGACACGTCGCTGTCTCTGCACCTCCAGCGCGGGCTGCTGACTATGAAATGCAAAGCTGCGGTAGATGCCATCATTGAGGTCGCCGAAATCATGGCATGGATAGGTTCCTCGCTGCGAGAAGCTAGCTCAAAGGACGAAGTTTTCTATGTCAAACCATGTCTATCCCAAGCCACGAACGACCCAAAAGCCATCGAACATACTTCACGCAGCTCAACAATTAGACTCTCAATAAACTTCCAGGAAGAAAGTATACCAGATTTGGAAGCAGGAGCAGAGAGTGGCCTCTGTTGGAGAGGCCTTCTCGGGAATCCCGTCATTGCGAAGGGCTTCCCTGTCCTGCTTCGGGGACCAGACATTGATGGATTGGAGATCTCGTTGCCTGTGATGGCTTTACTCCTAGACGCCGAAAGACTCACGACACAAAGAACGACTATCTTTCTCAAAGGCTTCAATGCAGCGGCAGTTCCTACAGCTATCGCCAACGACATTGTCCATTGGCACTTGGTTACTAACAAGACGGGCGACCGGCTATCGTACAACGACGCGCGTCTTGCCATAGATGACAAAACATTTTCAATGCTTAACGAACACGTCATTCGCAAGTCTAGGCACGTCCTTGGCTGGACTTTAAATGCCGTGCACAATGTTGGTACGTACATCGTAGGAAACCTGAGTCACTTCCAAATAACGAGATTGTCTAGGATCATCTTCCGCTGCCTATGATGGGCTCTGGACCAGCCCTGACTTCACCGCTTCAAGACTTGTACTAGAGAAAATCATTGTTCAGGGAGGATTTGATCCATTAACAGTTGGCGTGGAGGCCGCAATCGGGAAAAAAGACCCCGCGCCAAACATTGTTCGCAGAGACCTCGGCTACACAAAAGGTATCGAATCTCTAGTTGGGACTTACATCGTTTTGTATGATACTCGAGCCCACCGCGCATGGCTTGCGAACGGAGCCAGTGCTCTACTGCACCTCACCCGAGCGTCACTCAGACACGGCCTACAAGGACCGCTTTCAAAAGAGTACGTCCTGGAGGAATCTCAACTCGAAGACAACGCCAACCTGTCCAGCCCACAGGCCGCCGTCAACTTTTTATGCGACCGAGACAAATTACAAATTCCGATTCTCCGAGAATTGCTCAACACGAATGAAACAAGTCAGCAGGTTCAAATCCGATTCATCGATTGCGTAAACCATATCCGGCATGTCTTGGAACAGCTCATCGACTATCAAGCAACTGTTAGCTCACCAGGAATGGCTCTGACCTTATCGCCTAGAAGCCGCCTAGAAGGCTACAAGTTCATGGACATAGCCGCAGGAAGACCTATCACCCCATGTGCCGTGAAACTGAACATCTTCAGGCAAGGCGGCAAGTCATGGGTTGACTTCACCAGAGCCATCAAGGCAGTCACACTCTTTGGCAAGGGTTTTGGCGAGTTGATGATTCCAGCATCCGATTCAATCACAACATGTTCCAAATGGCAAACTCTTCCAAAAGGCAGGGACTACTTAGCTGTTAGCACTTACGATCTGGCTCGGATCATCGAGGAACGTGGAGACTTCGAATCAAAGAAACTAGCACCATCCATTTGCTGGCATCAACCTGCAGAGTTATTCGAGGCATGTGCGTGCACACGGAAGCCTCCTGGATTACATCGCTTCGTCCCACTACAGCGTTCGTGCGACAGGGTTCAGGTCTTATTGCCTGAAATGCCCTTCAGTTCGTCTTTGAAGGCGCCTAGCATGCTACCTGATATGCTTGGAGAAGGTGGAGCTGTAATTTTTGGCCGCAGCAGAGTGTTTGCTTGGACATGGCCAGATGAGGGGGGTCCTGAAAAGGACTCTCATGTTGAAAGCGTGGAAGAAGATGATACGGGCTCCACTGAGAGCATTCATTCATTGTCTGAGCCAACACCAAACTCGACGTCCGCGGGTTCGAGGTCTACAGCACCAACATCCCTAACACCTAGAATATCTTCGGCTGATGTGCTTATGGCACCAGACTCCAAGGCATCTGGGTCTGATGCCTCGGGCAAAAGGCTTGTAGAAATGGGCGGACAAGAGAAAAAAACTCTACGACAAAGGTTACGAAAGATTGCTCAGCGTTTCTCATTGAAGGATGATTTGAATAAGAAACGGGGACCACAACCAAAGGGAGTTTGAAACAAATGCCGCCACCCCAGCTTTTCTGATCTTTGTTGGACAACAGGTGTTCTTCCCCATTTAGAAACTTGATAATTAATGCATCCATGTGTAAGCGGAGCTTGAACGCGAACCCACCAAGAGACGTTCACATTTCCGTGTCCAATTGGCCACAACGGGCCGTTAACAGAAATCGGCGTACGGGTTAAAGATTATTAGGCAGGATTAAGTGTTTAACCCCGGTTTTCAAGTTACCAGTGGATAATACAACAGGCAAATAATGAGCAGACCTGTACATCGCCTATCTGCGGTAGTTCCCTCACACCCCCGCAGTTCGTCAGCTCTTCTCCATCACTGACTCACAGACCAGAGAACTAAAGTATTATACTGTGGTTTTATAGTCTTGGTTCGTGTCGTTTTGTCAGGCTGCCTCCAAAGCAATAAATCGCAAAGAGCAAAGCAAGTCCTACATCCCGAGCCTTCGTCAACGGCGCCTACTTAAAAGGCGAAATATGAGTCAGGCACCCGGTCAAGATTGATTCAGCTACATTATGTGGTCCCCACCATTAGTTCTCCCCTTAGAGAGCGAGGACGCCAGGTTCCTGGATTATGCATCCAATGCTTACATGCATTTGGCGTCCAGTCATACAACGAGTGGCTCCCGAGTATTCTTGACTAGCGCTGCGGCATCCTACAGGATTCAAGCCCGTCAGACGGAGTTTTGCCGTCTGACTTGAAGGGCTTCGTTGGACATTCGGCATTTCAAGGAATGATAAATTGGGGACCTCCGTATCCCGTAGAGTGCATATTTTGATTCCCGTCTTATTGTTGCCAGGTGCGTTGTTCTGTGCTTTCATTGTCCCAAGACTTGTCATGGTACGTCTGAAGTTCGGCTGGGAGAAGAGAAAGAGCATACATATGCGAATGAGGAAGACTTCTATTATAATCAAACTTGGCCAAAAGTACTGCGTGCTTATTCAGCTACAGTCCGTTGAGTGCCGCTTATGTGTCACGCATTTCGATTTGACCAAGCGAGGAACGGTTTGAATGTGTTGAAAGTGAGAACGGGCTCTTCTGGGTATTCATACAAGATGTTACTTCAAGTGACACCAGACTCACAGCACCCCGGCCCCATGTCAGCCGCAGTCAGCGTAGCCATCTCCTAGCCTAACGGCTGAACGAGCCATGATGCCATCAAAGGAACTGATTGGGCAGAATCCAGTTCTCGGGCAAGTTGGACCATTCGGGTCGCTCACTGAGGCCTCAAGAGGGGAATATGCAAGCCACATCACTAACCCGAAATTTCATGCTCTCAATGATCGTGACACACTGTCAGACAGATGTAATCATGTGCAGTACAGCCTGCCTTTGCAGAATTCGCACTTACTTAAGGTCTGACTGTCCACCCATTAACCGAGACACCTGTAACGGGGCGGCCCCCGAATACTGGAGATTCACTGTCGACTTTTGATTGTAGCATCATGAATTTCATATGGTCAGCGCCACGGGGCATTTTCTTGGTCCTCTCATGGTGCCTTTTAGGGACCTCCGTTGCGCAGAATGATCTCGTCAGAGACTTCTGCCGGAGATGGGGTCACCAGTCAGCGGTTGTGGACCGGAGACTGTACATCGACGGGGGCCTGATCAACTACAAACCCTTCTCATCATCATCTCGGAATTTCAGCAGTAGGTTTCTACACTCCTACCCCACTTTGAAGTTAATTGAACAAGTGGTAACAAGAAAGCAGATACCTTTCTTGCATACAATGACCTCGATGACGTGCCTTCGACGCTCGGAATGCCACAGCTCCACGACGGCCTTTCCAAGAACACGACAATACCGAACGTAAGCGGCGGCATTCTGTGGGAAGACTCGGTGAACAAGCGGTTATTCCTTTACGGGGGTGAATACTACGAGGATCCACCGGCCGCCTTCGTTCTCTACAGCTACGATATTCTCTACAACAACTGGGCGTCACTTGGGTCTCCCACTGGCGCTGGAAACGCCAATGCAGCTAGTTATGGTGCCGGAGTTTCGATCTCATCAAGGGGAGAGGCATATTACTACGGCGGATGGCAGAGCAACGCGTCTGTTCCTGGATGGACAGGTCCGCCGAAGGCCACGAGCAGACTTGTGAAGTACGACATGGATAAGAACTCCTGGAATAGCATCGCGGGGCCAGACAATGTTGGCAGGGCAGAAGGCGTGATGGTATTCATTCCAATCGGAGATGCGGGAATGCTGGTCTACTTCGGTGGCAGTCAAGACCTGGACGGGAACGGGACCCTGACACCACAGCCCATGGATGAGATCTTTCTGTACGACGTCGCGAATACGAAGTGGTACACGCAGAAAACTTCCGGTCGTACTCCTGAAATACGGAGGCGTTTCTGTGGCGGTGCGACCTGGGCCCAAGACCAGTCCAGCTACAACATGTAGGTCCATACTTCCGGCAAGGCTATTGGACCCAAGACTGACCCCATCCCAGTTACATCTTCGGCGGCGCAGGCTTCCCTCCGGACACTACAGGATACGACGATATCTACATCCTCACCATACCCAGCTTCCAGTGGATCCGAGGTCCATACCCGGCCAACAGCAACGTCACAGGAGAATTTCCCAAAAGCATGATGAGCTGCAACGTGGTCGACAACTCGCAGATGCTTGTCATTGGCGGTTCCTATTCCAACGACACGACGTACTCATGCGATGCTGACAATGTCTGGGGCACACACAATATGAACCTAGGCCAAGATAACGATGAGAACGCTATCTGGTTGCGGTACCTGCCTGGCCTGACTACCTATGCCGTGCCTACCGACATTTTGACGGCAGTAGGTGGCCGTGACGGCGGCGGCGCGACCCGAACGGCGCCGACCAGCGGCTTCGACGCCCCAGACCTCTCCGTTCTCATGACACGCAAGGCGACGCCGGCAACTAGGACGCCAACGCGCGCCGTCAGCGTCGCCACCTCATCTTCGTCAAACTCTAGTACCCCATCCTCTGGGCTGAGCAAGGGGGCCATAGCAGGCATCGCGGTTGGTTGTGGCGTGGCTCTCATACTGGTGTTGACAGGTTGCTTTTGTTTCATCCGTCGCCGGCGGACGTATTCCAGGGAGAGACATGCCTCCGCACTGGCTCCAGGGGCAGGAATGTCAATGGCATATCACCATGGTCAAGCCCATCAGGGGCCGATGTATGGCGGCTGGGGCAATACGCAGGTATCCTCGCCGACAATGACAGCTACCTCGCCCGCAATACCGCCTGCTGAACTTGGGAATGGAGCTGAGCTGCAGTACCCCAACCACAGCATTAGTCCTACGAGCGGCAAACACGACATTGCCTATGGGGGGCCATCGCCCGTTACGCCTAATGCGAGAGCAACTTAGCTCTTTGGGCAGAGTCCTGAGGACGATCTTCTGATGAGAGGAGCCTTACTCCTACTCCTGAGCACCACTAATTCTGATTACCTTGAATCATGCAGATCGTACTCCTTGTACAATTCTATGAAGGATTGAGTTGGCCAACATGCATCAACCAAGGCCTCATTGCCTAAGACCTGGAGGCGAATAGCGTTGATACTATTCAATGTTGGCAACGGCAAAAAAAAGCTTTGGAGGGGAGTTTACCAAAGTTCAACTGGTTTTCATAGTTCGTTTACGCTATAAATACTGCACATCCGACGAGTAACGCGATTTTGGCCCAACCCCGTGTAAGGCTACGCGGCCTGGAATCGTTTGGTGTTGAATTCCCTATCAGACCAACCTTTGATTTAATAAGCGCAGGCTTCGCCGAAAGGTGAACGCCCACGATAAAGAGTAACGGAGTAAAGGAATGCCCAGTGCCCGTACTTGCCCATCCGAAATCCTTTCGCAGAGCCTGTAACCGTAGTGTTGAACATTTACCCCTTATTAACCACAGCTTATGGGCGAATGCTGGGGATGGATCGTGGCTGACGGCAAAGTGTATTGCATAACGTACACTAACTATTTCCATTATCAATCATTGATAATCACCAACAAAAGCACATAGCGTCTCACGCGCATCAAGCCGGCCCAAGGCTCTCCAATCTTGCAGGCAGGCTGTGAGGCGACATGTAGCCAAGATAAGGCAGCAAATGTGGCGACATCGCGGTTTCGCAGTTGGATGATGACTTCAGCCAATTGCTTCCTCTCAGCTCTATGCACAACCTTGAGGAGATTCTTGCATTTCCGGTTGGTTGCGAAGAAAATTAATGCCTTCTTTGTGCAGCAATCAGCTCTGGCTTGTGCTTTGCGACCGTCCACGGGGCCTTCCATGGTTCGAGTTTGTTGCTCTCGAGTTTCAACCCACTTTGATAACGCTGCAACACGAGCTTTGTATCTCTACTGATTGGCACTTATGACTAGGTATTCAATGAACAGTATGCAACTAGCAGGGTATGGGGTGACTGTGTGGCACAGATGGTGAGACGAACCAATCAGCATCTTCGAGGAAGCGCCAGCCTGATTTCGCTCCAGGCAAATAGGTAGTCTAGCGAACGTGACAAACCGTCATAATTCTTCGCCTTCCAACCGTGCCTATCTACATTTCTTCCAGTATGTCAACCGTCTCATGAGCGCAACTGACCAAACAAAGGCCTGATCGCGGGAAATTTGACGTCAATTCACCATGGCCAGCCCAGATCCACACCCTGGTGTCGGGGACGTTCGAATAGCCATAATATGCGCCTTGAAACTCGAGTACGATGCCGTCAAGCTCGCCTATGACCACATATGGGAGGACGACCGGACCCGGGACGGATACGGTTACAGCACTGGTCGTATCGGCCACCATGTCTCTTTGCTTGTGTGCTGCGAAGCCGGAAAAGCTAGCGCAGCAGGCGTAGCAAGCAACATCCGATCAAGATACCGCGGAATCAAGCTAGCTATTGTGCCTGGAATTTGCGGCGGTGTGCCTAGGGTTGGCACTGACAAAGAGCTTCGTCTTGGAGATGTGGTAATCAGCACAAGCATCTTTCAATACGATTACGGCCGACGGAATACCGATAGGTTTCGCCCGAAAGAGGGCATCGATGATGCTCTTCCGGTGCCTGTCCGGGAAATCTGTTCTTTTCTGAACATCCTGCAAACAAGGGATGCATACAAAAAGCTACAGAATGAGACCCACCGGGTTCTACAAGAAATACAGCGCGCTGAACCCAAGACATACAAGCGTCCTGAAGACACAGAAGACTACCTCTATGAAGCGGACTATGTTCACAAACATCAACATTCTCCACGATGTGACTGCGACGAGTCTGTTGTCTGCGATCAGGCGCTTGAAGCTACGTGTGAGGAGCTCGGCTGCAAGGATTCATTTGTCGTACAAAGACCTCGAAGGGAGCTGAACTTGCAAGGCAGTGGAAGCAGCCTCACTGCGAGTTCTCCAGGCGCATGTTTTTGCGTGCGATTCGGCGGTGTTGGATCTGGTGATACCGTGATGAAGTCTGGACGAGACCGTGATGACATGGCCAAAAGACACAATCTCATCGCTTTGGAGATGGAGGGAGCTGGCGTCCGCAAACATATCAATGACTCTATTGTTATCAAGTCAGTTTGTGACTATGCAGACAGTCACAAAAACAAGAACTGGCAGAATTTTGCTGCTGCAGCAGCGGCTTCTACAACGAAAGCACTCTTGGAACAATTCTTTTACGAGGACGAGCCGGAAACTCCACGAATACGTGGTAAGTAAAGTTTATCCGTGTAAGGTCTTTACTAACAAGGGGCACTTTCAAGGGGAAAACGACCAGATTGAAACCCAACTTCTCCCATTGCTTGCCGCAGAACACGAGCGATACAAGGACTTCAATCCCGAAAAGGTTGAGGGCACTTGTGAGTGGTTCTTCCAGGACCACAGGTTTCTCGAATGGCTCAATAGCCCCTCAGGCATCATCTGGGTCTCCGCCGGACCCGGCTGCGGCAAGTCGGTTCTAGCGAAGGCCTTGATCGATGAGCAGAGATTGTTGAAACCCCCGGGGAGGACTACGGTCTGTTACTTCTTCTTCAAAGCCGGCGAAGAAAGGCGTACAGGTAGCTCTGACGCATTATCTGCCGTCTTACACCAGCTCTTCGATGCAAACAGAGGAACCGCTCTGATTCAATACGCAAAGGGTCCCTTCACAAGTTACGGAGAGAAGCTACGCGACAATTTTCATCAGCTATGGGATATCCTAACGAGTTGCGCCAAAGGCCCCGACGCCGGTGAAATTGTGTGTGTTCTTGACGCTTTGGACGAGTGCAGCGAAACAGGCCGTCAAGAGATCCTCAAGAAGCTCAAGACCTTCGACAAGGCGCAGTCACGGCTAAAGTTCCTCATAACGGGCCGCCCATATGACCACTTGGAAGATGAGTTCAAGGAACTGTCTGAGAAGGGAGTGTGCATCCAGCTCGACGGAGACGATAAGTCCGAATATATCCGCGAAGAGATTAACCTTGTTATCGATGAGAAAGTCAACATCATCGCGAAGCACTGGGAACACTTTGGAGTCGAACATCGCCAGCAGCTTTTGGAACGTCTGAAGGAGATGGAAAATCGCACCTACCTCTGGCTCCATCTCACCATGGATATTATCGAGAAAAGACGGAGCAGGTACCGCAAGTACTCAAGCATTAAAGCGCTACTGGACCAGCTGCCATTGGATGCGTTCGAAGCATATGAAAAGATTCTGAACCACAGCCAGGATGAGGTTAAAGCCAGATGCCTCCTTCAGATCATCTTGGCTGCGAAACGGCCTCTGACGCTTCAAGAACTCAATCATTGTTTTGCGTTGCAAGAGGAACGGTTTGGCAAGGGATTCACATGCACCTACGATGACCTTCAGGCTGAACTGGAGCCCAGCACGACGTTCTATAGCACTGTGCGAAATCTATGCGGCCTATTCATCAGCGTCCATGGCGGCAAAGTGTCTTTTATTCACAAGACGGCAAGGGACTTCCTTGTCGCGGAGTCTGAGTCGCAAACAGCTGCGTGGCAGGGGAAGTTTCGCTTGGCTTCGGCGCACAGCGTTATGTTCGCTTCCTGCATCCGTCTCATATCTCTCAAGGATTTCGATCTGCAAGCGAAGGCCATAATAGTGGAAGATGTGCCATTGGAAGACGTGCCGTTGTTGGCCAACCGAGTTCTGCCATTCGTTTCATATGCTGTCTTGAACTGGACAGATCACTATTACTCTCAAGACGAGGAAGACAAGACCAAGACTGTCAAAGAAGCGCGCGACCTATGCTACATACCCAAACGTCGAGGACGGGCACCTTCATGGTTTGAGCTAAAGATGAAATTTTGTCCGACGGCTTGGGGGTATTCATATGACTGGACGGATTTGACTTTCTCAACCTTTCTAGGTTTCTTTGAGGTCGTTGTGCATATACTTGATCAGGAGAACGTTGATGTCAACGAACGAGGCGGATGGCACGGAACAGCGGTCATGGTTGCATCCTGTCTGGGTCATGTCAATCTGGTTCGCATGTTGTGTCAGCGTGGGGCGGATTGTGATGCCGCAGGTGGTGGACACAGGACAGCCCTACTCGGAGCTGTATTCCAAGGACATTTAGAAGTGATAAAGTGTCTCCTTGATGAGAGAGGCGGGGCTCAGGTCACCCAGGAGGTCATCACGGCTGCAGCCGAACAGTATCATACCAGCAAGGAGATGATGTCTTTCTTATTGGATAGATGCGCAGATGCAGAACTCACGCAAGAGATTGCTGTGAGTATCACAATACGCAATCCAGAGATCATGCGTCTACTTCTGGAGCGGTATCGGGAAAAAGTTGAAATCACGGCAAAAGTTGTTGAAGCAGCAGCATGTTTCGCTCCAAGCGAGATACTAGCTCTCCTTCTCGACCAGGTTGGAGATGCGGTTCAAATTACCCCGGAGCTTGTTGAAAAAGTGGCGGGATCTCCCAGAGGAAAGGGGACGTTGTGCCTCTTTCTAGAGAGGTATGGGGACATGATTCAAATCACGCCAAGCGTTGTGCTAGCTGCAGCAGACTCTTCGCATGGAGATGAGGTATTGGGTTTTCTCCTTGAGAGGTTTGGGGGTAGGGTCGAAATCACGCTAGACGTTGTTATGACTGCGGTAAGGAATGAATCATTTGCAACAGAACTCATATCTTGTCTGCTTGAGAAGGGTCATATTACGCTTGAGCATCTGGAACACATGGAAGCAATTGTTGGGGCAGCAGCAGCAAATATAGGAAATGGTTGTGAGGTTGTCGGCATATTAATCAAAAAGTACGGGGATTTGGTCGAAATTACACCGTCACTCCTCTTGACGGTGGCGCGGTGGGGGACTGATGAGACCATGGCCCCACTTCTAGAGGAACTCGGAGATGAGATTCAGGTTACGCAAAAGCTCATCTTCGCCATGGTGAGGAACCATGATTCAAGGGTTAACACGATAGCCGCGCTTCTAGAGAAAGGCGGGAAGGATGTCAGGATAACACAGAAGGTCCTCATTGCCGCAGCCAAGACTGGGAGTGCAGAGACTGTCGGCTTCCTTCTACAAAGGTATGGTAGCGAGTTCGAGCTCACACGAGATGTCATGAGAGCTGTGAAACAGAATGAGTTCAATAAGGAGGAAATTATGCTTTTATTTTCCGAGGAGTATGGAGATAGGGAGGAGGTTGAGGCCTTTTTTTCTGGAGACTGTAGGGATGACGGGCAATCTGAGGATGACGAGGAGGAGGACGACGACGATTATTATGAGGACGACGAGGAATCTGAGGACAACGAGGGGTATGAGGACGACGACATAGATATGGATGAGGGTGACAGTGACAATAGTGGTGATGATGGGGATGACGATAGGGATGAGGGTATGGATGTGGATGTGGATGAAATGGAGTTTGATGGTGAGGCAACTGTGTTGAGGAAGTGTCCAGCCCATTGAGTATAAGTGTTTCAAAAAAGGGGAAAAAGTAGTAAGAGCCTCGGCCATTGCTTAGTCTAGCAGCAGATGAATCAACTATGGGGAGGTAGCTAGAGCCGAAGTAATAGATATTGGGGAGCAAGAACCATTTCCTTGAAAACAACGGTTGAGTTAGGCATGTTGCGTGCCGCGGTGGCAGTAGCAGACCGAGAAATGCAAGTCCATTTTTACCTGCCGCCATCCTTCAACCGACAATTTTGCAAGCGGTGCTCGCTTTCGCTTTCACGTTCCCTTCAGTCATAGGCAGGTTCTGGTCGTTGTCCATTTTGCGACGAGCCGCAATTGCTAGTTGCATTGAATGATATGCAGAACTGGTGGGTATGGTCATAAAGCCCACAGCCCTGCTCGGACGTGGATAGGGGGAGAATTACCACTAAAGTTTTGTAGATATAGTGATATTCGTGCTGGCAATAGGAAGTCAAGTCGGTGTGTTCCTATTGGAATCTAACATCAGAACTCACTGGATATGCGATCTGTTTGCTCGACAAATCATATCTAAAAAGTCTTGTCTGGCAAAGACTCTCAATCCAGCAAAACAGTAACCCTTTAATCAATCAACCTCGGTAGTATTGTACAGAAGTTGACACCGTTCGTCCAACAGCTAGACTTGACTTTGCACAGACTGAAGAATAGAAGGTCTTTTATCTACGCAGGTAAAGTGCCCATATATGCGGATAGTTGAGGTAGTTATGCTGTAAGAAACCCTGACGGTGACAATTAGCAACGAGAGGATCTGGGCCTAAACTTAGTAACGGGCGGCTCCGGCGAAGCCAGAGATCTCAACTGGGCCCAGCTGTTTTCGACGTCGTCCTCCAGAGCCGCCGGATATGAGAGTCGACGGATCAACGCGACCACGAAAAGCCTAGCATAAGCCAAGGATTTCACCAAACTCATCGCCCTTGGGGTGGTTTGCAGGTTCTGAGAGTTAGATTACGCCAAGTCGTCCTCTCAAAATTCCCTTTCTCCTCAAGATGCCTCCGCGACTAAAAGAAGAATATCGGAACCTGGCTTTGCCTCGACGCCAGCGAGATTGCACAAGCTTAAACCTAGCTTATCTTGCGGATGACGCTGTCACGCTGCTCAGACGCGTGACAAGGCAACGAGGCAACTGAGGTCAAGGCAGCTGCGGCAGGCTGAGCTGCATGTCATCCAGACGGCAGTAAGGCGTCCTCGGGTAGGGAATGATAGCCCGTGGCGACTCCGATACGCGGTAAGCAGGGGGCGGTTCTGGAGATGAATGGTTGGGGATGTGACAGTGGAAAGTGCTGTGGTGAACCACACCAAATCATCAGTCAGCAATTATCGGCGTGTAGATTGAGACAAGGCGGGGATGGCGCATCACATCCCTTAACTAAGGTCGCCGGTTGGTCAACTCCAAGGCAACATGTTGGGTGGTACAGCATAAAAGCCCACCGCCTGCAGCGAGCTGCCTCTTTCATATCGGCCGGTCAGAGGTCAGGCGACCACTATGCGGCTCAAGGACAAATTGAGGCACTTTCTCGGGCCATCTTGACTGACCCTTCGCTCTGGAACCTGAGTGGCTCCATTTACCCGCCAAGGCGATCTCCATGGCTGAGCAGTTTTTCCATTTATTTCGCATACCGGTCTAGCTGAAAGATGCCTGGTCTGGTATTATGCCTTACCCACCTTCCAACCGCCAGAACTTGCGCCCACGCTGCGCATGAACTCACCGCGCCATGGAGAAGACATCCATCATTCCCTCCTACAATATCAAGAAAGGCGATCTCGAACAATGGCTGCGCGAAAAGTTTGGAGCTGGTCAGACCGAGGTTACTGTGAGACCGAAAACGAGGCGTACTCAAGTTGTAATTTCCTAACCTTGACGTTCATCGGTAGGCCAAAAACGGAGATTATGTTGTTAAAGCGCCTAAAACCGTCAGCGAGGTAAGCATCATTTCCTAGGCCGCTGAACACTCCACTGTTGGCATATGCTACATGACACTTCAAGATTCGCATCTAACACACTGTACAGAATGACGTCGAACATTTGAAATCCTAAGCCACGCCGCTCGGGAAGGCGGTGAAAAGCCACAAGAAGGCACCAAAATGGAAAGATACGCCTTCATTCGTTTGGTCGTGCGGATTTTGCCGAAGTTGAGTGCCAAGTGGATGAGCGGAAACAGCGAGACGCTGGTAGTATTATTTGTCTTACGGGCATTCAACGTGTGTGTATGCAAGAACATGCCCTTTATCACACTGTATGGCATGGGAGTCGAGGGATGGTACAATGTACTTGTGGACGCCAGCAACCCGGGCACGTAGCCTTGACTGGGTTTCAAAAGTCCCGTACAGAGAGCCTTGAGAAAGAGGTGGTGTTAAGGCGGACCTGCTCAGTTCCACGGAGCCTCTTCGTATTGAACGATTAGTTTTATATCATGAACATGCTCACCATGAAAGGCTTTGATCGAAAGACAGTACGCATCCATAAACGCCCATTCTTCTGTGAGTCATACGAATCTACGTAGAGTCAGCAAGCTATTCTTATTCATACCGGACTCCAAAACAACACTCATGCAGATCCTCCCTAGCGTCATGCAGCACCTTGACCCTCATGACCGTTTTGTGGAGGTTTACAACGACCCTGTCAGATACGCCATGCCCCAAGTGGATACACGGGAAGTCCTAGAGAGATTCGAAGCCGAGAGCCTTTGGGATCGTTTCAACTATCACGGAAGGCTACCAATTCTCTTCAATGGCCAACGATCAAGGGTGGACATATGGGAAACAGGTCTTCGCAATAGTAAGCAAGCCTTGAAAGTTTTCTACTTCGGCTGACCATCGGCAGAGTTCCCAGACTCGGGCGATTTGCAATCAGCCACCGACCTCAACGCTATTCGGGAAATCTTCATCAGATCCGAAAAAGATCCCCACATTCGTCATCTGTATGATTCCACCTGGCCCTCATGACGAGGCGTGCTAATGATGGCCTGCAGCTTCATCGGTTCCAAGGATTCTAGGTCACCAATGGACTGCTCACCAGAGATATTCAGGTTCATCTGCGCATACCAACAGATTGAACCTTTCTTCTTGGAAGCTGTTTTCTCATTTGGAAAACAGTCATATCCAATTGACCACTGCCTTGCTCATTTCAGATCAAGGCTGGTTCTAGAAAGCTGTCCAGGAAGCTCGGGGGCTCTCCCAAAGATAGGACGGTCGGGGAAAGCAATTCAGATTTCCTATCTGCTTCGTTCCGTGGAGAAATCGGGCGGCGGGGACATCGAGGCTTGGCAAATCAGGCAAGCCGCCAACTATCACTCTTTTGATCTTGAAACCGGCCGTTCATTCTGGTTCACTATCAAGGCCAATAACGTCTTCAAGGATCGTATCAAGACTTTTACACCGCACTTGAAAGTCCCATCTGAGCAATCTGTTCCAGGCAAAAACATTTCTTTCCATCTCAAGGCATCTCTGGACACACATCTGCTGTACTTCTCCTGGTGTGACGAAGGCTGGCGTGACTTCATTAACGACTTTGAGGCTTCAATACGCAAGATTGTGCTCCCTGCAAAGACTGCGACAGTTGATGATCATATCGACCCAGATGCCTCAGCTTCCGGTCTGCTTCCAGGAGAAGTGCAGCGAATACGACTACAGCGTACCATGTCATACCACATATCCAGAGGCAACACCGAACTCGCGACCGAGAGTGAGAAAAAGGTTTCCCGTTCCGTCAAGGAGCGGGTTTTTTCTTTCGGTCGTGGACTCTTAAGAAGACCGGAGACGACTAAACGAGACGAAGAACAGGGATTTCCGTTGACAACAGCGACGCCATCTCAGCCAAGCGCCTATGCAGGGCTCGACCCGTCCAACTCTCTGGACAAGCTGCGCATCAGCGATATTCAAACACTATATAGCCGTTCAGAGCTGATTCAAAGAGTCCTCTTGGTGCTGAAACTGAACATCGGGGTGTTACGCGATGCCTATGCATTCTACAGCAACCTAACAAAGACTGAACTCCAGGATTCGCAGAGCAAGGAAGTCGTGGACAGCTTTTTGGTAAAGTTGCTGTCAATCGTGAGAAGGCTTGAAACAAGGCAGGCACAGTTGAGCTCTCTATCTACACACCTTAATCAGTGTATCCAGTTGGTAAGCAAGCATCCGGACAACTATCGAAATGCTGATAATGACTGCAAAAGTACGAGCTGGTTTTACAACAGCGATCAAATCAGATTGGTATGGATTTTGCGGACGTCGCCCACAATTCCAACAAGCAGATGAAAAAGGTCGCAGACAAGACGGCCAGACAGACGGCTTCCATGCACGTCATCACAGTCGTGACCCTCATCTTTCTACCGGCCACGTTCGTAGCAGTAAGAGAGGTTTACCCTCACATTTACAGCCTACTTTGAACATCTGACACTCCCAGACTTTCTTCCAAAGCGGGGTGCTGCTTCGAAATGACGATACAGGCGCTTTCATCTTCAAGGGGAAGAATTTTGGATTGTTTAGTATGGTTTGTGGACTACTGACGACCATTACGGTGGGAACCTGGCTTTTTGTATATGTCAAACTGAGGCTGAAAGCGAAGAAACGTGCCCCAGCCCACAAAAATCAGTCTCTCCAGGGTTCAGGAAAAGCGAATGGGAAGTCCCTGTAGGATATGGTGTGGTGAGAATGATTCATCTACTTTGGCGTTCTAGGTAGGAGGCGTTGATTTTGAAATGTATTATCGACGGCATACATTACTAGTACAACTCCTCGAAAAACGGGCCTCACGGCTTAGTAGGAAGAAAAACGCCCTTCTGTCTGCCTTTCTTCGAAGTAGTGACTTGTAAGGGTCAACTGGCAAACAGCCCAGCTCCCGCAGCACTTCCGACCACCGAGCCTGAATTTGCAACCCTCCTGAAGAGGAATGGCACATGCATACGTACCTAATCTGACCAGTCTACGGCGCGTCCCTTCACACCCTCTTTCAGCAGGGCCTTGTAAAAGCCACATGAACATGTTCAACACAGGTGGTGGTGGACGACCAGGGCGATCATTCTCCGCAGCTCCCAGACTCACAGTAATCAGGCATTTCCATTTCCATCAGGCAACCGGTCAGCAGCGACTCACGGTTCGCCGCGCAAAGTAGACGGGCCTGCCGCCGATTTGCCGCAGCTGGTGCCTGGCGCCTAGATCCCATGAGTTTTTACCAGCCTGTCAGGCAAGCTTCTGGGCACTACCAGTGGAAAGCATGCGGATCGTAGATGCTGGCAGACGGTGGCGATTAATACCAGCTGTCCCCCCTACTTTGCGTCGATACTGGATCGCACTGATCTTCCTCTGCAAAAGTCCATTCGCTGTCTAATTCGCCATACAGATTACCTAGCCTGCCGCAAATCCCACTTGCCTGATCAGACAGACGCATCCTCTTTTTGTTCCCTAGTGTTCATATCCTACCATCTTTCAGTACCAAACGGCCTCAAGAGACCAACGTACGCCAGGACGAGCAGCGGGAAATGTCAGAGAGCCAGATCATCGCTCAGTTACGACAGCACGTCGATGACTATATCAAGAGATATGATTGCCACGGCGTCAATGGCTATGGTAGCCGATTGCCATTTGTCCCCGAGGTTGCCCTCACCGACTTTTGGACTGTAGAAAAGATCACCGCTGTCCTTTGCCATGATGAGGACCTGGTACTGCACAGTTCCGAAGTTGTTATGAAACACTACATCGTAGTATTCTCGATTCTAGTCTTGACTTCGAAGGCCGCAAACCTTGATCTCTTCACGCAGCTGGATTTGTCGGATAAAAGTCTCCCATTAGAGGCGACGCCAAAGTCCTATTGCGATTCGCCCTGCAAGGACGTATTTGAGAGCTTTATGGATCTACAGTGGAAGTTTTGCCCAATGTCGCTTTACCTTCCTCTGGGTCCAAAGCCTAGCAAAAGGAATTTGTCACCAGATGTCATCCTACCTATATTGGGGAAAGAAAAGATCAACCCTAAAGCAAACGAACAGATAAACACAGCTGTTCTCTACAAGGCAGAACTTCATCGACTTTCTATTCAGAGGACTACTCCTGTAAGTTGGAATCCTTCTTCTCCATAAGCCATCGCAGCTGACGTGTTTGGAAAGGTCGTCTTCAAGGAATATCTCAAAGCTAGTCAGGACTCGCAGAGGCTTTTTGATAACGAATGGGCCATGTACTCAAATCTAAGAGAGGATTCCTTCGACCATATTGTGAGATACTACGGTTCATTCTCCTGTTTGGGTCGCCGAACGATAGTCTTGGAGCATGCGCCTGGGGGTGACTTGCTTTCCTTTTTCAGGAATCGGAAAATCCCAAAAACGGACTGCCATCGAAAACAATTCTGGAAAAACATCTTCGGACTTCTCGAAGGTCTTGTTGCCATTGACGACGTCACACGACACCATCTTCATTCCAAAGATACATGGCATTTGAGAGGGTGAGTACTTGTTGTATTGTTTCATACGGGATATCAATTAATTTAGGGATTAGAACTCATCAAGACATCCGTCCGCAAAACATCTTACTATGTGGAAACCCGTCAGATAATGACTACAGTGTTCCTTTCAAGTTCGCAGACATGGGCACCGCGCATATACGCAAAGTGAAAAACGAGGGCATCGACAGGCATGCCGTTGATCAGTTTGGCAACGGAATGTACAGTATGTTCACCGGCGAGATCTTACCACAGTTCCTAGCTGACAGAGAAACAGGTGCCCCCGAAGCATATCGGGATAATGGGGTCGCCACCGGTATCGGCCACAAGAGCGACGTGTACTCACTTGGTGGTATCCTGAGTGAAGCTTTGATTTGGTCGATCTGGGGAGAGCGTGGCCGAGAGACCTATCAAGCAGAGCGTGTTGAAGCCACATGCGAGTTCAGATTGAAGGGAGGCTTCCACGAGGGAGCATTCCACGATGGCGATGGGCTTCTACATGTCGTCGAGAAGTGGCACGACCGGGCCGTCGCTCTCACAGATGGCAAGGCAGAGGCGTTGAGCCAACTTATCATGAAGTCCATGCTTGCTGCTGATCCAGAGCGACGAGAGACTGCAGCGCAAGTCTTTCAAGCATTCAAGGCTGTCATTCCAACTTTAGAGTCTGATTCTGAGCCTCAGGACTACATGTCCAAACGACGACAAGGGTGGCCACTATCTCCTCTGTCGCTTGCGACTCGATCTCGAACGACACCGGCTGGATCGAGAGATGCGGATCAAGTTCCAACGTCAGTTTCACGCGTTCACCGGGTATCTTCCATGCAGACCATCAAGTCATCCATTGCGCCGTTCCTCACTGCCTCTCCAGGACCTATGGACCCATCTATGAGCCCTCTACATGTCTCAACGCATGAAAACACGCGTCCTGTCGATGCACTTCATATCAGCCACAGCGATCCCCAATTCGGATCTCAGAATCATTCAATTGGCCCTGGATCGAAAGGAAAGCTTTCTGCTTCTTATTCGTCTCCGTCTCGATACGACGACCGCTTTGTTAACGAAGCCTCAACGCCAACCATCAAGGAGAACGGTTCTCCTTTGCCTATCCGGACTGGAAGCGGTTGGAAGGAGGTAACCGTGCAACAAGCGGGATCACAGTCTTCACGGATTCAAACTCCTGTTTCGGCGTTTCATTCGAGACCTGTGGGTGATTCTGGAAATGCCATGCTGCCCCAGCACTTGTCGAGCGGTGATCGAATGGCTGCTCATGTATCTCGGCTACCTGACAAAGTTCAACGTGCCATACCACCCACCGGTAACGATGGGAAGACACCGGAAGCTGAGAGTACTAGGAGGATGCATCGAAAGATCATCTCAGAGCCACCCATAACCATTGATCAGATTTGGCGGGAGTGTTTTGAGCCAGGCGTCAGAAGCACTCATTACTTCAGCCGCAGCCTTCTCGGGTTTCCTGAAGATCCCCTGAAGGCTTTTCCTGCATTGCAGAATATCCTGAAAAGACTTAGGGGAACCAAGGGCCGGAATCAGGTACCAACTGCCCGTAGCTGAACCTGACTTTGTCTGGAGCTGACACGGCCACCTTTTTAGATATTCATTGTTGACGACTCAAAGTCCATGGGGCTTCATCGAGAACAAGTGGCTCGCACCTGTCGGGTATTGACTAAGTTGTTGAAAAAGGGGCAGGTTGATCCTGACAAGGAATTTGAATTATTCTTTGCGTCTGAGGGCAACCCCATCAGGGCAAGGAATGGCAAAGACCTGCAGATTGCGGTACAAAAGCAGCCTTTCACCGATTCTCGTTGCGGAATGCACACGATTCTCGACCAGGTAGCCTCGAGAGTCATTGAGGAAGAACAGCCAGTCAGCATCTACGTGTTGACGAATGGTCATTGGGACATTCGAAATCCGGGAAGCATCTGCGACGTCGACAAGCCCATCATACGCCTTGTGAAGCATATTGTCGACAAGAACAAGCAATCCAACTGGGCGATGGTGCAATTCATCGGCTTCTACAGAGACTCGTCAAGCAAGGCAGATCGATATGGCAAAGCGCGCTTGAAGCGTCTAGACAACGATCTGGGTCTAGAAAGGTACATTCCCCAAATCTAGCCACTTACCATAGCTAACTTCTGAGCAGAGACATCGTCGATACTCGAGATGCTAAGAAGGACGTCAAGAAGATCTTGCTAGGACCTTTCTCGACTGAGGCAGATGAATCGCCATCGGACTCTGATTCGGTCTCAGATTCGGATTCAAAGTAGACGCATGCTGTGAACAGCGAAAAAGCAACAGGCTAAGGCGTTGTGAAGTAATTGATACCTGTCAACTTATGAGTAATGTATAGATAAAATTAGATACCCGATCCATGATCAACTAGTTCAAATTTTGGAAAGAACATATTAGAGAAGTTTTGTTTCTGCATCATCGTCTCGATGCACGTCGATGTTGTCCTCTCTTTCATTGTCTCTATTGGAGGTACCTCTAACGTCGCCCTTGCCCTCGTCCGTATATCACCAAAGCCTTCAAACCCACCACATTAAGAACAACTCATGAAAAAGCTCAATTAGTGCCCAATAACAAGCTGAGCAACGGCATCGGCGTGAGTGGCCACGAGGACACCAGTCCCCACACGGCGACAGGTCCCTGCTGCCAGCTGGCCCAAGCTCATGCAGGTCCGGGGATCGTTCCGCCTAACGCGGCCCACAACACCTCTGCGCCATCTCAGTTTCACTTTGTTTCTGTTAGCCGAAACTCAGTGTTCCCCCTTAGTTGCTTGAATTGACAAGGTATCCTGCTAACAGTAACCTTGAGGGATCATCGCTGACGTAGCGGGTTTCCGGGGCAGCTCACGAGGCACCATATTCGGCACCCCCCGGTCCCTTATTCGGCACCCCCCAGCTAACAGAAAAAAACCGACATCTCAACAGAATACCCAACGCCTAAGGATAACCCTACCTCCTAACCATAACCCTAACTACCTAACCTAACCCTAACAGTTAACCGCGAAAGCCTCCGTATCTTCGAGAATTTCCCTCGATTTCTCCTGATTTTCCTCGATTTTCTAAAGGTTTTAGAACGTTTACGTGCGCGTTACGTGCAAATGTTAGTGCGGACGGCTGCACGCTGGTTTTGGGTGGGCCAGTGTCCAGCGTGCACGGCTTTTTTTTTGTATGGGAGTACTGCCAAAAAGGGTTTAAATGGGTGCCGAATAAGCGACTGGGGGGTGCCGAATATGGCTCCTCGCAGCTCACAGCAGCTCCCGCCCGTTGCTATCTCAGGCACCCGTGACCGTGACTCGTCCCCAAACGGTAGCATTCCCAGCGAGACCGGCGACTATCATCCAGCTGTTCGACAGCTACCTCAGCTTCTCCCTCCTCCTCCCAACCCTCCTTCCCTCTCTTCATCCTCCATCACCAGACGCAAACCACCCATCATGGTTCGAAATCAACCACCGACGATGCTCTCCCTCCTCCTCTCCGCGGCCCTCGCATCGGCCGCCCAACCCGGCGCCGCCCCCGCCGTCGCCGCCCCGATGCGCGACCTGACCTGGGGCCAGCTCAACTTCCTCCACACGACCGACACCCACGGCTGGCACGGCGGCCACCTCCTCGAGCCGCAGTACTCTGCCGACTGGGGCGACTACGTCTCCTTCGCCGCCCACATGCGTCGCAAGGCCGACGAGCGCGGCGCAGATCTCCTCGTCGTCGACACCGGCGACCGCGTCGAGGGCAACGGCCTCTACGACGCCTCCGCCCCCAAGGGCCTCTTCACCTACGACGTCTTCCGCGAGCAGACCGTCGACCTCATCTGCACCGGCAACCACGAGCTCTACATGGCCGACGCCGCCCAGCGCGAGCACGACATCACCGTCCCCAACTACCGCGACAACTACATCGCCTCCAACCTCGACTACATCGACCCCAAGACCGGCGAGCGCATCCCCCAGGCCCAGCGCTTCCGCCGCTTCAAGACCAAGAACCAGGGCCTCGACGTCATCGCCCTCGGCTTCCTCTTCGACTTCACCGGCAACGCGAACAACACCGTCGTCCAGCCCGTCGAGGACACCCTCAAGGAGGAGTGGTTCACCAAGCTCGTCGCCGACGAGAAGCCCGACCTCTTCGTCGTCATCGGCCACGTCGGCCTGCGCATGCCCGAGCTCAAGAAGATTTACACCGCCCTGCGCAAGGAGAACTGGAGCGTGCCCATCGCCATCTTCGGCGGCCACGCCCACGTCCGCGACGCCCTGAGCTTCGACAAGGACGCCTTCGCCATGGCGAGCGGCCGCTACTTTGAGACCATCGGGTGGATGTCCGTCGACAACATCAAGAAGCGGTCCAAGAAGTCGGCCGACGACAACGACGAGGTCTCCACCGAGGCCGTCTCCTTCACGCGAAAGTACATCGACAACAACCTGTACGGCCTGCACCACCACACCGGCCTCAACGAGACAACCTTCCCCACCGACCACGGCCGCAACGTCAGCGAGATGATCACAAAGGCCCGCAAAGCGCTCGACCTCGACTACAAGTACGGCTGCGCGCCCAAGGACCTGTGGATGAACCGCGTCGAGTACCCTAGCGACGACAGCATCTACACCTGGCTCGAGAAGGAGGTCATGCCCGACGTCATCCACAACAAGGACCGCAAGGACGTGCCCCGCCTCGCCATCGTCAACACGGGCGGCATCCGCTTCGACATCTTCAAGGGCGCCTTCACCAAGGACAGCACCTTCATCGTGTCCCCCTTCACCAGCGGCTTCAAGTACATCCCCGACGTCCCCTACGCCGTCGCCAAGCGCGTCCTCGACCTGCTCAACCAGGCCGGCAAGATCTTCCAGGCGGAAACCCAAGACGCGCGCTTCATGAACATCCCCGAGATGATGTACCCCACGGGCGACATCCTCACCGCCATGAAGAAGGCAGAGGTCAACCAGGAACCCCGCCGCCTCGAGCTCCGTTCCGAGCAGCACCCCCTCGCCGACGACGAAAAGTCCAAGCCGGACCTCGTCAGCGGGTACACCACCAAGGACGACCTCGGCACCGACGGCGACGACACGGAGCACGCCCCGATCCCGTCCTTCCCCGTCCCCAACTGCATCCAGACCGCCATCGACTTCCCCAAGGAGGGCGAGCCGGAAAAGGTCGACCTCGTCTTCATCGACTTCATCCTGCAGTGGGTCATTGTCGCCCTCAAGTTCAGCGGCGGCGACTACAGCGACAAGGACGTGCTGACGTATTCCGACGAGACGCTCACCTACAAGATGGGCGAGTGGATCAAGGAGAATTGGACGGGCGACTGCTGAAATAGAGAGAGAGAGAGAGCGTCACAGCGAAATTGAGCAGTAGAGCAAGACTTCTCTAGATGCCAGCTCAGATCGCCATTTTATTAGATTGATTATTTAGCCTCGGGTATATGAATCGTGGGAGGAGTTCATGGATCAATCAGTCTGGGCCCGTTGTTTCTTCTTCTTCTTTTTTTTTTTTTTTTTTTAAATCGGGCGATATTACAACACATGACACTTTTCATCTAGACCAGACAGACATCGGCTTAAGGGAATATCGGACACGAATGGGACGGGAAATTGGGACGGTTTGGGAACCTTTTCGTCCGGTGACATAAGATGCACGAGAACGCAGTAGACTGCAAATAACACAAACAAACACCATCTATCTTCACATCGTGGCATCAAGCTGTGCCAAGCCGGCGACCGCAATGCCCTTTCCGCTTGGTCGGCAAATGTGCCCATCCGTACCTTTGCCCTCTCACCTGTGCCTGTCAGTGTCACTCGCCCACCTGAAGGAGCCCATTCTTCGTATCGTTCCTGTGAGCGGACTACGCCCGTGCCTGGCAAACAGAAAACGGCCGAGGCGAGCTGGCAGTACCCTCGTGTTCGTTGCCTGTAGTGGCTTGCTCCCCCCTCCCCCTTTCCCTTCTATCCCAACTCTAGCTACACATATGCATTTGCCTCGTGGCGCACGGCAGAGGCCGAAGGATAAGCCCAGCCATGCCAAGATCAGATCGGGAGCAGATAAGGTAAAATGATCGATCAAGAAGTTGATGAGAGTGAGCAAGGGGAGGGAGAGAGGGAAAAGTCTTTCGCATGAAAGTCAAGTCTCGTTTTTTCACGAGTTAAAATGGAAACGCCCGAGCGGGTGCAGTAGTCGTAGGCGCGGCTCGGTTTTGGCGCCGAATCGCGGCGGCGACGCTATTGACAAGCTGTCAGCTGAAGGGGCTTACCTATTAGCCAGGCACGGCACAGCTCGTGGCTCTCTTCGAATTTCTTCACGAACCAGCATATCCTAAAGATCCAGAGAAGGGGGCGAGAATGCGCCTCCTCCTATTTCTCTGGTGTCTGCATCGGCCGTCGTCCCACCCCCATTTCCCTCTCCTCGGGTCCAGAAGATAGGGACGAGATAGTTTGTTTGAGGTTATTTGCCCTTGCTAGATTATCGACTATGATACGGTGGGGTGGAAAGGGAAGGACGCCCTCATTGACCATCATCAGGCTGACTCGAGACTCGCCCTGGGAAGAACCCAGCCGCGGAAGAACGAGTGGACGATCCGGCGGAGGTTTTTGTTTAGGGCGAGGCCACAGGTTGCACGACTCCGAAAACAAGAGGGGCGGGCAGTGGAAACCAAAAACAAAAACAGGATACAATGTTTCGCTGTGTTGGCTGTGCCTGAAGATCTCAATCGAGGTTCGGACACGTTTTGACGTCGTCTGATCCACCTGCACGGGGTATTCTGATGTCAGCGGTCATGGCATTCCCGTATCGACATGGAATGATCGGGGGTGCATTGTCGAATTGTCGGGTCCTTTGGGTTTCCGTCAACTCCATTGCCGTCGTTCAACCTGCGAGTTTCAAGGTTTATCATTGCTCGGATGAGCTACCCGGCCCAGCAAGCTTCAGCTTCCAAAAGCTAAAAAGACGGCACAAGTCCAGGGAAAGCCCCTATTTCCAGTCAGCTTGCAGTACGTACCCCATTCATTGCACGTTGTCCATTTGGCGTCTTGTTTCCTTTTTTGATAAGCCTGGCTAAATACCCCTTGCTTGTTCTCCAAGCTTGCACTAGCTGGTCCCCAGTGTAAGCGGTGGACGGGAGTGTAAGGCAGGTGAGTGATGTACCTTTCAGTTGGGCGAAGCTTGCAGCAACAAGCAGACACAACGAACACGATGGAGTCAACATTCGATGCGACTGACTAGCGACAGAAGTTCTACCGCAGCAGGAAACTCAAAAGAGATGAGTTCGCGGGTATGCTGTTGCAGACACCCCTGATCCTGGCGTCCCATTCAGGTGGTATTTTCCGGGGATGCACTTATCGGTTGCTGTGTCGCTTTATCGCTCGTCGTCACGAGGTCGTTTTCAACCCTTCTTCCGGGGTCAATCGCATTGTCAGTAAGGCTTTGGCCGCTTTGCAGCTCTTGGTTTTCCAGGGGTCTGGCTGGTTTCTCGACGTCCTGTTGGCTCCCTTTGCAGCCTATTCGGACTTCGTCACAACTCGAGCCGGCTTAGTGCCAGGTGTGCCTGAGCCCTGTCTGCAGTCCCCTTGCAGGTGCAGCGCAGCGGTGCCTGAAGGACTCGTTTCTTCCTATTCGGCCTGCCGTCCTTGCCCCCCTCCCAAAGTGTATTGACGTGCACGCGTGGAGACCCTGTTCAAAGGACGCGAACCTACGTCAAAAGGGGCAAAGGGTTGAAATTGCAACGCACAGTTGCTAATACGGCCGTCAGTCAGGGCGCCGAGGGACCTTTCGACGGTGTCGTGTTGTCGTGCTCTCACCGGCCTGCCGTTTCATTAAACCGCCAGCCCAAAGAGGCAAAATGTGCTTGGGAAGAGGCCTGTTCGTCATCTCCACACACCACACGGTCGTGGTCCACCCTTCTTTGGCGACCGCGACGACGTCGCAATAGCTCGGCCTGCTCCGGATCATGGTCCCCGTCACGGGCTTGTTTCCATTGACTTTTGTTTCCCGTCCTCCTCGTCAGAAAAAGACTTGGCGACAATGTTTCCGTTGTTTTTCTTGTCCTCGACTCCTTGCCGTCCTCTCTTTTGTACCTGTTTCTGAAGGGATCAATATTCAGTCTCACCACTCTTTACGCCAGACAGACATCGCAAGCAAGGACTCACCACTCGTTTCTTTTCCAATTACCAAGTCCAACTCTCTCGTCCGCCCTCGCTCGACTTTGGCTGACCCAAAACACCCCACCAGAGCTCTGCCCTGTCCACTGCTCCGGCCAATTCGTCTTTTTCCGGGCTCCCTCTTTGGGAAAGATATACTCTTTACCCCCTGGACCTGCAACGGATCAACTGTCTTGGGGTCGCGAATAAGGATCGTCGCCCTTGTCCATCACCCAACGCATCCTCCACACTTTGCAAAACAGACTTGTCACCCGGGAAGACACGACATGGCCCATATGCAATAACCACGGCCGCTCTTTTTCTTTCCACGACACTCTTTGCTCGGTCGCATTTCACGCTCCCGCTGCTCGTCATCGGAGCTATTGACTGCTCCATCCACTCATTCCTCGAGCGACTTTGAACTGATCCTACCCTCATTTTATCTGGCTGGATTCTCTTAAAAAAAAAAGGTCTTTGGTCTGGCTGTCCGATTCCGGGATCAGGACCCATTCGGTGCATAGCTTTCATTTTGTGCCCTCACTTTTGTGCAGTATGCCCCTCTTGGACCCCTCTTCGTCGAGTATTTCGGCTGACGTTGGCAGATTTTCGAGACAAATTACCGCAGCCATGGTGTCGTTCTTGGGGTTGAAATTTGGTGCGGACAAGAAAAAGTGCGCTCCTAATCATCTCGTCGCGGTACAGACGGCTAATTCTCTGCAGGAAAGTTGAGAAAACAACGGAGCCTAGGCCCCAGCAGCAGCAGCAGCGGAAGAAGATCGATCAGAACATGCTCGGCGAAGGTCAGTTTTTCGGAACTGAGCTCAAACGCCCCATTATGATCAATGGATCCCGCCCTGGAACATCAATGTCGAATAGAAGCTTCGCCAACATGCCTGACAATTTCATGCCCCCCAATGCACAAATGGCTGGCGGGGGCTCATCGTTGTACGGCTCTCGTCCTGGGACAGCAATGTCGAACAAGAACTTCGCCGCCGATTTCCGTCATCCAAATGCACCGTACTTGAATGGAGGCTCATCTTCGTTGGTCGATCTCAGTGCCCCGGGCGGCAAGGGTGGTGTCCGTCCCATGGGATCTGAGAGCAACCTGAACAAGGGCTGGAAGAACGGTTCAGTGACGAACCTGAAAATCGTACCAACCCCACCCATCATCACCAGCGAGCCAGGAACCCCGAACTCGCCTGGCCGCAAGGCCGGTTGGGTCCACCCTCTCGACGTACATTATGCTCGTGACGGTGCCCTCAGCCCGGCGGGCTCCGCAGGTGGCCCCCGGTCTCCCGGGTTTGCCCCGAGTCTCGCACCAAGTCTCGCACCGAGCGCCGCGCCGAGTGTCTCAAATGCACCCCGAAGCCCTCTGGGCCAATTCGAATTCAACTTGAACCCTGGAGACATACCGAAGCATAACGAACTGACACCGGCGCCCCTGTCGCCAGCAAAAGCGTACCCATCTCCTCCGCAGTCGGTCAATGGGTCCCTTCCCCCTATCAAGACTGATTTCAAGCCAAAGATCGCCGCTGTCAACACCACCCGTGACGCTTATAGGCCTGGCCCAACTGCTTTGCCTTCTCCGACAGCATCGGCCGAGCGCACCAGTGAAGAGGAGCGCCGATATCCTAGGCCCATCATCCAGAACGTTGCTGCCAAACGGGACACACTGACGTATCATTCACCAAGACGGCAGAGCTTTTCCATGGACATCGACGAAGACCCGTCCAGCCTCAACTTTGGTGCTAAACGGCCAAACGACTCCGCGCCCACGGGCCCACCGCCGAGAAGCGCGCTTCGACCATCGCCGCCGGACCTGAAGAGTCTGCCTCTCCTTCCGCTTCGAATTCAGGCGGCAAGGAGTCCGGGTCTGTCAAGCCCTAGTGCCCCCCCTCCTAGGCCTCGCCAGGTTCCGTTCGAGGGACCGTTGAGAAGCCCGGCTAGGCCCCCCGACGAATGGGTTAAGGCCAGGGAACGAATGGGCTCGGATGCACGAGAGATGCCAAACTTTGAGCCGAGGGGGAGGACGAACTCTGACGCCCGTGGACGGACGCTGGAGCGCCGGGAGAGGCAGGACTCGGATCCTCAAGAGATGGTCAGCCCAGAGACTCCTGCAGCCAAGAATGATCGAAACGGCCAATCGCAGGGATATATCGGCCCTCCCCCTGCTTCAAGACGGGTGGCGCCAGGGGAGGGAGAACGCAGTTACGGCATCACCCCAGCAAACCGACGACAACCTCCACCTCCTGTCGAACTGGAACGCAAGGCATCAAACCCTCAGTTCCGGCAACCAGGCTGGGGCGATCGGGACGTACAGCATGGAAGTTTTGCCATGGTCTCTCCTCCAATGCAGGCAGTGCAACAACCGCCAACCCCGAGCACCTTGGTTGCTGAGCCTTCAGTTGATGCTAACTGGCCACTGCCGAGTCCCTTGGCAAGCCCGACGTTCGGGACCAGTTCTGGTAGGAGACCGTACACGCCAACTGAGAAGTCGGAGGGACAAATGAGCCCCGAATCAAATGTTCCGGCGGGTCACTCCTCCCGCGAACCGAGATGGGATCAAAGAAAGCCGGAGTTTGGCGAGCAAAGACGGCCAGATTATGGAGACCACAGAAGGCCGGACTTTGGGCTAAGGGCGCCGACGGGGATTGCAGATGAGTTCCGAGTTGGGTTTATTTAGGCGTGGGATTCGGTCGGGGAGGATTTTGATCTGGATAAAATATTAGATGCCCGGATTCATGAAGATTGAGGAGGGTTTTGACATGAACATAGGCAAGGACGACTGGGCATACCTTGGGAGATAACATGAACATGGCGATTGGGAAGGCGCAGAATATTCATACCTGGTTTCTTTGACTTGGGGAGGAGGACAACAGAAGGGGCAGCACGACTGCCTCGTATATGGTTCATAATTATTCGAATGAAGTGCCATCAATGGAATCCGTTTTTGGACAGTCCGGGTCTTGAGCTGGAAGGTGCGTGAGGGGGCCGTTTGCTCCTTCCGCAACATCTCAAAATCAAACTTTCCTCGACATTTTTCATTCGCCAATTCATCCAGCACGCTCCTTCCTGAAATTGTGTAGTTAGAAATCGCTTCGAAAGCAGGAGCCGGGCAGCCATGTCACGGCGCCTTCCTCAGACCCTCTGAAGGACCTAAGGTAGCAATGGAAGCACCTCTGGCTTGGTGAGGCATCGGCGGACACGTCCCGGGCCCACATCACGAGTCAACCACCAGGGCTCGCACCCTCCTGGCCCGGCCCACGATATGAGCCGTCCTTTGGCATCTCCACTCCGAAGATCGGCGGACATAGCTCAGTTGGGAGAGCGTCAGACTGAAGTCAACTTCAATCACTTAATCTGAAGGTCGTGTGTTCAATCCACACTGGCCGCATCTTCCTTTTTGCTCTTTTTCGAAAGTGCATTCAACTTCTGACCTCTTTTTTGGTAGCGTCCAAGGCAAACCAAACCGCCCACTGACTGACAGCGTCATTGTATTTCTCCCGAGGGAGAACCAGAAACAGTTGGCATACAAGATCGTCAATTGTGCCCAATTTTTTGCCGTTTGATCGCTCGTCCATCTTTTGGTGTTGCTATTGTTGGATGAGTTCCACAAGGAGGATCGTCAAAAGTTGATGCGCTGCCAAGGGCATCCATCTGCCGCTGACATCAGCCGTTTTCTTGCTCAGTCAAGACATTGACATCCACCACGAACCTGTCGCTGCCATAATCCAGAAGGAACATGAAGGCATACTTCCGGTCGACATAGTTGGGCGCATGCTCGGTATTCCCTCTTTCTTTCTTTATGCAGCGCCAGTGCCAACTTTGGACATGCCAGTGTAATTCTCACCATCATTTCAAGACGCAAGCGCCCGACCTCTCAACCACTGCTCTCTCCCCACAACCCGCTACTTGACCAAACGGCCATCGCCAACAGGTTCCAGATGTTTGAGAACTCCCCCGTCCCGGACCCAGCCTGCAGCAACTGCCATCTTGGCTCCAGCAAACAACATCACCACCCCCGAAGTCCCTAACACGAGCCAAGAGTTTACCGAAGTCGGACGCCCACCCCCAGTGTCACTGTGCACTCTCACCACTGTCACCAGCCCACATTACGTGTAGATCGACCACGCAATCCGCCAGGCTCAGCTGTCACATCTCTAACCCGTCGAAACAAGCACCCAAGAAATAAAAGAAGAAATTGCGGGGAAGGGGGGGGGGGGGGGGGGGGGGGTCGCGGCCGGCGGTTTGTGCTCAATCACCTTAAACCACCTCCCCGGGCCTCCCCCTCGGCCGTCCAAACCCAACCCGCCCCCGGCCACCGTGACACCGTCACAGCACCCACCCAGTTTCCCATCATCCCCCTTCCCTTTCCGTGCTTCAGCACCCCCCGTCTTCCGCAGATCAAATTCTCCGGGCCGCGGGCCAAGGAACAATCCAAAACAGCCATCGCTGCAGGAACCACGCCTGCGTGAGATGGAAAGCTCCAATTAAAAATTTAGCCATGAATTGAAGCTTAGTGACGGCCCCGGCAACGGGGGTGGGTGGACTGCAGTCTGCAGGAGCCGCCCGCCGCTTGTCAGCCAGGTACACGCAGATGGCCTTGGGCTTTTTTGTTTACCTTTTACATAATTCGATTGTCCGTCCCTGCGACTGGAAGTCATCCCATCCCATACTGGGGGCTCTTGGCTCTGGGTCTCCATCCCGTCAGACATCAATGCTCGGTTTGGGACGACATGCCATCTAAACTTCCAATGTTGCAAGTTGGGCGGCTGTGATGTAGCCCCCAAGACATATCCTCTCCCAGTTTTCGTCCGCCGAGAACTGGCATCTTGGCGTCCCTACCATTGCTGTTCGACATCGGCCGAGATGGTTTGGGGTGGGATCCAGATGGCAAGGTCAAGCGAGAAGCCACCCTCCTCATTCTCCTGGTTTTCCCCCCTACGGCAAGTGGCGGTCCCAAGAGCACACAGCACATAAAAGACCCAAGATGATCCGCCGTAAGATGGGCAGTTGATCTCCCATCCTCCTCATCCGCTTCATCCAGTCCTCCTCCTCCTCTTCCATTGTGTGTTTAACCATTCTTTCCAGTGCTGTGCACGCCCATCTTTTATTCCTTTCCAAGATTACAAGGTCGTTGACGATCATTTTTTTGTGCTCTTCATCTTCAATCTTTTTCCCGGGGCAACTTTCACTAGTTCGTTTCCAGCAGTCAAAATGCGTTACACTACTCTCACTGTTCTGGCTCTTGCCCTTCTCACCGGCAATGCGTTGACGGGTAAGCCCTTAAGAATCTCATGATCCGTATCAAGGACGTTTTCACTGACGGCTTTGTTCTTGCAGCTCCTACTCCTCAATTCGGTGGCGGCGGCCGTGGTGGCGGTGGTGCCGTTGGAGGTGCTGGTGGCTTTGGCGGTCGTGGAGGTGGTGGAGGTGGCCGTGGCGGAGCCGGCGGAGCTGGTGCTGCCGGGGCTGGAGGTGCTGGAGCTGCCGGTGCCGGAGGGGGTGGCCGAGGCCGAGGCGGCAACGGTGGAGCCAACGCGGCCGGCAACGGCGGCAACAACGCAGGCAACGCCAATGCCAACGCCGGTAACAACGGCGGCAATGCCAACGCCAATGGCAATAATGGAGGCAATGCCAACGCTAATGGAGGCAACGCGAATGCCAACGGAAACAACGGCAACAATGGCAACAACGCCAACGCAGGAAACAACAACGGTGGAAACGGCAACGATGCCAATGCCAACAACGGAGGCAATAACAACAACAATAACGCCAACAACGGAGGCAACAATGGAAACAACAACAACAACAATGCGAACAACGGTAACAACAACAACGCCAACAACGCAGACAATGCAGACAACGCAGACAACGGAGGCAACGACCAAGCCACCGATGCCGCTGCCGCCGCCGACAACGAGGGCCTGGCCTGCACCGACGGAACCGGAGCCGGCTCCTGTGAAGCTAACGGACAGTGCACCGTCAACGGCACCACCGCCATCATCGAGGGACAGTGCGGTCAGTAAGCTAGCATCGACATCGCTTCCCGCTAGGTGGGATGTTGAAATCCCAAGAAAATGGGCGCCCAAGGAAAAGAATTCCCACTTTGAGAGGATTTTCTCAGCGTTGCATGTTGTTCTGTTTTCCGCCATAATATAAGTAACCCTAATTGATGATGAATGACTACCAAGGTCTTGTGTCAACGTGATTGTTTGGCGTCGAGGGAGTTGTTTGACTCAGCTGGAGAGGTTGTGTCTGCTTGTTTTCTCCGCAGACCCTGAATCAGCGCTCGTTGTTCTGACTGGACATTGTGAACAAACACTTTCTGCGAATCACTGTTTCTAGTATAATGACGCCCATTATTTTCACGCCTTTAGCATATAACTTGTTGTTATTCTGCGATTTTACCTACTCTGTTAACTAGCCCTACATCACATACAACATTCCCGCGCTTTACACACACATATTACGTCAACCAACTCCATAGAATTCAGCCACAGCCATGTGTAAACTCCTCATCCAATGGCACTTCTGCCCCAAGTGTCGCGAAATCGAAGACGCACAGCGTCATCTCCCTGAGACCTACAAATGTGCAGCGAAGGAAAGATTCGACAGAAGCTTTCGCAGGGTACCATATCGCTTGTCCAACTATTGTCCCGTCGGGCGCAAGTACGACGTTCAATACTCGCCTGGACAAGAGTGCCACGCTTGTTGGGTTGCAACACTGACCATTACCCAGGGCCTGGACATGCCATGCCATCAGCCCCAGCAGCAGCAGCAACGAGCCTCACGAGCTACCCGTCAAACCAATCTGACGCGCACCCATTCGCAAGGCCCTTTCTATGAAGTACCGCTAACCCCTGAGATCCAGCATGCCGTGCCCATGAGTCACGCAGGTCATGCCAGTGGCTCAACGGACGCTGTTGCGCCTCTGGAGGAGGGCCCGCTCTATCATATGTTCGGCGAGTATGTCCAAAGACTTCTCAGCGGTGGTCTTGGATTCGTTATTCCCAGCTGGTCCGGAACTCAACAGTTTTGAGTCTCGAGAGAAAACGGTCATTAGGTTGTTAGTTGGTAGTTCTCTGAAGATACTTTGCACTTGTAAATACCTCTTTCTTCTTTGTTTGTATGATCAAGAGCGTGTTTTATTTGGGTACCTTGGGCTGTACATAAAGTAAAATGAGAATACACTGTACTTTGTATACTGCTCCCTGACTATGTGGCATTAACCGCTTGTGAACAATGAACTTGTGTGACTTTCAAGAAACGTACATGGACCAAACGCCAAGAGACACTATCTCCGTCAAGGTCCTAAAATCATTAAAATAAGATGGTCTATTTTACCTAATAAAAAAAGATGTTCTGTAGGAAGATTAAGAATTAGTGCTTAAAATTTGGATGTTCATCGGCCTGGGACTTTTGCGGAGGCTTCAACCCGTCTTTGAAACCAAGTCTCTCAAGCTTTCACGTTCTACAGTCATAGAGAATATTGATTGTAAGAAGAGAGTCCACATATGGAATCGGAACAACAAAATGTATCACGATTAGAGAAAACTGGCATTAGACACGTCTTTTCTTATGCTGGCAACTCTCACTGCGTAACGTTCCATTGGGAAACTTCGGGGCGATCAACAATTGAGACATATTCACATGTACTTGAATCTAATGCCTCGGAACACATCGTTATCAAGTTGTCAAATCCAAAATCTTTAAGTAAGAGTGTCGCAAACGAGTACGCATCCAGTAAGTCAATCGGGAGAAGTTGTCAACTTCAGACATCCAGTCTGATCGCCAGCCAAACTCTATGTTGCACACCTCCAACCTGCCAGGCGAACCAACCCCACGAAACAAAACCCGCCGACGCCAACACGGAATTGCGTGCAGAATCGATGGTGGTTGCGTTCATCCCGCTTACCGCTTTGGCAACACGTCAAAAGGCCTGACAAGAGTGAGGTTCCGCCCGCAGATACGAAACCGAATCCGATGCAGCCAGGGATGCCCCCGCCGTATTCGTGTCTTCGTGACTGGGAGACTGCAGCAATAGCCAGGGGCATCGAGAAGATCACCCGAAACTTTACCCCGGGAAATGCAGCGCTTGGCTACATCGACGCGCGCGCAGAGGCGGCTCACATGAGCGGTGACGGCTTCGGGTGGGATGAAGATTGAAGAATAATACGCCTCTTGCATGGCCCACACACGCGCATTCGGCATGGGAGGGGGGTTTCTTATCGATTCTGCAACGGCTAACATTCATTTCGGTCTCGTGGACGGCATGCTGCTTGGTTCCGTGGACCAAGAAAGAAATCTGCAGTCAGCACCTTGAAAATACCCAATTCGTCGACTTCAACACCAACGAGCCAACCACAGCGAAACCGAGCCGTTCCCGCGCCGCGCTCGGGATGCTAGAACGCACCGTCAAGTAAAACCCCGTCCAAGAAACGGCTCCTGCCGGCCATCGATCGGGCGTGAAACGCACCGAGGCCCAGCGGTCTGCCAGGAAAAGAAAGGAGGGAGAAAGATTCCCCCCAAAACATCGTCAAACCCGAATACGATAGCACCCAAACAGGTTCAGCACGATAACCCACGAAGCACGTCAACAGCGCCACCAATCGAGAGTGCCAATGGATCATTCCCCGCAACGACGCCGCCCCGCAACTTTTTTTAGCCCCTCCTCGACTGCGTTTGCCCCTCGTGCCATCGAACAGGTCCACCGGCCTTACTTAAGAGATTCCAGAGCCTTCATGACTTTCCTCTCGCATGACCTCACCGTGAACCACCAGCCTCTCACTCACTCGCGCTAGCACTCTCTCCTTTCAAACCCCGAAACTCTCAACCTTAAGCCAACTACACACACATACACACGCGCAACACATACACAATCCACTATGCCCTCTCACACCGGCACCACCGTCATCGTGACCGGCTCCGGAGGCGGCCTCGGCAAGTCCATCGCCGAAGCCTACCTCGCCGCCGGCGCCAACGTCGTCATCTCCGACATCAACCAGTCCCGCATCGACGCCGTCGCCGCCGAGTACCGCGACACCTACGCCGGCCGCCTGCACGCCATCGCCGTCGACGTCACCTCCGAGGCCTCCGTCGCCGCCCTCGTCCAGGGCGCCGTCGACCGCTTCGGCCGCCTCGACGTCCTCGTCAACAACGCCGGCGTCATGGACAAGTTCGACCCCGCCGGCGAGTGCGCAAAGGACACCTGGGACTCCGTCCTCGCCGTCAACCTCACGGGGCCCTTCCTCACCACAAAGGCCGCCGTGAACCAGTTCCTCGCCCAGGGCGCCACCTCCGCGTCCGGCGGCCCGCCCGGCCTCATCATCAACATCGGCTCCAACGCCAGCTTCCGCGGCCTGTGCTCCGGCGTCGCCTACACCGCCTCCAAGCACGGCCTCATCGCCGTCACCAAGAACACCGCCGGCTTCTACGGCGACAAGGGCATCTACTCCATCGCCCTGCTGCTCGGCGGCATGGACACCACCAACATCATGGACGCCTTCGCGACGGGCGTCAACCAGGAGGGCATGATGAAGACGGTCACCGCGCAGCCCGAGTACAAGCGCGGCGAGACGGGCCTGGACCCCGCTGCTGTGGCCAAGTACTGCATCTTCTTGACTGACAAGGATATTGCGTCGTCGGCCAACGGTAGCTGTATCACGTTCAACAAGAACTGGCCGTACGCGTAGAGGAAGGGATTGGTTTGGTGGAAAACGGGGCATAGGGTAAGGGGCGTACACGGCACAATGTCGAGAGAAGTTCAAAAGTCGGCAGCATCGATTGCTTGATAGAATATTATGAATATTATGAGTTTTGATACCAGTCAACAGTCATCAGTCAGGAAAGGCTCTTCTTCTCTTCGGTTGTTGTGCTTGCCCCTCAAGGTGCAGCCATCCCAGCAAAAGTGCACTTCTCATCTCACACTTATACACTCAGCACTCTCCATGGAACCTCATCCTGGGACAGGCGCAAAATGAGCGAGAGCTTCTTCTTTAAAAAGCTATGCCCAATGCGCAGCCGACGCAAAACAAGATGGATGAGTCGATGTAAAAAATGACAAAAGATAATGAAGATGCGGCCAGTGTGGATTGAACACACGACCTTCAGATTAAGTGAATGAAGTTAACTTCAGTCTGACGCTCTCCCAACTGAGCTATGTCCGCCACGATCTTCGTTGACGATTGGTGCAAATTTGTGGACTAACAAGAGTGAGCGGGGCCGTAGTTTCACCCCCACCCAGCTTTGGCACGCATCAACCATCGCGCGAAGCAACGTGGTTCATTTCTTTCCATTAGCATCCAATTCAGTAGAATGGCGTAATGTGTTGTTATTCTGACCTTTGAGTTGGCCTCCAGTGGTGACTGCCAGAGTCGATTCTATGTGCAGCTTGGCATGTCGATACGCGTGCCCGTCTCCTAATCATCTCCAGATGCCTCATGCTCATAATTCGTGAAACTTGTGCCCAAACCGTCGCCCTTCTCGTAAAATTCGTAAGCTCATTGAGATAAAAAAAACACGTCCTCGCCACCATTGCCAAAACCACATACACTACCCTCCATCCCGCACAAGACCAACCCTCCGATCTCTGTCAATGCCCAGCTGCTTCCCTTCCACTCCCAGCAGCATCTTCTCCTCGACAAAAGCAGGATCACTCCTCCTAAACTTCTCCTTCATGTCCTTCACAGACGGCCGTATGGCTACGGGCAATGGATCGTCTGGCCACAGTATCCGCTGCACTTCTTCGTCACTCATCCTCTCGGTCGTCAGGTCGCCGCAGGTCAGAGACCTCTGATGGAAAGGCGGCGCACTCGGGAAAGGCGGCGCCGAGGCCGCGGCCCTCCGCACCTTCTCCATCTCGTCGACCCGGACCCCGAGGACCTCTACTCCCCTGACCAACTCGTCCACCTCGTCTCCCATCCCCAACCCTCCGAAGCCCAGCACTAGATCATCGACCCCGTCACGTTCCCATGCGCGTCCGTCAACGACCCTCGCAGCCTCTGCCTCGGCTTCAGCCTCTCGTTCCATCTTCAGCAGGTCCCCTTCCCCCTTCATCGCCTTCTGCTCTCCTCTCCCGATAACATCCATGCTAGTCAACTTCATCAACGTCTTCCTCCGATGCGCCTTGACGAACCTCTTCATCAATAGCCCCTCGTTCTCCTTAAACACCCGATAAAACGCCCTGTCGGCCAAAGCTGCAGCATGTAAGTCATCCACGCTCTCCATCCTGCTCAAGATCCTCAACCGCACATCATCCGTGACACCAGACGGACCCCTCGCCTCCTCCGCCTCCCGGTCTTCCTCCACCCGCCTCAGCGCTTCGGGTCTCTTCACCTCCCCAGCCACCGTCAACCCTCTCTGCAGAACCGCCTGCACCTCCCCGGACCGATGCCTACTCAAGCCCCATCCGTGAGCCCGTCCGCTGACCTCAAACAATGTCAGGCCAGAGACACTGTTATAGACATCGCTGACAGCGGCCCTTAGCCTTGATGCCGGGTCACACAGACCTCCCCGGTGAATAGCTTGCGGCGGGCTCTCAATGGTCCTCAACAACCCGACGAGCTCCGCCAGGCTTCTATCCGGCCGCTTCGCATCCCCGAGGACGCCCTCCTTCATGACCGTCCCCAACAGCCCCAGCTCGCCAAAGACAAGCATCAACCACCCCAGGTTCATCGCATCGCACGCCTGACTGCCCCTGGGACACCTCGTCCGCCCCTTCAACACCGCCGAATCTCTCTCCTCATCACCATCCACGCCTCCCTTCAAACACCCGCTCTCCTCGCCGCCTCCTCCTCCTCTTCCTTCTCCTGGCCCTCTCAAGTACTCCCTCAAAGCCTCCCTACAAACCCCCTCAACCTGCCCCAACTTCACCTCCCTCACCCCCCAAATCCTCTCCTTCACCCTCTCAGGCCACCTCTTCGCCCTCATCTCCTCCTCGCTCCTCAAATTCAGCACCGCCGTCTTGCTCATCCGCGCAAACAGCTGCCGGAACCCAAACACAAAGCTAATCACCAGCATCCCGTCCGGCATCTCCTCGCTGCCCATGTGGATCCACCGCGGCAGCCACCGGTGCTCGACCACCAGCTCCAGCGGGCTCGTACACCGGTACCGCAGACACACCTCCGCCACCGCCACGAACCGCGCGAAGCTCACCTCCCGCGGCACCGCGTCGTTGCGCATGTGCGCCGCCTGCAGCAGGATCCCCAGCGCCCCCTCCTCGTCCCGCTCCGCCTGCGGCATCCGGTACAGCCGCGCCACGCTCCCGTCCCCGCACACGAACCCCTCCGTCGGCGGCAGCGGCGGCAGCTCCCCCTCCAGGTCCCCGTCGTCGTCGCCCCAGCCCGGGCCGACCTCCAACGTCCTCCTCCCCGTGAACATCCTCTCAAAGATGGGCGACGTCTCCGCCAGCATCGCGCTCGACACCCGGAACCTCCTCACCTCCTCCCCGCTGTTGAACTCCAACACAGCGTCCCCCGCCGCCGAGATCACCACCTCCTCCACGTCTCCCGCCCTCCCGTCCTCAAAACCGCACCCGGCCTCCCCGCTCTGTAACACCCTCGCAATCTCAATGGCCTCCTTCTCCATGCGGTCCAGGTTCCGGAACCGCACATCATACTTCGCCCTCGAGAACCCCCCGGCCGCGCCGGCGACGCCGGCAATCCTCGCCCTCCGCATCTCCTGAATCGCAGACGCCCGAAAGTCAACGTCCCTGAACAACGACTCCGTCATCGCCGGCGTGGCCCCGGGCTCGTGGCTGCGATACGTCGCCGCCAGCGACGCCCGCAGCGCGTTCATCACCGCCTCCATGCACGCCTTCCAGTCCCGGATCGCAGCCAGACACGCCTCGCGGCTCGGCGCCGCCTTCGAATGCTCACCATCATCTACATCATCATCCGGTCCCACGTTCCAGGACAGAGCCAGGTTCCTCCTGCTAAGTGGTGACCGCGGATCGACAACCGCCCGGTCTGCAGACGACGACGTCCGCCGCCGCCGCCTCAACAAAGACCGGCAAAGCTCCGCGTGCTCCTTGACCCTGGCGTACTCTCTAAACGCAGCATCGCATCCCCTCTCGTCGAGCGTCGAGCTGACGCATCGTGTGAGCTCCTGGATCTGCCTCCAATTGGCCTTCAAGTCGGCGACCGTAATTCCAGAGTCAGCGGCGGCGGCGGCATCGTCGTCGTCGTCGTCGTTGCCGAGGTGTGGCGACCGCGCCCCATTGAACGAACCGCTGGAAGCACTGCTGTGGCTGCGGTAGGGCTGCCGGTGACCTGCGGAAGCCATCGCCGCAATTGACACTTGATGAGAGGACTGGGAATTTCTGCGCAGTTGAGGGTTGAAACCATCAAGAAAACGATGGTGGTTGGGGTTGTTGCTGTGGTCTCTTCAGCGGTCTGCCGTCCTACTTGGTAGCTCCCCTCATCCCCGGGACTAAGCACCGGACTCTAGCGCATCCTTCCGGCACGGTCTAATCACATACGCGCGCTCTCCACCTTATCTCTTTCACACACTCTCTCTCTCTCGAGAAGCCAACTTCGATCCTCTTACTTCTCGATATTTCGATTTCGTTTTGAGAGCGCAGGTTTTTTTTTTCTTTTCTTGCTTTTTTTTCAAAGTCCTTTTGCGTTTGTAAACGTCTGTGACTTCAAGGAAGAGACTACTCTTCTCATTAAACTTCAAGGTATCAACAACCATCCTGCCGTTTGACAATTCTCGACATTTCAAACATCAAATTTAATAATCCTTTTATTCAATCTGACTCCTTACAAACACTTGCCCCCCCCCCTTTCCTGAGAACACCATCTTAAAAGTCCCGTCTTCGTCATGCACACACACACACACACACACACACACACACACATTTTCACCCACACAAACCGCTGGATCCCAAGGGAACGGCTCCCGCTCGGCTTCTAGCACCAGATAGTGGCAGCGAAACAGACGGACATCAGATTGTGTTTCATGGCCTGCAGCCGACAGCGCGCTCCCGCCCCCTGGGCCGCCGCTCCTGCTGCCGAAGTACGAGACGTTTTGGGGGCCGTCGGATCTGGCTGTGTCAAGCAGGGATCGGTCACCGAGCACACAGTAAGGTATATACATGAGGTACAGGGCCGGTGTAAGGCTGAGCGAGGACCGGAGCTGGGGAAACACGTCCGGATGACGTAATTCCGAGACTGGCTGGCAGGTACTGGTGTCCCCCGAGCTTCTCGGAAGTACAAACGACGCAGCACCAGCCACCTCGTGATGGCTTCGTGTGCTTCTTTTGTGGGACCATAATCTTGATTCGACGTCAAGAATACGAGGCACTGATGAAGATCTGCCGCATGAGTCGCCCCCTGCTAGTGTCCTATAGGAATCCTCATCGTGGCTTTTTCAAATCATGTCTTTTAACGCTTCCCGTCTATCTGCTTACACTGACACTAGTCGTTGATATCTTTTCCCGCCCCTATAATGCGGCCATGCTGGATTTTCTCCATTCTGCCCCTTTTCTTGGAGGCATGAGCTCGGCCTCTCCCGTCGGGTATTCGCGACAGTCTCCAGCCGTCTGGGGACATGGAGCATTCGTACTATCCACATCCACCCCCCTCTTCTCTTGCATCTTCATGTACCTTTCCCCCAATGGTATGACTCTGTGACAAAAAGAAACTTGATGACGCATGCCTGAACCGTAACCCATACCGAAGACCGTTGCCGCAGATGCAATGAGACAAATAATCAGACCCACCACCCAGGTATAACGCGAAAGACCCCCCTGCAACCTTTTTATCGGTGAAAATGACGACTGAGCCATAGTAATACGACTTTTGACGCTCCATCAAGATCAGGCACTGCACAATCCCTTTGAGACGCACTGGCCCGCTGATATCCGTAACTTTTGCTGGTTCCGTTCCGCTCTTCTTCGATGCTTCGTGTTCGCCATCAGGCATGTCCCGGTGCTGATGATCGAGGCTGCGGAAGACGCTTTTTACAGCACCTCTCCATCCTCGCGGCTCGTTCAACGCAGCCGTTGCCTGTCAACGCTTCCACTGGCCTTTCTGCCATGAAATCATCCCTCAATCCAGAACAGTCGTGTCCAACGCGTCCATGACCAAGGTCGACAAGTGAGCTCCTCCTGACTTTCTGACCATATCCAACGAAGCAATGCTTGCTTTTTTGTCGCCCATTGGCCTCCCACGAGAACGTGTACGCGTGGGCTGCCAGCTTATCCATTTCCTTAACCGCCCTTACGGTCTGCTTCATGCTTAGGCGGCAGCTCGCTGGAGACGAATCCGTTACCTTGGTTCTTCCCGTCGCCCTTTTTTCGACCCTTGGTAGCTTTCTGCCATCCTCCGTCGTGACCATGACCTTCGTTCTTGCCGCCGCGATGGCCGTTCTCCCGGTTGCCGTTTGTTCTTGCAGACTGAGCCGATTGGCGTTGCGCGTTTGACGACTGAGACTTTGGCGATTGCGTCGATTGGCTTTGCTTGGCCTCCTTCACAACCTGACCCTTGTCCTTGTGAGCCGGCAAGGTCGATTCAGTGTGACCACTTTGCAGATCACTCTTCGCTTGGAAGTCGCCTTTCCTCACGACTGTCGGAGACGGCGAACGTGTCTCGTTGATGGGCGAGAGATGTTGGGCATCAATGCTAAGCTGGTGGCCATTCATCCTGTTCTCTCTGGTTGCCAGATCGAGCGGTGCTATCACTCCACTTTGCTGCCGCATAGCCCTTCTCTGCAGAGAAATTGGGTTTCCAGTGGGAACCTCTGGCGACGCCTGAGCTTGTTGTGACCACCCATACTGATTCATAAGGGCGATTCTGTCGCGAAACGAGGGGTCGTCGACTGGTCGAGGCGCTGAAGCGGGCGAGGCTGTGGCAGCAGTGTTGCTGACCGATGAGGGGGTGGTGGTGCCGTTGACAATCACTGGGGGGCGCTCTGAAATAGGTGTCTTCACAGCCTCAGACCGGAACGAAGTCTGCCCATCAACCTGGTCCGTAGCAAAGCCGCTGATTCCTAAGCCTTGTGCTTGTAGTGGGGTTTCCTGAGACGGTCTAATTGGCTCCTCAGCCGGCGCCGCATCGGATACCGGGGCTGATTGGAAGGGAGTGGAGCTCGTGCGCAAAGAGGAGCCCGTCCCGTTGACCACCAACGGTCTGGCTGCTGTCCGTCCATTAGCGATGGGAGGAGTCGAGGACTGCCCATTCGCGGCTGACGTGCCCGTGGAGAAGGTTCGAGCATGGCCCAGAGGGGATGGTGAGCGTGACGTTCTTCGCATCCGGCGGTCCAATATGGTCTGCGGGACTTCAGTCGAAAGCCTTCGGCGCCCTTGGCTTGGCTGTGAAAGTTCTCCCAAGGCGAGGACATTGGGGGTGCCTTGCGAGCGTGCTGGGCTGGGTGCGTCTGACACGTAGTAGCCCAAATACGCAGCTCCCTCATCAGAGTTTGGTGAGTTGCTTGCGGGCCGTTGAGGCGCCTCGTCGTAATCAGCGTCGTCGGGGATGAAGCTTGGGATCGGAACTCCATTGACCTGGCGTGACGGATTCGAGCTTCCGTTCGTCGGCGTACTGGAGCCAGGGTAACCTTGCGCCTGTTGTCCTGTTGGGCCAGACCGCGAGGCAGGCTGCGATTGAGACCTGAGCGAGCTTCCCGACGTCGATGTGCCGGACTCCGTCGTCACTGACGATCTTTGCAGTCCTCGACGATACTCCGGTGTCGCCGTGGTTGTTGCAGGTGAGGATGGGTACGTAAATCCGGACTGGTTGTAGTACGCAGTCGGGAAGGGAACACCACCATACATGCTGTACCATTCAGGAGTAGCGATGGGAGCACTGAGGGGAGGGTTGTCAAACGAGTTGGTCCTAGATCGCTCGGAGCCCTGCTGCGTGTTCACGTTGGAGCTTTGCATTCTCTGTGCAGCATGCATTTGCGCAGCCATCTGGGCTTGGACTTGCTGGTAAACCTGGGATTGACTGTAGAGCTGGAGGCGAAGGTTATTTTCCTGCTGTAATTGGGCGGCCATGGCTGCACTCACAAGCGCGGGGTACTGAAGCTGGTGAGCTGACGGCTGTTGTGTGTACCAGGCGAGCTCCTGCGGTGTCATCGCTACTTGCGGCATGTACATTGTGTTAGTATCATAGGCAACGCTCGACGACGCTCTCCGATTGGAGTTTCCGTTGCGGTGGAAATTGTTAGAATGACGACCGCCACGGTAGTTGCCGCGACCACCTCCTCTGCCAGAATGCTGCTGAGAAGAACTGCGAATCATAACCGGCCGCGAAGTCTGCGCCGGCCTTTGGAAGGTTGGCGGCTCCTCCTTGGGATAAATGTATTGCTCGCAACACTCATCCAGCTTGGCCTCCGAGATCAGATCAAATGCTCGTCGCAACTCGAGATGAAGGCCGCGGAATGAATATTCATCTGCAGTGTTGCCCAGGTTGCGAATGGTGTTGAATGGTTCCTCCACACACAGGAAGTTGTTCAGACCAATATGCCATCCTTTCTCCTGTTTCGACGTTTTCCTGCCGAGGCGGACGGAGATTGCATGTTTCTCGTAGTCGAACTCGTGCGCATAAAATCTGAAGAATTGGAACAAGAGGTCACCCAAAGAAGATTTGTTCTTGTCGCCAAATCCACGAAGCTTGTCCAGGTCGTCGGCAAACGCGCTCTCCGGCCCGCCCTTCTTAGGGAGCCTTTGATGTTGTCGCTGGTGCAGTGACGGAAGGACTGGCGGGTCACGGAGTTGCAGGAATCCGATGATTAGGCAAATCCACGTATAGGAACTGAGTGTGCCACCGAAGGCTGGTTTGATCAGCAGGTGCACATTGAAGTAGTAGCAGAATTGGTCATACCGGCGTCATTCACGATCCTCTTCCGTGTCCAGTACTTGACGATCATTGCCAGTGGCCTCACCCGTGGGTCGATTTCGACATAAGTGCGCACCATTCGCGTGTTCTCCAAAGCCAGAGTGTTGTTCACGTTCATGTCGCATGCGAGACCGAGTTCGGGGTCCCAGATTTTGACGATCGGGACTTTAGCAGCGGAAATACATACGACCTTCTCCATGCCCTCTGCAGAGACGATTAGAAATGACTAAGGGATCATAGACGAGATGGCTTACTCTTTGCAAGCAGGTTCGCAATCATGCAAACGCCCTCCATCTCCTTCCACGGTGTTGTGATGCAAATGTCGACTGCAACCAGGTCAGTACAGAGGTCTGAATGAGTGTTGGTGGAAGTAAAAAGTTGTACGAACCATCGGAGTCGTCGGAGCAGAGCAGGTTACCCGACGAACCAAAGAGATTCACGCGGATGTCATTTCCTGGCCACTCTTCGTTGAAGATTCTCTCCAGTTTGACGACAAGCTTTTTGCGGTTCTCCTCAACCTTCTCAGTCGGTATTAACCTGTCGTAGAGCTCGCGCATATCTGTGGTCAACTTCCTTTCTTCATCTTCCGACAACTTGCTCTTGATCTTTTCAAGGTTCGTCTTTTCGAGTTTGTCGCTCCCTAAACTATAGGGCATTCTCCTTCTCGAGTTTACCTGCGCCGTCTCATATTGGCAACCGCCCAAACGAGGAGGGAGGGGTCGTAATGAGGGAAGATTGCTGTTTGTTTCGGAGTAGGCAGAGCGGGGTGAGTGGTTATTTGTTGCGGTGGGCGATGGCTCGCGCGACTCGAACGAGAAATTCCTAGCATGTTGTTGAGGCGTGGAGGGCATCGAGTTGGAGTGGGATTGACCATTGGTAGGCCGCGCCCCAGGGCGAGCGGGCAGAGGATGCGAAAGCTCCGGCTGAGATGGCTGCTGCATCTTGGGCGGAGCGTCCTTGCCTGTTATGACAGCACGATCGCCTTTGTCTTTGCTCTGCACGGCTCTATTCCCATGGCCTCCTTGGGTGCCTTTTGTTGCGGATTGGTCCTTGTTCGACACCTTGGAGGAGGATCGAGAACGGGGGGCCGCCTGAATGTGAGGAGCCGCCACTGTCGCCTGAGGAAGCGGTTGTGGTTGTAGCAAGCCGCCTCCTCGTCCCGGAGAGACGAGATTGGTGTAGTGCAGCAACTGCGCTTGGTAGACAGATGCTTGTTGAGGGAAAAGAAGGGGCCAGAAATCGACCTGGGCGGGGACGCGGGACGAGGCGTCGACGAAGTGGCAAGGGCTCAGCGTTGCGCTACTCGAGGATATCGCGGGCTGGTGTAGCCAAGGACTTGACGGATAAGTATGCTTCGATTCTGCGGTTGTCGCCCGACTTTCCATGGAGCGAGTCCTGGCTCAGCTTCCGTGACGAGGGCGAGTCGGCGGTGGCAGAAGCGGAAGCAGGGCGTCGGAAAATCGATCAAGACTTCGTGTCAGGCGAGTCGTCGCGAGCGGATTGGGACGAGAGTAGGTACAGGGCGAAGTAGCGAGGGCGGCGGGTGGTCAAGACACAGTCGAGGAGGTAGACACGGCTCAGCGTGGTCGAATCTCTCGCTCCGATGGTGGCAGACGAGGGGGTGGTAGGTTGAGAGTTTCGGGATTGGGCAAATGTGGCTGGCACAAGTAGAATGCTGCTAGCGGCGTGCAAAGGAGTCGACAGTAGGCATTAATATGTGCTGGGGACGGTGTGTTCGACTCGACAAAGTTGTGTGGTGTTTTGTTGGAGAGGAAGGACTCTTCGCGGTGCGGCGGGTGGTCCTCTGAAGAGGAAGAGAGAGAATGTCGTCGGTGGAAGGAGGCGAAAGGATGGGTGTGGAGTTTAGATCGGGGACGTTGGCCCAAAAGCGACAGGACTGGACGGGGGGTGCCTCGGGCGGTGGACCACGAAATAACGATGGGGGGAAAGGGTCTAAAGGGGGTGCACCGCGAGCCGACACGGTCTGCTGCGCTTGCTGTTGCTGTTGCTGCTCTGCCGCCGCTGATCTTCAGGTCTCCCGCGTCCTCTTGTTCTAGGGGGCGATACGAGGCGGAGTTGCTGGTCTGCCGAGGCGAGGACACGAGTAGCAACAGGAAAAGAGGATGCAAGAGTGAGGCCGAATTTCAGAAAAGTGAGAGAACTGAATGATGTTCCCGGAAGAGAGAAGAGAGGTGGAAGGGGAGCGTTTCGTTTGGGGGTGCAAGGAAGGTGCATAGAGAGAGACACAGAGAGACACTCTCAGCATGTAATGCCTACTAGTACGCAGTACCTGCGCAGTCTGGTAAGGTCATGTACCTCATGGACAAGTAGCTGGGGCTTTGGGGGTGTGGTGGATGTACCTTCACCTCGTCACCACCGGGGAGGGGAGAGGAGGAGAGGAGACGTACGGCAAGGGTGGTGGCAGTATTCTGAGCGGGCAGAAGGAGAGGAGAGGACGTGGGACCGGTGGAAATGGACGTGTAGAGTGCGTGCGGGACTGGGCAGGCGGCGTGGAAGGGGAATGAATGAATGTATCTTGTGGCCCAGCCAGGGTTGGGAGGTACTTCTTTCTGTCTGGCTGGGAAGGAAAGAGTAATTATTGGGTAAAGTACCTAGGGAAGGTACGGGTAGGTAGGTAAGGTAGGGGCAGGTAAGTAGGGGGTACCTTAGGTAGGGGAAGATCAAGTCCAGTCATGTCAGCACAGTCAGGTACCTGCCAACGGTGCCTTGGGTGCCGGTAGGATCACGGCAAGGCTGTTAAAGGAGACGGGAGGAGGGTAGCTGCTAGCCTCTGATGGCTGCTTGCTGTCGTGTCAAACCGTGTCGTACCGTGTCGTATCGAGGACTCCCGTCGTTCGTGGGGATGCTGAGCGCATGCTTTTCTGGTGAAGTCAAGAGTGATGCTCGTGGCTTTGAAAGCCGAGAGCGGATGGCGGGGGTCCTGCAGTAAGGGCAGGCAAGCAATCGAGCAGCAAACAAGCGAAGAGCAGACAGACATCACACACACACATCCCATCCATCCATCAGCGAGGGCATGGCCGTCACGCAGGCAAGGTACGGCGCGATGCAGCGCAGCAGGCGGTTCATGGTGCGCAGCACCTGAGGTAGGCACTTCACTCGCCGATGCAGTCATAGCTGCAGTAATGTGCTCGCCGCATCTACGCCGTACTCGCCGTCCGGATACATTTGCTCTACCATCCGAAGTAAAGCGTTGGGTTGGTAGGTGTTTGGCTGGCCTCGTCCGGGGCCTTTTCTGCCCTGATGCGTGGTTGGATATGAAATATTAAGGTAGGGCAGGTACAGCAACTCAAAGTAGATACCTCCCCCCAAGTACCTGCAACGGTGACTGGTACCTGCACAGCACCACCTGCCCATGTCCCATGTCCCGTCTGCGCGCACAATCAGAAAGTCGAGATTATCCAAGAAGGAAATAGGAGAGGAAGCAAGGCAAGGCAAGGTACGAACGAGCAGGCAAGGGCACACACGGCAGGGCGGCAACGACTGGACAGAAGGAGTAACAGCAACAACGGCCGGCTCAGCCAAAGGCATCTGTAGCGCAGCAATAGCCAACTGACCGGACCTCACCCGCAAGACAGCGCCAACCAACCGCGACCAGAGATATCAGAAGGGACCGAGTACCTCGGGATTGGGGTACTATGCAGTAGGTAGGCATCTACAACAGGCGCGGCGTGAGATGATTCAGATCAGACACAATAAGCCAAAGTTGCCAATGTCAAAGTCAGCCTGCAGTTGGCACGACCAACAAACGAGCTGGCTGAGGCCAAAGCAGGCAGAGAGCAACGGCGTGAAAGCGCAGCAGAGAAAAGAAAGGCAAAGGCGGATGAACAACGACGGGAGTTGGGCCTGTGTTCCGTTCCATTCCAACATGGAAGGAAGGAAGGAAGGAACGTCAGTCTCAGCTTGTCGGGTTGCACTTCGCGCGTCAGGCCAAGTCAGATCAGGCCAGGCAGGACAGGACAGGTCTGGTCCAGCCAACCAGTCATCTGGTCAGCAGCAGCACGAAGTAGTCGAGGTCAGGAAGGTGCCGGTCATCCTGATGATGCAACAAGATGCAATTCCTCAATCTCCATCTGCGCCTTCCTCTCCTTCCCGTTCCTGCGCCCTTTCCCTCCCGCGGTCGCATCCAGCCCCGGTCCTTCCACCTCGCCTCACCTCACCTTTGCCTGCTAAAGACACCTACCTTACCGGCTCGGTAGTTTATCTCTACTTAGATGCCTTACCTTTGGCGCTGCAGATTGCAGATGAGGGCAGGTGCTTCTTCTTCTTTCCTTGGCTCCTGCCTCTTGGCTTTAGCCCGCCTTGATGTTGTGTTGTGTGCTTGACAGGACGCAATCTTGGGAATGACGGGAATTACATTACCTGCTGCCAATACCAAATCCCACCCACAGTGCATGCACGGAGCGCGCGGGCAATAGCAGCCCAGCACCAGCAGCCAAAGTGGGGAAGCTACATGCTCCGGACGCAAATTGGAGAGGAGAGGGGTTTTTACTGTCCATCACAGAAACCATGACTTTATTCCACGTCCCATTTTCCGTCGCGGTTCTCGCGGAGTCTGGCCGCTCGCTGCCTTGCCATTGCCACGCTTTGCTCGAGCTTGCTTGCCTGGCTTGCCATTCTGTTGGCACGGCTGGGCTGGGCTGGTCGGGTCTCAGTGGTCTGGCATCGAATGCTGCTGCTGCTTGGCCTCGAGCCCGTGGGAGGGAGCTGGCCCTAGCACGAGCCAAGTACTGTCCCTTACACGCCCAGGCCACAGTCTACCTCCCCTCAGAGTGCCAACGCCGCAAAAACGGGCTACAGGGGTTAAGGGGGGAGGCAGGCGCCACATGCCCCTCCGGCCACTGACTGTCACTTGTCTCCGAACGGCCTTTCCTCACTTGGGAGATGACGTCGGAGAACCGGACGGCTTGTCTTGGATTTGATGTTGGAAACTTCTAATTGTGTTGGATTGGAACACTAGGCCTTCCAACGCCAATGCCCTTGGATCCAGTTCACGCATTCTCCTTCTGCTGGGCGTCGCTCCATCTCGCGCGTTTCTGCGGACCGGCCATCACCACCACCACCACCACCACCACCGAGAACCCAGCAGCCAAGTACATCTCCGGGGGGTCTTCTCTGACTCGGCAGGCGAATCCCGCGGTGGGGGAGGACTGCGCGAGACTCAACGGTACTTCCACCTCATGTACAGCCCCGATAGGGCTATGTATCCTTAGTAAGCAGAATAACCCGCTTAGCCCGCTTACAAGACTAGTGTCGCCGCTGCATTGCAGGCCAATCTTGCAGTGAGCGAGTGAGGCATTTGGCCCAGCCTCCCCGCCTTCCGCCCGCTCCAGAATGGAAGAAGGAAGAACTGGGACAGACATGTGCCACTATGCGCCTCGCCATGTCATGCACGTACCGCGACGGGACCGCGACACCGCGAACACGGAGCAGGCTCGATGAAGAATGGGCAATGGACTGACGACGCCGGCAGCAGAGAAAAGAAAAGAGCACTCACTGCAAGACATCATTCTGCCCCTTCTGACGGCTTCCCGCCAATCTGTTACCCATCCGGGGGTTCCCAAGGCCTCGTTGTTTTTGCCCATTATTTCATCTTTTATTTTATTTTAATTATTTCCTCGCACCCTATTTCACCCTATTGCGCCTTTACCGCCTTTCTCGTCTGGTCTCGTCTCGCCTCGTCTTGTCTCGCGACCTCCCGTACCCTTTTTTTTTTTTTCTCTCTCCCTGCCGTACCATATTTCCATTTCCCATTGCTCCCGTCTCCCCTGTCGGCATCATCTATTTCCACCACCTTAAAATTATCAGGGTCCCGGTACTATGGCCACCTGAATGTCCTTCCAGAAACCAGGAGATGGTGGGGACAGACCTGGCTGCGGTTCGCAACCCCAGCTCAGGGCAGATACAGATACCTTACACGACAATTCGCTACCTCAAGGGGCCTGTCCGGCACCGCAATTCGACGATTCCCCGATGGCATGGTCCCCAGAAGCCCAAAGCCGAGCCAACAATGGACGAGAATCACCTACGCGCCTCGGCGCAACCTGGTTCGTGTTTCCGCCTGCAAACGCCTGCCGCAGCATCCCTCTCCGCAATCACCCCGTCTTGGGCGACCGCCTTCTCTCGCGGCCTCGCCTAGCTCTCTCGTCGTCCAATTCGTCTTGGGCCTTGCAGTTTGCTCACTTTCTTTCCCTTGTCGGCCCCTTCTCCGTGCGTCTCGCCCATGACCATCAACCGCCAAGATGAACCTGCTCGAGCCACCTACACCCTTTCCGATATCCGTCTACCGATCCAGTCACACGCCGAACCCCCGGAACTGCCACGCCATGAGCACCTGCGTCTCACTCCAGCCTCTTGCCCTCATGTCCGTGTGTGTGGGGTCGGTCCCTGAAGCCGCCTATCCATGCCGCCGCCGCTGAAGAGAATAGCGACGAGGCGTGCAGCGAGCGACCCAAGCTGCAGTACGAATAGCCCTGAGATACAGATATCCGGAGCACCTCTGCGCCGTGGAGCTGTTGGCTTCTTCCACACAGCCTCCAGTAACCTGGACTCGGATTGCAGTCGTGTTCCCCATGCTGCCGAGCCGCTTTCCCATTCGCCCGTTTCCGCCTGTCTGCTACTAGGGTCTGGTGCCGTGGCTTAAGCGCCATCTTCGGGAGGGTCGTCACATTGCTCCGTTTGGCAAAGGCTGAGTGTCCCTCAGAATAGATTGCCAATCTACGGTCGACGGATCAAAGTTGCCAAACATGTCCCAATACATCCGCCCAGCTACCTCGACTGCACTTCCTATGCTAGTCCGCCAAAGGCGAGACATTTGATCACGTCCAGAACAACTAGCCAAGCAACCAAAATCCGCCAACCAAAACCCCTTGTCAACATGACCCTCAGCCTTCGAGACTTGTCGCTCAAGTCCGGAAGTCTATCACGATTGATCCGTCCGACTCACAATAAAGTTGCCAAACTTAGTTTTATTCTAAGAAACGCTCTCCACCACCGAAAAGACTCGTCTATTCGGGACGGTCCTTAGCGTTTCAAGCCACCTTCATTCGACCGCAGCCATGTGGTCTAGGGCTGGAGTTGCAACTGGGAACAGCCAAGCAGCCATGGTGAAATCTGAACAAGCACATCTGGTTGCTCGGCGGGCTTTATTGCTTGCCTCGTCCGGTCTTCCCACCTGAACCTAGACACTTTCCCTCTTTTCGTTGCACAACAGAGGCTTTCGCCCGATCTTTTTCAGATTTTCTGCCCCAAGGGTCACAATCTTACGAAAAAGACGGCACAGCCTTGGAAGCTTACAGTGCGGTACGCCCAACCAGTACGCAGCATCGCCAACTACGGTCACCATCGGCCTTCGTACGCCGCCGCCTTTGCTGACTTGAGATGAGGGGGCTGTCTTAGCGCAACCACAGCCGCAACCAGATGGGACAAGATCTGTGGTCGTAACTCTTTTATTCAGTTGCCTTCTGACATCTTTTCGGCGAGTGTCTTGTTGACGTAAGAACAATCCACGATCCTAGTGGCCACGCGGGTAACACTTCGCACTAACACCCGGCGAGGTCGACGGCTGGGGCTCTAATTTGGTGCTACCGTTTGCAACGAGGATTCCCAAAAGTCCTGCGGCATTTCAGGGCTTGACAACTTCGGACTAGGCTTAAGAAGTCACAGAGCCGGTTAAACTTGACTTCGCCATGCTGGGTTGTTGAAGAACCCTTGCGGGCGACGTAAACATATTGGTGTCGCTCACCTCAGAGGGTTACTTCGCGGCATACGATTGCCGACGTCATGGCTTCATCACGGACATCCTTATTGCGTGTACTAGGTCTAATCTCCCAGTTCATGAGCAACCGAGCAGAGATCGGACGGTGGAGGCGTTCCATTGCGAACCGGAGAGGGAGGCATTTGTACTCACTGAACCCCCACATCGCGGCCGTCTCGTTGTGCTTTTGAGAACTCGAGCATCTTATTGGGACCCAACCAGGCCAGCCTGGGTGATGAACAAAGGCGCCGTCCTCAGTGACTCTCCCCAGGCCGCAATGCAACCCTCCATCGCTACATCCACCGCGGAGAGCGGGAGGCTCGCGAAGTCTGACAGCGAGCCAATAAGTGGATCTGATATGATCCATCACGGACTTCACGCTGGCGCGGCGCAGAACAACCGTGGGCACAAGCTGACTAGTCCCGTGTTCCCACTCATCATTCCTCAGAATAGCAACGGCGTGTTGAGTCCGATTTCAATGCCACCTTGGGGTCTTTTTCCGGCGGCGCTAAGGCTGAGGGTCCGTGGCGCCGACTCAGCTCCCGGGCAAAGCGTCAGACGGCACAAACGGCCACACGTTTTTGGAGAGGCATCACACATGAGTTGTTGCGCGACAACAGCTGCATCTGGCCTGGACATGAGATGGCTCCCGCTAATGAGGCACTTTGACAGAGTCCAGCCATCAGCCACCCGAGCCGCCGCCTCCTCTCGTCATTGGGGTTCACTCATCTGAGACCTCGCCCTCCCCAATCGTCCATCCGCAATCAATTGCGCGGCGGAAGACGATCCGTGAACGCTTCCCGCTCCCCACATTCCAGCCGCCGGTCTCCCTAATTCTAGGGGCGTGCGAATCGACGTCAGTTCCACCAATCTGCTGCTAGGACCGAGATGGGGAGACTGTAGCATCCCGTTTAGTCGAGACCAGTTCGAAATGTTCCGATTCATCCAAACAATCATGTCCCCGGATCTTGGCACATTGTTCTCAACACTCAGCTGGCCGGCAGGCCTTCGCCGAACAATGTGTTCGAAATGAAGCGGTCGACGGACCTTCGAGGCCCGGACCAAAATACAGTGCGGTCCGCAGAGGCGAAGGTGAAGACGGACGACCACTTCGCCTCTCCATGCATCCTCCCTGGTGTCGAGTGGACCGTTACGGCTGCCCAATGCCATGTTTCGAACCGGCGGTTCTTGCTCCCTTGGATAGGCAGAAACCGCTCGTCCGCCGCATCGACACGATTTCCATGACATCGTCGATAATGAGATCACCATTGACTTTCCCCAGACCAGCCGTTGCCCGCATTCTGTCTCAACAGCAGCGCACAGCCGTCTGCAGAGTCATTACCGTGGTAAACTATGGCAAATGGTAATGCGGACCTGCGAACACGCTCACATTTAGAGTTTCGACATTTTGTGACGAGACGTTCAAGAGAGCCTTGACTCGATAAACATTCAGGCGTTTCGGCGGGGACTCCCCATCCGAAGAATGCGGGCAAGCGTTCCAACGCGACCTCAAGTGTGTCTGGAACCCAGATGACGGGCACAGAACAGTACGGACATTGGAGACAATGTGTCCATTGTCTCGACAGTTCCTCCCAGTTCTCTGCGTGTATTCCTGCTTTTAGCAGCTGATCACTGACATCAATTGCTCGTAAGATGGCCCGTCTTGAAAGGTACGACAAAGAAAATAAAAATGCCAGAGGGCGTTGCCAGAAAGCTCAATTGCTTTTTAGACAAGACATGCCCCCGCATCTCTAATTGAGAGTAAAACGAAGCAGTTGACAGTTCCTTGTTTTTCCCTCACTCTTTCGTTTTCCCAAGTCGACGCCCGTCATCACGCAGGCAAGCGGCGCAGGGCGCGGATCCCAGAATCCTGGGAACCCAGGAAACATTTGCTACACTGTCACACACTCACACACACACTCTGGGCACCGAGGCTGAAATCTAACCTCAAAACTCCCCGCATGATCAGACGACCAATCGGAAGGAAAACTCCTCACTTTTTTTTCTTTGTCTCCTTCCCAGGGGCTCAAAGTTGTCAGGGTGCCTGATAGCGCCATGGCTGGACCGGTTCTTTTCAGCCTCGCGAAACCGTGGTTTTCAGGAGCTCAGAGCGCAGCGTCGCTAACAAAACATGCGACGCGCCCTGTATCGAAAGTTTCAGGAGCTCGCCAGAGCTTCCCCCCTCCTTGGATGAGAATTGGATCCCATCCCGCCCCGATGGCCGCCATAAGCATGTCGGCCACGTTTCTCCTTTCTTTCCTCCGTCTCTCTTCTTTCTTCTCGCTGTTCTGCATCTCTGATTTCCTTCTTGCGAACTCAATCGCGCATCTTGCATTGTCGAACAGCATTGGACTCAACCTGCTCCATCCTTGCACATCAACTTTTGAGCAGCCGGTCCTCCTTCCTGCGAGCCGTTTCTTTTCTTCCACTCTGTAACATACCACTTTACGCATAGCCGTCCAGACCCCTCCCTCGTCCACACCTGTGACGCGATCATCATCATGCTGGCAAGTTTGACAACCAAGATGGCCCTCAAGAAGGTGGGCCTCAACAGCAAGTCCTTTGACTTCAGCGGCGGCGGCTCCACGGATTCCAAGTCCAAGAGCGGGAGCAACGCGGGCCTGGATGACGTCGAGGCCGAGAACACAAACGGCGGCTGGCCGGCGTGGATGTCGATGAAGTCCCTGCCCATCACCGTCGCCCCGTGGTTCTCCCCGCCCCCGCCCCCGGTCCCCGTCGCCGACCCGCCCAAGATCGGCGACCTCGCCCCGTTGGACCGCGACAGGAAGCTCGAGTTCGGCCGCGGCAGACCGGTGCTCGTTGTCTTCCTGCGGTGTGTTGGCTGTGCATGTACGTCCGATCTGTCTTATCCCGCACTTACACAGACCCTTCCCTCCCCTTTCGTGACGTGCATATCTCCTCCCGTCACCTACATATGCAGGCAGCCCAACCAACGCCCTCCCTTCTCACCTGTTGGGATGATTCTGTTCGACATGGTTCTGAAATGTCACATGCTAACTAGCCACTTCCAACAACAGTCGCGCAAAAGACCTTTCTGGCCCTCCGCACGCTCGCCAACAAGCACGCAAACAACCTAACCTGCATCGCCGTCTCCCACTCCTCCGCGGCGGCCACGCAAAAGTGGGTGGACCTACTCGGCGGCGCCTGGAACGTCCAGGTCGTCATCGACGAGGACCGCGCCATCTACGCCGCCTGGGGCCTCGGCCTCGGGTCCGTCTGGTACGTCTTCAACCCCACGAGCCAGATGCAGGGGTTCAAGGAGAAGGGGTGGCTCGGCGAGAAGGTCGCGGGCGCGATCCAGCGGACGGGAGCGACCGGGCCGTCTGCGAGCGGGGCTTCTGCTGCTGCGCCGCCGCTGCAGAGGAGGGGGACGTCTGCGAGCGGCAAGGGTGCGGCGGCAGCGGATCCCGCGGCGGATGGTCTGCCGGCCGAGGTCGAGGGGCCCAGCACGGTCATGGGGAACAAGTGGCAGACTGCGGGCGCGTTTGCGGTCGACGGGCGGGGGACGGTCATCTGGGGTGGCAAGGCGTTGAGGGCTGATGATCCCATGGACTTGGGTGCTGGGTGTGCGGCGCTGGGATTGTGAAGAGGCTGTTGGATGATGAACGACTCGGGGGCGGGCGTTGGCATCCGGTTGATACACTTCTTTACTGGGGGAACAGGCGTACGGGTTGGAGGCGATTCATGTTGGATAGCGTGATCTTTTCTTGCTAGTTGGAAATGAACTTGATGTTAAGTCTAAGCTGTTGGTCGGGAGCGTGGACGGTGTAAGCTCAACTACTAGTCTCGTTGTGTTGGTCGATGACTCCATGCTCTTGTGGCTTGCAAGGGAACGAAGGAGTTGGTTGTCCGCAAGAGAGCTTTGTGAGGTAACCCGCCAACTTGATGAGTGACGTTCTTGAAGCTCGTTGGTTGGATCTTGATCCATTGTGACGAGATACCCTGGACGATAGTTGATACCAATCACCGCCACGGCGATGCTGGCGAGATTTGACAGCTGAGTCACGCCGAAAGCCAACAAATTAGCTGTCCAACAGGTGTTTTATACACTTGTATCTTCAAGACAAGCCCGTTTGAAACTTCCAACGGTTAATTGGTTAGTTGCCTTTCTCACGTTGGTCTGGTCTTCCCTGAAACTAGCCCCAGGTAAGAGGACCAAACAACGACACACCCTCAAAGTCACTGGGACATATCTACATCGCACCTCTGCCCAACGACAACCAACGCTAGTTGGACCTCCTGCTCGAAGTCCCCCCTTCTCTCACTATGGCTTAGGAGTATATCCCGAAAAGACACCATGCTCGACTCGGAATCTTTTCGCAAGGTAACCAGCCATACCTGGTATTCCAACAAAACATGGAACTGAATGTCCGTCGCATGTTCCAGGGTCGAGAACGAAAAGCCCGCGAACCCTGATGGTCATGCTTCCGCCCGGGACAGGCCACAATACCGCCAACCCGTCAAGGTTCTCTCTCCTCAACTTCGGGCGCAGAACCAAAAACGCCCCAGTCGTCATCCCAAAAAGCTCTTACTCTCTCCTCCTCCTCCTTCTCCAAAACCTCACAAGGTGACTCTAGACGACAAAAAGGAAAGCTATCAAAGACGTCATTAAGACCACAAATAGAAACAAAAACGCCTTAATAAACATTATCCATGTGGCCAAACTAAAATGCCTTAACAACCACCCCTCTTAATCCCCCCCCCGTTTTCTCCAAGCCACACACGCACAAAAAAATAAATAAAAAAAAGAGTGTGGGGGTCCGCCCGGCCACATATCCTGCGCCCGGGCCTCCCCCCTCCCGCGGCGCGGACCGCAAGCCACAAACAACCACCGCCCGGGTCGCGGCGAGGTCAGTGTTTCTTTCCAACGTTCTCCTAGGTTACCTACCTTGGGCTACTCTATTCCGTACCGCTCCCGCCCTTCCCCAAACCTAGGGGGGGGAGGCCCGTTGGCGGAAATCGACGGTCGAATAATCTGCGGCCCATAGAGGTACCTACCTACACGGGGTTGAGGCCAAAAACTGCATACACCGAATTCCATCCGCAACTACACTTCTGGTCGGGTTGGGGCGGGAAGTCACGGGCAGTCACATAGGCCCGACCCGGCGGCCATGGGGCCCGGCGGTCGCAGCCGCAGCCGCAGACCTCTCCGGCGTCCTCACGGCCCAATGACCAACCGTTCCAACAAACTTTACACTTTTCCCTCCCTTCCCCCCATCTGCCAGGGATACGGGAATCAGCTAGGCAAGTCCCGAGCCGCCCGTCGTCGGGAGAGAGAGAATTCTACCTCACCATTCGGGAAAACTCTCCCAGTCCGGAGAAAGGGGGCGATAACACCTCACGCCGTACCAACGCAACGCAACGTCCGAGGTTTCCCGCCCCGAGACTCAAGGTTCGGCCCTTGGGGGCGCGGGTTCAGACTCTGATCCGCGTACACCACCCATTAGTAGGCTTCTCAGTGTTATATTACCATTGACTCGACGCAAAATGTCGCCATCGAGCCAAATTCACACAAGATGAACACACGACGAAATAGGATTTGGGGGGACAAAAAAAGCATGTTTGTTTTCATTAGATTGCCTGCTCCAACCCCAGAGCAAAGCGTGCAAAGAGTAGCATCCCAGTCCATCCCTCTCCAACGCATCCGATGTTGATCTATCCACCCCGAACCCCGTCTTGATGTAGTCAAGTTCCCTTTCGTTTCCCAGTTCAATAAAGGCGCGAGAACCCTATTACGACTCGGTGTGGTCTCTCGGTGTTCGAGATCCCTTTCGAGTACCGAAAAAAGGCAGAAAACTCCCCACGACGCGACCTCCAGTGATAATCCCCGAGAAGCAGAAAATGGAGAAAAAAGAGGAAAGAAAGGAAAATATCCCCCCATGAGAAATGACGACCCACAAACACCCCGTATCCCAAACCCCTGTTTTTTGTGATTTTATCGCCGCGTGAAGAGAGAGTCGTCTCTGTGTGCTGTGTCAACTCCCCGGATGTGCGTTTCCCAGTCCCAACCCATTCGAGTTAAACCAGTGTTGAGATCCACGCCCACGCCGATGTATGCTCGCAATTTCGAATCATAAGGTTGCCCTTCGTCGCTTTTTGGCACCCGAATTCATCCCATGCCCAGCTCCGAAGGACAACGTTCCCAAGAACCAAAACAAAAATGTCGTTCCCGCTCCGTGCTCGCCTTCGCCAGAATTCCCAGATCATCCGAAACAATCCCAGACGCTGCGATATTCCCGCCGAAGCTTCTGTCAAACCCGAAGCCAACTCGTGTGTAAACCCCCTTTCCACGCCCATGTGACATGCATCTCTTTTTCCCGTAGCAATACTCTCGACTCCGTGATTGCAGAATGCGGTTCGTGTAAAAAAAAACTCCTCAAAAGATGCCGAAAAGACACCCTCACTCCGAATACCGTGTTGAGCCCGAGGTATATATCATGTTTTCCGTGTCCGAGGAGAAAATCAATCCAGACCGAAAACAAACTAAAAAAACCACCCACGTAAACGGTTAATTCATCGAGCCCCCTTTTTTCATTCAGTCTGTGGATGCGCCGCGGCGCTCTCTCCTCGGAGGGGTCTTTCGGTTGGGCGTCTGGGTTTCCTAACCCCAGACGCTAGCAGGAGGCTGGCTCAGTCCGGAGGACTGAGGGCCCCAGACGCCATTGCCACGGCCCCAACCGCCGGGAGAGGCGAGAGGGGTGGTGGATCGCTTCGAAGACGAGTTCGAGGCACCGGTCGGGGTGCCGGAGGGACGAGTACCGATGGGAGCAACCGTCTGGGCCGGCTTGGATCCCGGCATCTCCTGGCGAGGCGGGGAGCCACCGGGAGAAGAGTTGTTGGTACGGGCAGCGGCCTGGCTTACGGCTGACTCAAAAGCGCTCTTGTTGTTAGGAGCGTTCGGCTGGGGGCTGGCAGTGCTGCCGGCACGAGAGCCTTGCTCGCCCGGGGGGCCAGCAACGGGACCGGGGCCATCAGTGACAGAGACGGGCGTGTTGGCATCCCCGTGAGGAGGAGGGCCGCGGGCGATGTCGTACGGCAAGGGCGACTGGCCCCGCAAGCTGGAAGGCCCACTGTGTCCAGGCACACCAGGACGCACGGCGCCAGTCTCGTCGACGTAGCCTCCCTTCTCGGCAAACTGGCCCTCGCCGTACAAGGCGCTCCGCTGCCGAGCGATAAGCTCGCGAGTCTCCTCCTCGGACATGGCCTTGTTGCCGTAGGGGATGTCAGAAACGACAGCTGTGCGCACGTTGTGGTTAGCCTAGAGTCCTCTCAAGTGCCCATGTCTTACGTGAAGGGGTGGGACAGGTAGGTCTTTCAGGGAGACATCTCTCGACAGTAACATGACGGGGCAGCAGGATGTTGCATGATGGTGAAACCCCTCGGCCTGAATTATCTATTTTTTTCTTCTTCTTTGCTGTCTCCCCTGTGGACAATGAAGTTTGTGTGCTATACAGTAGAGGGCGGCCTACTTCGCTGGTATTGCTGCTCAGTGTGGAGGTTGCGCAGCTCCCGCTCCCGTTGAGCGGCCATCCTTCTCTTGGCCTGCATCATCTGTTCCGCGTCGTTGGATCCTCGGGAGGACTGGTGGCGCTGAGAGGCGTAGAAGTTCTGGAGGTTCGAGTTCGGGTGGCCTCGGGCATCATCGAACTGGTTCATCGAGTGCGGTCGCGGACCGGCTCCAGCTCCAGCTCCCATGCGTCCGGCTGCGAGGTCTGCGTCAGCAGGGGAAGGCCGCGGATTTGCCCGCCAAGTGCGAGCAGACTTACTGAAGTCGAGAGACTTTCTGGCGGGACCAGGGCCAGTCGGGCCCATCTTGGGGCCGCCAGGGGTTGGGTACTCACGTCGACCGCCCATTCCGTAAGACTTCCCGCTCTTGGCGAGATTCTCGTATGCACGATCAACCTCTGTAGGCCTAGCAGTCAGTGTCCGTACCACATCTATAGTATCATCTCGTCAGCAGGGTCTTCCTGCGCGCGACGCCTACCGGGCGCGAGTCTCTGCGGACTCGCGCCGGGCTGACTGTCGGCCACGCGCTGGAGAGAACAGTAGACCTACCCTCGAACTGGTAGAAGAATGCGAAGTCGTCCTGAGGCGTGGGGCCGCTGGCACCTGTTGACGGGAACCTCGAGTCAATGCCGGTTTCCGGTTGTTGTTGAATCTGGCGATGTTGCGACTGGGCCGACTCACCAGCACGGACAGGAGGCGCTTGGTGTTCCCAGTTGTTCTGGCCGGGATTGGACCATTGAGGGTTGTTCTCGTAGTAGGACATGATGGTGGTGCTGGTGGTGGTGGTTCGCTTGAGGTGAAACCGGAAGGCCGCTGGCGGGTCTGTCTGAGGGATTTGAGGCTCGGAGACCGAAGGGTAGGCTGGACTCGATTATGTCTTTGTTCTTCGAAGTCGAATTAGTTGAGATAGTCTCAAAGCGACGTTCGGGGCCGAAGGCGCGGATGGGAAGCCTTGGAAGAACGGTGTCGCAAATGGATGGGTGGAAGGCGCCGTGGTGTCAGGGGAGAGGCCAACGGGGAGGGACAGGGAAAATAAATTTTCTGGGTATGGGCGGCGCCGCGCTTAAATGTCTCGCGGCTTTTTTTGCGCCGGGGGGTCGCAGCGAACAGACAGGGAAACCACTCACCAAAAGGGAAAAAAGAGGGACGGTGTTGTTTCCAGATGGTGTTGCGCGGAAAAGTCGAGTCAACGGCCGACGATGTTGCAGACGCCAGAAACAGGACAAGAGGAAATCAGGCGTTGGCTTCAAATGCGCGCGTGCGAGAGAGTGGTTTTCGGAGTTTGAGAAGGGAGTCGGAAACTTGTCGACGAAGGTGGCGGCGACGGCAAGGACGACGACGTGTGCGTTTTGGGGCGGGCGACAAGAGAGTGTGTGGGAAGCGACACTACACGGCGGCGAACTGGCGGGTCGAGTCGGGTCTATGCCTAATGAGACGGTGCGGGCGGTGCGGTGCAGTACGGTGCGGCCAGGTAGGCTGGGGTTTTGGCGGCAGTGTGTGCTTCTTCGGTTTCTTCTTGCTGGGGAGGGTTGCCCTTTTTTTTTCTCTTCAGATGGATGCTTGCTTGTCCTTCAGGCCGTGGCGAGGGAATGCGTGACTTGAGGCAGGCAGGAGGAGGGCAGGGCAGGGAGAAAGCCACAAAGAGAGTGATGATGATGACTCTTGTTTGCTAGTGCAACCGATCCCAGGTGGCAGGAATTAAGAGAAAAAAAGACGAGAGGTGAGGAAAAAAAGAGTGGGAGAGAGCAAGGGAAGGCACACACAGCACACACACACACACACACACCACACCGGACACCTCAGTCGTGGACAGACACCCAAGGTAGCCAACGCGGGAGGCAGAAAGGACGGAGCAGGCTTGCGCTGCAATTGGAGTTCGGCAGCAACAGGACTCCAGCCAAGGAAAGAGTGGAGGAGAAGGAGGAGAATACCAACGGGAGGTGAGCGAGGTGCCTTACCTCAGGTACTTGCTTGGCTGGGTATTCGTGGATAGGTACCTAAGTATTCCTAGGGGCAGGAGACAGTAGTAGGAAGGAGGTGAGGAAGGGGGGGGAGGGGGTGGGTGAGGTGCCAACCGGGAAGGCAAGGAGCACTAGCACCGTGAGGGAAAGGACGCTGGGGCAGACAGGCAAGGGCCAAGCACAGCACACACAGCTGCACTGCAGAGCAGAGCGCGCCGGACACTTGCCTCCCACCTCACTCACAGCAAAGTGGACAACGCCCACACCAGACGTCAGTTCCGTGGAAGTCGAAGTCGAAGTTCGAAGGTGCAAGGGGACGTGTGGACGTGGATGGGGAAGGGGGTGTGTAGCGAAACAGGTGCGGGAAAGAGCGGCCTGGGACCGACGGGGACACACGCACACACACCACCACCACCCACCACCCACCGTACGAATACACTGGGGACGTATTCGCAGATTCTGGGACTGGGACTGGGATTTGGGGGGTACCTCAGTGTAGGGGAGGGGGTAGGAACGATGAACGGGACGCTATGTAGCATGTAGTAGGCGTTGGCGGCGCTGGCATGGGAGGAGGAAGAACGACGACGGGGTGGGGGTGACCGAACAGGACCTAGGAACACTGCACTGCACCAGGCTGGAGAGGTCGGTCTTCGTACCTACACTGTACTGCATTGGAGCCTTGTTGGTTGGTGGTGAGATGTGTGTAAGAGCGCCGTTCAATCTCCTTCTCCTTGTGCTTGATGTTTGCCTCACCACAGTCTGCGATACCTATCTGGATGACTCGGATCAAATTTTCAAAAGCCCATCTCTATTTCCGGCATGCCTGCTTAGGTTCCTACCTCCTGTCGCCTGCATATTCTGAACTAAATACCTGGGCCGGCTCGACGGCGGACAGACAAGACCCCAGGAGACTGGACTGGACTGACTGGCCGAGAACCGTCGCCTGCTCCGGATTCCTCTCCGAAATACTGGGTTTCCGTCTCCCTTTTTTTTTTTCCTTTGACTCCGTGCCTCAAGAATTTTGAGAGTGTCTGGTGATTACTCGCCGACATCCCACACACGGCGAGGGAGACGGTGTCCTGGACACAAGCAAGTCGAGACGACATGAGACGAGACACTTCCTTCAAAGGCACGTACCGCGGTACAGCCAGTCGGTAAGGAACGGTTGAATGTGAATCGCGTTCTGCCGACCTGCTGCCCAGTCTAATCACTTTGCATTTCGGGATAGCCCTTGAATATCTGAAGAAGCCCGCCTACCTTACAATGCAGTACTCTCCCCTTCCCTACTGTCGCCTTCTGAACCATTTCATTCATCTGATATCTCGTCGTTAAACGGCTTGGACCTTCACCAGCGCTACAGCAAGTACAAAGTATCTCCGAAGGAGGAGTGAACCCCGCAACGGGGTGGGAGGAAGGGGGCGTGTCACTATGAAAAAAGAAAAGAAAAAGCCGAGGAAGCTTGTGGAGGGCTTCTTTGTTAGTGAACGGCTCCCTGTCCGCGCTCTCCAAAAACGAGATTCGACATCGCCTGTCGCCTGTGGCCAGACGGCACACGCTATTGCCAGCCTGCGGTTTTCGGGGATAGGTAATTAGAATTCAATATCGCGTGGGAAAGACGCAATCAGTTGAACATAATCTCACAGTGACCCATCAGCAGAGTTCGTGGGCGAACCAGGGCGAAGTCAATGTCGACAGGCGATCCACTGGAGAAGCACCGCGAGATTGAGATGGAGAAATTCCCTACCTGGTCTTGTTAGTCTCGTCGCCCGCCCCCCTTGGATCGATCTCAGATTCATGTCTCCGGCCAGGCACGAGTGCGAGTCGAAGGACCTGGCCGAGAATGATGACGGAGCTCAGTTGACAGAGACAAACATGCTTCGTCTCCAAGGGGTAAGGGGGGAAACGTCCCGCAGGGCAGAGACAGCACCCACAGTCTACAAAGGCGGAAGAGGAATAAAAAATAAAATAAAAAAGACGATACGCAAAAAAAAGTCGCGGGTAAGGTACGGTACTCTTGAGTTCCCATCAAAATCTCCATTCAAGCTCTTGCCTTAGCGCCGTTTCGACTTCACTGTGTCGGTACCTCTGCATGTCTTGAGTTCCCGTCCGCGTCCTTGTTCTTCCCGGGCATTCCCATTCTCGTCCAACGTCGTTCCTTTGGCTTCCCCTGCGCGTCTTGCCCTTGGGTTCCGACGCTGCCATTTTCCTTCTTTTGCTGTCTTGTTCCTTACGATCGTCTGGCCCGGTTGCCTCTCCCCGGAGCCCTGTGCTGGCAGAAACGGAAACACCAAACTGCAGAGGTGCACCATGGTAACCCCACTCCACTTGGCTTCGGGGACAGCCCAGTATCTCGACGACCCGAAATAATGACTGGATCGTCTGTGGACCAGTGCGTGGAGAGAACCCCTGCCAACCACTTAAACCTCTGGCAGCCCACAGCAGGTGGTCAGTGACGCTGGGAGGGAAGACGTACCCATGTATCGCAGACCGCAGACCGCACTTGCAGTTGCAGTTGCAGTTGCCCATGGTTGCAGACCGCAGCTTCCTCAGTTCCTCCTCGACGGGACTTAGTAATACACGTGGCTTCCTTACCTCACCAACACCTGCTCACTTGACCTGACCATTCTTTTGCGCAGTGTGCGGCAAGAAGGAGCGCCTTGGACTCGTCTCTTTCTGCTCCTGGCAGCCGCCTGCCGCAGCACGCACACTGCATATCTAGCTGCACCTGCACCGGTTACGTCTCTGGGAACCCAATGGGGGTCTTTCACCTGTCCAAAATCAGTCGCAGGGCTAGCTGCCTTTCAGGCAGCGCGGCAGAACAGAGATGCGGATACGGATGCGCGGGCAAGGGGCCCAGGACCAGGACACCTCACCTCTGCATTCAACGGCCAGCACACTCGCACACTACACACTACACCCTACACCACACACCACTCACAAAGGTACACCCACACGCAAATCGAGGCAGGCACGCCTCGACAACCTGGAAAACGCTGCTAGATGCTTGCTTGCGCAGACGACCATGTACGTCCACTGATCCCACGATCTTTTCTTCCGCACTACTACGTAGCTGTTTATTCGGTTTCCTTCACCCCGGATTACGTCTCGTCACATCTCAAATTGTGGCTCCTGCCTCTACACCAGCCAATATTTCGAGCACTTTCCAATTGCACCAATTATCCGATCCTCTTTGGGGGCCTATTTCCGCCATGTCAATTGTATCTCAGTCCCAAGCAGCAGCAACAAACCGCTTCCTTGTCACATACGCCGCTCACCTCGCCCGTCCTCCTTGGAGTAGATGGTCTTGGGCTAAGCAAATCTTCCACCTGGCTGAATAAACGCCCCCCGTCATCAGTTCGTTTCCCATATCTCAACGAATCTCCAACCGGAGCAAACCGCAGGGCCACGGCCGAGAGCCTCCCATCACCACTTCAAACCCTGGTACTCTGGTGGGCCGCAAATCTGCCCTCTGCACATTCGAGTAACACAGGAATTTTCCCCTTCGCGAGCCTGCAGATGACCCCTTTTCTTGATATTGCATCTGTCGCCCAAACTCTCGCCTACGGCCTTACAGCAACATCTGCACCACCTGGCAGCCGGCTCTTGTGTCTCGACTCCTACGACGTAGCAGCCCTGACAGCATGGTACAGCACTGGCCGAGAACGCTCTTTGGCCGTTTAGACCATGGCCCATCCACCCCGGCAGCCGTCTTGTCATCGTGTCGGTAATTAGCCTTCCTATCCCCCCATCTTCTTGGACGGATCTAGCCCGGCGGCTACTGGCAGCGTTGGGTCCAGCAGTTACGTCAGCTGAGGCCCAGTCTCTCTCCTCAAGATGCGATTCGGTCGATTAACGTCTCAGATGGCCGCTCTTCATTTTCTAGCTGTGTGCTTGAAGCTCTGGGGGCCAACCTTCAAGGCTACAAAAGCCAGTGGTCTAGGTACTTTGCCTTATCCGTTGACCAGGAACCGGCTTGCTGGCGCCTTGGCTTTGTCTACAGGGATCTGCCCTCTCCCATGAACAACCCCTTTGGTCATGTTTCTTGCACTGCGACTGCTAGGAGTGTAGCCGCGACACGGCGTTTTACAACACCGGTCAGCTCGTTGACTCTCGTCACCTACACTTGAACGATTGCTCAGGGCGAGTCGATTGAGTCGGAATGCCTCCGCGTGCTACCCCGCACAGTACTGCTTGTTGCAGGCCGCACATTACTCCTAACTTCGGGGTTCCATCCATTCGGCAGCGCCCTCACTGCCCGTCCACGTCTGCTCCAATGGACCGACTCTCCCGCCCGTCCTTCCCCACAAGTCCTGCACATGAATTGGCGGGATTCCGTCGGCATCGGAATGCGGATATCCTCCTTCTGTTGAGCAGCATACGCCATACGCAATGAGCTTATTAGGACCGTCTTCTCGGAGGCAAGACGGCCAATATTCGACCACTAGGCAATATCAAATGCTGGGTGCCAGTATGATCTTCATCTTCGCCGCCCGGCCTTCCGCTCCACACCGCAAATCGCGAGCGTTCTAGAAGTGCGGACCATTGTCACCCCTGGCACCCCCCGGCACAGACAGCCTGTGTCTGTACTTGCAGATATCACACACACCTCGTTTGTCGCTGTTCGGATTTCCCCCCTCTTCAGGTTCGCGCTGCGGCCCTCGTCCGTTCTTCTCAGGCAGTCAGCGTCCCGAGCTCTAGAGGGCCAGGTCCCCCAATTTCCACGATCCACCAACCAATCTTCCCTGATCCCGGGTATCTCAAGCTTTTACGATTCAAGTCGCTGCAATCCGGCCACCCACGCTCTCAATGAATCACCAAAAACCGTGCGATGTGATCAGACCATCGCTGTCGACACGAGATAGCAATATCCGCCGACTCTGTCCGTCATCATTCACTAGCAGAATCGCTCGGACTGCCAGATGCCAAAACGTCGAAACAAGTTGGATTCCTCGGTTCGACGGACCGAGCAGAGGGACGGCAAATGACTTCTAGAAAGAAAACGCACAGAATGTTTGGTACGGATGCCGGCTGCGGATTGGACGTTTCCGAATGGAAGCTCGCGCTGGGGAGCGTTGACGAGGGCCAAGCTCATGGGGTAGAATGAGACTACCCCCAACCGCAGAGACAGTTGTCTTTCAGTTTTGCTCTCTGCGAAGACAACCTAGCATCAAGGTTGCCATGAGGACCTGCAATTGTTGCGGTTGTGCCGTCATCTCTGCACCTCGTGCAGCCTGCAGCAGGTCATCCCACGTCGACGTCGGGTTGCATACACAGACCTGCAAGGCTGGGTGCTGCTCAGCTCCTCCCTGCTGTCAGAAAACTCAGAAAACGGCGATGGATCACTCTGCGCGGCAGAATTTCGGCATCAATGGAATGCGACTCAATCGACTCAATGATTGAAGCTTGCCGATGGCATTTCGCCGCTCGTCGGCTACCGGAGGCCCCCTCGGTGGGCGAAAAGGCACCGTTCTGATTCTTGAAACTTCAATGGAACAGTTTCTAACTCTTCCTCCGTCTCCTCGGGAAGTGGAGAACAAGAAACATCCCTGGACGTCGTTCGGCAGCTTTTGGCCTTGGCTGTTGGCCAGATTGGGGCTTTTGGCTGCTGGTCTGGTACGATTATTTCTGGGCCTACATTTCCTCGTCCCCGGTGCTGAGAACCACCAAGGAGCGCGATGGCACTCGATTGACCGATCCATCTTGCCCATTGGATGACACCGTCCATCACGGCAACACTCAAGATGAGGCAGAGTTTTGTCTCTGTCTCAACCTGCCGACCTCAACCCGACGATCTGGATGGCCTGATGGCGAGCTGTCGCATTTTGGCTGGGCTCTCATCCCGTCTCGCCGAACCTTCCATACCTCCTTCTGGAGAACGTCATGGCAGGCTTCCATGCCAGAAGCCAGGCTGAATGCGCCCTCGGGCAGAAGGGTGTCTACTAGTTTGGTAGCTACCGTGCCGATGCAATGCAGTCGGTGACTTGGCTGATGTGCCCAGCTGCAGGAAACAGGTCGCAGGTTTCTCTACCGTGCCAATAGTAGCCACTCGCACGTGGGCCCCTACTTCGATCCCGGCCGGCGCCTGAGGCGGCTTTCTCGACCCTGTGCAATGTGTTGTGCAAGAGAAGGTTCGAACCGTCTGGGGCATGCCACGCCGAACTCTGGCTCAGCTGGTCGATGGCGAAATGGTTTTCGTCTGCCTGACAGAATGCTAGCCCGACAAATCCGAAGGAAGTTGCGTCTGTCTGGCTGTAGCCCAGCCGTGCAGATCACGAGTTGGGTGCTACTCAGAAGACGGACTATTGTTGAAACGCTCGGTTTCCTGACACGAGTTCTTGTTTGCCCGGTACCTCAAGCCTTCTCAGCTTCCGCAAATGGCAACCTGAGCCATCATCCCTATCTCACGAAATTCCAAGTCAATTGGACAGGATGCGGGGTGCCGCAGCATGGCGGAATGCCCCGAGTATCACGCCGCTGACACCTGGCCACCCGTCGACGCAGGTCACGCCCCGTCTGTGTGCGATGGTCTCTTCAACCAACGCAGAAACATCCAGCACACCCACATCAGTTGAGATCTTCTTGAGGTCATGCTTGGTCACTGGAAATCCGAAAAGGCTCAATTCTGCGAATGACAGCGCCTCGGTCTAGAAAGGGATAACGGCCAGACAGGGAAAGAGTGACAAACACCAAGCCGAATCTGGGACGACTTCCGGCGTAACGCTACAACGGCCCATCTCTTCCCACGGTCGCTGACGAAATCCTGGTGTTGGGCGGCGGGAACATGGGTCTAATCCCGCTTGGCTGCACTCTGGGCTCGCCGCCTAACGACGACTCGAACAAAGCACTAATGCTGCATGTCACCAATTGCACCGGAGCTAATTTGTTGCAACCGCTGCGGTCCGTCGAGTAGGACTGCCTCGTACGACTTGCTGATCGAAATGAGGGAGCACAATCGCTGTCAGATTTACTTTGCTTTGGCAGGATATAGTTGTCTTCGGTCATGTTGGCTCCGGCGTGCCTTTTTCACGGAAGCCATTATCAGAGTTTCCCGGCTGTATTTTGCACACCGGTTCGGATTGAAAGGGCCCCAGATCCGGCCGGGTAGTAGCCAGTAAGTGCCGACGACACGGGTAGCTCAGTCCAATTGCCCGCACGTCGGTCGCGATTGCTTCAAGACCGGCCCGGCACGGGAATATTGCGTTTTGACAAGAATCTTGATGCTGCCCCTCATATTTTCCGGCGACAATGCCACTTCACGAAACATCTTGCCGTACAGTAGACGGCTGCTCATGTTCGAAGGAGCTGAGCCCAGCCGGTGATGAACGCCGCAAGCACCGAGTAGCCCCCAAGGTTGCAAACTACGCATGCGCCTATATGCAGGTTCTCTCAACAGGCGTCACACTTGAGTAGCCACTCAGATGTGCGGCCCATGACATACATCTGAAGCGCCTGCGGTATATCGCGGACCAATTACCGCCAGACTGAGCTTTCTTGGGACGCTTCCCCCACCGAAGGTCTGGCACACGTGCTCTAGCAGAAGAAGAGCGCACCCATTACAAAACTCCGAGCCTTCAATCTTGCTGTCTGCGGAAACTCAAAAGGTGGGGTGCGCCAACGCATCACCTTCCGGTAGAAGTGCACCCTTCTCTTAGACTTCGGATGAACTCGGCTGATGACATGCTTCCCGTTCAAGAACATTCTGGTTGGGCTGCTTTCCCCGCATCAACCGCTCTCGAGCATTAGCCGTACAACGATGGCTTGCGGTGCCTTGATGCGAGATGAGCTTGCCTCCTGCGAGCTGTGTCGAATGAGACTCGTCCAGGACTGGCTCTTTCAACGACAGTCCTTACATTTGTTTGGGGTTGGGCTTCGTGAAATCAAGCAGCAAGATTCAATTTGTAGCTTGACTTGTGCAGTCTCAACATCGGTGGTCTTGATATACCTACAGAGCCGTAAATGAGGCTTGAAGAGACCGGGCTCGCCCTACGGCATCCACGCTGTAGCTGTCATGAACACAATTCCTTGCACATGTGGGAACCTAGTGAGAGGCCTCGCGTATGCAAGCGCGGCTATTCCATGCCAAACTATCTGTTGCCATGCAGCAAATGATTTTCCCACGCACATAGTAGTCCGCTACCCACTTGGTATGCCGTCTTGTGAGCTGAAAGGTTGAGGAGCGTCGGACTTGCCGCACCATTCATTCGCAATGACCAGGAGTCTGGAATGGTGGAGGTCAATCTGGTCCTACCCTGAACGATTATTGCTGCATGAAGTCACAAAGTACATATCGCGTAAGAAAACGTGGAATTTCGGTCATGCTGAGTTGGCTGCAGAAGATGGAGTTGGCATTTTTCATGATGCCTTCTCGACATACACCTCGAAGGCTCCCGGACTTTGATGCAATGATAAGGTACAGTCGGACTCAAAATCCAGACATCCATCCAAAGGTCGTGGAAGCTTACAAGATTCGATGTCGTATACATTAAGTCTACGGCTATCGCTTCCTGATCAACGTCTCCCGCGGCCCGGCTTGAGATAGCGTGAGGTCTCGACGGTGGTCTCTTCTCCTTTCGTGGTCAGCCTTGTGCCCGGTGTTAAGATAAGCTGGAGACGTCGTTCGTATTCTCTCATTGGTGAGTGTGACAGCTCCAGACCCCACAGCCTTTGACCCGGCTTGTGTGGCGTTCAGTGACCCCGTGAGAAACTCATCAGGGCTTTGGGAAGTTTTACATGATGAGGTCGGGCGAGGCCTCTTGCATGTCCGTATGGTTGGCAAGCTATATATCAGAGTGAATAGATCAGTAAGGAGGAGGACTGCGCTTTTCAAAGGGTTGTCCAGTGCTTCAGCTGTCCAAGCAACATAGACATCGGAGCCTGTTGTTGATGGCGTCAGTTTAGGGCACATTGTGAGGTTTCATTCAAAGTTGAGTTAGGGACATTTCAGCGTGCTTAGCGCCGTGCATGGACACCAATTGCATCAAAAGAATGATATCGTATCAATGTTCGTGGCAGGAGGGCAGCTTCTGGGCTGGGCCATAGGGTGTCCTCGTTTGTATGTATATATGTCATACGAAAGTGCTCAGTCATACTGAACAGACGCAAATGTGGTCCATCTCAGTGGTCACCAGACCGAACTTCTTGAGGAATTTGTTGTCATCAGGCAAGGGCGTAGAAGTCGTTTAGCTAGTGAGCGCTGGTCTCAGCGCCCTCCCACGCCGCTATCTTTGGTTCTCCTGACGTTATTCAGTGTTGAATGAGTCTTGGCCACCCCAAACAAGAGGGTGTTAATGGGTCTTTCAAACATGAGTTTCAAACGGGGCACGCTCAATGAAAACTGGCGATAGTAGAGTGAGCACTCGTGGTATTCAGGAACAGGTTTTGGCTGATTGATCGGCTGTCCCATACCTTCCAGAACCTAACTATCCCAAGGTATTTATAGTGATTATTTCTTCGAGATTCTGAGTACCCAGCGAATAATGGCCTATAGACTCGCCCCTACGGCTATTGATTACCACAGGAGCTGGCGGGGTATCATTCTCTGGAGGAGGCGTTGCAACTACCAGTCCTATATAAGCTTTAATTCTCTCTATGACTGAAAATTGAAGAGACCCTAAATCAAGTGGAGGTGGTATGGCTGCTTTTCTCTAGGCAGACGACTTTAACTCGTACAGTTTCAGTTTCGTAAGACAACTTGAAAGTTTCAAATGCGAACATCTTCGTAGTCAACCAAGGAGTTGTTTACATCACTCTTCTTCACCTTTATCTCTGGTGCAGTCTGAGTATTGCACCATGATACACGAAGTACGCGAAGGGAGGCCCTAAATTACTAACGGTCATGCAATCGATCAAGAGATCAACAGCTTTCCATCTCACCTACCTAGGGGGAAGATGTGTCAGTGATCGGATTTCGTCGAAGCAGAACGTCGCTCTCAGTTTCTTGAAGGAAATATTTTTCATTTTCGGAGTGAATGCCAACATATATAGACCCAGAGAATCATAGCAAGCGCGCCAGCCTGGTGTCTGGGCGCCGCGTTGCTTCAAGGCGTGGCAGACTAGAACCAAGTATCTAAGTTGCGGCAATAAGTAAAAGACTGGCTGCCGAGAATTTGGAAGACAGGCAAACAATACGTCGGGGTAACCGTCAATGTACTTGATAGCCTGCTATAACGAAAAGCACAGTCGGAAAGCGCTGCAAGCGAGCTTTTGGTGTAACCTTCCAGGTCCTGGAGCGACTTAGATCTGGATCTCTGCTCCGTAGTTTCCGTCTGGGCATATACAGCGCAATAAACGAAGAAATACAAAGGCACCCTCAAAGTCCTGAATACACTTTTGCATAAGATACAAAACCTGACTTATAACTCAAGCCGATCCTACTTCGTACCTAGGGCCAAGTGATTGGGGCATGAGCCTGGGGTTGACGACGACGATGATGAGAGATATACGCAGTTTTTGCCTCCGCTATTTCCAGTGCAGTATTTAAGAGCTTATATGATGCTCTATAAGTTCCTGAATCATCAAGTCAAGGCCTAATGCTATCTCTGTCACACGCCCTGCATCATGATGTCTACGTCTGATGAGTAGTTCCTCCCAAATATGAACGCATTGATGACGAGCGATATATATATATTCTCGCTCTTGGGTGAGCGTTCGTATATAATTAGACGATGAAGGATGAAGACTGATGGCGATGAGAGACGGCTGGATGTGCGTGGCAGGATCCCGATTTCTCTGTCCATGAGCCGAAGAACTGTTGTCACTTGCTACTTTCTCGGCCGGTCTCACAGGACTAAGAAGCAAAATAACTACTGAGCTTATTGTTATTAGAAACTTCCACGTCACGCGAGCATCTTACTGCCAGCCGTGACATACAGGACAGCTCGCCCACAAGATCCAACCACAACGCTGCTGCATCAAGGTCTTCGAGTAAGGAAATTGGAGTACAAAATGCCATGTCATCATTTAGAAAAGACTCTCAGGACAATTGTCTCTTCGAGTATCCATGGCGTCTCTTCTCACAGTAAGCACCATCATATGTATCCTCTTGCCAGGGGGCTAGTTCAGGCAAACCATGAGACATGACGAAGCTTGCTTCTTTGTCTCTATCCTGCATCTACATGCTAAGTCTTTCATGTATTCGTCTCCGAAGCCACCGACGAATATCACCTATTCCTTTTCACGGCCCGCATGCAGCACCCTTGATCCACCGTAGAACAAGGTGATATCTTCCTGGTCAGGCTCTGACGATCTGAAATAACATGTCTCCTCGGTCCCGAGATTCAATTTGTGCCCCCTCCGAGAGTTTAATGATTGCTTAAATACATTTCAAATATCAAGATTGACTGAGTCGTTGACTTCGTTGGAAAAAGTGAGCCAAAGTCTGTCCCATTTGTACATCTCGAGGAAAGTCTTCGGCATTTGCCCTAAGCTCTACCCAAGATAGCAGAAGACGTGAGATACGGGTTGCCAGTATTGGTATGTGAACGTTGGGGTCGATTCATGCCCGCTCCGATTAGGTATGGTCAAACGCCTATATAAATCACTAAAAGAAGGTACGAAGATTCGTCAGCGCCAATCAGCGGGCATTCTCACGCTTTCACAAGGCGCGAGGACATTGATCTTTAGCTCGGCCAAAACGTTTCGAATCTGGCCCTTACTCGACGCCGTCGGAGCCGCGGGAGCCCTCTACTACCCCTTCCGCACTGTTCTCCACCGCCGCCTTCTTGCGTACATTCACCCAGCCCATACCCCAAGAAGCGGCAAACGACACCGCGCCGAGCGCCACCAACAGATAGAAGACGGCGTTGATGCTTTCCGAGAATGCAAGCAATAGTCCGTGAAGCTCCGGACTCCCAGGGGGCAGCAGGCCTCGCACGGCTTCCGCGCTTCCACCAACCGCGAGAGCCGCCTCCGGGCTTACTGAAGGTGCCAGGATCGAGACTTGCCGTGTAAGAGTTTGCGTAAAGATGACGTTCCCCACAACGGTGAAGATTGCCGATGCCAAGTTCTCGACGAACAGCAAGAAGGCTATCGCACTCGGGCTCTGGGCTGGTGTAACGGCATTTTGCACTGAGATTACAGACTATGCAACAAGTTGATCCCCCCCCGTCAGTAGTAGTCTATGACGCCCGCGATAGAGCACTTCAAGATAAATGATTGATCATTTTAGGGCGAAGTACGTACCATTTGCAGTCCCAACCCACGCAGACCGAATAGTATTTGGTGGCCGACCCAAGCTGCTGTCAATGTATTCGGGTTCCATGTCGATATCAGACCGCAGGCAACTGTCGTTGTCGCTCCTGAAAGAACGCTGAACGGGAGGTAGTAACCAATTCTTGTCACTAATGAGTGTCAAAAGTTAGCTGCAGGAAGTCTACCCTTGCCGTCCTTCATCATTCAATTCTCGGGAAGCAGACGGATTCAACTTACCAAGGGCACCAGAGATAACTAGAGACAACAGCTGCGTTAGGATCGAGGGCAGCATGTAAACACCGCTCAACGAGGGGCCGACGCCCTTCACGGCCTGGAAGTAGATAGGGACGTAGTTGACCCCGACATAGTTTAGAGAGAATAGGGTGGTGCTCTGCATCGCGCTGGCCCATACCCTCCGCCTCTTGATGAGGTGAAAGGGTATCAGGGACCTCTCGCCCACATGCCACTCCCAGAGGGAAAACAGAATCAAAGTCGCACCAGAAGCCGCGAACAAGCCGATGACGACGGGTGAGCTCCACCCGTGCTCGGTCGATCCCCAGTGCAGCGCGATGAGGAACATGACGGTCGTCGGGGCGAATAGCGCAAACCCTGTGAGGTCGAGTTCTGGAACGATGCGCCGGAGCAGGGCAAGCGAGAAGGGCGGCTTGATTGTCTCCTCTGGGACGTGGGTGAAAAAGAGGAAGAGGCTGGAGACTACACCGATGGGAAGGTTAATGTAGAAACCTGTAACTTGTTAGCCGGCGAGGGGATAAATTGGCGGAAATGATGGGCTGATTGCCACCACTTACACCATCGCCAGCTCGCGTATTGCGTCAACGCGCCACCGATGAGTGGCCCGAGGACTATGCCCGTCTGGCAGACTTGAATCTCTTGTCAGCTTGCAATCAGTTAAACTCGATCATCGCCACTGACCTGCGAATACTATGCCGTTGTAAACTACAAGTGGGAATTGAAGGTCAGTTCCGATATTGTAGGCACTCAGCTATATTGCCGACGACTTACAAGGACGTTTGTGCAGAGGCACTGCTCCCGCGACGAGGTTCAGGGCGCCATTTTCCAAGGCAGAGCTCCCCAGCCCGGCGATGGTGCGGCCGAGGATGAAGAACATGGACGACGTCGAGACTGCGCAAAGCAAAGAGCCGATCTCGAAAATGAAGACGAAGAAGAGAAACGTGTACTTCACGTTGAGGTAGGTGTATAGTTTTCCGGTGAAGGGTTGCAACGCCGCGCTGGCGGCCGGGTTTGTTAGATCACATTCGGTTCAAGTTGGGGTTTCTTTATTATTGTTGTCTTAAGTGTATTTTTGGGCTGAAGGGGATTGGGTACCTCGAAAGCACATAGGCACTTCCGTACCACCCGATACTGTTGAGTCTCAATGTTAGCATGTGCGCCTTTGTGATTGTACCAATTCAAAAGAGTAGGGAAAGAAGCTGTTTGTAGGGGGTAAACGTACTCTTGCAACCGGTGGAAATCACTCGTAATGTACGGAATAGCCTGGGTTCGGGGGAGGAGGCATCATAGTCAGCTGTCTGGCTACTATGGGCCAACGTTCCCCGTCATCAGGGAAACATTATGAAAGCCGGTTGCGACATGACTCCTACCCGTACTCACCGTTGCAGTGATGCTGAAATCCAAGAGGACGAGGAAGAAAACAGACATAATGCCGAAGAGGGCAGCGTACAGCCTGTATCCGCTGATGTACTCGTGGTCTTCTTTGCCGAAGTCCTCATTGACGGTAGGATTGGCAGCAGTTTCTAGTGGCCCTGGGCCGGTGTCGGGAGCGGCTGTCCCTTGGATCTTCTCTTGAGCGTCGCCATGTGCATTCTCAGCTGTCTTGGAATCCGAGATGCCCGTGTTTGTTGCGGCCATGGTTATATCTCCCGGCAACTCTGCTTGGCTCTGCTGTGGTTTCTCATGGGTCGAAGCCTGCGGTGGTGATCGTAGTTCCATGTCTGATTCTGAACGTGGTTTCGATTCTCCCATCATAGCTGCCTGGTGCAGGACTCGTCGGTCTCAGTCTGCGAGTATTGAAAATTCGCGTGCGACGCAGATGGAATCGAACCTGACGAGGTAAGTACGCAGAATGGGTACAGGTCACGTCTGGTTGTGTGTGTTGAGACTGTAGCCATTACTTATAAGAGGTGTGAGATAAGAATGTCCCGACACCCCGCTTTCAACTCTAGAGCCCGCCCTGCCAGTGCACTGTTCTGATATATCCTGTGAAAAGGAACCTTCGGTTACATGGACCTTTTGTAGTGCCATGTAGATGAAGCAGATGAGGCTTGCTGATTGAGCCAAATTTTCTTGGCGAAGTCCTGATTGGATGCCCCCAAACAAGCACTCAATTGACGCTGACTGGGGATAGGTGGCAAGTCAATAAGGTACTGTCCACGATAGGCACTTCTCCAACTCATCAACATGGTCTTGGAGAATGGAATTGAGTTTAACACCACGTATTTAACGTGAGCTGAGATGGACTTCCAGTCCTCTTCTTTTCGACCACAATCAGACTAGGCAAGTTCATCTCCTCAGGGTGTTTGACGTTCATGGATCAGATGGGTTGTCACACCGTTGCTACATCTTGCGAGCACAGTCGAGACCAGCCATGTTGATACAGAAAGAATACTTGAACGAAAAGGGAGACAGGAATTTCTTTGCTTCATGTGAGCAAGTGAGATGGTCTTGAGACTAGACAGACTCCGTCGGAGGTGAGAACGTGATGGAAGAGTAGATCTCATCGACTAGTCACAAATTACTATGGATTCAAGTTTGATCCTGTTTTCCAAGTCTGTATGCATCGTAAATGACGTCCTTTTATTCGTTCCTGGTCAAATGGTCGGGTTCTCGAAGGCGAGGGATCTGCGAACACTTTCAAGTACCGAGATGCAGGGCAGGAGTCGTCAGATCGTACGTAGGTTTCCAGAGAATCTATAAATTGTTTAAAGTTTGAAGATATGTGTCTCAAACACCGGAGAACAGCCACAGACGATTGTGTTCCAAGTGTTGATTTTGTTGCTTGGTTGTATGGTTGAATCTGATGGCGCATACCTAGTTCAACTCCAGAGTGGATGCTCAACTTACCTTAGGTTAGCAAGAAACCGCTGCAACAAAGCAAAGCTCTGAGAGTATTCAGATGGCTCTACATACAGAACGATGAGAGACAAGACATATGGGGCACCGTCAGGTTTGAATAACTGTTGAGGGTATCTCCATGATCCACGGCTTGACCAGGTCAGCAGCTGCATTGGAAACGGACCCCGTCGCTGATGCGTCTGTTACTGACCCGAAGATTTCTTAGCTGTCTTGATCAAATCAATGCGGCATGGGGTTATATGGAAGAAATTATCCACACGCGAGACAAAGGAGCTTGCATCTCAGTCAAAGCGGTCCCGTTGGATCAAAACGACCGGGGACTTTGCACCAGCAATTCCTTCAGCATCTGCTTTACAGACTGTTTTGATGCCGTTGCTGCCGGAGGCTATGAACAAGCTTGACGCCCAACTGCCAAACCAGGCTCCCAGAGAGTCAGGCATCCTCAATTCCATCATCAGTAGATCAGATCATCTCACAAGAGTATATAAGCGCTAGAACCTACCATTTCGATACATTACTCAACAATTGGAAGACCAGCAAAGGTAACTTTGAAACGAATCAACCCCCCCTGTGGCGAGAAGCTCTGAGCTCTCGGAAGAGAGTTCTCTCCAAAGAACTCGAGAATCAGACAACCTTCTTTGTTTTCCCTTGAGAATAAACGTCCAGAGGTGACGGGCGGCGGACATAAGATTTCCTTCGGTTCGATCCAAAATGTGACGTCGAAAATGGGGCCAATAGCCGCAAGACTGCTCTTAGGCACGGGTGCAACAGAAATCAACTTGAACGACGTGCTTACGAATCCTTGGCTGCGTTCTTACATATGACCATAGATTAGAAGGCACATTTATTGACACGAAGCCGCTATATCCCACCATGCAACGTTGCCTGTTGTGTCCACAGACTGGCTGACAGCATTCATATAGAGACTGTCTCGTAAGAGGATGTTTCGCGAGTATATAACCTCATCTCCCAATTAACATCACGCAGACGCGCCTCTCGCAGAGTCGTGTACCCCATCTCGGGGACTTGGTGTGATTCAAGAACACCCTCAACATTGACCAGCGCCTCTGTCTTTGAGCTATTCGGTGGCTACTATCCGGGTATTATTTGAGCCACATCCATGCCGAAGCTGAAGATAAGCATGACCGGCTTGCATACAACCGTGAGACTGATGACAGGTCAGGCCCGGGCCAAGAAGACTAAGAAACCGTCCCATTTGCCTCGCCATTCACCTTGACACCATTTGGGTGCCGATCTTTTCAGAGAGCTCGGTGGAAGTGCTTAAATACTAGTACTCCGCGAGACTCGTCCTCGCCTCACCTGCTGATGAGGCACCAAGAGCCCAGTTGAGGCCTTCGCTTAATCCCCAGAACGATAAGAGGTGGTGATATTTGGTCTAATTGTTAGATATCACTTCAACCAACTGAATCCAGACCATCAGTATCACCCACAGGTGTCATTACACAGACGTCACACGGCCAAAAACCAAAGTCATCGGGATATATCATCCAAGTTTGTTCAATTTGATCCAAATTCTCATATCCCAAAACAATAACCCTAGTAGGTCCAGCGTTCCCTACACGAACGACGAAACGAACCGAGCCACACGGGCTATCCGTGAGCGGGGGGCTCACTCTCGGATGCATCTAACCCAGACGATGCACCATGTTGAAAGAGAAAATGTTCCTGTCCCGGCATAACCCATGGTACCCTCCTATATTCCCAGAAAAAAAAAAAAAGAAACGCCCCCAAAAAGGGCGTGAAATCGTCTCACCCAATCTTAGGGGAGGAATCATCGGCTTCTCTCGAATGCTCTATCTAAAGAACGCCGATGGATGAACTGAAAGAGGAAAAGAAATGCCCAGCAAAAATACTCCTGTCCCAATGCATGACGGACTCTTCGTTTTTTGTGTCGGAGAAAAAGTCATATCCACATGCGGCATCAAACAAAAGAGAGGCATACTTCATCATCGCGCGGTTAGGTCTACCAAAGACGTCCCGCGAGGCGCCTGCTCAGCTTCTTGCGCTGGTTGACCGGTTCGTTCTGACGTACGTTCCTCCAGGGGCTGCGGTCGCGGTCTTCCCAAGTTTGCATTTGCGCTGTGCGAATTGAGTCAGTCATTTCCCTCATCTCTTTCTCGGCTTGTTCTGTGGAATGCGCAAAGGGACTTACCAAGGAACCTGTTCCACCGGCGATCCTCGTCCCACAGGATATCGTCTCCAGACTCCCTCGCGAGTCTCTCTCTCCTAGCACGCGACGCCGCCTCTTCGCCGACCAAATACGGATCTTCGAGCGGTCGGAAGTCCCTCGCGCGCTGCGCTGCCTCTTCCTCCGCCATGCGCTCCGACATGAAGCGCCGCAGGTGTGCGACGGGGTCGGCGCCGCCCTGGTTCATGCGCCTGCGGGCGACGTTGTTGAGGGTCGGGTTGGAGTGCACGGTGGACCATGTCGGGATGCGGAAGTTGTTGAGCTGGGGAACGACGGCCGACGCGGGCGGGATCGGGGGCAGGCCGGAGCGGGGCTGGGGGGTTGTGGTGCCAGAGCGGGTCGGGGCCGGGGCGGCGGGAAGCAGGGAGGTCGGGTATTGGGTGGAGCCGTTCGGGTTGGCGGCGGCGTTGTTTGCCGGGGGCGAGTATGCGGGTATCGGCTCCGGGTTGGGCGCAGTGGAATGGTATGAGGGCGCGTCTGAGACTTTTCTTACTGTTAGTCTTTGGCTCTGGCGAATTTCCCCAGGTTGGAGGGCAGGTGTCGTGGAGTTGGTGAGGCTCAGGCGGGCATGTCAGGCGCCGCCGGGGCCACGGCCAGTGCAGAGGCTCCCGGCGTCCCGCTCTCGACCTCGTGAGGATGTTCTACTTACAGTAAGACGGTGCTGCGGAACGGATCGAGGCTGTTTCAAAGTCCTCGGAACTCAGCGCGTCGGTGCGCGTGGGGAAGAATCGCGGGTGTTCGGCGACGGCGGCGGCCATTTTGACGAACGAGACGCTTGGTGGGATGAGGTGCAAGTTAGGAAGCGTGTGGTCTCGACGAGTTCAGGTGTAGCCAGTCGAAGGTAGGATGCGAAAGGTGGAAGAGAAGATGGCGACCATCGGGCGGCAGAGGGAGAACCGGGCTCTCTTCAATAACGGTGAAGCGCAGCTCGAGCAGAGATGCGGCGGCGGGTAGTCTGTTGTATGTTGAGGTGTGTGCGGGTGTGTGTGTGCTGTGCGCAGAGATAACGAGGGCGAGAGGGTCGCAGAGAAGGTTGGGAAGTGAGCGTTCTGGACGTAGATGACGCCTTCCAAGGCTCCAAGTTCTAAGACACGAAGGTCAGGGGAGAGGAATAAGAAGTCGGTCACGCACGAAGCGATGGAACAAGAAAACGAAGTGGACGCCGCCCACGGATAAAGCAGCCCAGCGATGGCTGCAAGCTTTCAGTCCGAGCCGGCGGGACTGGGATGCCTCTGCCCGAAAGGTGGGTGCCCTTGGTGCGTGGTGTGTGGTGTACCGCCGTACGCAGCAAGTGTGTGTGCGTGGATTTGGGGGAGGGGTGTGCGGTGTGGGAGTGGAAGCTTGCGTCTTGGCGCAGCAGTAGCTTCGAGGCTCCTCGTATGTATCTTTGAGTAGATTTGGGGGATGGACGAGACCTCTTGCGGTTGTGTAGAGTAGGTGCGGGACACGTGAGAAGGGACCAGAACAAACGGCGAGTCCAACGACAGGAAGACAAGGCCGGACGGAAGCAGGGTTCTGGGTTGAAGGGATTTAGATGTGTTTCTGTGGTGGTTTGGCAGGGCAGGACGATGCAGGTCAGATGTACAGTTTTCCTCTTTGAGAAGCAGAGGGAGGGGTGAGGGGTCGAGGCAGTGGAAGGGGGAAGTAGAAGAGGATGGATGGATGGATGGACGGCATGCAGGTTGGGCGTGGAAGGTCCCCTTATACTAGATCAGGATAGGGAGGTAGAGGATGAGGAGGACCAGATCAATAAGTAAGCCAACGAGAGAGACAAGTTCGCAGCGTTGATATGTTAGCTGCTGCCACGATGGAGATAGTTGAGCCGGGGCTGCGGATAAGAAAGGGGAAGCAGGCACGACGAAGCACGATGGGTAGACTGGAGACAAGACGGGAAGCAGCATCAGCATCAGCATCAGCAATGCAGGCTGGAGAGGCCGAGCAAGTGGAGGCACTGGAGGATAGCACCAAGTGGCCCACGGGGGCGTCGTGTTCCTGGCGCAAACGTGCCGGTGCCCAGCATTGGCTGACGACGATGGAGAAGCTGTCAGTTTAGCCATGGGCAGCGCCCCATTTCGGATTCCGGGGGGCGTGGGAGAAGTGGAGGACGATGTGGATGACAGACGGGGAGAGAACTACTCGGGAAAGCGGACGGGGTCGGGCTTGATGAGGATGATGAAGCGAAGGGCGAATGTGGGAGTGAACGACAGGTACGATGCATGGCCTGGTCCGTTAAAGAGGCCAATCCCCATCAGCAGCAGAAGCAGCAGCAGCAGAGGGGGGAACATGAGTGACATTCCCAGGTTGAGGGTGAGGTGGGGAGTTGCGGCGCACTTGCTGCATTCTGGATGTTTACTACAAAGCACACTAAGACTGAAGTAGCATACTACGAATAGAGAGCGGGAATAAATGGCAACCGGAGAAAGGCCCGGTTTGGTTGTTGACTCTTGACAAGCAGACAGGCAAAGCAATGAGAAGAGAGGGGAAAAGAAGAAGCAAGTGTCTGTCAGCCAGGCGCGGGGTTGTCGCTCATGGAAGGGCCCACTGGTACTTGACTTGACCTGACTTGTTGACCGCACTCAGCACAGCCCGGGCAGCAGCCCAGTCCAGGCCAGGCCACCCATCATCGAAAGTGCTCTGCAGCTGGAATTAATTAGCACAGCGCCGTCTCGGTCTTGCCTGTCGCTGAACTGAAAGGAAGAAGCACGCCCAAAGGTGCAACCTGTCGTTCCCGTCCCCACCAACGCCGACGCCGCCCGAAGCCCCCGAGAGCTGTCAAAAACACCTCATCCCGTCATGTCTTTACCTTACTTATTTAGTACTGCTAGTAGCATCATCCCCGTGGCTTTTGCGGCATATTGTTTGGCGAGGAATAACGTTTGGGTGAGGCGCTGCGCACAGGCTGGTTCACGCACGCGCCTGTCCTACAAGAAGAACAACAGGAACACGGGAGGGAAGCCTGCTGCTGCTGCTGCGGTGGTTGATGTTAAGGCGGTCAGCAACGTACCTTGCTGCGGCACGGTTAGACATAGAGAAGTACAAGTCATACATGGAAATGTTTTGTTTCCAGTTCTTGGTGGCCTCTCGTCCACTCGCCGGGTGTGCTGAGCTGCCTCTGGGGTCTTGGCAGGGAAACGCCGCGGCCTGTGAAGGGACCCCAATTCTATGGGTCTCGGCGGCTTTTGTACCGCCTTGTACTTCTTGTACAATCCTTACTCCCCTTCCAGAACACTCAACTACTTCCAGGTTCGGTCTTGACTGCCCACAGCGAGGGGATGAGCGATAGCGGGGAGGCTTGGGGGGTTACACCTCGGGCCAATCCACCCGCCAGCCATCTGCGAGTACGACAGGGATCGGGGGACTTTGACGAGGACGGCCAACAGGAGGTACCTTACTGTGCCTTCTTTGCACCAAGCATTTGCAGCGGAACATGGTCCGGAGGCGAGGGGGGAAACGACATGTAACGTAAGGTAGTAGATACCCAACTGGCGATGCTAATCACAATGCTGAACCTGAAAGTGCTAAACCTGAGAGCACCATGTCCACGTCTTCGATAGCATGGATGCCAGAATGTGATGAGACGACGCCAGAATGAGGTGCTTGCCGTGTGCTGTGCTGTGCTGTGCAGTGCCCAGCGCGGCACGATACGGAACACCCGCTGAACCCCCCCGCCTGTCCCAGGCAATACAAGGAGTGAACCCCACCACGGCGCCATGCAATCAACCTTGGTGAACTTGCCCTTTTCTCGGAGAAACATGCGACGGATGACCAAACAGATCAAAAAACCGACCTTCCATCCATACTCTATGGAGAGAGAGAGAGAGAGAGAGAGACTTGATGCGTTGTATGAGAGGCCTGAGCCAAGATTTGCTAACTGGAGCTACGTGTGAACCCGCTCTAATCCACTATGACGAACAATCCTCCCCGGCCCAGCCCTACACCGGCAATCCTGATCAAAACCTGCTTGTCCTGCCTCTCATTTTCCGATGGATCGACTTTCCCGTCGCGTTATATGTGATGTGCATGTTTGCTGTCACTGCCATTCTGTTACCGTATTCATCTTCGGGTTATCCCCGGACTGTGGATTAGGATGATGCTGCCGTGCAGGAGGGACAGGAACACATGTGTACTCCAGACATGCTTAGGTACTCCAAACAGAGTTAAGTAAGCATCACATTCGCAGCCACAGCTGGACGTCCCCTGAGCTAGACGCCCATCACCAAATGCCACCGCAGCGTGGTATCAAGATAAAAAACAAAAAGGTGGCTTGGCCGGGCCCCCGAATGTGGCACACGAGCACACGAGCACAAGACCAACGCAACTTCCCTCACAAGACCCAAGCCTCACACACCTCATTCACGGTGCTGTCCCCAAAAGGCCAGGGCCTGGGCTGTTCGGCACATGCAGCACGGAGGATTTCTCCAACTGATCGTCGGCCAGCCGGTCGATGCAGTTGTTCGTCTCGCCTCTCTGTCCCTCCAATTTAGGTTGTTGTTTTTTTCGGTCTACTGCCGTATGAACCGCCAGAATAAGTACAGCCAGATCGGCGCTGCCAAGGTTTACTGGACAACAGCCGCTGGGCGATCGATCTGTATGCCGTTTTCTGGGAGGGGGGCGTATTTGTATGACAAACCTTTCAACGACTTCCAATCTTGACGCTGGAGGATTTTGCATCGCGAGGTCGAAGGAATTCTTTCATCATTGCAGTCAATATCTTATTCCTTCTCGTGGCCTTGTACTCCACCACGAGAGACAACGACGTCTTTGCAGAGACGACCGGCAGCTCTCAACCGGGCTCCCGGTCGCGATAGTGTCAGCATGTCGTCAACTTCTCCATAACTCGGCACCCAGCATCCGCAAGAAGCTCCATCAAACACTCCCAGGGCCCCTCCCTCTCCCATGGGTTCGCCGGTCTGCGACATGTCAACATGCAACATGACATATTGACAGACAAACCACAACAACCAAGAACGCTTGTTTAGGCCCAGAGGCTCTGGCGGCTGGGCCGTTGAATCCCTAGCTTGAGACACCTCACGAGAGCTCGGACACTGCTCCGACCTGCCCTTTTTTTTTCGTCCGAATATCTGCGGCCTGCCGAAAGGTGAACCCTGCCTCTGGACAGAGATCAGACTGAAACGAGCGGCTGCTAGTCCCGAGCAAAGTGCGTCATCTGGCCCATGTGGTCGAAACGCAGCTTGGGCTTGTTTATACTACGCTCATAGGCACAGCTGTGGCTGGAGATAGCGTTGACAAGTAATGGCAGGCCCAAAATTTGTGATGGCACCTCTTGAACATGCTCTAGTAGCAGATATACATGGCCTCGAAAGCATTCATGGTGCTCTCGCCCCACGACTCGGCCGTCCACTTGAAAGAGTCCGACGCCTGCTGGTCGACGTCGATGTTCACCTTCAATCCGTTCTTGTTGCTGGCGTCCAACCCCGTGAACCCGGCGATGACGGTGCCGAACCCGATACCCACATCCCACGTCTGGGATTTCGTCTTCCAGTTGCCGCCGTCGATCGCGTTGGCCGAGATAATCCCGACACGCACCCCGGGGCTTCGTGTCTTGTCGATGGCGATGAAGGAGCCAGAGGCCCACGTCAGCCGGGAATGTCCGTAAGAGGGTATGATGATCTCAAAGGTTGTGTTCGTCACCTGGCCTAGGCGGACGCGCAGGTTGAAGTTGTTGTCGATGGTGCGGTGCACGAACCCGGACAGCCAGACGCACACGGTGGGCGGCTGGCGGAATATCGGCGGCCGGGGGTGGCCGCTGTCGGAGTCTTGAAACCTGACCACTTTGCGGAAGCCCGTCGAAGTCACGGCGCCGGAGAACCAGTCGCCGACTAGTATGCCGGTGTCAGTGGGCGGGGGCGGGAAGTACCAGGAGAGCCCGCCGCCCTGGAGGTCGGCGCTGTCGTCGCCGTCCTTGGTCAGCGTGATGGGGAACTTGTGGTATTTGTCGGGGAGCTCGGCGTACGCGGTGACGCCGGTGTGCTGGCCCTGCGCGATGTTCAGGCGCTTCAGGCCGACAACCACTTTCTGGTCCACGTCTTCGACGTTCGTGTTGAGGAACACCGTGCCCGTGTTTTGGGAGTGGCCGCTGCCGTCTTGGGAAGTAGCCCACGTGTCCCAGACGTTGGCGCCGTCTTGGAAGGCGTCAATGTCGGTAGCGTTGCCGTACGCGTTCGTGTCTTTTAACTCCCTGCCCAGGCGTGACCCTGTGTGACGAAGCGTCCGACGGTTCGGCCGAGCTGTGTGTACTCGACGCTGAGAGGACTCTGGATCGTTTCGTGAGTTCGACTTGGTTCATGTTTGTGGGGGTGCTCCGACTTCTAACATACGAGCTTGGTTGACTTCGTGATCTTGCCGACGAGTCTGACGCCAACCTGTGGGCGGTCGTTGTAATAGAAGAACGTTCCGCTGAAGAGACAGTCAGAAAAGGTTCGTTATCAATCTCTCGTAGCCTTCTCACCGAAGGAATTGACGTTGCCACCACATGAAGAAAAGTCTGCCGTCAACCTCGAGCTTGAGCTTCTTGCGCAAGCCAGGAACTTCGACCTGTCATGGTGAGCGAATGTTGGATACGTATGATAGTAACGCAGCTGTCTGTACCTCTAGGCTCCAAGAAAACAACCCGGGTTGCAAATGTGCGGAACACCGAATGGCGGTGTTGAACACAACCATCTCCTTGATCTCGTCTTCTGATAGTAGGCGTCCACCGAGGTCGAGGGCCTCCGTGTCGGCCATTGTATCGGGCGAGATGTCGGGTGATGAAGTCGAGAGACCAGCGGTGTCGTAGCCATTGCTATCTTGAGGTACAATATCAGCATGGATCGCCGGGACAGTCTGCTGAGGGAGAGCAATTTCTGCCATTCTGGTGTGATTGAAGATGGAGCTTGTGATGTCTTGAAATGGGTTATGAATGGGATACTCAGCTTAGTCCGACGCCGCATCACCGTCCTTTTATCTTTATCGTGTGTCTTCCCCGCGCGCAACATGGCGACAGCTGAACACTGGAAACCTTCTCACCAACGCTTGAGACACGGCGTTGTCGTGAAGATATTGTTCACATTGCTGATAGGGCTGCTCGTATTTCTTTAAGCGCCAGATACGGCTCAAACCCAGCTATTCATCAGCCGTGTTTGCGATTTACGACACTTCCACGACGGACAACCCGTCGGTATGCTGGGAGGAACTAAACATCGTGGCGTCGATGTGTCAAGCTGAGAGACTCAGGTGAGAGAAGCTTGCGGTGCATATTGTCAGTCCTGGTGTCTGCAAGGAAGCTATGAACGACTCTGATTAGCTTCGGCTCGCATCTTCTGTCTCAGCCTATACTTTCAGCTTCACTTCAGCTTGCAACTCTTGTAAAGCATGACACCCTGGACTGGCTTGGTTGGCTGTTGTATCTCAGATCGTAAGTCTCACCGCTGCTGTTGGGCATGGTTGGTGTCTATGATATGAGCTCAGCAAAGCTCTTACCACTCATGATCAACTCCCCAAAACTGATGAAGAATGTGATTGCCAACCAAGAGGCAGCGATTTCATATAAAGTACAACGGAACTATAAGAGGGCGATGAAACTTCCTCCAACATTAAGTACAACGATCATCTCTTCCTGCTTTTCATTTACTTCGAACTGCCTCTCACCCTGATATTCTCCCATTCAATTCTCAACACCCAGGACAACAGCCATGCAGGCCCGCCGTCTTGGTTACTACGTGCAGTCCCACACGTAGGATCGCGATCCAAAGCGATGGCTGTCGATCCTCCCGCTCGCCGAGCCTACCTCGCACATCATCATATCCGCTTTCCATCTGAATTACACCAAGGACGGCGGCGCCGGCAACCACAAGATCTACCTCAACGACGAGATCTACGACCAAGGCGACAACGTCAGAGTGTGGGAAGAAGCCGCCGAGCTGCAGCAGAAGGGCATTCTCGTCTTTGGGCTGCTGGGCGGCGGCGGGATCTGGGAAGCGACCGGTCTCGGCGGCGGCGATGCCGAGTTCGACAAGGGCTACAGACTCGTCAAGGACGTGATCGCGGCCAAGAAGCTCGACGGCGTTGACCTCAACGTCGAGCCCCACAGTCCCATCGGCGTGCAGGACATCGGCAACGAGGGAGTGACGAAGGTGATCAAGATGAGAGGTTGGTGGTCAAGCTTGGCTTCGAGAACGGGTGAAAGCTCCACATCGAGACTCGATCATAACCCACCGGAACTCGTGGCATTGGTTTTCGGTAGAACTCATGACAATCATGGTGTAATAAGAATGCAGGGCTTTGAAAGTGTTAAGAATTGAAGACCTTTCTCACAAACACCAGTGCTGGTAGCGTAGCAAATGCATCGTTGACTTTTCTGCAGCGGTTGGAATATACTCGGTCCCCATCTCGACATCTCGATTTGCTAGTGACAATCAGGATCGCGCCTTGAGCCCCAGCCCTCCCAGAAAGCATGACACTAAACAAGGCGGCAGCGGCGTCTCAAGCAAATAGAAGCCGCTAACTTGTGGATGCTAGCTAAGAGCTAAGACGATATGCAGTCTCACCCTTAGCACCAACACCACTACCACCTTCACCCCCCACCCCTCAAGCGCTTTAGTCGTCCTTCTTCCCAACCGTGCCGCCCTTCCTCAGCCCCCAGAACGCAATGACGACGACGGCCACCGTCGACGCAAAGATGGTCCAGAACCCGGCGCGGTAGCCCGCCATGCGCGCCTCCCTGCCATCGGCGGCGGTCGAGTGCTCCGTGACGGAGGACGCGATGGCCGCCGTCACGGCCAGGCCCACCGCGTTGCCAATCTGGCCGACCTCGGCGAAGACACCGCCGGCGAGGGATTGGAGGTCTGCCGGGAAGGCGTCGGAGATGATGAGGTTCGAGACAGTGAAGAGGGCTGTTGTTGCGAGTTGTGTCAGTCTTGCGGTTAACTCTAAAGAGCGAAGGGGGGAAGTGTACCGTCTGCGCTAACTGGCGACAGGGCAAGGGCCCAGAAGGGCGCGTACCAGTAGTAGCCGTCGATTTTGACCGTGGCCATCGCGAGGGGCGCGGCGATGGTGATGAGGGCGGAGACGCCAGCTAGGGATTGGACCTTGACTCTGGAGACGAGGTATGCACACGCCATGTTCACCAGTGTGCCTGTGATGATGTGTGGGAGGAAGCGGAGGGAGCTCTGGAGAGCGGATACGTGTTGAATTTCTTGGAAACTGGAACGGCGTTTTAGTATGGGGGCGTTGCTTGGAGACTATGTTTGACTTACAATAACATGATGAAGTACTGAATCGAGTTCAGTGCAGCCCAACTGAGAAAGATGGATACCTGTTCGGTGTAAGACGCGAAATTAAGTGTGCCATCAGACAAGTTGACTTACGCAAATGGAAGTGAAGGCTGCATTTCGCCACAGACTATTCGGAATGAGCGCCGGTCGGTTCTTCTTGACTTGGAAGTCCATCCAAATTGGGAAAGCAACCAACAAAACTACAGCTATGACCAGAAGGGCAATGTTGGAGGCGTCGCTGAGTTTCGTGTAAGACGAGGTTGTCATCGCCAGAATATACAGCAGCAGACCCAATGCGACGCTCACAATGACAGCCCCGATCCAGTCAATGTCCTCGGCGAGTCGGCGAGTCCACGTCTTCTCAGACTGCCGATGCACAGATGGAAGAGACCAAATTGCCGCAGTTGAAAGGCAGACGTTGATCATGGCCATAATATAGTATCCCCACCGCCATCCGATGGTGTCCGCGACAATTCCACCGACAACCAGACCGAGCGCGTAGCCCAACGGGAATCCGATACCATTCATGGAGAAGGCGACGTTGCGCCAATTCCCTTTAGGGAAGGTACTCGTAATGAAACTCATGGCGGTCGGGAGGCACATTGAGATTGAGATTCCCAGCACCGTGCGGAAGAGGATGAGCTGGATACCGGTCCTGGCCAGGCCGACGGCTACCGTAAAGATGGCATAGAGGAAGCTGCCCGTCAGCCACATCAGTTTCGCGCCGACGACATCGGCAACGGCGCCGAAGATGAGGAGAAGGCAGCCTGCTGCTAGAGAGTAGACCGCGGCTGGCCATAGCGAAAGACCATCGGCGAGGCCCACGTCCGCGGCGATTCGTGGGAGGGCGGCGATGAGGATGCCTGATCCCATCGTGTTGAGAAAGTTGACGCCTGCGAGGGTGATGATGACGGTGACGCCCTTTGCCTTGGAGACATTTCGGGAAGGGTTGCCTGTTGGGTTCTCGGTGTCCGTTGCAGGGCGCGCATGGATGGTGTCATGCTGGTCCAGAGACTTTTGTGTTTGGCTGCGTTTACTCTTTGAAGGCTTCAGAGGTTGCATCTCGATGGTTGACGCCGTTTGGCTTGGGGCATCCTGGACCAACAGGGCCTCTGGCATTGCCTCTTTGAGACTAATCATTGTGTAGAATCAGTGAGCGGATTGGATGAGAAACCTTAGCAACCGATGTCAAACGAAGTTCTGGCTGAAAGATTATATCGTCAGCACGAGTCTCCGAAGACGTCGCATTTGCACTTGCAAGGGCGTGCAAGAATCAGGTGATTGGGACAACCTGGGCCAATCACTCGCAACTTTGCAAGAAAGCTCCAAGATTACCAATCAACCGAGATTCGTATTAACATATGGACGAGAAAAGACCAAAGTCCCCAGGGAAGGCGGGCATAACGAAGCTGACACCATCGTTCAAACCCCTCCGGTGAGAGTGAGTATGGACGGTCAACCTGAGGCGTACCGCAACATTCGCTCCACCAATCTGGAATTGGAGATATTTCCGGGTTGGGAAGTCCCAGAAGCTCGGACCATCTGTGCTTACATAAAGAGGACCGGAAATCTCGAGCACGTGATCCCGCGTACAGTGCGCCACGCTCGACGCGCTGGCGGGGGTGGGCTGCCTTGAGCTTGACGAAGTCGCAGTCCACGTTTAGTTCGCTTTTTTTCCGCAGCGAGCGCCGTCAGCTCCTCCAGCGGAAACCTTCCTCGCCGACCTAAGTCTCTCGTCTCCAAGCTTCCCCTGAGCCAAGAGACGATGCCGACAAGACCATGGCGGCAGAACAGCTGTACGGCAAACCTGCTGGCGCAGTTGCCAATGCGCCGCCTCCCTCCACGTTAGCCGCCCAGCTCGTCGAAAACCTGCCTGCTTCGACAAAGTCCACACGATCCGACGAGAACACCGAGCTGAGAAGCCTGTCCGCCGTCATCGAGCGGGTCAAGAACAACCCCGGGCTGCTACGAACGCCCGACGAACGAACGGAGCACAATCATATGCTCATATACGTCTATTCCCGCGTCGTCCTGGATGGAATCAAGCTCGACGACCCCTTTGCCGACAAGAAGGTTATACGGAGCGAGGCATTGAAGGCGATCAACTTCTTGAAAGTCACTATTGAGGAGACACCGATTGTCATGAACTATACTACGGACGGGAAACAGTTTGTGTTCCGCGGGGAGGAGCCTCTTTGGGTATGGGTCTTTCCCAAGGTCCTGAAGCTGCTTGGCCATGCTCGCTGCCTTGATCTCACGGCTCCAATCGAGGACTTCTTTCGGTTCATCATCTTGGTGACGAGTGGAGTTGGCTCAATGGGAGCGCTGCTGTCGTCTATTCTGCTCTACCTGCGAGAAACAAGCCATGGTGAGTTGCCCGTCGGGATGTGTCAACACACCATGATGACTAATGATCACAGGTCTCTTGTCTCGCTTACAAGAGATGGCACCCATTGCCCCTGGACAGGATGCGACTATAGAAATGAGCCTTCCTCCTGTCAGTACACGCGAGTTGCTCCTGGGAAAACCTGGCATCCTCTTCGTACAACAGACTACATACGCTGTCCCGCATGCGTCACAGGCCGTGCGTCAAGCAGCAGCTCTAATATCAACACTCGCACACCCGTCCATTGCTAGATACTCGAGCCCTCTGTCTCGAGCGCCGTTTGTCGAGCTGAGGCTATGGTTGCTCGACTCGTTGCTTTCCCTACGTGCTGTGCAAAACACATGGCAGCCCGTTGCCCCAAGCGCAAAGGCTGATTTGCTCAAAGTATCCCTTGGCCTGCTTCCAGACGAGCTGTCTACAGGCAAGAAATCCTTGCTCCCGCAGAAAGCGTACACTTCTCTGGCGTTACTGTGTGCCGAGCTCGCAGCACGACCGGATGAGATTGCAGGCCCAGATGAATCGAGTCAAGCAGCGAGGAGAACACTCAGTAAAGCACTTCTGAGACTCGCCCAAGCGTCGCTTGTAGACCGAGAAATTGGAAGACTGGCAGCACCCCAGGTTGTTTGGCCACTAGAGCTGCTCTGCATCGAAGTACCCGTATTAGGGGAACCCAGTGACTTCTCAGTATGTAGATTCTCTACACTCTCTGATCTGACGCTGACATGCGCAGCGTTCTATTAGTGTTCTTAAACAAGCGACGGCACCGGTTGTACCCTCAAACCTAGACGCCGCAACCCTGCCAGCTTGCTTCACTGACTCTGAATTACGAACTCTGGTTGAACGTCTTGGCATCGCAGAAAGCGCCACAGAAAGCGTCACAGAAAGCGTCACAGAAAGCGTCACAGTAAACGATGAGCCAGCGACCAAGCGGCGGAAAGTCCTTGATGAAGGCAATGAGCCCGTGGAACTGACAGCACGTATCGACGAAGTTCTCGGGGTTGCGAACGATCTAGGCAGCCTGGAACACAAGTTTTTGTAAGGCGTCGTGTTTCCCCAGTTCCCTTGGGATAAACTAACCTCTTTAGAAACGCCTACCCACGTATCAATGTCAAGAACCAATGCCTAGCCATTGATCTGATCTCCCGCACTTGCTGCGCTGCCGACGCGGTCGCTCAAACTGGCTGTTCATTCGCAGAAAACGACAGAAAGATCCTTTGTGACGTATGCGATCATAAAGAGGAAGCACCGAAGAGGCCCGAACTTGTTGACACAGAAGCGAAAAGAGAAGCCCAGTCGATATTCACAAAACTCATCAGCCTCCCTTCCTTCAAGGACTCCAGAAGGCCGAGAGTAGTGGCCATGATTGCTCTCAGACGCATCATAAATCATACAGATGAAGCTGAGCTGTTTGACCTCGAGACTTCTCTTTTGGGGCAGTGGTGTCTGCAAGGATTGCATAGCTCTATCAGAGAAATACGCATCGCTTCAGGGTATGCTTCCCTATCTTGACCATCTTGCGTGGCTAATTTTGTTCGACAGACGGGCTTTGGCGCTCTTCTTGAAGAAACCAGCCTCTAGCACGATAGATATCAGTGTTGTACACCGAAATCGCAAGAACGCACTTGGTCTTCTCAAAGCTGCATCGGAGAAGGATGCAGTCATATTTCACGAGACTGGGGTGATGGCATGGAGCCAGCTGGGACGGTAGGCATCACTGACGACAGCATCATCTTTTGGCTGAGATATTGACATCACTTAGAGTTGTCACCGGGGACGAACTAAACATAGTATTGCACCAGTTACTCGAATATCTCGGAAGCAGCAACAGTCTGGTATCTTCCTGTGCCTTCAATGAGGTATGTTCTTGGTGCTAGCTTTGAGTCAACTTGGCTGACGTATCCAGATCAACAACTTAGCTGCTGCCCGGCATGTAGCACCACGCCGCTTGTTCGAGCCTTTCTGGAGAAATCTCGCCTACTTCGCTGTAAAAGATATGGTCGCACGGCCGCAAATAAGCCGGTCGCTGGCCGAAATCTTGCAAATCTCTGTGAACGAGTTTCTTCTCCTCATCCAAACTCATGCTCTGCCATGGCTGGTATTGAAGAAGAAGAGGGATGTGATCCAAAAGATTGCCGAGGCCCGTGGGGAAAAGGACATTGGCTTCCCGGTGATGGACTCTATCAACATCGGTCCAGTCCTCGGATTGCTTCTAGTGCAGGACGTACCGAACGTGGCGCAATTCACCATGGCGAGGCTTGTCGAGTTTGCGCCAACTCTCGCTGATACCACGCTCGCTGATGTGATACAAGCCGAACTTGTTATGGTTGTCCTCGAGCTACTCAAAGCTGCGGCTGAAGCAGACGAGGCCCGCAAGGCCCGTGTAAGTTGTAACCCTGTGCAATCCCGCATTCTTGCTGATTTATTTTGAGGTCATCGATGCCATTACCACAATGTGCAACTTGGTTATGGCTGCGAACAAGGAGAAGCCCAAGAAGGGCAATCTCATTGGCCGTTTCCTTCAGGCGTACATGCTCGGCCTCATGGCCCGCCTGGCAGACGTCATCAATGATTTTCTTGGGCTATGCCCGCCTCCTGAGGAACAAATACGGTGCATTCGAGCATTGGAGGAAGCGATTAAGCTTTGCCAATCTTATGTGCGCATTGCTCGGCCACATGTGAGTTGACGCGACTATCAGACTGGTGCCTTTACTGATCTCTGTAGATTGCTGCTTGTCTTCTGTCAGCCATCGCTGAGGACGAGCTCAGAGAGGCGGCGTTTTCCTGCTGGACGGTTCTTCTCACCTACCTTGAAGAAGAGGACGTTGAAGTCTTGTTGGAAACAACGTTCTTCATTATCAATCATTACTGGCCTGTGTTTGGCGACAACACACGCATCCAGGCCAAACATCTGATTTCCACCCTTCTCAAGCACTTCAGCGCAGTAATCGAGATGTACATCTGGAAGTTGCCATCACTGGCACATATTCCTGAACTGGCTGAACTGGAAGCTCAGCTCCAAAAAGTGCGCCAAGATCAACCCATCGAAAGCAGGACAGCATTTGCGATCTTTGCAGCCCGAGTGGCACACGAGAACTCGGGCGTTGTGCTTCAGGCTCTCAGAGAGCTTGTCGCATACCTCAAACAGCACAGTGGTTCCCTACAGACGTCCGCAATTGGTCAGCAGCCGGACCCTGTGTTGTCGACGCTGCTCCGCGCCTTGCTCGATTGCGCATCGGAGTACAGCGCTGTGCAGCCCGAAATCGCTAGCCTGTGTACTCAATGCATCGGTCTGGTTGGGTGCCTTGACTCTAATAGAGTTGAGGCTGTCAGAGAGCAGAAGTCCATGGTCTTATTGAACAACTTCGAGAACGCAGACGAGACGACAGACTTTGTGCTCTTCATCATGGAGCAAATCCTGGTCAAGGCCTTCCTTTCCACGACAGACACAAAGCTCCAGGGCTTCTTGTCTTTTGCCATGCAAGAACTCCTAGACAAAGTGGATATCAAGGCAGCCTGTGCCTTCCGAAGCACTGGAATGAGAGACGGCGATCTGATCTACAGAAAATGGCTCGCTCTACCTGAAGGCATTCGGGAGACTCTGACTCCATTTTTGACCTCCAAATACATCTTGAAACCTGCCACGCCCGCGCCCGTTGAGTATCCCATCTTCCGCCCAGGAAAGCTGTATGGAAATTGGATGCGTTTCTTCACCATGGATCTTTTGCGCAGAGGACAGAATTGGCACGCAGATCTCATTTTTGGACCGCTGGCTCGTACTATCCGGGTCAAGGATGTCGCGGTAGCAGAGTTCTTGCTTCCATACTTGGTCCTCCACGTCATCATTGGCAACAGAAGCACGCGGAAAGATCGTGACAATATTATCGGCGAGCTGGTTGGCATCCTCCAGCACCAGCTTGCCGAAGATGCTTCGTACGCGGAGAGGGAGGATACGAAGCTTTACTGCGAGGTAACGGGGCAGCCCATCCCAAGCATGCGTGACGACTTTGTTAACTGTAACACAGGCTGTCTTCCGTGTGCTTGATTATGCAAGCAGGTGGCTGCAGGAAAAGAATGCCAGGCGCAAAAATGACAGCGACCTTCCGTCCATAGCAAGGGTGGATGACATGCTGAACACAATTCCGCCGGTCTTGATTTCCCAACGAGCTATGGACTGCAGGGAATATCCAAGAGCCCTGTTCCACCTCGAGCAACACGCCCAACAAATGGAGGTTGAGAAGAGCGACCCCCAGCAAAGAACGCTGCTCCTCGAGCAATTGCAGGAAATATACACGCAGATTGACGAGCCTGATGGGCTGGAGGGAATTTCGGCTCACCTCCACGTTCTCGATATAAACCAACAAATCCTTAGTCACAAGAAGGCGGGCAGATACACGGCGGCTCAGACGTGGTATGAGATCAAGTTGGCAGAAGAGCCCAACAACATTGACGTACAGGTTGACCTATTGAACTGCCTGAAACAATCTGGACAACATGGTGAGTATCTTGCGGTACGCTCTCAAGAAGATGAAGCTAAGAAGTGCAGATGTTCTGCTCAACTATGTTGAAGGTATGCATACGGAACCGTCGATGGAAAACAAGATTGTTCCGTATGCGGTCGAGGCAGCCTGGGCGACCCGCAGATGGGACACCCTATCCAAGTACACGAGCCGTTTTCATGGCAGCACTTTGGAAGACTTCAACGTTAGCGTTGGCCAGATCTTTAATACTCTGAAGCAAGAGGGCGCCGAAGGGGACGCAATTTCTCAAATGTTGCAGAGTATGAGGGAAAAGATTGCCTCAGCGATGACTTATTCCGCGACATCGTCTCTACAAGCCTGCCACGATCTGAGGCTTCGATGCCACGTACTAACCGATCTGGAAATCATTGTCGGGATGCAAGCAGGGAATGATGATGCTCGCCAAGACGTTTTGACAGTGCTGAACCGGCGATTGGAAGTTTTGGGTGCATATGTCAATGACAAACAATACCTCTTAGGAATTCGCAGAGCAGCCATGGAGCTCTCACGGTATGTTTCCTCGATGCACGTCAACGAGCCTCCTCTGACAATAACCAGACCCAAGTTTTGCGACTCAGACATCTCTTCGTTGTGGCTCTCCAGTGCGCGTCTGGCTAGAAAGGCGAATTCTACACACCAATCATTTAATGCAGTTCTCCATGCTTCTCAGCTCAATGACAATGCCGCCGTCATTGAGAACGCCCGACTCCTTTGGAAGGACGGTCACACACGCAAGGCGATTCAGGTTCTCCAGGGCGCCATCGAATCCAACAACTTCATGACACAAACGAATAGCACCTCTTCCGTTCGGGGCCTCGACTCGCAGCAGAGACTTCTGACAGCCAGAGCACAGCTTATGCTTGCCAAGTGGCTGGATGCAGCAGGCCAAACGAACAACAGTGCTCTGCGCGTTAAATATCAACAGCCTCCCAAGACAAACTCATCGTGGGAGAAGGGGCATTACTACCTAGGACGGTACTACAAAAAGCTGCTGGAGACTGAGAAGCCTCTGAAACCAGACGAGCAAAGTGACGCCTTTGTTCAAGGTGAAGTTGCCAGACTAGTTATTGAGAACTATCTTCGGTCACTCAACTACGGCACCAAATATCTTTACCAGACCTTGCCGAGAATTTTGACATTATGGCTCGAATTGGGAGCACAAGTGGACAAGGCTCCCGAAGGCAAGGTCTCGTTGTCCCGCGAGCTCCATAGGAGGCGGACGGAGCAGCTCAATCTCCTTCATGCCTTCCTCGACAAATATATCGCTCGCCTTCCGGCCTACATATTTTACACGGCCCTCCCTCAGGTCGTCGCGAGAATTGCCCATCAGAACCAAGCTGTGTTTGAACGCCTGACACGCATCGTCACCAAAGTTGTGGAGTCGCATCCTCGACAAGCACTCTGGGGCTTATTCGGAATCATGACCACGAGACAAGCCTCGGAGCGGAGAGTGCGAGGCCAACACATTCTGCAGGCGTTGAAGGGGATATCCAAAAAGGTTGAAGGAAGCAGCTATGACCTCAAGCAGCTACTGAGAATGGGCGAGAAACTCGCAGAGCAGCTTCTGCTGGCTTGCAACAACGGGGACTTCCAGAGCAACAGGACGACGGTGGCAAGCATCACGCGAGATCTCAATTTCAACCACAAGTGCACGCCCTGTCCCCTAGTGGTCCCCATTGAGTCTTGCCTGGCAGCTACATTGCCGACATTGACGGATAATGTCAAGAAGCACAAGGCATTCTCTCAGGATGTTATCACCATCGACTCCTTCCTAGATGAGGTCCTGGTTCTAGGATCGCTGGCTAAACCGAGGCGGCTAACATGTCGCGGAACGGATGGCAAGAACTACATGCTCATGATCAAACCAAAGGACGACCTGCGAACGGATCAGCGTCTAATGGAGTTCAACGGAATGATCAACCGGTCACTCAAACGTGACCCCGAGGCCAGCAGGCGTCAACTGTACATCAAGACGTATGCTGTTGTGCCTCTCAACGAAGAGTGCGGTATCATCGAATGGGTCGATGGGCTGAAGACTCTCCGAGAGATCCTATTGGACCAGTACAAGTCTCGGTCCGTCCATCCTGATTATAATCAAATCAAGCGGATGATGTCCGAGGCTGTGACGGGGCCGAACAACATCAAGATCTTCACTGAGGGCGTGTTGGGGACGTTCCCGCCAGTGCTGCAGTACTGGTTTGTGCAGCGCTTCCCTCATCCCTCGACTTGGTTCTCAGCTCGGCTCAAGTACACCCGCTCTTGCGCAGTCATGTCGATGGTCGGCACCATTCTCGGTCTGGGCGACCGCCACGGCGAGAATGTCCTTCTCGAGCGCGACAACGGCGGCATCTTCCACGTCGACTTCAATTGTTTGTTCGATAAAGGACTGACGTTCGCGCAACCGGAGAGAGTGCCTTTCCGTCTGACACACAACATGGTTGCTGCCATGGGTATCTACGGATACGAGGGACCCTTCCGCCATTGCAGCGAGTTGACGCTGGGTATCCTGCGGCAACAGGAGGAGACGCTGATGACGATTCTCGAGGCGTTCATCTACGATCCCACCTTGGATTTGCAAAAGGAGAAGAAAACAAGCCGCAGATCGGATGGCGCGCCGCGGATGCAGCCGCAGCTCGTCGTCGACAGTATCAAGCGGAAGGTGAGGGGCCTGATGGGTCCGGATCCTATTCCGCTGGGAGTCGAGGGGCAAGTGGAGGAGTTGATCAAGCAGGCGGTCGATCCCAGGAACCTGGCGGCCATGTACATTGGTTGGTGTCCATTCTTGTAGTTTGGAGTTTTGGAGGAGATTGCATGTTTATGATGTATTGGGATTGGAGGTAGACATGGGCTTTGATAAGGAAGCCGGGACGAAGGGGACCACCGAGATTTGGTGTTGGTGGTTTATGCAAAAGATGTATTATATTCGACGCAAAACGAGGGAGGGCAATATCAAGTATCCTTTGTACTTGCCTATGCGTACCTAGTACGATTCTAGCGCGATCTCGACCATTGTCTGTTGAAAGAGCCAAGAATACCATCTGACGTGTCTGTTGTTTGTTTCAAAGATAAGACGGTTCGCTCGCATTCCTCCCTTCCACCGTACAACACGTGTCGAGCATACTTGATCCGGGTGTCGGTCGGCCGGTCGCTGTGCCTCTCGTGTCCCGCTGGCTGCCTAGCGAGCGTTAGGCTGCTGCGCCGGGGCCCCTCAACCGCTGGAGCAACAGCGGCAGGAACCTTGCCCGGGGCACTGCCTGCCTAAAGTCATGGAGCTGGAGGGGAGATGGTACCTGAACGCGCTGGAGCTCGCACCTTAAACCAACGACGAGAACACGCCTGACCCCCTTTCCTGCCAGCTTTTCTATTAAAATTTGCGACCGCTCGCTGGGTAGACAGACCGACAGACGCTGCCGCAGCTTGCCTTCCCCAAGCTTTCTCCTTCATTTCCCTCCTCGTTTCTTTTTCTTCCCAACCCTGATTTTCTCTCTCAAACTCCCCCTTTTATTTTCAAATCACCCAAAGCATCCTCTTCCATCTGCCGAACGAGCAAAATCCAAAGTACTCAAGATGCCTGATTATCGTGTTGGTAGGTTCATTGTTTTATTCCCTTCGTCGCAGCGATGAAAGGCAGGTGCCTGGCCGGCGACGGGCGCAGCGGTCGCGTCGGAAGCGGACGCGTCAAGCTACCTGAACCTTACGTCATGAGAGCCTCAACCTTTGGAGAAGCTCTGTTTCTATATACCACCGAGTGCTGTCTTTTTTTTTCCTCCTCCCTTCTTCGGCGCATCACGCCTGAGGAGTAACGGCTAATCATTTTACTTTTCAATGCAGAGGTGTCGCCTAACAACCGCGCCGGCTGTCAAGATGGCGTCTGCAAGAAGGAGGCCCAAAAGTGCATGAAGGGTTCGCTGCGCTTCGGTACCTGGACTGAGATCATGGGCCATGGTTCCTGGCGGTGGAAGCACTGGTAAGTCGACGAATCACTCTACCTTGAGCGCTTCGTTTCTCGCCATCTCTTTGCCATGTCCAAGATGGTATGGTGCCGCGGGATCTAGTCTAACAACTCATCGCACAGGGGCTGCGTGTCTGGGGAGCAGATCTCACACCTTCGCGATATTGTCGAGAGGGGTGGCGGGTACGACTTTGACGCAGTTGACGGTTATGACGAGATGGGGTAAGTTCATGCGTCCTGTCATAACTCTCTTCATGAGATGGCATCAGATGATGAACACACAGCTGACTGGCCCCCCAGCGAGCACTCTGACCTGCAGCAGAAGATCCGTGATGCCATTAAGCAAGGCCACATCTCTGCCGAGGACTTCAACGGTGACCCTTGGATGAACAAGCCCGGCCAGCGCGGCATCCGCGGCAAGAAGCCCAAGGACTGGGACGACGGCGAGGTATGCTGGCATCCCGGCCACGCACTGATGAAGTCCCACTTACTTACATTTTGACAGGAGGGCGCCGAGGCCAAGGACAAAGCCCCTGCCCCCGCCGCCACCAACGGCAAGAAGCGCGGTCGCAAGTCCGCCGGCGCTGCCGATGAGGACGAAGACGAGAAGCCCAAGAAGCGTGCTAAGAAGGCCGCTGCCAAAGCCGAGCCCGAGGACGAGGAGGAGAAGCCCAAAAAGGCCCCGACCAAGCGCGGAAAGGCCGCCGCCACTGCCAAAGCCGCCGCCGCCGAAGAGGAGGAGGAAGAGGAGAAGCCCAAGAAAGCTCCGGCTAAGCGCGGCGCCCGGAAGTCTGCTGTCAAGGAGGAGTCCGACGATGAGGAGGAGGCCCCGAAGAAGCCCGCCGCCAAGCGTGGAGCTCGAAAGTCCGCCGTGAAGGAGGAGTCCGAGGAAGAAGAGGAGAAGCCTGCTCCCAAGCGCGGCGCCGTTGCGAAGAAGACTGCTCCCAAGAGGGCGGCGACGAAGAAGGCCAAGGTTGAGGAGTCCGAGGAGGAGTCTGAGGCTGAACCCGAGGCTACCCCTGAGTCGGAGTCGGAGGAGGAAGAGAAGCCTGCGCCGAAGAAGGCCGCTCCTAAGGGCCGCAAGAAGGCTGCGGCTGCACCTGCTGCTGCCGCCGAGGGCAAGCCTAAGCGCGGTCGTGCTCGCAAGTAAGGTCTGTCGAGCAAACATTCCTACGGAGACCGTTATAGGTCGATGGCTGTGCTCCCCGAGCGGCGTTCCGCTATCATCGTTTGTTTGACGAGTTCCTTACGTATCAATGGCCGGCGGAAACCTCTGTGCCGGAACTGTCTCTCTCGTCAGTCGTTTTGTTTCTTCGAGCTCATACCCACCGATGCGACGACACCTTTAGGGGGAAAGATGTACAACTACCACTTGTTACTACTGTTTACTTGTTTAACTGGATGAGAACAACTCATGACAATAAGATCACAAAAAGTTTGTACTGTTTCTTTATGGAAAATGCAAGATATATTTTGACAACCGAGATCGAGATGATGAAAATTTCCACATCCATATTTGGTCTTATTCCCTGGTTTATGATCGCGCGCGTGAGATTTCTTCTAGCTCTGCGAAGAATACGTGAAAGACTAAGAACATGAACAAAAAGTAGGTAAAACGCTCAGGCGGGGGATTCGAAGCCGCAGACCCCTACGAAACCATCATATCAAATTTCATACCAAATTCAAACTAACGATGCAGAGCGTTATATCTCTTGGCCACTTGGCCCTTCATCAGGCTTGGTTGGCGGCAACGACTCTGGGAGCTTGATAGGAAGGAAGGAAGGCAGGCAGGCAGGCAGGCAGCTAGTAGGGGATATGAATGTGGAAGGAGTAGACACGGAAAGAAGAAAGAAGCTAGGAGGGAAGGACCATTCCTCGATCCCGGTCCTTATCTCTTCTCCATGGGGCTGGGACAGCTATTGCTTTTGCGTGTTATTGCGGCATGTTGAAGTTCTTTTTCATCTTCTCTAAATCCAAGTCAAGATCCCCTACAGGGGAGTATTTAATAGTCATTCGCAAATAATATACCGCTATCGGTATTGCTGTCCTCATCAGGGCAAAAACCTTTTCAGGCATCTTTGTATACCAGGAAACCTAAACTTTTCACCCGTGGACGCAGATTTCTCGCCGTTGCTGCTGCTTGTTCGCGAGCGGAGTTATGTCCTGGTCTCACTTACACGACTCCTCGAGACCAGGTTTTCTTTCGTTTCCAAACCCCCATATTTTACGGAGAAAGGACCAAGGAAGCTCAAGCCGTGCAATGTGTGTATTTTCTTGAATGGCTACTTATCTGTAAGTAATGCTATCATACATTTATTGGGCTTAAACCATGGCAAAATGCAACTTGAACTGCCAACAGCTATTTGTAACATGATCTAATGGTCTGGTTATGAGCATAACTGTCGGCTCATGTTGGATCATGCCCCAAGGCAACGGACAGGGACTCGGCCTAGATTGAGTTACCCTCGAGGCACAGGCTGAAAGCAGTTGGTCATCAGCTATGGCATACGCAATGTACGCAAAAGTTACATTTTCACACTGGCAAGCATTCTTGTCATCTTCGTCAACAACTCATGATACCCAGCAATTGGGTCACATATTTAAATCACAAACAGGCAAGCAAGCAGTTGTGTCATAAATCGTTATTGGTCCTAATACAATCTAACTCCGCCCTATTCTCCGCCGCTATGTAGTATTCGTAAATCGTTACACATGTGCCGGGCAGAAAAGCCAGTAAATGGGTAAAATGAGAAAAGAAGACACACAGCCCCCCGAGGCAGATCCGTTGTCTAATGCCAGTACATCACATACCGAAATGACATGTTCTGTAGTCCGAATCCGTTGTAGAGCGCCTTACCGCCCCCTGATCTCACACCTTGGATGGGTGGGTACCAGGGTAACCGCATTTATATATCCGTAAATCATCATGTGCTGCACGATCACCAACGTCTGGGACGTTCTCTTGCGCTGTCGTAAACAACCTCACGCTCATAGACCCGCTCATCGTCATATTTGCTGGGCAGGCGGTGGTGGTGGTGATGTCCGTGGCGGCGGTCCCAGTCGTCGCGCCACTCCTTTTCGTACTCAATCTCGCGGACACGGTGCTTGCGGGATTGGCGGATCTCATCCGAGACCCTGACCAGCTCCAAAACGTCGTCCTGTGGATGATTAGCGACAACCATGAACTGTGTGGGAGACAAAGCTTACGTATTTCAGGTATTGCATAATGTAGAAGAAAAATTCCGTCTCCTCAAAGTCGTAGCCCAACTCGACGATGGCGTCCCGAATGACGAGATCCTTGGTGATCTCGGTCCACATCTCATTGCGCTTCTTGGGAGGTGCACGGCGCTCCTTGGTCTTCTCGATGTCAATCTCGGTCTCGCGGTCGTAAACCTGGACACTGAGACGATCACGAGAGTCTCTGGGTGAGGGCAAGGCGGGGGCCGGAGCCGGGGCGGGAGTACGGGCACCATCGCGTTCAGGAATGAAGTTGGCTCGCCTCACTCCGTTGTAGCGCTGCCAGGTCACCTCGGCAGAGCCACCGCCAACGCCGTCCATCTGCACGCGCTCGGTTCCGGGAGGAACATCCACGATGGTCCAATCCTTCGTGGCACCACCCCAGGCCTCGCCCATCTTGCCCCGGGAGTCAATCTTGGAGGTGATGTACTCAGCCTCCTCCTCGACGGGGGTGCGGGCAGCAGCCGAATGGGCCCTACGGCGGGAGCCGAAGTACTGGCGGTCATCAATACGCAGGCGGTCGGTGCTCATGACAAGGTCTCTGCTGTCCTTGAAGGCGGGTGACCGGCGCTCTCTGCTGGGCGAGCGGTGGCGGCTTGTTGATCGGTGAATGTCGATGTCGGTCCTGTTGCGGGAGGTCGTGATGTCGATGTCCAGCTCCCGGTCTTCGGTCCGGGTCATAGGTCGAGGTGCGGGGCGGGGAGGAGGGGGAGGGCTAGGGACCCGAGTGACACCTGGCCAAGTTAGATGTTTGATTCATACCAATTTTTGTGAATATTTCCTGGTGCTTACCATGGTCGATATCGCGGTAGTGAGTAATGACTTCTCTCTCAATCGTGGGTCCACGAATGACCTGAGGAGGGGCAGGAGCAGGTGGAGGCGAGGGCGAAGGAGACGGGATCCGCTCTCTTTCCTTTTCCACAATGCGCACACCGACACGGCTGCGCTCTCTGGCCGGAGGTGGAGGAGATGGCGAGCGTTGTCGCTCAACGTAACGAGCGCGGATCAGCTCGGGAGGAGGGCCGCGAGAAGGGCTGCGAACCTCCCGCTCGCGCTCAGAGATGCGGACTCTTGACCGCTCAAGCTCTTGGTCGTGGTGGTGATGGTGCGGGGGAGACGAGCTGCGAGCCCTACGAATGACACGCTCGCGGTAAACAGGGCTCGGAGTGCGCTGGCGAGGCCTCGAGAGCTCTCTCGACTCAACCTCGCGGCGGCTCAAAACCATGGCGCCGGCCTCGGGAGCGCGCTCTTCACGCAAGAAGCGGAGGCCACCCTCGCGCTCACGAGGCCTGTCGCGGACTTCGACGTCATTGAATGCGACTCGGCTCGATGAATCCCTCTCGCGGCGGGGTTCGTAAAAACGGTCTTCGAAGTCGTTGGACCGGTAAGCCATTTTTGCAGAAAGAAAAACGATAAGCGTTTATCGTTTCGGGAAGCTGCAGCAAAGGCGTTTGTGGTTGTTTGTTGGGGGAGTTTGTCTGAACAGGTGGGATGAATGGCGGGGTAGTAAGCCGTTTGGCGGTCGTGTAGCGCAGAGGGTAGCGTGAGCGTCGGCAACACTAAGGTGGCCAGACACGGGTATCTTGCGCAACAAATGAAGTGGCCCGGGAGATGGGTTAGAAAAGAACCAGACTTCCCTCGCGGCGCTGAGGAGTGAGCGGCAAGACGGAAGGGTAGGGAGGATTGGGACTTTAATCAGAGGGCCGAGCTAGAGCTTAGCCGGCTGAGAGTGAGAAGAGGGGGTGAAGAGAGGAAGAGTGAGTGAGAGGAAGAGGGAAGAGAAGAGTCAGAGTGGGAGCAACGTCGTCATACCACAGCAGCAGAAGCTGGGTATGTATGTAAGTGCGTATGTAGGTAGGTGGTATGTAATAAAGACAACCGACAGGTGATATAGCCCGGCAGGAGAAGCAGGCTGCGTGTGCCGTCCGTTCGTGGGGGACTTGGGACTTGGGCTGGAGGAGGGGAGGATGGGTGGAGGATGGATGGTGGAGGGGCCGTGGATGTGGATGTGGACGTGAACCAGGACTGGGACCAGGACTGGGAGGGACTGGGAGAGAGAGTGCGTGAGTGAGTGGTGGTGAGGTGGGCGGGAGCGGGAAGGGAACAGGAAGAGAGGGCAGTGATGGATGGAAATGGGAGGGGCTGGCCGGGTTTGCGCGATGCACCGGCCTGGCTTGCGGGCTTGTTAGGTTGCTGAATGCTGGCTCGTAGGTTCTGTCCACTTCTTCCAACTGTGGGCGTGCGCCGCGCGGTGAACCGCTGTCCGCTGTCACTGAGCAGGGGTGTTCCCGACGTTTTGTCTATGTTGCTGCGGGTAGCGGGACGGTAGGGATGTCGTCGCAAAGCCGATCGAGGGTGTGGTGTTGAGGCCCCGGATTCTGGTTTGGGGCTTGGGCAGCGTTGTGCACTTTGGATGAGTGCCGAGGAGCGAGGAGGCAAGATGGATTCACGAGTGATTCAACAGATTCTAGCAACGGACAGGTCTGTGTTTGTTTGGGTTTTGGGTTCGTCGGACGGGAAGGAAGCCCTACGGGCGGATCTGCTGCACACAAGGCTGCCTGCCCAGTCAGATGAAGCAAAAACGAGGACAGGCGGACGGCAGAAGGCTCCAGCAATCTGGAACTAGGAGTCAATGATGCAGGCTGTGCCGGGTTGGGCCAAACAAAAGCAACGAAGGTTAAGCAAGGTTGCACTTGGGAGAAGCAGAGGCAGAGTGAGGTTGCTGCTGCAGTGGATGATGACGGGCAGAGCGAGAGAAGCCGAGAGGACAACGGGCACCACGGCTGCGGTAGGCAGCGGAAAGGCACAGAAGACGCAGAGAAGACTTGAGGCAATCTCGTCGATTCACCTCATCATCCACTTGGATGCATTCGAGGCATCCACTTGGGCACTGGCGGCGGTGCAGGCTGAGTGCTTGTTCGCCTCTTGGGCCCTGACGACGAAGGTCCGTTGCGCAACAGGCAAATGGGCGCTGCTGCTCTCACCGATCTCCCGGCTGCCCAATGGACAGGGTCCTGACTTGTGACTTGCAGGTCTAGACGCTGCGGCAGCAGGCAGGGCGCGAATAGAAAGAAAAGGCCAGTCCGAGGTCCAGCTCGAGTTTCCACCAGCTGTTGGCGGCTCGAATTCAGGATTCTGAATGGACGAGGGAAGTTGTATGTTTGCCCGGTACTTGTGATGACACACGACAGGCAGACAGACGACAAGAGCATGTAGCATGTAGCATGTAGCATGTAGCATACGGCATACTGCATATGACATACGGATATCCAAGTAACGGTTTGGAAGTTCTACTACGGAGTGCAGAGTTGTCAACTCCAGCCTGTCCGGCTGCTTCCACCAGCGTTCCATCTTACATCTTCAATGCCACCCCAGGTTTGGGACAATGGAGCCTCGTGTCCCTGAAAAAGAGCTCGTCTTGCGTGCTGCCCGGCGCATGAAGCTGGTTCACCTGCGCCAAAGACCTGATTTAGATCCTTAGTCCTTATTCTCTTGTTGCTATTACTGGGAAGCCGATGAAACAGGGGGGGCAGTGAGGGAGGGACGGGGAGGGGAGTCGAGTCCAGCGTCCAGGTCAAGTCCCTGCCCTGCCGTCCTAATTGTGGAAGTGGAAAGGAAAGAGCGGGAAGAAGCTAAGACGATTGGAAAAGTGGGGTCTCGTTCGCTGTGTGAGGTGAGGTCGTGGTATCCAACTTTTTTTTTTTTTCTTCGCGCTCTCACTTTCTCATCACATGGGAGGAAGCCAGCCGGAGCTCCCTCCTTCCTTCCTTCTGGCTCTCTCCACTGTCGCTTGCTCACCTCTAGTCTTACGCTAAGGAAGTGACCACCTGCCTGCTGCTGCCTTCCCCTCCCCCTCCTGCCCCTCCACGTCCACTCACAGCTCCTCGCCCAGCCCCCCCGCTGTCAACTTCTGCTCCGGCCCATCACCAAAAAAACACTGACGCAATTCCGCATCCACACCAACCAGCTCGCTCGTCGCCTTCCCATCGTCCCTCGCCCATGCCCCTCCTCTCTGCCCACTTTCGTCGCTCCCTTCCACACGCCAAGGCAGCTTTGGCACAGCACCAGAGACGCTGCAAATCCAGCGACATGTTGCGAGTAAGTTGGCATATTAAGGTACCTGCCGCTTCGGCCAATTCCACTCTTCGAACCCAATTCAGGAATCCTAACAACTGCCGGGGATGCTCCCTGGATAGACTCTTCACCTTGATCCCGACCCCGGCTTCCCTGTTCTAAACTGAAGCTTTCCATCATTAAGTCGCATTCCACGTCTGTCCTGGCCGGCTTGGAGCTACACAGTATTACACCTCACCCAACAAGCGCTACTTCGGCGGGAAGTGAACCAACATTTTACCGGCCTTGAGAGAGACCTGCCGATAGTCTCTTTGTCCGCGCCGCTTGCTGCCAGACACTCCGCAGTTGGGTTCTGTCTTCACCGATCGGACCAGGATATCGTGGTTCCCGCTCCAGCCTGATCGCCAGGACCGGCCCAGCTGTCAACGAGCCTGACGGTCTGAACCGAAGACAAGCTCCTTCGTCCGCACATCACACGCCCATCTTGCCGCTTTCCATCTGTTTTCTCAACCCTCCATTTCGCTCGTCTATCGCCCCAGCCCATGATGGACCAGGAGGTGCCCGCGAACCCACTGCTGATTGGGCTGAGCCGACATCCTTGGGGACCCTGAACAGAGTCAGGACATCATCCGGCTCGTTCACGAGTTCCTCCCGCAGGTGGTGACCTCCCACACCATCATGAGACACAGCCCGGCTGTCACTATTTGAGAATGCCATGTCTGCTTCTATGACACAGTTGCCTTCTACGTTTCCCCATTGGCTAGCTGCAGGAAAGCTCCATACAATCACCCTGGTCACCGTCCACCACACCAACAGGCCCCCAATGTCAGAAATGGCCCGCTTCGTCAGCCGTAGCTCGGCGTCGCCTTGTCGCCGTACACGCAATGTGGAAATCGATACAGGCCTCTGGGCAGAAGAACATGAGCAACGCTTCTGGAACAGACCAGCCCTACATCTTTCTAGCGCTCGGTAGGCGCGGGAACTTCCCCTTTTTCGCGACCCATGCCCCTGGAGTCAACTTCGTGATGGGCGGGTTAGCTGAAACTAACAGCCTCCAAAGCCGCGGAACCCCAGGGGCCATGGTTCAGGAACGCAACACCATCGACGCAATCAATCTACGCGAAGCGTTGGTGGTGACGGGCGAGCCGGTGCTACCCTGACATCGAACGAGTCTTTCTGTCAAGGGTTCACCTCCATTCACCTTACCACCGGGGGAAACGACTGATCAAAGTCTTTGTTCATTGCGGTCGTTATTCGTACTTCGTTCGGTGCGGCTCACGGCTTTACTACCTTTCCTCCTGCGCCTCCCTCCAGCCCCCAATGCTCCTCCTCGCACCGTTCTGCCCCGTCGCGTCCATCTCTCTCCAGTGTCCCTCTCCGACAAGCTCGTACACTTCGCCTACATCTAATTCTTGCGGCGGTTGTGTGGCGTCTGCCTCCAATATCTGCGTTCCGAGCTTCTCCGTCGGACCCTCTGGGCTACCGTACTCCGTGTACGGCCCCACTCCGCCGGATCCTTGGAGGCTATTCCCGGGAGACGTGTGTCCGTTAGCAGCCTCGATTTCCTTGAGGCGTGCTTCTTCCAAGGCCATTTGCCGCCGTCTTTTCCGCACACAAAACAAAGCCACGACTCCTGCGAGGCCAATAACTCCCACAGTGATTCCAACTCCGATGCCAGCTTTGGCTCCAGCAGACAAGACCGCCGGCTTGGCAGATGCGCTCGATGCTGTCGATGTCCCGTTCGGATCATTCTCAGCCGTCTTCGTCGCGTTGAAGCTGGGAACTATGCTGGCTTGCGTCCAGAGACCGTCGGTGCCGTGGTAAAGCTGCGCCCAGCTGCCGTTTGAGCGGTACCAAAGCCATACTTCATTCGTGTCGAAGTTGTTCGTCGCCGTCAACGCGCCACCGGCCTCATCAGCTACGGGCCAAAGGCGTTCGTCTTGCTCTGACATCATCGTCCATGCCCAGTTGATGTTTGAAACCTGATGAAGTTTGGAGTCGGTTCCGAGGTAAAATAGACTCCTCACGTACGATCCGTCGACGGAGGCGACCAAATGCGTCAAGTTTGTCGGCCAGGCTGTCAATGTGAGGTTCGGCGTGAGAGACGAGTTGACGACAATGTCGCTTGCGTCGGTGGTATTGGTCAGCGTGTCGTTGGTGAGCGGACGAGGTAACGTGGCTTTGGGCATGTTAGCACTTTCCTGCGAACAGAACGGGCACGATAAGACGGACCGAGATGCCAAGTTTCATCTTTGAAGTATCTCGAGATTTCGAGGGTTTCGGTGTCTTTCGGAAAAACGACAGACATGTTTAGCTGACCCGAGTGCGTCGAGGTCAGCACCGTCGAATTCGCTTGGTCTTGAGAAATTCGGCCCTTCCACCGCCAATCGTCCTTGGTCGTGTACGCCATGACATTAACCCTTCTGTCCTCATCATGGAAGAATACGCGATATCCGTTTTCCGCACCCAGCAGCTCGACCGCCAGGCCAGTCTCGTCGTGGATGGATTTCACATTTGCCGTGGTCGAGATGGTGTATTCGCCCTTCTTGTCATAGAGGCCCGTCGACATGTCGCACTCAAAGTAGCCGTTGACGATCGACCCGTCCTCGGTCTGGTAAAAGATTGATGCCTGTCGCGCCGCGTCAGTAAGTGGCAGCGCATGATCGGATGCCGCCTAAACAAACCATCGTCAGCAACTGTGCCGTATCGTACCATCCCGCTCCCGCAAGCGCTGAACCGTTCCGAGGGGTTTTCTGCAAGTCGAACGCGTTTGTTCCGTCCGTGGGGAATATGGGTGTGGAGTTGCTGTTGCACGCGCTATGGAGGATTTTGAGTGTTGTAGGATCTTGCATCGCAATCTGAGGGCTCAGCTCCGTCCACCACGACATGAGACACGTTGCCGGAGAGGAAAGCATCGCCCCCAGGACGATCTTCAAGACCGGCCGTGCCATGGCGGCGGTGGTTAACACGCACCGGAAACGACAGAACACCCCGCAGCCGGGCGATGCTTGATTCACGGTCGAGATCGCGTGGCAGTCTGCTGCGGAGTACTCGGGGATTCCATTCAGTCAGACCTAGTAGTTGACCGACGTTCAACGAACACGAAGAGAATGGAAGATGAAGGACGAGATCGCGATCCGTGGGGGAGACCGGGTTTATCAATCTCCCTACAGGGATAATGGACTGACGGTATTCAAGGGTCCAGACACCGAATGCTCATCTCCATACCCTCCGATACCCAAGGCGGAAAGCTCACCCGCCTGCTCGACCTGCAGCAGCACTACTGCGGGCTAGCCCTAGGCTGTGGCCCAGAAGGCGAAGCATTTGTTCGCCCGCACCTAACGAGCATCCTTGCAACTGACTTAACCTCTTCAACTTCCCGCCTTTGTCATTCCCAGCTGGCGAACATCTAATTGATAGCCCCCAAATGTAAGCGTAAGACGACCATCGAGCGTCTGCCCGCTGCAACCCCCGGCACGTCTACGCTCAGCTCGTTGGACCAGCAAATGGTGGCAATCAGGGGGGTCTCGAGGAGAAGGCTGGGCATTGGCTGCGATTAATCACGGCAGTGCAGAAGCGAAGTAGCTGATGTAACCAGCTTTGGGGGGCCGTTTGATTACTCAAGTCAGGGCTGAAAGGATTCGTATGGGCAAAAAACCTGCGAGGCCTGGTTCCTATCCACATCCGATTCGTGGCTATGGTAAGTCAAGGTCTTTTTGTAATAAGAGATCGGGACAAGATCTTCATCAATCTCGGACTCGTGGTTTTTGATAACCCCGGCACTCGAGGAAAAGGATCAACTGGCTCTTCGTCGACAATCCCTGTCAGAAGCGGGGGCTAAGCTCAGTAAGCAACCATGAACCAACCCACGGCTAGGTGGTTTCCCGGTCGAGATTTTTGCGGGTTATGGTTGCAACGCAGTGCTTCAGCAGACCTCGAGGGGGGGACGAATGCAGTGAAAAGAAGCGAGATAGAGCCCATTCTAGGCCCTCCCGCCAATCTCTCACTGGTTCTCGTATCCCATGTTCCATCGACATTGCTCCATTATTGATCGCGAGAGGTTGGGGGAATTGGGAGATTCAAATGCAACTCCAGCTCGGACTTTTGTCATCTTTACGAGTGTGTCGTGAAGACAAGCATTCAGGGCGAAGTGCTGTTGGGCTGGGCGCGATGGCCCGACAGCCCGGTAAATGAATGACACTGCTGCTGTGCTTTCATAAGATTGAATAAAATCACGGAAATCGTTCGAGGAAACTTGCTTGAGGGGGGACAGCTCCGACGGGGACGGAGGATGCACATCGCTTTTTGAGGATTTAAAGAGAAAGATGCTTTGTTTCCTTGGATTACGCCCCAAACTCCCACATACCGTTTGTGGGCCCCTTTCTACCTCTTCTTGCCACGATGAAAGAAGCAAGAGATAATATTCACCCTCCTAGACGGCTGTTGAAACCGACAGCGAGTTGATCAACTCAGCGACAAAGTCAATATTTGTCGCCGCAGCGAGCGTCCCAATCCCCCTCTCCGTTGGCCTCGTCGATTGAAGCGCGCGCGCGCAAGACTTTCCTGGCCAACCTTTGCTTTCTCTCCTCTTGTTTGGATTTCTACTGCGATGATGCTGACGACGATGGGTCTGCTCTTACCGCACCGACGGTTTCGCAAATTGTGTACACATCCTGGGAAGATACCTAGACGCTTCAACAACCCTGAAAGATGAGAATTTTCTCCCTCGTTCTCTCATAATCCGAAGGTGGGTAGGGAGGCGTTTTGACGGAGAGAAGGCCTCGGTGGCGCCGTGTCTTCAAGGTATTGTATACTCTCGTCTCCTGCATGTCACTCATTACAACGAAGAGGAGAAAGCGAGAGAGAAAGGGGGGGGGCTGGAAGCTAGAACAGATGTGTTTTGCGCGCGAAAAGCTCCTTCCATCGCCCCCCCCCCAAAATCCGCAAACCCCATCGTGCGCGAACGGTTGGTCTCAAGGGCCCTCTAGAATCTTTGAATTACGAGGACTTGGTATCTCGCGCGCGCGAAAGAGAGAGAGAGAGAGAGAGAGAGAGAGAGAGAGAGAGAGAGAGAGAGAGGATACGATCTTGAAAACTCTCCACCGACGCCAGTTGGGGTTCGGCAAAGTTACCGGCAAAGACGCAATATAAACGGACATGGCCATTCTTCATCAACATTAGAAAGCCATTTGGGGTAACTTTGTCGCGTGTCTAGAACTTGGAGCTCTTCCAGATTTCTCGACCATGGCATCGCTTTTTCCTTTCTGTTTACTGTGCTTCGTTCAAGCAGTCTACGACTTCCTGGAAAAGTAGAGAGAGAAAAGGGGGGGGGGGGGGGAAACGTCCCGCTTTGGTGAGCAAGGAGTCAACATTGGAAGGGCCGACATGCCAGGTATTACATCGTGCAGAGGGTTGAAGCCACGAACGGCGAAATTCGGAACCTGTACAACACCATAGCAAAGGTACGCCAAAAACCCCCTTCAACATCGACAAGACAAGGTCACAGTAGCTAAGCCAATAGCAGATGCTGTCTCGCTTCCTGATGTCGTGCTCGCTTCTGACATCAGCGCAGCGTCGCAAACAAGCATCATGGGCTCCCTGTCCTTTTACCGTCAGAGAGAGAAACCCGGTCTGATGCTGATTCGAGAACTGCAGGTGGTGGTATAGGCTACTTAGCAAGCGGTGCCTCGACGAGTACGGTAGGCCAGGAGGAGGTTCCAGACTGGCCGGTCAATTGGACGGAAACCCAACCTCAAAGGGGAAGGACGCAACGACATCCCGGTGCTTGCTTACTCTAGTCCGATGTTCAGCTCTTTGTAAGGCTAGGACAAGTGCTTAGCTCGTGGCGCATAGCTTAGCATGCATGTCTAAAGCGACGTCGTGGATCATCCGGGCTGGAGTCTAAAAGAAATGCATTTCATAAGTTTCCCTAGGTAATCAAAGACCGAACCCCGACACGCCCGCGAAACAACACCTGTTGCTCCCCATGTTTTTCCTGCATTAACACCCCGCTTTCTCTACTCTATCATGTCATACTTCTCATTACTCGAGGCCTCTCTTGACGTCCTTGGCCTTCACGCCACTGAGTTTCCTCTCGGGCTTGTGGTGAGAGGGTCTGCCGGAGAGCATGTTAACCACCTCCATCATGTGCGCCCAGTGGGCGTCCTTGGGACGGCGGTTCTTCCAATCCGTATCGTGGTCCTCGAGATCGAGGACCGGGGTGAAGATGACGCTGGCACCCTTAATTCCAATGACAGAGGCGCTCATGGGATCCCTCTTGCACCTGTTATGAGACTTGGGCCGGAACTCCTCGAGATGCTGCATGCACTTGATGGCCAATCTGACGGCGCGGCATCTGTCCATCGGCGACGGGACTCCTCCCTGCTGGACGTGTCCGGGGATGCTGTCGCGGGACTCAAATCTTCCGCGCGCTTCCTTGCGGATGATGTCGGCGATGAGCTTGGCGTTGAAGACATCGTCGGCCTTCTCGTTGATAAGGATAAGGCGACCAGATGATGACTGGCCCTTGTCCTTTGCGAAGACATCGCGGAGGTGACGGACGTCCGCAGCCAGCATTTCAAGGTCCATACCCTCCTCCGGCGTGTAGACAGCACTTGCGCCGACACTAAGGCCAGCAAGCGTAGCAATGTAGCCAGACTTACCACCCTGGGTCTCGACAACAAAGACGCGGCGGCGAGTTGCCGACGCCGACTGCTTGATCTTGTCGCAGTACTGGACTAGCTCGTTCAAGCAGGTATCGGAGCCGAGAGAGTATTCGGAACCGGGCACATTGTTGGAGATGGTGGCAGGCAGGAGCACCATTGGAATGCACAGGGAGGGGTACAACTCCCTAGCCTTCCGCAGCTGTGACACGGCGTGGTAGGCCTCGAAGCCACCAACCAGGAAAAGAGCGTCAAACTCGTACTTCTCAATAAGGTTGGCGATGAGCTCCATGCCGGACTCGGACGGAAGCTCTCTGTTGGTTCCAATCTCAGATCCTCCCCTGCTAGCCCAGCTGTCAACATCAAGCCAATCGAAGGGTCGCACGGCACCAACGGGCTTGTCCCCGTGATGCCTGGCGAAACCAGCAAAACCGTTGTGAATAGCAACAGGCTCGTGGCCGCGGGAAAGGCAGTAAGCAACACCAGCGCGAACAGCGGCGTTCATGCCACCAGCTGGCGCGCCGACGTTGATGAATCCAATCTTCATTCTCTGCCGCATTGTTAGTGTAGTCTCATAGTTTCTGGATGGGTTTATACGGACCTCCTTCTCGGGAAGATGGTTGTCGTCTACTCTAACGTTCGTCGTCAAATTGTATGAGTTGAACATCTCGGAAAACTCGGCATCTCGAAGAGACATGGCCTTGTCAAAGTCCTTCTCCTCAACGGCCTGCGCGACCGTCTTGGTGTCCTGAACGGCTTGCATGAGAGGTCTGCGAACGATCTGGTTCTCGGTAATGGCGATGAAGCAAGTCTCGGTCTCGGGGGTGGCTTCTAGAACAGCCTTGACGGCCTCGACACCCTGCAGCGTCGCCAGCATTCTGTCGTAAGCCACAGCGGTACCTCCACGCTGGACATGACCAAGGGTTGTGACACGAGTATCCAGAGCAAGCCCGTCCTTGTCTGCGAGCAGATCCTTGACCATCTCTGCCGTGATCTTCTTGCCGTTGCTGTCCTTGGCGCCCTCGGCGATGATGACGATAGTCTTGCGCTTGCCGAAGCTTCGGTGCTGGGATGTGTTAGCTCGTTCAGAGGTACGGGGCTCTGAACATTTCTCACCCTCTTCACAATTTCGCACATCTCTTCCTCCCAGTTCTCCTCCCTAGGCTTCTCAGGGATGAAGATAAAGTCAGCACCCGTAGCAACACCGGCCATGAGTGCCAGCCAACCACAATGGCGACCCATGACTTCGATGACGAAAGCTCGGGAGTGGGAAGAGGCCGTAGCCTCGATGTAGTCGACCATCTCGCAGATGCGCTCGAGGGCGGAGTAGCATCCAATGGTGGCATCGGTGCCCGACATGTCGTTGTCAATGGATCCGACGAGACCAACAATGTTGAGGTTCTTGTAGGGTTCGACCTGCTCCTTCTTAAGCTGGCCTGTCGAGATAAGCTCCTCAACCAGGGAGGGCCATTCGGCACGGAACTTGTCAGCACCAGTCAAGGAGCCGTCACCACCGCAGATGATCAGGGCATCGATTCCGTTGAGTATCATGTTCTTCGCGGCAGTCAATCGTCCGGGACGCTCGTAGAAGGCCATGCAGCGGCGAGTTCCAATCAGTGTGCCGCCCTGTCCAAGGTAGTTGCGCACATCTCCCCAAGCAGCCTTGCGAATCTGGTCGCCGCCCTGGACCAGGCCTTCGTATCCGTCGTAGACGCAGTAGGGATCGCAGCCCATGTGGATTGCTGTTCGGACAACGGCTCTAACCACGCCGTTCATGCCTGGGGAGTCACCTCCCGAGGTCATGATGGCGATCTTCTTCTTGGCGGCCATGGCTTTGGACGTCGAGGACGGAGTGTTTCGCAGGTTGTCGGGACTCCGGGGTCAACTAGGGAAAGGGGGAGGGAGACCCTTTAGAGAAAGACAGTCAGTGGATGTTGGCTTAGAGGATATTTGTACGAGTATGGTGGTATAATATGTCCAAGGGATGGTGGTGCGAGTTGTCTGGCCGTGCGCAAAACTAGGGGAACGCAGGCAGAGGCAGGGAGGGGGACGGAGTGTTCAAAGATCATGAACTGACTTGCGAGCAAGGCGAGGTATGGTATGGGACCTTGGGTAGGTGCCAAGAGCTTGGAAGCTGCGAGGTGGTTGGAAGCTATGCGGGAGGTATGTACCTTTTTCTTTGGTTGAGGGGCTTGGGCTTGCACCTGGAACTGGAACTCTCGGAGCAGGGCGAAGGGAAGCTGCGAGACACACTTGGCTCGGCTTGGGGTTCAGGTTGTTTTTGGCTCGGGAGGGCGCGCAGAAATAACGACCGGTCGAAACGCAAACCACAAAACACAAGTCGGTTCCCAGGGCAGGATAATAATAGCGCGCGCGCCCTTGGATGTTTTATGGCGGGGAATGATGGACACCAAACGGTTGGAGCATGCAGAGAGCAGAGCAACTTGAGTCGCAACGTGGGCTGGCACCTCGAAAAAATAGCATAAGAAAAAAAAAACACAACCTGACAGCCCCTCCCCGATGCACCACCGCAACGGCGCAAGCACCAGGCGCCGCACCTCAACCCCTCCCAACAGATACCGCACCCGCTAAGCCAGCATCAGGGCAGTGACGTTGTGGGCTGAGAGCTCTTATCGGTTATCGTGGCGCGGGGGAGCTCCGGCCAAGCCCAGCAAAGACGCCGCCGAGGCCGCAGAGACCGCTGAGCGTCGTCACATTTGCAGGGCCCGGCGTCACAACCGGCCTATGGAAACCTTTTGCGTCGCTGAATCAGGCACGGGAGGCCGTGTTACTGGTCAGCCCGCCGACAGGGGATTATCTTTAGCTGAGCCCTTCGTTGCAGAAGGATCCTCGCTGACGTTCTGTGTCTTGAAAGCAGGCCTAGTGTCCTAGAAAGGAAATGGAAATCTGCAGCGGCTGCTGGCTGTTAATCGCTCAATGATTAGTTGACTGAGGGCGAATGAATCCATCACATGAATAGCTGTGTCAACCGATTTTGAGTCACACTCATTGGTGAGGGAAATACTGCAACTGGTTGGCACTGCTCTTTTTTCTCGCTCTTTTTTTACTGAGTGAGGGGTTTTAACGCCAAACAAGGTTCCTTCGGCTTGCTCCCATCTCGGGCTTATTCTGGGCTGCTTCCACCCTTATCCACCACTCTTGCCAGGTCCAGACTTGTCGCCAGCGTCGACTCAGACTGCCCCTCCATCCAGCTCCAGTTCAATGCGGGGCTGGCCGAACGCGCCAACCAGGCCAGCACACTGTCCAGGGTCAAGCGCAGTCAGTTATTGCTGCAGCTCGATGATTTTGCTGAGCGCGGCTCCGCGACTGTGGAGGGGTCATCCAAGTCTTATTCACGGATTCTCTCACCCTAAACCCTTCTTCATCAGAACAAATCAACACCATTCCAGTCTCTTGGTTTAAACACCTGCCAAACCCCATGTCGCAAATTGCTTGTCATTCTCAACCAGATACATGGCGTCGGGAGTCGCCCAAATATGCATCCATCGTCTGGCTAGAGATGCCAGTCAAAGCAGCGGAGGACCAGGCGCTGGCAGGGATGCAGGGATAAACCTCCGAAGTGAAAGCGAACACTCACAAATCGCGACGACGGCATCGAGTGACAAGTCATTCGACCTCAGTCTTCAATTGCCCATGTGCAGCCACAAGTCATGATATTCAATGTTCGATCATTTAGCAGTTTGATGCCTTCCCACAATGCCGCCGAACCAGCTTCAACTCTGCTTCACGCCATAGCCCACCAACTCTGGCCGGGCGGCGAGGTATTCTAGCCTGATTCTCTGTGGTATTCAGTCTGCCTGCTCAGTTGATACGAAGACCTCGTCGACGGGATGGAAAGCCTTGATGATATCGCAAGTGACGTTTGATTTGGTCTTATCGACACCTGCTTCGGTGAGGCACCGGTGTGAAGGCGCTCCTGACCGAGAACCTGCCCAATTGATTGGCCAGAAGCTCTGTGGAGCTACGGCCATCACGGTCACCCCAGCCAATCCGTAGCGACTTCCATCAGTCAACTCCAGCCTTGCAAGACAGCCTCACCAAAAAACAGCAACCTTGATGCAACATGCTAGCACGTAGAACCTGACCTGACCCTTCCGTGCACGACATACCCAGCCGACCGTCTCCGATCGATCAACCGAGAAACTGCCCACCATGGCGTCGGGCAGCTCAATGCCCTTCTCCTCCCTGCAACCAACACAGACAGGCGGTCGCAAGCCCAAGAACCTCGCCGAATTCATCGCGCGCGTACAATCAGAGCGTGGCTTTCGCAACGTCACGGAAGAAAGCCTGAAACAAGAGATTGAGGACCGCAAGAATGGTGTCGCCGACGTTAAGGAGGAGGAGGACACTGCCATGGCGGACGGTAACGAGGACGAGGAGGAACCCGCGGACGCCAACGTCGCGCGCAACGAAGTGCTGAGAAATATCGAGTGCGTCGGTCTACTCTATTGTCTGCAAGATGGTGTGCTGACAACTGTTTGAATAGTGTCGCCAACAATTCCGCCCTCATGGCCCTCGATTTCATCTCATTACTCCTCTCGAAAGAAAGCCCTGCCCAAGCCGGTCTTACCCTCTCAGCCCAGCTGCGCGAATGGGTAGGCATCGGCAGCCTCGGGATCGCCAAGCGCGAAGACAACGACGAGCAGAAACAGCGCGACGCCGAGAAAGCAAAGGATAACCGCGATGTCTCACTCGGCTGGTCCCTGATCGATATTAACACTACGAAGGAGTCGGCAGACAAAGCAGCCAGCCATTTGAGCAAGGAGGTCGAGCGCGAAGAAAAGTATTGGGGAGAGATTCTGGCGGTTCGCCAGGCTGGGTGGTCCATGTGCAGATTGCCGGCGGAGAAGCAAACCCTGGGAGTGAGGTTCGGATTCTCAGAAGCGTCACCCGAGTTCAGGAATAGCAGTCTCGCCCCTTTACGGCGTGGTGATGATGGTTCAGCGCTGCTTCAACACGGTAGGGTCGGTGCTGGCTGCCAACGCCTCGGCGTCACAATAGGCAGATCAGGCAAGACAACAGGTCGTCTCGCCTTCGGCACATCCGTGCCAGATACTGCCCTGCTTCAAGACCGCGTTCTCGAAGCGCGCAACACCATCTTTGCCCAGGAGCTTTGGCATGAACTACACCGTGAAGCGCACTCACTCGCTTCCTACGGTGTCCGCGCGAGCCATTCCGCCATCACATTTAACCCCACCTCCGGCCCAAGCCTCACCCTCGAACTTGAGAACCTCGAAGACATCGCCAACAAGGCCGAGGACCACCCCGACAACACACTTGCCGAAGCGACGCACCTGAGTCTGCACATCTTTCTGAGTCACGCTCATAGACTCAATGAGCTTCAACGCTTACGGCCGACACCGCCTCACCAGCGGCGCCACCAGACGCAAAACCAATATCATCTTCTCCGCCCCATCGTGGCCAAGATCCTCCACGACCGCGCGATAGAACAAGTCACCCGGTTCTCCGGAGACCTTACCACTGTCTTCCGCCAGGCCGGCATCAGCGCAGCCAACTTCATCCTCAACACTCCTCCTTACCCGACAGCAGATCTACGAAACAGCTCAGGCGGCTCCTCCGTCCGCCCCAGCGCGTCACAAGCCCTCGCCAACATGATCACAACCGCCCCAGCCGATTTCCAAGTCGAGCTCACTCTGAACGCCACGTGCCGCCTACAGATACGTGGCCGCACCTTCCTAACACCCCTGACAACAACCCAATTCCAAGTCCAGCTGCTCCCCAACACCGCCGAGCCGCCTAATCCGGACCCTGCGCCCAATACCCTCCAGGGTTCCTATCCGCCCTCCCGCGACTCCTACCCGAGCTTCTCCGCCCTGAAGGACTACCTGACCGACGCAGCCACCCACGCCCTGACAGACTGGGCCATGTCCCTCATACCCCCTCCCCAAGCTCCATCCCCCTCGGAACCCGCCCGCCCGGAGTGGACCAAATCCATCCGCGGCACCGCCATCAGGGATATCGACACCGAAAACCGCGAGGTCCGCTTCGACATCCTCGACGACGCCGACGAGAGACCGATCCTCAACGTCGGCGCGGCCTGGCGCACCGCAGACCAGAAGTCCAAGATACAGCGCTGGAAGTGGTCTCCGTACGGCACCGCGGAGCCCATGCGGATCCCGCACATCGTCAACGCCGTCGTCCAGTCCAGCGACTTGGCCACTTCTGCGGCCTAGGCGGCCATGGCTACTTCACCAGAGGACTACTCACCCTTGCCGGGGGACCACCGCTTACCCCCATTAGAGCACTCCCCTTCGACCTCAGCAGGGGACCACTCCTCACCTTTAGCAGAGGACCACTCCTTACCCTCGCCTGAGGGCTACCTGTGGCACTGGCCTTACACCTCAATGGGTTTATCTAAGATGCTAGCCAGAGTCGACGACGACGACGATTTGCATGGGATCGCCGGCGCCTAGCACACAGCATGGATAAAGTTTGGGGGTTTCTTTGCCTCTACCCCGTTTTCCACAGCGGTGGTCTCCTCGGCACAGTCGCTATTGGGAGGAAAGTTTCCAGACACACAAACATTGCGATCAAGCAGGCGTTACATGGACGGTTTGTATAACACCTGACACATCGTCAAAACATCTTTACATCGCGCTGCTAGATCCTGCAGTAGTGAAAAAAAATAAACTTACCTTCACCAAGAGTTCTTTATTCATGAGCACCCATCATTCGTGCAAGTGGGCTTTTTGACTTTGGACGGCACCATCACTGGACCTTTTGCGCCCATATAATGCAATGTGAACTGTCATTTAGCAATTGATCTCTATCGGATCTACCTGGTATCCCGCTGTGAAGCGTCTCTTGTATGAACCGTGTTCCTTCCCATACCTTCCCATGCCAGCCAAGCCCATGTAGTAATGCAAATGACGAAGAAAAAAGTCGTAAGAATCGTAAACCTCCCTAGTGACATTCCATAAACATGGCCTTTTCCTCTTCTGCCGGACTCCAGATACGGTACCAAGGAATAAGAGACAGCGCTCATAGCGCAAACAGGACGGGTGGAAAGCGATTTTTGTCGGATACTGCGTGAACACGATTCTCTTGCGAGTGGCATGGTGCGCTGCGGATGTTTGCTTAGAGGTTGAACAGGAAACGCAGTTCCGTCAAGCTCAGGCCGGCCAACTTGGCACCCTCGCGCTCATCTAAGGCAGCATCAACGGTCTCGCGCTTCTTCTCTTGAAGCTGCACAATACGGTCCTCGACCGTCTGCTGGGTCAAGATGCGGTAGACCTTGACGGGCTTCTGTTGACCAATACGATGTGCTCGGTCAATAGCCTGCATCTCAATGTAGGGGTTCCAGAATGGATCCATGATGACAACGTTGGAAGCGGCAACAAGGTTGAGACCAGCATTTCCAGCTCGCAGCGAGACCAGCATGACCTTGATTCTAGGGTCAGTCGTGAAATCGAAAGCGGCGTTGTCGCGCTGGGACATGGTCATCTCGCCCGTGTAGCGGCAATGCTTAATGTTGAGACCGTCCTTCTTCATGGCCACCTCGAGAAGATCCAGCAACATGGTCCATTGGGAGAACACAATGGTCTTCTCGCCGGTCTCCTGGATCCGACGCAGAAGATCCATGCAAGCCCTTGCCTTGGCCGAGCTGAGCCAGTGGTGACTGAGGTACTTGGTGTAATCTCGCCAGGCAGTGGCATTCTTCTTGGCATCTTTGCGGAGAGAGTGCAACATGGTACCCTTGATCTTCTTTAGTCTCTTCTTGTCCTCCTTACTAGGAGATGTGACCTTCTTTTTGCCCTTCTTCTTAGACGCCTTGCGCTTTGGCTCCGGCGTGACGTTTGGGCCGGCGGACGAGTTATCGTCATCATCATCACTAATCTTATCGTAGATATCGTCGCCGACGACAAAGTCTTTGAGGTTGCCGTCCTTGTCGGCGTCCTCTGCGTCCTCGTCATCTTCATCTTCTTCATCGTCGCTCCAAACAGAGCCATCAGACTCTTCACCCTCTTCTGAACTTCCGCTATTCTCATCAGGCATGTGAACCTTCTTGAAAGCTGAGAAGGTGATGATGTTTTGCGGATCGAGCGGACCTCTGCAGACAGCGCACTTAACATGGCCGTTTTCCTCACCGTTCCGAATGTTGTCGCGTCTGGCGTTGTCAACGTGCTGCTTCAGGCAGCCAGCGCAAAGCTCATGGCCACACGGAAGGGGAATGGTAGGATCCGGCATTATGTCGTAGCAGATGGGGCACTCAAAGCCTTCGTCAATAGCGTCGGCATTGGCGTTATCGAGAGCGCGAGACTTCTCAGTAAGCCGAAGAACGACTGCATGAGAAAGTTGCTTCACGCGCTCCAGCATCCCATCATCTACTTCAGGAACCGCCTCATCCGAGTCAAGAAGAAGGTGAGGGTGGCAGCAAGTCTGGCGCAGACGAAGAAGCAGCACAAGGACGTGTGAGTAGTGCTTGCCCAGAGTACCCTTGCGAAGGTATTTGTTGATCTGCACTTGTGACTTGGTCTCCAGATCCGTGTAGTACTGGCGCTCGTCTTCGTCCAATTCGGCGTACACAATCTCCTCTTTCTTCTCGGGCAGCTGCAAAATGGGCTTTCCGTCAATCTCAGAGGTCTTTGTGCGTCGCAAGAGTGTTGCCTTGAGGAGGACTTGGAGGTTGCGCATCGCCTGGGCCTTGGGGTCGCCTTTCTTGCCAAAGAGTACTCCGAAAGACCTGCGGAACATCGTCCACTCGCAGTACGGCTTAATCTTGAGGAAGTTGTACAGTGAGTAGAGTTCGTCGACGCCATTCATCATCGGAGTTCCCGACAAGCACCAGCGGTACTTGCTTTGCAGCGCAGCAGCCGCGTTGGAAGACTGCGCCTTGTGGTTCTTGATCATCTGACTCTCGTCCAGAACCACACGGTAGAACGTCGAATGATTGGGGTGGAAGAAGGAGACTGTGCTGGCGAGACTAGGATCCGTCTTGGTGTTGGCCTGGCGCCCGTTCAGATCCTTCCACCAGTTTGCCAGCTTCTTCTTGTCGGACACCAGAGTTCCGTAAGTGGTCAAGACGACATCGAACTTCATGATCTCCGTTGCCTTCATCTTTTGCTGGTTGTGGTACACGAAAACCGAAAGGGCATCGTCCGACTTGATCTTCTTCTTGATCTCCTCTTCCCACTGCCGAATGAGAGAGAGTGGGGCCACGATGAGGGTCGTCTATTGAAATCAGATCAGCAGGGTTAAAAGTTCAGATCATAAGACGAGCACGTACCTTGGGACCGGACTCCGCCTTGTGAGATACCAGTAAGGACAGGACAGAGATTGTCTTTCCCAGGCCCATGTCGTCGGCAAGAATGCCTCCCTTGTTGGTTCCGTTCTCTTGACGCTTCATCCAAGTGAGAGCAACTCTCTGGTGAGCGTAGAGAGGATATCTCATGGCATCCGGTGTTCCCTCACGATCCTCCTCGGGGATCTCCATGCCTGCGTGCACGTTTTTCAAGAGCGCCTCGACTTCTTCGCGGGATCTACGAGGGTCATCGTTGATATCCTGCATGATTGACGCAACACGAGCATCCAGGGGGTTTCCCGACCCGTCAGTCAGATCCATGAAGTTGAAATTCCTAGTTCTACTGATGGCTTCAGCGGTGCTGAGAGCGGGCTGGAAAGGGTGGCTTTGCCCTTGGAGATACCGGCTGGCAGAAACGAAGGGGCTTTCATAATCCTCCTCCTCGTCTGAGATGAAGGCTCCGGGCATGGAGGACATGGAATCGAAGCCGGGATTGGGTGTAGCGCTTGCTCGGGACGAAGATCCTGGAAAGTTAGTCATCTGATTGAAGGCTGAAGTCGCGTCAGGGAAGCCGTTCAAATACTGGCTCGTGAACTGGTCAAAGTCGGGCTGAAAGTCCAAGTCGGGGGGGACGGGGCTTGAACCGAACGGCGAGCCACCAGACAACATATCTGCTGGGCCACCCTGCCAGCTGCTGGCCGCTGAGGGCCGTTGGTGCCTTTGCTGGTGGTATTGCTGTCTCGAGCGCGAAACGGATGCGTTGATCGAGTCATCGTCCCTGGCACTGGTTAGTCTTGTCTTCCTTCTTCACAGTCTGTATTCTCGTCCTTGATGCTAGAAGATGACTACTTACCCCGTAAGGTCGATGACATCTGCCGACGCATCGTTAGTGCGCGGAGCCTTGTTGCGACCCTGACTAGAAAAGTCGAACGAGGTAGATCCATGGGATCTCTTGTTATTGAAGGGGGTTGATCGACCACCATCATTGCCGAAAGACTGCGTGGAGAAGGAGCTGCCAGCAGGGTAAGGCTGTGCATAATCTGAGCTGCCCATGTCCCAAGTGGTCCTCGGAATACTTTGACCCGTTGAGGAGCTGGCGGCATTTGGCGGCCTGTACGGATATGTGGCTATGGCAAGTCAGTCTATCGAGGTCTTATATGGAATAATGATCGCGAAAGAATAAAAGAAATAGGACGCTGGAAGAAAAGAGATTGGCCATGAAAGAAGCCTGACAGAAGGTGAGGTGAAGCAGGTTCTCTCTGAGACAGTTGCCTACATCGCGGCGGCAACGAGCGCGGTGATGACAGGTATGTCCGAGAGCAGATTGAGAAACAAGAGGAGAAACACATACCTCCCCAGCCGTTGGTATTCATCGTATTCATCGGAAACGTATCCATGTTGCCGTTCTTCTTGCTCGAGGGGTTGCGTGCGTTCTCAGCCGCTTTCTTGGCCGCGTGTAAAGACTTCTCCAAGCTTTGCTTCTGTCGCTTCTTATCCTCGACCTTTTTCTGCGAAGCTTCGACCTTCTTCCAAGCTTCCTTCTTCTCGGCAGGGCTTGTATGGGCGTCGTCGGGACCGTCTTCGAGGGAGTGGGCGAGGGCGAGTTCAAGGTCGTGTTCGTCTTGGGCTTCGAGAAGCTCTTCGGCGGCAGCGCGAAGAGCCTCGTCGGTGGCAGCGACGGGGCCGTCAGCCATTTTTGTCGGCTCGGTCGCGCAGAGGCGGACGCAGTGGTGTGCGGGCAGTGTCAAATGAGGCGACCTGCAGAAGGCAGCCAGGTGTAGGTGTACTTTGGGGTGGCGCGGTGCTGCAACATCTGTTGGTCCAGAAATTGAGGTTGCGCTGCAGGCTGTGGAATAGTCTGCAATGTCCAAGTATCCCAAGCGGTACCCTCAGAACCCAGACGGTGGCTTGCCGATGTGGAAGGGTAATAAATAGGCACTGGCCGAGAGGCGGACGGGAGGAAAAGGAGGGGCGACCTGACGGACGGAAATGGGGAGGAGAGATGACGGATGGAAAGAGCGACAAGAAGGAAGGTGCGCAAACGAGGACGGAAGGAGTTGTCGTCGGCTTGTGCCTGCCAGGCAACTCCAAACCGCCGTTGTCCTAGTCTGTGATGTGGGGGATGTTCTTTTGGTAAGTGCGACGACAGGAAAAAAAAGGCGAGGTTCTTTCTGCCTTATCGACTTCGTGATCGCTGAAGATGCCCATGGAAGGACCCTGATCCTGGGCGTTTGGTAGGTACCTACCTCACCTTTCCTTACCTTACCTTACCTGGGTATGGGTAGGGTGGTAGGTAGACAAGTGCACTCGCTGCCTTATCTTATCAGTAGCTGGTGCCTTTTTTTAATTGATGTCATGTCGGAGGGGAGGCGCGACGCGTTAATTGGGGGCGCGTGGTTTACTCTTGGTACTGTGGCAACCACGGGCACTTAAGGTACAGCACATGTACATTACCTTTCCTTACAGAGTGCCCTGTGTGAACAGAAGGCCCCACCTCCCCAGTCGCTGCCTGCCTGGGAAAGTACTTCGCCAATGTTGCAGGGATGAGAACCAGTTGAGGCAGGCTCGCTCTACACTGACCATCATCCATCATGCACTGCAATACCTAAATAGAGCCTCGTCCTTTCCGGCGTCTTAATAGCTCGTCCTTTCATCCATGCACCCGTTCATGATGCAGCACCTGCCGTCCCGAAGCTTCCATCCCAAAGTCGTTCGGTGTTGCCAATATGCTGCCGCGCTGCGCCATGGTCCCGCCTGTCCTTCCATCAGCCAGGTGAGTGTGGTGAGGTGCTCAGGAAGGCACCTTCTCTTCAGATTTTGCCTTCATTGAGGTTGCGGTTCATCCCATTCGATCAGACTGCTCTCAGAAGTACACTTTCCATCTGCATGGCACAGGCAAGCTTACTTTAGCTTTAGCCTCTTACCTTGGTTAGGCATGGCAAGGTAACAAGGTAGCCTTCATCATCATCGAAAAAAAGTAGAATTGCGATCTTGCGCATTCCAAAGTTCCGTATTTCTCTCATCAAGGCATACCTCACATGTGTCTCAGCAACCCGGCTGCCCGCAGTCAGCCCCAAGCCGCAACCGAAAACTGCTGGTGCCACGACTCTTCCTAGTCTCACGGAAAGGGAAGAAAAAGTCGAGTTGAGTGAGGCATGCGACGGCTTGGCCACCGTGCCATTTCTGACTGGTCATAAAACTCTGCCGCTTTCCTTTCCCCTTACGTCGCCTCTTCTCTGTCACTCGCCCAGCCAGAGCCTCATTCCCATTAGTTGGCATGCTGAGTCGGGCTTGGCCGGCCGACGGTGAGGGAGGCCGTTGGCCACCCAATCAATTGTGAAATCAACCCTGCCGAACTTGATCTTGCATTTTGGCACGGGTAAGGCCCCTTCGGGCTGATCATTGGCTGCGTACTTTTTAGACTCAAGTAGGGGCAAGGATGAATTTGACTAGGAGCGATTGCCGACACCACCAGTCTGGCTCATACGGCAGTCAAAAGGTGTGCCCATAGGCGGCAAACTGTGAAGAAAAGTTAGAAGGGAAGAAGGAGTGATCCTGGCGGCAATGTTGTCAGCCCAAACAGACAAAAGGTGCTATTAGGTGGTCATCATCACACATGAAAATCATTCAGGTTCAAGGAAGGGCTCCAGCTTGAGGGATGGTGGTCTTGCGACCACCTCCCAGAGACATTAGATGAACATCACGACGCATGAAAGGTGTCGACAGGTCCATGCCCTCGTCTTGAGAGGCGTCAAGAACATCACGACACAGCCATATCACCAAGAGAACCCATATGTGAATGAAAGTTATTAAAGACGTCGCCTATACGCGGCCTGGTCATGTACGATCTCCCAGTCTATCCACACTATCCTTCCCTGCCATTACCCCCGCGTTCAACCCCGTATTCACCACTTTCCGCGGTCTGCAACAACACCAGCCAGTCCTTTGATCGACGTCTCCCCGAGGATCTCGAAGACCGAGGCGTCGACTCCCCCTGCGTTGCGGAATATCTAATTCCTGATTCCAACGGCAACGAGGGAGTCGACGCCGTAGGCGCTGGGCGCCTTCTCCGGATCAATCTCCTCCGGGAGGAGGCTCATGGCTTTCGCCATGAGCTGGACCAGGCCGGCGGTGATGATGACCGCCGCCTCCTCCCGTCCGCCACACGAGGCCAGCATCCTCTTCACGTCGTCCTCGCCAGGGCCTTGTCCAGCGTTGTCGTCCGGCGCGGTTACCGGCATGTCGACGGTGTTCATGTACGAATACATGGCGGTGCGGGACCAGAAGGGGTCGCCGGGGTTGTTCTGGCGGATGAGGCCGCCGGTGCCGACTCCCGAGACGATCTGGGAGGGCGTGCAGACGCCGGGGACGACCTCGCCGGTGATGGCGCGTGAGACCATCTCTATAAAGTCGTCGTGGCGGATGCCGTAGAAGCCGGCGCCCCGGAGCTTTCCCAGGGTCTCCTCATCCCCGACCAGCATCCCCGCCTCGAGGACGGGGCCCAGGTCGAGGGACGAGGCGCGAGGGACGCTGTGGGCAAGGGCGTCCTGGACGGCGTTGGCAGCGGCGTAGTTGGCTTGGCCGCGGTTTCCGATTATTCCAGAGGCGGAGGAGAGGAACAAGAACCAGGGCACGGGGGCGGGCGAGGGCGAGGGCGCGGAGGGGTCGGGACCGAAGACGTCGACGAGGTTGGAGGCGCCAACGGCCTTGGGTCCAAAGGCAGTGGTCCAGTCGGCGTGGGTCATCTTCTCGAACAGAGCGTCCTATGGTTGATGTTAGTGAATGACGAAAGACAGCGAGGAGGGACGGTGATGAGGGGCAACGACGACGGGGAAGAAGGACGATGAGAGGTGGAGATGAGGACATACCTGAAGAACAGCAGCACACTGAACAACACCAGAAACCTTTCCAAGCTCGGGCACAAGGCGCTTCAGAGCATCCGTATCCATGATATCCACCGCGATAGAACGAGCGTGAACACCCTTCAGGCTCTTCAGAAAAGCCTCAGCATCAGGACCACCACCGGAACGTGACAGAAACACCAGCTTCTTCGCGCCATTGTCTGCAAGAAGCTTGGCGATGCTGCGCCCAAGACCTCCAAGACCACCTGCGAGAACGTAAGTGCCGTCGGGCTCGATGACAGAGGCAAGCGACTTGGTGTGCATCTCCTTGGCCACGGGAACACAGGTCTCGGGCTTGGCTTCCATCACGGTCAGGCCGAGGTAAGGCTCCTTCTCCATGTGCTTGAAGGCGCTCTCGAAGTCGGACATGTCGAAGCGGCGGACGGGGTCGCACTGGAGGCTGGAGTCCTTCGGCATGCGCTTGGGCATGAGCTGGTCGACATGCTGGAAGAGTTCCATGACGAGCTCAGGGTCTTCCTCGAGGAGTACGCTCAGGTCGAGTTTGACGAATGTGGTAGTCGAGACAGGGGCTTGGACAGCCGATCCGGTCTTGTCCGCGAGCTGAATGATGCATCCCGCTGTAAACTTGTTAGCTATGATAGACACATACAGCGAATTAGACTTGACTTACAGGCTTTGACGCACTTGGCGTTCACCATGATGTGCTCTTGAGTGGGGTTGTAGACGACATCCACCTTGCCAGTGGCAAGAACATCAGCAACGAAGGACTCTGAGCTGGCATCCAGAATATGGTCGTCAGGCAGACCGTGGGCGTCTCGAAGGGTCTTTCGCTGGCCGCCCGAAGTATCATTGAGAACAGTCGCAAAGATCTCAGCACCGATGTGGCTCGCAATCCGAAGAGCGGCTTGACCATAAGCGCTGGCACCTGCGTGGATGAGAACCTTCTTCTTCGAAGACAGGCGACCGATGGTGCGCAGAGCGTAGGAGGCAGCGATGAAGCCACTCGGAGTGAACTGACAACGCTCGATGGGGACTGGCACAGACTTGACAAGCTTTTGATCAACGCGATGAACTGACTTGAAGGCACCGGGAACGATGGCCATGACCTGCTTGCCGCGGTGGTAGTCTTTCACGGCGGATCCAACTCTGGTGACAACACCCATGACATCAAGGCCAAGCTTGACTTCAGTGGTGCGACCCATTGCAGTCTGGAGGTCGTCGCTAGACAAAGAGGCGCTCACGGTTCTGATCTCAACTTCGTGCTGGCCGATGGGCGACGTGAAGCGGTTCTCAACGAAGTGGAAGCTGTCGGCGGCGATACCAGGCTTGGAGATGACCATCTCGTAAGAAGTCTTGACAGCAGAAGGGTCGAAAACCTGCACGTTCTCCAGCTGGATGCGCGACTCGCTCTCGATCAACTTGTTCAGCGCCCTCAGGGGCATGAGTCTCGGGACGTAGAGCTTGCCGTCTTCCTCGGCGAATTCAGCCTCTTGGCATTTCGTCAAGATCGACTCTGCAACGGTCCATATAGTGTGCGGCAGCGAAGCTGAGTCGGCGGAGGTGTTTGCGTCCAGATCAAGAGTGACAATAGTCTTCTGGGGGTCTTCGGACAAGATCGTTCGAGCAAGGGCAATGATGGGCGCGTTGCGAGGATCCGTAGGGTGACGGTTCGCGGCACGAGTAACCCACAAGACACTCTTGGCGGTCTCCTGCAGCTTGTGGAAGTCGTTAAACTGTTCTTCGGTCCAGTTGTACACAAAGTTGTCGCAGACCTCAACAAGAGAGATGCAGTGCTTGCCGTCGAAGGCTTTGACATTAGACACAGTGCTGACGCTGACAATGAAGCCTTTGTCGAGGAAGAGCCGCTCAAGAGCGTTGACAAGACCTACAATGTCTAGAACCACAGCGTCAGGGACAATGAGGACAACCTCGCCCGCCGAAGACATATCGACTTTGTCGACAAAGAAGCGCGCCTCGAAGTGCTGCTCGATTACCCACGGGCTCATGGCATCGTCGGCCTCTAGCTCGTACGTAGCGCGGACATGGTGAGCATCTGCTGATTGAACGGGTTCGTTCAAATCAACCGTTCCTTCGTCGCAAGCCGAGTGCGAGACTTCGTTGAGGAGCAGACCCTCAGGAGCAAGAAGGTTGAATGCATCGGTCTGGTCAATATTGGACTCTTTGGCAGTGATGACGATGTTGTACTTGGGAAACTTCTCCTTGTCGCCGGGCCAGTTGCGCTGCTCCAAGACATTCAACGCTGATGAATGCTCGCATTTGTTCTTCAGAGCAGACAATGTGGTACCATCAAGGACAGTGTAGCGAGATACACGGGGTGCACCCCCTTCAGACAACACTCCCAAAACGTGCTTGGCCAGTTGCTCGTTACCGCCGCACTGCAGAACTGCGAGAGCGGGGTACTTGTGCGCCGCCAGGGAAAGCATGTGGTCGAAGTCTTCAGTGGTAGACGTCACGTAATTCTCTTTCCAGACGATCTCGGTACACAGGTTGCGGTGGTTGGGGATGAAGCCGCCATCCTCGACCGAAGGGGTCGAGAGAGCTGTGAGGTGCAAGCCTTCGACAACGACAGAAGGTGAGTCCCAGCCGTCCTGGCCAGAGACCATGGTGATGAAGCCCTTGGCGTCACGAAGACCCGATCGCTCGGCCGTCGCGTATCCCGTGAATTCGTAACCAATGTCGCGCGAGATGTTGGCGGCCACAAAGACGCTGTCGATCATGGACGGGACCATGGGCTTGCTGTCGATAGCGAAGAGCGTCTGGAACATCGAGTCAAGGGTCGCCGGGTGAATGACGTGGGCATACTCAAAGTTACAGGGCATCTTGGATTTTGTATCCGGAACTCTGACTTTGCTGATGCAAGAGTTGCGGTACGTCGAGACGGAAACGACATTCTGGAAGCAGGGACCGTAGTTCAGACCTACGACATCCAGGATCTCGTACAGCTGACGCGGCGGAAGCGACTTGTCGCACAGCGCCTGAACCTCCGAGTACTTCTTCATGCTGCCGCCCGTAGGAAGAGGAGACGCAGTGGCGCTTCGTCGAATCTTGACATGGCCATCAGCGTGTCGAATCCAGGCACCCTGTTCCTGCTTCGAGTAGATGGAAAACTCCCACTCGGGGTCGGCTTCGGGCTTCGTTGAAATTTGCTTCAGGTTGAGCGAGTACTCAAGTCCGAAGGCAGTGGACGGGATGATCATAGCTCGCTCGATCCGCAAGTTGGTGACTTGGAAGCCAAGCACATCGGTCATGCCCATCGACAACTGGCTGGCAGCCTGGAGGGCCATGGTCACCATTCCCGCAGCTGGGTATACGATGGTCTTCTGGACGCGGTGATCTTGCACCCAGGGGTTTTCAGCGATCCGGAAGAAGCCTCTCCAGCGAGGTTCGAAGGTGGTGGCGTCAGGCGAGGGAGCTCCGATGAGGTCTTCGCGGCCGAAGTTGCGGAATCGATGCTCGGTGCAAGTGTGGGACTCGTGCCAAAACTTCTTCTGGTGATTCCAAGGGTACGAAGGCAGATTGACGAGCGTCTTGTAAGGCGCCGTGTTGTTGCCCCTGAAATTGGTTAGCTCGGCTTAGAAAAGAGAATACCAAACGACTTACTTCGATATGACACTCAACATGTCAACCGGATATCCACGCGCCCAGACACCGCCAATAGCCTCGAGTGCCGTCACAGAAGCATCCTTCGAGCGACGCATAAGCGGCAAGTACGCCGGCTTAATGTTGCGACTGTGCGCGTCGATGATCTCAGAAAGGGCTGACTCAAGAGTGCCGTGAGGACTGAGCTCAATAAGCAGATCCGGCTGATGATCAGACTCCATCAAGGATTTGACAGCTTCGACAAACTGAACGGGGGAAACCAGGTTCTCTGCCCAATACGAGTATCCGAGAGAGCTGCCCTGGACAAGATGACCGTGGACTGATGAAAAGAAGTGGACTCCGGTAGGAGAATCAGTCATGCGAGTGTGCTTGATGAGATCTTTGTAGTCCTCCTCGACCAGCTTCATGTGGCGGGAATGGTAAGCAATGTCAACATCCAGGATCTTGCAGAGGACCTGGCATTTCTTCAACTCGTCTCGCATCCAATCGATGTCTCCGGTACTGCCAGAGATCGTCACTGAGGTCGGGCTGTTCACGCAGGCAATTCCGAGATCTCTGTGCTGAGCCTTGTCCTCCAGGTAACGCTGAGCGTCTTCGCAAGACATTCTCACGGCGCACATCTTGCCCTTGATCTGGGGCGCGTTAGTTGTAAGGAGTGAGGCGCTGTAGCCCCGGTGGTAGGCCAACGCCCAGGCAGTCTCCGAATCAATGCAAGAAGACGCGTATGCCGCCGCGATCTCGCCGGAAGAGTGACCGATGACGCTGCTGGGAGTGATGCTAAAAGAACGGAGCAGATCGACAAGCGCTATCTGGATGGCGGTCGTGGCAGGTTGCGAGATCTGAGGCTCTTGGATGCGTGATTCCTGCTTGTCTTTCATAATCTCCTCGATGAGGTCGAAGTCGCTGCCGAGGGTCTTGATGTAAGCAGCGGCAGCCTCGAGACTGGCCTTGAATGGACCGAAGGACATCAGCTCGCGTCCCATCTGAGGCCACTGGGCACCCTGTCCACAGAAGACGAATGCAATCTTGAGCTTGCTATCGCGGTTCGATCGAGTGTGTTCTTGATCCTTTTTGGCGTCAAGCTTCTTGATCAACTCGAATTGGCCATTTGCGACAACAAAGTCCTTCCACTCCATGACGGAGCGACGGCATGCAAGCGTGTAGGCGTAGTCGTTAGCATCAGACTGAGGCAGCTTGGTAATACAGCCGATGTGTTGGGCGTGCGTGTTCATTACGCGGGCAACACCCGTGCGCTCGTTTGACGAGAAAACGAAGAGCTGAGGGCTACTGGCAGCACCGGGGATAGATTGAAGGTTTGGACCAGCGTCAATGGTAGAGTTATGGTTTCCCAGGATCTTGCGAGCGGAAAAGTAACGCGAGGGCTCATCGAGGACAGCATGAGCATTCGTACCGCCGAAGCCAAAGCAGTTGACACTGACTTGGCGAGGGCCATCGACAGGCCAGTTGGTAAGATCGGTGGGCACCTGAGATATCAATGTCAGCATGAACTTCAAAGACAGATTGATCCCGAAACTAACCTTGACCTTCCAGTTCTCAAAATCAATGTTGGGGTTACCCTTTTTGTAATTGATGTTGGGAGGGATCTGTCCCTTCTCGGTGAGCAGGACGCCCTTGATCAGGCCCGCGACTCCTGCAGCACCCTCCAAATGGCCAATGTTCGTCTTGACAGAACCCACAAAGATGGGCTTGTCCTTTGGTCTGTCGGCAGCAAGCGTCTCTGCGATGGCACTGAGCTCTCTGAAATCTCCGGCCTGGGTTCCGGTGCCGTGACACTCGACGAAGGCGGTCTGCTGCATCTCAAGGTTGTACTTTGAGTAAAGACTGCGGATGTTGGCGACCTGAGCCTCCTTGCTAGGAAGCGTGATGCCTGTGTTTCTGGTTAGAGCATTTTCAGATGTACTTGGATCATATGCCGTGGCTTACCTGTAGTGAGACCATCTTGGTTGACGTGGGTGCCGCGAATGACGGCTCGGATGGTATCGTTGTCTCTGAGAGCATGAGACATCTTCTTCAAGACGACGAAGCCAATACCCTCTCCACGACCATAGCCATTGGCGCGGGAGTCGAAAGCAAAGCACTTGCCATCGGGGCTGAGGAAGTTGAGAGCAGTCATCGGCATCATGGTGTTCGGTGTAAGAATCAAGCCAGCGCCAGCAGCGAGAGCCTAAAATGTTAGCATGCGCAGTACGACTTTTCCATCGGAAGACTTACCAAATCGCAATCACCAGTGCGGAGGGCTTGCGCAGCCAGATGAACCGCGACCAAACTACCGCTGCAGCCGGTGTCGAGAGTCATGCTCGGGCCTTTGAAATCATAGGTGTAAGAGACACGGTTGGCCATGATGGCATTTCCAGTGCCAGTCGCGGCATACTGGGGCTGCCAGTCCATGTCACGCAGACAGATCTGCTCGTAGTCTAGGGAGTGTCAGGATTGAGTGAGACAGGAAGGGTAGCTGGGACATACCTTTGACGAAAGAGCCGACGTAGACAGCCGTGGGGCAGCCTTTGAGATCCTCAGTGCGAAGACCAGCTGCGACATGTTAAATTGAGCTTTCTTGAGACAAAAGGGGCGACATACCATTTTCAAGTGCCTCGTAGGAAACCTCGAGGAGGAAGCGCTGCTGGGGGTCGATCGCCTTCGCGTCTTCGGCCATGATCGAGAAGAACTAGAACGCAAAGTCAGAAACGCGGCCAAATAGCCAGCGTACCCTTCGCAGCACTTACCGACGCGTCAAATGCAGCTACGTCATTCTTGATGAAATGCGCGCCCTTGAAGGAGATCTTGAAGCACTCAGTCAGTTCTCTCGCATCATCAGACGATCGAATATGGGGTGAAATTGTCAGATACGTACGCTGCCTTGACGATCGCCGCTCGGATGATAGTATCCGTCGATGTTCAGACGATCTTCGGGGAACTCGGACCAAGCAGACTCCTTGTTGACCATCATCTGCCAGAGCTTCTCGGGCGAAGTGGCTTCGCCGGGGAAGCGGCAGGCCATGCCAATGATGGCGATGTCCTCCATCTTCTCGTCCTTGTCCATCCCGACACGATCAGGTCGCGTACTCGATCGGGACTCGGACGGGGTATCGTGAAAGAAATTATTGTGCAATCAGCAAGAATGAACAAGGAAAAAGAATGCGTCTGTACAATGATCTTTGTGTGAAGGAAGCGCTCCTCCTGTTGTGTAGAGTGCTTTGGAAGGGTAGAGGACGCAGGAAGAGGGAGATGGAGACGTCCAGGAGGGAGGGAAGATGAGGAAGGATGAAAATTTTTCAGAAGAGTTGGGATAGAGAAGAGTTTTCTCTTGATCTGAAAGTAAACAGACCAAGGTGAAGGAGGAGGGCGGTCACCCTGACGAATAGGGCTAGTGTCGACGTGAGGTGAGGTGAGGAGGTGAAGTGAATGTGAGGGTGAATGGGCCGCTCCGATCGTGGTCAACACTTTAGGAAACCGCCACCAAATGCAGCCCCCCTCTTCACAGAGAAGCAGCAGTGTTCTCCCGAAGGTAGATACTCTTCTCTAGTCACCGCTCAGACTTCTTGGACCCCAAAAGCTGCCCCTTTGGGTGAACGCAACTCTTTCGGTGTGGTGTGGATGACCGGCGGTATGTGCAGAAGCCCGCCTTCATGTAAGTCTGACTGTCATTGTAGGCCTTGTTCTTTGTTCAATGATCATGAATGAAGGGCTGCCAGGTGGGTATAAGTAAGCCAAACGTCTTTTGAGAACTGATCTATGACATGGCCCCTTGGCCCGTGATCATGGAAGGCAATGGCCAAAAAGTCATCGAAGGCTATAAGGATCTAGCGCATGGACGACACCTTGGATGACGATGACCTCAAAGTTGTCGGAAGGAGCTTGGAATAGAATAAGGTGGAGGCGCAGTCAGCTTTGACATGCAATCAGCCCTCTGGCATAGGGCCGTTGGGGGCTGCTGGGAACAGCGTGAAGGTGACAGAAACTTTGTTCTACGTTGCTGCAGCTAGGGCTCAACTTGCAGATATCCCCATATTTTGGGCGGGATGGTGCCTCGGAACGTCCTCTTGACCGTATTTCGCAAACAAGGTGTACCAGGAACACTAGCTCGCCGGTGTCGTCAACTTCACTGCCCTTGGCAGCTTCAATCTCGGGCGTTTGGGGCGGTGATGGATCCTCCAGCTCAAGGTACCCCAGATCATGAAGAGCGTTTGTAGCACGACCAGTGAGGGAGGTAGCCAGGTCCGGAAAGGAGGTCCCGAGTCAGTGTCGATATCACAACTCTGGTGCGCTTTGCCACGGTGCTGGGCTGCCAATCATCCCATGTTCTCGAGGGACGGGACGTCAGACAGTATGACCTGAGCAACTGGGTTGCAAAGGGTCGGCATTCCTGCCATCACGATTGTCAGAGTTCACGTCCTCATGGTAGCCGCGGGTCGCATCAGAGGGAGGTCCCAAATCTCCAGTTCCACAGTTCAGTCTCGGGCCGAGGACACATGGAACGCCCGAGGCACCTCCAGAGAGTCCCGTGAATGACTCCTGAAATACCACAGTAGTTTGCTCTTCATCCGCAAGAAGCACTGCCCCCCTAAAAATACCAATCCTTCCGTCCCCGAGATGGCGGCTCCTCTTCAACGGGTCGGCAAGGGCTTGCGGCTTCACTTGATAGCCGTGCCTTGTGGCAGAGCAGTCCGCTGGTATCGAAAGCACGGGTCCGTATAGCACAGTCGTGGGAGGAACGACTGCGTCCGAAGCAAGTCTTGTCTGCCTCGCCCCCAAGCAACTGTAACCCTTCACCATTCAAATCCAAGCTTCTGATCCGAAGCTAACTTGACGTTCTCGTGGAGCGTGACTTCAAACCCGAGGAAAACCGCTCTTGAAAAGGCGGCATCTTTGATGTTGGTTAGTGTGCCAGCATGGTACATGCAGGAACCCTTATTGAGACATGATTGCAAATCAGTCGTCTGACAGAGCGGGCAGACCAGACATCAAACGTCGTCGAAAATGGCATAATCACCGGCTCAAAGGTCTTGGATCTTCTGAATTGGCCGCTGGAGCAGATATACTGGCATTTATGTCAGAAAGGTTAGATTCCGGATATTCTTGGCGAAAATTGATACGTTTCGCTCCGTTGACCCGAGAGGATTAAGACGAAGTTGATGGTCCAATACCCCCTTGTCCGTAGTAAATAGAGGTCAATGACTTCGGTCTAAACTTGATCCGATCCGACTTCACACACGGTGTCTTTGGTCCGTGCCTATTCAGTTCATCCTTACTTTCACAGGGGGTCGGTCGCAGCCATCTTCATCCCCTTTCCAGCCACAGAACGCCAGCATATCTCGCCTGTGGAACCAATCGTGGGAGAGAAGTGAACCCGAGCTGGAAATGGCACTGGCTTCATGTTGAAAGGTGACCAGTCGATTGCCAAGACGAACGACTTCGGGTGACACAGCATGAAGTATGAAGTACAACACCTGAGAAGTCGAGATGAAGAGGTGTGCCCTCCACTGGATTGTGGCACACACACCATTTTATCCTTTGAAAGGAGACGCTTGGACTTGCCGGCTTCCCGGCTCCGATCTCCAGCAAGCATCACTTCTCCCGCGCTTCTCCAGACCATTAGGGGAATTCAACGCGAAGTCGCACAAGACTCAGGCTCAATGGCCTTTGTTTTCCTAGCTTACAAAGCCGAGGAAATCTCGTTCGTTTTATCCCATCTCGACTTCTGCTCTGCATTCCTGAATATGATGGTTCGCAAAAGTTGCATTCTTCAAGGATGCTGTGGCGCCTTTGCGGATCAGGTCTCGGGATGATGGCTACTCAACCACGAGGCATCTCACGGCACAACGTCCCAAGTGGGGGTTTGACGCATAAGGCACCAGAGCGTGGTGGCATTTGAAGGTACACCGATCCAGCAGGAGTTTCGTCACCCCGCCTCGCTCGTGCCTCTCAGACCAGAAAGCTGAGGAGGCACCAGGTGACACGGTCGGTTCGCAGCAGCAACAATATACAGCCAGTCAATTTCCTGCAGAACCGGCTCAGGAGAGCCGGGGTAAAACAGTGTCGCTTGTTATAAGATGCCCCCAACTTCCTCAGCACATCTGAGTGGCTCACTTACGACAGCCATGGCCTCGGCCAGTGAAGAGTCTCGGGGTGGTACGACAACGGGAGGTGTCCTTGGCTGCATGGTGGCGACGATACCGTATCTGAGAAACCAACACTGTCAGATTTGGCGAATCTACTGGTACAAGCACAATGCCCCAAGAGAACTGGCAACGGGCCTTTGGACTTCCCCTGACGTCTTATCCCGTCCCCAGACTTGGTAGAAGACGTCTTGTCCTGGGGTTATGCAGTCGGTACAGCTGGATGCAAGGTACAGAAAGGGGCCCTTTATGGCCTTCGTTAAGTCTTGACGCCCTAGGACTTTGTCCAACCTTGCACAGCACCCGTCATCATCCGTGTCTTCGCCTGGGTGAAACTGTCAGAGAAGATTTCAAGCTCAGGCTGGCGAGAAGTGCTGCTAGCATTGCTCTTGAAAGTAGCTGTCTCGGGCATTCTGGGTAGATGCATTGAGGATCTTGCCCGCCTTCGAGAGGGCTTCCATCATTATATGTAATGCACTATGGCCGCTGTCCCAGGCCAACGGGTGTGCAGCTGTGCCTCTCCCCCATCTTTACTCTGTCTTGTCTGCCACGCTTAGCCAGGGGAAGGAGTGTGCTCACACATGCTCTCGCCTTGAAGGATCCTTCACCACGACATCATTCTTACATCGGCCAGGTGACCGTGGACCTGTCAGCAACACTGAGGCTCCGCCTTCACTTTCCTCAAGAGAAGTAGTTCTGACTGGCGAGGGCAAGTCTCTTCTGCTCTTGCCCTCTCGATTGCTTCCTCCAGATCTGATTTAGGGTTGGTAGGGCAAGAAGTTGTGTTGTGAAGCCCCAGAGCTGCCCTTCCCCTTTGTGTCCGGTCAAGCCCTTTCCAATTTTTCATCCCTGCCACCTCCTCTGCCTCAACCATTCCCCGTCACTTCCCATACCCAATCTACAATCCTCCCTTCCATCCCTCCATCTCCCTCACAGGCTACCATCAACTCAATTTCCTTCGTCTCTGCAAGCCGTGCACCGCGACAGCAAGGATCGAAGACGTGCTCCAAGTTCTTTCGAGGAAGAGGTTGAGATACTTTCGTTGCCTCTCGCGTTCGTTGGCGAAATAATCGAAATCTCGGCGCCCTACGTTGATCGAGCTTGTCATCATTCACCATGGAAGCCCCTCAGCAACCCGCCGCGTCCAACGAGCGAATCGCCCAGCCTCTCTCATACCCCAATCCATCCCTGGGCGACACTGCAGGATTCGCCGCGGTCAATCCTGCTTCTCCTCAGGTCCAGGGTGGTCCCCAACGCAAGCCGCGTCTTTCGGAAAAGGTCCATGGCGTTCTTCTGGTCTTCAGGTAAAAGAGCATGCTTCCATTCCGAAGATCCCAGCTAATTGCGTAGTATCCTCCTGGGTCTGTTCATCTCGACCCTGGATACATCCGTCATCGCCACGTCTCTCATGAGCATCTCGGAGGAGTTTCAAGACCACGCCAATGCCTCTTGGATTCTTCTCGCCTACCTCCTTACGTACATGGGGTGTTCCGTCGGTGTTTCCAAGCTGAGTGACATCTACGGCCGAAAGCTCATCCTCTGTGTCAGCTGGACCATCTTTCTACTCTGCTCCACTGGCTGCACCGCCGCCTGGAGCATGACATCCCTCATCGTCTTCCGCGCTTTGAAGGGTATTGGAGGTGCCGGTCTCTACAGCCTTGCTCAAATCTGCCTCCTCGAACATGGCCCTGCCAAGAACCCGAGTCACATGGGAGCTTTGATCGGCATTACTCTCGCCCTCGCTTTCCTCTTGGGTCCAGTTCTAGGAGGAGCCATCACCTCGAAAGTCAGCTGGCGCTGGATTTTCGGTATTAATCTACCCATCGGCTTATTCGCTAGCACCTGCCTCATGTTGTGCTTCCCCTCGGAGCGCCGCGCGCACCATATCCTCTCGATGCGTGCTTTTATGAGGATTGACCTTGTCGGCATGATGAGTCTTCTTGTTGCCTCCATCACCCTCGTTTTCGCTATCGAGAGGGGCGGTTCTCGGGTCTACGACTGGAACAGTGTCCAAATTATCGCGGCTTTCTGCGCCTCTGGTTTTTGCTGGATGATTTTCGTTGGCTGGGAGACCTTCCTTAACAAGAAGTACTGCGAACACCACAACCACATCCGATGCGTCCACATGGAGCCTGTCTTTACCGCCGCTCTCGCCCACCGCCGCCCCTACATCTGCGGTCTCATCGTCGCCTTCCTGACCGGAGCCCCTTACGTGGTCTTGACAGTTGCCATTCCCGAACGCATGCAGGTGTTACAACACGCGACTCCCCTCAGTGCCGGAGTCCATCTTCTTCCCATGCTATCGGGCACTGCTGTTGGATCCTTCCTGGCCGGCGCGATTTGCCGCAAGTTCAATCACACATCCTATCTCATGGTTGCGGCATCGATCACGCAACTGCTTGGAATTGGGCTCATGCTGTCGCTCGCTAATGTCGATTCGTCGTTCGTGCCCGCCTACGGTTTCACTCTCGTTGTTGGACTTGGGGTCGGAGTGTCTTTCGGTGCCTCAACCATCGTCGCTGCTGTCGAGGAAGACAAGGCTGTTGCTCAAGGACTTATTGCGCAAGCTCGCGTGCTGGGCAGCTGTATCGGCGTGGCTATTTGCACTGTTCTTTTCCACAACCGCATCGATTCACTTGTCCACCTCCTGAACTCGTCGCAGCTCGATACGATGCATTCGACTCCCACGGCCTCCGTTCACTTCACCCCGGAGCTTCAACGCCATATCCAGGAGGTTTACGCGGTCGCATTCAAAGACCAGATCATCTTCTTGACCAGTGTTTGCGGCGCCATGCTGCTTGCAGCCATCTGCTCTTTCGAGAAAAAGCCGAGATCCATCAACGCTCTTGCCGACGCCCAGCGCGCTTTTAAGACAAGCCAACAGGAAGACCGCGATGGAACGGAGCTGAGCGACATGGGCAGCGTGCGTACGGCTCGTCCGGGCTGCAACAATCCAGCCTAAGCTTCCTCATTGCTCACGGATTATCTACTTTCATCGGGATAACCAATTTCAGGGAAAAGGAAACAAGCCAGGATTTCTTCTTTCAGGGAGTTAAAAGGGCATCATCAAGGTGTATCGGTTTTCCAACGGGGGGGCCAGGGTGGTCATTTGTAATTCGCGTTTTACCCTACGCATTTCACGGACGAGTTGACCGTTGTTTCTTGGAGGGTTCTACCAACATTATGGTCGAGGAACACCCATGCATGTAGATTATTTTTTCCACGTTCAAAGAGGCTCGTAAGTGACGAGGCTCTTACAATTGATTCATACACACAAAATCAGGTCGTCTAAATTGGTGTGTTTACTGTTCACCAGAGTCATGTACCTGTTGCGGCTGAACCTCGCGACGTATCTTACAGGTCCAGACTCGGGATTTGAAACCGAAAAGTGAAGAAAATATTGACGTAAGACTGAACCACCTCAATGTCTCTGATATGCGGAAGCCTTCCGCTGAAACAACGTTCCCGATGTCTGATTCTCGTGCGTCGAGGCAGCCAAGACAGAAGGAGCAGTCAGGGTCTGACAGGTGGTGATTGGTGGCAATGCTCATCTGAGCCGGGAGGGGAAGATAAGTCGAGGGGGGCCGAGACAATATGTCTGTCGGCAAGGTAAGTCCTTTGGTTGCGCTTGGTCCTTTGACTGACGATCTGTGCATCACGACAAGGTGAGCAGGCCGGGGAGGTTAGAGGATGACTTTCCGATGTCACCCTATGTCTTTCACGGCTGTAGCAGCTACCGAACGATGACACGTGGGGAGAGGGTTCGTCCACGCGAACGTAATTAGCAGGCTTGTCATGTCTCAAAGTTGGGTCAGACCTGAGAGCATTGGTCCATATTGCTACTTCATAATATTTACTGTAAGGGAATACTGGGTATCTACCAACGACTTCAAGATCAATACGCATCCTCACGTGGCGACCACTCGGGTCCAAGTTGGAATTCAACTGGATATCGGCCAGTCGTGATGACGGTGCCGTCAACCTCGAGACGGAAGTTGTCGATTTTTGCTCCGCCCTCTTCCAATGCCCAGACCCCAAGCCCGATCCAGTTATCACCATTATAGTTCAAGACGCCTTCGGGAACGGGAAATCTCGTCTGTGGGCCGATGTTGCTGACGTATTTTCCGTATTGAAACCCGTTGACGTACAGGATGGCGCGATAAGCTCCGCCCGAGTCAGAGACGTCATCAAAGACGAAGGAGAGTGGGATATCGAGATCCTTCCATGGAAGGTCTAGGATCAGTCTTGCGCCGTAAAATGAAACTCCTGGAGAGGTGGTGCCGTCGAACGGCGATCCTATTTCAGAAAGCTCAGATGGGAAGGGGAGATGGTACCCTTGCCGCTCGAAATAGAGACCGCCCTCGTTCAAGGGCCCCCAGAACTTCTCATGATAGTCTTCGCCACCTAAATTTCCCGTGAGCTTCCAAGTTGTGATGTTTGTGATGGAGCCGGAGGGCGAAGTTAAGTTGTAGTCCAAGATGCCACGCGGAGTTTTCATCATATCAGCCGCGATGATGAAGTTCTCTTCTAGACCCATGGTGTCGACTAGAATGGTGAGAATGTGCGTTGCGTTTGAGGTGAGGTTTGTGATGGGGTAGCTTGCAGTGTTGTCGCCCGAGGCGTCAGGTCCATTCGTAAAAGAGCCGAGGAACGTGTCGTTGAGCCAGACGGAGCTTGCGAAACCTGAACCACCCTGGGTAGTCACATTGAACAGGTTCTCGGTGCCATCCGCAACGAAGTAGCCCCGATATATGATGGTGCCGCTGTGGAAGCCATAATCCGAAGCAAAAAGGGATACTGGGGTCGTAAGGTTAGCAACCGTGTTGTTGGACGAATCGTGATCTGCACGTTTCCAAGCAGAGTCGTCGTATTCTGCGGCAACTTCAGGGAGCGAGTCCGTGTAATACCACCTCAGTGCAGCCAATTCCGGCACGACGGGTGTGGCATCCGAGAGCGATGGTCTTGCAAGCATGTTGCCAAGTTTATTCTTGGTAAAATCCGTTTGCCTGTCGTTGATCTCCAGCGTAGTGAGCGTAGTGATGTTGACGCCAATGATCTCCAATTCGGTGGTTTGGTTAAAATCGCCTTGGATCTTGAGCATTTCTTCTTCGAACCAGACGGACCGGATGAGATATCCTCCGTTGACGATGAGCGATACAGGATTCATGATAGTTGTACCATAGGAAGAGCCATCTTCGGCCGGTTGGTCGGATACCCAGTAGTTATACGCTGAGTTACGATCTGGGATATATTAGCGGCTGTGCCATCAATAAAGACTCTGAATGATAGATACTGACCCAAGACATAGATCCATAGGTCACCAACCGTGACAACCCGTCGCTGCTCCGAAGTCTTCCACTTCAGAACCAAGCTACCTTTGAAGTATCCGAAATGTATATCGTATCCCTCTTGAAATGTCGGGTGTTCAAGTGTGTCCATGATGGCCATCTCGTGCCATTCGCCTGGTCCCCCATACACCACCAGAATAGTACTGTTCTCGAACTTTTGCCAAGTGAAGATTTCGGCAGTACAGTAAAGCAAGGTCCAGTCGCCAACAGGGTAATCGGCCACGTGGACTTTTGAATCCCGCGGACCAAGTCGGAGCTTGTTACCAACGAACCCAGGGCGAACCGGCCCCCTTGAGGTCTGCAATATCGGGAAGTAGTACGCCGTATCCAGGCTGGAGTAATTTCTGTGGCGAGCCACGAAGTACGATGCCCCATCACGTTGACGCAGCCACGTCATGAGTATCCTTGGGTTATCACTGAGTGCCCACGAAGTCCTATTCACTGGCTTTGCTGTCAGGTACGATGGCGAGACCTTCAAAAATTGGGCTTCGAGCTTCAACTCTGAGTACTTCTCCCTGGCGACACTTCTATCCTCCTTGATAGCAGCACCATAGTCGTATGAAGTATAGCCTCCTGGGTGGCCCAAGTTCCCCCAGTTCGTTCCACCAAAAAGCATGTAGACGTTAAAGATGGAAACGCCCGCGGCCAGGTTGTTCTTGTAGAATACCCGCTCAAACTCGTGGTTGGTGAGTGCGGCGCAGTTCTCGAAACCATGACCGCCCCACGGATCGAAAGAACCTCCCTGAAATTCCAAGATGGAATTTGGAGTTTTGGGGCTTTGTGAGAGATGCAGGCGGCGGTAGTTGGTTGGCAGCTTGTTAACCGGCCATATATCTGGATTACCACAGTCGAACCCCAATGGGTATCCATCGTAGCCGTAGATATCAGCAGCGCCAACACCCGTGCCAGGTGCATTGTGTCCTTCAGGTCTGGCGTCGTTGCTGATCATGGGAACCACGATACCAGCCTTCCGGGCCTGGTCAATAACATACTGAAAGTACTCCCCGTCGGGAGATCGCCCCTTTTCGAAGTTGGTGTACTCATTCTCCGGCTGGAAAAGGATGACCGGTCCTCCGTTCGTGATTTGGTTATCGGCGATGATTGCGCAAATCGTTTCCATGTAATTATCCGTAGCAGAGAGAAACTCAGGATCACTCGTCCGCAGGCGAGCGCTAAGCCTTGATAACCACCCAGGGAATCCGCCGCCAGAGACCTCGGCGTTGATGTATGGTCCAGGCCGCGCGATGAGAAAGATACCAGCCTCCGTCGCAGCGTCGAAGAATGGCTGAAGATCAAATATGCCGTCTGTGACGATGGTCCCTTCCTTCCCCTCCAGGAGTGCCCAATCAACGTAGAAAGAAACGGTGTTGAGGCCGAGAGCCCTGACTTTCTGGAACAGATCCAGGTATAGCCCTGGAACGGGTATGCGGAACGGATGTATCTCTCCAGAAAATATCATCGCCCGTTCTCCATTGACGAAGAGCGACTGCTCGTCCCAGCTCACGACATCCTGGTACTGTCTCTTGTCGATGACATAACGGCGGCCTAAAATGCCGTCGATGAACAGCCCAAAGGCCAGAAAGGCGAAGGATAGTAGTGACAGCCACATTCGTTATTGTCGTCGCAGGGGTCTTCTTTGGCGGCGTAAAAGAGCGTCGAGCCTTTGCGGGTGGCCGTTACAGGAAAGAGAAGAGTGGGCAGCCTTCGGACGCCATATATGCCGCCGGCCTCACTTTGTTGGGCGAGGACCCTTGAGATGATCGATACCGAAAAGAGCGACGTTGTATGCGATGTAGCTATTCATCCAGAATGCAAAAGCAGCGATAGTTTGCCGTCTACGTTTAATCTGACTTATGCAAAAAAGAAGCGGCATCTGCACCTACACAGTGGCGATGGCATCCTTCCATGCATGTGACTTACTAACTGCCTGCTCGCGAACTGCATATCAGGAGCAGCTCCTTCTCTTCCCCACGACACCTTCCAGAAGGCTCACCTCAAAGGATTTCCGGAAGAACAGGTGTCGTTAGCTTCGCATACGAAACGATCGTCCGATGCCCGTGGGCATGCGAACTTTCTGCACAGTCCAATCCTGCAAGCCGCCCTACCAAAACGACGTTGGAAGCTACAGAACAAGCTTTTTTGCAGCTTCACCGGCTAAGCCTGCGGGCAACCGTGCGGAGATCTGTTGGTGCTAATGTAGCGAATGCAACTATTTGACGTACTTCCGGCAGGGCGAAGATGTCGACGGAAAGCGGATCCGACAATGCAATGCGACCAAGATGCATTAAACGGTCACATGGAGGCTGGCACTAACGAGAACTTCCGGCCGACTACTACGAAACGTCGTGTTTCTTGCATGTTCGAGGCAAGACCACCAGTTGGTGCAAGTGCCGAGGATCACAAGGCATCCCTACTGGTCGTTTGGTTGCATTGAAACCTCGTATATGGTTCGGTGATGGGTTGCGCTGCGTGAACTGCCGCTGCTATAAGCTACTAGCTACTCGCGGGATGTCCAGATGTATGACGGCATTCAGACATGAACCCAGTCGGAGTCATCGGCCGCGGGGTGAGGCGTGACGCTTGGTTGTTCTTCGACAAAGCCGATGGGATGTCCGTCCTTCTTCCACACTCTGCCGTCCTTCATCACGAAATCGACCTTCCGCAGAGCTCCGGCATCTTCTCTGGGGTCTGCAGCCAAGGCGATGATGTCTGCCCGGTAGCCTTTGGAAATGGCTCCGAACAGGAAGCCGCTCTTCTCCTTGCCGCAGCTTTCCCAGCCCCCGACCATGCACGCTTCCAAGACATCCACCAGAGGCACTCCGGCTCTCATCATGAGCTCCATTTCAAGAGCACCTTCTCCGTGAGGCATCGGACCACCGGTGTCCCCGCCGACAGCGAGGCGTACCCCGAGGTTGTATGCCTTCTTGACTCTCTTGAGACAATCTTCAAAGTACGGCGCAGACGCAGACTTCTTTACCACCGAAAGCGTCGGCACATATATGGTACCTTGACGACGCATCTCACGCAGAACCTGGTCGTTACTCTCGTTGCAATGTTCAATGGTGTCGACCCCCGCCTTGATGGCCATCAGAGCGCTCTTAGTCACAGTCGTGTGTGCAGCCACCGGTAAATCAGCCAGCCTGGCCTCTTCCACGATGGCGTCCATCTCTTCCTGGCTGAACATCGTCACGGCCGGGTTGACATCCGAGAGTACGAACGGGGGGGCGTCTCGCGGTGGAACCAGCGGAGGCGGGAACCGCATCACCTTCCGCCGGTAGTCGGCGTAGAACTTGATCACGTCGGCGCCGTCCCCCACGCGCCGTCGGACCGCCCGCCTAACGTCCGCGGGGCCGTCGCACACATCCGCGATACGCGGCATCGTCGCCATCACATTCTCGTGGCGAACCTCGTAGGAACCGGTGCTCGCGAGGCATTCCGTGGCGACGAACAGCCGCGGGCCGGGCGACAGGCCGCGGTTGACGCAGTCGCGGAGGTTCGCGTCGAACGATCGCATGCCCTCTGTCCCCAGGTCGCGGTAGGTGGTGAACCCGGACAGGAGCGCGAGGCGGAGGTGGTTGGTGGCGCGAACCACCCGTTCAACAATGCTCTCGTCGCGCTCCTGGACGGTCGAAGAGGCTTCGCTGAGTGAGTGTCAGATGCGAAGGCTCAATTTCAACCGATGACCTTTCTTGTTTGCTCACTCGTAGGGATGCAAGAAGACATGCGCGTGGGCGTCGACAAATCCTGGCATGACGACCTTCCCGCGAAGGTCGATGTCGCCTGCCTTTACACCAATTTCCTCGTCATCTTTCCTTCTGTAAATGTCGGCGATGATGCCCTGGGCCCTGTTGACGACAATTGAGGTGTTTTTGACGAACGACTTGGTCTTGGAATCGAAGAGCAACGACGTGTGCACCTTGAAGTTGGAGGACTCCGAACTCATGATAACCCTGCTTGGGGGATTGTGTTTGCGCGGATCGAAATCGAAGCCAATCTGGTGTAACTGTTGTTTCTTGGCTGTGGGGATTGGGAATCATTTCTTGTTCAACCGAAGCACAGTGAAAATCGGTGGTATCAGACGACTTGGAGACGCTTTGTTGCTGACGTACTTATGAAGTATTTACCTTATCTGCTAATGCAACAGTCGCTTGGGTGGCTGACATTGGATGACCAGGACATTGCATTTTAGGCAGGTCGCCGGCGGCAAGAGACATGCAGTACACAAGCGAGGGGACTTTGGTCATGGGAAACATTCTAAAACAGCAAAGGCAACTTGAAAGGGAGAACATAATCGAGTGTACGGTCTGTTGATCTGTGCCAGAATTATACGCAAAGGAGCATCACCTCCGTCGTAAGGGAGCTAAGGTATCAAGAGGCGATATCCTCAGCGGAGCGAAGTCGGCTTGTTACTCAGCACCCGGCAGCCTCGAAACTCTAAAGCCTCAAGATGGCCAATGGAGCAAAATTCTCAGTCCCCATCAGCTTTCTTTATCCCAATACCAGTCTTTGCCATTAAGAAGAACAAGACGAGTTCTTGTGCTGTACGAATCCGAGCCAAGAGAATGCGAGCGGGCTCAAACGTGATTGTCAGTAGAGTGTTGTTTTGATCAGTAACTTCAACTACCCATGAACTGATTGCGAACCTAGTAATTTATCAATAAGTGCATTGCTTCTAGCCAGAGTTTCCAGCGAAGATAGTGTCGAAATGAAGCCCCAGAATGCAAATTCTGTGCCCGAAATCCGTCAATCCCATACCAGGGTCGCAACCGTCAGGCATCACGAGGATTCCAAAGATGTGAAGTCTCTCCGAGGAGGTGCCTTCCTGCATCTCTTCGAGCAACGAAGAACAACTATGCCGCCTCAATAGCTTCCAAATGCACCGTATCCCAATCCTTATTCTGGGCCCTATACTTTGGTCCCAAGTTGCATCCAGCTCGCCCAATTTTCTAACCGTCGATCTTGGATACCAGCTTCACCAAGTATCCTCCTACAACGTAAGTCGAGATAATCACAGGAGTTGTTCGGAAGCAAACGAGGACTGGCGTGTGCTTGATGTCGTCCCAAATTCTGCCTTTGAACAACACCGGTCGTCGAGTATCTCGCTTCTAATGTCGGGCTGCCTGAGAAGATACTTGCCTGGACGTACAGGAACACATTTGAAAGTTTGGAGGCGATCCAAAGAAGGTTACAGTCATGGGCGAATCCACAGGCTGCGGCTCTCTGATGCATCACATCACGGTAATATCGTCAACACCCTGCACATTTGAGGGCTTGCCAGAGAACCACCAGCTTGCACTGCCCTTTCCAGGCGTATGGGGGCAGCAAAGGGTCGGCCCCATTTCGCAGGGCCGTCATACAATCGCCCGCTTTCTTCCCCCACGTGGATGCAGGTCAACAGGAGGAGAATCTCCAGACATTCCTTGCGTTGCTGAATGTCTCAATGCTTGCCGAAACCCGGAAGCTGCCATCGTCAGCGCTCATAGCCGCCAACAGTCAACAAGTCGCGCGATCGCCGTATGGCCAGTTCACTTACAAACCCGTCATCGACAGTGGCTACGTGCCTTCTCACCGGGCGGCTCTCTTCGCCCGCGGTCAATTCGAGCGAGATGTTGACATGATGTTCAGCCACAACACGAATAGAGGACCCATCTTCACTGACGCCCTTACTATTCAAGGACTCGTCGATAACCTCTTCTCAAGCTTCAAAGAGTCGTTGGTCCAGCATATCACCGAGGTTCTATACCCTCCGATGTTCGACGGCACCCAACCCCACGTCGACAATCTGGGTCGTAGTACCCTCTTGATGGCCGAGACTCGTATCGTCTGCAACAACCTTCTCCTCCGCCGAGCCTTCGCGAATGTGAGCTTCGCTTACATCTTTGGTGTCCCACCGTCCTTGCATGGAGACGACCTCAAGTACAAATTCTATAATGGTACTTATGGACCACGGATGAACGGCCGTTCTCTCAACGTGACGGTCGCAGAGGTCTTGCAAGACTATGAAGCGTCGTATGCCATTGGCGGGAAGCCGGTAACAGACGTCTCGGGAATTGATGTCTTTCCGAAAGTGGGAAGCAAGTTCTTGGCATGGATTCTGGACGTGGCCGGTATGCAAAGCGCCGTCGATAGTGCTGTTAATAATAGAAGCTCATGGTGGCAGACCAACTGGGAGGCTTCTCCCGACACTACCTAGACTCAATATTAAGCTTAAAAAATATCCCATCATAAGCAGGTTCTTTTTGGTTTGAGTGTCACAGCCAACTGATATCAGGTGCGGTCTCGAGGATATCTGGAACCAAAGCCCACTGACCCGGGATAGAAGTTTTAACCTTGGCAATCGTGCGGTGGCTAGGCGGGTGCCCGGTGCAGATGTCCGGGCGTCGGAAGCCAGCGGCTCCTCCGGTTGCACAGCTGCAGGCGGTCCCTGTTGAGCGGATTACGTCCCACCATGCAGCTCCATGGAAAGCCATTCAGTGTTCCCGGGATGTGGGAAGAGGAGGAACCCATGATAAAGATGAGTTTTAGGCGGAGATATTCTGCTCCCCAACATAGGATGCCCTGATGGCAAAGCTGGGCGAAACAATGTTTTCTTGACACAAGGTTTTTACTGCTTGGAAAAAGCGGTGTCGTGAGGTTCATCTGGAATTCGGTGCCCGCTCGAGCAATGACGCACGGAGAGGCGTTTGGTGAGCCGAGGAACATGGCAGATCAGGCCAAGCCGACATCCGAGGGCCTCCCGCCACAAGTGGCTCTGGTGCATTGCTCGACTCGATGAGCTGCCCGACGATAGCATCATAGTGCAGGCTTCAATACCATCGGTGAAGCATAAAAACATGGCGAGCATGGAAGTGACGTCGGTCGCTGTAGAAGGCGAATGCTTGGGTGCTCGTTGAGGCGATGCTCGACACCGGAGATGGATGTGCATGACATGGTGACATGTGGTTGTGATTCTTGGTCGGTTCTCAGGACCCTGATCCGCTGTCAATAGAACCCCCTCACGTATTAGGCTGTATCACCCGGTCTCTCCAGCGAAAAGGGAGGCGGGAGATGGCGAGCGACCGAGGATTGCCGAGTTCTGGAAGAAGTGTGGAATCCGGATTTCTCGTCGGGGCGGGCAGGAATGACGAAGGCAAAGAGGGGCTCCCGGGACGGTGGAGATGTCTTGGAAGACCCTGAGAGGAATGGTGCCGGGTTCTGCTGGGCCAGATGTGGAGGTGAAGACGGGGCCAAGAGTGACGGGTCGGTGCTGAAAATAGAGACAGAGATCGGCCCAGAGCAGGCATGTTGCATTGGCATTGCGCTGGCCGGCCGGGGTCCAGTGGAAGTGGTCCGTTGTGTTTGCTGACGGGCCATTGAATGGCTTCGGGTTGGTGTTTACTGCTCTGCTCGCGTTGCTTGGTGGTGATGGGCTGCTGCGCATGCAATGCTTGACTCTCGACGTGGATGGCATGACAGACAGAGTTTGCACCGGTCTGCGGGCGAATCGCGAAGCGGGACGAGGAAGATCGCGATTCCCTTCCTTTTTCGGTCGCAAGGAGACGAAGATGCAAGACAGAAGCAAAAGCTTGGGCGGTTAGCGCATCGCCATCGCCATGCATCGCCGAGGCCATCGCTTGACCGATTCCCCTGACTTGTTACCCTGTTGGGTACAGGTGCTGCTACCGCAACGGCGACCGACTGGGAGTCTTGTCAACGGCGCTGGCAGACGAATTGGTGAGTAAAAGAGTGTATGTAGACCAACAGCCGGGCCGACTGATGATGATGGTGTTATTTTTGGTTCCATTGTCTGGTGATGAAAGAAGCGGCGCGATCTAACGTCGGCTCGTTGCATCTCGTGCCTGCAGGAAGAGACCGATGCCAGCGCCAACTGACACTGCCGTTGAAGGAGGAATGCGCCGCTGCGGAAGGAGCAGCAGCAGCAACAGCAGCAGCAATGCAAGTCTGCTGTGCAGACGATGCAGGCGACGTGCCTGGAACCGCTACGCTGACGATCCAGAAGGCCTAGAATGGGCGTTTACCAACCACTTGGCCGCTAAATGTCGCTGACAGTTGGGTTTTCTGCTAACGTTTCCCGCTGCCCTCAGAGTCTCGGCCACATTTTCGGTGGGAACAGCAGCCCTGCGAGGGTGGAAGACAGTGTGAGTGCGTGCTAGGAGCCAGGAGTTGCCGACACTCGACTGAGGTGTGAGGTGGTGTTGACTGCCCAAGTGGGTGGGCAGAGATGGACAGCCACGAGTGCACCGGTGCACCACCAAACTACGCACTGAATGCACTGTGGGTGTCAAAGTGGAGCCACAAATTGTCCTGCGCTGAGTGGCTGCAGCTTCGATCCTGGTGTGCCACCGCGCAGAGGGTTCCACACTGCAACCAATGAGCAACCGTCATTCCGCAGGAAACCGACAAATCTGAGATGATTGCGGCCTGGGCACTCAGGCATCATGTCACTTTGGCGATTGAGGCGGTACGTACTGTCGCTTTTTGGCCGCCACCACGTTGTCCCTTGCACCATCCCGGCGCCCTCCCCCCCGCCTCTCACCCTCTCCCTGTGCAACGTAGTGGGTGTCTTTAGGCCATGTTCCATGGGTTTCCCTTTGATTGACGGCCCAGAGAGACTCCAGACTGCCCGGTGACTGGCAGAGAGAGGTCCTCCAAGCCACCACACGGACAGTGCGACGGAGAGAAAAGACCCTCTCCGTCTCCCCCGGCCATCCCTGTTCTGCCCTCCCAACTTGCGCTTGTTCTTCCTGCTTGGCACCGGCACCTGCACCAGCTCCTGCGCCTGCTCCTGACCACAGACCAGTCCTAGGCCACAGACCACCCTCTTCTTGGTTGAATACGAGTCTTGTTTTTCTGCTCTTCCCGCTCGTTCCCACACGTCCCTTCTCAACCCTCACCATTCGATAAAAATCCATACACTCGCTACTTTTCCTATTGTGTCTCCTCTTGGCCTCTTCCTCTCGTTTTCCTTGAATTACCGTCGACATTAACTTCAACCAACGATCCATTATTACCCTTAACCTCTCGGTCGCTTCCGCCAAGGTTCTCGAGTCACTCGCCTACAACCCTACGAATTCTCCGCGAACCCGTCCGTGCCGGCCTCCTATTTTCGTACCCACCGGCTCAGGGCAAGAACTTTCCGAAATTCCAGGCGACTCATCTTTGCCACGAGTTGTCTCTAGTCCCGTCATAGTAGTGCTAGGCATTTAGGCATTCGATCAACCATCACCCGATTCATCTAACGAACGTTACGGGGCTTGGAAATCGGGCGAATATCTAACGGGATATAACCGTCACCGACGCCGCGAATCTCACCACACCTTTTGATTTCTCACCGATCCTCACTTTCACAATGCAGCCTACTCTGGTTCTCCAGCTTCTCATGGCCGCCTCCGTGGCCCAGGCCTCGTGGTTCAACTTCCACAAGGAGGAAGCTCGCGATGAGCTTATGAGGAGACAGTCAGGAGGCACATCTGCTGCCGCCGAAACCACGACTTCCGCTGCCGCCGCGACGACATCAACATCTGCTGCTGCGGCTACCACAACATCAGCCGCCGCTGCTACGACAACTTCTCCTTCCGCCGCCAGAACTACGACCACCCCGGCCGCCACTCCCAGCGCGACCACTCCCGCTGCGACGACGACCACCCCAGTTGCCTCAGCTGAATCCACGACCTTGAGGACCAGCACTACATCTGCCGCCGGAAACCAAGATACCACGAGTGGCGAGGCTGCTTCCTCTACTCCCACCACCACCGCTGAGCCTGTTACCTCCACCATCAGAACCGTCATCACGACGACCAACTCTGCTGGCGTTGCCACTTCCTTCACTTCCGAGTCGACCGTCACTAGCACACCCGGGCTTAACGAGTCCAACTCTGGCTCTTCTTCTTCCGGCATGTCATCCGAAACCCGCAAGACCGTTATCGGCGTTGTGGTTGGTGTCGGTGGTGCCATCGTTCTTGGCGCTCTCGGTTTCGTCGCCTGGAGAATCTGGGGCAAGAAGAAGCAGGCGGAGGAGAACGATGGCCTGATGGAATACAACAACCAGTACGGCAACGAGGCCAAGGTCGAGGTCGGCAGCGCCCAGGGCTCCACCGGCCGCACGCCTTTCCAGTCGACCCTCGAAAGCTACCACGCACCAAGCCAGGTCAACGCATCGTCCAACTTCTAAAGCGGCGTGCGCTAGTCGAGCATTTGATGATTGTTGTTTCTTGCGGAAGAAAGCGTTGATTCCCCACGGTCCTTAGCCTACAAAAGGCACACACCTTCGATGATTATTCTTACATCCCCATACGTTACGGCCGGCACAGCTTTTTTTTTCGCCTTTAAGACCGGCTATACGGAGTTTCGGACCGACCCAACTATTGTTACCACGGCAGGCATGGTTGCATATCGCAGAGTCTAAGGACTAATGGATAGAAATTATGTAAATAGAGCAGAGAGTTCTCCCCCTTCTTCAATGTCGCAGATGGGCTTGGGATGATCATTGTCAAATCATCGTCGACTGAGTTTCAGCCGAGTCGCATATCAAGACATGGAATCTCCCTAGCAAAAAAATTGGACAAAAACACAGAGACGGCAAGTCTGTTGAACAAAATCTACTGAGTTCACAGGCTTGGATGTACGTTCAGATACAACTTTAATACCAGGACCGCCAAAATTACGGGATCAAAGCACTCTTCTATCGTGAATTGCGCAAGTGACGTGCATTCAAATGAAATGACAGTGACAAAACCTCAACTCAACCTGCGGAGGGGCAATAACGGAGAGTTCACCCGATCCCCTACCCGAACTCTATTCCCTCCGTCATCCAACATTCATCCCCAGTATTGATCGTCCGTCACTCCGACCTGCCATCTGATGAACCGTGGCCGCGGCAGGATCGTCCATCCGGGCAGCCATCCCGTCTGGGCGAAGAGCGTGCAGCGCGAACGCACCCAACATCACGTGGACAGGCCCGACCGTCATAATATTATTCCAGTCTCAGTGGTGTTTCGGGTTGCGGTGGTGGTGTTGCATCCCAGCTTTTTGTGGGCGCTTGGGATCTCGACGTTTCAGATTTCATGCGGTGCTTCTTCGTCTTCTTCTTTCCCGCCCGCCCTGCTTGTGTGTCTGTGTCCCGTTCGCTTCCCTTCCCTTCCCTCCCCCCCGAACATTAGTCGACGTTAGCTAAGGAGCAAAAGAGAGTTTAATGACCTTCCAACGCTCTCGCATCTTCGAACCTCTTTGCTTTTGCTCTGTGCCAATTGACTACTGGCGGCGCCGATTCCTTCGTTCAACCATCACTTCCGAATACCACCAGCCGCGCTCGTTGACGACGCACCACGAAAGAGGTTGAGCCTCGATATCGACCGATTTATTCTTAATCACACGAGGCCATTCTCACCCCGATCGATGCGCCGGTGACAGGCGACGAACGCTCGACCAAGACCTCGAAGGGTTTCTTTTTCTTTTTACGGTTTACCCCGCAGCACATCATTGCATAATCCAATCCTCGTGATAACGACGAATACCACAACAAATCTCCACGATGCGGACGATATCAGCACACGTTCTCTCGGCGGTGGTGCTCGTGCTCTCGGGTGCCGGCGCTGGCGCGAGGGCGCTCGACATCCACGAGGAGCTGCAAATGGGCTGGAAAATGGGTTTGTTGCCGAGGCAGGCGACACAGAACTTGCAGACGTTCACGGGGAATCTGGGCGGCGTCGCGGCTTCAGCGGTACGTCTTTTCTTCTTTTCCCCATGATGCCTGGCCCAGGACGATCGAGGTTCGTTGGCAGCGAGGCTTTGGTGGCTTTGTGTGGCGCGAGCTCGGTTTCAGGTTTCAGGATCAGTAACTGGGAGAAGGATGGAAGGATTCTTTGACTGACAGGCCGCTGCTACAGATCACCAAGTCAAATGACCCAAGCCGACCATTTGAAGTTGACGGCGACACTTTCGTGAGTTCTCCCTTGACTGGACTGGAAAAGAGTCTGGAGGAACAGTGTGTGCTAACGTTCAATCGCAGCCGGACTTTGCAACCGCGGCTGGCAGGTCTTGCGACAATCAAAAGAATAAATGCTCTCAAGCGGCCAATAACGCAGCGACAAAATTCGACGTTTCCAAGTGCGACGAGCAAGCTAGTAAGTGCGCTGGTGTAATGTGATTGGAGGTTTTGCGATATGGTGGCTGACATTTGCTGGCCGTAGCTGAATGCAGATCTGCCATTGACTCGACGTCGAAGCAGAGCTTTGGCGACCCCGTGTTTGCAGGATCGGATGGCAACTTTGACATCTTTTGCGATCCTTGAGGGGGGTCTTTGTGGGATGAGTCGATTTCTTCTTTGAAATTGTAAGATGCGATTTGGCCGAACGTTGTACGGCATGTGTATATGGGAAGGCTGCCTGGCTCGAGAGTTTTCAGCGTGCCAAGGAGGAAGCAAGAAAACAACAGATGAGAGGGGTGGGTTTTGAGTCGCTCAACTTGGGCTGGGGTTCGGCGTTTTGGTTCTCTAAGAGGAGTGAGGTTGATATCCGGCGGTTATCCGTCTGGCGGGTGTGAAGCTTTTCACGATGAATAATGCACCTGGAGATGAATTCAAGGTTTATACTATGAAGGTCCCAGACAGCATGCGTTGGTATGGCGCGGTATGAGATTGTTGAGATGTGTGAATGCCCTCACTCGATCGGGCATCTCTTGAAAGGGGTTTCACCGGAACTGGCACTAGACGGTACCAGATGTATGGGACATCGGGGACAGGGAGGATATGGAGACTGGTGATACTCCGACGCCTCACTTTTTAAGATGGGACAGACCTCATTTTTGCAGATGAAAAGTGGTCGTTTATAAAGCAAACGAGAAATGAATGCAATCCGTATGGAAGCTGGCAGTGGACAGCCAAACGGACATTTGGATGAGTTTGCCGCGTGCCGGCCGGCTTCATTTAAGCAAACCTACATGAACCGGGAAGCACCTGCAAGATTCCCAAATGAATGAGCCACACGAGCCACATGAACTAAACAATCTAACATTGCCAAACTCCAGGAACAACGTTGTTGTTATTTTTGTGCTGGAATGTTTTTGCCCCAAGCTCCCTCTCGGCCCCGGTTTTGGTCTTTTTTTTTCTTGACGCGTTCTGTCTATCTGAACCGCGTTTACTTCTCTTGCCTTGCTGTGAAAAGACAATGTCTCGGATTGAAACAAACATCCCAATTGGCAAACGGTTTGAACTATTTGCTCCTGCATATTATGCTATGGATAGGTTGAAGTTCGGATATGGGTATTCGAGAGTGTGGGGAGACTGGATGAAATGGCCATCAGCTGAAGATGGGTTGTCCTCTTGGACCGCCTATTCAAACCGGCATGCACACATTGGGTACGATGTCCTGCATGTTCGAAGTTGGATGACACGTCCAAAGTTCCGAGAAAGATTTTGATGACGGCATTTTTTTGGCGTCAAGTTGCTACGAAGTAGAGGACCACCCTTATGTCTGCTCCTCCTCTGCTCCATGCGGCTCTGCAAATGTGCTGAAAAGACCCTCAGAGTGTCCCGAATGGATTGAATCCATCCAAATGCAGCCCGCAGAGGGGACTATTGCCTGTCATCATGCAAAGCATCGGCAAAAAAGGGGACCCGTCTAACTATCAAGCGCATGCAAGCTGCTGCGCTTCTCTCCTGCAGCAAGCCACAAGTCCGTGACAGCAGCGCCGTCTGGGCCACTGGGGCAGGTGGAAGGTTGAAGCCCACTTCAGGATCAGGTGTCAATGTGGCTCGGATCCATTATCCATCATCCAGTATCGCAGTGAAGCAGAAGTATTTGGCTGCTGCTGCTTTGCACACGTGCAGTCGGAGGACAAACCTCAACACGTGAAATCCAGCATCGCGGGCCGTCATCAAGCCATTGGCAAATACGATGTCGTCTAGGAATTCAAGCAGCGGGGCTTTCATCCGGCGGAAATCACCCACGGCTGCAAAGTGATGCAAAAGAAGGGAGGTGAGTCCGGGGGGGACGGGCCGGGCTGATAGGAAGTACATGTTGTCAGCTGGCGGGATCGCCGTAGCAGAAAGTACTCCTCATCGGCCCAGCCAGACGAGATTGGCTTCGTGCGGGCTCGGTCCCGTGGCCTTAGCGGGGATGCTCATTAAAACAAACATGGGCCTCACTGCACCTGTGCCGTTGGCGTCCTTTTTGCCGGCCTGTCCCTGGCTTTTGGTCTTGCCCCAGTCCATCCCATTGGAAAGTGCGGAAGGAAGGCAGGGTCCCCCGTTCGTTCGTTCGCCCCTTCTCCCCAAAATTCGTCGTGGAATTGGGACAGTGAGATCCTCTCATCATTCGTGCAACCTAATGGATTAGTGCCAGCTGTCCTGTGTCTGGATGCACCTGGATGCCGAGTCTTTCGTGTGGTGGTTGATCGTTGCTTCCAGCAGAAGGAGATCCTGGCGTTTGTGCATGTGCAGATGACAGCGGCCAATCTCTTCGTGCCACTGGTACTGGCCCCACGAGAGCGGTCCAAGGAATCCCACGTCCAGGCCCATCGTGTCCCATCCCATCATTGCGTGCCTGATGTGCTGCTTGTATGGGACTGCGGCCTGTGTAAATTGACGGGTCTGTTTTGTGCTCTGCTGGCTCTCTGGAAGGATGATGAAAGAGGTGCTGCAAGTGCTGCCTACCTTACCTACCCAGCTTTAATGATGCTAGGTGTTCTTTGCATCAACGGATATCAACTGCGGATTACCTCACCTAGGTACCTGCACCGCACCGTTCCTGTACGCTATCCGTGCCGGTACCTGTACCTTGCCTAAATCGTCTGGTCCCCGGTTCGCTGTCTGTGCATGTATCCTGCCACGAGTTTCTGCCCGCTGAATACCTTGAGTCAACACGACTCTCAACCACCACTTGGCACCCATCTCCAAGCACGAGGTAGCTTCCCGTTGTCCGTCCTTGCCTTTCGCCTTACCTTGACCTGGACCTGGACCTTGACCTTGCCTTTGGCTGCATCGCCTTACCTCAACCTCCCCCGGCCCATCCAGTCCTCTCACTTTCTTTTCACCTCCTTCCCGACACCTCGCGTCACACTAGAACGTCCTGTCCTCCTTCTTCCCTCCTCTGTCTTCTTTCCCCCCTCCGACGCCCTGTCAAAACATCCAGATCACATCTCTTCCTCACATCGTCAAGCTATCGAGCTGTGTTCCCGATGCGTCCGGTACCTACGAATCGCCGCCGCCGTCTTTCTGCTTCCGCCTTTATGTCGCTCCTTATTCGATAATTTTCCCCAGTTCATTTCTGCAACGAACCCCCGTCCAGTGATCCCTGAACCGGGGCGCGCAACCTGTGCAAATAATACCTTATTCCTGCTGGGCTGCCTTTTTTTTCTGCCACACCCGCCCAAAAAAAATACGCGTCGCGACCAAAAAAGCCGCCGGGTCCCAAATATACACAGAGCGAGTCCCCATCTCAAATTACACGGGCCTTCCCTCTCCTCCACCCCCTTATTCCTGTCAACACAACCTCGACAGCATCGTCCGTTCGCTCTTTTCCTCGCGGCCTGCTTTTTGTGAGTGCGTGCTGTCACGAACGAGAGAGGGCTGTTGATCAAAGGGTCCTCGACGCGAAAACAGAGACTTGGCTGCAGACGACTCAATCGTCTGCGCTGATCTCACCGTGGTAAGTCATCTGCTACATTGCCAACATTCCTGGCCCGACACGTACCTACCTTCATCGCGCGACAAGAACGCCACATTGACCTTCCTTTCCCACCTGCACAGAGTCCCACGAAGACGTCTCCTCAACAGGAACCGACCATCCCTCCTCCTGCTGCTTCTGCACAGGACGGCCTTGGACCTCGTCGGCCATCACCTCCGACGTCTCCCGCTCTTTCGTCCACATCTACTGCCGCCGACGGCGAGGACCTCGGGTCCTCCCCCGTTCTGCCTCCGCTTCCTGCCCCTAGGCTTCCCGACCGGGCCAGGGATATCTTGAGGAGCAATCAACCAGAAGAAGAGTACGTGACTGCAAGTTGGGGCTCGCCCTATTCCACCGAAGAAACGAGGAATCTTCGAAGTCAGAGCTTCGACAGCGACGAGGACGAATCCGACGGCTCGCCAATACTCCACCATCTTGCGATTGATACCCCCTTTCTTCGTCCGCCTCCAAATTTGACTCTTGGAGAGACCTCCGACGACGACGCAGAAGACGTAGACGGTAACGACGCCGAACCATATCTTAGCGCAGCCCAAGTCCTCGCGAATCGCGCCCGACGGCAACCGCGACGATTGACGGAGGATTGGATTCGCCAGCACACCGCAGGCGAAAATTCGGAAAGCCGCCACTGGTTTAGCGACGGCAGTGAGCACTCTTCATTGAGCGGCTCGGGATCCGCAGACGAAGCTGCGTGGCGAGACAAGGAGTCTTTGCGAACACCGAAAGCCAACACACGTCGCGCCGCCCGCGACCCGCATTTGGCACCCCGACACCCCCGTACCCGGTCCAGCGCCGAGACCCTCAAGCCGGGTGACGTGACGCCACAAGCAAAATCACCAAACACAAATATGGAGAGCCCCGAACTCTCCAAGGCCGACATGGCCGCCGAACATCCAGATCTTCATGTTCCCACGACCCCCCGGAGGGCCGCCAGTGCCGCCACCGGCGAGTCAACGAAGACGCCCATCACACCAAAGAGAAGCGCATCTGCGAGGGTAAATTTCAAAGAGCCGACCATGACCCCCCGGGTGAAAAAGAAGGTTCCGTGGAAGGGCAAGAATATTATGGTTCTTCTTCCCAGAGACGACGAACGTGGACGCCCTGGCCAAGCGCCTCGGCCCCTCAACCAGACTGAAGTTGAAGGAATGTTCAGAGAATGGCAAGAGCTCGGATACGACATCAGCGGCTTTGACTTGGACGCAGCGGAGGGCACATACCAAGAACCGACCGGATATTCTCAAAGTCGGGACGGATGGCCCTCCTTCGAAGATATGGCTCGAGAGCGTGCGGAGCGTGTGTATAAGGTCACATTGCCTGATTTGAACCTTTGGAAGAACTATGTCAATGAGCTTAACGAAGCCAAATTGCGAGCTCTCGGAGTGTCCTTCGGAGACGACGAGCCACCGGCACCCTCAATTTCGCCGGCCGTATCGCAGCCCAGCCGACAGGCTTCTGCGCAATACCCACCTTTGCCATTCTCTCCGCCGCTTCCGACGTCGTCGGCATCAAGCAACCATGCGGGCTTCCCGTTCCCGTCCCAGTTCATGCCCGGACGCGCGTCGCACACTCATAGCCCCAGCATTGCTTCGCCTGTCGGATTTGGCAGTCATCCGGCCAAGTACAACGCCCGACAATCCATCTCGGTTCCCATGGGACACTCGCCTTTCCAGCTTGGCAACCAGCCATCACCCCTCGGTTGGGGCCAGCACAGAACCGACTCGCCGTCATTGCTCAATGGAATCCTTTCTCCGGTTTCTCCGTTTACTCCGGAGGGCTTTGCGCCAACCGGTAGCCCTGCGTTCAATGCGCACCAGAGACACCAGTCTTTGCAATACCCGATGCTGCCCCATCAATTCATGCAGCAGCAGCAACAGCCTGCTAGAGCATCGCCTCGTCTGCAAGAAGTGCGAGAAGATGAAGAAGAAGAAGAGGTCGTCGAGGAGCCCCCGAAGCCGTCTGAGCAGGCGCAGAGGAACAGTGATGATCTTCAGGCCGAGATTGACGAGGCCGAGTACCATCTCGAGGAACAGATGCGGAATGAACTGGAGCACGTTGACTACAGTCCTCACAACGCAGAATCCGCCGCCGAGCAGTTCGCGCATATTCCAGACGAACAGCCCACTATGTCTCACGCAAGAGAGCCATCTGTTCAGTTCAAGGAATTCGTGCCGCAGGCTTTCCAACCTCAACAGTTCCAGCCTCAGGAGTTCCATCCTCAAGAATTCCAGCCTCAAGACTTCCAACCCCAGCAATTTGCCAAGCATGACGGCAACGGTCCAGTCCTTCATCACCCGCGCCCTCACAGCCGTGGCCACTCATTGTCACAAAACTTCTTTGCCCATCACGATGAGAACCGGCCGAGAACTGACAGCTTTTCTGGCTGGCACGATGTTGACTCGCAGAGGATTGACGAGGCCGCTGAAATCGAGACAAACCCCAGCAACCTTGGTACGCCCGTGCAAGACTTCAACCTCACGACGCTTCTGCAACAGCACCAGCGATCGTTCTCCACGCAGAGCAACCCGTGGAATGATGTGGCATCAAACAATGGCAGCGCTGGCCAGCAGAGAAGAGGCAGCCATGCTAGCAAGCCATCGTTCTCTAAGCTCAACGTCAAGGCTCCCGAGTTCAAGTTTAACCCCGGCCACGAGTCCAAGACCAGCTTTAGCTTTGGCGGTGGTAACACCAACGCTTTCCAGCCTTTCCAGCCCACGGTATTCCATGCAGGCACCTTTGCGCCGTCCATCACTTCGCCATCAGCAAACTCGTTTGGTGCAGGATCCACTTCATCCAAGATTAATGCCGCTGCCCCTGTCTTCTCACCTGGTCAGAGCGACTTTAGCTTTTCTGGTCCCAAGTTCAGACCAGACGCGCCCGCCTTCACGCCATTCGGAAATGTTTCGGATTCTCTTGCCAGCCCTACATCGGGTAGCGAGAGCCACGCGACTCATGGCTCGATCTTTGGCAACATTGACCTCAACCTTTCCGACACTGGCAAGAACGCGAAGAAGTCCAAGGCCATTCCCATTGTTCGTCCCAGCAGCAGCGATAATAAGAAATCGAATGAGGATGGACTGACGGAAGACGCCGACGGTCGTCCGGTCAATGATATTCGCGCCAAGAGAGCGAAGGCTTCCCGTGGAGACGGAGACGATGTGCCCCAATTCACAGAGCCTTCACCTGAACCCACCTCATACCAGTCTCTGCAGCCAGTCTCACAGAAGGACGAATTGGAGGCTTCTGAACGTGACGAGCAGGCTCCTACACCAGCTGATACGACCATGTCTTCTACGGGAGCTTCAGAGCAGCCCACGGATTCCAAGGCTGTCACTGCCACCAGCCCCTCGGACACTTCCCCTGATCAGCAGCAATCAAACTGGGCCCCCTTCGAGTTCGACTCCAAGGACGAGCTGCAGAACTTCAACGAAGCCAGGCCTTTCGGCATCGATACTTACAAGAAGGGCCACAACAAGTCGCTTTCTGCCACTGCTAGGGCGTTTATTCCTGGTGGCGGTTGGGGTGTTCCTGCACAGGAGACCGAGACCGAAGAAGATGATGAGGATGAACGCGACAGAGAAGACACCATCGAGCCGTTCATCCCCAGTACTGAAGCCGCTGCCCCCTCGCCTCCCCGCGAGCCCTCGCCGCGTGTGCCGACGCCGCCACCGAAGAAGGCCAAGGGATTGGGTGCTTCTCGTTTCGCCAGCCCGCCCAAGCCTAAGGGTCTTGCGGCTTCTCGATTCGCCGCATCCCCCTCGCCAGCTCCTGAGCCTGAGCAAGACGAGTCTGAGGTGCCTGAAGACTACGTTGTGTCCGACCCTGAATACCTCGACGAGTCGCAGGCCGCTCCTGCCTTCACTTTCAACGGAAAAGATGAAACCGACTCTCTCGAGGACGGAGAGATCCGCGAGCCCACCTTTGAGGAAATCGATGCTATCATGGATCACCTCAACCAGAACGACCCTACCTTGGGCGTGAATAGGTCAAACATCGATCTCAGGTATCAACCTGCCAGCCCGAACCGAAACATCCAGGTCACCCACACTTCGCCTTACCGTCTGCAACCTGCTGCCACCGGTCAATACCGCAGCGGTACTTCGAGCCCTACCCGCTCTTACCACGGGCTCCCTGGCGAGTCTGCTTTGCCATCTACAGAGCTCGAGGATCCTTTCATCGATCCTCCTCTAAGCGCCCAATCCTTCGATGCCCCTATTACCAACCTCAACATCGGAAGTGCGGAGCAGAGCGACTGGGAAGGGGCGTTCAGCGACGAGGAGCAGGCCAAGCTCGAGCAGCGTGTGCAGTTCTTCGATGGCCGTGTCAATGATCGTGTCAACGACCTCCTTGCTACCCGCCTCGCCCCCATGGAGAAGGTTCTGCTCTCTATTCAGCAGTCACTCCGTGGTGGTTCGCGCAGAGCGTCTTCCTCTGTTCGTCGCAGTGTCTCGGCAGAGATTCAACACAGTGATGCTGACGACGAAGATGAGGAGCCTGTGCCTCGTCGCTCTATGAGCCCGCGCCGCGACAGACGCATGGAGCACATTCGTGCCGCCGTACTCGATGCTTTCGCAGTCCAGCAGCGCAACATCCCTACTCCTGCAGCCCCCGTGGCAGCCTCTATTCCCGCCTCTGACGATTCTAGTGTCGCCGTCCTCCGCGCTTTGGAAGAGATGAGAGAGCAGTTCGGCGCTTCAATGCGCCTGGACTTCCGTGGCGAGGACCTCCGCAACATTGTCGAAGAAGCCGTCGAGAAGCGCATGCCAACCCCATCTCAGCTGCCTGCGGCTGACCGCGAATCCGACGAAGCTGTCAACAACAAGCTCAGCGAGCTTCAGGCTAAGGTTATTGACCTCGAAGAGCGTCTTTACGCCGAGCAGACTAGAGTTGAGAAGGAGGTTGCCGACCGTCGTGACGCTCAAGATCTCGCATCCGAGCTTGAACGCAAGCTGCAAGCAGCCGAGTCTCGCGTTGAGATTGAAATCATGAATCGCAGCATTTTCGACAACCGTATCAGCGACTTGGAGGAGAAGCTCAAACATCAGGAGGAGAGAGCCCAGCAAGAACTTGAGGGCCGCCGTACCGCCGAAGATAGACTCTCTGAGGTCCAGCGCCTGCTTCGCATCGCCTCCGAGGAGGAAGTCCGCCTCCGTGAGGATGTTGAAGAGCGCGAACACAAGATCAAGGCGTTCGAGCAGAGCACATCTAACCAGACGATGCGCATGGCGCTTATGGAGGCCGCGCAGACAAGTGCCACCCAGGCGCAGACTGAGCTTACGAACAAGATCAACCAGATGGAAGATGAGCTTCGGGCTTCTACTCACGAAGCCAACCGCTGGAGATCTGAGGCTGAGCGCGTCGTTGAAACCGCCCGCCGCCAGCAGATCGACCTCAACGAGACCGTCAACGAGAACAAACAGTTGCAGAAGTTCCTTGACACCCTCGGCACTCAACTGCAGGAGAACGAGCGCGTCAGAGAAAGCTGGCGTGCCAGGTTTGTTGCCCTCCAAGACGACATGGCGCATGCCGCTCGCGAGGTCACTGAGGAGAATGCTCGCCGCACTAAGCGTGAGCAAGCCCTCGTGGCCAGACAAGAGGTTCTTGACGCCAAGCTCCAGGCTGAGGCACGCACTCGCGAGCGTATCGAGACCGAGCTTGAGCGTCTGGAGAGTGGCGAACGCCAAGGCATGCGTGCCGTCAACGAGTGCAAGCGTCTCGAGGGTATCCTTGGTGAGATGAAGACAGAGAACCACAAGCTGCACCAGTCCGCTCTGAGATACCAACGCGAGTTTGAGGAGGCCAGGGAGTCCGGCGCAAGCGAGGTGCAGCGCACTCGCGTCGCCATGCAGCACGAGATTGATCAAGCCAACCACCACGTCAATGTTGTTCGCGAGGAGCTTGAGGAGCAGATCGCCAAGCTCCGCGCAGACAATGACCAGCTTACCATGGACATGGAGACATCCAAGGCTCAATCCGAGATGATGGCCGAGGCTGCTCAGTCCAGCGAGAATCAAACCGTGGAGGAGCTCAAGCGCAAGCACCAGAACGAAGTTGAGGATATCCAGGCCCGCTGGGAACGACAACTTAACAACGCCGTCGAAGACGCCCAGAAGACTGAGCAGAACCTGCTTGAGCGTCTCAGCCTTTCCACTTCCAAGACCGAGCATCTTCAAGACCGCATTGCTCATCTCGAAGAGAAGGTCGAGATTGCCAGGGAGGCGGCCCGCGCTGCCGTTCAGGCGGCCAAGTCAGCTGGTGTCGAGCCAACTCAAACCCTAGCTGCCCTTCAGCCCAAGGCTGCTGCGCCCGTTGCCGCGCCTGCTGCAGTGTCCAAGGGTATGGAGCTGCCGGAGAAGATCTCGCCGCAGGCCCTCCGCGAATCTATTATGGTCCTGCAAGAGCAGCTTCAAGCTCGTGAGCAGCGCATCGAGGAACTCGAATCCACCGTGGACAAGCTTGATCCGGAGGCCCCCGCCAAGATCACCAAGCGTGATGATGAGATCACTTGGCTGCGCGAGCTTCTCGCTGTCAGACATGGCGACCTGCAAGACATCATCCTGTCGCTCTCCGCACAAGACTTCGATAGGGAGGCTGTTAAGGACGCCGCCATCCGTCTCAAGGCGAACCTCCAGATGGAGGAGCAAGAACGTGAGCGTGCCATGAACGGCGGATCTGCCATCAACTTGCCCAACATTGCGCAATCTCTGAGGGAAGCTGCGACGCCGCGGGTTGCTCAGGCTGTAGGCCCCTTGGCTGCCGCCTGGGGTAACTGGCGCAAGTCACAGGCGCCCGCTTTCAGATCAGCTGGCGCACCCGCTCGTCCTTCATCTTCTCGCTCTGCCTTCAACAGCAATCACACGCCATCCAGATCCACCTCCTCTACATCAGCCAACAACAACCTCCTTGGTGGACTGCTCACACCCCCAGCATCTGGCCTTCGCCAGACGCCTCCTACGCACACGGAGGAGCCTCAACCTACGGCGTTCCAGACCACTGGCCGCCGATACACTCCGCAGCAACTGCAAGCACGCGCCCGAGGACCTTCCGTTACCAACGGACCGTCGGCGTCGATGAAGAGCCCGCCTGCTCATCGTCCATCAAGCCAACACCAACCCATGACGCCTCCGCCGCCGATGCTGCGATCCAGCGGCTACGACTCGGATGCTCATCCGGGCGACTTTGACGACCATGACTTCTTCGAGGATTAAGAAGTCATAAGTCATATCAGTGGAAATGTGGAGGATTTCCTTTGTCTTTCGCACCGCAGTCAATCTTTGACGCAGCATGCTTTTGAGCCCAAGACTGGACACACTAGAATGATGATACCCCCTTTTTCGCAAGACAACTACTACGACATCCTGCTGAGAAGATACACATACACCACTCAGATGATGGACACACCGCCCTCTCTTCATTTCTCCGAGACACGAAATAATTTGTTGTTTGGGGACATTTAAGAGAGGGGTTTTAAAGTAATTTTCCTTTGTACTTTCCTGATGCATAGCGGGAAAAGAAAATGACGATGAATGGAGGATGGATGGATTTTGCAAGGGGAGGCCTACAGGTCGCTCGCTTTTACGCCTGTCTTTGCGTTTTGCCTACACACTACTACAACTACACAAGACGTATATAGTAATAATTTGCCCGCCCGAATTGGCTTTAGCTCAATAGAGACTGATGATTCTCTCGTTTGATTAACACTTGCCTTGTCTGATGTGTTGTGAGTGGAGTGTCCGATCGTCGATGTCGTCTTGGCTACTGAACGGCTGCCTAGACGGCCAGACATGCGGCATTGATCGATCAACCAAAGCAACAGGTGCTCGAACCACGAAGCCTCACAAACTCTGACGAACGGTCCAGGCAAGGAGAGCAAACATTCAGATCGGCGGAACGGTCGCAGCCGCCCTCTGCAGCGGAGGATTCCTGCGGCTATGCCGGGTGGATACAGCCGTTCCTGATGCAATGCCGATCTTTGAAAACAAGGCCACACCGTGACTTGTAAGCGACGACGCTCCACCCAAGTGTGTATCTTAAGCATGAATGTCAATGATTGGCGCTAGGAACGAGGCGAAGGCTCGACCCCGGGTTCAGCAGGCACCATCATTGTGTGGTTTTGTGGTTGGCTTTTGCAAAGTTGGCTGTGGATCTGGACCGAGCTGGTTCTGGTACGGGCGGGCGGGCTCGTTCCTGTTGATCGATTGCCAAGTCTGCTTTTTCTCGTACTCAGCTCTGTCAACTTTTTTACAGTAGACTTAAGTGCGCGGCCGGGGTCGCGATCCTGGCGTCGCGTACGGCCCGGGAGTTGAAGATGCCAAGGATGTGAGTTGAGTTGCCCATGCTTGCGGTAAGGTCACAGATGCGGGCTACGCAGCCAGGCTGTGGTTGGAAACAGCCATCAATGATAAAATCGAATGCATGCCAAAATGTATGTTTACTTTTTAATTTCTCTTGACCCGATATCATATGATTATGGCAATTATACTTGGCTCTTTGGCCAGGTGATAGCCCAGGAACTGCGTGTTGTTGAGACGATAATTGAACCTCGCGATGGCCATGTTCTGGAGTTGTTCCGCAGTATAACCATTTCCCATAAGTGGATACTAAAACTGGACAGGAAGTTCCTTCAGTGGATGGCGAGGCTTATTCAGTCCCATGGGGTCTGCCATGACCGTCGGTCGTTCTCTGTCCTATGCGCGTGTATGCTTCATTGAGATCGTCGATGACTGTTCTCCAGTTTTCCCTTCACTAATGGCAGTCTTGTCTCACTAGAGAAATTGCCTGACTTGTACTAGGCAACAGAAGAACTTCCTTTGGCGGAGACCGACTCCTTATGATGTGCTAGGCACCGAGTTGAGTTGAGAAGCATCACGATGCTATGATATCAGCTTATAAGACGTCGGGCAACCGGGGATTGGAATCCTTTAACGTACTTAGAGCATACTGAACGCAAATATAAAAGCCTTTGTCAAGTCACGGAAAGAAGACATCTCAGTAGCAGCAACAACTCTACATTCCTCACTCCTCACTCCCCACCCAGCTTCAAGAACACACATCTCAGACAACCACATCATCACCCATCACAATGTCTTCCGTCCGCAACCTCTTCCTCGGGCTCCTCAGCCTCACCGCCACCGCCTACGCCGAGCACCTCCGCGTAGTCTGGTCCTCGGGCAGCTTCTCAACCATCAGCGGGCCCGGCGGCGGCTCCCAGAGCGGGCACTACAGCGGCTTCGCCATCATCAACGACGCCGGCGAGGCCATCTACGACGACTCCACCCCGAGCGACCACTCGCCCTGTTACAACACGGGCAACGGCCGCACCTTCACCATCGAGGGCTCCTGCTGGGACACCCCGCGCGTCTTCCACTGCAAGTCCGACTTTGGCGGCATCCCGGAGACGTGCGACGTCAGCACCAAGGACGGCAACGAGCTCGGCAGCGGCACGCAGCAGAAGGACACCGAGTTCATCGGCATCGCCATCGGTATCGACGGCAGCTGTGTTGTGGAGTTTGACTCGGACGGACCCGGGTGCCCTGTTGACGACGGCAACGGTCCTCTGCACGTTACCTCTGGTTAGAGGAAGACGTTTTCGGGGTTGAAAGGCCTGGGCTCTGTACATGGATCGATACGAGAGAGTGTGGGGCTTATGCGACAAGTCTATCCAGACCTGAGGAGATTGCGTTGTCATAATTCCGACTGATTTGTTTTGTACACATTCTTGTGCCGGCTGGAGAACAGCTGCGCTTAGTTACCACTGCTTTGAAACATGAAACATGTTAAAACGCATAAATGAGTTACATTGAGTCCCAGACACAACAGTGGAACTATCGCGCTATGCCTGATGAACAAGATGTTCAAGAATACTTCTATATCTAAACACAAAATATGACTTTCAAGTGTTGTTCAACAGCAAGCAACGTGAGGTATTCACGAATGACTTCAGCAACACACCCCTTCGATAAGCGACCTCAGTCATGCGATCCGGCCTGGTAATCTTTGTCTTCCTGGGCAGGGTAACCATTGGGTTTATGAGATTTGGGGAGTGAATCGGATGATCATGAGAAGGGGACGTTGAAAGACTCGCGTAGACCAGAACTTTTGAGTATAACAGGTGGCAACTTGCTCGAGTTCCTCAGATTCCACAGCTTCCCATCGCTTCAAGTGTCCAAAAGCAGCCAGGTATCCATCTTGTTGTCCGAGCGACTCGCTCACCGCATCGTGAGGGATATCCTGAGCACCGTTCCCGAGGTTGTAATGAGCCGCCCGCTCACTGCTGATCCTGTCCCGGTTTGGATTGAAATTTTTACGAGCTCAGAGATGCAAGCATTTCGACTTTGAAAGTCCACGATAGTCTCCGCGCTAGGGTTATGGTAGCAGCAGAGCAGAACTACTGCCCATTCACCCATAGAATATTCCATAGTCCATCTCGTTTTCGTTGTTTCAATAAAGACTCTTGGCATCATGTTTGTTGACTCTTAATCCCTCGCCGGCTCCGCTTGAGGTATGTTGTCGTGTGCCGTCACGGGTCTTCGTAGCCGGCGTCCCCGCCCCCGCCGCCCGGATCGGGCACCGGGGGCGAAATCCAGGGGCGATGAGCCCCACCACGACTTCTGACTGCTCTTGAGTCAAGAGTCAAAATCACTGGCAGTTCAGATAGTGTTCATTTAAAGTTCCAAAAATCTCCATAAGGTATGAAGGATATGCCTGGCTGGTGATTGGTGCACAGAGGATTTAAATAGGCATGTCCCTGGTCTTGGCAATCTACGCATGTACCGGGCGGGTCGCCTTGGCGTTGGGTGGTATTATTATCTCGACATATCGGGCAGACCGATTTACTGGCGCTGATCTGAATGTTTTGCTCCTCTATGGTCCCTTTGAAATGTTTTGGGGGTTGTGAATTGCAGTATATAGCTTCATACTGCTTCCTTCAACTTGGCGAGGTTGAATGATCACACGACACTCGTTCTCTCATTAATCTCATCTGCTTAACTCAATACACTCTTTTTCAATTTTTGTCACATCCTAATAATCAACAATGGCGAAGATTCTCGGTTTTCTGGCGGTTTTGCTGATGTACGTTGACATCCCATATTCTTTTTTCGTCTGCGACTGAGAACTAAACTCTCCCAGGGCGGCCAACGTCAACGCTGCCAAGCACCGCCTCTGTGCCTGTATCACCGACCAGGGCGCCATTGGTATGCAGATTGACGAAGAGGCCTCAAAGGCTGTAGTCAAGGCATCTGAAGGAAAATTCGTCTACAGTAAGGTCTTCCTATCCCATGGTACCCCTGACGATGTCACTGACCAATTTCCACAGGCGACGGTCCTTGGTTCACGGACCCTCTTATCCACGATGCTCCCTACAGCGGCCCATACGTAGGTTTTTCTCATGCAACTAGCAGCGGCTCATTGCTGACGATGGACAGTTCCACGCTATCGATGGCGACGTCAATGGTGCCAACGATGACGGATGGCTCGGTGGCAACGAGGTTCACGGACTTTGCGACAAGCAGTTTGCCGAAAGCTCTTGTTGGACCCCTTCAGACATGTTCAACTGGCGCGGTTGTGGTGCAAGCCAGGTTTGCTGGACCTCCAAGGCTGACAAGACTGATGGTTTCGGAACACCCTTGCCCGTTTAAGAGGCCCAAAGCGATGTGCACTTATACGTATACCCCCATAATAACGGCGTCCAAAATAGATTCTGGGTTTTCGGTTAGACTTCTGTGTCTTTGTTGGTGAATTGGTTTGAGTCTCGACAGGTGATTATGCTCAGCAAGTGCGCCGCACAGCCGCGTACCAACTTGAACACCAGTCTCGGCCTGGCAACCCAAAGAAAATGACAACATACAGAACGTCTCGGCAGGAAAGGCAAGAATAATAACATGTGTGCAAGGTTTCCCTAAGTTATCGCGAACGTTAAGACTCCTCTACCATCTATTGTCCCTGTGTAAGAAGGAGTTGCTATAATGACATTTAGCGAAGTTGATGGATGTGTAATGATTCTCTAGCACGCCCTTCCAACCACACCCTAGTGCTCATGTAGTCGGCCGTTCTGATCGAAATTGCATGTTCTAGTGTGCGTGTCCATGTACACAACCCTGGCGCTTCCTCATTCTGACAACCTCGGCACGTTCCTGAGTGTCGAGATGCTCACCGTGGAGCCCGCCAACCACTCTGCGGGCCATCTTCGCAGCAACGGCGTTGGCATTGGGGAACTTAGGCGTGATATCTCTCCCAAATGTAGATTGCGCACCGTCCTCGAGGTACACAACTTCACCTCCAAGCATTGTAAGCAGTACTCTGTTGCGTCCGAGCTCCTCATCCGGCACTTCGAAGAAGTTCCTCTCGGTGACGATGATATCCGCAAGCTTGCCAACCTCGAGGGATCCAATCTGCTCATCAGCCCGCAAGAATTTGGCTCCGTTGATGGTGGCCCCCTTCAGAACGGACTCACGGGAGATACCTCGACCGGGGAACGGTCCATCGTAAAGCTCTCCGAATGATGCGGCAGAGTTAGGGTTGGACGAGTCACCTCGGCGCGTAACACCAGCCTTGAGTGCCAACCACACATCAAGGGGATCGACCTAAGGTCACAAGTTAGTGGTTGAAAACTTCAAACAGGATATTTCGAGAACATACAGGCCAGTCGCTACCGTGCACTGTGGGACGCCCAGCTTCCTCAATCTGTGCATAGGCATCGAGGTTGCCCATGCGATATTCGCCAATGCTGTTGAATGTGTCCGGGATCCACATCGGAGCCAGCTGAGAGAACTGGTATTGGAACACCACATCAACGCCGAGCTCCGCGAATCGAGGCCAGTCCTCCTCGAGTGTAAGACTGGCGTGGGCGAGAGCGAGGCGAATCGGGGGAGCATCGGGGTGATTACGCTGGAAGGCGTCTGCCGCATCCAAGCTGACATGAACGGCTCGATCACCATCGACATGCAGCTGTGCGTCGACGCCGCCCAGCCACAAGCCTTCCAGAGTCTTAGCCAAGATCTCAGGGTCCCAGTACAGGGGCGCGATGGCGCTGGGGTCTGGAGCCCATTCCTGGGTGCCGTTCGTGCCGTTGCGTACAGGAAGCCAGAACGGATCAGTGTTTGCTGCTGTGCGGGCGGAGAAGGGCATGATGCCGTCCAACAAGGCCTTGATCGCCTGCCATTTGAGAGTTGGCTGGGCAGACACAGTGGAGTTGTCATTTCGAGACGCGAGTAGGGCAATGGTTTCTGCAACGACGGCATCGACAGCCTCCAACGTCGGGGGTGGTTGGATGCGGTAATCAAAATAACCACGCGAGCTGAGCTCGGAACTCTCTTTGAGAATGTTCCAAGGGCCCCAATGCTCGTTGGTGGCTAAGGCGTCTTGCCAAGTGGTGATGCCGTTCTGCCGAAGGATCTGGAGCGCGGCCCGCCCGGCTTCGGCGTTCTCCTCGTCCGTGAAAGCAGGAGGACCAGCAATGAGGATATTGGCGCCGTCAAGGAGAATACCAGACGGTTCTTGAGTGCCGGGAAAGTGTTCGATGACGCCACCAGGGGGGTTGACAGTTGAGTCGGTGATGTTGGAAAGCTCCAGCGCACGAGAGTTTAGGACGAAGGTATGGTAGTCGTTTGACCGGAGGGACATTGGCCGGGTCGTGTTGAGGGTGTCAAGATCCGCTTTGGTAAGGCTTTCTCCGCTGAGAGCCATGGCAACGTAGTTGAGATTGACAGCGTCAAGCCAAGTATCTTCAGCGGTCTCGTCGGTGTCTATGCATTCCTGTAAATGATTCAAGACCTGCTGGCGGCTAAGACGTTGGTAGTTGAAATCGCATTTCAGTAGATTCTGTCCCGCCTGCAGCACATGCATGTGCACGTCGACGAATCCAGGCATTGCCATGCGGCCTTCTAGGTCGAGAACTTTGGTGGCCGTCCCGATCAAGTTCTGGGCCTGAAGGTCATCACCAACATAGATGATCGTGCCATTCTTGATAGCCAGAGCGCTAGCCTTCGTTGAAGAGGAATCCAGGGTGTAGATGGAGCCGTTTTGGAAAACAAAGTCGGCGACATGAGGCAGAGCTTGTTGCCGGATTCGATGTTGACCCACTGAGAAAGGCGTCTTGCTACTGGCAACGAGAGCAGCACCGCTAAGAAGGGGCAGTATCGATCTCATGGTGGTCAGTCTGATGTGAAGGTTGAAGTGCAGTTTTCTTCGATTCAATGGAGGATGTAGAATGGTGATGGTATCAAACTAAAAGCCGGCTGATATTCAAGTCTGAACATGCTCATTTATATCTGTTAACACCGTCACTGAGCTTCGGAACTTTTTTGATTCATCAAATCTATCTGACCTCCTAAGCCTGGTGATCTCGGGCTGTGTCAGCACTCTTGACAGCAATTTCGCATCGTCACTCTGTTCATCACGCGATTGATGAGCTTCGACAGGTAGGCCAAGACTTACTTGCCTACTCTCGCGAGATGGCAACCGGTCTCAACTCCAGCCTCCACAGTTTTCTGTGCTTTCGAGACAGGGATTCATCCATGATTTGTTGTCAATTCCCGCGCGGCAAGTATACAAGCAGATTTCTTGAGCGTCAGACCAAAACACGGCCAGCTTTGTCGCCTAGAACTGGACGCTACATGACTCCGAGTTCCGCGATGACGAAGCTGGCTTGGCGCTCCTTTTCGGAATCAGAAGTTCAGTTCCGGCATCACGGTGATGTGCACTTCTAAGCTGATCTTTATCGTAGACAGCTTGGCAGGGTATGGCAGAATCCAGGGTAACGCATACATCCCAATGATCCGCAACAGCGCACCCGCGTTCCGACATGACAGCTAGGAACTTCATTTGCTAAGCTCTTAGAAGCTCTTACTGGCATAAAATGTACTTCATCGCGTTCTATTGTGGTTGTACTGCACAGCCTGGGCCCCGCCTCCTTGGCATTCATCCCACCGGCTCACAATTAATTGTCTAAGTCCACTTACCAAATGTGCACTTTGTGATAGAGGTGAACCTCAGAAACTAGCCGTCCCTTAGATATTCATGTATTGAGAACTCTGTTCGCGGCTCTTGCATTACCGTGCGTTGATCGGCCTATCAGAGCTCGAGTGGCCTTTGCTGAGGAGCTTCGTCAAATTTTGGAACGCTCGAACTTTGTTAGCTGTGTCAAACAACGGAACTCTTGTAAGTTCTATCGCTCTTCCATAGCAGAGATTGCTCTCGAGTAGGCCAAGTAAAACCGTGGGGCAGCGCACGCTAGCTACCAAGATAGACTTTACCAATACCCAGCACACTCTAAGTTACACCGCAACGAGACTGGGACTCACCCTGCCGGGATCCGGATGCCAAAGTGGAGCGTGGAACTAGACAGGATGAACGCCAAGATCCAGGCGATCTTCCCGCGCGGTTACTTACAACAATGGGAAATGCTGCTGACGAAGCAAAAAGCCGCACCGTTGAGGCCGTATAGATCCGTGATGACGCAGCGAGAACTTTAAACGAACGGTTTAGATGAATTGACTGGTAAACGTGCTTAGGTCATGCTTCTCTCGGAACGCACAACAAGAGTTCCGAGCACGCTGCCGCGGATCGTAATACAGTCCGTTGCATTAACAGCGTCCGCCCCCCCTTTTTACTGAAATTATATATATATAATCCCTATATATATATAAAAATTTACCTACTACTATATAGATATTTATAGTATACTAATTAATTTATTCTAATAGCTTTAATTAATCTATTCCTATTAAATCTTATTATCTAAGGGTATTATAATACTTCTTAAGTATTACTATATACTTTAATAAGTAGATAATAACCTATTTAAGTATTATTTATTACTTATTACTAATAATATATAGAAATAATAATATATATAATAACTAGTATAGGATATTACTAAAGACTTTTTTTAATACTTTATTTTATTATTAATTAAGATTATTATATTAATAAAGAGAGTTTATTAAGCTATTATTACTAAAGAAACTACTAAAAAAACTATTATTAATAAGAATAGTTTAAAGAGAAATAATTTAGTAGTTTCTAAGTTTATATTATAAAAAAAGTATTTATATATAATTTCTTTATTATTATAAAAAGCTTTAAAAATACTCTTTTATTAAAAAGTAATAATAATATAAAAGAAATAAAAAAAATCTATTATAGATAATTTAGTTTTAAAATATTTTACTTTTATTAATACTACTATTTTAACTAAACTTAATTTTAGCTAACCTAACTTTTTATTAAACTACTTAATTTATAGATAATATATTTATAGCTTTCTATTATAATACTAATAATATATTTATATTATTCTTTAATATAATTAAAGAAAAAAAATATAAATAATAATAAACCTATTTTATTATAAATCTAAGTTATTTATAGTTTAATACTTAAAAGCTATAGTTTATTTAGATTTAATATAGTTATTAAGAGTATTACTTATAATAGATTTAATATCACTACTATATTAAATATAAATAGTAAATAGTAAGAAGTAGATAGTAATACTTAACTTAAAACAGAAGTAGCTTATTTATATAATCTAAAAAAAGTTAATATTAATATTATTATTATTTAGAAGAAGTCTACTAATATATTTAAATTAATATTAATTTTTATTTAAGTATATCTATCTACTAAAAGGGTTATTTAGCTAAGTATTTTATAAGTTAATATTATTCTTTCTCTTTAATAAGTTAAAAAGAAGAGTAAAGTCTATTTTATTATTAAGTAGTAATATAGTATTATATTAATTTCTAGTAATATATTAACTAATATATAAACGTTTTAAAAAAATAGTTAAATAAGCGTTTTAGTTAGTATATAAAAATAATTAATTATAAAATTAATAATTTTAGGAATATTAAGTAGTAAAATAATAAACTATATAAATAACTTCTTTATATATATATATATACTTAGAATATAATAGATATAAGAATAGTTTAAGTAATAAGAAGTTTAATTAGTATTATTTAGTAAGCTAGAAATACTATAAAATTAAATCTTATTATATAGAGAAATAAGTAAAAAATATTTTAATAGAAAAAGCTAGTATTAGTAATATAGAACTATTAAAGGAACTACTTAATAAGATTTTCTATAATTAGTTTATAGAGAATTAAAAACGCTAAAATAAGAGAAATAAAAATATTATTAAAGTTAATAATAATTAGGAGATAGTAGTAATAATAGAAGAGAAAGCTGAAAATACTATACTTTTATTATTAAAGTTAAAATTTAGTCTAACTAATACTAATAGTAATACTATTATTAATATATATAGTAATATAGAAGTATTAAATTATTATTTTTAGTATTCTAACTTATATAGATAGTTATTACTACTATTATTACTACTATTACTATTACTACTATTATATTAGCTATATATAAACGTTTTATAGTATTTATTACTAACTTTTCTACTTCTAAACCTTTTAAATACTTATTAATTAAGTATTATACTCTCTATTTATTTATCTTTGTTAGTAGTACTAAATTTACTTTAAAAAGCTTTTAATTAAGTAGCTAGCTTTATTAAGTAGTTTATATTTATTTATAATAAATAATATAATATTAATAAAAAGTTTAAAAAGAAGTTATAGAAACTATAATTAGTAAATAGTAACTTATAAGTAGTTTATAAGTTACTAGATATATAGTTTACTAAATAGAGTTTTATTTTGGATCTTATTAAAAATATTAAGAAATTAATTAAATCTTTTATAGATAATAATATTTATTATAGAAAGTAGCCTAATACTTTTTCTAATATAAGATTTTATTTTAAATTTCTTTTTAACTATTAAGAGTTAAAAGGAGATATTTATATAGAAATATATAATAGATTATTAAGAAGAATAATAGTAATACTATCTAAAAACTCTATAGTATTAGTTTTAAGTAGATTAAGATTATCTTAATATGTTAACGCTCTAATACTATATTAATCTATTAAATAAAAGATCTATAATATATTAGTTAAAGCTAGTTAATATAGTAAGTATATATAAAGCTATTTATTATTAACTATAGCTAACTATCTATAAGTGTTTTAAAACTTTTTAGTTTTATATTATTATTATTACTATTACTATTATAAATACTACCTATATAGTTGTAAATTAAATAAGATAAAGTTAAATAAAATAATAAAAATAATTAGATTAAAATATTAAGTAATATATTATTAATAGAGATATATTACTTAGAAGAAGATAAAAAAAATAATATAATAAAAGTAGTATAAAATTTAACTATATATATAATTTTTTTATATAATATATTTAACTATAGAAAAGTCTATTTATAGCTATAGATTTAATACTACTACTCTATATATATAAAAGTAATAGAATTACTATTATTCTAGATCTATAAATAATATAATTTAATTTATTTTAATACTACTTGAAGCTAAATAAAGTCTCTAACTATAGTTAAAATCTCTAACTATAATAATATATTATTATTATAAATTATTACTATAAATATTAATAATATATTTTAGCTACTATATAGGTAAAATTAATATATATATATAGCTACTAATAAAAATAATAGATAATAATATATTTTTTATATTTTAGTATATTTATAGCTAAACTGTTATAATATAGGGTAGAAATTCCCCCTAATTTCTCTATAAAAGTAGGATAAGGATTTCCCTATAATTTCCCTAGGAAATTCTTAGTAAAACTATATATAGAATCCTAAGAGATTTTCTAGAGATTTCTCTAGGAAATACTTTAGATATTCTTTAAGGAAATTTCTTAGAAATCTCTTAAAAAGAGGTATTAATATTATATTTTTTTATTTATACTTATATATAATAATTAATAGTATAACTAATTTCTAGCTAATAAAGTAGAGATATTAGTTAAACTAATAGAAAGATAAGTTAATAAAGCTTTAACTCTTTTTAACTTTATTAGAATAAATAATAAACTAATAACTTTACTAAGGATATACTATAAGCTATTATATTTATAAACTTAAAATAACTATAAAAAACTTTATAAGATCTTAAGAAGCTATTTATATTTTTAAACTCTTTTAAAGTTTTAAAATTTCTATATAGTTATTAAACTTACTATAATTAACTTTATACTTTTATTATACTAAAGTTTTTTATAAACTAATTCTTTTAAGTTATTAAATCTACTTTTAAAATAAAATAAAATTAATATCCTATAATAAATAAATCTACTAAAAGTATTAAATAATTTCTCTTATATTCTATTTAGTTTAAAAAATAAATCCTTATTTAGCTAGATATAGAAAATATATATTAAACTATTATTTTTAACTATCTTAAGAATAGATTACTACTTTAGTAATATAATAATATAGATTAAGCTAGTAATAGTAAAGTTCTAACTAAATAGTTTATAAACTTATTTTTAATTTAAAAAAAGTAAAATACTAGAAAATAACTTATATTAATTCTTATAGAAATACTATAAACCTTAATAGCTTAAAAAGATATATATACTACTATAGAAATTCTAGAAATATAAAGAGTAGTTAAAATACTTTATTTGTTAATAAATAAACTTCTACTAGAGAATATCTATTTAACTTCTATATTATTACTAAGAGATAAATTTTACTCTAAATAGCTAGCTAAAATACTATATTAAATTATAAAAACTAACTAAGCTAATTTAGTAATCTATTATATATAGTACTTAAGGTTTTTAAGTAGAATAATATAGAATAAGTAATAAAAATCTAATTAAGCTTCTTCTAAGAAGTTTAATAAAATACTTTAGAAGAAGTTACTAAAATTAAAACTATTTAGCTATAATAATAATAATAAAGGTATAAAAGCTAAAAATATTTATAAAAGCTATTGATATGTATGTAACGTAGTGAAGGCGACGATCACCTTTAGCGCTTTGGGCGCTTTTGGTGCCTTCACTGCCTTCAGCGCCTTAGGCGCCTTGACTACGCTGACTAACGTTAATATGGCTAGCGCGTTAAATATAACTAAGGTTTTAAATATAGAGAATATAGGTAAAGCTATTAACGTGGTTAACTTACTAAATATATATATTACTCTAACTATGTTTACTTTATATAACGTTTATTAATTAGTAGTATAACTTTAATAGTTACTACCTCTCTTAAATTAAAAAAGATAGTTAACCCTATATTAACAGTTAACCCTATTAAGTTTAATAAGTAAGTTCTAATGCATAGCTAACTCTATAAAGCTTAAATAATAATAATATTATAATAAACTCTTTTTTTAACTAGAAATATCTTAAAAAGATATAAAACCTTACTATTATATCTTAAAAGATATTAACCTATCTTAAAATAAAAGAAGATCTTAAAGCTAAACTACTTAAGCTTATTAATTATATAATAATTACTAACTTCTAAGCTACTTATAAAAACTATCTAAAAAAGTTCTATAGATCTCTCACTCTAACTAAATATTTATTACTTAACTTAAGTATTTAAGCTATAATTTTAGCTATAGCTTATAAAGGATTTAAATATTATTTAATTAACTACTATAAATAAATTTAAACTACTAATCTAAAAAAAGAAGCTTATATTAATACTATAAAACTTAAAAGTTAAGTTTTTTAAACTTAAAGAGATAATTCTAATATATTTACTAATTCTATTAGGTAATAATATTATCTTAATATATTATATTATATAAGATATATTAAAATTAAGAAAGCCTAAAAATAAAAACCTAACTTCACTTTACTTTTTAGTAATAATAAGAAGATAAGAGGTTATAAAACTCTAAATACTAGCTATATAGAGAAACTAAATAACTTAGAACTCTAATTTTAAGTTAATATTCTATCTTAAAATTAAGATTTATTAGTAATTCTATTAACTTTAGAGGAATATTTTAACTTTAGATAAAGATTTTTAAATATTTTAATATCTCTACCTCTAAAATTAGAAACTTTAGATAATTAACTATTAATACCTAACTTAATTATTAAGACTTTAATTATATTATTAGAATAATTATCTATTATAATAGTAAATACTATCTATTATATAACTAAACTTCTTTCTAGCTAAAGCTAAAATAGTATATTAAAATCTAGTAATACTTAAAGTTACTATAGTTAAAAATAGTTTTAGCTTATTTATTTTAAATCTTACCTTACTTTATTAAATATACTTAAAGAAAAGAAACCTATAATTAATAATAATATTAAAAATTAAATAGAAAATATTAAGTAGGTTTTTACTCTATAAGGAAACCTTAGTAATAATAATAACAGAAGTAATCCTAATAATAAAAAAGACTATAAAAGTAAAGATTATAGTAATAGAGGAAGTAATAGTAACTAACCTAACTACTAATCTTCTAATGCTTAATAAAAACCTATTAAATTAAAACAGTCTAATAATAGAATATTAATTAACTATAACTTTCTATTCTTACTTATTACTTCTAATAGAGATTATATTATCTATTTACTATTTAAATCTCTAAGCAGTAATATAAAATATATACCTCTATATTTTAAAACAGATATAATTAAATTATTTAATCTACTCTTATATAATAATAAAGTTAATAATATTTAAATTAATAGAAGTTTAAAAATAGTTTACTAAAATATATATTATTTTATTAATACTATTAATAGTTATATTAAATCTAATAATAGTAATTTAGCTATAGCTACTTTAAATCTCTATTAAATATTACTTTACTATATATTAGATTAGTATTATATTAATTTAACTAATAAAGAGAAGTTAGCTCTTAAAGATCTTTAAGTTAAAGTTATATAATAGAAAGAAATATTACTTAAGAGATTTTATCTCCTATATAAACTTATAAAATTATAACTAGCTAAAGAATAATACACTTTAGGTAATATTTATAATTAATATAATATTTACTATTAGATAACTAAAATAGCTTAGCTTTATTATAATACTAAAAAGTCTAAGTTAAAAATATTATTAATAATATATAATAAAATAGATATTAAACTTATTATAAGCATTTTAAAGCTAAATAGATATACTAATTATAATAAATTTATAGCTAGCTTATAGAGAATAATACTAGAATAGTATAAAATAATTACTAAGAGATTATAGTATATATTTTTATTATTAACTACTAGAAGTGTATATTTAAGTATAACTTCTATATATTTAATACTAGAAATAACTTCTAAGCTTTTTTCTTTTTTAACTTATTATTCTTTTTATATAAAATTAAAAGACTTTAGGCTTTTAAGCTTAGCTTCTGCTAGAAATATTAAGATAGCAGCAAATATATTAATTAAACTATTATTGATATATAATAAGTTAATAATATTTAAGAAACTATAAGTACGCTTTAAATGCAGATATTAACTAGATTATTATAACTAATATAATTAATATCTAAAAGCACTAAATTATCTGTTAATATATACTATATTATAACCTAAATATTAAAATAATAATCCTAATATTAATAAATCTTCTAATAATAATAACTATAATTATATTTAATATAATAAAGCTATTAATACTTCTAAAGCTTATAATAAAGACTTAGTTATTAGAACTAATAATAAAAATAAAGATAAATAATAATATAAAAATATAAATTATATTAATATTTTATTATAACTAGTAAAGAACTATATATTAAAAACCTTAAGTTATCTTCCTTATTATAAGGATAAATACTTTTTATTTAATATAACCTCCTTTTTAAATTCTATATTAACTAATCTTAAAATCTATTCCTATAATATCTATTTATATAATTTAAAGCTTTACCTAAATTTTAATAGTATCTTCTCTTATTAAACTTTTTCTTTATTATAGCTAAATACTACTATTATTAGTCTAATTAAGCTTTAATATTATAATAACACTTATTCTTATAAATATATTTATACTAAGATTATTATTTAAAGCTTCTAAAACAGACTACTAGTTATAATTTATATTAATATTAGTATAAACTACTCTATTATTAGTAAAGCCTGCTTTTATTAATTCTATATTATTACTAAATAACTTAAAATATTTAAGTTATAAGAAGTAAGAAATATAAAGATAATTGCTTAGGTTACCTTTTTAATACTTATTTAAAGCTAATTACTAAGTAGATATATAGTAATAATAGAACTTTAAATAAGCGCTTAATTAGTACTTTATTTTAATGCTGATTTATTTATAGAGTAAGACTTTAATATTCTAAATAGAATTAATATTTTTAACTTTAAATTCTATATTTATATTTTATTATATAGCAATCTTTATATATTATTACAGATTTATTCTAAAATCCTAATAAAAACCTTTACTATTTATACTGTTATTAATATAATAATCTTACTATATAATTAAGCAACTTTTTAGATTATTAAACCTTTAGAGTTAAAATAAAATCCCTTCTATTCAGCTTAAAGTAAGAAGGGTATATATTTATATATATAGGTAACTCACTATTTATTCTAATTATTAATAACGCTCCTTACCTATTAAAAATTAAATATAAAATAAAACTTAAAATATTATTACTTTTTAAATTAAATAGTTTTATTAAATTACAGACCTATAATTAGCTTTAAGCTATAATATTAATATTATTATATAAATATCTAATATATTATTCTATATTCTATCTTTTAGATTAGAAATTTATAACTTTAGTTTAGCTACCTAAAGAATTAGCTTTAGACTAAGCTTAACTTATAGACTTTAATACTAATAAATCTCTTTCTTCTTAAAAAGCTACTAAAAATAATCTTATACTAAAATAGAGAGATATCTATAAGAAAATAATTAATATAAATAGTAAAATAGGAATTACTAAGCTAAAAAGCTTACCTGCTATTATTACTAAAGAAAGCGTTTATATCTATAATTGTAATAAAAAGGCTATTTAATATCTTAAGAAAGTAATCTCTTATTATCCTAAAGTTTAGGTTAACTAAAAACTAATTAACCTTCTAGAAGACTAATATCTAAGTGTTAAACTTATTAACAGTTAGTAAAAAATAAATATAAGATAATATTTATACCTAGCTAGTAAAAAAAATAAAAAGCTAATTAATATTATCCTTAATAAATTATATACTTAAAACTAAATAAAATAAAGAAAGTTTAGACTAATACTATTTAGAGCCCCTATATTTATAATATAGTATATTATTAATAGTAAATATAAAAGCTAAATAGTTATTAATCTATATACTCTAAATAAAACAGCTATTCTAAATACTTATTTAATACCTCTTTAATAAAATATTATTAAGTATCTAAAAGGTAAGGCTTAAATTACTATTATTAACACCTATTTATTCTTTTACTAATTTCTTATTAAAAAGAAATATAAAGAACGTTTTATAATAGTTAGTTATTAAAGCTAAAAGTAATTAAAAGTTATGCTTATAGGTTTTTATAACTTTCTAATATATGCTTAATATATTACTAATAGGTTACTATAACTTTATAAAAATTTTATATATACCTTTATTAATAATATTATTATAGCGTCTATAAATCTTAAAAGTTACTTAAAACATCTTAACACTATATTTAAGCTATTTATAGATATTAAACTATTACTTTCAGCTTAAAAGTCTTTTATTAGATATCTATCTATTAAGTTATTAAGATTCACTATTAATATATTTAGTCTGTTTAATATATAGAATTATATTAATACTATTATAAAAATTAAGTACCCTTATAATCTTTATTAACTTAAGCATTAAATTAAAGCTATAGAATTCCTTTAGTATATTATACTGCAATATAGTAATTATATCTAGCTATTATAACTATAAAAAACGTTATTATTTATATAAGCTTATACTTAAAATAAAAATAAAAGTGTAGCTAAAAAAGTATTCTATAGAAATATATATTTTATTCTAACTAAAAAAGAGATTGCTAGTTTTAATAATATTAAGAACGCTTTAATAGATAATAACACTCTATTTCACTATAACCCTAATAAATAACTTTTTATTTAGCTAAACTTATCTAAAAAGCATAATCACTCTACTTTAATCTTCTAACTAAAAAATAATATTATTTAGAAATCTAATAACTCTATTAAATAAATAGACGTTTTATTTATTACCTATATAAGCAAAGCATTTAATACTACTGAATAAAAATACTAGCTAATAGAACTTAAAGTAGCCTACTTAATATAAGCAGTTAAAAAAAGCAAACTGTTAATATAATTATTATATAATAAACCTACTATTATTCTTACTAACTATTTAGTAACCTATAATATTATTAAGCAAATATTATTATAAACTAAAAATAAAATAAAATTAAATCTTTATCTTATATTATTATCTAAATATCTCAGTTAATTCTTACTAATATATTACTATATCCCTAGAATATCTAATATTATAGTAGATATCTTCTTATATTTACTAATAACTAAAATACTAATAAAAAATATTAGTAAACTTAATAAAGTATAAGATAATATACTAATAAGAGTTAATTTTATAACTAAAGCCTCACTAAATAATAACTTTAAAGCTAAAATTATCTAAGTATATAAAAAATTAAAATTATAAAAGAAAATATATAATATTCTAACTAACTAATATAATAATATTAAGCTTAACTTTATTATATATAATAGCCTCTTTTATTATATTAACTACTATAATTTTAAGTAATAACTTTATATACTTAAAGAAATAATAACACCTTTAATTAAAGAGGCTTATAATAATTACTATTATTTTAGAAAATAATAAATATAAAAAGCATTAAATAATAACTTTTATATTTAAAAATTATATTATTAAGTGAAAATATATATTTAAAATTATCTCTATTACAAAACACTTAGCACTAATTATTAACTACTATTAAGAACTATATAACTAATTTTAATACTACTTATTCTATTTCACACTATTATAATAGATTTTATTATTAGTCTTCTTAAAATATTATTAAAATACTCTAAATATAAGTAAGAAAACTTCCTACTACTTAACATTATTCTTATAGTTAATAATAAATTCTTAAAAGTAATATTACTTATCTTAAAATATTTAATATATACTACTAAAATCTAAAAATATTTACTTCTCTAAAAACTCTAATATAGAAACTAAAAAATTCCTAAAGTAATTATTTTAAACTATAATTATAAGTTCTTATTAAAATTTTAAATATCACTTTAAATAGAACTTAATATTAAACTAAAGTTTTTAACTATATATTATCTATAAACTAATAGAATATTAAAAAAAAAAAACTAAACTATTAGATTAGCTATTTAATATTTCTTAAATATTATAAATAGTAATTAGAGTAAATTACTTTTTAATCTTTAGTATAATCTAAATAACACCTATTTCTAAATAATTAGCTATTCTCTAAATTAAATTCTTTACAGTATAAATATAAATAACACCTTAAATATCTTAAGAGATTTAAATCTAAAACTTAGTTATAAAATATTCTAAGAGGAAGTAAAAATCTTAATTACTATAACTTAACTTTATATAAAAGAACATTATAATAAAAAACACTATTCTATTATATTTAAACTAAGAGATTAAATATATCTCAAAATAGAATTAAAATATTTTCTACTAAAATATTTAATATTAAAATATAGCTATTAATAAATTCCTTTTAAAATTATTAACTAAGTTAGTAAACTAGCTTACTATTTAGATATTCCCCTAAATATAAATATATATCTAATAATATTAGTAACTTAACTTATAATAGTATTAGCTCTTAGTACTAACCCCTTTAATTAGTAAGATAATTACTATAGCTTTATTAATATATAAAAAAATAAGAATATATATTAGCTTAAATTATATAAACACTTTAAAGTTAAAAATATCCTCAAAAAGTAAATAACTACTTAAGAAAAGATTTAATATTTAATTAAATAGAAAAGATATCTACTTATTTATACTATCTAAATAAATAAAAATATAAGAAATATAAATAAACTTATTTTTACTTTTAAAAAATGTAAGTATAAAATAGAATAATTATACTAATAAATATAAACTTAAAAACTAATAGTAAGTCTTAAAAAATAAATTTTTAAGCCTAAAAAAAGATCTAAATAACTAGTATATAAAAGAGGATAACTAAGAAAGAATTTAACTTAAAAACCTAAGTAATAAAGTATTAATCTAAAAGAAAGTATATAATACTTAAAATATATTATTTAGTTTTTATAGCTATAAAATATAGTATAAATTATCTATTATTAATATATAATAAAGTTATTTATACTTACTTTATAGTTATATATAACTTTATATATTTACCCTTACTATAACTAATATAAATAAACACTTTTATAACTTTAACTACTATTCTCACTTAAAAATTATTCTCTATTTTAAACTATTAGCTAATAGCAAAAATTAAAGCAACTAGTTACCTATATAAAAAATAAATATATTACTAAGTAACTACTACGCTTATTACTACTATTTCACTTAATATAGTGTTAGTATTTTTTTCTCCTATATATATAATACCTTTATATTTTATACTTATATTATATAGTTTTTAGCTATTAATATTATTATTATCTTTATTTTATTTATTATAATTATTACTATTAGCACCTCTTAACACCTTTAATATAATCTATATAGCTAACACCTCTATCTTATTTAGAGTATATTATTATTATAATATGTTTATACCTAAGGTTTAATATTAACTAAATAGTTACTATATAAAGAATAACTAGCTTTATATTCTTTATACTCTTAACCTTATATATTATTATATCTCTAATATTAAAAAGGAGAATTATATTAAGCTTAGTTATTATATTTATAATCTTACTACCTTCTAATATGCTATTAACCTTAAGCAGTAATATTATAGCTATAATAAAAATATCTCAAAATATCTATTTATTATCTATATAAATATTAATATAGCGAATATTAATTACTCTAAGTCTACTAAGCCTTATAAGTTTCACTAAAGATTCCCTTTAGCTATCTCCCCTTATAATTAATATATTATTAACCTTACCTCCTAAAACTCTTAATACTATTTATCCTTTATAAAGCTTATTAATATTAATAACTATAATAATATTACTAATAGTAACCTCTCTAACTTTAATAAAACTATATCTAATATAACCTTTAAAGATATTAATATTAATAATATAGTTAAGCTTAAGCTAAATATCTCTACTATTAATATAATTACTACTAAATATACCTCTTCTATAATTAGTATTATCTTTAGTATATTTATTTATACTAAATATATTAGTATTATTATTAATCTCTTTAAAAGCTTTTAAAGCGCTTATAATAAGCTTATAGCTACTATTACTAATAATAATAGTAATATTATTAAGAAGATTAATATTAATATTATTATATTTATTACTACTATTAATAAAGAGAATAATATAATTAAAGCTATAATCCCTAAAGCTATTACTACTAACATACCTAGCTGCTTTAGCTTTAAAAAGTATTTAAACTATAAGTATAATACCTTATTTATTAATATTAATAATACTAATATAACTCTATCTAAAAAGGTTATTACTACTTCTAATATTTTTAACTCTAGCGTTTTAATTATTACTTATATTACTAACTTATTAGCTAATATAGTTATTACTAATACTACTATAAATAATTATATTAATAGCTTTTATTACCTTACTAAAATATATAATATTATAATATATACTTAGGTATTTTTTAAATACTATTAGCGTTATATTATAGTAATCCCTATTAATAATATTATAATTAGCTATAAATTTAAAATAAATATACTTATTTATAATATATATATTATTTTTAGCTTATATATATATCTAAAAGTAATTATAGTGTTTATTAAGAACTATATCTATCTTAATATTAAGTTTAATATAATAATATTTTAGTTTATAATAAAAATAATACTTAATATATCTTTCTTAATATTTATATTAAAGATAATAACTATATTACTATTAATACTATTAAAATATATAAAAAGAGTAATATAACTGCTTTATATTACTTTCTTAATATTAAGAGTAAAAAAGCTAAAGCTGCTTTAACTATTTAGTTTACTAATATTAATAATATTTATAGTATTTATAATAAGATTATTAACTTTATTTACTCTATTATAATAATTAAAGATTTCTCTATTAAGAAGTTTACTAAAGTTATAATTACTATAAAGGAGAAATATATTAAGTACTACTAAGATACCTACCTACTTACTAAAGCTTATAATATTATATTTAGTAATATTTCTCAGTATATTATTAATATTAATAATAATAAGAAAGAGTATATTAATATTATAGTAGTAAATTAGTATAGCTTTACCTAATTAATATATATAATACCTTTATAATATTTATAATACCTATATTTAGATATTTTATAGAGAGAAACTATAAGTTATATTAATAATAATATAGATATAAAATAAAATAAAAGGAAATAGTATTAAGAATATATTTAGATAGTATATTAGCTATAATAAGGTATAAATTGAAATTATACCTATTATTATAGATAATATCTTTTTCTTTTATTAGTAGTAATTAATATATATATAATATAGTGAAAGCAATAATTACTTTTAGCGCCTTAGGCGCCTTCAGTGCTTTCACTACCTTCAGCACCTTAGGCGCTTTAACTACGCTAACTAATATTAACGTAGCTAATGCGTTAAATGTAACTAAGGTTTTAAACGCAGAGAATGCAGGCAAGGCTATTAACGTAGTTAACCTACTGAATGCATATATTGCTCTAACCACGTTTACCCTATGTGATGTTTATCAGCTATATTTATTTCTAAGTAGAAGAGATTAAATAGTTTTAATTAATATCTAAATATAATAACTTTAAGTATAGTTAATAAAATAATATAAAAACTATTTAGATTAATATTAAGTAGTTTATTAATTTATTTAAATAGTATATATTTTAATTCTTATAATATATATTAATAGCTACTACTAACCTATATTTCTATTTATTAATATATAACATCTTATTATAATAATAATAATATTATAATAATAATAATAATATAACAATAATAATATTATAATAATAATAATAATATAATAATATTCTACTTACTTAAATATTCTATATAAAATAAATAAATAGACTTTTATATATATAACTTTATATAAAAGTGTTTAGTTTATTATAATCTATAAATTTATAAATACTTATATAATCCCTTATATTATATAATCCTACTTATATAATTAAGAGCTTTATAGCTTATGTTTTAGGTTATCTTTTCCCTCTTTTTTCTCTACCTTAAGATATAACCTGCTAACTATATTAACTAGAATTATTATAATATATACTTTCTCTATTAATTATCTATATAAATAAATGCCTATAAATGCTTAAAATTATTATATTTTATTATAATATATCTCTATCTATAACTTTATACTATATAGGCGTATATACTACGCCTCTAAATACTCTTATACCTATGCTAACACTATTTATTTAGTATAGCTTAAGACTAATTTACTAGAGATTTATCCTTAGAATAATAAGTATAATTATAAAGTCTTTAAAATAAATTAAACTTATAGGTAATATAGTTATTTAAATACTTCTATATATTATAAGCTATAGTATATACTTATTTAAACTATATATAATATATTTTAGAAGATATTAAAAATAATAAAAACCTCTAGTATTTTATAACTAAAATTAGCTAACTAGCTTATACTTATAATTACTTAAAATCTTAGATATTTAAATTAATCTATAACTATATAGATTTTAATCTAATTACTAAATAACTATAGCTAACTAGTTTAAAAGACTATAATAAATAGCTTTAGGAACTTATAGACTACTAAAAAAGCTAGTAGAGAAATATTACTTAGAGTAAGTAGAAATCTCTAGTAAAACTAATTAAAAATTCTATAGCTTTAATATCTATTAGAAAATTATAATATTCTTATAACTAAGTTTAGAACTTATTAAGCTTTACTTATATTAAAAAAGAAATAGCTAATTAGATTAGTAACTTAGTTTCTTAAGCTAAAGAAAACTAAGAAAATAACTAGAAAAAGCTTTATAACTATCTATAAAATAATTCTAACTATCCTTAGAATAGATCTAACTAACTAAACTTTTAAAAAAAGCTAGTATATTAATATAAAAAGGATAATATTAATATAATATAAGATATATATATCTAAAATTATAATAAAACTATTAATATTATAATTATAAAAAAATAGAGAAATAGGAATACTATATAATATATATATATATATATTATTTTAATCTATTTACTAACTTTAAAAATACTAGTTTAAATAATAATATTTCTAATAAGAAAGAAATTAAGCTAGAAGAGGAAATAAACTTTATTAATAATAATTTAGCAGAAAGTAACTATTAGTATATTTTAGAATATAATAATACTTACTTCTTATTTAGTTATTACTATAACTATTTCCTTCTTATTGATAAAAAAAAGTAATAGTAATATAATTATTATTTAACTTATTAAGATATAATTATTACTATTTCTAAATAATAAATTTTAGAAAGTAAGCTATATAATACTTAAAACCTCTATAATATCCTATATAATACTATATATATAAGAATTAAAACTAATTTTAGTTTAAATAGCTTTTAACTAGAAGTATATATTAATACTAACGTTTTAAGATATATTATTTAAGAGGATATTTTTCTTAAAATCTTTAGATATACTATTAATAGAAATAAAAAGAAGAAACTTTTTAGTATAAAATAAGTTAAAATACTTAGTTAAGCTACTTTTAATTTATATATTTAAGAAATATAAAACAAAACTTTAGTAGCTACTATTCTCTATTTAGAAGGATAAGTTATTAAACGCTTAGATATTAGTATACTAATTAGCTAAAAGTTTAATATCTATAATAAACTTAACATTTTAAACTTATAAAAAATAGTTTATATAAATATATATAATAACTTTAAGATTTCTATTATTATTTTTACTAAATAATTACTAAAGAATTATATTATCTAAGTAGTTAATAATATAATAATTCTACTTTACTTAGAAGTATTAATTTTAGTTTTTATAATAAAAAGTTTAAAATAGAGATACTCCTATTTTAATTTAAATATAGTAGTATAATTAATATAGTAATAAGTTAAAATTCCTTAGTTTTTATTACTAATTATTTATTAAAAATAATAAGAATTTAAAGAAACTAATAATTAAGAAATCTCTAACTACTAAAAAGAAATATTACTATATTAATAGTAGTATTTCTAGACGTTAAGCTAGAAAATATAGTTAATTATACTTCTAAGATTTCTCTAAATAATTTCCTAGAGATTTCTCTAGTAAATAACCCTTTATTTAGAAATAAAGATATTTTTAAAAACTATTTTAATAAAAACTAAAAGATTAGTATTAAATAAAATAAAGAATATAAAAGAAAATATATACCTAAAAAAGTAACTATTTTTAACTATAATAATACTTTTATTATATATATAAACTATATTATTATTAATTTCCTTTCTATTTAGAAGTTTATAAAACTTATTAAGGCCTCTAGCTGTTTACAGTGATTTTTACTTATTTAGAGTAACAGACCTTCTAACTCCACACCTCTTAATAATATATACAGCCTTTAGTTATATAATCCCTAATAACCTCCTAAGTTTCTAACCACCTCTCCTAACTATAGCTATACTTATATATACTTATCAGTTAATAACTTTATAATCTTTAACTTCACTTTAATAATAATATAGTTTATAATTACTTAATTACTATAGACTACTGAACTATTAACCTATCCTTTTATATATTACTTACGTTGCTAACACTATCTCTATTACTACTTTACTATCTGCTATAGTGACGCTTCTAGAAGTTATTACTATTATTATTCTCTTATTTAGTTAGGCTAGCTAATGCTTTTATAGCAGCTGTGCTATTATTAGTAATACTCTCTATATTATAGTTAGTATAAACTATATTTATTAATATTCTCTTACTAAGCTGCCTTAGCTTTAGTATTATAGAGGGCTTGCGTAAAGAAGGGCTACTCCTTAGGATAGCTAGAGATCTATATAGTCTCTTTATAGAAGAGTTTAAAGCTTTTAATTATTATCTTAATTAAAATATATTTAGAGTTTTTTATAAAGGTATTTTTAAAAGCTTTAGCTAGTACTACTTTAATAAAGTACTACTAATTAGTAAAGGAGTAGTTACTAAAGTTAATAGCTTTATCTAGTATATAGATATTATACTTCTTAGTAATAGCTATAATATTATTCTTAAAGAAAAGTATACTTAGTATAAGGTTAGTATATTTATATATCTTATATAGTATAGATATTATAAAGGATTTATTATAAGTTATAAGAATAGGTTATTAATATAGGTTTAAGGATAAGGAAGAGAAAGAGGAATAGATATGAAACTCTACTTATAATAGAGCTTTTATACTTCTAGCTATAAGAACCTCTTAGGATAACTTTTTTAATTAAAAAGTTATCTCTTATATAGTAGTATTTATAGCACTTTACTAGAAAGTTTAGTAAAGCTATTACTATAAAAGCTTTAATAACCTATTTAGCTCTAATATAATTAGCTCTACTATATATATTACTATACTATTTAGCCCTATACTATATAGCTAACGCTATTACTATTTAGCTAATTTATTTAGCTAGAGTATATATATATCTTTATAATATTTAAAGGCTTTATTTACTAGTAGGAATATATAGGGTTTCTATATTATTTTCCTTAATTAGTAGAGGGTATAGGTTAAAGTGCTTATATAGTGTTTCTAGAATTATACCTGCAAATAGGGTGAATTTTGCTGTAGTCTTTTTATAGGGGGGCTGCGTTATAATTACAAACTTAATAAAACTTATTAAAGTTACTTCTAAAGAGGAAATAACTATCTTCTTTATACCTAATTATTATAAATATAAGATTAGCTAATACCTATTTCCTATTAATATTAATAATTAAAAATTTATTAATAAAAAAATAAATAATATATATAACTAAGAGTAAGCTAAATAAATTAAATTTCCTATACTATTTAGTATTTCTATCTTTATAATATAAAAAATAATTAATAGAAAATAAAAAGAATAAATAGTAGTTAACTCTTAAGTTTTAAATAAAGTTACTATTTTAAATACTTATTTCTTACTACTTTAATTAGAAGTAATTTAAAAAGTTAGAAATAAGAAGTATATTATTAAAGTTAATATCTAAATATTCTTCTACTAATTTCCTATTAAAAAAGAATATTAAGAGAAACTTATAATAATTAGCTATTATAAATAAAAAATATTAATTATAATACTTATAAGTTTTAAAAACTCTCTAGTTTATATATAATACTTTATTAATACTCTTTTAAAAAACTTCTAAGCTTTTACTTAAATATTTATTAATAATATTATAATTATATTAAAAATAGAAAATAAATATAAAGCTTATTTAAAATTAATATTTAAGGTTTTAAAAGAATATATACTTACTTTCTTATTAAATAAATCCTTTATAAGATTTCTATTTATTAAACTACTTAGTTTTAATATAGATATTTTTAACTTTTAGAATATAGAAAATTAAATTTATATTTTTAAATTTATAGAATTCCTTAAAAGTCTTTTCTCTCTAAAAAAAATACCTTAGCTTAATACGATATTTATACTACTTTATACTTTAATATAGTATATATAATAAGCTACTATAAACTTATAAAACTAACTTATTAGTAGAAAGTAAATATTAAGAGAAATATATTAATTTAGCTAGAAGATATTTCTATAAAAGTATTATATTCTAGCTAACTTAAAAAAAACTAAACTTATTTAAAAAATATTAAATAAATACTTATTAAAATAAGTATTTTATTCTATTATAACTTAAATTATATATTATTTATATAGTTAGATACTATTTATAAGAGAAGTTTTAAAACTATATTATTTTATTTAAAATAAAATATAGAATAGAAACTAAATATTATAATTTCCTAAATAGTAATAAAACCTATTTTATTCTTTAGTAGATTATTATTTAATATTAAAAAGAAATACTAGCTAATAGAACTAGAAGTTATATATTTAGTTTAAACTATTTATAAAGCTTATATATTAGTTTAATCTACTAAAAAGAATCTATCTATTATTTTAATAAATTATATTTCTATAATAGAAGCTATATAATAAATAATATTATTTATAACTAACTAGAAGTAAGCTAACCTCTATTTAATTTTTATAGTAGAATTTCTCTCTTAGTTCTAACTTCTATATATTTATATTCTAAGAGTTATAAATATTATAGTTAATATACTCTTTTATATTCTATTAAGTAATAAGTATTTAAACTTAAAAAAACTAAAGTAACTTAATAAAATATAAAATAATTCTACTATATATTAGTTTACTAATATAGAGATTTCTCTAGAAATATATAAGTATATTTAGAGAAAGTGTAAAGATATATCTAAATAGAAAGAATATATTAATATACTAAAAAATATAAACTTTAATTTCTACTTTCTTTTTAATTTAAACTAGAAGTTATTATACTTTATAGAAATTAGTAGTAAGTAAAAACTTTATATCGTAAATAAAATAGTAGAAAACTTAATTATAGCTATCTATAATAAAAACTAATACTATAGTAATAAAAAGGTATAATATAAACTATAAAATAAGTTTATTATTAATAATATAATAACTAAAATAAAGAAATATTATAAAACTTACTTTATATATAAACTACTTAAGAAAAATAGAAATAAACTAATTAATAGCTTTTAGTTTATTATAATATTATTAATTTCTTTCTATATAATTACTATAAATTTTATTACTAGACTACTTAAAGTCTTTATTAATAATATTATTTAGAAATTACTAAAGTTTAATTTTATAACTTTATAATAACTATTATTAATAAATTTTCTAAGTTTATTATAATTATACTAAGAAATACCTCTTATATAGTAGCTAAATAAGCTTTAATTTTTATTAAGATATTTATATTCTATAACTAGGGAATTCTCTATAATATTATCTTAAATTAAAACCTTAAGTTCCTATTAAAATTCTAATAAACTTTATAGAGAGAAATAAATATTAAGTTAAAATTCTTAATAATAAACTATTTATAAACTAATAAGTAATCTAAAAAGAAAAACTAAATAGTTAAAATATATTTATAAACTTAATATATAACCTTCTCTAACTAAATTTAAGTTTATAGTATTATATCTATTTAATTTAGCTTTAATAATATATATACAGCTATAATTAAATACTTATTTAATTAGCTTATATATAGCTTTAAAACTAATAAGCTACTAAACCTCTTAAGTAATATTAATATTATCTCTAACTATAACTTATTTTAAAAAGAAGTAAAAATCTCTATTATAGAGGAGTAGATATATATAAAATAAATTTTTAATAAGAAATATTACTATATTATATTTAAATTAAGAGATGTTATATATTTTTATCTTAAAAAAATATTAGCTATTTAAAAAACTATTACTAAAGATATCCCTTTAGTATATTAAACTAATTAAAGTACTTAAATAAGTTAAACTATTAGTATATTACTTAAACCTCTTATTAATAATAAATATCTATTTAATTATTTTAATTATATATCTTATTTTAATAATAAACTTATAAAATAATCTATTCTACTAAATATTACTATTAGCTATTTTAATTAATATAGATAACTTAAAACAAGCTAAATAGAAAAATTAATTTATATATTATAAAATTAAGAGGATTTTAAATAAATATATATTCTATTAAAATAAAAATTTAAATATAATATAATATTTAATTAAATAGAAAGATTTCTTGTATTTCTATAATATTTAGATAGATATAAATACTATAGAAACTAATAAGTTAGTTAAATTATTTAAATAGTAACTAGTAGAAGTATAAACTAAATATAATTAAAATAAATCTATTTTAATTTTATTTACTAAATAATCTCTTTTTTAGAACTAAAAGAATTACTAATAAATAATTAAAAAAAGAGAAGTAAATTAAAATATAATAAAGGAATAATATATCTATATTAAACTAAAAGGATTTTATTAAGATTTCTCTAGAATAATAAATAAGAGATTTCTCTAGGAAATTAAAAAGCTATATCTATATATATTAATTAATAAAATAGAATACTTCTTAGAGAAGTATTTTACTATTTATATAAGCTAATTACTAGTTAATAGAACTATATTGCTTAAATAGTATTTTTTAAAGCTATAATATTATAGCTAAAAATATAAAGATATTAAATCTATTTAGTAATTTTATAGAGAAATTTTAGAAAAATAATTATATTAAACTTTATTTCTTATAAAAATATATTTTCTACTTTCTACTTTTTATTTTTTTAACTATTTATAATCTTTTTATTTTTCTTTTCTTTTTTATTATTACTAAAAGAGTAAAATAGCTTTATTTATAAATAAGCTATTTATTATTTCTATATTAGTTAATATAAACTTCTTATAAACTATATTATAATTCTATTTTATTCTTAATATTACTTATAAGTTTCCTATAAAGAATTATTTTCTATAAACTCTTTACTATCTCTATTTTACTAATAGTAAAGATTTTTATAACTTTAGTTTTAAAAAATACTTTTAAGCTATTTTAATTTATAGAAATAAAGAAAAGCTTTAATAGTATAATAAAGTTATTTATAATACTATTAAAAAGCTTCTCTATAATAACTTTAACTTTACTAACTTCTTCTATTAATAAGCTATTTAGTATAGTTATATTAACTCTAAATATTATTAGATTTAATATACTATCTATTAGTTTTAAAATTAGTTTAAGTTTATTAATAATAAAGATTATATAAGAGAAATCTTTAGATAATATTTATAGCTACTTTTTATTTATAAACTAAAGTTTTAAATATTTTTTATTTCTAAGAACTAAGAATACTATTTTAAAACTTAAACTTTAAGAGTTATTAAAAAGAGCTTTCTTAGAGATTTCCTAGAAAATAACCTATTTAGTAATATTAATTCTAATTCTAACTATAAATAAAACGTTAATATAACTTTTTTTAATAAAGATTTTAACTAGAAAACTATTATAACTACTTTTATTATTATAAGTAGTAAACTAAATATCTCTATTTTAAGCTATTATTATAATATTAGTAGTTAGTATATAAAAACTAAAGATATAAATTATATTTTAATAGTTATTAAGTTAATCTTTATAGCTATAGCTAAAGTTATTAATAGAGAAATTAACTTTAATAAATATATTAAAACTATAAAGTCTATCTATTAAACTAATATAGCTATTCTTATTAATTTTTAAAAAGCTATTTAAATTAAAACTAATAATATAATATTAATAAAGAACTTTACTAATTTACTAATTATATTAGCTAAGTTATTTTATAAAGCTAAAAAGTATAAGTTTAATTATAATAATATTAAGAGAAAATATTTATTTACTCTTATTACTCTAACTACTTCTATTAACTTTATTTATTTAGATAATAAAAAGAACTCTATTAGAAAAAAAGCTAATCTAACTTAACTTCTTATTAAAAAGTTTAGAAAGAAAGAGAAAGATCTTAAGTAGTAATATATTTTTATTAAAATATTTTATAGTAATATAAATTTCTTATATAATAAAATTATTAATACTAATAATTTTATAGTTTTTACTTAGTTTATTTCTAGTTACTATTATATTATTTTTAACTATTAAAAAATTATTTACTTTTTTATAGTAATTATTACTATTAAAGCTATTTATAAGTCTCTTAAGATAACTAAATTATTTCTAACTAATTTAGCTCTTATTTCTCTAATAAACTTCTTTAAAATTAAATAGAATAATATTTTTTTTATTTAGTTTAAAAATAAAAAGAATAAATAGTTTTATACTATTAAAGCTAATAAACTTATTAAAGTAGTAAATATATTATATATTATTAGTTTTATTTAAATTATAATATTAGTTTATTATTATAATTATAAATATAGTTTTTAGACTTTATATATAACTTCTAAAAATAAAGTTTTTAAATAGTTTAAGATTTAAATTTCTAAGAAATATATCTATAACTTCTTAGATATCTTTAAAGAGGTTTATAATATAGGTTTTATTAATAATAATAAAAATAAAAACTTAAAACTATATACTTTTTAGTAGTAAAACTAAGTAGTAAATAACTTTAAAATAAATAAATATATAATAAATAATAAAAAAATAAAAAGCTTATAAATAGTATAAAAATAAATATATAATAAATAAAATAAAATAAATTTTATTAAATTTAGTTTCTTTTATATATTTTATTTTCTCTTTTTTTATATTATAATTTCTATATAGTTTTATTTTTAATATTTGTATATATAGATTTAACTACCCTTTAGTTTTTCTATTCTATAGTAATAACTATATTACTTTAGTAATTTTACTTAATAATACTATTTATTATTTTATTAAGAATTTTATTTTAATAGTAATAAAATAATACTATTAAAACTTATTATTATAATTTAAAGATTTTACTTTAAATTTATTAAATTTAAATAATAACTACTAACTTCTTTATAAATTTTATAATTATAGTTATTATTATTTCTCTACTATACTTTAGTAATTTCTCTATAATTTTCTATAATTTAAAGTAAGTATTATTACTATAACTTCTCTATAATTTCTCTATAATTTCCTATAATTTAAAATAACTACTATTACTATAACTACTTTATAATTTCTCTATAATTTCCTATAATTTATTATAACTACTATTATTATAACCTCTTTATAACTTCCTTATAAATTCCTTTCTACTTAAATAATAACTACTTATACTACTTACTATAATATAACTTTTACTTAATTAGGTTTTTTACTTTCTTTTAGCTATATATTATAGCTAGCTACTTTAGTATAAAAAAGTTATTATAATAATAAGTTAGTATATAATTTATAAATAAATATAATTTATTTTATAGAGAGGTAATTATTATAATATAAACTAAGAATTCCTTCTAATTTCTCTATAAAAATAGAATAAGGATTTCTTTATAATTTCCCTAAGAAATCTTTAATAAAACTATATATAAAATCCTAAGAGATTTCCTAGAGATTTCCTTAGGAAATATTTTAAGTATTCCTCAGAGAAATCTCCTAGAAATCCCTTAGAAAGAGGTATTAATATTATATCTTTTTACTTATACCTATATATAATATAAACCTTTTATAATCTTATTAGCTATAATTATAGATCTAATAATTTCCTATTATATAATAATATAATTAAGATCTATTATAACTAGATAATAAAGATTTAAATTATTTATTAATATTTAATATTTATAGTTTATTCTTCTTTTTATAGTTTAATATTATTAAATATATACTCTATCCTATTAAAGTTAATAAATAAATAGTAGAAATAGCTTTTAATCTAAAGTAAATAATATTTAATTTCTATAGCGTAGTTATATAGATATTCTATAAAATCCTAAGTATTATTTTTATTATTATTTTATTTTAAATATATTTTCTTAATATATCGCTTTAAATTACTAAAATACTCTTATAGCTAATAAAAAAACCTTTTACTATTAGTTATATTATAACATATAGTTAAATATAAAATATTACTTAATATAAAAGCTAGTAGTATTTATATATAAGAGTTTTAAAACTAATTAATCTTTATAATTTGAAATATAATAAGTTTTTTTAATATTTATTTAGTTTTTTATATCTTAGTATTCTTATTAATATTAGATTTATTAATAAATATTAGCTAATTAGAGTAATATTATTATATATAGTATAAGTAATTATATTATAAGTTATTACTTTATTAAGTAGTAATAATTATAGACTTTTTATTTATTTAGCTAGCTTAATAAAGCTATTAATTAATTATAAAATAGCTAATCTTAATTTTAAAAACTTTAAATAGGTAATTTTATATCTTTTTAAAAGATAAATTATTATAGTATTATAGTAGTTTAAGAAGCTTTATATAATATTATACTTCTATCTTTTATTAACTTTAGTAATACTTTTTATATCTCTATATTTTATTAATTATATTATACTATAATTTATATTATTAAATTATTTATTTACTATAGCTAATAATATTAGCTAGTTTATAAATCTTTTTATTTTTAAATAGGAGTATTATTATAATTATTAATAACTATAAATTTAATATTTTAAATATTATTATATTATTATTATTACTTAATATTTTTCTTAATATATTTAATATAATAAACTATAGATATATATTAACTAATAGTAAACTATTAATAAATAAACTATAAAGTAGTAGACTTTATATATATAAAGTTACTCTATAAGTATTTTCTTTTCTAATTTTTAAATAAACTAAGAAATATATTTAACTCTAATTAAAAACTCCTAATACTTTTTAATAGTAAAAAGGAACTGTAAGGGTTTAGACACCCAGCCTAAAAGGCTTAGGGATAACTCAGCCAGCAAAGGCTGAATAGACAGAGAGGCCTGTAGGTCTAAAGCATAGAACCCTCTACAGTAAGAGCTTAGTAAGCACTTACTAAAAGCTGAAAAAAAGGAACTTAGAAGAAGTAAATAAAAGTAGTATAGTAATATTAAACCTACTTTTTAGATACTTCTACTATTAGTTTAACCTAACTATAGTTTATAGCTCCTAATACTTTTATAATTCTTTTATTTCTATTCTACTTCAGAAAAGTTAATAATAATAATAGTATTATATACCTAAGTAATACCTATTAATTAAACTAATAAAACTATAGCTAGTATTTATTAAGCAATAAGTAAAGCTATTAGTATAAACCTATATAAAGAGAATAATCTTAATAAATAATTAGAGGATAATATAAGTTAACTAGAAGAGGTAAAAAGCTATATTTTAAGTAAAGCTAGAGGCTTTAAGGAGAATAAGCTATTTATACTAAACTTTTATTACTTAAGTAATAAATATATATAGAAAGATAGAAAATCTAAAACCTTCTACTATAAATAGAATAAACTATAGAGCTAGATATTTATAGTTATAGCTAATAGGCTAGCTTAAGCTAATAAGCTATAAGAAGTAGATAGCTAGCTATTAATATAGTAAATATTAATTATAATAGCTAACTAATAAAAGCTTTTAACTACTATATTAAATAACTAAGCTTTTACTAAATAGCTACTTAAGGTTTATAAAAAACCTTTAAACTATAATATAGCTTACTTTATTAGTAAATCTATAAGTATAATAAAAAAAGATTAGTTTATTATAATAGAAGAAGCTTATAAATATTACTTTAGTTATTTTAATAACTAATATATTTAATAAGTATTAAATACTATAAAATATATTTTATAAATAGAATAATAAATATATTAGTAAACTTTTATAAACCTTTTAGAGAATAAAATAGACTTAAAATAGAAAGATTTTTAAATCTTTATTAGAAGATAATATATTATATTAAAACTATAAGAATAAAACTACTATAATACTTTAAAATAATACTATTAGAAAGATAATAAAAAGCTTATTATATATTAAGCTTATTAGAAATCTATTAACTAAATATTTAATAAGCTAAGTATAAGTAATATAAAAGTATTAAGTTTGTAATTACAACGCAGCCCCCCCGCAAAAAGACTACAGCAAAATTCACCCTATTCGCGGGCACAATTCTGGAAACACTATATAGGCACTTTAACCTATGCCCTCTACCAATTAAGGAAAACGATACAGAAACCCTATACATTCCTGCTGGCAAACAAAACCTCTAAACATCACCGCACAAAGATATACGTACGCCCTGGCCGAATAGATCAGCCGAACAGTAACAGCGCCGGCCGCGCAGCGCAGGGCCGAACGGCGCAGCGACGCACGTAGCGGGGCCGATCACATCGGGGCCGAACAGGTCACTGAGGCTCTCGTGGCCTGGAGACAGCTTCGCTGAACCTTCCAGCAAGGTGCTACGAACACCACCACACGAGAGATAACTCCTCAACCAAAGAGGTCGTCCCAAGAGGTTCTCACAGCCAGAAGCATAAAAGCTCTACTGCGAGCAGGGCCTTATGCCCATCCCTCTTCCTCTTCCTCATCCTACAACCCACAACAAATCCTTCACGATAGCCGCACCCCAGCCCGCCTACAAATACCCCAAGCCCAGCTCGCTCATCCACGTTAACAACGCGCAACAGATCGCCATCGAGTTTAACCTCGGGGCGATCGATGAAACGCGCTCTTTCCTCGCGCAATCCGACACACACAAAGAGCGTATTGTCGGAATGACGCTCAAGAGAGCTCTCGTCAATACTCCCAAAGGGGACCTTACGACGCGCCGGTTGCTCGACCAGAAACACGACGTGGCAGCGGAAGTTACCAGGGTCCTCGCGCACCCTATGGAGTGGCCCTTCTTCGAACAGGCCCTCCGCAATGCCAAGGCAGAGGCAGCCCTCTAGGGGAACATCGGTGAGTACGGCTTCCGCCGACTGCTTACAGAGAGCGTTGCTAACGACGGCACAGCTGATGGCGGACGGCGAAGCGGTGATGGAGACGGTGTTGGCGGCGCGGGTGATGCGCGAGAGGATAGGTCGACAGTTCAGTAGTCAGTAATTGAGTAATCACAAATCACATCGTTGTCGAAGTGAAGTTGAAGATCGTGAGGTTGTGGGCACGTGTAAGTGCGGCTGTGGTTGGGAGAGGTGGTCGGAAAGATCACGTGACCGAAGGCTGTGTGTATTGTCAGGAGGCGCGGAGTTAGGAGGTCTGTCGCTCTAAGCAGGTAAAAATCACTGTGAACGGCCAGAGGCCGTAATATAAAAGTATATATCTTCTTTTAGAGCTTTATTAAAACCCTTAAGGATAAATTATTTAAATAAAATATAGATTATATTAATACTTATATTATTACTCTATATAGCTAGAAGTTATAGGAGATAATAGAAGGGAAATATATAGGAAGATTTGCTAACTACTCTAAGTTATATAAGTAGCTATATTTAAGCTTTTTAGACTACCTTTATAAGAGTAGCTTATAACCCCTTCAGTTTATAGACTATAGGGAATAGTATCTAGAGACTTTATCCTAAAATAACTACTTAGTAAACCTTTATATAACTTCTAGCTCTAATAGTAAACTACCTAACTTATAGGATCTTTAATATTATAATTATAAAAAGTATAGCTATATTATAACCTACTATATTAAAAACTATATACTATTTATAAATAATAATTATAACTTAAATTTAAAATAGAGTAATATAAATATAATTATAATACTTTATATAACTAATATTAAAAACTTAGGAAATAAGTAAATATAGAAGTAACTTTAGAGAGCTTTATACTAAATATTACTTTAGTTCTAATAGGGAAAACTATTAAAAGATAGGTGCTTATATTCTAAGCGTTTAATAAGGTTAAACTTAAAGTTAATATAAATACTTATATAGTAGTAAATATTATATAAGAAGACTTTATAGAGAAACTCTAGTTAAAAGAGGTTATAAATATTATAGCTTTAGAATTAATAGACTTTTAGGATAGATTTATACCTATAAGTAAGGTTTACTAGCTTATACTTTTTCTATTAGATAGTAAAAGCTACTTATAGAAGATCTACTAAGTATTTATTATAAACTTATATTTTAAAGGGGTAGGAGATATCTTTTTATTTAATAACTTTATAAGTTAAGAGGGTATCTATATAGATATCTATATATATACTTAGTTATATAAATATATCTTACTTATTAAGCTAGAAGTAATTATCTAAAAAATTATAAAAAATAGCTAATAGACTTATATTATATACTTAATAGATACTTTAGTTTCTAATAAGAAAGATATTAATGCTCTAAGCAAATAGTTACTAGATAAGAAGTAAAAAAAGAAAATTCCTAAAAAACTTTAAGTATTTACTAATATTTTTAATAATAAAAATATAAAAAAGGTCTCTAAGTTAAAAAGAGTAGTATATTATATTAAACTAAAGCTTAATAAGAAACCTCTATATAGGCTTATATACCTTATATTAGCAGAATAACTATAAACTCTTACTAAATATATTTAGAAGATAGAAGCTATTAGCTATATTTACTACTCTATAAGCTCTATAGAGGCATCTGTTTTATTTATACTAAAGAAGGATAATAGTTTATAATTTTATATAAATTACTAAGAATTAAATAAAATTATAATAAAGAACTATTACCTTCTACTATTAATTAGTAAGCTTTTAAATAGGCTTACTAAAGCAAAATTTATTTCTAAAATTAATTTAAATAAACTATACTACTATATTACTATTAATAAAGTAGATAAATAGAAAACTATATTTAAAATAAAATATAAGCATTTTAAGTATATAGTAATACTATTTAAGTTTATTAACGCTTTAGTAACCTTTTAAGTATATATTTATAAAACGCTTACTAACCTTTTAGATATATATTATATTATATACTTAAATAATATTTTAATCTATTTAGATATAAAGGAGTAGTATATAAAAAACTTTTATACTATTTTATATTACTTAAGGGCTACTAAACTATTTATAAAACTTAAGAAATATAATTTCTATTAGATAGAAGTTAACTTCCTAAGGTTTTATATTACTTAGAATAGTATTAAAATAAACCTAAACTATATCTAAATAGTTACTAAATAGCTAATATTAAAATCTTTTAGAGGTATATAAATCTTCTTAAGATTTTATAACTTCTATTATAAGTTTATAGTAAGATATTTCTATATTATAACCTTTATAAATAGTATACTTAAGGGAAGTTAGAATAATATAAAGTTAGAAGCTTTTATCTAAATAGAGGAGATATAAACTATATTTAAAACGCTTTAAAGAGTATTTACTAAAGCTTTAATACTAAGATATTATAACCTTATACTAGAAACTAAAGTTAAAATAGATATATTTATTTAGGTAGTATTTAGTATACTTTTATAGAAATATAAAACTATTTAGTATTTAGTAGCTTTTTAGTTAAAAAAACTATTAGATATAGAATAATATTAAGCTATAAAGTAATAAGAGCTTCTAGCTATTATTAAAAGCTTAAACTACTAAGTATAATACTTTTAAGAACTCTCTAAGAAGTTTTTAATACTTATAAATTATATTACGCTAAAAGGAATACTTACTACACCTATATAAAATATTTACAGAAAGCTTATATAATAAGTATACTAATTATTAGCTTTTAATTTTAAAATCTAATATAAATTAGAAATTACTAACTTAGTAGATAGGTTATCTAAATACTTAGATTATATTATAGAAGATATAAAAATAGATAATATACTTTCTACTTTTAGAAGAAAGCTTAAACTTATTAGCTAGTTTTTAATAACTAATTACTAATATATTATTAAGCTTAAAAGATAAATAGCTATTATAAAAACTTATATCTAAGCTATCTAGTAAAATATATAAAAACCTTATTAGAGGGCTAGCTTTAAAATTAAGAGATCTTTACTTTTAAGTTAGAATTACTTTATAAAAAGTATTAATAAACTACTATATACTATTATATATATTAGTATTATTACTTACTCTAAAATATATATAAGTACTATATTAACTACTCTATAAAAAGAAAGTAATATACTAGAGGATTTAAGGGAAGTTAAAGTTACTATATTAGAACAGTATATTCTATATACTATAATAAAGAAGCTTATCTAAAATAAAATAGCTTATATACTGTATTCTAATATAAATCTTAAATAGATAGTTAGTAAACTATAAACTAAAAACTATTTCTATAGAGATATTATTACTAAAGTTTATTAAAATACTAAGAGATATTAAAAGTATTAACTTAATAAGAATAATATCTTTTAGTTTAAAAAAAAACTTATTATCCTAAAAGAGAGATCTCTCTATTATAAAATCTTAAAAAACTACTATAATATATCTAAGTTAGATTATATAAAGGTAAATAAAACTATAGAGTTAATCCTATAAAAGTTTTATTAGCTATATTTAATAGAGGATATATAGTAATATATTACTAAGTGTTTATATTACTAAGAGGTATATATACTATAGTATAAGCTATATAGGCTACTATAAATATTAGAACTACTAGTATACCTATTTTAATAGATCTTATTAGACTTTTTAACTAGCTTACTAGAAAGCTACTGAAATAATAAAGTTATTTATAATATAATTCTAGTAATTATATACTAAATAACTAAAGTAGCTTAATTCTTAGTAATAACTAAGTAACTAAATACTATAAGCTTAATAAGAATCTTATATTAAAAGATTAAGTACTAATATAGTATACCTAAAACTATTATAAATAATTAAAATAAATTAATTACTAGCTAGTTTTAATAGAATTAAATAAAAGCTTAAAATATTTAAAAGTATCTCTCTATAGCTTAATATCTATAGATAGATAGCTAAATAGAAAGAATATATTAAACTTTAACTATATATCTTATAAAGTTTAGTAAAAGTTTATAGAACTAATAAGTAACCTAAAGAATTAAAGAAAAATTTAAGAAATTAATAGAAGTTTACTAAAGGATAGCTAAGAATTAGTAGTATACTACTAAAGTATAAACTAAAAATACTAATACTAAATAAAAAGTGTAATTATATAATATAAGAGATATTATAAGATTTTCTATTAAAAACTTCTATTTTATAAAGAGTTAGTAAAAACTTACTCTATAATTTATCTCTATACTAATTATAGAAGTTATAAGCCTAAATATTTATAGAGTTTAATTTCTAGAGAAATATAGTAGGGTATATAATATCTTTTTAGTTACTTTATTTAAGCTATAATATAACTAAAAGCTTACTAAGGAGCAGCTTTTAGACCTTAAAGAAGATCTAAAAGAATAAGAGGTTAAAGATATTATATTATAAAAAAAAGCGCTAAAAAGCTCCTTATATTTAGTTAAGTAGAAAGACTAGCTAGTAGAATATAATACTTAGAAGCCTAAAAAATACTTAATAAACACTTTATAAATTCTTACTAAATTTAAGAAATAATAGTATAAGTTATATTATAAATAGGATAATAAGTAATATAGAGTAATAAGAAAAGTTAATTAATTATAGAATAGCTTAAAATACTAAAAAAGACTTTTAGACTTCTTAGTAAAAAAAATATAAAATAATAAATATCTAACTATATACTTCTATAGGAAAACTGCTATATACTTACTAAACTTTACTTAGTACTCTAACTACTCCTAACTATTACTTTTATTTTTATTACTACTACCTTAATTCTTATTATTACTACTATTATTATTTTTAGAACTTTTATTACTATTATTATTATTATTACTCTCTAAGCTATTACTAATAATACTATTATTATTACTAAAACCTCTACTGCTAAGCATATTATTAGAGTTACTATTATTATTTTTAGAAAACTTATTAATATCTTTATTATTAACTTAATACTAATAAGCTGTTACTAAATAGTTACTAACCTATTTAATAGCCTTATAATATACCTATTTTAAAAGGAAAATAATAGGATAAAAAATAAAGTTATTATAAAGATATTATATAGGAGAAAACTTACTAAATAAAGAGCAAAGCGTTAGAAATAAAACTTATAATATAAAGATAATTATTCTCTTTTAAAAATAATAATAAGATTCTTTTAGAGTAACTCTAAATAGAAAGTATAAAGGGGTTTAAAAAGAGAAGAATCCTAAGGGATAAAATTAAGCTTTAGACTATAGCTTTAACCTAGAGGCTCTATTATCCTTTAGTAAATATATAGTAAATAACTATTATACTAAATAATAGAGATAACTACGCTAAGCTTAATATATATCACCTAGACGATAAGGAAGGATATTAATAGGAAGCTACTTAGAGTATTTAGACTTATAGTAGGAACTACTATATCTAGAAGGGGGATAATTATAAAGGTCTAGATATTTAGCCTAGAAAGCTTAAAGATAACTTAGCTAGTAAAGGCTGAATAGATAGAGAGGCCTATAGGTTTAAAATATAGAACCCTCTATAGTAAGGGCTTAATAAGCACTTACTAAAAGCTAAAAAGAAGGAATTTAGAAGAAGTAAGCAAAAGTAGTACAGTAATACTAAACCTACCTTTTAGGTGCTTCTACTATCAGTTTAACCTAACTATAGCCTATAGCCCCTAATACCTTTATAGGAACTATCTAAAAGTTTATAATATATATAAAACTAGAATAACTACTATAAATATATTAAATATCTATTATTATCTCTATCTAATATCTCTCTTAATATATCTATAATATATAAACTATAGATATATATTATTTACTTATAAACTATTAATAAATAGATATAATTTATATTATAGTAGATTTTAAATAGATTTTTAAATAGACTTTTAGTATTAATATTTAATAGTAAATAGATTAGTTACTTTTTAATTAAGAATATATTTATTCTAAAAAACTATATTAAGCTTTCTAATATATTTTTATATTATTTAGTATTATATAAAATATATAGTAAATAGATACATAAAACTATATTATAAGTTTTTTTTTATTTCTTAATAAATAAACTTTCTATTAATTAAATAGTATAAGAATAGAGTAACTAACTAAGTTAGTAATATTTTTATAAATAAATTAATTACTATAGAAGTATTATATATATACTTTATATCTCTATTATATAGTTATATATTTAAATACTACTAAAACTATAGTAATTAATAGTAATTAAAGTATTAGTAACGGATTTAGTATGTTTAGTATATAATACTGAAAAATATGCGTTATAGTATAAAATTAGCTTTTTTTTATATTTTTATATAAGCGGGGAAAAAAAGGGGGGCCGGACGCTGTTAACGCAACGGACTGTATACATATTTCTCCGCCAACGTCTCGGCCAGGGGGGCAGTGGTCGCTCCTTTGGGTTGTTGCATGCCACATCAAGGAAAAGCTCTTGTTTACCGTCGCCATTGTCGCTTCTATCTCCTATGGTGTTGCCCTGAGACTTACAGAGCTCAAGCTGGTCGTCCAGTGGCTCATCGAAGACGCAGTTATCGTCGTCGGAACGGGCGCGCCCCTCGTGTCGTTTGATTGATCTGAGCTGTCAACGATCCAACACACCAATGTACACAACTAGGTGATTGGTGCCACCTTCCGTTTGCGATGTCTATGAGATGGTCTGCTACTTGGTTGCCTATGAGATCTCTGATGTGTACGGTGTGCGCAACGGATCCGGCTTCCGTACGAAGAGAATCGTTTTGGTCGACGGCTTACAAGGCTTCCGAAGGAGACCCATAGGCTCGGATATCAGGATAGAGCCGGTTACAGCGTTGCTTTGTGACGAGTAGTAAGGCGCTTCAGATAAAGTTGAAAAGGAAGAGTTAACATGAATCGGTTTTCAATGCATGCGAGCAGAGCAAGAGGCTGGTCTCAGAATGAACACCCTACGCGCCTTGAAGGCTAACACGGCAGCTTTCGGTTTAGCTCGACGCCTCTCAGAAGATTGTAACTCAGAGCTGAACATACAAGCTTTTAGTGAGCTCAACTAGGCTCGACGAGGTTCAGCCTGACAGTTGAAGTAGCGATGTGGCTTACAGCTGAAAAGTCCTGTGTCGAGAAAGCTGAGATTAGTGAAACAAAACCGTCGAAAGGAAATTTGGGAGACCTACCTCGTCACCAAAGGATGTTCGCGTCGCAATCTAAAAACGCCACAAAGCTTCTACTTACTGCATTCCTACGCTGTATTAGAGAACCATTGAACTCGCTTGTAATCCTACAAATATGGGCTGTCGCCATGCATCGCCCATTCAATCAGTGCAACGCTGTCCGCAACCGATATAATGTCGATCGAGACGAAGCAACCTGTGACCCAAATCAGACCTCTCCTATATGAGAACAATCTACCCGCTATTGATCGTAAGATCAGGGGGTTGAATTCATGGAGAACTACAGTGTCCGCGGGCGCTGTCGTCGCTTCCCTCGTTCTCATTGTAAATGTGGGCGTTCTCGTCTGGGTTCGACATCGCTTCGGAGCTTCGGACGGGCTTTCTACCGTCTTCGAGGGTCAGTAATTGCATATGTTACCGTCCGTTCATAGCGCTGATCATTGTCGTTCGTATAGGCTCCTGCATCGAATCCAAAAAGGACACACTGTGGCCCGACCTCGCCATCAACATCATGTCCACCCTGCTTCTTGGCGCCAGCAACAGTTGCGCGCAGCTGCTATCCTCACCTTCGAGACAAGATATTGATAAAGCACACAGCAAGGGTAAATGGCTCGATATTGGTGTTCCAAGTGTGCGTAATTTGGGACACATATCGTTCTGGCGCGTGTGTCTGTGGGCTCTCCTGTTCTTGAGCTCGATTCCTTTACACCTGGTGTAAGTATAAATAGTTTATTCTGCCTGCCATCGCCACCATGAACGCCGAACTGACTTGTCTTAGTTACAACTCCGTCATCTTCTCAACTCTTTCATCGGTCGATTACCAAGCTGCATTGGTCACACAAGATTTTCTCAAGGGAGCCGCATGGAACGACACGGAACTAGCCAAAATTGTCGACTTATGGGGCGGACCCGGTACAGCCAACATGAACCAGTTGAAGGATATTCAGACGTCTGCAGCAGCTGGAAGCCTCACGCGGCTCGAAAACTCACAGTGCATACAAGCGTACCAAAGCTCCCTGTATGAGTCTTCCTGGAAGAATCTACTACTGGTTACGTCTCTCTCCAACAACAATAGCATCATCCAGGTGTGGACGCACCAAGCCGAGGCAACAGAGACCAGCGAGAATTGGCTATGCCACGGGGACGTAGGACCCAATGGAAATGCAGCAACCACCTGCAACTTCAACGACCTGGTGAGTCACGCCTCTTCGTGGAAGATCGCGGGCGTCTGCCGTGACAACACGTACAGCTCTACGTGCGTGAGCCCCTTCGACGCCCCAATTCTCTACTGCCTGGCAGAGCCGTTCCCCGGAAACTGCAAAATCCAGGTCAGCACGACGCTGCTTACCATCGTAATTCTTTTCAACGCCGTCAAGGTCGCATGTCTGCTGACTACTGCCTTCTCTCGAAAATTCGAGCCGCTTGGAACCGTGGGCGACGCAATCAGCTCGTTCCTCGAGCAGCCAGATGACAGGACTGTCAACCTCGGGCCAGTACCCAAATCCCTCGTACAGAAGCATTCTTGGAAGAAAGCGTATATTTCAGGATCACAGAACATGTCCTTCCCCTTCAAACGAAAGCCTCGCCGCTGGGCACGAGCAGTGAGTGGCAGTAGGTGGTTCATTTGCATGGCCCTGTGAGTACACGTAAACAATCTCTTTTAAACCGCTCTTTAACGACGAAACTCGCAGATGCTTGGTGGTATGGTGTGCTGGATTCTTCCTCTACTTGACTGCAAAAAACGGCAGCAAGAGGTCAAGCTTGTCCTTCATGCAAGGATTCGACACCTCGCCCGCCAACACCATCAGCTTCACCCTCGGAAACTCGCTGATTTCCAATGTACTCCTCGCAAATACGCCACAGATCGTCATCAGCTTCGTCTACCTCTTCTACAACAACGTGTTCACCTGCATGGTTATGGCCCACGAGTACGCGCGCTTCGCATCGGCACGAAAGCCCCTGCGAGTCACCCGGCCGTACGGGGAGCAGCGGAGCACATTCTGGCTGCAGCTGCCATACCGCTATATCGTGCCCATCATGGTCATTATGGCGTTCATGCACTGGTCGGTGTCGCGTAGCATATATCTCGTACAACTGGAGATTTATGACAATAACGGCGAGCTGATGGAGGGTCGATCCGTTACCGGGTGTGGGTACTCTCCCCCGCCCATTGTATTGTCTCTCTGTCTCGGAGGCGCCATGATTCTGTTGCTCTTAGGCCTTTCAGCTAGGAGGCTGGACCCGGGGATGCCTATCGCGGGGTCGTGTTCCCTGGCCATCAGCGCTGCGGCCCATGCCGGCAAGAACGAGGTCGATGCTGCGGCTCAGCACATACAGTACGGTGTCATCACGGAGGATGGGATTGATGAGAGAGGTCGCCGGCGAATTGGCTTCTCCTCGCGACCTGTGGAGAAACTTGTTGCTGGCGAGACGTACGCGTGAGGTGACAGATCTTTTGTGACTTGTCCAATATTTGTGTAGGATTTCTCTCATGACGAGACCACGGCGACACGTGAAGGTACTCTCTTGCTGCGTTCAGCTACAGTCCCTCGAGTCTTGGCCAAGATGTCAGGGCCGCAGTACAGAGGGACAGTGACGCTGATACCAGAAGCCCATACTTAGATCTCGTTTTTGCCAAGACGTTGGTCATTGGGCAAACATTCAAAATTCTTTTTAAAAGACGGCCGACTTTGAGGAAAATCAAACGATCAAACTCAATCAAAAGATTGAAATATCATAAAGTGTTCGCAACCTAAGACTCGTGCTGTGGTCTCCATACCGAGCTAACTTCATCAAATAATCTCGAATGTCGTGAGCTCGGACTCTATGGCAGCTAATCCGCGTGGCCAAACGAGAGCCATTCCGACTCTCCGAAACTTTGCCAGTCCTTCTTCATCAACAGTCCGAAGAAGCAACGACCAGTAAACTCCTGAAGATATTGCGAATTCATTCCAATCCACGCACTCATGCTATCAGAAATTAGCCACAGTGCTCGAACATCCACGGAGTTGAAGAGCATGAAGCTTACCACGTTTTCTTGTGCGTATGTTGAATTGCTGCCATGCGTACTTTGCATGTCTGAGTCGTCATCTCGACTGCCTTCAACTTTACCCCACGCGAAGTCGCTTTCTAGATTTCTGTTCCGAGTTGACAATTCTTCTCCAGATTCGGAGCCCTCAGATTCAGAGATATAGTAGCTAAAAGAATAGGTCAGGAGCAAGCTCGTCTATTCTCTGGTTCAGAAGTAAAATCAAAACCTACTATGAATCGCCATCGCGGCGCTTCTCAAAAGTTAGGGGAAAGCAAAAGCACTCTGAAGCATGTACGAAGCTGTCGAAAATGCCAAGACCAAGCACGCCACGCGTATCCCCAACGTTGTGTATTGGGAATCTGTCTGCATGGTCATGTTCCCCCCAGTTACCCGGTTCCATCCAACTTTCGATGGCACCAGCGCTTCCAAGTTCAGCTAAGCAGCACTCTTGGAGGCAAACTGATGGTGTAGTTACCCTGATTAGCCGGCCAGAGGCCTTCAAACATCCCGACTTTGTCAAAGCGACGGTTTGCACGGTATGGTTTACCACAGCTGGACTGAGACTACCCCGTCGGATATATGATATCCAGTCTTTCGGTCCTCCAGTGGCAGCCCAACACCAAGATGGTAGATCGGGCAAGTTCTCGTGTGGTACATCCACATGTTTCCACAGTAGCTGCTCCGCAAGACCATCTTCCCAAACACCAAGTTCAATCACAAAAGAATCGTCTCTGTCCTCCTGCAGCTCCGCCACAATCCCGAGAAGAGCTGTTATACGATCGGACGGTATCGTTAACTTCTTCTCGGAGTACTGCTGCAAACAAATAATCCAGGATATTGTTTCATAAAGCCCTAGGTCACAGGAGCTGCCACGTGTGTTCAATTGTGCTTCCTTGCATTTCCACACGATGCCTTCTTTCGTGAAAAAGACCTTTCTCCTACCAAGATACCACTCTTGAAAAGCCCAAGCTCTTTCCCGCAAAGGGCCTCCTATCGCATACTCTGCTAGAGATGTGGCGGTTATGGTGGCTTGGTGGATATTTTGACCAGCACCGCTATGTATGGTGATGGGGCAACGGAAAGTCAATGGCGGTGGAAGCTGAGGCCCTACAAGGCCTTCGGTGGAGTCTTTGGAGTTGGCAGCTGCAATGACGAGAATGGCGTTGCGATATACTGACGCCATTCTCATTGCCTCATGTGCCCAGTCTTTGCTGTCGTCTTGTATAATACAGAGTGAATCAATCCACAGATATTGGAGTCCGAGGGCGCTGACCAAACGGATCGCGTCGCGAAATGTACTAGGTAAGCGGCTCCAAGGTACATGTTCAAGATGATTTCTGATGTTTTCTCGGGTAGTTGTGAGTGGCTGTCTGTCTTTCGACCCCCAACAATGACTCAAAGCACAGTATGTACCTTTCAAGCCTTTGGTCTCGAGAAGCTTGGCCGACAGAACCCCATCATTATTCTGGATGCTTATAACTCGAGACGGAAGCTCCAATGCTTCCTGCTTCACTGGTGTAGAGATGCCACAAGTATTGTGGTGCTCCAAGCAATTGTTCAGCAGTCTTTGAGTAAGACTAGCAATCTCTGATGGGCTGTGATGGATATCTGGAGGCCAGTCGACAAAGCCGTCAAAGGACGGCGAACCCTCCCTTTTCGGACCAGAACCACCATCTGGTATGAAGACTTTGATCTCAGGTCAGCAAAGGCTATTGCACCCAGTCGCGATGGAGTTGAAATACTTTGGTCTGCCCATACATGGCAGGCAAACCCCAACCGCGTTCGAAGTCCATTGCTGAGCAATTCCCAATGAAAGGATGATATACGTTTCTCGTCAGCTTTGAGTGCACAAAAGTCTGACCACGTCTGTATAGTTAATTGTTCGTCGTAGTTGTCAAGTAATTGGTCTGGGTCTTGGTTGCAGTGTCGAAACTTTTCGTGCTCCCATATGTTGATCGAAATCAGGCGACATAGTTGGCAGCTTTGGGCGGACTCTTTGACTCTTCTCTGTTCGTCTAGAGTGAACACCCTTTCATGACAAATACCGTTCCGGCGAGATACTGGGATGACATGGAAAAATCTAGAACATGTCTGACAAGCGTCCATAATGAACCACAAATGACGAAGTAATCTGACGACCGAGAGGGCCGCTGTGGAGATGATCTTGTAATTATTTGAACACAGAGAATAGTTAGGCAAGAAGAAAGAGGAACGAGAGGGCTCAAGTTGGAGGGTATGTATCAGAATAGAAATATGAACATGCAACTGGAAACACGTCACATTAAAATGAGCTCGCTGATTGGTCTCACATCCCAGCCTGGTTTTTCAGTGAGAAGCACCCACATGCGTTATGCCTTCTGCCCCTCTCCAGGCACTGCCAATAATATACTAGCATTCCTACAGAAGTGGGACGCAGGCTTTCACCTGCGGATAGATAGATGCAGCGGGCAGGGTCAACATCGTCCATCGACCGCAACGCATGGGAATTTTCACCGCCATACACTTTCTAGTGCGTTGGACTTTTGTGACAAGATTCATCTTCGATATGCTGCTGGGTTTTGTAGACGCATGGGCTCTGGGATAAGTGAGATCCAACTGTTTCGGAGTTGGAGTCCGTCACCGGCCCCACTACTCCGCACACCGGTCCCGGCACATTTTATGATTTATGAGTGAACTCGTATTCTTTCACTGCCTTGAAAATTCCTTTTCTCTCGCAAACGAAAACCCCCAAATCAATCATCAACCACCTCAAGCAACGGAAACGAAATCGCTGAAAGAGACCGCCGCCATGTGACCAAAATGATACCGCCATGCCTTCCACTCACGTTGCTCACTTCGTCTTGATCGGGCACCCCTTGCGTTTCCCCCACTCCTCAATCGCCGTCAACTTAGTCGGGAACTCCTTCAGCACCGGTCCCATATCGACCTTGAAAGGCTTCTCCTCGGCCTCGTTGTACCAAGTGTAAGCCTTCCTCGTCTCCTCAACCACAGTCTCCACCTCCTTGCCGGCCTGCGACTCCAGCGCGCCCCTCAACGCCGCCGCCATCTCCCCCGCGAAGTCGTCCACGCTCTGGTTCTCGTGCCCGACCTCCCGGCCCCACGCGCGGCCGAGCTTCTCCGCGAGCTGCGACAAACGTACCGTCTCCGGCCCGCCCACCGGTATGTCCCGCCCGTCAAGCTCCTTCGGATCCCGCTCCAGCGCCGCAACCATCAGCGCCGCCAGGTCATCGTGACAGATCCACGAGACCTCGAGATCGGGCTTGTGGCAGTACACGATGCGCCCCTCGTCCCTCAGCCGCGGGAGCGCCCAGCCCTCGAGCAGGTTATCCAGGTATACCACCGGCTGAAGCGAGACCACCGCGACGCCGCTGCCCTTGGTCGCCTCCCGCAGCACGCGCCGCATCTCCCGGCGGGTTTCCTGTGCCTCGATGCCGGCATCCTTCTCTGGAATAGGGAAGCTCGTGTTGAAGACGACGAGCTTCACCGTCGCGGACTGCGCGGCGGCCTCCTCGCCGATGGCCTTGGCGGCGGCGACCAGGGGCTCGCGGGGCTGGAAGGACGGCAGGTTGAGGAAGACGGCGTCCGCGCCAGCCAGGGCGGCCGGGAGCGTCTCGACGGATGTGAAGTCCGCGGTGCGGGTCTCTGCTGCAGCTGCAAGTGCAGCGCGGGCGGCGGCGTCAGCACCACCGCCGTCTGCATCAGAGGTTTTGAGGGTGGTGGTGGGGTCGAAGGATCGCCGCGTCACGGCGATGGAGTGGTGAGATGCGGAGGCGAGGGCGGAGATCTGGGCGGCGCCCTGGACGCCGGTCGCGCCGAATACTGCGACGCGCATTGTGAGTCAGATATCTCTCTCTTCTGAGTCAGATTCGCGCGGGATTTTGGCGATGACTTGGGAAGTGAGGGGTTTGCGTATGTGTGTCTCGGGTGAGGTCGTATGCCGAGTGGACGACTGGTTGACTAGTTCGACAGTAGTGTGGGAAGGAAAAACGCAAGACGGGTGTGTCTGTTTGTTGGCTCGGGTCAACTTTTCCGTTGCACCGGTTGCTCAACACCGTGTGTGTTGGTTCCCAGAAGGCTTTGGAATCCACCAATGGCTTTTGTTTGTTCAATCAGGCCGCGGTTCGAGATGTTTGCTGTTTGCTTGAGTGGCAGGGAGACTAACAGGTTGCGCAATTCACACTGGCTTCATAAGTGGATTTCGAATCTAGCGAAATTGCACGACATAGAGAGACTACACGAAGGTTCAAGTAGAACATGGCTGCTCAACCATTTTGGAAGCCCCCTGATTGACTGAGCGCAAACTGTTGTCTCTTTCTGGAGGCTAAAAGAGTTGGGGTCGTCAACCTCAGAAAGAGCTAATGATTCACGCGGCGTTGATCCTGAAGTCCAGGAAAAGCTTTCGCGAGCATCTCCCTGCATTCAACTTGGTTCAGGCCACCATTTCTTCAGTGGCGGCGTTCTTATCTACTAAGACTGTGATAACTATTTTGCTGCAAACCTTACTGGCTCTGTCAGAGTCTGCAAGCTGGGCTCTTACAGACTAAGAAGACAGGAGCCTGAGACATGGCTTGAGATGCCAATGCTGGAGAACTGAGACTCTCGACTCACCCTGCATTGAAACATTGCGGGGGCGGGGCTTCGGGCGGATCGTGTCCCCAGAACCCCGAGATCTGAGGACCCAATGTGTTGGCCAGTAAGGTATTGCAGATTCACAACCGGGTCTTTGCTACCGACGCACAACGTTGTGCTCCGCGATGGCGATGTCGTCTGTCAAAACAGCTTCCACCCAATGAGAAAGATGGGAGGGATATCTGCACCCGAGCCCAGGGAGTTGGGATCGTTTCGTGGGGTGAGCATAGTCACTTATAGCGGCCTGGAATCTAAACTCGTCTCTTGCGTTTTGTTCTTGAGGCTCAACACTCATGGTGACACCTAGGCTGTTCACATAGATCGCCGACATGGCCATCTCATCAGCACCTCCAGCTTCGGCGTCCACCTCAGACATATCCAACGAAAAGACAGACCACCAAACCCACCAACATGTCGAGACCACGACGCCAACTACACCACCCTCCGAGGTCGAACTTCAAACCGACGGGAAGCTCAGCAAAGAAACCATTCTCGCCATCATCGTATGCCATCCCTAATCCCAAACACCCTCAGCACTTCATGAAAGCTAATATTCTCATCAAACAGGCACTATGCGGCCAAATCAACGCCTACGTAATGACAATGCTCATCCCCTCCACAACCCTCCCCTACATCAACGCCGACCTCGGGCCCTCCCCGAACTCGACCTGGATCACCGTGACCTGGACCCTCGGCGCCTCAATCCTCGTCTCCGTCGGGGGCCGCCTCTCCGACATCTTCGGCCGGCGCTACTTCATGATGACCGGCGCCGCCGTCTCCATCATCGGCACCCTCGTCGGCGCCACCGCCCGCTCCATCAACCAGATGATCGTCTCCGGCGCCCTCTTCGGCATCGGCTCCGGCTTCCAGGAGCTCTGCTACGCCTGCGTCCAGGAGTGCGTGCCCAACCGCCACCGCGTCAAGGCCGTCGGCGGCCTCGACGTCTCCCTCGCCCTCGCCTTCACCTCCCCGCTCGTGAGCTACGCCTTCATCGCCCACCAGGACATCGGCTGGCGCGGCGCGTACTGGTACCTCTTCGCCTTCCACTGCGCAGCCTTCGTGCTGCTGTTCCTCTTCTACCGCCCGCCCGACTTTGAGATGAAGCACCGCCGCGACGGCAAGACGAGGCTGCAGCTGCTGGCGCAGCTGGACTACGTCGGCGTGTTCCTCTTCATGGCCGGCGGCGTGCTGTTCCTGCTGGGCATCAACTTTGGCGGGAGGACGTATCCGTGGACTCACCCGGGCACGATCGCGCCCATCGTGCTGGGGGTTTGCTGCTTCGTCGGCGTCGGCGTCTGGGATGCGTTTTCTGAGCTGGAGTACCCGCTGTTCCCGCCCAAGCTGTTCAGGCGTGTGAGAGAGTAAGTCAGCGTATCGAAACTTCGCGCCGTCCATACATACTGACTGGCTGATCGCAGGTTCGACATGGTCATGGTGGTGTGTTTCGTTGGGGGCATGCTGTACTACAGCATGAACGTCCTCTGGCCCACACAGTCGCAAGCCTTCTTCGTCGGGCCGGAGGAGACCATCATGAGAGGAGTCTACGCGACCGTGTTCTCCTGCGGCACCTGGAGTAAAGTCCACCCCCAACTTGCATTATTTGATACCCAGTGAAACTGACTGAGGATTAGCCGCCGGGTTGATCACCGTCTTCATCTGCTCACGCCTCCACCACGAAAAATGGCAGCTCGTCGGGTTCACCGTCGTGCAGACAGTTCTCATCGGCTCAATGGCATCAGTCGGATCCAACGACCGCGCCCAAGCCATCGTTACGGTCGTGATCACAGCCATCACCATAACACCTCCCCAGCTGCTCTCCTTCACGATGCTCTCCTTTGGATTGGAGGACCAAAACGACTTGTAAGTCTCCTCTCCTCTCTTTCTCAATCCCATCTTCGACTTTGGCTGACACCACCACCAACCCAGGGGCGTGGCGGTCGGTCTGGCAGGCACATTCCGCCTCTTCGGCGGCGCAGTAGCGACGGCAATCTACACAGCAATATACTCCTCCCGCCTCGCCGAAGTGCTACCCGGCGAGATGAAGTCGGCAATCGACGCCTCCGGGGTTGACTTCACCGAGTCGCTGCTAGCTGGCCTGGTCAAGGCCGCGGGGACGAATACGGCGGCAGCGTATAACGCCGTCGCCGGGGCCACGCCGCGGTTGACGACGTTGGCGATCGAGGCGACCAAGCAGTCGTACGTGGCGGGCTTCCGGCTCGTGTATCTTGTGGCGATTGGATTCGGGGTTGCGGCGACGGTGGCGTCGATGTGCACAGTCAGTACGGACAGGGCGAAGAAGAACAATGAGCGGGCAATTGTGTTGAAGAACGAGGTCCGCAATGATGAGAACATGTCAAAGGTTGTATGAGAATTATGCCACACAACTTGCAGTTTCGATCGGGGCACCTCGATGCTGCAACGCCACATACATCACCAAAAAATGAATAAGGCACTGTCAACATCTTGTATTCGTCGCGGGGAACGGCTGATACCTAAACCCCGCCAACGTGTCTGTCTTACATCACGGTATCTGCTCAAGATGCATTATCTTGCCCAGACCAGCCTTGCAAAGCCAAGCTAGGCTTGCCTTGTTGGCTTCCTCCTCGTAGCAATTTCATGGGTATTCCATAACGCCGATTGACCACCAAGAGCCAAATCCAGAGACAAGAAAGAGTCGTGTACTGTTGTGCCGCCCTCTCAGTGGAGAGGAAAACCTCATTTTTTGTTTTTGTGGTATAATTCTCATGTGTTGGCCGTGTTTATCCGTGTTCATCAGGCCCCGTGGGTATCCAACAATGTATGTGTATGTTCAAAGAAAGGCGCGAAGAAGAACAAGGACGTGTCCCGAAATTCCTTGGGCGCTCGTGAGAAGAGTCACCATTTCATGCAGACGTCGGTGGTTTGCCGTACGTCGAGTGTGTGCGCAGTAGTTGTACATAGGGAAATGCGAACAGAAGAGGCGCGGGTTTGCGCAATGTGGAGGGTCGTTTCAAACGCGTGCAATGTGTTTTGGATGAAATCATTGATGGTGCTCGCCATCTTGCAAGAAAATGAGGGTGGGATAGGATGAATCTCAACCCCAAATTGGTACGTTGCGGTAGGCAGGAGAGTTGTAGCTGTGCAGGACGCGATAGGGCGGATTGCCGCTTGCATGGACACTGCGACTGCGGCTACGGGTTCTGTGCAGGCCGGACTGGACATTGTCAGAAGAGATGTCCTCCTCCTGCTCCCAATGTTGCTGCTCAATGTTCAGAAGCTGCTGCTGATAGTAGGCGCCACTCTGGCTGGCGGATTGGCCCATTGGGGGAGGCCCCCGCGCTACTGGTCCTTGGTACTGCTGAGAATAGCCGTCGTAACTTGCCCGATGTCGGAGTTGACGAGCAGGAGGTGCCGGAGACATGGTAGACATGCTCCGCATAGCTGGACGGGGAGGAGCCAAACCAGCTTGATTACTTGGACGCCATTTGTCATCCGAAGCCTGACGGCGCATCGCGTACTGCTGCTCAAGCATTGTGTATCTGCGGGGGCTCATTGGCGGAACCGGGGGGACGTCCAATGTCTCGTCAATTCCTCCCGGGGATGCTGCTGGGTAGCTGTAGATCGTCTCGCGGCTGGTTTGCCTGGACAGGCTCTGCCGTCTCTGTTGCCCCTCACTGGATGATGATGATTTGGGGCGCAGTGGCGCAGGCTTTCGAAGGCTCTTGCCGCTTCGGGTGTGCAAGCTGATAGGGGGCGACGTCTTTCTTCTGAGTTCTGCCTCAGAGAAGGTTTGGCTGCGTGGCGAAGGAGCAAGCCCACCGTCACCGTTCATCGAGGGCATCTGACCTTGTGCGCGAAGGTGCGTTCCCATACTGCGCTCCATCTGCGCTGTCATCGTGAAGGTGCGACTAGCTGAGCGGGGTCTTTCGGCCTCGGTCGCTTGAGGCAGGGCCATGAAGGCTTGATCGAAAGAACTCTTACCAACACTGTCACTTACGCTGCCAATGGCAGTGATCCTGGATTCGAATCCGCTGTAAATCTCGTCGGCCTTGGTTTCTTCTTCCTTCACCTTCTCAGCGCTGGCGGATGGGACAGGCTTCCGATGAATGGAGCGTCGCGGCATCACTGAGGCTGCGGCCTGTCCAATTGTAGAGCCGACATTCTGAAACGACAGACGGCGGGGAGTCTTGGGTGTCTTGGGTGTCTTCGGTGCCTCAGAGGCCTCGCTCGCCTGGGGGACTGGCTTCCTAACGACAATCTTTCTGTCAACAGGCGCCAGGTCTGGTGCATCGGATTGTCCGATTTCGACACTGCCGACGCTGAAGATCGTCTTCAAGGTGTCCTTACTCTCCCGGGTCCGAAGAGTCAGCCTCCTGGCCGACAACGGGAATCGCCCAGAGTGCTCCTCAAGCTTGGTCTGGACATCCTGAGGTACAGTAGGAACGGCATCGTTGGCAGCATGGGTATCATGAACAGCCGGGGGTCCTCGCATACCAGAGCCGGTGAGGAATCGCTGGAACTTGCTTGCGCGTTGAGAACCACTGCCAATTGTCATAGTTATAGGCTTATCAGAATCGGCGGCGTTGGATTCAGCAGGCTGCGGCGATGTGGGGCCGGTTTCCGCGGCCTTAGCCATATCGAAAGTCGTTTTCCGATCCCGACGAGCCAGGTTGAAGAATTGCAAGTGTCTTGGAGAAGTAATCGTCATCGTGTTAGTGTTTGGCAACGTCATGGAATCGTTCTTGGCTGCAACAGGCGGAGGTGTGCAAGATGCAGAGTCTGAGCCAGCTGCATCAATCGCGACCTGATCGATTTTAATGGTGCTGATTGCTGGAACAGCGACCAAGGGCGATGGGCTGGAGACAGATTTCTCGTCGCCCGATTGCTCCGTGGTTACGCGTGCCGGTCGATCTTTCCCGGTCGCATTTGGCTTGGCATGGAACGACCTCAGTGAGACATTCGAACTGTAGCCGGAATCAGCCTTGGAGAGCGGCTTGTTAGGCTGATATTCCGTCGTTGGGCTGGTAACGACTCCGCTGTCGGCGCGGACGACGCCATGGTATTGCTTCTGAGACTGGTCTGCTTGCAGTTGCTCAAGAGACGGTTTCGCGTTCGGGTCATTTCTGACGGTTAGAATCTCGGCCGAATATTCAACCTGCACGTCGTCCTCGAACAGCTCATCTTCCATCGCTGTGTGCTTGGATGCAACCTTTAGCTCGGGGCTGAGCGGCCTAATGTGGAGTCAGCGTGAGTCTTCTCACGATTTATTACAATAAATGACGTCTTTTGCAAGAATTGGCAAGGGAGGCCACTAACGAGTCTGTTCGTAACCTGGGTGATTCCACCCCCAGCAAAGTCGTCTCAATCGGACCGAGTCCTTCAGGCGTAGCACCAATCTGTACCGGCGAAACCGTTATCTCAACCTCGTAGTTGCCATACTCCAACTCGCCCTTCAGATCGTCGTTCGCAAGCTGTTCCGCCATCACCTGGTGTTCGATTGACGGCTCGAGCTCCGGGCTAGGAAGAGGGCTAGCCTCGCCGTTCGTGATTCGCAACGAGCCGAATTTCATTGTGCCTAATGGGCGATAGTCCATGTCGGAAGGTGTGAGGGCACGTTCAACAGGCTCTTGGACGGGCGGCGGTAGAAGTTCCGGCATAGGCTCTGATTCTATAAGGTCATTCAGGGCCATGAAGCCTCCCTCGATAGAGTTCAGTCTCGATCGCCCGCCGGCTGGGGTCGACGGCATGCTGTGCCGAAAGCTTGATCTCCTCGATGCGGAGTAGTAGTAGTCAGTTGCCGAAGGAATGCGAGTCGCGACTCCTGGTGTCTGCACCATGGATCGTCGCCGGACTGGAGCGTATAGAGAAATGTCGGAATTCGTCCTAGGCAGTGGCAGTGGCAGTGGTGTTGCTGGTGCTGCTACTGGTGTTCCTGGTGTTGTCGCCGGGGGCTGGTGCGGATGCGAACTCTTCCACGTACTCGCCGTCACCTGGAACGGGGAAGCCTCGAACTTGCTGTCGGACATGATGGAATTCTCCTCGCAAGCGGCGAGATCTTCACTCAGATTCAGTAATCGCCTCGATTCGTAAGACATCAAGTTGTAGTTTATGGATTGTCGGTTTCCAGGAACGAGCCAGCTGTTTCAGGAGGTTAGTTAGAGTGCACCGATATGCGGCCAGCCGGTGTCACGTACCTGTCCACTTGGAGCTGCCTGGATTGGTCCATGTCCTTCTGAGACTCCCAAGTCATAGAGTTTGCCCTGGACATCCTATCTTCAGCCTCTGGGCTCACCAATATTGTCTGCCTCCTCTTATCCTTGCGACGCGGCTCCTGAGAGCTCTTGGAGCGGAATAAGCTTGCTCTCCGCTTCCAGTCTCTGGCCGGCGTTTCTGGCTTAGACTCGGGTTCTGGTGGTACTGGAGGAAAAGCTTCGGCTGGTGAAGCTGTGTCGGTCTGCAATTCATTGGTGGTCGGAGGCTCGGGTGAAAAAGCTTCAGACATGACGCGAGAATTCGATCGAGAAGGCGGGAGGCTGACGGAGCCGGTGCGGCTGTGGCTGCCTAGGAGGCCAGGTGCCTGCGCCGAAGATATCGAGCCATGGTTTCCGACTCTCGGTTTGGAGAGTTTTTGAGGTGCTCTTCTACTGGGGCTGCTGTGAAGGTCGGACTGCTGTATCGACTCGATCGAGTGTGTGTTGCCCATTTTGGCACTTTGAGTGCGGGTTGGTTATCGTGGCTGCACCAGATCGCAGTTGCAGCAAACCGGTGAAGACGAGGCGGGTGGGCGAAGAGGAGGGTGAGGTGAGGTTGGAGGGCAGGCTGAGGAGGTCCAGCCGGCAAGATGATGTTACGACGACCTTGACACTGCCATGCCGCGCAAATATTCCGTAGCCTGCCTTCTTTCTGTTTTTGGAACCCGCGGTTTCGTCTTTTTTTTCCCTGGATCCCAAAAGCAAGTGCGCCTGTGCGGTAAGGGTCAGGATAATGGCGTGATAAGCTTGGGCCGGTCGATGGAGAGCTCACTATGAAAGAATAAAAAGAATAAAAAACCAAGCACGGCAGGAGCGAGGTGAGGTCGAGTACCAGCGCGATCAATGAAGCAAAGAGGAAAGGGGTGGGCACTCTTGGGGTCTAATAGATCACCAAGATGGAGACCAGGACGAACAGAGGAAGGCGGTGGTTAATGGTGGGATAGGCGCAATTAAAGCAGAGATGGCATGGGTCTGAGGCTTTGCGCACCGGACCAGACCGAGCGAGCGTCTATCGATTAAGCCCGACGGATGCTCCACATCAGAGAGCATGCCTGTCTGCCCGTTCTCTAGGTAAGGTCTCCGTACGGATAGAACGTCTTAAGACGTGGGCATGGGCAATAAGAGTCAGTTACCAGGATCAACGGCGAGTTGTGCACGCTTGCTATGCAGCCAACGGAGTTGTGGGAGCGGGAGCAGTACGGAAACTGCAAAGCTGGTTGCAAAGCACCAGGGCCAAAAAGCAGGTTTGGACCGGGAGCGTGTCTAGGTCACGGTGTATTCCATCGCAGCAGGGCAGGCATTGGATGTAGGCACTCAGGTACTCAGGTACTAGGTAGGTAAGGTACGGATAAGGTAACTAGTATTGCCCCTGTGCCCGTACTGAGCCCGGTGCGTACTGGAGTAGCAGCAGCAGTACCAGCAGCAGAAGGCAGTGTGGTGGCATGGTGGTGTAGGAATGGGCCTCAGATGGCATCTGCTGCTCGAACAGATGCCATGCACAAGAAACTAGGAGGTGGAACTGACGGTGACGAAGTGCATGGTTTGAGACGCGCAAGGTGGGTTGGAGAAGGGCGGAAAGGGACAAAGTACCGCCTGCGGCAGCGAATGGGCAGGGCTCTTCCAGGTTCCAAGGACCATGGCCGCTGGCCGGTTGCTGGTCCATGCAGGGCTGCAGTGGCATGCGTCTTGGCCGAGCGGGACGTCCTTCGCACTTGGTCTGGACATGAAGCGTGGTTGGGGGGGGTTCAAGTGCCAAGTCATGCCGGACGGCCATCCGTATGGGTGTAGCGGCATCCAGCGGCATCGAGTACCCAGTAAAGGCGGAGGCGATGCTCTCTCTCTTTCGCTCTGGACTTTACCAACCTACTTAGTAGCTGCTGTAAGGTGAAGGCAAGGTGAGGTGTCAAAGTACCATGTACACTGCTACCGCTCGGGGGGCCACCATTGCCAGCCAGCAGCCAGGATGTGGATGAGGCGCGATGGACCTCTAGACGGGATGGTGGTGCACTTCTTTCGTCTGATTGATACCGTCCAGATTTTCCCCTTCCCTCATGTTGTGGTCTGGCCAGGTCTGGCGTTGGTCCTTGGCAGAGAGACAGATGCCCTTGTCCTGTCTCGTTGGCTTACAAAGGGCCTCTTCAGACATGATGGCTTAATTGTGCGACCATGACAGCCACGACGGCGGCACCGCCCACCATGGGGAGGTAGGCAATGGATCAGGCTAGGTAGGGGAGCTGGGCTGCAAGCTGGAGGCGGCTGCGATATCCACCCGAGTGAGTGGATGGAGATGGGTTTCCTTTGTCTTGCTGCACTCTGCAAGCTACATCAGATCGAGCTGTGCGCATATTCGCCCCTCACTGGCTCCGGACAACGGCTGGAATGATCTGATACGGGCATTCAGGCTGACGGGCGGAGCTGGCGTCTTGACGCCGAAGTTGCGCGTAGGTAGCGAGCGGGCTGTGATTAGGCGTGTCCGAGATGCAGGTGGCCATGGGCAGCCAGACCGTCAGCCAACGCGGTGAGGTGTTCGCCGCAACGCAAGGCAGGTACTGGGCAAAAACCAGAAAACGGCAGCCGGCAATGAAGGTGAGGTAAGCTAAGGCAAGGAGCAAGAGAGAAGACAAGGCGTCATTGCATGTCTCGGAACGCTCAGGCAACTGGGCGGTTACCCCAATTGGATGGACGACGATGGAGGATGCAGCAGCAAGACGCAGAAGCTGAACGATGGACGATGGAGGACCAAGATCTGTGTGGAAAAAGGTGTTGGTGTGCACTGCAGCAGCAGCAGCAGCAGCAGCAGCAGCAAGCGTGGCCGAGAGGTGTGGGTGTGGAAGAGTGGGTGTGGCTCGGGCACATATTGAGACGATGATTGATGCATCGGAGTCCTTGATTGGATCAGTAGACACGGGACGCATCGAGACCATGACGCGGGCGCTGCACCTGTTACCTCTTTACCTGCGGCGGACGTCCTGATTCATCATCGTCATGAAGGTTTAGACAAGAGCGCAGTTTGTAAGTTTAGGTAGTGAAATGAGGATTGAACGGTGGCTTGGTGTTTGGGTGGAAGGCTTTCGCCCAGAGTCGGGATTGCGAAGCCCGGATCGGCCCCGCCAGCGCCATTTGAGCCATTCGAGGTAGGCGTTTCCTTTCTCAGCGTTGCGGACTTGTATCCGCTCGGATGGGGAATTTGGGGGCGTCAGACTCTCCTGGCACGGCGATGTTGGCTTGTTTTAGTGCAAGGCAATCGCCAAAGCCAGCCCAGAGTATCGGGATCTTCTTTCGTACCTGAGAAGTGGTGTTTGTTTCCTTCCTTCCTTCCAGTCCTGCCGGTGCGTTGGGTCCTGCCGTTTGTTCCTCCTCGTTCCTTCCCGTCTACATACGGCAGGGGCGACCAGAACCAACCTCGCGTGTTTCTTGCCGTTCCTTGCTTACCTAGGTACCTTACCTCAGCTCGCAAATCAGAAAGAGCAGCCTGCTGCCATGCGCAACGAGGCGGAAGGAAGGTCGCAGTGAGGGGAAGTTCAAGGGAAGGAACGAAAGAACCTGGGAAGGTGCCCATGGAAGGTAAGGTAGGTACGAATGGCCCCGTCGTCCTCCTATCCCAAGTCCGTCAAGCCACCACGTTGCGACCTCACCTAGGCACCTGGCTGGGTAGGGTTGGAGTTGCCCGCTCCACGTCCTGCCCTTGCCGCCGCCGTGTGTTGTTCACGAGGTGGTTCCTGTTCCTGTTCCTGTTCCTGTTCCTGGCTTCTTTCCCTTGCTTTGCGTTAGGTCGGCCACGGCAGGTTCCATCCCTCGAGGACAGGGCCCGGCCTTTCTCTCCGCGGCCAAAAAACCCACGTTTATTGCATGCCCGAGGACCAAGAAGCTGTCTGTGGCTGTTCCGTGTCTGCCGTGTGTGTCTTGTCTTTAGCCAGGTGGTGGCCTCGCCCTCCTCTTTCCGGACCCTGGGCGCTTGCTCAACCAACATAGCGCCATCTCCGGTTCACTCACTTTCCCATGCGCCTTTCGCAACACCCAGATGCGACCACACACTTGACCGGACCTGACCTGGCCTGACCTGTCCTCGATCAAAGCCAGACCGGACTTGCATCTTCCCCAGGTCACGGCATCTGATCAATCTATTCCTCCGATGCCGACTACCGCTCCGTGAGGTGGTGCTCCCGTCACCTCCAAATCCCCCTCGTCTTATTCTCCTTGACCCTATCGTATATCAGATCCAGATTTCTACTGAACCTGGTTCGGTCATTATGTGCCCTCTTTCTCCCTGCCTGCGCTCGTTTTCGTACTACGCTGCGACGCCAGCTTCTTACACTGCACAAATGGTGGCCTAGACACCGACAGGGATAGCTTCCCCTCATCTCGCCATCATTTGGCGTGCTCTGTCTGTCCGTGGTCAACGCAAATCATCAGTTCGTCTCTCGTCCTCCCTCTCGGCCGCTGGCGGTGCCCGCCATTTCACCTTGCCCGGTGTGGATGCATGCATCTCACTCCCGTCAGTGTATCGGTAGCCCTTCAGATTCAAGGTGTCAGGCACGCAGTCGATGGCTGTGCCACTAAATTGTCTGGTCGTCGCCCTTGAGCCTCAGTGAAGGTGCTCGTTTCAGAGTGTGGCACTTGACTTGATGGGGCACTCGGGGGTTGCAAAGACCAGCATATCCTCATCACGCGTCCTGGCCTCCGCTCTCTTTTCAAGCAATATGCTTGGTCGCCTCACCAACAGACTTCTGGCAACCCGATGCAGTTCGTGCATGCGAAGGGATGCCCGTCGTCGATCTCCAAATCCCATCAGCCACTCTTTCAACGTCGGACAAGACAATCTGAGACTGCCCGCACCCCGATAACAACCACTCCCTGTCATCGCCCTCATACTTCTGGAATAAGGTGTCGACCTTCAGACGGCGGCCAAGCACGTATTCGCGTCCTGCATGGAAGCACTCTAATTCCCCGTCCCCGTCAAATGAGAGCCGCCGTCTTCTGCATGTATTCAGCATCATAATATCCGAGTATTGCGAGCACCAAGACAACACTCCATCGTGCCTCCTCCTCACGATGCCTTGACATGGACCGAGTATGGCTTCCAGCCGCGGAATAGCCTCCTCCTGGTGTCACAGCGGCCAATCTCCCCCACCAGACCTGGCTCGGTGCGCCGGCCGAACAAGGTTCAAGGGTTCGTGAAATTGCCCTTTCTCGGCCGCATCGTGTTTTCCACTGCGGATACTATGTACACAGTCACGGGTGCCCAAATGTCGATAACGACAACCTTTCATCATTCAGAGCTCATCGGCCGAGCATGCAATTTACTTTTGCCTGTTTCTAGTGCGACCATCTCCCTCCCCGCACATGGAAAAGACAGGAGTTTCCAGCCTATTCTGCAAGCCACGTTTTGAGAACGTCATTCAGTACCACAAAAGTCCTGTTTTCAGCGTTGATGGGGAGCGAAATAATCACGCTGGGGAACACGGACAACGGCCGTCATCGAGATCGCATTTTCAATTCTGCACAATTTCCAAGTGGATTATTCTCCGAGTGGGCGGAATGACAGCCAGGGTGATGGGTCAACCGTCGTCTGTGGTGTACGTACGAACACACTAACCACTAACAAGCTGTAAACCGCGAAAAAGCTCCTAGCGACCTTGCACGGTTGCAGTCGCCAAAAGTGCGCGCAATTGCCAGGTTGAGAATCCCGATTTTTCTGCCCAGGAGCCCCAGCCAACAACAGTCTCAGACACATGAGAATGAGACGCTGTGCTGCGCTGCTTGCACTCGCTTGCTAATACACGTCGCTCCCGGCCATTGCCCGTAGCGGCTTATCCAGACCGTTAGTTGCACTGCACAACTTGACTCGAGATGTACCGACACATTGTCCTTGTTGCTGCCACGGCCACGAACAACCACGACGCGCCATGCACTTGGTGCTTCGTTCGGCCGAAGATGCAAGTGGGTGGTCCCTGAAGGTCGAAAACTCGTGGCAACTTGCAAGATTGTCCACCTCCAAGGACTCGTGGGGAGGGGTGGGAAGTACCGTATACTTCACCTTCACTGGCAGGCCGTGTTTCCGCGGTTCAAACTTATCATGTCTGTTATCAGCTCGAACCCCGCCAGCCCGCAGCTTCGCTGAGACTTCGACCGCTTTTTGACCGGCAATGTTTTTTTATCCCCGTCCCTGTCTATCGGGCGGGACATATTACCTGGCCGATGGTGCTGGACGAAGCAACAAAGTCGGTCTCTAATCCAACCACAACCAAGGCTTTTCCAAACATGCGCCTTACGACACTGCGACGTCGGATGTGCGCTGTTGACCCATAGCAAGTCGAAACAGCCGCCAAATCGAACCGAGCACGCAGACCGCACCGAGAGTGCGCCGCCTCGGAGCATCGTCGGAGCATCTCACCGCAAATGGAACGGCACCGCGGCTCCATTTTTTAAGGCCGGATGATCATGCAACCTGAAGATGGTTGCGCCTTGAGCCAGATTGATCTGCACCCCATTCATCTCGCCAGTTCGTTGTTTTTCGGCCTGTTGCCCTTCGCCGACGCACGACATCCGGCTGCTCGGAAAAAGAAAGCTGACGGATGTCTCCAGACTCTCAACTTGAAGCAGAACTTGCGCAAGCGCGCTGTCCACGTCAGTGTGCGGTGCGCGACTCGCCGCAAGCACTCGACTCAATTGCTCCAGAACCTCGGTGACCGCCCTTGAATCCGAACCGTGGACAACTGTCCAACCTGGAGGAAAGCCGGTGAACTCATGTCTCCCGCGTGGCCTTGAGTCACGGCTGGCGGTTGCTCCAGAATGACTCGATGTGGTTGGACGTTATTCGTGGTCATCCAAACCATGCTCACAATAAGACAGTGGGTGTCCCAGAATGCTACTGGCAGCTGCTGGCAAAGGCCATCATGAGACGATGGCAGAGAAACTGAATGACGCCCCAAGCGCTCACGGACGAACAACTTTCGATATCCGCGCGATGTCGCTATGGTCTATGCTAAGGCTCAATATCAGAGCTCGCTCCTTCTAGGCTTATTGCGCCTAGACTTTCCTATCTGTCATCCGTCAACGCGAAGCGAAGCTAAGCTTACAGCCAGACAAGTCGATCCAGGAGAGCACGACTGTCCTTTGAACTTGGATGTCCTTGAAAAAAAGCACGTCAATACTACTAGGCTGCGTAAGCTTCACCGATCTGCTCTCCACCAAGCTCAATCGCAAGACAGCCCGTCCCAACATTGGCACACATTCTTTTCAGATTTGAGTCAGTTCGCCGCATTGAACGGACGAAGTCGCCTCGTCGGCAAGGAGGTTGGGGTTCCATGACCTTCCGGAACGTTTTGATCTCCGGTCCCCTGAATGAGTCGGGAGACCTCCATACTCCATACGTAGGTAGCCAACGTGCACGGGCAAAGGACTCCTTCTCGTTTCAAAATCGTTTCTCTCACCACGACAAGGCGAATTCTATTCTGTTGCAACTACTAAGTTTGCTGACACACAATTGTCAGCCAACGCAAGGGACTGTCCATCGTCAAGGTCACTCACCTGAAGGGCACATTTTCGACCTTCATCCCTCCGCCCATGCACACGCGGACTCGTCGACTGAAGTCGTATCTTGCGTACGCTTGAGCTGATATTTCCACTAGCAGTGCCGCTTCTTGGCGCTGCGGCTCGATGTTGTAGTGAAACTTGGACAAAAGGCACGCCCGGTCATCAAGGATGCTCGATGCGCGACTTTGACCTCCGGCGGGATTGGCAGCTCATCCGGTGCAGTTTTCTTCAGATTCACAAAAGGGGACCAACGCTCTGACCGGGCGTTCGGCCATCGATCACTTGAGCAGTAGTCATGGTGGTTGCATTGAGTAGCAGACAAACTCAAAGGTCAAGCCAGCGGTCAAGGCCGTCGGTGTTCACGTCTAGATTTACAGAGACGATTCTGCTTTGCCACAGACTAGAGCGGTCTACTCGGGGCGGTCTTTGATTCCAATCAAGCAGACGTTTCGACGAGACCAAGGTTGTCGAGGTGTTGTACCGGGACCGCGTCCACATTCCGAAAAGTCCGGGGTAGGCTTGACATGACGATCAACAAATTCTCCGAGGCATCTGCAGATTACGTATGTGGAAATGACGAAACGAAACCTCACGTCACCTCTCCCTCACTGTGTCGATTGCTCACTCTCCAATCACATAGGTACATCCTTCATCACCAATCCATACCTCGTGCAGGCGGCCAGCATCAACATCAATGCGGTCGCCGACGCCAAACGTAACCTTCTCGGGCTGTTCATCCTTGGGATAGGTGATTGTCAAGTTCCCTCTCAAGATCAGATGTGTTGTCAGACCGCGATGCGAATGCGGGGGATAATACGCGTTCCTGCAGATTCAGATGTCAGTCTGCCGTTGGTTTTCTGTATCGGGATAACTCTTCATGGGCGCTGCAAGTACAGAAAGCCGTCGCCCAGCCATAGGTAGGAGACTGTTACTACATACGGTCCATCAGTCCAAGTGAAGACATGGGGAAAACCCCACGATTTGACCTCGGCCTCACTACTGCGTTGGGTCGGCATGGTCACGACTATGCTGGTTAAAGGAACCGGTCTTTTGCAAACGACGATACGCAAGCGCTGCAGATGATCGGGAGACAGTGGCGGTTACGTCACTGAGACGAGATGTCGAGAAGTGTGTTTGCGCGGGGTACAGTTTCCCCTCTTCCCTTTTCGATCAGGCCCGAGACTGGCCGGCAGTTCCGACTGCCAACTGGAAATGGCGTGGTGACTATGGGTTGGGGTATGTGCGGGAAATCCAGGCCGTTGAGAGTTTCTTTCGGTCGGATCTCTCGTATGTCGGTGTCAGTGGAAGCTTGGTTGACTTGTTGACTGAGCACTCTTTGGCCGGGCATGCAGCAAACAGCAGCCGCCGGTGCTGCACGCACTTTACCCCCACTTACCCCGAGCGCATCTCCCCCCGATCCGGGTTGGTGGCGAGGTGCCCCGTGAGGCGGTGGTTGGTCTCCGTAAAAGTTACGGAGAAGCCCACCACAGCACCGGCCGTCTCGTGCCTCTAGCACCTCCAACTAAAGGTAGCGAGCGGAACGAACGACGTTGACAACTGACAAGCGAGCGTTCGAACGCTGATCATGTCGGAATGCCACTGCGGTGGAGATTCCCCAACAACCCGCGCCCTTGATTCAGTCACCTCTCTCGGTCGCTAGGTAGCTTTTTGTGGCTTTTTTACCCACCAGGCACCGTCAGGCTGGTCGGCTGGCTGGCTGGCTTCCCGTTACTCGACCCGGCAGACTAAAACGCCAGTCTTCAGCCCGACATTAGCATGTCATGATATCACTTTTTGATGGGGATCGTCAGCCCATACGAGATGGAGTCTGTGTGGGAGACGACTGAATATCTTTGACGATGCAAGAAGTCCACAACAGAGTCCCACTCTCGTTTGTCTCTGCTTAAAATAGCAGGGGCAAAGACCACAGAGTATCGAGTACTTTTGCTGAAATGGAACGCCAGTAAGGGGAGGCCTGTCGTCAGGGCGTGTTACAGACTGCACATCACTCCTACGGAAGCACGATTGGGGTTTCTCTTTCTTCTCCCCTTCTCGCTTAAGAAATGACGGGACCGCCGTGCTTCCTGCGGAGGTGGGAATTGGGGGATCAGATCATGGGAATTCATGACATGGCGGATGACGAAGTCTCGGTCTTGCTAGGTGGGACAACCGCAATCGAGCTTTCATCTCGCTGAGATGAAGATAACCCCCCTGGACAAACACCTGTGCCGAGCAACGGGCTAAGTGATAGGCCGGGTCTAAGGTCGCTGCTTTTAGGGAGGAGGGAGGAGCGCTTGGCTTGGCGCTGGCCTGATCGACCCGCATTGATTAAGCATAAAACTTGTGCACCCAAACCAACCAACTGCACATCTTCTTGTGCGTGTCCGGCTCCTGCTCCAGTGCACAAATGGACCGATTCAGAGAGCTGCGAGTAAACTTCAGCAACATCAAACCATCAACCCCGTCCAGGTTGCACTCAGTTGATGCGGCGATACCGTTGATTTATTGCTCGCTGTAACAAGAATCTATCGCAGACTCACCGCTTCGGTCCGGGAGCAGACACTTGAAGGCATCGAACGGGCCGATCGCAATTATACACACACGAGAAATTGGCATTGCGCAGGGAGGGACGAGTCAGTAAAAGAGGTGTCTAATAGATTTCACACATTGAGGATTTCCAATGAGAGATTTTTTTGGGCTCCCTTCTCCCTCTCGTGTGAGGCAATTCGGAGATGCCATCGGCGACACGGTTACACTGCATTCTTAGTCTCTGTAGATGTGTCGTGTCGTGTTGGACAGATATCTGAGGTTTCAAAGTTCTGAATCGTCAAACGTTGCGGGCAATCACCGACGGGCCCCATTCACTCAACAACTTTGATACGCGGATTCATTTCATTTTATTGTTCTTGGGCTTATGTGTCTTGCGGTTCCATCCTTCATGTCAGGTCAATGATTTCGGGCTCCGCCTTGCGTTTCGCTCCCGCGACCGACGGAGGCAGGCCCATGTTATTGACGCCGGGGAGGCGTTGTCCCGGCGGTGGGGGGCCGCCCGCGTTGCCCGTCATCGGCGCCAGAGGCCCGCCGTGTGGTCTATGGTTTGGTTGCACCTGCGGCGCGACACCGGCCGACGATCCGAACGCCGGACCCTGCCTGCCGGAGCCCATCTGGTTTTGCACTGTTGGCATCGAAGATAGGTATCCTCCGCCAGCAGGTCTTGGGTCCGGCACGCCGTGAGGCATGTGGACCGTCGGTGGCCGGACCCAGTTGTTGGGAGGGTGTACGCCGAACCGGGCGGGAGGCGCGGTAGGGAAGGGCTGGTTGTCGGGTTCGCGGATGTACATGCCCTGTCCCGGATGCGGTGCCAAACCTCCCGCAGGCCGAGACTGGGTCTGAACGGGCGGGTAAGTAGGTACTTGAACTGGGGGAGCATATATCGATTGCATGGGAGCTTGAGCTGGGGCGTAGGGAGCCTGAGGGGGAGCCTGAGGAGGAGCCTGAGGGGGAACCTGAGGATAAGCCTGAACGGGCGCCGGCGCGTAAGAGATACCTCCGGAGCCAGGCGCAAGATTCGCGGGCCGCTCCCACAATGCCTCCGCGATACGTGGATAGTCCTCACCTAGCAGAATCCCCAGCTTCGTCTGGTCAAACTGCTGGAACTGCTCTGCCGTGTCCTCCCGTGCCGCCTTCCACTTGGCGCCGGGGGCCGGATCCAGCTTGGTCACCACGAGCGTGTCTTGAGGACCGCTCCTGTCGCTGACGTGCGAGCATCTGATACCGTAGTTCTCGATCTGTTTATGCAGATGATGGCGTCTTGGCTTGCTGACGGAAAATCGCTGCTGCTGCTTGTTGCCGCTGCGCAGAAAGTTGTTGAGTGTGACGCAGTCTCCGCAATAGCATGGGGAGACCCTGGCATTTTCATCGCGGGCTTGGTTCGAGGGCTTCTCGCCGAGGTAGGTGTCACGGTAGGCCTCAAAGATGGCGCCGGCAATCTGGCGGTAGCGGGGCGTGGTGAGAGGGACCCCGTGGGACTCGAGCCGCTCAATGAGCTCCCTGAGGAACGGCAGCCAGAGGGGATGGAAGTCGTTCCACTTCATGTGCTTTGCGTGACCTACAAGCTTGATGGCGAGGGGCACCACGAGGTCCTCCTGCGGTGGCGCACTCAGCTTGATGAGGTGAGAGAAGAAATCGGCGAGGGTGTCGGGATGGACGGCGAGGTCGTAGTTATAGTCGGCCTCGGGACCGAGCTGCCCGGAAATATCTTTACGTCGCTTGCGCGGCATGTTTTTCTCTTCTGGTCTGTCGCCGTAGATAGTATTGAAGTCGAGCTGGGAGATGAACTGTTTGGCGAGGCGCTTGTAGAGCTGCACACCTTCTTGTACCGGGAAGATCTTCTTCTTAGTGATCATGAAGAGGGCTGAAAGGAAGTCGAGAGCAAACGCCGGGATATTGAGGTGGTTCTCAATCAAGGGGACGACGCTGCGACTTTTGTTAGAGACAGCTCGGTACAAGAACGGCGGCAGAGCTTACGTTGAATTGAGCCAGGCAAAGTCGGCATATCGCCTGGCAGCCAGAATCGCAGCCAACCCATCAGAGCCGACAAAACTGCCAGAAGCAGAGGATATTGCCAACCCCTTGGAAAAGATATCCAGCGCCCACTCGCGAACCTCATCGGTCAAGACTGGAGAACCATTCGGCGCAAACGATTCGACCATGTGCACTCGCAAGGACAACTTTTCGCAGCCGAGAACCATGGAGGTCAACCTGCTAGGTCAGCACTCGTTCCACAAACAAGAAAACATGAAATCTATGGCTATCGGGACATACCCCTTTTTGATATCTTGGAATGAGACCTTGCCTTCACCGACCTGCTTGCTCAACCACTCGTAGATATAAGAATTGATCAGGCCATGGGGGTCGGCAGCAACTTTTTCAAAGAAGTCCCATTCCTGCAACTGGACGGCGGCTTCAAGCAGATCGCTGATCTCTGTGTTGGTCAACGCAACTGTTGATCCAGGTTGACAGATTGACGTGTCCCAAATATCTTGCAGAGCCTTGAAAGCCGACGCCTGGCCCTTCCCCGGTTTCGAGGCCGTGTGCGTCAAATACGACACGACTAGCCGGGGATTTCCTGTACGGTCCTTTTCAAGGTACGACGAAGGGTAAGCCGACCTCCTATCATCTTTCCCAAGGTTGCGTTTGAGGAATGAGGCCACGTTTGCACGAGGCACGATCAATACGGCCTTATCTTGTCCATCAGCGTATGTCCAAGTCCAGTCTAAAGAGTTGACTAACCGTGATGCGGTACCAGTGGGTAGCGGTAGGTCCCTAGCACATATTTTAGCTTCTACGTCTCAGACTTCACAATGTAGCCACGTACCGAGTTTCCCATGAAGCCTTGATATTCCTCCTCTTGAGGAGCGTCAACCCAGAAATCATTGCTGTCAAGGGCGTGCTCCACTTCGAACTTTATGTCACGCATAACAGGACGCCCGTGAACTCCAACAAGCAGCTTCACACGCTCATGCGACTCGTGGACATCCTCCAGCTCGTGCCATCCTTCATCATCATCGTCCCAGTCGTCATCTTTGTACCGATACCCACCGTGATCATACGCTACGGTGCCCTCTTCCTTGAGTTCCAGCGTTGCGAGGAAGACGTCAAACTCGAGCTCTGTGGAAAGGTCGTCAAGAGTTTGAACCACCGCGTAATCTCGCCCTTTCAAGGCCGCCATGGAGATGTTGGCCTCAGTGTACTCATGGTCGAGCCGATAATAGAGGTGATCCCTATCTGACTTGCCGGGGACGCTGCCGTTCAACCACTTTCTCAGCGAATGACGCAGCTTTTGGGTCTCGGCTCGTCGGAGACCAGCGGAAGGCAGTGGTCTTGACGGGTCGAGAGCAAGGTTGTACGTGAGAACAACCCGATAGCCCCAAGTGACGGGGAGAACCTCGTGGGAGACATCAGAGTACCACACGGCGACGGAACCCTCCCTGTACTTAGACGTCTTCAACGTCTTAGTCTCTCCACAGTGCTTAGCCACGACCTTGCCTCCCTTATGAGGGGACGGGAGGCAGACGACCATGGTGCCAAACATCCCCGGGATCTTTTCGGTGCTGGCTAGGGTTAGCTGTACATTCGTTACTTCACGCCTACAGCTCCGCGGCGATAACGTACTCGACGTGAGCCTTGAACATGGCGCCCTTCTCGTAGATGAGCAGCTTGTACAAATCTGGAATGATGGGAGCATTGATGCCCATGTCCTGCGCTGCCCTGGCACACAACTGGTTGATGATGGCAGTCCACTGAGGATTGCGGAGCTCGAACTGGGTGGGATCAAGTTCCCATGTATTTCGCACCGTTGGGTCGATGACAGTATCGCTGCCCTTGCCGAACGGGGCTTGCCTCGCCTTCTCGATTAAGCTGCGTGCTTGTTCCTCCATTAGGAGGAAGCCAATAGGTCCTATGTCGGCAACATGTAGCCCTGGGTTGAGAGGGCCATTGGGCGTTTTAATCGGGTGGAATGAAGCAAATGTCCCAGGCGTCTTGATGGCCTGGAGGGTCCGATAAAGATCATCATGAAAGGATTTCTGGTTGTCCCAGCCACTGGTGCTCAAAGGGCTGCTAGGAGGTGGTGGTGTTTTGTTGTTCTCTTCGGCAAGTTGATGTTCGTGATCCGATTGCCTCTTAGATGGCTGTTCCTCAGTTGGCTTTTCTTCAGTCAGCACTCCAGGGGCTGGCGGGTTCGGTGCTCCCCCAGCACTTTCTATCGCCGTTGTAGGGGACACTGCGGCAGGAGGTACAGCGGAAGGCGCGGTCTCTGCCATTATGACAGCTCCCTCGGAATCCATGGCGACTGTCTGGCTTTCCGTTTTTGCACCACGGAATGATTCCAGAACATCATCAAAGTTAACGGCACATGCTGGTGGAGTGTCCAGGGTAGAGGATCGCGACACGTCGAAAGTTCAGATTCGCGATCACATGGTGGAGATCATTGTCATCCCTGTCAAGTATTAAGCTGTGCAGATACTTGAAGACCATGTCCTTAAAGGGGAGGGCGTGTCTCATAACGCAACGACTCTTATCGCCGCATTTGGAAAACCCCCCTAGTCGAAACTTTTTTCGCTATTCTGCGCATCAGGATGAAAGCAGCTCACCGTTTTAACTGGGCTGCTTGGGGTAAGCAAAGTCTGTAACGAGGAACATCTACATGCCATGCAGTCGATGTACTTGCTTGCTCCATCCAGTTTGGGTGACCCGCGTCCTGGTGGTCCGTGCACTAGTTGTCTAGACCTCACTGTCCGATAGGAAGTTTCGAGTACTCTGCAAGTCTCTGTTCTCCTTGGTTGATCTAGATTCCGCTTTGCAATGCTTAAACCTGACGAAAATCGCTCAATAAAATACATGACGAATTATCATACAACGTCGTAGAAGGGGGTGAACAATGGGGTCCGTTGGGAATCTTGCTTGATAGTCTCTTGCCACGTCGCCGTGTAAGATCATCATCTTGCGCAATTTGGATCTGGCTGCTGGTCTCGCAGCCGGGGGCCTTTGGTCATACCGTCCTGGTCAACTGCTATCGCCTACAAAGTTGCTCCACGTCAGATGTTGTCCACGCTGGCAGCTCTCGATGGTCGACCTGCCGCCCCCGAGCCCAAATCTTGAAGAAGGCTTCTCAAGCTCTCAACTAGGGGAGGCAAAGGCTCTGAAACAACAGGAAAGTTGTTCCTAAAAATGTCTCGTGCGACAGAGAGCACCACACTCGGGTTTGATAAAGATTCAACGCCATCAGCGGGATTGCCGTTCAATGTCAGACCAGGCACGCCGCGGTCAAGTTGAAGGAATGCCCTCGTCTCGCGGTTTTCTTCCGAATCCATAAGGATGTAGCCTCCGGATCTATTGCCACTTCCCACCTCCGGATCCGAACCGTGCCTCGAAGCGGAGCACGAGAGCAGTCCGTAGGCCCATAGAGTAAGACAGGCGAAATAGACCGCAATGGCGTTGAAGTCTCGCAACGAGGCGGGTGGAAGTTGACGTGCGTGATGGAAAATTTGGCCTGCGTGCCAAATAGCATGCCGAGCCTCCGAAGTTTGGACCCAGCTTTCCTCCAGGCTACTGTACGTTCGGCGGGCCTCGTCCTCGCCAGCCTTTCCCGCAAATGTTTGAAGAATGTCGGGTGACACGTGAAGTACCATCATCAACACCTCAGACATCACCGCTAGTTGCGCTGTAGGCCTTTTTGAAGTTAGGATCATTGTTGAGAAGTCGTTTAGATCCCGGTATAGCTCCTGGTATTGTGTCTTGAGCCATAATTTGTGAGTCGTATTTCGCTTATTGGACATGCCGTCGGTGTAAAACTTGATTGCTTCTCTGTACGCTCCAATTTGACCCCAGTATCCGTGGAGCAAAGCCATGTAACAAAGCTCCATGTCCACCAACTGCTCAAGGTCATCGAGAATTTCAGTGCAATGCATGACTTCACAGACCCTAGGGATGGTGCGGTCCGGGGCAGCGTTATTCTTGGCGATATATATGCTGCGCCATTGCTCTGCAGTTCGCGCTCGCCATAGGTCGCGAGATGCGGGAAGACTGAAGCTGAGTTCGGTGAAAGACATGAGTGGGTTCTTACAGAAGCCGATGGATGTTTCAATGTCGTGAAAGAAAAGATGCAGAACAAGCCGTTTGTAAGACTCGCGCTTTGCGAACTTGCGCCACTTGGAATCGAGGACATCTGGGGGATCGGCCATGGTTGGAATGAGTGAGGGTGAGTCCGGTGGGGCCGAGAAGTTGCCAGCCCTTCTCAGCATGGTCATGGGAGGTTGCAAGAAGCTCTCTGCAATTTCCATTTTCCGTTTGAAGCCACTCCAAATGCCGATGTCGAGGTTCAACATGAAGGCTTGGAGAGCGCCGAGATCTCGGGTGAAAGTATTGGAGCCCTCGAACTAAGTAATAATAAGTCAGATACCGTATCCGGGACGCCGGGTGATTAAAAAGACGAAAAGGATTGGAAACGTTACTCACCAGGTCTGCCAGCGCGAGCCGAAGGACTTCATGAAGAGAGTATCCGAATTGCCAGACCGCTGGTATGGAGATGTATGTTGCGCCACTGGACAATATACCAGCGAGCAGTTCGGGTATCGCCGCAGTCGCATCAAAGGTTGCTATGTGAATCCAGCTGTCGCTCTGGTGCTCATCATGGATGAAGTGGGCTTGGACCAGATAATTCAATAGGTCCAGGGTTGGAAATGAGGGCGTCCGTTGACGGCCTCCCTTCTGCACCGTGCTGGCCACAACCAGGGCTAGAAGGCTGTCTCTTGCGGACGCAGTCATCTTCAGCTTGGTACCCGGCGTATTGATTAGCTTGTCGAAGGCTGGCGAGTTTGCCAAATTGTTCTCATCGAAGACGAGCCGCTCCTTATCCTGAGGAGAAGCGTGGTGAAGTGCATGATCCTTGGGCCCCGGTTCCCATAACCAGGGTGACCGCTTGAAGGCAGCATGAGCTCTCGAAGCGTTACGGGTGGCAGACTTTGAGCGGTTAGTTGTTGTTGACTCCGGGCTCGGATGGACATCAATTTGTGGGACAGTGATGGTGTCGAAGTTAAGGTCCCAAGACGAGAAGTCCATATCCTGGAAGTAATTATGGACCGGGTTGAAGTTGACGATATCATCCATTACCATGTCGATCACCGGGTTTGCGAAACCGTCATTCATGAACGACGGCGCGTCCATTTCGTGGCTCATGTCTGGATTTGCGGGCATCATGGACATCCTTGAGCTATATGCCACCGGACCAGAGTCCATTCCCCCATTCATGTCCATCCCAGCATGCATCGTGGAAGTTTCGGAAGGTGTAGAGTGTCCCTCGTCAGTGGATATTCGGTGGGGATGTGTACGCTTTGAGGGCACTTCGCAAGGCAGGTTTTTGGAGCGACAACGTGAGCATGGTTTTGCATCCTATGCGAGTGGCCATGTCAGTGTTTTTTTCCTTGATATAATATGCGAGTACCGCATGAACGGACAACCACGGAGTCGGAAAATGGCAGCTCGGACGAAAGATACGAAGGGCGGGAGACACCAGCGGCGGAGCAGGACGCGCGGTAGATGATGGACACCGGATACGAACCGTTCGGGAACGGTGGAGGTCAGAGCCGGTGGACGGCGGGAGGCCCCGGGAAGACATAAGATAGAGATGGCAACGAACCTCACACTTAGACTTGGATGCAGCGCAGTTCAGACAGGCCTCAGCAGCGCGATCGCTCCTCCGAATAAAGGTTCTGCCCTTGCCGGTGGAATCTCGGTCGTGGGTGGTCTCGTGGCGGGTCAGGAGGTCGGCGCGATTGAATCGCTTTGGACAGCGGGAACACTGGTAGGGCCTTGCATTCTCGTGTGATCGGAGATGGCGCGTCAGATGGTCGGCTCGCTCGTAGACGCGCTTGCAGATATGGCAAACATGTGTCGCGGAGGGAGATGCCTCGGAGAGACTCAATTTGCGTTTGGGAGGGGCCGGTTGTTTCGGTGGTTCGGGCGGGGAATAGAGCGTATTCAGCATGTCGGAGCCCGCGGCATCGCACAAGAGGCTAATGCCGTTCATGTTACTTGTGAAGCGGCGGAATGGAGAAGGGCAGGATAGGGTTGGGCCGGAGGAGTGATGTCAATTGAATTGAGGTCGGGGAGGCAGAAGCTCAATCAAGGTGCAGCGCAGCATACGGGAGCTTTGGTGGCAGGGCTTGACGTGACGGGACAGGTGCAACGGCAGCGGCTTCAGGTCGGGAAGTGGCGGGCTGGGCAAAAAAAGCCGCCGTGGGTGGGAAAAGAAGGGGTAGGAGACGTGGAAACGTGGAGTCAAGGCGGGAAGGGGGAAAGCGCAGCAAACCTTAAGCCGGGGATTCTGCGGGGTTTACCTTTCGGCCTAACGTAAGGCGAAGGCTGTTCTATGAGGTAGGTAGGTATCTTAGGTAGGTACCTACCTGTTCCTTCGTGGGCATTGCCCAAATAGAAGATTAGGTAAGGGAAGTCACCAATGGGAACAGGAGCCGTTGGGAATTATCCGGCCACTGGTTGGTTCCAGTTCAGGAAGGGAAGTCCCGAGTCCCGTCCCGTGGATGAAAGCCCGGGGCTTTCAGTCAGGTTACGATAAGCTCCTTTGCCATTCTCTCCGAAAGGTTGCAGAAACGCATCAACTCTGAATTGCTAAATTCGATGCGCATGCACGCGACGCAGAGTCTAAATCTGGCTACTCGAGTGTTTCTCATGTGTGGAGTTTGAATCGCGCTGCACCGATCAATACGAATGAGTTGAGACAAGAAGAAGCAACAACTCGAAAGCAAAGATCGGAGACACACATCATGTCATGGCTTTCCTGGTGACTCATTCCATCTCTCGCAGCTTGAGTGAATGTGGCCTCCTAGGACCTTGAGGGTTGAGGAAACTAGAAAAGAAGCAAGGAAGGGGTTTGCAAGAACGAACATGGTGTGGCCCAGGGCGCCTATCAGAAACATGAGGTGACACCCAAAATCCCTTTACGTAGCTACCTAAAAGTAGGTGAGTGAGGTAAGCTGCTGAATGATGGAACATTTGCTTGCTCAGTAAACACCAAACAGGGGCAGGGGCTTACGAGTACATACGCGGCCAGGCGGGCAAACAAAAGCGAAAGTGATGCGACGCCATTCGATTATTGCATTGATACAGGAAAGCCACCTGCTCTCATACACTGACAAGCCTTGGCGCACCACTAGAGCCAAGTAACGATTCGTCTCGACTTTTCTTCATGTTTGACCGCCGGTGGTGGGATGCTCCCGGCAGCTGGGAGCTAGGAAGCTATGAAGCTAGAATTACCGACGATCGCTTGGCTTGGAGCCGCCGGGGACCTGAAAGTGTCCGAAGAGGCTGCACCTCAATTCACCAGGTACCAGAAATACGGAACACATACGGAAGGTTAACAAGGTTGGCTAAAGGAACTCCTCCCTCCGTTCGGGACTAAATTTCCAGAAATCGAGATATACCGCAGTACGGCAATAAATGGCTCTTGATGGGGTATTTGTCAGGGGCTCGGTTTAGAGCTCCTGAATCTGAGGTGAGTCTGAATCTGATGGTGTAATAGCCGGTATCCAGGCCAGGCTGCGAGCGACTCAGGTCGAGCGTGAGGTGCTCCATCATCGGACCATCAATTCGCCTTAAACCGGGTTCCAGTACTCGTACGAGGCATCAGCAAGGAAAGAGTGGTAGTGTTGACTGAGCCCGAGAAGAAAAGCCAGGCAATCAAGCAGGTGAGACCTGCGGCCGGGGGACGGGCATGACAGATCGGACAGACAGATCACCTGGAGATTCAAATCACCGATCCTGGATGTCTGTCAATTCAATGTCCATGCGGTCGCAGATGGCGGGAAAACACATGACAAGCACCTGCCTCAGCCGGCGGGAGTCAATCAATGAGGAAAGTACGACAAGGAAACGACGGCAGGGGCCAATCAGCAGCTGTGTGCACCTGCGTTTCCCTGGATCTGGGATGGGAAAGAACTTCTGTAACTCGAACGGGGAAGCTAAGGAAAGAGCAACCCAAGTGCAGATGCAGGCAGTTGCACTTGCTAACTACAGAGTACCTTACCTTACCTACCTTACCTAGGTAAGGCACCCAACAGGAAAGGGCAACCACAGCGCCCATGGGAAAAAAGACAAGTCATCTATCAACTTCTACGCCTTGCAGTGTCAATCAAACTTTGCTTTTTTCTTTACCATTTTCCCTCTCTTTTCTGCTCGACCTTTCTTTTCTCAGCCACTCTTCCTCGGTCCTCACAGTCACAATTCTCCTCCGAAACGACGGTGAACAGGCCAAGACACCCATCTTTGCACACCGGTGTAGTATCTGGCCCTTCTCGATCCTCTTTCCCGTTCCCCCATTCTGACGGGATTCTGATTTCTGATTTTGTGTCTTGCCCTGCCCAGCCCCTAGCAAACCAACCCGCAAGCCATGCTGCGTCGCAACCCAGTCAGTCGTTTGCAGATGCGATGCGATGCCCCGAGCCCCTGCCCCATTGACCGAATCGACAAAGAGGAATCAATCCAACCTCGAGTTACCCAGGTAGGCAGTTCCAGCAATCGAACGTGCTTGACTCGGCTGTCGCGCAACCATGCAACGCACGCGGCAAATACTCCCTGAGCTTTAGTCCGTTAGCCCGACCCGCAACATGTCCATTACCCAGCAACTCCAACCATTCCGCCTTGTCATAAATGACGATATCACTGTCTTACGACGACGCGAGACAAGAAAGCCCGCATCCCCTCGCCATTCTCTTTTGCAACCCAGGGCAAGCATTACGATCCCCCGGCAGCAGGAGTCAGGGCCTCCCAAGATCCATCAAAGACCCATCTGCCCCTCCACACGCTTCGGCATCCAGCGCCATCCCCGAACACCAAGGCCCGACCTGGATGCCCCCCCAAGATCACGAACCTGGACGTGGGTTCTGGGACCGGATCTGGATAATGCAGCTCACCTGCCGCTAGGTAGGCTAGCACGCACGCCTCCAGTTCTCAGATTTGCTCCATCCACCAAACCGGCCGCTGCCTCACGGTGGAGCGATGCGGTCGCAGCATGTCCACCCGCAGGCCGTTGGGGTGTAACGAACCAGGTCCAGCTGTATGTGTCAGTGGAACCAGAGGCTCGGGACCGATTGGGTTGTTAGGGGACCTGCGCTGAAAGCTGCAACGCAACAGCGCATCCAGGCCGAGGTTCACCACTCATTACCGCTGTTTTTATTCTGGCTGCCGCGATACTGCGGTTCCGTTTCCGTTGCCACTGTATTTAGGACCTTGGGACTGGGACTGCAACTCGCGCGAGTCCATACAGCACCTTGTCACCGATGCCTGCAGATATCTGCAGCTTGCAACCTTGTGCGAAATCCGGGCCTGGGGGATCCGCTGGATGCCAGGTTTCTTCGCAAGCAAAGCTGTAATTGTTGCTTTTCCTTGTCTCTTTGCCCTTTCTCGACTGCGATACAACCTTGATCGCGACCGGTGTAAATCTCAGGGGGCACCTCTACCATGCAGTCCACAGCGAGGCCATCGCAGACGTCGTATACAAATCGGCGTCAAATGTTCCAGCAGCACCGGGTTTATCTCCGAGCAAAGGAACCTCCTCCGTCCTGGCCGGCAGCGTTGTGATCGGAGCCATTCGATTTGTTCCGGGTCCATGTCCGCTGCATCTCGGTCTGCAGCTCCCAGCAAGGATGTCCGAATCGAAATCGGGGAATGCGACCCCGACCTGCTCGCATCGGGCGTGTCACTGTCCAGCCAAAAGCAACGTCGTTGAGAACAGAGAAGAGCTCATACGTCTCTAACTTGAACACAGCATCTGCGTATGGTAATCATTACAATTCCTAATTCCATGATCCGGGACCCTTTTTGGTTGCCGTGTCTTTCACCATTCTTTCCATCCATCTTCTTCCCGTCCCTCCCGCCCGAAGGGAGGGAACTCCCTTCCCCTCCCATTGCGCAAACCGATCTGAAAATCGGACAGACATGGCTCGTTAACATTACAGGGCCGGTACCCAGAATGGCCCACCCCAGTGGTTTTGATCTCCCCTCTCCCCCCTTTTTTAACCCGTGCTCTCAAAAGAAAGAAAAAAAAAAGATGAAAATGGACCTCATAGTCGAACAGACCCTCGTCCCCTTCCCGCACATTCCCAATCCCTTGCCCTCGTGTGTCGCCGTTCGCCGTTGTCCCAGGGTATCGTTACAGTTTTGGCAGTGCCCGTTATCGCATCGCAATCCCAGCTACTGACTCCTTATCGGGGGAATTTGGGGCTTGCTAAAGGTCAGCCTCACCGCCACAGATCTCAATGACGTGGGAGCAACTCACATGAGCTGGCTTAGCCGCAGGGCGTGCCGCAGTAGCCGCACTCTTTTCCGGGTAGTACCCACACCTCTTTACCTGAGGCATGGCATGTAGGGCAGCGAATGCCTGGGAGAAGATGCTTCAAAGAGAGTTAGTTCTGGTTCTGTAGTGGTGGTTGCCGCCGCGAGGGGGGGAGGGGGGCCTCGCTCACCTGTTTAGGTCCGCTTGTGGGAGACGACGGCTGTTGTTGGTTTCTGAGAGAGGCCTTGTCGACCTGGCATTGCGATGAACAAGTCATTTTGTGTGGTTTCTGTGGTTGGTTGTGTGCAGGCGTGGATGTGGATGTGTATGTGCAAAGGCAGTTGTCGAGTTGGTGTTGATGAAACCCGGGGAGCTATGGTGTGCGTGTCGGTTTTGGAGATATCGAGTGAGTGAGAGGTGCGAAGTGCTTCAAGCAATGTTCTCAAGCTGTTGATGGCCGATGATGGTGATCTGAATAATGTCCAAACCCAAGGCGGCGCCAGTCGATACTTATAGTTTGCCGTTTCTTTGGACTCGCACGAGAAAAAGGACAAAGCACTGGGCCTTTCTGGGCCGACGAAACTGGCAAGGACCAGGTAGGCTTGGGTATGAGCGAGAGGTGAGAGAAAGAGGCTTCGAGGCGCAAGGCGGGAGCGGGTGTTCCATGTCCCTGCTCTGCGTCTGCTAGTGCAAAGAAGAAAATATGGCGGTGCCATCTGATGATAGGTAAATCGGCGAGCAACCGGCGGAAGGCCAGCAGCAGCAGCAGCAGCAGCAGCGGGAGAGGAGAGCGAACGAACAGCCAGCCAGCAGAGCAAGCAAGCAGAGCACAAGCACAAAAGAAACAAAATACCTAGCCTAGCATAGGCCGACAGGCCGGTACATTGCAGATGGCACACATCACATTCTGGTGCGGGACTAGCAGAGACCTTGGAGGCGTGTGTCAATGGGCAGCCAGCCAGAAGAGCAGCAGCAGCAGCAGGCCAGCAGCAGGTCCCAGCGATGAACGATGGTGGCGCGAACCCAAGTTGGGGCCAGGATAGGCATGGGCAAGGATGTTGGACGATGGGGGATGGGATGGGATCCTGGATCACTCTGTTCGAGGGGGGACAAGGTGGGGTGGAACCAGGGCCCCATCCATGGCGATGGCTGAAGAATTGTCGTTCATTCGGGAACGAGCGTTGATGTGTGCTGTGCTACTGCTGCTGCTGCTGCTGCGTGCGAGAGAGTAGCAGCAGCAGCAGCGGTACACAAGACGCAGACTGCAGGACGCAGAGTTGCTTGTGTATACATTTGCATTACATACATGCAGCTGTCTATCTGCCAGAGTCCTTGTCTGTCTCTCTCGTCTTGGGTCTGTATGTCTCTCCGTCTGTCTGGCTGTGTGTATGTGGCTTGTGGCGGGACCCAGGCGTTCATCCTGCTTTTTACATTGTGTACATTTGGGGGAGAAGAACCCGGGACATGCGTGAATGTGTGAGATGGCACTTTGTAATTTTTTTGTTTTTCCTGTCGAGGTGAGACAAGACCGAACCAAGCCAAAAGCCAAAAGCCGCCCGAGTCTGGAAGACGGGACACGGCATTTTTGACGAGGTCCGGCCTGGTTGAGGCACGTTGCAACTGCGCGGCGGGCTGGCGGCGGGCTTCCGGGTTCAGTGTGTTTCCTTTGTTGTTGCCCGTCGTTGTTTTTCGGTGTCCCGGGGGCCCGTTTGGAAGAGATAGCGGGATCTAAGAAAACAAAAGAGAGAGCAGACGAACACGAGAGGGGGGTGGGCACCGGGAGAGGAAACAGAGCAAAGCAACGTTGTGGATGGAGGAGGGGTTCTTTTCTGCCTTTTTTGCGCTATGATGCTCCAATCTATCTGTACCTACCTTAAGGCAACAAAATACTACGCGCCCTACCTAGGTGCTGAGTGCTTGCTCATCCACCCAAACCACGGCACGCCCATGGGCCATAACCACGCAGCCATCTGGGTACATCTTCCAAGACTCCTCCCACCACCACGCGCACCCCTCCCCAACGCAATCGCATGTCCCCCCTCCTCGCTCATTGGGCCCCGGCGCGCAGTCGATCGAAGGGCTAGCGCAGGGCAGGGGTTGAGGGGGGAAGCGAGCAGAAGAATAACCCAGGCGAGTGGATGTTCCAGAGCTCTGTTCGATCTGCCCCAGGATTCGCCCGGGGATTTCCTTTTTAGCTGCGACTTTGCGGCAGGCGGGTTTGTGGTGGTTTTCCATTTCAATGGGCACGCGGAAGGTTTTTTTTTTTTTTTTTTTTTGTCACTCTCTCCAAGGGCCCCCATCCATATCTCTGGTACGCACGTATCGATGGAGAAGGAGACGTAGAAGAAGAATGAATCAGAGATCCATACCATGTATCATTGGTAACCGTACCATGCCGCAATGTATTGTGCATGCTACGGGACACATCTGCATACACCCGATGCCCAACGAACCCTGCAGAGAACGAGCTGTGACTTTGCAGGCCCCGCAGGAGTTGGAACAACTGACGATGATGATGGTGATGACGATGATGACGATAGTGGTGATGGGAGGAGGAGGAGGCTCAACAGCGCCCACCCTTCTCTCGGGATTGATGATGTCTCTCGCAATGCCGCCTCGTCCCTTGGGTCCCAAATTTTCTTCTTCTCTTTTTTTTTTTTCTTTCTTCACATGGAGAGGTCACGGCAGTTATGGCGGAACACTGATGGGAAAGTGCAACACTTGCACGGTATTTGCAAGTACCCAAGATGTGAGGGGGACACACACACGCAAGCACACGCAAATACGAGGCTAACGCCACATGCGAATGCGTCCTTACGAATCGATCGTAACGTCAAGTGTGTACATCCCTTCTTAGTGTTGCTTTCTGCATGGGCGCGTGAACGGCAGCATGTCTCTTTTTTATTTTATTTTATGGTGCCATGTCTGTGTTCTAGTCAGTCTAAGAAGAACACTGCGTCAGTTTCCAGTTCGTGAGGTCGCAGCGCAGGTTACCAACGAGGGTCGAACAAAGTTTGTGGAATCTCTGGTTTGGCACGTTGCTAGATCGGACTGCACGTAATGGAGGGGTGCGCGGCTCTACTGGTACAGACAGACTGATAGCGTCTGTCATTGGGGTACCACGCAGGAAGAACCGCAAGGTTGATGAAAGAGGATGATCCAATAAGAGACGACATATGACGATCGAGTAAGGTAAGGTCTGCAGTTCGCTTGCGAGGGACATGCCTGTTTGGCAGCTCTCAGTTCTGCCCGGATGGACGAGGCGAGTTTCCGCGCTGCGCTGATGCTGGAAGCAGCAGTATCAAACTCTGTTTGGCCCTGCTACTACGTATGGAGCAACTAGCTCTCAAACCAAACGTGGGACGGGAGAGACACAGAAAGAGAGAGAGCCCTCTTTTTTCCCCTCATCCTTTCATTTAAGGTGTTGTTTTTCCTCTCGTCATGCTTGGGGGTTTTGGAATGAAAGGGGGCGTTTGGGTATTCTTTTCTCAGGGAGTCAGTCCATGGGGGGTCTGTTTTTTTTTTCTTCCTGCCTTTGCAAGTGCAAGTAGTTCTTTTTGGTTTTTATGAGCAGTCGCAAACATGCCGGACAGAGTTTCGTTTGGGAAAATCAAAAAAGCAGCGCCCGGCCCCGTCGTCGATGTTCGGGATACCCTATTGGACCGCGGCACTGGGGGGAGGGGCTGAGTGGCGGCTTCCGGGGGCCCGGAGGGAGGAGGGAGGAAATGGAAGGGGGGGAAGTCGCGGCTGGCGTTCCCAGTGCTCCTGCCTCTCTTCCCGTGATTCGTGATTATGGCCCGGCCGCAGCCCGATTGGTGGCTTGGAAGCGCCGCGTGCACACTACATACTACTCACACTGCACACCCATCACTCATTCATCCAGTACGCATTCTCTCTCCCTCCTGATCCTCCCGCCGGCCGGCCTTGTTGCTCGTCATGTCACACACGCTCTCGGGGCTGTCAGTCCGAAGCTAAGCTACCCGACCTTACCTTACGGATGGATCTCCACGGCACTTCCTATGGCCGCCGCGGTCTTCCTTCGTCCATCAGTGGTAGTCGTGTCTTGGAATGCACCTCACCTCACCTCACCTCACCCGCATCTGCGACCCGCCCTTGCGCCGGGATGGAGATCTCATCTCGCCTTACCTTACCTTGGGTACGGATACCTTGCTTGCGCTGCATCTCAATCGTGCAATCGCTGAAGGCCCTCTACGAATCCGATCGAGCCTGCGGATACGTTGCTGCTGGTGTCAAGGCTGCCATGCCGCCAAGTACCTTACTTGGTACGAATACTATCATAGTACAGTGCAGTTGGATGCTCACGACCATGCGGTTGTTCTTCATCCACCCCTGCTCTACGTAACATTCCCCGATCCCTCATCCACTCCCCAACTGCATTTGCATTTCCGCATCCAATTGTGTCGCCTTGATCGATGCCCTTCCTTTTTGTCACTTCTCCGAAAAACGGCGTGTCCCCGTCAGATCCCCTGCGCCCCCTTTGGGACTTCGACGACCCCATTGTCGTCGGCCGGTAGGTAGGTACCCAGCCCACCTCGGAACTGAATATGAGCAAGCCCTTGGGGGGTTCAAGCTGAAGCTGACACTTCAGCCAGCCTTTCCGATCCAGGTGAGTTGCAACTGTTGAGTGAACGGGGAAACCGGTTGCCAGGCATTTGGGCTGAGCTAGAGCAGTCCTGACGCAACTCAGCTCACTTACGAGCGCATGACGATGGCCCAAGAAGGAAGCATCTTACCCGATGCCGCCTAGTAGACCAGAGGAGAGAGAGAGATAGAGAGAAAGAGACAGAGAATGAACAACCACCCTAAGGAAGACACGCCAAGATGGGAGCATGAGGCAGGTACCTGCGGAGTATCTACCTACCCTCCGGGCTTCTTCTTCTTCTTCTGTGGAAAGTTCCCCCCACCCTCAATCGGGTCAGGAAAAGGAAGGTACGGGTGTGGATGCCTTACACTTCTTTTCTCATGGGTCCTTGCGCCTGCATCGCATCTTGAAGGCCCCAGTCACCAGCTGCAGTTTGGATCGCCCATGTCCAATTCTGCCGTCTGCAGACCAGATGCGGTAAATCTACTCACAAAGATGCTCCTATTCACAACTCAGATACGAGAGGATACACGATAACGTGCGTCCCACTCGGCTGGGAATGGGTTACTCCATGGCGGTCTGAGTGTGCGCCGCAAACATCCACGTCCCAACGCTGCCCTTCAGTTTCCAAATGACAATCCGCCACTCTTTCTTTTTCCCAAAGGTCCCAGTTCGCGTTTGGTCAACCCCAAAAAAAAGGCTCCACCAAGCTCCTCACATGTTTTCTTCTTTTCCATCAGTCCCCTGCTCCACGGCGACCCCCTGCTCCATGCTTCCTTTTTCTTCACCCTCAGCAAAGGCTCCTTAGCGTACCATTCTGCAACAATCTCGTCCACTCAACGATGCGAAGGGGCAATTTGGGGAGCAGCAGCGAGGTCCTCGGGTTGGGGGTATCGCGCCATGCTAATGGGCTGCCCACATCTTTCTTGTACACCCTCGGAATCGGCAACGAGACCACGTCGTCCATGTTCGGAATAATGCCATTGACGTCAATTCGAGGTCTGAAGGGAGGGCTTACGGTTGGATATTCTGCCCGTCGCCGAGATGACCCGGCTGAGGGAGACATGAGGCCACTTACCCGCACATGAACGTCTCTTCCGTGCGGTAGCACCGTGAGACGTCGACAATCGAAACAGTCTACGCTCTGAATCCCAGCCGCATCCCTGCCTGCTGTTTGTCACCGCTCACCGAGTGGTGCAGGCGGGCGACGAGCCTTGTCCATTATCCCGGCGTGTTGGTCCAAGGATGGTCACACGGGTTTTCCGCCCGCGTTCGACTTGACGCCGTGCCGTATCCGCTGCCACAACCCGGGATCGACGTTGCGCAGGCGCAATCTATCTTTGTCGACGGGGCCCGGGGGGGACCAGATTGGGGGAAACCAGGCATCGGTGGCTATGTGTATCGCGACCTTCCTGGTTCGTCGAGGTCCACGCGGTTGACACCTGTGCCAATGTCGGATCACGGTGCGACGCTATCAAGGTGCTTTTTCTTTCAACGCATTCAATGCCAATGACACACCGACAACGCTGACCGACGTCTCGAGATCTTACGGTTTTCCGGGAGCTCCGGCTCCAATGCCGACTGTTGCTCGGTCTATCCAGCTGGCCAACATAGGTGATGGCGCGAAACATGCCGCTGGTCCAGGTTGTGCAAAGGCCACCAATGCAGATGCTATTACACCTCGTTGGTTGACGGTTCATGGAGACGCGGCTTTGTGCGTTCTCAAGAGGAGTCTTGTACATCCGTCCACAACCCCTGCCACAGCAGCAGCAGACGGCGCCACAATTTGAGGCTTTGACAACACTCACCGACAGTCTTGCGGCTAGGTCTAGATTCCAAGACTTCCACGCCTTATGGCGCCTATGATGGCATTTGGTTTTGCTTCATGTTGGGCCCGGATCGCCATTGGATAATCTCAGGTTTCACCCTGCTTGGTTTCATGTGCCTAGCTAGGCAAAATGATGTGTCAATCACCCTCGACAGAATTCCATCGCTGTCATTTTTGACCAAACACCAACGGACACACACGCTGGGCTTACACACTACACCGCACCACATAATACCACCAACCGCGGGGCAGAATCAACACCATTCTGCGTTCATGGAGGGCACCCGACGATTTGCGACACACGGTCTGCATCGCCAGATCAGATGAGGGTGTGAAGCCAGCCCATTAACCATCGAATGTGGTCAAACATATGTACGCGTAGCGCGTGCATGTGAAGCATGCAATCTGACCGATATGATCTGTCACTTCATAACCGAGATGCGAGGTCGATCAGTGTGTTTTTGTCAAAATCTGGGCTTTTCACCATCCGCATCGGCTGCCACCGCCAATTTCGTTGGTTGCGTACAGGAAAATGACATGTCATATCCACCAGATTTCCAAGGCTGCGAGACCACTTTGCTCGAGCAAGGTACCACCATATCCGCCAAAGTAGCCAAATGGTTGAGTCCAGCTCTGTTTTGGAAATTGTCCTCAAGGAACCCTTGGCTAGGAGCCTCACCGAGAAACCACCTCAGCGGCACATTCTCGATGCCCAAGGTATTTTGCCTCACCTCAAACGCCGAGCTCTCAAATAGAGAGCGTCAATTCCATCGGATGTGAGTCAACCGCCACCAGGACCCTGTTGCCGAAGCCAACGAGCTTTTCTCGGTTACGTGCGTGTCACCTGTCAAGCCGAGTAACAACACAAGAAGATGAGTATCCAGAGCGGAATCAAGCATACCGTTCGCAGTAGCTGGCCTTGTCAGAGTTCCCTGGCCACAACAACCGTTTCTTTGCGGTGAGGATACTTGCATTCACCTATATGCAGGTATCCGCTAAGACGGGGTGCTTCGAGAAGATGTGGACTTGATTAGTCTCCAAACGGCAATGCCAGCGACATGAAGCCAGGCCGCTTCAATCAGAGCCTCCCTGGCGTTTGGCAGCTTGAACGCGTCACCAGCACACGCCCTCGACCAAAGCTCCACGATGATATTTCCCGAGCAAACTTCAGCCCCGTATGCTCGTCAGCGGGACCCAATGTGCGCACTCCCCGGGCCTGGGGCTCGGTTCTGTCCAAGTTGGGGGTTTGGGACTTTGGGAACGCCGCAAGATCCACGATCGATCCTTCCCTCATTCTCCTGATCATCTCCATGTTTGGCACCAAAATCTCGGTTACCTCCTCGCCAGTGACAAGCATCCCGGCTAGTCAACCAGACTGCCGGGACGCTCTATCGAAATTTCGGTCACCCGGTATCACATGGCACGACTGAGAAACGACGACGGGTTGCTGCATTTTGACCGCCTTCAACGTGGACGATCTCGGCCAAAAATGCTTCCATCGGGAATTCAAATCTCGATGACGACCCCGCCAAACGACCCTTGGAGACTGCAAAAACAAACGCATGTCTCACTCAGGGTCCTTGTCGTTTGCCCTCGGCCTTGGAAACACAACCAAGCCAGGAACCCCATTACCTGTGGCTGCTGGCTGCAGGACAGCCACCACACGAAGGATTGGAATGGCTCGTTACACCGCCCTAGCTTCCGCGTCGCGAAGTAACCACCCTTTGCACCTGTCTCAATCCCGCAGCATGTTACCTGTTAACTTTATTTTGTCGACCTTTGGGGGGAGCTTGACATGAGGACCCTGATAATTCTGGTTTGTTACTAAAAGAGGCTCGCTATCATGGGCTAAGTTTGGTCACACAATGCCGCAATGCTCACAGAATAGTTGTGTCTGGAAGGGCATGGTTGGGGCTTGCTCAACGATTTACAACATGATTTGACAAACAATCAACAACTGGAGCCTCCTCCACGATCGGACTAGCCGCCCTGTTGGGAGATCAAGTTTTCGTGATAACTGACCAATTCCTCCCAGTCGGGCCGCGCAGGTTAGACTTCAACACGGCATTATCATCACATCCGAGCCTATTGTTTCTTCTGGTTTGTCTCACAGGCAGGACCCAACAGGCCGTCTCATTGGCAAGTCTTGCCCGCGTTCCTCTTTCTCTGATGCTAGTCTCGCAGCCAACGGCCATGGGGCGTTGTCTATCTTCCGCTACACGCCCACGCGCGCCGGATATGGGGCTCGATTCTGAGTGATCGACATTCTCCCTTCCAGTGTCGTTCGCCCGCGGAAGAGACATCCTTGCTTAGGTGCAGAACCTGTCTACCACCAGCTCGTGCCACCGGGTTAGGTGTGTAGCGAAAAGCACGCCGTGTAAACCATGCAGGCTCGGTTGCCAAGCTGTAACAACCGGGCAGGGCTGCAGCAACATCGTGTGGTGAACCTGTGGATTCCAAGATCGCCCTGCTGTCGCAGACAAACGGGGCTGGATAAGGAACCAAACCGAGGCTGCCAGAAACAATCTAGAACGATGCCTTTCCGAACGACGGCTACGGAAGACGGTGCACGCTGGGACACGGATCAGGAATTTCGAGAGCGGGTATGGTTCGGCGATCTAGGCTCCAAGCCGACGAGGCACACGAGAGCACCGAGTGACATTGGCCCCACGGCGGCTGAGCGGCATCCGTCAGGCTGGAAGTTGAGAGTGTACAAGCATTGCCTCGGATAAGAAGTTGGTATGGCAGCGATCCCGTCCCGTCTGTTGAGGACCCTTGGCCGGCAGTCCGGGTTGCGCTTTCCGACGTCACACAAACAAGAAGCATGTCTGCCCAAGGTGCGACGTGGGTCGGGTGACTCAATCATTCTGCATGGTACTGTCCATGATGACAGATCAACAACGACGAATGCCGTCGAGAAGAGAGATAGGGAGGTAGAGAGAGGGAGGGAGAGAGGACGACAAGACGAAGACGATGTCAACAGAATGTCAGCGGTCGCGAACTGTCAATTGACATCGCGGAGCGATCCGCTCATCCGAAACCCGTCAGTATCCGCATCCCTAACTCTTGTCCTGTCGTCCTATTGCTGTGTCGAGGTGAGTCAGTCACATCACACACCCGTACACATTATCCCAAGTCCAAGGACTGTTGGGGAAAATGAGCCGAAAATTCCAGCCCTTCGCCCGCTGCCACAGCGATGGGCGACGTGGCGGTGACGTCCACACAGGGCCCCCAACATCGGTCACGTTACACAGGTTCACGAGACTCAGACCCGATCTCGGGTGGAGCTGATCGTAAACAGGCGTTGCGACCGGTTTCCCCTTTCTCTGTTCGTATTGAACTTGGGACTGCGTGACGAGAAGAGAAAAAAAAAAAAAAAGAATAAGAAAACAGGCAGACACTCACGACAGACAAAAACGAGACTTTTCTTGTGATGATGTCTGCACTCTTGCCAAGAAGGGGAAGCAACTGTCCCCTTTGGATAGTTTGTTTGTTCTTCTACGTACGGGTTGGCAATTTCTGTTTCAGACGCCCTCCGCCTTGTCGTTCATGTGTCCTGTTGTTCCTTTGCAGCCATGATGTTTCTGTCTCTTCCTGGACCACATCTTCAGTTCCTTCTCCAGCAAGCCACCGGCCGCCAAACGATGTTTTCCATGATTCCATCTCAAGCGTCTCTTTGTCTCGTCCCGCCAATGCCCCCTGGTCCATCCAAAACATGATTAAAGGGGAAGGGATAAAACAAAAGGTATAATGAGGCCATCTGCCTGTCAATCTCGCTCGCTAAGCGTCATGCCATATCCAGAATAAAAGAAAAAGATGCAAGCTAAGAAATAATCCCCGAGACCACCCGTGTACAAGGTCAGTCTCACAAAAGGGATAGAGGGTAAAAACGACAAAGAAGAAACATGTTCCTGGCCCCCATCAGGAAATGCGATGAACAAGGAGATGTCAGACACCAAAAGAAAAGGTCTAGCTAGGGTTGGTAAACAGGTATCCCCCACGAACAAAACGCCCCCACAAACGCCCATGCCCAAGTTTTTTTTCACTGTGCCCTAGGTATCGAATTAATAAATAAAAAAATGTAGACCAAAGAAAAGAAGAGGCGAGATGAGACAAAAGAAACGTCCCCCATGACCTCTTCTGAAAAGGAAGTTGCTCTGCTGCTCGATGGGCTCATCTGATCGGATCTCAGACCTGCCAACTTCTGAGACACTGCACCCATGATTGCTGACAAAAAGATGTGCCGAGGACGGGCCTTATTGCAAATCATGAAGAAGGGAGCTCTTTTCCCCCCCTCATCGCACGTCCTTGTCGATCCTGACGAGGAGCTTACCGCCCTCAATTGGGCGGCCCTTGGTATCCATGAGCTTGATGAAGCGGTACCCAGGTTGAAGACGGTCGAGTCGGATACACGCCCATGACAGCAATTCGTCGCCGCCGAGGAGTGGATCGTTCTCGATCTTGAATCTGTGATTGGGAAACCAAAGTCAGCCGGGGAACTTTCTCACGTATCGAATACGAACGCACAAAAAGACGGATCTCGTTGGATGTCAAATGTCATGAACATGTGTCATGCCGTAAACGGTGCGGTGTGCAGCGGCCCGACCTGTCAACACGGGCCGCGACAGTTGCTTGACGCTTCCTTGGCGAGCGAGTATTGGCGGCTGGCGGCTTGTGACGGGAGCTTGACGGTTGTGGTGGCACGACGCAGGAAAAGAGGCTCGGCAACTGCGGTCGCACGGCATCTTCCACCTTTGTGTGCTTATGACGCGAGCGCGACGGGCCACTGCATCTCGTCCGAGGATGGATCAGACCATTAGGTCTGTGTTCATCGTATCTCAGAGGGTACACCATCCGCAAGAGCACACCACCTGACTGTCGGACACGCTGCAGGTGCGGAAGGCTAGGCGCGGAGCCGCGCGATAGAGTCTCTCGTCGGGTCGTGTATGTTGAAGAGTGGGTGTGACGACGACGTGGCGGTGAAGGGAGAGTAAAAGTGACTAAAGAAAGAAAATCTTACCTGACGAAACTGAGCTCCTGCACCACTCTCGAGACCTTGGGGAACTTCAGTCGCGCTCCACCTTCCCACTCAGGATGGTCCGTCTTCTTCGAACTGGTCTTGAGTTTGAAGTCGTCTTCATCGGCTGCCTTGCCGTTGACTGCCCCAATCTCGACGTGGAGTTCGCACTTGACAAAAGGGCGTAGGTTCTTGCCGTTGCGGCTGCTGTCGCTGTCCGATGAGCTAGGCACCCAGATATGCTGACCCGCGATGATCGTGACGACGAGATCTAGGTCACCCTGCGGCGCGGCGTCGACCTCAGTCTCGGTGCTCTTATCAGTGCTGCGGTATCCAACGGGCTTTAGCACCCAGCCCAGCTCGTCTGCGAACATGCCCTCATTCAGCATCATGCCTTCGTCCAGGTACTGCCAGTTGAGGGCCACCATCTGCACGCCCTTCCGCCAGAATGGGCTGGGGTCAGGGTTCGAGCTGTCAACGCGGGTGCCATTGGGAAAGGCTCGCATGAAGAAGTTCTTGTTGTGAGCGAACATCTCACGGGCCTTGGTCGTGTGAAGCTCGAGAATCTTGTTCTCACTTATCGAGAAGATGTGCCCAGGCTTCTTAGCGGCGGGCGTCTCAAAACTCTTGAAGTGCTCACTATGCGTGTAGATCGCCAAGTTGCTCAGTGCCGTAGCGATGTCGGATTTGGGGTTATGTTGAACCGGGGCTGCCGCCGGTGCGTTGGTGCGTTCATCTTCAGAGCTTGAGGCATCCTCATCGTTGGCGTGGACAATTGATAAAGCTGTAGTGCTGGGAGGCACCTCGATCTTATGAGGTGCTTTCTTGACCTTGATCATGATCTTCCTCTTCATCTCCTCGAGCTTAGGAAGACGGAAGCGTGGGTCGATACCTTCGCAAGACTTGTCGACCAGCATATCACCCCACTCTTCCTTCATGATTCTGACCATGACGTTCTGCTGCTCAATGTCCGCGTGAACCTCGAGACTCACAATGAGCGGGAGTTCATTGGTCTCAAACGCCGACTCGCGGACAGCCTGACAGACTTCCCGGAACCCACAAGGAGTTGTCAAGGTCCAGCCATGGGTAACAATGGGTTCGTCTCTCGGGTATGGCGGGCGAATTTTGCTTGGAGTAGGTGATGTAGGTCGCAGAGTTTCATTCAGAGATTCGACAGAGGCACTCGGGCCAAGAACAGTGGTGCTGTCGGCTGGTCCCAGGGACCTGCTGGCGGTGGCTGCGCTGGCTGCACTGGCATTCCTCCTATGACTATGCTCGTGTACGCTTCGCTCGCTGCCGATCAGCTCTTCTACATGCTCCTTCAGACTAGCCGCAACGTTAGGGAACGATGAGCCAGAGAGGTTCCTGGAATGCTCAGGCTTGGGCGATCGGCTTCGCTCCTGGCCCGTCGTGATCGGAGTGTCTCCATTCCAAACATCAATCTCGATACATCGGCAACCTTTGCGTAGGACCTTGAAATAAACGTGAGCATGGTCAACTTTCGAATCAATGCCAAGCGGTACATACTGTCTTGTAGGCCTCTGGGTCGCTCGTAGAAGCTAACTGATTTCCGACCAGGTAAGTATTGTGGCTGCTGCTGATGAAATAATTGGATAGCGGTCGGCTGATGTCTTTGTCCTCCGGGTTCAACGGTCGGGTGGCTTCCAGGCCATACTTCTTCCACCAAAACTCGAAGAACTCGGGCCATGTGTATCTCTCCTTATCTTCAGGCAGGACGTCGTCGGCATCTGCTTCGCCTTGCACAGAATCGAGGAATGCAACGAATTGCTCGCGAGTGACGAACGGCGAGCGTGATATCGAGGAGCGGCGGGATCGAATGTCGTCGAAGACCTTCTTGAGGCGGTTCTGAATGGCAAGACTGCCGTCGAACGCGGGAGGGTCCGAGGAAGTGGTGTAGAGGTCTTTGGGGTCGATGGAAGAGGATGAGGGTTCGGTGGCACCATCGACATTGGTAATGTTAATTCGGGGTGTTTGCGGCGTCATTCGGAAGTGGGAGCCCTTGTCTGTGGGTGCAAGCAAGGTTGTGAAGCCCACCATCTTCCTAAGGGCGCCCTCTGAGGCCTTGTTGGTGTTGTTGAAGAGGGGCATCGTGAAGGTGCGCTTCTTGGGCGCCCTTTCGTCACCAGGAGGAGCCTTCCGGCGTCGGAGCTGGAAGAGGCGTTAGTTGGAATTTGCGCTTCCTGCATTGAAGAAGTGTAGGTTGACAAAGTCCCAAGCCACTGGGAAAGGGTGCGATTGAAGGTAGGGTCTGGGCGGGAGGTTCGAAACAGGGCGCGGAACATCAGACGGAGTGGCAGACGTACGTAGAGACACATGATGAGCTAGCTTCGGCGGCTATACAGCACACCCTTCTCTGTTTCTGGTCTTCCTTTGGTATTGCTGCGTTTCGAAGGATCGGATCGTTCGCGTGTCAATTGGCGTAGGAGGGGCGTTTTTAGGGACCTGCTCGACAGCCTTCTCTGGTGCTAGAGGCAGAGGTTGTGGCTTCGCAGTGGTGAGTATAGAGGTCAAGCCATTGGAGAGCCAAGGGGAGCGTATTAGGAGGTGAAGATGCAGGAATAAGCTGAAGCCGAGATAAAACTGCAGTTTCTAGGTAAGAGGAGTTCGAGGATTGAAAGTAAAGGCAAAGTAAGCCATGGTGGAGGAACAGCGGGAGCAATTTGAACGGGGAGAGTGGAAGCGTGGTTATGCATGTCAGCAGTAGCTGAAGACATGGGGAGGGGGGACAGCCTCGTCCGGTGGTGTAGCCAGTGGCCAATGGGATCCAGCCAGCACTGCCCCGATGGTCTGGATCCTTGCCGAGGGTGGTCCCCTCTGCCCTGCCAGTGGTCCCAGTGATCCCAGCGCTGCTGTTTAGCGTCGCGCTCCCTACCTAGCTTCCTACCTCTCCAGTGAGACCGTGACTCTCGGTAACGCACATAGGGCAGTGGAAGCCAGGCAATTTTGGCGGGCCATGACGGAACCACCCCATTTCTCCCCTGAATCCATAAGCTCTGTTTCGTTCTCCATGTTTTCCTTATGCTGGAGCCTGGAGCCTGATGCTCTGTTGTTGACTTTCCTGTGCAGACACGGCAGAGGGCGAGTCGAGTCCCCTGAATTGCATGAGGAATTTCGCCTGCTTCATCAACGCGTACCGTCGCATATTTCTGCCATTGGGAGCTGATGCTGCCGTTGTCAGACGAGTGTGCCACCGAGAATGCCCTGTCGCTGCACGAGGCATCATTAGCCGGCGACCTGAAATGTTTACTGTTTGTGTCCTGCATGCACAGTGACAAGGCAGCGCTTTTTGGGGGCGGAGTCTGCTTGTGATGTCCATCCCGCTGCATCGCGACGTGGAGCGTCACACTCGATGCCTAGAATCGAAGGGAGACCAAGACAACCGACCTCCACTGCACTGCAGAGGGGCAGGGCTTGGGTTCGGACCCCAAATCGCTGCTTGCCCTGTTCTGTCATGCCAGAGCCCTGCTCCCGCGTCATTGGGTGTTGGCACCAAGCTGTCCGTAACTCACGGAGCCCGAGAGGGCGGCCGGCGGCCAGCGTTGGCCTCACGGATTGGCCGAGGACCCGCGAAAGTCATTTCCAAACTAGTGGTCTTGCCGTCCTAAATTTGTCGTCTTGGAGCGTGCCAGAGCAATCCGATACGGGAGGGTGGCCGGGCATAACTTTCGGCCCCACCATCCATACGAGGTTACATAACTTACTTATGAACCGTTCACTTGTTTGAGCTTCAGTATTGACTATGCACCATAACCAAGTGCCGATCAATACACTGGCAGAAAGGGGCCTCGTCAAAGGCGTAAACCCTCGCCAAAACTCCTCATGCTACCAGGCATGCGATAAACACTTTACAGCAACCTACACAAAGCATCCTGTAGCTTCTGTATTCATCAGTGCTTGACGTGGTCTTCAAGGGACACTAGGTTGCTCCACTCCGGTCCGGGCCGCTGCTCGGCTCCGGCGTTCGTCCGGTGGTTCGACACCAAGCAACTGTGGGTCAACGGTCCAGTCGCCGTCCGGGATACTTGCAGTAGCGCTCCGAACCCTACGAACTTCGACGTCTCACATCCATGCACAGATCTAATGGACGATGGTGTCACTACTCCGTATGGTGGTTCAGATGGCGAGCAAGAGCTGTCCGTGATCTCGTACGGAGAAGACCCAAAGAAATAACAAAAGTAGAGACGATGCAGTCATCTCATTAAATGGCATACGCAGCGTATCACGAAAGCCTGTTGGCTCGGGCCACTTTGCTTCTCGCTGGACACCTTTCCGGCTCAGGTACTCCAAACATTCGTAGATACCTTGATGTCGCACACATACTTTTAGATTTCGTGATTTTTTTTTTTTGGTTTCTTCCCCGTCCCTCATCTCAAGTCCGCTGAAAATAGCAACAGACACATAGTTTTCAGCCGGCGTACGTTAACATGTCTACAAAATCATTCCCTCAATTCCTCAAGCTCCCCCAGGAGCTTCGAGACCAAATCTGGAGCGACGCTGTCCGCCCCATCAGCCCAGGCCACGGCGGCGTTCACTTCTTTACCGTTTTCGACCCCATACGTGATAAAAGGTTCAGAGACCATCTCGTTGTTGAGCAGGCGGGTTACGATCCGAATCGCGGCAATTTCGCCCCTGTACTTGGCGTACCGACATCAAAATACAACACATCGCTGCCATCGTGGACCGTCGGCAACCCATCCACATATGCAACCGACTTTGGCCTCTGGACCGCCTGTAGAGACTCCTACAATGCTATATATAAGGGATACGACCGGCCCAAATGGGACTTGATTCGGAAAATGGGCCCCACGATGGGCCTTTATAGGCGGCTCTGGCAGAGAGAAGACGGCAAGGACTTCCCTGTGACTTTCTCTGCGGCAAATGGTGACAGCAGCCGTTTATTCTTGACTGTCCTCCCGTCCCGTGACCTCTTCGTGCTCCGAAATTTCGAGGACGTGGGGGGCAGTATTTCATATACTGTACAGAATGCGCCGTTCGCCTCCCCGAGACTTGGATTGTACAGGGTTACTCATGTCGCGGTTGAATTCGATCCTGAGTGGAGTGTGGAGGGAGTTGAGCAGTACAAGAAGGAAACCGAAATTACGAGCTTGAAGTACTGGGCGTATCAGACACTCGCCCAGGCCATACGGAGCCGAATAAGGTGGTTCGAATACCTGTGGGTAGTGGACTACAGGTTACGTTTGAAGGCTGGTGTTTCTGACCTGGAGAAGAGAGCGGCACTTTGGAAGTCGGATTCCGAAGAGCCCTTCGTCTTCGAGGGTCAAAGGTGCAAGTACTACGCTGTGCCGAGGAACAACCCCCAAGACTTTTGTGAATATCGCAACGGCCTTGAGCCGTCGAACCCTGTGTGGAGAGTCAATGGCGCATTGGACGGGTCAGCTGTTGTGCCCGACATTCATCATTATCCAACCATGAACGGCAAAAGGCCTTGTCTGCCTCACGAGGCGATCGGGATATTGGTCTGCGAATATGACTGATCAGCCGGGGTCAATAGTAGAGTTGGCGCATGTGTATTTGGTGACCTCACTACAGAAGTTCACAAATGCATAAATCGCAAGACGCGAGGACTCAGGCGTTTGGGGTATCATTAGGTCTCCACCTGAAGAAACCGTGTTGAATCTCATTGAATTCGTATTAGAAAGACGTATAAAATTATATCCCATTACCACTTATCGAATCAAGAGCTGCTTAGAAGCTTCTCGACAGCCCATTTCACAGAGAAATTCCTCAAGTCGGAGTAGTGCTGCCCAACGCCGACAAATAGGACAGGGACGTTAGTTGCGTGAACGAGACTGACCAGAGTGCCAACCATGTTGCCCACGGTATCGCACTTTGAGATGATGAATCCGTCGAGAGAGCGAACGGCGCCAAAGGCAGCGTTGAAGTTGCGCGCTTGCGCTACGGAGTCGGTTCCGACAAGGGCCTTTTCACAGTGTCAGTTATACGATAGCAAATGTTTTGGTGGCAAATGGTTCTCACCTCTCCAACCATAAGAATTTTGTCGGGTTGAGCGAATTTGGCAAACTTCTCCAGAGAAGACATAAGACGCTGATCGTTGTGTCTGCGTCCAGCAGTGTCGATGAGGACGACATCAAAACCTTCCTGGCCCGCAAAGGAGACAGCGTCGCGCGCGACAGTAGCGGCGTCCTTGCCGTAACCCTTCTGGTACAGCTCAACGCGGCCTCCCTCACGAGAAGTGAGCTCTTTCAGGTTGCGGACGTGGACTGCCAGCTGCTCGACGGCGCCAGAACGGAAGGTATCTCCAGCAGCAATGAGGACCTTGTACTTATTCTGGAGGAGGAAGAAGCAGATCTTGGAGAGATTGGTGGACTTTCCGACACCGTTGACGCCAACAATAGAGATGACGTAGGGGCGAGCCTTGCGCAGAGAGGTCGCGGACGGGGCGGTGATGGCATCAATCTCGCGGAGTAAGTCGAGAGAAGAAGTAGGGGTGAGCATCTTGGTCAGGGAAGCCTCCATTGCGGACTGGATCTTGGTGTTAATGCTCTCGAAGCTGCCCGTCTTGACACCAAGTAGTTCCTTTTCGACGCCCTCACACAGACGGATTGCGGCCTCGCGCGCGACATTCTTCTTGAGAAGGTGCTCCTCCATCCCCTTCATTGCCTTGTCGAGGTCAGCCTTTGTAAGAGTCTTGCCTCCCACAACATTGCGGAACAGGCCTCCGATCGTGCTGAGTCCGGAGCCGATAAGTCCGCCCGAAGCTTCGGTCGTAGAGTCCGTCTTGGACTGCGCGGATGCGAGAATGTTGTGGACTTCGTCATCGAGGTCCTTGAGAACGAATTGGCCCTTAGAAGTCTTGTTGCCCCAGGTCGAGGCGTCGACATGCTCGAGAGCGGAGGAGCGCGCGGCGGTCCCCTCGGCCTCGGAGTCACTAGTTGCCGATCTCGGAGCAGCCGAGTAGTCAAGCTGAACATCGTCTTCCTCATCCGCCAAACCATCAGCGTCCCACTTGCGGCCCTTCTTTGTTGAAGATCGAGTCGCTGGTCGGGGCCTTCTGCCAGAGGATTCGTCACCGGAGGAGGCAGCGGCAGCTCCTGGGTTTTGCGCCTTGCGGGCACGACGGGACATTTTCGCGACAGGACCAGGCTTGCCGACCACGACGCCGGGAGTCGAGGGTCGGGACGTGTTCGGCGTAACAATAGGGGTCGATTCGTTCGTGGAGGCGCCGCCGTTTGCGCCGTTGATGCCACGTCCTGAAGTATTTAGTTAGCTTTGTGTTGCCCCGCGGCAAGAAAGGGGTATGTAGGCCAGTTGCTTACCCCTGTAGTGAAGACCAGAGGGAAGCGGAGGCTCATCGCCGAGGTTTCCAGACAGTGTCTCATCCTCCTTAGCAAAGTCGGCTTCCGAGATGTTGGAGTCACCCTTGGGGCCTGTTGTTTCCAGCTCGCGCATCTGCTGATCGAAGTATTCGTCGAACTTGTGACACTCAACTAGTGTTGTGTGAGGCTTCGTCAGTTGTTCGCCGTATAGATCCACAAAAATCGTCTTGATGTTGTCGACCAGCTTGTCGATCCACGACAGGTGAAGTAGCGATCTGTAGACGGCCTGCCCGCAGTTCTGTCAGCATGTCGGTCGTCGCACGGGGACATCAAGAGTTCTGACCACAAAGATGACACCCAGTTCCTTGACGAAGGTATACCGAAGGGTGTGTTGATCGCGCTTGTACGGTGGGTTGCTGGCAGCAGACTGGCTCGACGCAGCGCCGGCCTTTTCCTCGATGAAGACATCGGAAATGAAGTTGTTGATGACGGACAGGTTGACCGGCGCATATGTCCTTGACCAGAGGACCACACCTGATGTGGTCAGGATTTCGAAAGTGTCCAACATGATGGCTCGCAAACTTCTGTTCCTGGAGTCGTGGCGTGATCTGGCAATTGGGCGACTGGCGACAGGTAGAAGGAGAGGGGGGAAGCTGAGTTGGAGGCGAACTTCCTAGACGATCCAGAAAGTTGGCCTGTGGCGCAGACGGAGACCGATAAGGCGGCCTGCCGATAGACATGCTTTCGCAATTGATGGACCCCTAAGGTATCGATAAGCCATCGGAGATTGGGATAATCCGTGAGTGCTCTTTTTGGCACTGTAAGGACACGTGAGAATGTCCATGCAGTACAGTGCGAATGTGGAGCTCCTCGTCAGACCCACGCCGATGACATGCGCTGAAGTAAACACATTTCCATAAGGTGCCGCTGCAGCTCCATCCACAACCTTGCCTGCGCCCCCCCATCACCGACGACTTCCAAAAGGGAGGCATCCCACTTGCAAGCCCGCGACAACGCATCTGCTCGAGTCGAATCTGCGGTCCTCTCCCTCGAAAACCGAACGAGATCTCATCTTTACACCCAGCAGATCATTACATCGATTGCCCAATAGCTAGCCCATCATGCAGCGCCCTCAAACATACGGCCAGTCGCCTCCTCTGCACCACCCCGTACCCCAGCATGTCTCGACCGTTCCCCAGCTGCGCTCGCCGCCTCCCCCAGTGTCGCAAACGCAATCGCAGCAAAGCTACGGCAGCCCGTATCAGCAGCAGGGTGGCTCAAGCGGAAACGTCTTTGGCGCATACGGACAGTTCATGAATGACCCTACGGCGCAAGTTGCAGCACAGTTCGGGCAGACGGCCTTCAAGCATGGCCAGGAATACATGGAACAGAACGTGCGTTGAATCTCGGCCCCCGGTATTGAAAGTACACGTCGCGAAGCTTCGTGACGGTTGCAACAGACCCCAAAGCTAACCGCTACCAGTTTAACCGATACGTCAACGTAAATGCCCTGAAGCACTATTTTAACGTCTCCAACTCCTATGTCATCAACAAGCTATTCCTCGTCCTCTTCCCCTGGAGGCACAAGCCATGGTCGCGCAAGCAGTCTGTGGGACCCAGCGGTCAGGAGGGGTGGTACCTGCCGCCGCGCGACGACATCAACAGCCCCGACATGTACATCCCCGTCATGGCGGTTGTGACATACATCCTTCTGTCCACCCTCATCGCCGGTCTCCGCGGACAGTTCCAGCCGGAGCTCCTTGGATACACGGCCTCAACGGCCCTGGTCATCGTGGTGGCGGAGATTCTGGGTCTCAAGCTGGGTTGCTATTTGTTAGGCATCTCAAATGATTCGCAGCTCTACGACCTGATCGCGTACTCTGGTTACAAATTTGTCGGCATTATTGTGACCGTTGCCGTGGCCGAGATCTTCAATGGGGGCCAGGGTACTGGTGGCTGGGTCGGGTGGTCGGTGTTCATCTACACCTTCCTGGCCAACTCGCTGTTCCTGGTTCGTAACTCCAGCCTCTGTTAATGGACATGAAGACTAACAACACTCTTAGATGCGCTCTTTGAAATACGTCCTGCTTCCCGAGAACGCGGCGAATGGCGCCGGTCCTATGCAGACTGGCGATTCCCGGGCAAAGCGGAACCAGAGAACACAGTTTCTGTTTTTCTACTCATACATCGTCCAGCTGCTCTTTATGTGGATCCTGTCTAGACCTTAAATCCACGTCACGCAGTTCATTTGGAACTCAAAAAGACCACGTCAAAAGGGTGTCATGAAAAGGAGTCAAGGTGCGCCAGGGAGCATGGAAAAGAGGACACATAGAGGAAGGGATTTGCCGGCCACAGGAGGCGCATGGCTGTGGCCGATGCGACCCGACATACCAGGCTGAGCTGTACGATAATGCGACACGTCACTTTGTTGAGCGCGCAGGTGTTTGTTTGGTGTTCTCATAGATGTTCGTCGCGTCGGAGAAGGCCTTGTGCCACGCTGAGGGATGACCAAGAGCTCATTCCCTGCAGCATAAGGGTCGTCATGACCAGGAACAGGCCGCGACACAGATACTTTAAAACAATACTATCCAAAGCCGAAATCTACGTTCAATGCAAGTGCAGGTGATCTGCATCGCAGGGTCGCATTGAATATCGTGGCCAGAAGGTCATGCAAGTGCCCTGGACGATGGCGTACACCCGACAGGCAGCCGCGCGGTAGGCCAAAGGCATAGCTTGACACGTCAAGCTTATTCTTCAAGCTGGCTGTTTGTAAGCTTGAGTATGCTTGACTCGGATAGCTGTCACAATCGCCCCGCAATTGGGCGTAGCTTATGCCCCCCATTCGTCAACCCGAACTTCGGCCGGCCAACTCCACAAACCGGGGCACGTTGTCCTCCCTCACCCCCGCCAAATGCTCGCCTTCCGGTCCTAGACTCCGTCTTCCCTGTGGTTGCTGGCGCGAGTACAAAGACTTCCCCCGGGAACCTTTTGACCACGATCTGTCCTACTCTGCCTCGCTGTATGCTCTTTAAAACGACTGCCTCACCAGCACATTGGGTTTACACACTGCTTGTGTCTCGACACTTATCAACGACGTCATTAGAAACTGAGAAACGTGAACCGGGCCGGCAGCAAATCGAGACCGGTTCTTATCAGCTTCAACCATTCACCAACCAAGACAGCTCTCACAGCCTCGAAATAACTGCACACTCAAGTCGCAATAATGGCTATCCCTCCGATCGTGAATGCGACGCTGCAGTCTGCAGTCCTCGCCGGTACCTCAAATCTGTTAGCGCAGGCATTGACGGCCTACCGAACCGATGTATGAAAATCCGCATTGGAGCTCACTCGCATCGTGCCGCGATGCGAAGATGTCACATCGAACGCGTCTGAGCCAGCGTTTTCAGTGCTGATCAATGTGACCAGAGCCAACTTGTCATCGACTGGGTTCCAGTCTTCCAGTTCATCATGAACGCGGTGGTGTGCACGCCGCCGAACTTCATGTGGTGAGTTTTCTCATATAAACACCACACCACCCCCCGCGGCCACTCCCCCACCTCGCAGACTTCTGACACATGTCACAGGCAAGATCTCCTCGAGCAGAGCTTCCCAGCCTACCATGTCTCCCCCACCAAGGACGCCATCGCCTCCGCCGCCGCCAACGACGAGAAGGAACTCGACCGCGAGGCCCGCGACAACAAGCTCGTCGAGCCCAAGCTCAACATCCGCAACACCATCGTCAAGCTACTTCTCGACCAGACCGTCGGCGCCGCCCTCAACACCCTGGCCTTCAGCATGTTCGTCGGCAGCATCCAGGCCGCCATGGCGCGCCCGGAGCACCTCTCCCACGCGTCCCTCTCGGCCAAGTTCCTCGTCTCGCGCGGCGCCGTCGATTACAGCAAGGTGGACTGGCAGTCTGTCGTCGCCAGGGCCAAGGACGACTTCTGGCCCATCTTTGTCGCCGGGTTGAAGCTCTGGCCGATGGTCAGCTTTATCAACTTTGTGTTCATCAAGAGCATTGAGGGGAGGAACTTGGTTGGTGCGCTGGCTGGTGTTGTGTGGGGTATCTACATGAGTTTGGTTGCGGCGCAATGAAGGGGGTTGAATTCCAGCGAGAGAACATACACCTACTCTTGTCAGACCTGAAGTTTATCAGCTCAGAACGCTTGTAACGGCAGCATGTAGCGTCGAGAAGATGCTCGTGTCATTCTAGAGCGTTGCTGGGGCACGATGAGGCGTTTAAGGGGACGGGGACCGAAGCCTGCGATTATACTTGTTTTACGGATATGCTGGGGAGTGAGACGTTGGGAAGTGGGGGATGTAGGAACAGTCTTCTATACCTTGGCTCTTAGATGATAGACCGAAGACTTGCCCGAGCTGAGCTCACACCCAAATGCCTCACAGTGAGTCAGTTGCGGGCGATGGCTTGCGTTTCAGGTCGGAGCTATATCTGTGACCTGGTGTATCTCATTACCGACACGAGACAGTCGTACGTGAACCAGCGAAAACTTCCCTTCGAAGGCTTGGGGTATTGTTACAGCGCGAAGCCTGACCATGCGGGGGTTCCCGAGGCTGGCTTGTGTTTTCGAGCCGCACCGAGGCTGGGATTGTAACCGTAGCAACAACACAAGACGTGGACATTCGGTAGGTCGCGAGACTGGCAAGATCTTTGTGGGGTGGCATTCCGTAAACCCGAGTACGAATAACAAAGATGTATCTCATCTTAGATGGCAAGTTATTTCGTCTCCGGACTTACAGGATAGCCATCAACTCATATCATATGAGAAGCAGGCACTGAATAATCATACCATCTTGCAGACAACCCTTGAGCCTTGACATTGAACGACTCCAGTGATAAAAGCATCTTGCGATACAGCCCATGGCACCGGAGCCGGGCCCCGAATCCGATGATTCTCGATGCTCTCATTTTTGGGCGAGACATTGTGGCACGATACGGACCATAAACCGGGACGGTTCTGAAGTGTAGGTGAGACTTAGACATTCTCGCGACGAGAAAACCCCACGCCAGCATCTATCTCATTTGTGTGAACGTAAATTCCCATCCCCCGAGTCATGATGCTCTCAATCTACATGTGGTCGCATCCAGGTTCTCGAGAATGCCGATACACTGGGGAGGAAAAGACGCACATGGCCGAAATGCTGTCCTGAGATGCCATGTGGCTGGCTGAAGGGAGGCTTGGTCATCTCTTGCAATGAGACTTGTTATTCCTCGTCGGGAAGCCTTGGTGAGACGTCAAGTGGTCCCCCGGCTTGGATGACGCCCAAGGCCTTGTAGAAGTAAGACAACCAACTGGCATCCTGTGTAACGTCATTTTTGAGGACTCTTCTATTTCAGAGTCCGTGATTGGGCCGTGGTGCGAAATAGCCAGGATATGGTGCCTTCCTCACACCCGCGACATTTCGGTTGAAATGTCCCTGACATGGAGAACTCGAGTCGTGCTCAAATCGCGGGAAACACACCATCAACGGGCCACATGAGATGGATGGTGGAGATGGGAAGGTTGTTTCTTGGCCGACTGGGCGGAATGTGCCGATCGATTCGATGCTAGTTTCATATGATTTAGATGGGGCGTGTGTGGTCCCTTTTTCGGCCAAGTTTTGCGAGGGGATCAAAACCAACATCAACAGGTTAGGTAGTTGTGGGATGTTAGCGTCCAGTACCTACCATCTTTGACCTTCCGGAGCTTGCTCCCGGCCGGTGTGTGATTGGCCGTGGAGTCGTGTCGGTGAGCACCCGGGCTCGAGGCTCTGATTGGCTGGAGAGACGACTGCAGCCGGCACGGCACCTCAACTCTGTTTTTTTTTTTTTTACCCTTTCCCTCTCCTTCCACGTTGGGAAACAGGGGGGATGCTGCTTAGGGGGCAGGTGACGTCACGGGCGCAGAGGCCACTTGGGGCTTACATCACACGCATTTCGGGAGCGGGAGGCAGATGTGACGACAACGTCCGACCGCATCCCATCGGCGTCTCTCCTATGTTTTCAGCCGCGTGAGGCTGAGGCACAATTACGGACAAGATGAAAATATTGGACGAGGCTTGTTAGTGGTGGAGGAGATGGGAAGCGAGGTTAGCTTGGCCCTGGTTTGCCGTAATGAGTTGAGGAGAAGAGGAAGAAAAAAAGAGACAGGTCGTGGGGACCGGGGAGTGGTGGAAAAGGTTGGACAAGGGGGGATAACGGAGGAGTTATTGCGACTCCACGTGTGAAGTCGGGATGACGTGGGGCAATAACGTCACTGGCAAATGAACGGGCGCCTGTGGACTAACACAAGCTACCTAGCCGGAGTGCTGCTAGAGAAGACTACAGCTTCGTGCAGAGCGACGTTCAATATAAGTAGAGCGTGAGAGAGGGAATGGTCAGAAGAGGGACGGAGCGGTCTATCCAGCACCACCGGATTTACCAAAAAAGCTCTCGACGGCGCATAGCGTCTTGTTTGATTCCAATGGTGCGCTGGACCCCTCTCATCGAAGCTTTTAGAGACATCCATGATCTAGGGGGTGGGACGCCACGATACCACGCTGGGGGAGCATGATTGGCTGCACGATGCGAATTCCTTGTTCGCGGCGGGTGGGACAAGTGCGCTTTTCCCCGTCCACTTTTTTGCCTGCCCCCGTGCCGGGTTGCGGTGCGCACTAGGTTACTGCATGCTATGCACAGTAGGTTTGCAGTTTGCGGTTCCATTTCCTGGCAGAGACGCCGGGACACTGGACACATTGGACCAATTTGGAACATTTCCAGGCCTCGGGTACCACGCCGAATCCCACATCATCTCACCATTAATCTGCGTTGCGGGGATGCCATGTTGGCAGCGAGCAGACTTGCAGACTTGCAGCAGCAGCAACAGGCAGAAAAAGCAGCAAAAATAGATGGGAACCATGGAGATCCAGAGGGAGAGAGAGACTCTCTGTCTGCCTTGCTCACCGAGTCCCGATCCTGGGATTCCGGGAGCCGTGTCCCCGTACCGTGTGGGTGTGCCTACCTACCTACCTACATGGTATTTGTGTTGGTGTGTGTGCCCGGCCTGTGTGATGTGCGCGGTGTGCTGCGTGGCTTTGGTCCGCTCGATCACGATCTCTCACCTCTTTGCCTGCCTATCACGCCGCCGTCACCGCGGTCCCTTCCATTGGCCCTCTGCATTACCTTAGCAGAGGGAGAGGGAGAGAGAGACGCTGCTGCCGTCGACGAGGGCTGAGACGCGCCATCGAAAAGGGGAAAGGGACGGAAGCACTACAGCAATAGCCGTTCAAGACCACCTCCTGCCACCGCAGCCCCTCGCTTATTCAAGTCAAGTCTTAACCGACTAGAGACGTTTCCAGTGCGTTTCCCGTGGCTTTGCGTCCTCTTTTGTAGCTACCTTGGGATGGTTAAGGCTCCGTCTGCTCAGTCACGATACCAGAGACGTGCCTCCCGTTCTGTCTGTTTCTGTCCGTCTGTCTGTCACCTCCCGTCGTCGTCACCGGTGATCGCTGCGGTCTGCTTCCCGCCCAGCCCGCCCACCTCAAGGCTCAGTCTCTTCCACCCCAGTCCCATGCCCACCCGACAACCCCGGCTTCCGCCTGCCCTAGGACCAGACTCCGTAAGCTACAACCATCTCCTGCTTTTTTTATCACCTCCATTGTCACCTTGAGCTTCCAATCTCCCCGACCCCCGACATCCAACGGAGGTGACCACCGCACAAGTGCGTAGGTGCCGTGCCTACCACCAGAAATAAGGTCTGCCCTGGCCGCTCTTGGACGACAAAGCAAAGGGATCGACACGGGGGAAGTCAGAGTGACGGTCGCCGTCGTCTCGAAAAAGACGAGAAAAAACAAAGATCAACCAACAAAAGCTCGAGATTTATTTTGGACAAGACCGCCATCTGCGTAACAAGCCACATTGCGACGCCGTTCCTTCAGCCCCCAAACCTCCCCCGAGAACGGTCGTCCTCCTCCGTCCTGTCCTGTCCGCTCCTCGACCGTCTCCCACGTCTTACCTCACCCGCTCCCGCCTGCTTGTCGTCTCGTCTTTTCTCCCACACACGAGACGGGACGTTTGCATCCTGGTTATTTCCATCATTCCACAAGCAAGCCCGCCCCAGAGCCAGATGAAGGGAGAAGGGGAAAAAAAAAAAAGTCCCTTCTCGCATTCTTCTTGTCTTCTCCTCTCCATCCTTCTCCGGATTCACTCTGTCGCAACCCGAGGCGACGTCGGCCAAGGTCCGATATCCACATCCAGCACTGCAGATTTCCACAACCACAACAACAACCACCACAACCTCCAAAAGACAACAACGCATCTCACGGCGTACATCCCGCGCGCCCAGTTGATCCGGCAAGGTTGGCTGGGGATCCTGCAGTCTGCCAGTACTTTACTTAGTCCTGACCCGCCCTATATTTACCGGCTTTGAAGCTCAACGTCAAACCCCGGCCAGGAAACAACAGGCTGGGTGTGCCGCGGTGCGCGCCCGTCTCCACCCGGCAAAGCAGAATCGCAGCTTCCGGACCGACCACATTGGCACCCTCGTCTGCCTCATCCACTTTGCGCCACTTTGCGCACACCACCCCGGCTCGCTTCTGGCGCTTTTTCTCTCGTCCACCTGCCTTGCGCGTCTCCCGCATCTCCTCTCTTGCATCGAGAAACAAAATCCCCCCAGGCCGTGACTCGCCCTGCTCGCACATCGCTTCTGCCGACTCGAACTTTACTTACCTTCACCGGCGGGACCGACACCGACCAAAGAGCCAAGCAAAGAAGCACAAGAAACACACCCAAGAGTGTTATTGGTCTGAGTCCAGGACCTGATCCAAAGACGCCCATTGGTTGAGAATGAGAGAAAACGCAGATACTGACAACAACACTTGCCGATCCCTTGGCTGAGCGGACGACTCACATCCTGCCCGCCGCCATGCATCCTCCCCCGCTCCTCGGTGTGGGCGTCGTTGACCTGCTCGAGTCCGACCCCCGACCGAGCTTCGTTGTTGCCCTTGCTGCTTCGTTCAAGGATCCCTCTCGCGCCGAGGTCGTCTACAACAACCCAGCTTTGAAAGGCAAGCCCGCCCTTCTCGAGGTGTTGCAGTCCATATCGAGCCTCGACCACACGAGATTTTGGGACTGGATCACCGCACAGGACGTAATTCCACCCCAGTCCTTCTTGTATAACAACCACTTCTGGACTCGCAGTGTTGTACAATCCAAATGGGTCGTGGTGAGCTCCAACGACTTCCCGCCCATGACAGAGCCGCCTAGAAAGATACGCCTGGACGGATCGCGAGGACGAGAATCCACCAGCGGGATCCTGCACCCTCACGCCTCCACTGTTCCGTCCATGTCTTCATCAGACTCGTCTGAAGAGGATCTCCCGCATCCTCGAATCGTTCGAGCAACTACCGAGCCTCCGTTGGTTTTGCCGGACTTCATGCCGGATCAGGAGCCATTCCTCGATATGGTTGACAGCGTCAACTGGAGCGCAACTCCCCTAGGGCCTATGGACCGATGGCCTTCTCTGCTGCATCAGTCTTACAGCCAGATTTTGTGCAACTCCCAGCCCACGGCCATCTATTGGGGACCCAAGTTTACCACTGTCTACAACGAGTCGTACGGAGAGATGATCGGCTCGCGGCACCCCAATCTGCTTGGTCGTCCTGTGACGGAAGTATTCCCAGAAATCACGGATCAGTTGAGAGGCATGATGGAAAATCCAGGACAGAGTCGCCGGGCAAGCAGCGAGGAGGAGTTCTGCTTCTTCGTCGAACAACGAGACGGGCCCCCTCTGGAAACCTACCTGAAATGGTCCCTCGTCCCCGTCATCCACAACAACGAATGCCTCGGGTTCATCCATCTGATATCCGACACAACCATGTACCACCTTTTCCGCAGGCGAATACAGATGCTGGTTGACATGGGCGAGGAACTGGTGACCGCCAAGGACGTCAAGTCGTACTGGAGCAAGCTCATCGAAGAGCTTTCAGAATGCGACCCGGCGTACGACATCCCGCTCGCTATGCTATATTCGATTGAGCGCGAAGGTTCGTCGGAATCTGGCAGCGAATCGCGACACAACTTTGACTACATCTGCCGCTTGGAGGGGGCTCTCGGCGTTCCAGCCCACCACCCGATCATGCCTGAGTACCTGCGTCTAAAGGAAACAGACGCGGGTCTGGCCCCGCAGTACCGTGCAGCGTTGCGCAGCCAAGGACCACTGATAATCAGCACCTCTGACGGCAGCTTACCGAAGGAGCTGCTGACGGGCTTGCATTGGCGTGGTTTTGGTGACCCGTGCGAAGCAGCCATTGTCTTGCCTATCCGACCGACGAAGGAGGAAGAAGTCATGGGCTTGCTCGTTCTTGGGCTGAACCCTCGACGGCCATACGACGATGCATACACACTGTATATCCAGCTTCTCGCCCAAAAGCTGACCACATCATTAGCATGCACCGTCCTGCTGGAGGAAGAAAGGCGAAGGGGACGAAACGCGGCTGAGCAGGCTGCCTATGACCAGGCTATGCTGAAAGAAAAGCTTGCTTACCAAACAAAGGAGGCAATTGAGTATACAAGACTGTTCCAAACCGTCTCCGACTTCATCCCCAATGGGTTCTCTATTGGAGACCACCAAGGGAACATCACATTTGCCAATGGCCTTTGGTATCGCATTACGGGCTACCCCGACAGCCAGGCTGAGGATGGGGGCGCATTTTCTTGTGTCCTTGAAGGGGATCGAGAAAAGATACGTGAGGCATACAAAGAGCTGCGTACAAAGGATGAGGTTGAGTTTGAGTTCCGCGTGCGAGGAACTGAGCACACCAATGGGGTCCTCGCACGCCGCTCGCCATTCAAGGCCGATTTGTGCAGCGACCTCGATGACGAAATGGAGCGTTATGTCATGGCCCAAGCAAAGGCAGAACGCTCCACGGATGGAACCATTATTCGAACTTTCACCTGCCTGACAGATGTCACAGCACACAAAAGAACGGCTGACGAGGCAACTCGGAGGACTCAGCAGGCAGAGAACCTGAAGAGAATGGCTGAGCTCGCAACAGTGGGAATGTTTGACATGGATACCGCAGGGCGTTTGATTGGTGCAAACAATGCTTTCTTTGAGCTGTGTGGGATCGAGAAGGTTGACCCAATGCAACGCGAAGTGAGGCCGTGGCAGGTGTCTGTGGTCAAGGACGACCTCCCCATCCTGACCGAGAGCTTAAACCGCCTCATATCCGTGAAGAAGCCGCAGACCGCTGAAATCCGACTGAAAACTACCTGGACAGCTGACGATGCCGGGGGAAACCAGATCACGGCGCCGAGATGGGTAAATGCTACCTTCATGCCAGTCAGCAACTCGGATGGCATCGTCCAATCATTCACTGGCTGCATCAGCGACGTTTCTCTGCAAAAATGGCAGCTTGAGCTGGAAACCCAACGTACCGAAGAAGCCATCGACTCGAAGCGGCAGCAGGACAACTTCATCGACATGACCTCTCACGAAATGCGCAACCCTCTCAGTGCCATTGTCCACTGTTCTGACGCCATCATTGCTTCCCTCGCAAGATGCGAAGAGCTCGTTGAACGCCCGCGTACCCCCGTGACAAAATACAAGTCGCCAACGGAGGAGACCGGAGACAAGCACTTTGACGTGAAGCAGCTGCTTTCCGACAGCATTGAAAACGCCGAGACGATTGTTGCTTGTGCTCAGCACCAGAAGCGGATTGTGGACGACATTCTGACCATGTCAAAGTTGGACTCGAAGCTGCTGGCCGTCACGCCCTGCACGGTCGACCCGGTACAAATTGGGGAGGAAGCCATTAAGATGTTTGATGTGGAAGCACGTCGCGTGGATATCGACCTCAACATGAAGGTTGATAAGTCTTACCGAGACCTTGGCTACGACTTTCTCGACCTCGATCCATCTCGTGTCAAGCAAGTCCTCATCAATCTACTCACCAACGCCCTCAAGTTTACCAAGTCAGGCTCCATTCGGAATGTATCGGTCAGCATAAAAGCGTCCCGAAAACGGCCCACTGACGAAGATTCTGCGGTTACATTCATCCCACGGTCGTGTAAAGAGGAATCGGAATATGAACAGCCCGCGCTTGACGACCGAAGGGACCCGGTATATCTCATGTTTGAGGTCAAGGATACCGGCCAGGGTCTCTCGGAAGATGAGAAGGCGAACCTCTTCAACAGGTTTGTGCAGGCAAGCTCGCGTACGCATGTGAAATACGGCGGTTCTGGCCTGGGCTTGTTCATATCAAGGCGCCTGACGGAGCTGCAGCGGGGCGCGATTGGCGTATCAAGCTTGCCAGGTATTGGATCCACGTTTGCCTTCTTCATCGAGGCATACGTCCCGTCGGAAGCATCGAGGAGAGAGGCCGAGTCTGCGGCCGCGGCCGTAAGAATGACAACAGCGGCTACTGCGACCAGCACTCCACTTTCGGTACCGAGGACCAAATCCAACGCGAACGACCAGAGGACACCTGGCTCACGACCAAAGCCAAACATCCACGATCCTCGCCTCGACGGCATCCTGGTTGTAGAGGACAACCTGATCAATCAGCAGATCACCAGGAGGGGCCTCTGCGACCGAGGCTTTCAGGTTGATGTGGCCAATCACGGTGTGGAAGCGTTGGAAAGGCTCATGCAGTCCACGTCGCTGCAGCATCAGGAGGAACAGGAGTACTTTAGCCGCAGCGTCTCGAGCATACAGGGCCCCCCTGTGCCTATCAACATGATCCTGATGGACATAGAGATGCCAATCCAGGACGGGTTGACATGCACAAGAAGGATTCGAGAGCTGGAACGCGAAGGGCAGGTATTCTGCGCCAGTGGCGGCCGAATTCCCATCATCGCCGTCAGCGCCAACGCCAGACCGGAGCAGATGCAACAGGCCAAGAGCGCGGGGTGTGACGACGTGCTCGTCAAGCCCTATCGGATGCCGGAGCTGATTGAGAAGATGCAGGTGGTTGTCCGTCGGATGGGGGGGCTGTCTCCAGCGTCGCCCGTACTATAATGGCTAGGAGAAAGAGGGGGCGTAATGGCGGGATTGATCACATGGACCACCAAGAGCTGGCGGTCTATGCAAAGACGGATATGGCGTTTTGGGGGGTTTAACGAGGGGCCGCAGCAGGACTGGGCTCGGGACCTTGGGAGTGCTTCCGGATACTGATACGGCTGCACCTTTTTCATGTCATGCGGTGACCGTTGGTGGGAAGGACGAAAGATACCAGGCTTGGCCGCCAAACAGGGGCGGGTGACTTGTAGCATTTGGATGCCACACGCAAATGCTTGGCCAGGAACCTTGGCATTGACGATCTGGTTCAATCTGGCCACGTCTATAGGTGTTAGGGTAGTTGGCGTAGATGGGGATGTTCTCCCGGGAATGCCTTCAGGGAAGGACGCATCTGAGCGTTCTCTATGAGCATATGGGAATCAACGGCCTCGATGATGAGACGGAATAATACCACGGCCTAATAACAAACGCCCACACTCACAAGATGCAATGACACGACACATGGAATCCTATGCATCCCCAATTTCAGAGACGACATGTAAGTCTCCTGGCTTGGCCGAGGCTGTTCAGGGGTCGCTGGGTCCGCCGCAGTGCCCTTTTGGCGGGTTGCAAGCCGCACTCTGGGAAGGCTTGTTTGCTTCTTGTGTGAAGGGTTGAAAATTTTCCCGTCTCGTCGCAGGTGTGCCTGCTTGGCAAAGGGTGTTTGTCCAGTCCGCAAACCAAGACAATCCATTACATACGAGCGCATCAGGTGAGGTTCGTGTAAGTCGGCTGTAAGTCAGTGTAAGTGTACGAGGTGAAGTCCTCAGGAGGTCGAGGAGAAAGAGTGTGAGACGAGACGGAGAAATTTGTGATTGGTTGGGGGGAGGGGTTTCTTCTTCTTGAGTCTTGGCTTCGAAGGAGGGGAGGGGGAGTGATGCACCTTGTCTCTTGAGGTGCAGGTGCAGGTGCAGATTGCAGATTGCAAAGAGGAAGCCACCGGCCCCACCACCGCGGACGTTCAGTGTCGCGGGGCTTGGGTGCGGGGGCCAGGGCCGGGTGTAAGCCCCGATGGAGGTTTTTCTTATTGAGACATGTGGAACGACAAGATGCGTTGAAGCTCCTGAGTACATTGTAAGGCAGGATGAAGGGGATATTTTGAGCGTGCTAATTGACTGTCAGTGGTCCCGTCCTGCATGGGGAAACCGGGAGACGGGCAGATAGATACGGGTGTGATATGGGGGTTGTCTGGTAGGTAGAGGAGTGCGTAGGTGAGAAGGCAATGCAGCCCTCGGCACTGCTAATGGGACGATCTGAAGTCGACAGGAAGGCACCGCCGATAACCAGTCCAATCTTAGCGCTAGGGCATGCTGAGGTAGGTAGGTACGGTAGTATGCGTGGGTAAGTGTCGGCCTGTGGGTTGAAGCTTCGTGGGGCGGTCCGGGCATCCGCATGTGAAGCTTCAACACACGCATGGGATGGGGGTCTTCTGCTGGCACAAATAGGCAGTACTTATTTCACATGAATAAGAATCTGGAAAGAACTTGTCTTTCAGTTATGTAAACTGCCGGCGAAGAAATCCTATCCTGCGAAGCAACATGCCCAAGTGGAGCAGAGGTACCCCGTCCCCAAACATAAGCAAGGTCCCACGATAGGTACATAGGTAACTCGGGGAGCTTAGCTTCTGCATGGGCCACCCTCGATGTACCTTACTGCACCTCCTCCACCCGGCTCCGTCCCAGCGCGCCGCCACGCCTTCTTCAACCGACAAACCCGCACGCATCCGTCCATCCTTCCTTTGCTGTGTGAGCCGCCACGGCCACGGCCACGCCCCCTGCCGCCTGTACCTTACGCAGTAGCAATTGGGGACAATCCGAGAGCCTCTTTCTGCTGCACACTCCCCTCCTCCCCGCTAGAGACCTCTCCCGCCGCCTCTTTCCGTCTCCCAAGAGTCTTTTTTAAAAGAGAAGCCATGCCCCCCGTCCCCCCGGCCTTCACCTTCCGCCATACCTGTATCCATCGGCTTCGGAACATCAACGGAACCCCGCTACGAACCTCCGCTTCCGGCCTCGGCTACTGCAACTACTCGACGACAACGACGACCAGGACAGAACCAAACGGCCACATAGGACCCGTCAAAAAACAAAAGACGTCCCCTTTCGTACCGCCTGCCTTTCGCCGGATAGGAACGCCCTCGAGGAGTCTGAAGACGTTTTCTACACTCAGACAGGTTCACGGAAACAAGATCGCAATGGCGGACCGGGTTCATCGCGTCACCATGTTCAAGATTGCCGACGAGGGGCAGAAGAAGCAGTTGATTGAGCAGTACAAGAAGCTCGGAGACTCCCAGAAGAAGGTGACTTGACTTGCGATCTGACGTCCTTTCATCCGTCTTCTCACACAATTTCTGTCTCTCCTTCTGTCTCTCATACACATAAGATGAGGTTCTCGAGAGAGGGGGGTCAACGACAAGGAAGGCAATCAGAAAGTAACTCGGGATGCTAATGAAAAGCCCTCCAGGACGGAAAGCCGTACATCCTCTCCATGGTCGTCGGCCCCGCCATCGACGACCCCCGCGCCCAGGGCTTCACCATCGTCGCCAAAACCGAATTCGCCTCGCTTGAGGACATGAAGTACTACGACGACGAGTGCGCCGCCCACGGCGCACTCAAGTCCTTTGTCAAGGAGAACCTCACCGTCGGCGGTGTCATGTCGGTTTACTTCAAGCCCGAGGCTGTTGCCTCGCTGTAAATGCCATGGAGATGGATTGCTCTCACTGCGAGAATGCCGGCCCCGCGGGGACATGAATAGGAAAGTGGCTCACAACACACCTGTGACCCCTCGTTCATACATGTCAAAAAAAAACTCCTTGTTGCCGGTTATGGACAGGTATCAAGCTACTAGCATACATAGAAACACGCACCCTCAGATCCGATTCTCCTCTCTCTCCCCCAACAGGTATAATTTTTGTCCACCCCATTTTCATGTGTGCGAGCATCGAATTTTCCAAAGCAAAGCCAGTCGCAACGTTTGGTCTCCCAAAGATCAGGTGTCACCACGCTTCACGAGGCAGCGGTAGCAGCGGCGGCGGCAGCAGAAGCGGGGGCAGCAGCGGCATCAGCCGCGCTGTCGGTGTTGTTGGCGGCCGCCACGTTGCCCCCGGCCTCGACGAACCTCTTCAGCCCGTCCATCCACGCGGCAAAGGCGGATTCGAGCTGCCCGACCATGGTGAGCTTGATGACGTGCGCCAGCGGGCCGAAGAAGGTCTCGTACTGGCGGTACTCGGTGCCGGTGCCGTCCTCGCTCTCGAGGAACTCGTGCACGCGCTCCGCCTTGAACAGGAACGTCGGCGGCGTGTACCCCGTCGTCTTCCAGACCACGCGGTACCCCTTGCGGCCCTTGTGCTCCTCGCCGGCCGACGAGGTCGTGACCTTGTGGAAGTCCTCAATCTTGGTGATGATGCAGGGCGAGTTGGACGTGACGCGCGCCGGGTCCAGAGTTAGGTGCACCTCGAACGAGACTTGGGCGCCCTGGAGCATGAGGTCGGCCGGATTCGACTTGGCGACGGTGGACTCGGCGAGGAGGGGCGGGACGGGCCCGGTGGCGGGCTTGGTGACTGTGACCTTGGGGAACATGGGGTTCCAGGAGGGGTAGGTGGCCGGGTCGATGAAGGTGGCGAGCACGGCCAGGGGCGGTTTGGCGATCGGGGTCGCGTAGGCGATTGTGAAGACGGCGCCCTCGTGGCCGATGCTGGGCGTGGCCAGCGTCGGGGAGACGACGGTGGGCGCGAGCGAGGCGGGGATGGAGTCCGCGCCGTGCTCGAGGTGCGTGGGCGGCTTCGGCTTGAAGGTTGAGGGGAGCTGCTTGATATTTTCCGGGATCTGGGCCTGGATCTTTGAGCGGAGGGCTTCCATGTTGATGGCGGTGATTCAACTGAACGTGCTGGTGGTAGATTACAAGGTGGTGTCTGATGAAAGGGGTATCTCTGAGTTGATGTTAGATGAAAGAAAGGTTGTGTTAGGGAATAAGAGCTGTTGGGCTTTGTAGAAGGATGGGAGGAAGGTGTGTATTAGAAACTGATTCAGGGATTTGTAGCAGATGGACGGAATCGGGGCGCGGGCAGGTCAATTAGAGATGGGATGTCACAGCCTTTTCCGCCATAACAGATTGTCCAATAACATGGCCGTCTTGTCAAGAATACACTTCTCACGTCAGCTCATTTATTCCACATCAGGCAACATGAGCCGTTCCTGGGACTTTGGGACTTTGGTCCTCTAGCGGCCGATGTCCAACCCCCACCGCGTCAGATCTGCTGAAGGATTCCGAGCAGGCAAATTGGAGACCTATTTCGACTGACAGGACATATTTCTCCAGTGACCTCGAGGCCGTCACTAGAAAAGGGTCACACACTTTGGAAGCCCGGAACAGCGACACGATCTGGGTTTTGGCGGAGAATCTGTGACGAAAGCAGGTAGTTGGGCTTTAGACTTTGGGGTCTCGTGAGGAGATGGTGAGGGGATTGGGCGTCATGGGACGGAGAAGCTGAGGTACGGGGTTGGCCCGGGCACTCGACGAAGGCGAGACGGCAAGGCGGACGAGATGAGGAGGCGATGTAAGAAGAAGAGTGCCGCGGTCCGGGCTGAGCGGTCGGGACCCGTGGAATACATTCCTTGTCCCGGTATTTGTGTCATCGTAGATGTCGGCCGAGAAGCCCATGACCGTCCCCACTCGCCGCTCGCCTCAAGACAAGCGAGTTTCTATCGGCATCGAATCATCCATGTCCACGAAGCGACGTCTTGCGCAATGCCCTCGTGTCTAGCGCCTCCGCTAGTCTGTGGACTCTTGAAACCCCCGGCAAATGAGTTGTAGAACATCAGGTATCGATCTCGACAAGAGAGCCAAGCATGCTTCGCCGATATGCCGCTTGGGTTATCCCTGTTGCTAAAAACGTTCCGAAGCGAATCGCCGTCCAGGTAGTGTGTAGACGTAACAGAGGCAGAAGAACTCCTAGATGTCTTCATGTAAGCCCTGAAGGCTTCGCCTTTTAGCATTGTTCCTCTACATGCAGCACTGTCGCTCTAAAAGATAAAATGATACACCGGCATGAGCGATGTAAAGATCACCACCAAGCCCCAGCATCGCGAACGAGCTTGAAGTCTCTGCTCCTGTGCCGTCTAAAACCTACCGGTTGCAACCCAGGGTATCGTGACCTCGTGACACTTGCCCTCACTTACGCCCAAAAACTCCGGCCAAATGACTATAATTCGATGAATCCCCATAGAGCCGAGCCCCGTCAAGATTAGGCGCTGGCTGTCACCTGCTTGTGGATCTGCAAGCAGCGGCCAAAGTCCAGCTTTTTACCGTCCTCAGGCATATGCGTTCCGCTTGCGATGCAGAGAACACGCATACGTGGGTCGTAGCGCAATCCTGTGAGAAGCTTGGGTGTGATGAGGAAGTATTGTGAGGTGTGCTCGCGACACGCAATCTCGACCATGCGCTCGTGTACCATGCGCTCGTTGCGAGGGTCCATGCCCTGGTTGATCTCATCCACAACACGGAACGGAGACTGCGCCATAGACTGGAGAGCCATGAGGTAGAAAATGGTAGAAACGGCACGCTCTCCTCCGGATTGACGATGCTGGTTGAGCTGTTGCAGTGTCTCGTTTTCTCTGCTCGCTGTCAGCTGCTCAGTCACGATATACCCGGGTCAAGAAAACATACCTGAACTTGACCATGATATCCAAAGCCCACTGATCAAAGTCCTCATCCTTATGAACCCGAACCTCGCCGGCGCAGTTGATTTGCTCAAAGTTGTAGCTGAACGCGTCGTTGATCTTGCTGATTAGTTCGTCGAGCTTCGGCTCCCACTTCTCGCGAATTCGCGATATCCTGCGGCTCAGCTCATCCAGCTTGTTCGTCGAGCTCTCCATTCTCTGACGCAGCTTCTCAATTTCTCGAGCGCGCTTCTCGAATTCACGCAGGGCGCCGGGGTTAGTGACATGTATGAGCTCGAGTTTGCCTTCTTCAGCGGCGATCTCGTTGTCGACATCCTCGACAGTTTTTTCCTTGGCCAGTTCTTCAAGGAGCTCTCTCCTGCTTGGGTCGTCATGGAATAGGTCAGCCACTTTGCTTCTGGCTGCTTCAGCGCGGGCTCTGCATCGCGCAGATTCTTCCCCGATGGCACCAATGTGTCGCTTCTCATCTTCAAGTTGCTGCATCAGGTCGGTGTTCCTAGCCTTGAGACCCGTAACATCAGACTTGGCCTCGATCTCACGAATCTGAGCCTCTAGCACTTCCTCCTGGGCATCCCGAATCGCGGCGATTGCAGCATGATGGCGGAGGACAGCTTTGAGCTTTTCCACTGTGGCATTGTCTCTGTCGACATCCAGCTTGGAACTGGCCGACCTTGCCTCCTCGACCTCTGCCCTCTTCTGTTCCAGCGACTTCTTTTCAGACTCTGCAAATGTGCGTCAGTGGTAAAAACTACTTCAGTACCATACAGGCTCCTTACCAAGTTTGATGGGAATAGCCTGGTAGGCATTGTGTGCTTTTTGCAGTTCGTTCTTCCGATCTCTGAGTAGTTTCTGACGAGCTTGTTAATCTTGGCTCCGTAGATCTCCTTCATCAGACTTACGAGATCTTCCTGGGTCTCCTTCTTCCTCCCATTTATCGCGGTAAGCTGTTCCTTGAGTTCCGTGTTCTGCGTCTTCAGCTCTCCGAATTCCGCCTCGACTTCCCTCAAACGGCGCAGAATTTCATTCTTCTCGGCCTCATCAATAGGTTGATCCGTCCAGAACACGCCTTTGGAGATGCCTCGGGTCATTGTGGAGACCGCCTGGGGGCCAAGATCCCTGCGCCTAGACACTCTGTATAGATGCCGGCCGGCTGACCAACTGTTTATAACACCATCCTGAACCAGGCGCTCGTACTGAGCATCGCTGATTTCCCCAGCTGCAATGCCAGATACATCCAGCTTCTTTTCGTTACAAAGCATTGCAAGAACTGGCTCCGGGCCCGATAGCATTTCGATTGCGAAACCATCGAAACCGAAAGATCTGACCTGTTCCCGAGACATTCTAGGTTTAAAATCTTCCAGGGGCTTCAAAATGGAGCGCGTATTGACGGAGAGACTGAGTTGCTTATAGAAGACATCACTCAACTTCTGGTGGTCCTCTCTGGTTTGCGCGGTGAAACAAAGGAAGTCGTCCATGTGCAGGAGTGCCTGGACCTGGTCCGAATACCGCTCATCTTTGACGGAGCAGCATAAGGCAGGTGGTCCAAAGACTTCTTTTTCAAACTGATCGCCGTTTTCTTGCAGCCAGGCCCAACCCTGGGCAACGTCGGGAAACTTCTTCTGCAGAAAGTTGAGAAGCTGTCCCTGCTGGGAATCGAGATTCTCGAGATCTTGCTTGAGCTTGTTTCTGATGTGGCTCTTGGCTTGGCCCTGCTCTTTAATATCTCTCAACTTTCCGTCGATTTGACGCGTCTCGGCCTCCATTTCTCGAAGCTGATGCTCTTTTTCTCGCTGCATTCAAGTTAGCTCCAGCCTTCAGGATCATAGTTTGGGGCCAGGAATCCTACGTACAATTTGAGTGTTGTGCTCTTGGGGGTTGAACTCCGCGGGCTTATTCTTCTGCTGGTTTTCCAGCACACCAATCCTGTTGCGAATCTTGCCCAGTTCCTGCCTCTTGGCATCATATCCCCGCTTGTTGGTTTCCAAATTGGCGGTAATTGATCTTATTTGCTCATCAGCATCCTCGACTCGATTGAGCAATGTGTCTGCCTCAGATTCTGCACGCCGCACTAAATCCTTGCGGGAACGAACGGCTGCGGAGACCTTCTCGAGGTAAACCTGCTTCTGATTGACAGCTTGCAGCGATGGAGCTGCCTCGTCTTCCAACCTTCTCAAGTTCCTCTTCGCCTCCTTTTCCTCGGCTTTCTTCGTCTGGTAAAGTGACCTTGCCTCAAGGTAGTCAGCAACATGCCGGGCGTCTTTCAGGTCGGCAATGCGCTGTTGGGCCTCCTGCTGCTCGCGGAGCTTGTCGACATCGTTTTGCATATCGTGTTGTCTGTCCTCAAGACTTTTGAGATGCTCAGCGTGATTTGCCGAGCCGCGCTGGATTTCCTTGTGCTCTTTGTGCAGCTCCTGCAGTTGTTTCTGCCAGTCGAGCATTTCCTCTGGCGCCGCCGCGCGCAGAGTCTCGTGTAGCAAGTCAATGGGGGTGGCAGATGCGAATTCGACAACGCGATCCTGAGGCAGGAACTGGCAGAGGTTGTCGACCTGGATCTTGAGGTCCCTCATAAGATGCTGGATGGTCTTATGTGTGGCTTCCTTGCCATTCAGCCACCACTTTTGGCTATTCCTCTCGCGATCGATCTGAACCTTGATAACAGGGTTTCGTCTATCCTCTGGTCGGCCTTGTAGCTCGATCTCTATGGTGGCTGACGGCTTGCCATGCTTGACAAACTCCTTGACGTTGCCAGCTCTGCCAAGATGCTTTGGACTGAATCCCAGACCCAAGCAGATGGCGCAGACGAGCGAGCTCTTTCCTGTTCCGTTCGGTCCAATCACCATGTTGAGGTTCGGGCCAGGGAAAAACTCTGCCATCTCGTACGTCACGAAGTTCTTGACTGTAACGCGGCGGATAGCGCCAGCCTGAAATCCGTCCAAGTCAGGCTGGACCTTGACACCGTTGACGCCGTTCGTTCTGGGTCTTCTCTGCACATTGTTATCTTCGTCGTCGGAATCGTCAGCCCGCCGGCTCAGGCGGGGACGTTTGGGCGCATCGGAGGCATCGGACGCAGAGTCGCTCTCGTCTTCCGGTTCGCGGCGGCGGCGACGGCTCGCCGGGAAGGACGACATGGCGACGGGTCGGTTGTAACTTCGAGGTTACAGCCAATTTTGTGCGCAGTTCAGATTGGAGTGGTGACAGATATGGAAGGCGTGGTCGATTTGGGCATAATTTTGGCAGGTAGCGCGCAGTGAGGCAGTTGGTGAAGTTGAGTGCGACGCGAGACCTAATTTAGACGCGTCTCTGTCCACCCCGCGTGCCCCTTGCAAGCCTCAAGGGTGCGCCAAGTCTGCTGGAGGGTATCCCGGTAGATTATGTAAGTGAGATCGGAGTCAGTGCGGCGTGCAGATGCTGAGTTGAGATGCAGCTGTGCGTCAACCGAAGTGGGGGCTGCCACGGAGCTCTGGTGGGGCTGATGCCGCACGGATTTTGGTCGGGTGTGGCTTGGGGAAGGCAGTTTGGTCCAACTGCAACTGCGACTTCATCCCTCGCGAGTCGACCGTTGATCTGTCATCCGATGTGTTTGACTTTGCCCTGTCCCTAGATCTCTGCTAAGGGCGCTCTTGTGATTGTCTCTGCCTCGTAGTCTTGCTGACCAGGTGGCTCATCATGTCTTTCTCAGACTTGATTTTAAGGTACCTCAGCCCTTGACAGGCGAAGAAAGAGCTGTCCATCGTCTCAAGGAGAAAGGAAGGCTGTGTCGACGATGGCTGCCAGGAATTCACTAAGCAACACAGTCTGCCCCTCCTTCTACCTCCTTCTTTTTCCGTCTATCGTAGATAAAATATCTTCAAGGACCGCGCTATCCGCACTCGGGCAGGCAAGATAAGGTCACAAGCAGCCGCAGTGACGTCGAGGTCGTCCTCCTCCTCATGCCTGGGGAATTTTGGACCACGGTCACGCATCACCCAACTGGCTCTCTCCTTCCGCCAGGTGAGAAGTCAGCCCGGATCAGGCTGTTGGCTGCATTCTAGAGCTTGGACCTCATTCCAGACGGTCTTGCCTGTCGACTCGTGAAACCCAGTGAGACCTCTGCCGTTGGCTGTGTTTGTGCTTTCAACGGGGTCGCTAGTGGGAAGGGGGCAACGTTCGTCCAACAACCTCCCTTCGAACCTTCTATTTCCGCCGGCCGATTGCCTCAACTTCCTCGCTTGCCCCGGCACCAAGGCGGTCCACCTGCATTCCAATCTCGCACACAACACTGGACTCGCCTCAGCTTGTCTCTGCGCGTCCCAGTCGTCACTCGTCCCCGAGACTTCGCGCTGCCTCTCCTTTTTCCATCTTCACTACCAAAATCTCAACCTGCCCACACACCCTCACTGTATCGTCTGGCTTTTTTTTGGCAACCAGTCTATCAAATCCATCCATTCGTTCAGGTCTCTGGTCTTCATCCCCTCTTTCCTCTACCTCACTCTTTTTACCTGACCGAGGCTTTTTTTATCTTCCAATCTCTCTACCCTCCCTTGTTCAACACCTTACAACCAGAAGAAGAAAACGATCAATTGGGGCCGAAAACCGACAATGTTCTGATCGCGAAACAAACTTGCCATCATGTCGGAGACTGGCCGCGGAAGGGCTTCAAATGCCCGGCCGCCCCTCGCAGATGCTACCCAGCGCGTCAACAACACTTCATCCAAAATTCCCGTCGTCAAACCATCAAAGTCACGCGATAAATCTTCGAGCAGAGCCCATCACAACGCTACATCCGATGAGCTCCCCGTATCCCATGCGCGAGCAGTAGCATCCGCCGCCAGCTCCCGTAACCCTGTGGCAAGAGCGAGAGCGTCGCAAGACACCGATCCATCGAAGCGGCACTCACAGGTCTCGCAGGCTTCTACCGCTGCATCAAGCAAACGAAGCAGCGGCTACTCTTACAAGACACACATCGGACCATGGCTACTCGGCAAGACCCTTGGGAAGGGTTCTTCGGCTCGTGTGAGGCTTTGCAAGCACCGCATTTCTGGCGAATTGGCCGCCGTCAAGATTGTTCCCAAGAAAACCGCCTACTTGATCCAGGCCGGCAGCCTCGCAGAACTACACGACTATGACGACAGTCTGCCTGAGAGAATCAATGGCGAGATGCGTGTGCCCTTGTCGATCGAGCGCGAAGTGGCCATCTTGAAGCTGGTCGACCACCCCAACGTTATGAAGGTGTATGATATCTGGGAGAATCGCTCAGAAATGTTTGTCTTCCATCTCTTTGCCATCCAATACATTGGACTAATTATGCTTTAGTTATCTGGTCCTCGAGTATGTCGAACAGGGTGACTTGTTCGACTACATCAATACCCATGGCCGCTTCTCGGAGGAAGGCGCCATGTTCGTTTTTCGGCAGATGATGAGCGCGCTGCAATACTGTCATTCCTTCAACATTTGCCATCGCGACCTCAAGCCTGAGAACATCCTCTTGACGGCCGACAACAAGGTTAAGATTGCCGACTTTGGCATGGCTGCCCTGCATCAATCTGCGGATCATCGCCTAGTTACCGCTTGTGGAAGTCCTCACTATGCTGCCCCGGAACTTCTGAAGCACAAGCATTATCGAGGAGACAAAGCCGACATTTGGTCCTTGGGAATCATTCTCTATGCCTTGCTGGCCGCATGTCTTCCATTCGATGACCCGGACATCGGAGCTCTGTTACAGAAAACCAAGAGGGGAACATACGAGATTCCAGAGTTCTTGAGTCCGGAGGCCAAGGACCTCATTCGGCGTATGCTCATCGCCAATCCTGACACAAGAATCTCCATCAAAGACATGTGGCAGCATCCTCTGATCCGTAAATATGACTACCTGGACAACCTCAGCACCAATGGCCAATCAACGGACCTCCGGAAGAGCTTCCACTACACCCCGTTGAAGCCCCACGAAGTTGACCCCCATCTGGTCAGACAGCTTCGGTCCATGTGGCACATGCTCACAGAACATCAGATCAAGTTGAAGCTTATGGACTCCGCGTATGCCATCTCGTCACTCATCTCGTCTGAACATTGAACTGACTTCCCTTAGGAAAAACGACCAAAAGCTTTTCTATTGGCTCCTGTATGATTATCGGAAGAAGCAACTGGAGAACTTCCTTCCAGAACTCACCCAGTCTCCGAGCGATTACCATCATCTTCATGAGCCTGTTTGGAAGAAGCGAGTGTCGACGGTCGAGTTCAACCAGCCTCGTGCAGACGGCACTGGCAGAAGTGTTTCTCGTTTCACCGTCATCTCTCATGTCGCAGAGACAGATGACGGAACGGTTCAAAGCTATGATCCCTACAACTCTAGCAAACCGATGCGTGGCCACTCTCAGGCCAGCCATGCCAAGATTGTAGTACATCGCACCCGTCGTGGGTCCATGAAACGAGAAAACACCCACACAAGCCAGCTGTCGCGCATCAAAACTGGCTCAACGATTCGTCATTCTCGCGTCAACTCTCAACGTACGGTTGCTTCCCGCTTCCAATCTCCTCGCAACTCCATGACTTCCCTGCACAGCAGTAGACAGGGAACACCTTACGCACGACCAGCTTCTCGCCACAAGCGTGGTATCGACTTTTCTCACGTCAGAAGAAAGTCCAACGAGCACGGCGAAAAGCGTCGTCGGGGAACACCTCTCACGATTCCCACCGAGGGCGAGGTGAGGGCCAAGTCTCCAACTAGTCCTACGAGCCCCGTCAGCCCCGTCAGCCCCCCGAAGCAGGTTTCGGTCATGGATAGGCCCAGACCGAAGCTGAAGATTGTTAAACCTCGGGATCCTGTTCACGTGGTCAATGAGGAAGTGCGAAACTTCAGTAACAGCATTGCCAAAGACTGCGACGAAATCTTTGGGAACTCGATGATCGCCGACGAACCTAGCGAGTTGGGTACGGACGATGGTTCAGATGGAAAGCGAGACTCTAGACTTTCGTTCACAATTCCGACTCCAACATCCGCACAAGCGAATACTCCCTTCCACCCGTGGGATACGCGCCCTCTGCCCCCTCTACCTCCTCCCAAGCAGCAAGCTCCACCTGTACCTGTGACGGCAAAGACCGAAAAGGTTCATGAGAAAACGAAAGATGGACAGCAGACTGGCCGAGTCGGAAAATTCGTCGATCAAGTCAACCGTCTGGGCTTTCCCTCTTTGATGGCCAAGCAGGACCGTCGCACTGTTTCTGCACCCCCACCCAGTCAGAACGGCATGGCATCTGCCCGTCTTCCGGCAATCAATGAGAATGGACGAGAGTCGGAGTCTTCGTACTACCCGGGGGACAATGACAGAAACCGCATCGTCTCTGCCCCGCCCAAGACCCCCAGCGGCCGGGCCGACGCAGCTGGGTTGGAGTATCTCGTCAGAGGAGGCGACACTATTCGGGTGGTTAACTCTCCTAGTGCGACGAGCCCCGTTCCCAAGCCGCTCAACGTGCGGAAGAAGACGGCCGACCGCCCAGCTCAAAGTGACCAAGCTGATGAGCGATATGCATACATGCACGGAGCTTCCGGCACAGACGAGCCGCCCACGCCATCGACGGGAACTTACAGCAGCGGGCCCGGCAAGCAGAAGAAGTCATTGTGGTTCAAGCGATCCTCGAAGGACAGCACCTCCCAAGAGGGCAGTATCCATACTGTGGCAACCCAAGAGACACAGGCGTACAGCATGACAAGCCAGTCCACCGACCCTGCTCGATCAGAAATCCAGCCTCATGTTGTACCCCCACCGGTGCCGGCAAAGAAGAAAGGCTTCGGTCTTCTCTTTTGGAAAAGCAACAAGGGCAAATCAGAGAACAAGATGGCTATTGCAGGTATGTCATGCTCTTGCCCTAGTTGACCTCTTAACTGACACTGCTGCTTTTGTAGGTCCAGACTATGACGATTTTCATTCTCCTGAGCCCACCCGAGGCATTGGACACAGGCCAAGCCGAAATTCCGCTAGAAGCTGGAATGGTTCTGAGAGCGGCGTGCGCAACATTGAGGTGCAGCAGAATTGGCTGGCTCGGCTTTTTGGTGTGAAGCCCGCCACGAGCTACGTGTGCCTGGCCATATCGCGCAAGCGAGCTCGCCAGGAAATCGCGATCCTCCTTAAAGACTGGCGACGTTATGGTATGAGAGATATCCAAGTCGACAAGGAGAGAAACATTGTGTTCGCCCGCGTAGGGGCTAAGAATTGTAAGTTCAACAGTCGATCCGAGACGCTAATAAGGCTAACAAGAAGTAGACTTAAGCATCAAGGAGGTTGCATTTGCCGCGGAGATTATGACAGTGATTGAGCATGGAAAGAAAGGACACCTGTGCATTGTACGATTTACGCAAGAGCGTGGAGCGGCCAGCAGTTTTCACCGAGTGGTGGACACGGTCCGAACGGTTTTCGGATCGCGATCGTTGCTTGTTACCGACAAACGCAAGGAGAAGATGATGATCAAGACGCTCAATTCCTGAGGGTGGACGAGATTGCATTTTGGCGTCAGAGAAACGGAGGCGACATTCTTTCACGGCCGGTTTGGCGGGGTTGCTTGATTATCGGGCAGCGATGACGCCCGGAGTTTCTACTTTTCTTTCATTTTTCACATTGGGACATACGTCCAGATCCAGGAATGGCCAGGACTTCATACGGGCGGCAAGGACTTGATTCACCAGAGCATAAGGATGGCGGCTCGACAGAGATTTTCGGGTTGGTTTGGCAGGAGGAAGGTAATTGGTGTTGGATGACTTGCCCAGTGATACACGGCTGTGGCTTGTATACACAGAAGTTTGGAGGATTGGGTGATTGGAGACCGCCTTGCCAAGGGCGGTAATGGTTACTCGGCTCCTTTGTACGGTTGGCAGACCACAGTCCATAGATTCGAGCTGCACATCAAAAGTTGATTGTTACGATAGAAAGCTTGGACTCAAGGCACAATTGATGCCGGAAAGGCCCGGAAACAGTCGGCTTTGGTGGGGAAGCTGATTGGGCCTGGAGAAGCTGGGGTATCGTGCAAGAGCAAACCTCGGCATCTCGGTGAATCGGATCGACGTAGATGGACCTCTTGGTAGATAGAGCTCGGATGTTCTTAACTCTGCGTCACCAGCATACAGAAGGTGGGGAAGCTGGAATGGACTCCTAGTTAAGTGGTGCGGAAGATGTTGATTATCATAGCATCGCGGTTGATGCAGAATTGATGGCAAAAGAAAGAATTCCACAGTGGATTGAGCTTCTTCAGGATCGTTGCATCAAACTGTTGGACGTTTGTACCCCAGCAGAAGAGCTTCCATTGCGGGCCGTGGCCGTGGCTCCAGTTTGGGCGCCGGCGGCGACATGTGCCTGTTCTTATCGCGGCGGATCCGACTTCGGCCCTGACCTGGAGCCAAAAAGTCTCCAGGACCCTGGAATTATATGAAGACGCATGCCTCAACAAGAAAATATTTTTCAGAGTTGCTCGATAGTATCGAGTAACAGAATTGAAGCAGCCAAAGATGGTCGAGTCAGGACACAAGTGCACAGTCACGATGCGATGCTCCCAAATCATAGACGGTAATATTAGTGAAGGGTTTCTTTCACAGAAGGTCTTATCGGTGTTTGACCCCACCCCTCCGTCTGCCCGTCCAGGTGTCAGAAGAAGGATGAGGTCACTGTTGCTCGGCCAGTGGTCAATCCCTGCCCAGTTCTGGTTTTAGTTTTGCCATTTCGCTGCAGCGGAATGCACCGACGCTTGGGAGAAGAAGGTAAAGCACCTCAGGCGGAGGAGGAGGATGGGATAAGGTACATTCCAGCGGGCGAGACGGGCAAGCACATGCAAAGTCACAGACTGGCGTCTTGTCTGCAGTTCGGCTCTGCGGTTTCACACCTTTCCCTTTTCCCCACACTTTCACAAGCGTCACCAAGGTGCCTTTGATGAACCCTCCGTGCTTCATGGATGGCTGTCCAACACATGGACGTCTCCTCTTCTCCCCGCGGTCCGGCTCTGAAGCTCTCCATCCACCCGAACCAGCCCGATCACTGCCGACCAAGGTTGGATGCTGGCTGCTCGTCCCTAGGCACTTTACCATTGAGCAGGGCGGACGCTATTGGACGGGTACCTTGAATGGAAGGTCATGATACATCCCCCGTCGGCGTCCATGCGGCCCGCTTGCGTGTACCTCATGTGGAGCTCGTGAGGTTCCTGGGGTCTTTGCGTCTTGCCTCTTCTGCTCTTCGCATGCATCATTCCCCAGGCCGGGGGCATGTCATGGATGGGATATGGGCGCCGGCCAACCCCTCGCTCGAGGAGACTGTGCCGAGCTTGCGACAGCGGCACTCGTTCCTCGAACCAGACCCGTCCAAAAGCTCTCGACCACCAGAATTACATACCATTTTCTCGTCATCTGTAGCCGGCAGACTTCCGTTCCGTCGCCTACTTCTTCCAGAACCTCAACCCTTTTCTTCCTCTCCCAACCCTTTCGTGATCAATTGCTCTTCTACTTCGACCTCTAAAGATACCCCTCCACACAAACGCTTACCACAATCGTCGTCCTGTCTCACAGCCTAGCTGCACATTCTTCTAACACGTGAAACCCGTCCCTACCAGCCAGCCATCCGACCACAACCTACGACGACACAGTAAACACCATCACCAAACATCGCAAACATGGCGACCACCGAAACGATTCTCCAGGGCGTCAATGTGTTGGGTTCCATCTCGGAAGCCCAGCGCAAGATCTTGACCCCCGATGCCCTCGCTTTCCTCGCCCTGCTGCACCGCTCCTTCAATGCCACCCGCAAGCAGCTGCTTGAGCGCCGCAAGCTCCGTCAGGCCGAGCTTGACCGCGGCGCCCTGCCCGACTTCCTCCCGGAGACCAAGCACATTAGAGAGAACTCCACATGGAAGGGTGCCCCTCCGGCTCCTGGTCTGGTCGACCGTAGAGTCGAGATCACCGGCCCGACCGACCGCAAGATGGTCGTCAACGCTCTGAACTCGGATGTCTGGACTTACATGGCGGATTTTGAGGGTGAGTCTCCAAACATTGTGAACCGGCGAGGCTGTCCCCTTCAAGAGCTGACGAGTTCCGTTGCGTAGACTCCAGCGCGCCCACATGGGAGAATATGGTTAACGGCCAGGTCAACCTTTACGACGCCAACCGCCGCCAGGTCGACTTCAAGCAGGGCTCCAAGGAATACAAGCTGCGCACCGACCGCACCCTTCCCACGCTCATCGTCCGCCCCCGCGGCTGGCACCTCGAGGAGAAGCATGTCACTGTCGACGGCGAGCCCATCTCCGGCTCCCTCTTCGACTTTGGCCTCTACTTCTACCACAATGCCCACCAGACCCTCAAGATTGGCATCGGCCCATACTTCTACCTTCCCAAGATGGAGTCTCACCTCGAGGCCCGCCTGTGGAACGACGCCTTCAACCTCGCCCAAGACTACGTCGGCGTCCCCCGCGGCACCATTCGCGGCACCGTCCTCATCGAGACCATTCTCGCTGCCTTTGAGATGGACGAGATCATCTACGAGCTGAGGGATCACTCCTCCGGCCTCAACTGCGGTCGTTGGGATTACATCTTCAGCACCATCAAGAAGTTCAGAAACAATTCCAACTTTGTTCTGCCCGACCGCAGCGCCGTCACCATGACCTCTCCCTTCATGGACGCATACGTCAGTGGATTGCGCCCTTCTCGGTTGACACGCAGAATACTTACTTTGTGAACAGGTCAAGCTCCTCATCCAGACGTGCCACAAGAGAGGCGTCCACGCCATGGGTGGCATGGCGGCTCAGATCCCCATCAAGGACGACAAGGCCGCCAACGACAAGGCCATGGAGGGCGTGCGCGCCGACAAGCTGCGCGAAGCGCGTGCCGGCCACGATGGGTTCGTGCTCCCGGTCGCTACACATCGCCGTCAAGTCAGCCACTAATATGGAAATTGCAGAACCTGGGTTGCTCACCCTGCCCTGGCCGCCATTGCTTCTGAGATCTTCAACAAGCACATGCCCACTCCGAACCAGCTCTTCATCCGTCGTGAGGATGTCAAGATTGGCCAGAACGACCTGCTCAATATGAACGTCCCCGGTAGCATCACCGAGGAGGGAATCAAGAAGAACCTCAACATCGGCCTCGGTTACATGGAGGCTTGGATCCGCGGCGTTGGCTGCGTGCCCATCAACTACCTCATGTAAGTGACCACCCGCTCAAACCACAGATCATGAAAGCAACCGAGGAACTCACAAGATGTAGGGAGGACGCCGCCACCGCCGAGGTTTCCCGCTCCCAGCTCTGGCAGTGGGTGAAGCACGGCGTCTCAACCGACAAGGGCAAGAAGGTCGACAAGGCCTACGCCCTCAAGCTCCTCAAGGAGTCCGCCGACGAGCTCTCCAGCAAGGCGCCCAAGGGCAACAAGTACCACCTCGCCGCGCAATACTTCGCTGGCCAGGTCACCGGCGAGGATTACGCCGACTTCCTCACCACGTAAGTTTAACCCCCCCCCCCCCCCCTTTTCCACACCCGTCGTTCCTCCATCATCGCCCCAAACATCTGAAATTTCTTTCCCGTCGGCGATGACTCTCCTCTGTGGCTTCCGGTGATTGCATCTACGTTTGCATGTACTAACGACATGGCAGGTTGCTTTACGACGAGATCACGGCTGTGGGCAGCGCGCGCCCCGCTTCCAAGTTGTAATTTCCCAACGCCCATCGGTTGATCGATGTTTGGTGCGAACGGGGCGAGGCAAGAATGTACGCATGATGGAAACTTTGACGTGATCTAAATGGCCAACCCGACTCTGGAAAGGCAATTGGATAGTCGGGGCAAAGGATGTCTCTCGGTTGGATGGAAAGGTCTCGGGGGTTGAAGCTTCTTTGGAGAATAACTGGGAAAAGCTATTTGGAACAGGAAGCTACTGTTTGGCTGTATTGGTTCACGATTGTAAGAATGAATGGGATCGTCAGAAATCGTTTCTTTTCCTTGGCAACGTGCTGCCGTTCCATCTGTTGGATGTAAGCCACTACCACCACCACCACCACCAACACCACCCTCCATCGCCTACGCGGCCCTAGGTTTCCCATCTCGAACTTGCTCATCACCGGGATAGTCGGCACACGCCGTGACTGTGGGTAACGATTGGATATGGCACTTCGCCGCCTGTCTCGCCACTGAGAGGGTTTCCGGAGCCGGAGGGCTGTGAGACGTATATGTTGACCAGTCGTGGCGGAAGACGATGAGCCCGAGGTAGCTGATACGCTGTATGATACGGTGGTTCATGAAAAAAGCCGGCGGAACAAGAAACGAACACACGAAGAAAGGCACACCTCCGAGCCGATATGTCTGCTTGGCTAACGATGAGACCCCTATCTATACATATGTATGTTTGTGTGTGTGTGTGTGTATCCTCAGACATGCTGTCGGCGTCTACGCTCGTCTCGGCGTTGACTCCGGCTGGGCGGGGGGGCAGAGTGGTGACGTCTTGGACTCTTTCGAAGACCGCCCTCCCCTCAAAAGACGAGTTTTGGAAAATCGCAGTTCAACCGGTATGCAGGAGGACGGTCTCACGATGCGTCGCCCGGGAATTGGCATCCACAGAGAAGGCGCGGGCCGTCGCCCGCAGGTGCGACATACATACATGTCGACGGGGGGTTGGTGGTGGAGGCGGTCATCGTCAACGCACACAGTTAAGAGATGAAGTGAAGGCATTTCACGGAGGAAGGCGAGAGATTCTGGTTGGAAATCACACCGTCATGGTTTCTAGTCCGTCGACGTGTCACAACTCTGGTGTTCCAGAGACTCTGCAAAGTTCGGGTTCCATGGTCACAGAGTGAGACCCTCGCGCGCGGAGGGGGGTGTCGAGGGTTCATGTCGTCGGGAGAAGGTTGGAGGCCCCGTGATAAGGACGGAGCGGGCCGTCGGCAGTGAACGATGGAGGGTAGGATTGGATCGGTTTGGCCCCCCGGTAGACAAATAGATGCGCAGCACCGAAGCCATCGCCGAAAGCTGGGTTTGGGAGGGGGGTTGGCCTCGCCACCGCCGGGGACGACCGGAGCGTTTCCTTTTTCCCAACGTCCACAATTCTCACCCAACTTACTGCCGCTATTGATTCGAAGAAGGAGGTGATCTTTACGGTCCCGATCGGACTGGGGCAGATGATACGTGGAGAGTCAGTTGTCATATCTTGGATCGTTGTTTTGACCTCTGTGGGACTGGCAAGTGTCCCCTCCGCACGGGGTGAACGTTTTTTGATCGGGTGACTGTGGTTCTTTTCTTTCTCGGTGTCCAGTTTCTCCTACCTTCACTGGCTTCGCCGCTTTAGGTTCGCTGTGATGTACGGCAAGTCACAACAATGTGATGCGTCATATCCAGGGAAAGTCAGCGCAAAGGGAGTGTTTCCAGATGTCTGTGTCAAGATTCAGAATATGTTAAACACAGTTCAACTATAACTCGTCCCTCTACGACGGCGGCAAACGTTTCTTTTTGACTACCTCGCTTGTTAGTTTGATCAGATATGATAGAAGTGGTAGGCCTCAACAAGAGGGCGCGATACGGGTTGACGAGCCGCGAAGGCGCTGGGGCGGCCGGGCGGAGGCGCCATGATGCATCGATTGGGAACAAACCCCCTCCGACGATGGTTGCACAAAGCAAGCGTTTAGCCTTTGCAGTGTTTAGATCTCGGTGTCTTTGATCTTGACGGCACAACTTGGCAAGGACAGGAAGGAAAAGAATGCTGAGGAAAAAGAAATAAGGAAAGGAAGTACTGCGGTTTGCTTTGGTCTCATCCGATGGCTGTTGTTTCTGGGCCGCGACTCTCGTCTTCCGTGTCGCTGGAAAGGCCTCACAGCCCAAAAGAAAGGTCAGGAGAGACCGCCGATATGTTTGTTTTCTCTTGCCTCCTTGGCGCTCTTCGGTGGTTGATAGGCAGATATGCCAGAGCCGCCCCAACAGAACGAATGCTTCGAGGCGGCCGTGTTTCTCCTCGAGGAAGGCAAGTTGCTAGATCTGTCTGGATGGCCCAGGTGTCCCCTCAGCATCGCCCTCGCCGAGACAATCTTGAAGGACCAATCTCGATTTCCCGCCAGCTGGCGTACGGGGCCAGCTGGCGGACGAGCCATGTAGTCTTGGGCCTATGCTATGAAGACCCGGGTGAAAGAGCGGACAAATGCGGAAAACAAGGCGGGGAATATCTCGTCCTCTGGGCGTGTATTTCTCACGTGACTGTTGCGCCTATTGAAGGACAAAAACAAAGCAAGAGAGCGATCGAGTTCTCTCAATAACGGAGGCAATGTAAGCGGCATCATACTCCAACAGACGTGAAGAATTCGGAGGGTTCCAAAACCCGGAACAAGTGTGTCGTGTGGAGGGCTGAAAATTGACTGATGAGCACTGAACCGCGGCTGCAAGTAGAATCGCGTCGACCCCATCTGGAAAACAAGTTTCACCGGATTCGATACGGATATGAACGGGATGGTCGACAGGAGGGAGAGGAGACCTCGGGATACTAGGAAAATATGGTGAGCCCAAGTATGAAAGACATGAGACTAGCGGCCTTTCTCTGCTCCAAGAATGTCATATTAGTCTGATTGTGTTTCCCAAAAGCAATGGGGGCGTCTCAGACCTCATTTTAGCGCATTGTGCTGCACTCCCCCCCAAACATGACCGTAGGTGTGTGTATCAACATTGAGGCAGTGAGGGTTGCAGCGCAGCTGTGATGCAGGGGTATCATAAGTCCTTCTGCTAGCGAAGTGTTGTGTTCAGAAGAACGGGATCCGGAGCTTGATGAAAAGAAGGGGATGCATCTAATGCAAGTAACTATTCGATACTCATTAGAGTAAGTATGTTGAGAAAGTTTCAAGCCAGCCTAGTATAATTTCTTAGAGTGTAGAAGTCTTTGCAATAAGCTTCAAATGCCTCAATGTATTCGCTCCAACGTGACGAAGCATCGGCCTTGTTGCTCGTTAGTGTTATGTAATAGTCAAGATCACCTGGTAGGGCATCATTCAGCTGGATCGTGATTCGCCCTTGTTGTCGGTCATGTTGCGTGAAAGGACGCGGTTGAATGTTTAATCATATGCAACCCCGAATAAATAGTCCAGGCTATCGTTGCCATTGGTGTTGAGCGGAGCATGACGAGCCGCGAGGCTGCGAGAACGATTTGTATACTCAATATGCCTCGTGTTTGAAGCGAGGTACAAATGCACCAAGGCGTCCATGAACGAGTGATTCTGACCGGCCTTGGTGAATCGAGGTCCTGTCTCACATACGCAGGGCTGACACAAAACAAGAGCATCGCCTCAAGAGAACATGACACGCAGGATTTGTTGACAGCGCCATTTCTTTTACTGGGCGGGGTTGGAAGTGCTAATGGCCACCTCACATTGCTGCCAATGCGTCGGTCCGGAGCCAGAGAGAACCGTCGTTGGTTTCTTTTGAGCGTGCTAAAAGCACCTTGTGTATTGACTCATGACAGACTCTGGCTGTGCCATCCAAAGAGGGAGGTGAAGGAAGATGTCATACAGAATACCTGCTCTTGGCTAATGATGCCTCTATCCACTTACCAGAAGAGTGATCCAGGGCGAACGCACCCGAATGTGTCGAACGAAAAACGGTCATGTCTTTCGTGGAACATCGTTGTGGCCAGGAACAATAGATGGTGGCCCTGGACGAGAAATTGCCCACCTGGTTCTCGCTCGGGAAAGGTACAAGCTGATGCCTGCAAGCGTGGGAACACTTACAACCTCGCCGAACGTCGTGGTTCTAAGGCCATTCAGCCAAACAATCGGGAAATCCTGAGACCTGAAGCCAAGGTCTAAGACATTTTGGTTAATGCAACAGAACCACGAGAAATTTACATTGGAGTGGCCCGAGTGGGCACACTTACCGGGCCTACGGAGCCTCGAATCCTTCGATTTCGTATTGGTGGTTCGCACAAAAGACGTCGGTGTAGCGTCAGCGAGAGTGTCATGTGCTGTTCATTCGTAAAGGTTGCCAGATACACGGCCAGACAAACCCGGGGTTTCGTCGTAGAATAAACGTAGCACAGCCGTTATGACCGACAAAGCGAGCAAGTGCTAACAGTTGAATGATCTTGAGAGGTAACCACTCCCTCTCGGACTAGGCAGCTCCTCTAAGCACATGTAGCTAGGGTCTAGCGTGCGTTACGGAGCAGTATTTCTGACCAGAGCCGTCGTCGGTGCCGGAATCGCACTCTGTGTATCTAGAGCCGCCAGCATTTCAGTAGACTGTCCCAGTCATTGCAAAATGTCGCCGGAACGACGATCTAGGATCGATCGACATAGAGGTAACAAAGATGATGTCGACCAAGGCACCAAGGACGTTGGAAGTCCGTTCCGAGTATCGTGCTGTCCGAGCTCCAGGCTCCTGGGCAGGGTCAGAGGCTTGGTTTGCTGAGAAGACAAAGTGATGTCGTATGTGGACAAGTGCGGGCGCGGGGGAGACGGTACAGGAAAGGATGGTGTAATATGAGGGTAACAAGGATGATTTCTTTGAAAGAGCGACCTCGCTGTCCAGCTAAACCTTGAAGATCAACTAGATGGGAGGCGGTTGGGACAAGATTCGTGAGGGAGATGGCAAGAGACGGTGGGTTCAAAGGGGAAATTAGGATAAAGGCAGAGGGCTGTCAAATGGTGGTGACCGGAGAGAGAGAGAGGCATATTGGGTGGTGATTCGCGTGGGAGTTGATGCTAGGAGCAGAGATGATGAAGACCAGACTCCAGATCGACAAGGCTGAAAGGAGAAAGGCAAGTTTCGTGGTGGCGTAGCTCTTTCTGGACGGGTTAGGCTGTAGGCGTGAACACGCTGTGCTGCTTCAGGTTAGGTATGGGCTGCAGAGGTTGGCGGCTGGCAGAGGGAAGGAACACATCTTGACGGCTGCCGCGATCATGGCTCAGAGACCGTTGAAGGGTGGCGCTGGTGACGGGGAACTCGACATGGGAGGCTTGAGCAGTAAGAAGGGGCTCCCAAGCAGCACCTTACACCTTACGTAGATAGCGCAAGGACGGTAGCAGGTGATGAACAGATCGACGATGACGGGAAGCAGCAAAACCGACGACGTGCGCAAGAGAGACAGAGAGAGGGGGGGGGGGGGGGGCTAAGATTCGGAGATGGGGAAGGATGGCTAAGGTGCAGTACTTTGGGATAGTTTGATTGCGATTGTCGAAACCTGAAGAGCGAACAGGAGGCCTGTGTGTCGTGCTCCGTCTCTGAAGCGTGCCACCAAGACCCTCACTCAAACCTAACCAGACAGCCGGGACGGGCGTCGCTAGGGGGCTGAGGCAGTCGTCCCCCGGGAACTTACTTGCCTTACCTAAGGCGCTTTAGGCAAGGTAAGGTATTTTGGAGTTGCTACCTCTAGGGAGGTAGTGTATGTTAGGGTGCCGTCTTACCTGGATTTGCCTAGGCAGGAGGAGTACTTGGCTTTGCTTGGACTTGGGACTTGGGACTCGGGCTGGGATGGCAGGCGGCCGCTGCAAGCCATGAAGCACGAATCAACAAGCAAACAAGCACAGGCCGTCAGGGGGCGCTCCCTTCACTGGGAGCCTCCGTGTCGAGAGAGAGGAAGGGACCGGCTTCCTGGGTTCAGTGGCTTTGGCGCTTACATTGTGCCGCGGTGTGTTGTGGAGTTCAAAGGGCCTTGCCTCTTTGGGAAATGGGGAGGATAGGTAAGGTAGCACAAGGCAAAAGTAAGAAACGAAGCCCAGTACTGTAGGAGTCCAGACACGAGTGGCCTGGGGCCTGAAGTCAATGTCCTGAAGCGCGGGGGGGCGGTGCCGGGCTGGACCCTGAGACTCATCGGTGAGGTGCAGTCATGGCAGCTTACGGGGTGCCTGTCATTGAGGATGGCTCATCCCTTCCCAGAGGTATTTGTACCGTACCTTCTTGTTGAGTAAGGTATCCGCGACACCTCACCTCACCTTCTCACCTTACCTTAGGTATTTTGGATGCTGGCAAAGGCGGGAAGGACCAACGGTGAGTGGATGGATAGAACTGCAGTGAAAGAAGGTGCAGGGAAGGCAAGGTATTCGTACCTGCCTGCCTACCTTACCTTAGTAATAGGTGGTAAGTAGGTACCTAGGTAGAGTGAGGAAGGCACTGCACCTCCACCTCCACCTCCGCCTCCACCCGTGGAACCTACCTCCATCTCCACTCAACTTCAACACCACCCGCCGATGAACACGTTCTTTTTCTTCTCCCTGCCCGTGCCTCATTGTCGGGGGCAGAACGCCTCCTGTGTTGAGTTGCCTCCGTCTTGATCGCAGATTGCCATTCATGGCTTGCCAGCCGTTGCAGCCCCGACCGAACTCTCGGATTCAAACGATTCGCTTGGATACAGTACCCCAAGCCAAACCAACAGACCCCAAAGCTTCTTCACTTCCATCCTCGAAACTGCCCTGGGTCCTACGGCACATCGTCACCTCAGTCAAGACCCTTTCTTCCTCTTACTCAGCACCCTTTCATCCTCTCCGACCCTCTCGCATCATGTGCCAAGATCCGAGAACATGACACCCGGAACTGGCCAAGCGCCGCAGTAAGAGCTGAAAGCTGTCACCGCCGGACCAACATCACAGGTCGCCAACCCACTGTCCTGATCAGTCGCACCCGCCGACAACTCGCAGCAAATATTGCATTTGCCCCTTCCTAGCACCACGAGAGCCCGCCCCTCGACAGACGCCCAAACCAGTCGCCCGTCACCCCCAACTTGCGGAGACTCCCAACCTATCACACGCCGCCCGCCCATCGAATTTTCATCTCGGTCCCGATGCCACCCTGCCCGCGTTGCACTGGTCTGACTTGGTCTGGCCCGGCCTGCCCTTGGCCCGTCTTGCTAGCTCTGAAAGCCTTCCCGCTCGACCCCTGAAAAGGCCTGCCTTCTAACCACCACGGTTTGTTGCCCGCCCAAGGTGGCGCTGATCCTCCGCCTGCGAAGCCGATACGCCTCCCATGCGCCGCATCTTATTGTGCGTCTGCCGTCTGCCACCACCCCGGGTACCAATGCCTGTACGGATAGCAGCAACTGACGATAGCCTCAACTTCCACACTTTCATTCTCCCTGCCTTCGCTGTCGGTATGCCCATCCATCCATCCATCCATCCATCCTCCCGATGGTCCTTCCCCACCCGTCTTCTCACTTGTCGCCATCCCCCGTCACCCGTCACCCGTTATCCGTGCCAGGTGTCTATCCGACGCGATGGATGCCCGGATGAGGTCCCTAACATGCACATACAAACACCACCAAACAGGAACCATCCGGGGGGCTCGCCCGACAGGTCGGAAACGCTCCCTTAGCAATCGACACTATCCCCTGTCCGTGCCAGGGCTCGGAACCACACTACGTCCGTATCGCTGGCTGCCTACAGCTCAATGGCACCTTCCGACAGGGCCTTCCCTACCCCCTACCTTGCCTTACATGCTGCGTGTGGCGGATATCGAGACCCCCGACGACGCGCCTCTGCCACGCCTCGCCCGCCCGCCTCTGCGCAACCAAGAATCCTCAAACATAGACTTCTGCGAATACACTACTACGAGTGCTGACCATGGGACCATGGCATCAGAAAATCGTTTCGAAATGTCCAGATCGTCGCTATTACCAAAGGACGCTCCGCATACTATCTTTCAGCGGTCTTCGGACCTCTGTCACCTCTTGCAACGCCCGCAGTCTCAGCTCTTGCTTCCCTCTCGATTCCTCTTGACAGAACACAGTTTCCGCAATTTCCCACACCATTCTCCTGGAGGCTACGTCGGCTCAAGGTTTCTAACGGAGAATCAACCACCCGTCTGAGCAAAACACCATGCAATTCTGTTTGCGTCCCATCTCACACGTATCCTCTCAAAGGGACGACACACGCATCTGGCCGACCTGGTCCAGCCTTGGCACCATATATGATGTTTTGTTTCACAAGCACCATCTATGCCCTCCCAAAGCCCCATCTTGCCTCGAGGCACCGACAGCTCAGGATACGGACCGGACCATGAGGCTTGATTATGCGTCTGTTCTGAAAAGTATGGCTCATTCTTTGGCCCATTCCCAAACGCATGTATACCCCCAGTTTCCATCGTTGGATTCCGCAGGCGTGTTACATACTGGGAAGGGCCACGGAGACATTCTAGCCTCACTAATCAAGCATGATCAGCATGGGACCTGCTGCTGTGGCTGTCTGACGAGAAACAAACCACTGCCGCTTAAGGCAAAATGGCGGGCGAGTTTACACTGCCGTTTTGCAACCTCGATCTGCACTACGTAGGCATATGTACTGGTGGCTTTTCCCCTGGCTTTTGCCATGGGTGCGATGATCCCGGCACCAAACATTCACTCCAAGGAGCACGTCCTGACCTTCTCACACATACATGACGGCTTGTGAGAAGCCACGATCTTGCCCCCACGTTCCAATCTCCAACGGTGTGCATGGCCAAACACATGCGTCCGTGGCCAAACCCATCTTCTCGCAGAATTTCTACCACCATCAACAAAAGGTCCAACTTTAAATATATATAAAAAAAAATGTGTAACGGTGAAGCAGCGCAGCCGTGCCAGGAACTTCACTGACACTACATACGCGTCGTTGCTTGCCCAACGTGAGCCCAAAATGGGTTACACAAGACGTGACGCCAATCCGCAATTGCGGAAAGATGACCTACTCCAGGTTACCAATTTACATGGGTAGGTCAGTCAATTTCAGCAAAGCACTAAAATTGGAAACAATAAAGATATATCGAGTTTATCATCGGCTGGTGATGCGGTAGCCATACTCTCCGAGCTGGAGAGGCTCGACATCATTCAATCTTGAGGTCATGTCCCATTTCCGCGACCTTAAAGGAGGGTGCCCAGAACACGCTCCCTAACGCTCGTCAAAAATTCCCAGAAGGAGGTAAGCCCATCGTCCAGTTCAGGCTTTAGGGCGATTCGGGACTAGACTATTCTGGCGGTAGTCGGGGAGGGTAGCTGGAACAAACCTGGGGAGGCAGGAGTTGAGGGAGGCATGAAGAGGCACGCGGTGTCGGGGCAGCCAAGAGCGGAACGACACCACGCACATGGAACCCCGGCGTCCCTCCCGTCTGGGAGAGGAGTGCGACGTTGGAGTGGGCCCGTGGATGGGTGCATGGGACTCGCACAAGGCACAAGCAGCGCCGGCACAATTTTGATGACAACGACGCGAACCCCTCCGCCGCAAAGCACTTACAACGTCGCTTAGGTCTAGTACCGATGGTCTGCCAGGCTCATGCATCATGATGGTGCGCAGGAAACATAAAGCGGACATGGACAAGACCAACTTCAACCGTTGCGGTGAGGGATGGGACAACCAACCCATGTGAGGCACGCTTACGGGTGTTTACGATGTCAAAAGGCCCCTTGTCGACATGAGGAACAGCCCCTGCATGATCAATAGGAAGCTGCAGGCTTATGATGAGGACATTGCATTTGCTGTCACTTGTCGAGTCACCGCAGTTCCCGTCGCAGTGTGGACTAGCAATGGGTGTAGGGCCGAAGCATGCGTCGAATGCACCGCTTACCCAACTTCTTCCCTTTTTCCTCGTAGGGAAAAAGAAGCCACGTCAATCGTGGTCTGCTGCTGCTCAATACCGACTTTCTCGCTGGCTCGGAACGAAAGCATCCTTGTGGTATCCCGGGTCGGTTCGCTCGTGGAAATGCAATCTGGTCATGTCATGATCAACAGAACAAACCCGATCAAACGTGCAGATGGTCTCCCCTCCCCGCCGGCACCGTGGCACCGTGGCACCTCGACAATGCTAAGCCGTATGCATTCCCACGCAGCTGGACCATGCAGTAGTGGCGCTCTTAGCTGGCGGCTAGCGCATGCATCTGGCGGAATGGCCAGTAGAGCGAGACACGGCTGGGCCAAGTTCAAGGAGAATCCCTGGTTCCAGCGAATGGAGCAAGTCCCTGCCTCGAAATGCAGCAATGAATTGGTTCAGCTGAGGGCGTGGCGGTCTGCAGAGGAATCGGCGGTCACGTTTGGCGTGCCTTGGCCCAGGAAACCGATGGCCAGGACTAGAGGAGTTACAGGGAAAAGCAAGAAGACGGCCTGCCGGCCAAGCGACGACACCCACGTTGGACGTTGGGGCGACATTCTATGTGGCCGAGGCAGGCAAGGAGACAACACACACAATTCGAAATACGGGTGGACATGGAATGATATCGGGATTGACGCAAGTGAAGAAAGAGCAAAGAAAGGAAGCCGAGTCGAAGGCGGCAGTCAGCCGACCTCTCCGGAGTGCCAGGCATGGAAGTTGAAAACGGACGTGCTTTGAGGCATCCTAGGCTTTGCTCTGGAGATGCAATTTCTCTAGCCCAGAAGGCAACGACTTCGTCTGAAGTATTGAAGCAGCCGTCACGTCAAGCTTATGAAGGTATTGGACCGGGCCGCCGCATAGTCGCGCGGCTTGGGCTTGATGATGGGATGGATGCATGACGGAGGGCGTTGTGCAAAAGCTCGAGCAGCCGCAGCGGGCTGCCATGTACATGCGCCTGTGACAGCCTGTCAAGCCAGCCCACGAGCCATCTCATCATTCATCAGATCAGATGGCACTGGGGCGCAAAATTGTCCGAGCTTCAATTGAGGAGCGCGCAACAACGGGTCAACCAAGCCAGTAACGATAGCGTTTCTCGCTTTACCTCGTCTGTGAGCAAGCTGAACCCTGGCGGGCGTCTTTGGGGTACTTGACACGGCCAGGGGCCCGTGGAGACAGTAGAGAGATACCCGGCTCGACCCCTGCGGGCTGAAGCGCGAGCTGAGCGCCGCCGCTGGGGGAGAGAACCAACCCAACCCACATCTCAGATTTCCCGATGCACCCCAATGTCGACGAGTAAAGTGTCAGTCAGTCTGCTTCTCTCTGCTTGTTCCGCGATGACAGACATTGGCATGACCTGTGCCGACATGGGATCTCGGCCATCGGCCACGGACGCCAAACGGGTGATTAAGATGTGCCGCCGGTTCAAGCGGGACATGATCCAACGGCATCGTGTGCCCCGATCTGCCGAGGAAACAAGCATCAATCTTCTCAAGCCAACAGGAGAGAAAGGTCTCGTCTGATAATACCTGGGCACGACACTGCGAAAGGAACCGCTGGCGCGTGCCCGTTCCCATCACACACTCTCTCTCTCTTTCGCCCACGGGCTTTTGTGCTCTTCCCTACATGACCGGATTCCGTCTTTGGTAACCACTCTTTACGTGGGATACAAAACAGCCACTGCACTTTGTTGCGCTGAAACTCCAGGAACGCTAAATATGACGAAAATCCAAAAGCGCATCAGGTCTCGCTTCTTGAATGCAACCTCCCAAACGATGATCCTTTTTGGCCCTTGATCGCACGGGCGGTCTTCAGCGCTGGTCTTCATACCGCGTCCCAGCGCCGTCATTCCCCGGTATCCGCTCGAGCTCATGGCTATGCACGAGCCCAGGTGTCATCCAAGATGTGGCGAGACGCTCCCATGCCAAGCAAGACTTGGCTTCTGTCAGCTATTGCTCCCCCGTCGTGACCAGTGGACGGCCACACGCCGATATTGGTGCTCAAAAAAAATACCAAGGAGTCTGCGATGGTATACACTCTTGGTAGAGCCTCCCCCTGTTGGCCTATCATCTGCGCCTAGATAGTTAAGGCAGGCTGCACACTGTACGGCGGCATTAGACACCGCAATGACGTTGCCCATCCAGTTAGCACCCGCCAGCATCACATCGCTTCAGGAGGTGGGATGTGATGAGATGAGATGGGATAACGGGAGAGCAACACCGCAGCAGACCAGACTGCGTGTTGGACCCAGATAGTGACCTCGGGTCTGTGGTAGAGGGTTGAGCAGCTGCAGGGCCTAACCCAGAACATGGAGGCAGCGTCAATGTCGCTTATCTTTGGGATACCCCTCGGGTGTGTGTAGTCCAGCCCAGACACACACACACACCATACTGCGTATCCAACAGAGCCTACCGCCCAAGGCAAGACGATGGACAGTGTCAGTCCAGTCCAGCACAGCAGAGCAGAGCAGAGCACAGAACAGGACTGTCAGCACCCACAGCACGATGCCCAGGGCTCTGTACCTGACGGTGGGCAACTACCTACGCAAGCAATCACTTCACTATTTCTGGGATTAGGAGGGTCACGCCCGAGGACAATGGCCTAGGGTGGGCCCAGCAATAATACGGGTCAAAGTGCGAATAAGCTGAGGTTCCGGGACAGGGGTTGTGCTGGCCCTAGCTGATGGGATCCCAGCTCGTCAACCCGAGATGGAGGTACAGGACTCCTTCCCATTGCCTGCCAGTGCTCGTGCTTGCACTCGCGGGCACGGTACCTCGAGCCGGTCTGCTCGGTCACGGCCTTGCCTTACTTACAGGCAGCCGCCCTTCGTCTCCCGGTATATTACCCACACAGTCATTTTCCTCTCCCGATCATCAGGCTGGCGGCGTTGTTACATTGGTTCATTCGTTCCGAAAAGCCAATTCCAATCTCGTACTTGACGTCGTCCAAGGTCTGCCAGTTCGGGGAAAAGAAAAAGAAGGTTGACAGGAGCACCACAACAACACGCTTCGAGCATGATACCATGTAGCTTATTACGTCGCTTCGCCGCAAAAAGCTACCTCGCTATTCTTCTTCTGGCCCGCTACGGGTGGGCAAAGACCTGACCCAGACCCCAAACCAGATGCCAGCGGGCGAGCAGCCAAGCACATGCGTCTTGCTGCTCGACTGGGAAAGGTCAATCTCAGGGGACAAGGGAGATGGAAATCCGGCGGCCTGGTGCTGGCGCTGGTGCATGGAGGGGGATTTGGGGAGTCTCGCCTGAACAAGAAAGCAAAGCCAGGTATCCGTACTCTGTACAGAGTACCTCTGCCTTGCACCCAGTCTCGAGGTCAGGGTTCTGGTCTCGACAATTTGGACTGTCCGTTTTTCTGTCCCTTTTTCTTTCTTTCCAGCATTCTACTGCCTGTCTCTCTATTTCCCGTCTGAGACTCCAAGTAGGGCCCGTCGTCGACTATCTACCCATGTTTCTTACCGTGTCTACCATCCAGACGACACCCCATCCTTCTCTCTTTCACTCGCACACGCCGCCTATTGCTTCTTTCATCATTTCTTTTCCGGCTGGCAGGTTGGCCCCTCACCCCTAGTTTTCTTCCTCAGCAATGGCTACTGACTGATGACAGACCTGGCTGGAACACGGCCTTTGCTCTCTGCAGAAACGACGCTTCCCTCACTCCCATTCACTCCCGCACTCCCTCTTCCACTTCCACTTCCAACCCAATCACTGAAGCCAATCCACAGATACATGCGTCTTCTTCCTGTGCATCCACACCCTTGAGCCCCCCCTTGCCCAAGTCTCTTTGGCTGCCAATCGCTCTTCACCCCCTCCCCTCCCTCCTTGTACTCACCCTCCTCGTCCGTGTGTTTCCCCAAGGCAAGGAGCCTCGCGCACTCCTGATACCTACCTTTGGCTGTGTACTTAGCACACACCAGACAGAGGCTGACTACCTCGTCCGTCAATGAAATATTAACCTTTAATCTCCAGAGACTGGCGCCTACTTTTTGAGAAGCCCACCCCCTTCTTCAAACCCACCGTCCCGGCAGCCTGCTTGTATTCCGTCTTCGACCTGTAACGCCCAGACTCTGCTGCCCTAAGCTAAGGGACATTCAATACGCCACTGTCGCCCGTCTTCCAGGTAAGGTACCAGTAGTGCGGAGGTCAGTAGGTGTCTCGAGTGTTGAGAATTGCCTGAACTAGATCTACTCTCACCCATCTAGCTGCGTGGTGCTAGACCTTGGTACCTGTTCCGGCTGGGCCTCGATGAATGATAAGCCCGGACAACACAGAACAGAGAAGAGAGAGAGGGAAAGTCAGAGACAGAATCGCGAGAGAGACACTGAACGGGAGAGAAAAGCATCATTTTGATCACATCTCTCTTCCATCCTCTCTCCGCTTCGCCTACCTCAGACATTCCAACAACTCCCGCTGTCGCCTCCGCCAGCGGAGTAAAGAATCCAATCGCGAGGTTCTATACTACTCTTCTCGTTCCGTAGGGCAGAAGCTACCCTCCTCATTATCCCATCCATTGTCAGACAGTACACCCCCGGTACTTGGAGCTGAGGCGCCAGGGTCTTCTCAGTTTTTGGTGTCCGACTACCCATTCTCAAGCCCCCCTTCAGCCCTCCCGGACTAAAGCCTGGCTGGCTTTTGGCCTAACAAAACCTGGGTTAGCCCCCAAGACGAAGTCCCGCACCATTGCGAAGCTACATATATTCGACAGCCGCCTCCACAGTGGATGGAGGGACGGACTGGACTGGCGCCCTAAGGTGATCGACGCACGATAACTCCTTTCGACATCCCAAGCAGGATAGCTTTTAAAACCTGCACAAAGCCTCCTTCGATCTTTCCATTGGCAGACATACTTTACCCTGAGGGATATCTTCTCTTTCTCATCATCATCTCCTGCATACCATCGATCTAGTTTCCTCCACTCCGCCAAGTACTTCCGAACTTTGTTCTGGACAACCTTAAAATCTGTCGTCTCTGGACCTACATCTACCTGCAATAGTCCCCAGTCTTGCTCTAGACGCGTCGCCAGCAGCAGACTCACGATCGTGTTTGGCACGGGACAACTGGAGTCGATCGACATCGGCAAATCAGTAGCCAGGAGCGAGAAGAAGCATAAGAGTTGCCGCTCCCGCTCCTTCATTCCTCAGTCCCTGCGCCTGCCAACCTTTTCAGCCGTCGGCCCCAGTTTTCGATCATCAGCATTTACCGGGAAAGAGCGCGGCATCGGTGTCCTTCGACCCTTTCGACGAAGCCACACCACCTATCACCTGCCATTAGGCAACACCCAGCTCAAGGTAGCTCCCAGCTCAAGGTAGCTACCTGGTCACACCGGGACTACGAACCTTCCCCGTAGGGTTTTCTCGAAGTTGAAAGAAGCTATACAAAATGGCAATGGAAACCTCCCAGAGCTTTACGGCTCGCAGACAGGCGACCCAAGCCTTGCCTCCTTTCCAACTACCATCGACAAACCAAGATATACCCAGTATGAGGAACTATTTCAATTACTCAAATCAGATGGCACACACTCCTTCATCATGGCCGGCGGCGTGCACGAATCCGTCGTCGGCTCCTCCCTCCTCTTCCTCCGCAGCCTCCAACGCCCACCACTCTCCAAATACCGCCAGCTCAGGTCTAACATCGCCTTCAGGAGTGACTGGCGAAGGGCTCAGCCCCCTCTCCTCTGGTGTCAACACCACCAGCTCCCAAAGTTCACACTACTATCCGCAGCACGGAGCATGGCCGACCCCTCAGAGTTCTTCTTACGCGCTTAGCTCTGGGACGCCGCAAGCGATCCAGCAATCGCCGTACGCTTCCTCCCGAGCGAGCACCTACGAACAGCAATCCCCCTTGCCATACTCCCGCACTTCTCAGTCTCCAGCAACCGGCGGAGAGGGTCTCCCGGGCCCCTCCTACGGCCAGGGCCACCAGTCTTTCCAAGCGGCCTACTCCCAAGCAGGATCTACTCCAGTTAGTTTGCCTTCCCAGGCCTCTCAAACTGCGCAAACAGCCATTCTCGGTTCTCAGACTCCAGTTTCGACGCAGCCTCCCACGCCTGGTGCTCTATCTTCGAATGTTGACTCATATGCGCAGTCCCGACCATCAATTGCACCATCGTACTACGCATCCTCGGGCCCCCAGCAATCCGGATTCCCCGGCTTCCAATCTCACACGTCTCCGACCGCACCATCCCCTACGACTTCTGCCGGACCGGGAAGGGGGTTGGCCTCCATGCCCCACCCTTCCGGAATGGCACCTCAACCATATGGCCGATACCCATATGGCGTTCCTTCAATGTCAGGGCCTATCATGTCGAACCTCAACACCCCGGGACACCAGATGTCCCTCGTGCATGGTATGGGCGTTCCTACCTACGGGCACCACATGGGTCCCTCGATGTATGGTCACGGCCACGGCAGTCAAGCAAACGCCCAAACGGAGCGTCCTTTCAAGTGCGACCAGTGCCCGCAATCGTTCAACAGAAACCACGATTTGAAGAGGCACAAGCGAATTCATCTGGCCGTCAAGCCCTTCCCCTGCAACTTTTGCGATAAGAGCTTTTCGAGGAAGGATGCCTTGAAGGTATGGCTCTCAATTCTCATATCTCAATATTTGACACTGAGGAACATTGCTAACGAACATTGCAGAGACATCGCCTCGTCAAGGGCTGTGGAAACAAGGATGGCGACAATGCTTCCGCCGACAACAACCGACGCTCGCCGGGAGACCACTCCGATGATGGGACACCTACCTCCGTCAAGCGCGAGGGATGAAATGATGCCCACCCCGGTGACGCGCGAGGGACGTAGCCGTCAAGGTTGTACCTCGCTCAAGCCACTTTCAACGTCCTATCACGCACAAGGGCTTAGGTTACGAAACTGGATCATGTTGGTGTCAATGGCGTTCGGAAAATTGGGTCGACAGTCTCTGCATGCAAAACCTTGCTTCCACCAAATCGAATTGGGTTTTTCTATACGACGCTTTGCTACTTATCGGGTATACTAATACGGGGGTGAGGCTATAAGGGTCGTTTCACCGGGGATACCAAAACCTCATCAAAAAGGGTTCTCTTTCTGGGTTGGAAATCACGACAATGGTCAACGGAATGGGCGGCGAACGAACGATGTGCAACATCTGCTTGGGATGCTAAGGAACGGGGACACACGTTAAATATCATTATAAAGGGGAATAATGGGCTCGGACACGGAACTCGGCGCAAGAGGTCAGGGCCTTGGAGATTGCAGAAGGCGGAAATGCTATACGGTGTTTCGGAAACCACAGGTTGCTGTTATTCTGGCTTTAAAGATACCAGTACAATGTACCATACCGAGGGGGATAAAGGCTATGAATAAGAACTCGTTTGTGTACAAAAGAAAGTTTGAAAGCCGGGAGTTGCTGACCTTGGCCGAGGCAAGAGGCATCTTTTGCGTGACAGCAACTTGCAGCAAACTCTGCAGGCCAGTGACGGCGCGTCGTGGATAGTCATGGTCGATGATGTCAAAACATGCGGTTCGTGACCAACTGCTTCTATCAGCTGGCCCGGGACAACCCTTCTGTCCCCAGATATCATGGCCGAGATGATGCCGGAAGTGAAAATTCAATCACGCAATTACGAGATGCGCGTCATGAGTGAACAAGGTCGAGGGAGAATCCAGCAACCCAGGTTCGCAGACACGGTCAATCATGATGGACTGTGGTCTGCTGTCGAGATAGCCTCGTCGTATCAGGCAGAGACAAGAGACCACGGACGTCGAAACCCCCCACAGGAGGGACACTCAGGTCCCCTTACCTTACTGACACGCCCGAAAATCTCCTAGACCACTGCTCGCTCCACTTTGGGCGAATTAACCACGGAGCTATATCGTGACGCGCAGTAGAGAGCGCAAGCAAGCAAGCAGGCAGACAAACGGGCAAGGTGAGGTTGAGGAAGGTTTTCGCCTCACGCCCCTCCCCCTTCCCCCCCGCGCCCGGGCCCCCCCTTTCATCTGATCTAGCTTCACAGACTAAAAAAGAACGACATTTTTAGCTTCCCAAGTCAGGACGGCGCGGGTATGCTGCTGACAGGACCGGAGGCATAAGGAGGAAAAACAAAAGAGGCGTATAGACGAGATGAGATGAGATTTGGGGGGAGGCGCGGCGACGAGCACGGTAGCACGGTTGCATAGGCAGCATGTTAGAGGGCTGTATCTTTAGTCCAGCCATGGTTTCGCCTCTCCGTTTTCTGCCATTCAACCACCAACGGGTAAAGGGGCGGGCCAGAGTGTGAGTGGGAGGCAGAGAGCGAACCGGAGAGAGAGAGAAAGGCTAGAGAGGGCCGGGACCATGCAGACGCAGAGCCTAGATTCTGAGTGCTTGTCGGAAGATCGGATGATGGGACGCGACAAGCCGACAAAGCGCGCTGTAGATCAGCTTCTGGTCCTCCGCGCATGTCCTTTTCCATATTCGATAACGAAGCCATTTCTTTTACTCGATGGCTCTGCGATACTCCATAGATTAGTACGCGCGGCGGACGTGGAGCTTCGCCCATTCCGGCCGGGAGAGATTATTTCTTTCTGCAGTTCAGGAGCAGCAAGTCCAGAGCAACTGGCAAATCTGGAAGCTTATCGGCCAATATTGGTGCTCCATACATCAAGCTTTACGAGGCGTCCGAGGCGTCGAAGGTTTGAAAAGAGCTGCAGCTCAACCTGGTGGTGCCTCCCCCCGCGTTGAGAAAAAACGCCCATCACAGCCAGCCGCTAAGGTGTGGGTGGTGGTGGTGGTGGCAGCAGAAGCATGTGGTTTGGTGAGTCGCCTTTGATGCAGGCTGCAGTTGACTTTTCTCATACTGTTACGACAGGTGATGCGGTGTCAGTAAACCCCTTGCGTCGTCGAGGATGCGGCAGCGAGTCATCATTGACAGGTGACTTTGCAGCTTGTCTTTTCCCGTTGCAATGCTAAAATCCCTCACCAAGTATTGATCCAAAAGGGTTATCGCATCGGAGCTGGACGCGTTCACTTCTGGAGGAGATGGCCCGAGTATCGCAGTGAACAAAGCCAGTCCCAAAATGCCTTTCGTAGGGCAGGAGGGGGGGAAGGGGCGTGGCGGAAGAGGCGAGACGGCTGGCTGGAAGCTGAACCAAACCTGAGGTGAGCTGAGACATGCTCACGCGGAGGAATAGAATAATAGCGGCGCTTTAGGGGACCAGTCCAAGAACAACCATCCCTCTCTCTCTCTCTCTCGCCTCCCACGCAGCGCTCTCTGGCGGAAGGACGCCTCCTACCCGGGGGAACGAGGGGGCTTCTAGCCTTTCCCTCCTCCGCTTTCCTCTCCTCCTTTACTGGGTGTCGGTGGCATGCTGGTGGAATCGCTAGTTGACGAGCTAGAAGGAGCCACTCCATTCTTGCTCGAGGGGGGTTCTCAGTGTTTGTCGCCATGATGCATCCGAAAGAAGTGGCATTATAGCTCTTGGTGTCCAACGGGTCCCTCACATCGCATGTTGGTGTGGTGCTACTTCGTACTCTGAAGGTGCGAGTGGGGGACAACTTGACAACCATGGGCCAACCGCGTTGACTCCTGATCGTCCTTTGTCCTACCCAGAGCACGTCGTAGGGTGGTAGACACGGCAGGCAGAAGGACCTTGCTTCCTCTCTTCCCTGGCGGCTGGTCGACTTTGCAATGTCGCATATGCGCGCATCCTTGGCGAGCAGGATGCATGCCTTTCCATGACCCAGTCACATTAAGCATTACAGGCAGAGGCGGTGGCTACTCTCTTCAGTCCTCCGTTTCGGAGAGGCATGCCATGCCGTCCTTCAGCGCCGTGGCTGCCGGTTTTGGCGGACGTTCCTGGTGTTCTTTCGCATTTCTTCTTCTCTTTCTTCGAGTCGGCGTGGTATGGCACAAGCCCTGCTCGCCACGTCGTTCTTGAGAGACGCCGTTTTGATGGCAAGTCCACGATGCCGTACGCCTCAGAAGGGCTTCCCGAAGCCGGGTGAACGCTGTGTCCACGAGGGAAGAGGAATGAAGGGGTGGAGGACCGCCGGCTGTCGGCAGGGGCATTGCCAAATGTGCCGCCGCTGACAAGGCGGAGCGCACTCTGACGAGGTATCTCGTACAGATCAGCACACCCGGAGGGAAGATAAGTCGTCATGCTGCTCGATATTCCACTTTGAGGCTAGTGGCTACCTCTCGGCGGCAGCGGCTGAACGTCCGGATGCGGGATTGGGGAATTCCATCGACATCCTGCGCTACACCTCCGCCGCATTCCTTCCCACCAATCTCATCTCTGTGTCCGAATCAAACGAACACGGTGAATTTGGTCAGCGGAGGTGGGTTTCTTGTAGATTTGACTGGCTCAACCTTAGGTACCTAGGCGCCTCCGACGACACGCATAGCTCCGACAATTCGTCGGCCAGATGCCGCAACACAAAGGCGCAAGCGGGAGCGGAAGAAGCATTTTGCGGCTCTACATCTTGTCTCCAAGAGTATTCGACTCCATACAGCCGCCGGATTGGCCATCGCATCGTTCGAGGTCATGGCACCCAATCACCTGCAGTAAGCTGACGGTGACCTTGTCAACCTCGGCCGTTATGTCCCCTTTGAGATCAAGTCCTTTCGACGACGAACAACGCTGACGAGCTTAATTCCAGAACGACGTTGTCTTGATTATTCGGTGGTCAGGTGAACGGCGTGGTGTATGTTTCAGTAACACCGCTGATGCTGCATGGCTTCCTGCTTCGATTGGGACAGCCCATTTTCGCTCAACCAGAGGATAACGTTTGTTTCCCGAGCAAAATTGAAACCCTAGTTGATTGGAATAAGAATGATTCGTGGAAGAGATGGCGTTCGCATCAATTTCGCCGCTTGTGTTACCTGTAAGTCGGTCATTTCTTCCCACCGGTCATCACCCTCACCTCTTTGGTAGAGCTTTACATTAGAGAGTACAGCATATAATGTCAATAAATATTAGGCTTGGTTCCATACGCTGAATTGTCGTTGCAAATTAGAAAGGGCTAATTTAATTTGCGCAGTTGAATGAGCCTGTTCTTAGCAGCGCAGTCTCGCACATGCAGCCGAGGACAACGGGCAGCAGCCCATGCATGTGCCCAATGCCATCGTCGCGGACAACTCCCCAGACTTTGGTATCTCCTGCCTCATCCATGGAAAATGGCATCGCACTTGTCGATCACTTCAAGGATGGTGGTGACTGGCAGTTACTGTCGACCGAATGCATCCGTCGATACTAGAGAGCGACACCGTGAGCCTTTCAGATGAAGACTTCATCCTGGCCAAGAGTGTAAGAAAATCATTGGGCAGAACGGAACGCTGTTCGCCGTGATTCGGGCAGATCGCACCAAATGGGCAATCATCGGGAAAGAAGCCAGGGCATCCGTTGCAAGTCGTCGAAATAGACTCGGCAACCTGCTTCACCCGCCCCTTGATCCCGGCTCCGCGGTTTAGGTTGGATGCAGATGGGGATGTGATAGCCTGTGTTCCCCGCCTGTGACCAACCATGGCTCCAACCCACCCAATTTCTGTGGACGCTTGGTGCAGATCATTCCCCATGTTTGATGGAGACAGGTCACCAAGAGTACCAACCAAAGGAATTCAACGGCCGGGCCGGGAAAACCACTTGCTTGACTTCGCCGAACTTTATTGCAAGCGGCACCGGCGCGGGTGAGTCCTGGACGGCCAGGTTGATGGGGAGCTGCTTTTGTTGTTGGGATTACAATGATCCTTTTCGGAAGCACTCACAACGAATGAGATGTGAACTGCATATCTGCCTAGGTAGCGAGTCGACTCGATGACCAAGATTGTATTGCTGTCGTGGCAAAGGCCACTGGGCATCCCTGCGATTAAGGATCCCGTATCTGATTGTCAGGTGTTCCAGCACCATTAACGGTTCCTTGTCCCATCCTAGCCCGCAAGTCAAGGATGCGTTCGATCAGCATTGTAGCCGCTCGGGCACCTGGCAATTCATTTTCAGTCGTTCCGGAACCACAATCGATCGTTGCCAGGATAGGTTGATTTCCGGCACGGCTCATCCGGAGGGTTCGTCGATCGGGCCCCACAAGAAACCCGGTGGCCGGCTCAGGGGCGGGACAGACACGAATAGCATAGCCCATTTGCCGGCGTGAGTCAAGTATCCGAGCGGTTTAGAGGTGAGTATTTTACTCAACAGGGAAATGCTTTCGAAAGAAGAGAGAGCTCTTCGCTACCGGAGTCGACGGGCTGCGAAAACGCCACACTGCCATGGAATCCTGGCTTTTCGTGCGTATGAAAATGTCGGTAGCAATTAGTACCATGGCCGCTGATGGCGAATAGGGTGCCCACAGCTCTTTTTCCATATCTGAGTTTGAGGGTCTCCTGTTTGGCAGGTTCTGTCTGGAATGAATAAACGAAGCGTCTTGATTCGTCAGGACAAGCATACGCCCGCAATCGAATTCTCAAGTAGGAGCAACTCTAATAGAGAGTTTGGATGAGGCTGGTGGTTTGAGATGGGAGCTGATGATTCCGACTTTAGCTGAGACTCTTGCTGCCTCAAGCAACTATGGTCCTTGCGAATGCCGTACTGCTTGCATCAGCTACAAGCTAACAACAAGCAAAGGCACAGAGGCAATATTGTGGATTCGTTTCTTGCTGCGCCGAGGAGCCGCTGCTGACGACAACTTCAAAAGCCGCTTGTGGGTCAGACACGGGTAGGTGTTTTCTAGGACGTTTCCGAGAAGTGAAGACGGGTCACCGTTGTTTGACCATCCGAAAACACATGAACTACTCGTGGTTGATATCCTCATCGTCTGTCCGTCTTGTGGTCCTCCAGTACGGTGGTTCATCGTGAAACTGTTGCTGATTACTGTTTTGAGTAGACGAAGTGAAGTCTTGGATTCGGCCGAAGAAGTGTCAACCCGAACTTCGCGCAATCGCCACGTTGAATGGGAACAGAATCATGGCAACACGCGAGAAGTGGGGCGATATCGAAGTATCGGGGCAATGATGCGCAGGCAGATCGCCAATCACGTCTCTCGGACGAAGAAATGAACGGCAATCCCAGCAAAGACCGAGTAGCCACGGATGCGATTGGCGGGTTTGGATCAGACTGCCAGGATGAGTATTGTTTTTGAGAGGGGAGACCAGCCGAGAATAGGTTGGGTTTTGGCTTGATTTCGGACGAATGCTCAGACTGGCCTGAACATCATGCTTTGGTGACGACACTTGAGACAGTCTAGGTGAATCTCTGAGCCTCATGGTAGCAGCCGCAAGTGCACCCTGAGCTTGTGTCGAATAAACGTGAAATTGACTCAAACGAGGGCCCCTTGATTTTGCCAAGCTCACTGACCAGACCGCCGACGGGCACATTCCACGTCGCACGCAATCCCAAGTTCGAGGGTGCGTATTTGAGTTCTGTCAGGCCTGGGCTTGGCTGGACTGTTCTGCTTCGACAACCCATGTTCGTGTCTCCAAATGGTTCAGAAATCCGGGGAGTGTGCTATTCTGGGAAGTCGGAGGCATTCGAGTCATCCACGGGGTCTTCCGCCGCAGGATAAGGCATACCACCTCGCACATGACGGGGCTTGTTGATCGCGGCTTTGGGTAGTCGGTCGGCCATGTACGACATTGTGATTAGCTGCAGCTCTGCATCTTTTCGTCTCGTAATTCGTTCGAAGTCCCTGTGGATAAGGAGAGACTAAGGCAAAGCAGAGAAAAGGCTGATGTCGGCATCCCAGATGAGCAGGTTGTTTGAGCGCAGAGTGGATGGACGTTAGAGTTCGCGTGTCACTCGAGGCAAAAATTGTTAGCAAGGGGAGGTAGCAGTACTTTCTTCTACCCCGTGCGGGGCGAACACTAAACCGAGATCGGCCAATCAGAAAGAGCTTGTCGGGGGCCTCCGCTTACTATCCGTCCTTGGCGCTGTCGCAAACTCCACCTCTGCGCGAGTTTGGCAGGGGGTTGTGCCACGAGGGCAGTAACTTCCTTCACGGGATGCCTTATCTACAACTCGGCATCACCGCTACGGCGACCTGCTAACGCCATCTTAGGACCATCTGCTCCCAGCCGTCCGTCTCACCTAGGACCATCCAAGCTCCAAGGCCGGTCGGCAGGAACGACAAAAAGTCACATCTGCCCGTCTCCAACATCTTGGCACGAGCCAAGTCACCTCCCGTTAATGCACAACATGCTCTTGTTTCGCCGTCGCCTTGCGAGTTCCCATTCGTAACGCCCTCCCTGCTTGAAGCGTCTGAAGATCCCTCGCAAACCTTCTCGCTGCCAATCTATATCACCGTCTTCGCCGCCTGACACTCCTCCTTCACGCTCCGTCCGAAGAAGATCACGTCGCTCTCTTTCATACACGTCGTTTCGAGATCTAATATCTAAATCCACGGCCGGGACTGGAGCCTGGTTGGAATATCTATCCTTCGTCACTCTCTAATATCAAGCGCTTTGTTTCCTTCACGACAGCGTCGACCGCTTCAACCGTTCGAACCGCCACCATGGACGCTCTTATGGCAAGGCATGGGGGAGATGAGCACACGACGACGGGAACGGCCACGGCCTCTGATGCCATGCCTGGCATGGACATGGGATCCGGATCGATGAACATGAACGGCTCGACTAGCAGCGGCTCAAGCATGAGCATGATGATGATGACCATCTTTCAAACCAACCTCCGGACCCCGCTCTACACCGAGACTTGGACCCCGAACAGCGTTGGAACCTACGCCGCCACCTGCATCTTCCTCATCTTCCTCGCCTTTGCCATGCGCAGCATGGTTGCCCTCAAGTCCATTCAAGAGAAGCGGTGGTTGGACAAGGATTTCAAGCGCCGATATGTCAGTGTGAATGGCAGACTGGGAATGGCCGACAAGATGTCATCGGACAGTATGGCGCAGAAAATGGTACTCTCCGAGAATGGCGTCGAGGAAAATGTCACCGTCGTTCAGAAGCAGCACGGTATTTGGCGACCATGGAGATTCTCGGTTGATCCCGTCCGCGCACTGATTGACACGGCCATCGCTGGTGTTGGCTATCTCCTGTGAGTAATCTTCACTCGCAACTCGCACTCGACACAAAAAGCGGAACTAACGAGCACATAGCATGCTGGCTGTCATGACAATGAACGTTGGCTATCTCCTTTCGGTTCTCGGCGGCGTCTTCCTGGGCAGTCTCGCTGTTGGCCGATTCGCCACCATGGGCGAGCACTAGGCCACCCCAATCTGCGACGAGTTTGCCGCGGATACAACTGGACTATACAGTCCGTTTGATAGGCTGACGAGGTTCCATTCCGCGGTAATTCATCAGCGATTGTGGATGCTGAAAAGATGGAAACGAGTTATGCGACCACGAGTACGGACAGTTACCAACCAGCTTAACCTTCAACAAACATTCAGACTTTTGGTTTTTTTTTCTTTTTTCTTTTGGGTCCTGTCAAAGGAGCCTCCAGGCATACAGTGGCTAGTGGATGACATTCGTTGACCAGTGCTGTAAATAGCACGATTACATACTGCTGTGATGGTGGAACTGCCGATACGGCAGCTTTGATTTGAAGCCGTCACGAGATTTGGTCCCCAATTGGTCCCCGAGTGTCCGGCATGGTGTTCCTGCCTTCCTGTGAGTGATAGTGACCAATGTAGAAAGTACAACCCGCTGGGGCTAGCGACTGGTCCGTGCAGAAACCTTCTCAAACCCCCTCAGGCCTTTCCCAATCGCGCTCCTCCACCAACCGAGACACGATCTTGGTCCCTACCAGTGCCACCTCGCCAGGCAATCCATTCATCATGTGATACATTTCCACAGTGGTCGAACCGGACAATACGTGAGCCGCTCGCTCAGCGGGACCGACATATAAACACCGCCAGTCTTGCAAACAAACATTGAGCATTAGGTAAGCCATTGATTGCGTCAGCGAGGACCCTGCCCAGGTGCCACTAAATACTGCAAATTACAGACGACGACCAAACACGATAAGATCTACGCTAGGCATTTGGACAAACACCTGCTCTGCTCCTGGATTATGTTACTCGAGCGCCCTGGGTATGATATCCCCATAACGTCGATTCTTTCACATGTCCACATTCTCACGAGTACGGATACGTTGCGATTGTCGACAAGCAAGCATCCTCCCTCCACGACTTCCGAACCTCCGAGTCGTAGGGCCTGAAGGCAACGTCACCCGGACTAGGTGCAACCCCCGATCACGCCGTGGGAGGTCTTGATTGCCGCACTTTCCAAGGGCCCGTCTGTCCAGAGAGCTTGTTTCTGCCCGTTTCATCTGAACCACATGTGCGAGTAGCACTGCGAAGTTTCACTGTCCCGATGCTGGCTGCCACTCAAACCGCGCGGTTGGCCAATCCACGAACGAGTTCGGAAAGTTCCACGTGGCGTACAGCAAGTATGCGAATGTTGCTGTCCCAAGATCCCCTCTCCACGCTAGGGCTATGAATGGCTGAGCCGCGAGAGTGTACCGCTGTAAACGTCGTCGGCGCCTGCGTCGGTGTCAGAAAAACCGAAAGGTAACTCATGAGAAGATGGTCGGCGCAGTTCTGAAGAAGCTTCTCAGCCAGCTTCGCTGCTATTTGCGGTGTAATTTGGGTCTGGCTGGTGACTTGGAGGTTGTCTGAACCTTGCCAGTTCACAATCAATCGCGTTGCCGCTTGTCGACTGGCTTCACAGGTCTTGGGATAGAACACCGGACGATGGAAATGTCGACGTCGACTAGACCTTAAATGTTTCTGACGGCTGTATGACAGCTCCCCAAACCCGACGGATTTGTTCACGTCAGAAAGAAAAAAACGAGGGAATGACACAGCAACTCCGAGCACTGTGTGGTACATATCTCCCATCAACGGACCTTGGGCGAATGTGGGCCTCCACGATGCTGTCCGACTCTAGCGGCTGTCGTTGGGATGATGCAGAGTTCGTGGTTGTCCGGAAAGGACAAGGACCCAGGCACGAGGCTGAAATGCCAGACAAACATCGGTGGAGACTGCAGCCCAACCATCCGGAGAGCAGCGCGCGGACGCCGTTATTTCAAACGTCGGAAGGGCGGCGCATGATACGCAGAGTCCGACGGGCTCCGGGGAGCGTTAAAGCGACTTCCGTTGTTCGTTCCTACTGGCTCATGATCACAGTCTGACAGGTGAACTGAGCATGGGAAGTGTTTGGAGTTGCTAACAGTCAAAACAGAGAACGAACCACCCACTGTCAGTCTTGATTACTGAGTGAAGGCCACTCGATGAGAGCGATACGACGACCTCGGGAGCAGTATCCGGTCAAGGAGATAAATCCTTGGAACTCGGCAAGATAGCCTTTGCGTAGGCCCGAAAAGTCGCAAAAACCGCAACTCAAAATCAACCTCGCTCTTGGTCATCCTTGCTCACGGGCACTATCGTGTGGCCGGTGCTTCGTCCTGGCGGTGCTGCCAATGACATCTCCCGTAACCACAGCTACAGCCTCGTCGAAGGGTATCACGACATACTGTCTGCCTTACAGATTTTGCGTCATGGTAAGCCAGGCAAGACGACAAGAAAAATGGCGGCTGTGTCTTTTCAAATACACTAACTAAATTACATTCAAAGCTCTCGTCACAAGCAGCTGGTGAATGTCATCAAGCCCACCAGGCCCAAAAAGGCAACGAGCTGTCCCTGCATCATGTCCCAATCCAGGCAGGACCTTCCCCACCATCGACAGCTTCACCGAAATGGAAACGCCTGGAAACGCGTTTTCTACCCCGCTAAAGAGACGCGACGAGGAGGAAAAAAAAAATTAAAGCGCAAAACGAAGCTTCAGCTAAAACACATGTGATTTTTTCTTGACACGATCCACGCCAAGTGATCGTCGCAGCCGCAGTAGATTTATCAGCCGTAATCATACACACAAGAGGACAATTAGAGACAATCAGCCCGCCAAAAGTACCTGGTGCAGGCGCTACCAGTTACCCCGCTGCCCGCCGTGCGGACATGCATTGCAGACACTGGCGGCAGCACCAGCACCACGGGCAGCAGTGCGCCCCGGATAGTAGCCGCTGATATTAGGCCCCTGGGGTTGTCAGGTCCACAGCCAGACCGCTGAGCCTAACCCTTCCTACCACCGACAGCGGTTGCAGCGGAAGGCCGGCGCGGCGGGCGGGCCTCCCAGCCGCCGAATCACAATCCGCCAGACAGCCAAAAGCAGCATTCGACCTTTTCAGCCGTAGCTACCCTTGCATTCAACCCGATCAACCCAAGCCCGAGTGAGCATCTCTTCTTTTTAACTTAACGATCGGGCACGTAAGACGTCGCCCTACCCGCTTACGATGCTTGCTATTTCCTTCTCTCCCGCCGGCTGTGATGGTTCAAATACCGACCGTACTCGCTCAGAGCAGCTTCGCATGTGGATGCTGCATTCTCTCCGTGAGGCAAGTCCGGCACAACCCCCGATGTTTGGATAAATACGGTAATTCCAGGGAGAAAAACAAGCAAACACACACACACACACAATGACAAAGGGACATCGACGCAACATGGATTTTTAAGAAGATACGCCTACGACACACGAGGAATCATCCCAAGAAGGAAATCTTAAATGTAATGAACCCGCCCCTGAGGAAGCTCACAGTGTCTCGCATCACTCCGTTAGAGTTCAGTCACTTGTCATGTCACCATGACGGCCACACCCACCACCACCAGCGCTCGCCACACCTACCTACTTACCTACCTCCCCTTCCGCAAACGGCAAGGTTCCTAAGACGACGAATGATTGGCGGTACTGATTTGTAAGGATACCGTCGACTTGTTTCACGGGCCGTTTCCTCGTTCACTCACAAACGAGGGAGGGGTTTAAATAAACACTGTGGACGAGATACGTCGTAGGCGGTAGGGAAATCGACAACATCGTGAAGACGTGAGAATGATTAGCAGTTTGTCAGGCCCTGACTTTCTAATAAGAGAGGAACAGACGCGCAGAAAGTTTAAGGAAGTGCAATGCTATCATACAATTCAACTGCTTCCATCCCCCTTTTTCCCGTGGCCCGGTCCCACCCCCTCTCCCGTGTCCGCATCATGATTCGTTTTCCCCTTTCCGAAGCAGCTCTTCTCTCTCGTCTTATTTCCCTGGGCACATCTCATCTCTGACTCCAAAAGCAACTCGGGCGCGGGAGGGCGACAGAGGCAAGGTCTTTTCTCTCAAGACACAGAGAAGAATACAGACATAGTGTGTGTGCGCGTGTGTGAATGTATAGTTGTTTTGTTGATTTGCCCAGGGCCGGGGTATCGAAGCCGAGTCCTACGAAAATCCTCAGGGGAGGTTTTGTGGAAGAATAACAAGTAATAAAAAAAAAGAGGACGTCGCGCGCATCTTGGCTCATTTGATCCACGACAGAAATCATCAGAGTCCCATTCCAGGAAAACGTGCCTGCCCCAGCCGTGAGATATCATGCTCTCATGCTGAAAAAACCTAATCCACCCGCGCCGGAATCTCCTTCCCTACCCTTTCTCAAGGGCCGACCACGCGAACATCCTCCCCCGCATAAACGAAAGAGAGAAAAAACTTGGCCAGCACCGCCATACAAACTCACGCGCCACGCTTCCAACCCCCCGTCTGGAGCCAGCATCAAAAAGAAAAGGCCCACGGCACAAAAATGTTTTGTGTTCAACGAGACCGCCTGCGCAATGCCTGTCCATCCATCATGATTTCTCTCTCATCGAGTGTGATCCATGTTGCCGTGTTCTCGTCACATCCTCCCAGGTGTCCACCACAAGATAGCATTAGTTCTCGCTCCGTAATAAGGGCAGTGCGCAGAAGTCTGTGATCCTCGTTTAATGCCAAAGCCTGCTGCTGCGGTCATTGGCCAAGTACTTCAGACTACTGCGCACTGGTGACGGAATCGAAGAAGGGGAAATCGGGAGTAAGGGAAATAAAAGAAACGTAGTGGAACGAGATGCAGCAAGTGGTAACACCGAACTTTAACGCCAAACCGCCAGAGCCTCGGGTTTGAGTAAGAAATGCCGACCATGTCCGGTGCCGACGGGCGAGGTCTCCAGAATGCAGAGGATGTCAGGTATCAACGAGAAATGCATTGGTCATGGTGTTGTTGGCTATCATGACTGGTGCGACGTGTGCTGGGGGAGACCAGACGGGGGCATCGCGTAGCCACCACCCCGTTGTTGTTGCTGAACATAGCTCTGGTAGGCGAGCGCTTGCGAAGGGTCCATGCCACCGACGGGCATGCCGTAGTTGGGGGGCATGTGAGGGTTATGGGGCATGCCCTGGCGTTGGGGAGGAAGTTGTTGTTGAGGAGGCTCTTCGGGAGAGTCGACCTGGTTCGAGTCGTCGACGCCGTTCTCACCACCCTGGGAGGGTTCGGGAGCGTTCAGGCATGCCTGGATCGCAAGTTAGCCCTCAAGGTCCACCACCCCGGATGGGAAATGAAGCCATACCTGAATCAAGTTCTTGCCTTCAGCCTTGGTGACGAGAGGCTGCAGCTTTGGTGTCGTGAAAGTGTAAACCAGACCAGTCTCTGAGACAACGAGAAGCAGGACCTGAGTACCGGTGAGGACAGAGAGTTCGTAGGCCTGGAAACGCGTCAAGTTAGCGATTGATGCGTCGAGTACAATGGTCTGTATGCAGGCAGGCGACGCGTGATGATGGCCAGGAGCAAAGGTCTGGAGGAATGCGACGGGTACTTGCCTTCTTCATGATACCTGCTTTGCGCTTGGAGAAGGTGATGTGACGACGGGACTTGTCGTTGATGAACTTGATCTCAATCTTGCGACGCTCGCGGCCGCCCTTCTCGTCATCGTCATCTTCATCGTCAGCGGTGCTGGGGCGCTGGCGCTTCACGCCTCTGTTCTCGGCAGCGTTGCCGTTGCCAACCTGGGACTCGTCGAGGTCGGTGGGCGAGGTCTGGTCGTGTTGATCGGTGATGTCGGCCATTGTGGACTGTGTGATTGTCGGATGGTATCACGAGGCAGTAAAAAGTAAAATAACGGTGGAGATGCTGCTTTGAGCGTGGTGCCGATTGATCTATACTTGATCAGGAGGCAAGGGCTGTTGTTGTGTGTAGCTTGATTCTGTCGCAGAAGAAACCAGGTCGGGACGGGACGTAACCTGTATCGAGTCTGGTGCAGAGCGGTTGCGGTGGCCTTGTGGTGGTTGGTGCCTTGCGAGTGGTGGAGGGTGGTGGCAGGTGGAAGGATGGTAGGTAGAGAGGAGGGACAGGAAGGAAGTAGGGCGAAGAACCAAAACCACAACCGGGAAAGGTAGGTGTAGGTTGCTCGGGTAGTGGTGGCAGCAGGTGGGTAGTGCGTGTAGTGCGTTTTTTGCCGACCAACGGAAGCGAGGAATTTGCTGATTTAATTTTTTTATTTGCTTTGTTTGACTTTTGGGGCTGCCGTGCCTGGCATGCGCTTGTGCTTGTCGGGGCAGCGAGGGAACAGAAGTTGTCTAGGTCGGCGGCAGTCGAAATCGACTATCTTTTTTGACAGGCGCGCCGTGTGGTTGAAGGATGGGGTGGTGGTGTTTAAAAAGGGTAAGTGGTGGTCGCGGTTCTGGTTCGCGGGTACGAAGCAAGGCAAGGAGGTAAGGTGGGAGAGAGGCTTGGCCTTGCGAAACGAACTGGGCTGCGGTGCGGGTTATGAGCCGAGCGGGTTTGGTTTGTGTGGTGTTGGTCTGCGGTTCTGCGGGTGCGCTGGAGTGGATTGGAGGGTGGGTGGGCGCGCAGAAAAAAGGAAAAACGCGACTCGAGGAACCTGGGACTGGGTACTGGCCCTTCGGGTCGGAGTTTGAGTTGGGGCCACGGGTGAGTGAGCTGAGATCGAGGGTGATGATGTGCCTGCGTGGGAGCCTGGCAGACTGGGATAGGTACAACACGTCCGGGAATGTTCTGCAAATGGTCCGTCTTTTTTTCTGTGATTGCCTTTGCACTAAACCGATAAACGGGTTTGGTTTGATGCAGAATAAAGGGTCAAAATCGAGAAATGCCGATGATGTTGGCTTGCTTCTCTTCTTCTTCCTCTCTTCGGTGGTCGATGCGTATCGGTAGGTAGACGCTTCTGGTTGTCAAGTAGTTTCCCCTGCTGCTCAGAAAACAAGCAACAAGTGTCAGTTGGGGAAGAAGCTCGATTGAGAATAAGGCGAAAGGGACTGCGGAGTGAATGAAAAGAGGATAGTGAGGTGGTAGCACGGGCTGCGGCCACGACCAGACAGTTTAAGGAAAAACGAAAGGCGGGGGGGTGGCGGTCTTGGGCTCTGGGACTCTACGGAGACCTCAGAGTCGCGACGGGGGGGCCTTGGGGGAGAGACCAGGGTGCCGAGTGCTAGCTAGGTTGTAGCGTACAGTGCGCAATACAAGATACCTGGCCTGGAAGGGGGTGGGGGTGGGAGGGGTGGTTGTGATGGATGTTGAATGGGTGGATGAAGAGACTGAGATGGTGGTTATGGTGAGGGTGCCTGGGGTCAGGTACCTTTGGCTAGGTAGGAGGTGGTGGGATGGGATGGGCGGATGGGATGTGCGTATCCGTACTTTTTTTTTTTCTTCTCTTTCTCTCTGTTGCTTCCCACTCGCTCCTGCTTTTCTGACGCCTGTCTTTCGGGATGTTGCTGTGGTCTCCTTCCTCGAATAGGTCACTCTATGTCTAGCTTATCTAATCAATTTTCAATGAACGGATACAATAAGCTGATGGAAGCAGCAGTGGGCACCTGTGATCTAAAAACCGCAAGAGCGAATAGACAATTGAGACCGGAACAGGACAACATGGACTGATGGACTACACCACGGACGCAGGCAACGGCGGCGGGGAGATGTCCAGGGAAGCGCGTGTACGAATACTAAGTACACAGGGTACCTTCCTAGCAGGACCAGATGAGTGAACGGGGTTGGTCGAGAAGGTGAGGTGGTGTCGAAAGAGGAGAGTGGGTCCTTCCACAAAGTGACTACCTACCTACTAAGTACCTTACCTTACACTGTTCCCTTCTCTCATTCACATCACACACTCCATCCCGAGTTTCTTTCCGCTGTCCTGAGATACTCCGTCCCTCAGGTCTCAGCTCTGGATTTCTTCAGCCCTTCCCTTCCTCCATCACCACCTGCCTCCTGCTCCCAGTTAGGCTCGTTCATCCGGCAGGCGTCTTCCCTCATCCACTTCGTCATGCCTGCTTTGATAGAATAGTAGCAACGTCTCGACAACAGTCGCGTTTAATCTTCACCAGCCCTCAGCAAAGCGAGTATCTGTACTCCTCTTGTCTTTCCAGGGCCCCCCAGCAGCCTGCTGAGGGACGAGAGATGAGGAGAGATACTAGCCCACACCCACCTGCAGCTAAGAAGGTTTTCTCCCAGCTCAAGCGCAACTATGTACACCCAGTACAGGCATTCACCCAAGATACAGCGAGCACTGCGAATCAGCATCAGTAGGAATCGCTATCTGTCAGTATCTCGACTGCCCGCATCTGCATCCGCACGTATCAGTACCGGCAGCCCGGCAGCACCACCCGCATTCAAAATGTATCTTGCCTCGCCTTACCCATCATGTACCGCCCGCCGTGCCAAAACTTGACCTCCTCTTTCCTGCCTCGTTCTCTTTCACACTTTATACACACATCATGGTCTTTCTCGTCATGTATTGGCCATTCGGCACCTCCAAAACGGCAATGGGGTGCCTTGAGCAACACCAGGCCCAACCCTCGCGCCTCGCATCTGTATCCTCAGCACACAAATAGGTACAAGTAGATAACTCGATTTTTGAGCAATACGATGCCAGAAAACCCCCCCAGCACCAGCCCCAGTTGCAGTCCCCGTCCCCGATAGACGCCAAGTGATGGCATGCCCTGCCAATTGACACTGTTAGGTTGCGTCCCGCCATGGCTGTGGGGCATGTCGGTCAGGTCGCGGCCGACCGGACCAGACTCGCGCGGCCCTAGGCTGGCTGAATTGCTGGACGCGGATTTTGGGGAGTTTCCCACGCCCATGGTCTTTGGCCCGTGGACGTCGAAGGTTTGATTGTTTCCGCACTCACTCATGACTTGCGGCGTGCGCAGTACGAATATTCGTGCCTCCTGCAGCTTGACTCTCCCATGTCTCGCCGATGCGCGCACAGGTAGGGCAGTTGGCTGCGGTACGTACACCTGTAGATAGGTACGGCACTGAGCAACATTGCGTGTCTATCTGTACTGTTAGATTCAGAGGCATTTACAGGGTCATCTATGTCATGTAGAATTTTCCTGAAAAAGGGGGCGGGCGGGCAAACGCGGTGCAAGAACAAGGGGTTGTCGATTTGACGCGTTGAATCTTGTGCTTTCTTTCTTTTCCCTTTCCCTCAACCTTCCTGTCTCCTGGTTCGTGCCGAGCAGCTCCAGCTCTGAAGGACCGTGTGCAGGAAACGTACCTGACTTGTCCGGTTTGGGATCTGTTCCCTGTGTCTCGAAACTGTTCTCCTCGAGTATCGGGCTAACGCAAGGCAGAGGGTAGACGGCAGAGGTTGACGTCCTGTCAGAACCTAGAACATTGGCACTGGCGCTGTCAACGCCTTCTTTTTGGCTTCTCTCGCTTGCGGTCGCGTTCGTGGCTTTTCCTTTCCAATGGCTTTGGCCGCCACGCGCTGAACCATGATGGCGCCGTCCGTCTGTCGTCGACTTGGTTCCGGGGACAGTCCCTGTCTCTGCTGGCGAGCATGTCACGTCAGCAGAAGAAAGACACCCACGACGGCTCCAACTCCAACCACCGGTTCTCTGTGTCTCGCACTCACTCGTTGCCCCTCATTTTTAGCTCCTCAATCCCAGGGCCAGACTACCAGTGGCATCCATGGGAAATAAGCGATCGTGGTATGGGTACAGTGTAACACAGTATGCACCATGGTGACTCGTAATAGAGCGCAGGGCCTGCTCCCGTCAAGAGGGGACCAACGACGATGGGGAGAACAAATGTCCAGCCAAACAAAATGACCGAACCACTCTAGAGGGGGGCCCCTATGGCCTCGACCTCAAGAGACACGAGGAGGCACCGCACAATATTGAACGAACGCGCCAACGAATAATTAATGATTCCTGGGCCAGGTGGGTCTGTTGTCGGCCTGTTGATTGGGATCATGGGGGAATGAATGATCGGGAAGGCGCCCAGTGCGACCAGTGTGTAAGGCACAAAATTGCGCCCCTGCTGCTTACCGCGACTAGCGGTATCGAGGACCTCGGCTTGTCTTTGTCTGCTTTCCGTTCTCTTCACCTCCGCCAATGGCCCTCCGGGTTGGCTGCTTTCAGCTGGATGATGCTCAGGTCGAAAGAGGGCTGTTTTCCAACGTCAACTTGTCACGCCCCCGCTGGCCTGGTTGGAACAAGGTCTGCGCGTAAGGCTTCCGGCCCTTGGTGAGCAAGCACTACCCACAGCGCAACGGCTTGGACGTCGGCTCGTTGGACACCTTTGCATTGCGCATTGCATCGCAGCGCTTCTAATTAGTACATGGTAGTGTTCGGGTACGTACTCGGTATCCTGCACTGCGTTCTGGAGACGGGAGCGCGTGGAACCCTACGACGCTGTTTGGTTGGTGTTTGGCATCTGGACAGTGAACAGTCTTGCTTGGTAACTCGAGGGATCCGAAAAGGGTGTAGGGGTAGTCCTAGGTGCCACTAGGAAGCTGATTTCCTGGTTTGGAGAGCTCTTGTTCCATTAGGCTCATTTGCGCCCATACTCGGCCCAGAGCTCTAGAAACCTGCCTCAATCAGCCGTGGCATGTCATCCGCATGGGGCAATTTGCTCATCGTAGCGTGCGGCGCGACAAATGGGCGAAGGATTGACGCTCAGCGACGTCCGCAAGCAACCCAAAGTGCGAGTTGCATCGGCCGAGAGAAGTGACGGATGGCCCGCTGCGCATCATGGGCTGCTCAGAAGCGCATGACATGCTCCCCCAGCAATCATTATCACACATTACTCCATTGATTTGCAGAGACTATCGATGTCAAGCTGCATCAGAAAATGACAGAACAAGGGCCACAAAGACGTTGGACGCACGATCATGCCGCGCCGTAGCGTATTATGGCACTATGTAGACGACTCTCATCATCTGGCAGAGGTGGCAGTTGCAGGGCCAACCTGACCAATCAGTGATTGGCGGAAATTGGCAATGGATTAGTTTGTGTGTCCCTCGACGGCGGGATCCAAGAGAACAGAATCGATAGCGCTGGCCAGACCCAGCTCGGAGGGGGTGACTTTGATGTGTCTCTGGCTGTGGGCGGGTCGATGTTCGTTCGTTCGTTCGCTCGGTCGAGATAGATGCCCCACGCCGTCGCTGACCGAAATCAAACGACACGACACGGCGCGGGCATGGGAGTATCGTTGAACCAGGGTCTGGTTGGTGGTTTGATGGGGAAGGGGGATGGGAGTCGCCTGTCGGTGCCGTCGCGTCGCGGCACAGCACACAGTGCTCGCTGGCGGCGCTGGCTGCTGGTGCTCAACATGGGACGTGCTGTCGAGAACGTGGCCCCAGAGCGGGGGCAGCCAGGGCGGGCTAAGGATGGGTAGCGTGTGATTGCAGCGGCCACGGGCACGGAGCAAATGTCGTGAGCGTGGAGTCGAGGGCCCGGTCTCCAGGGATTCTCTGATGGATGCAACTCAGTGGCCAACCTGAGTGCTCAACGGCGTCGAATAGACTGGGTCGATGCTGGGAGAGGATTCGGAGCTTCGGGGCGGATCATGGAGGAGCACATGTTTGATGGGCAGACGGAGCTGTCAGGGCTCAGGGCAGGCAAACTTCTGGTCGCGGAGGTGTTTCTTCGCAGCGCGGTGAGCATCAGCCTCGATTGGACGGAAGCGATATACGCTTTGCGCCCTGAGCCCTTGGGGGGGCCATATGCTTTCTGACTTGTGCAGGTCAGCACTCTGTCGAAGACGGGAAAACCGCAGTGTGCGTCCCGAGGACGGGAGGTGCGGTTCGGTGCGTCGCGTCGAGCGAAAGCTGCAGACTTGAGAATGCCAGTCGAAACAAGTGTCGAGGCAAGTTCCGCGATTGCACGTTGCCGGAGCGTGCCTGAGACCCGTCCACAGGTACGTGGGATATGTGGAAAAGGTAAAATTACAAAGGCAGGCGTTTGCCCGCACGTGGAGAGTGAGTTGGAAAAAGCAATGGGGTTTCCAATGACCACGGCAGAGTGGTGGGAAAAAGAAAGCAAGATCTGAGATCAGCCACCGGTGAGTGGGAGAGCAGCCCGTTGACGCTGAACCGGTGAGGAGGTTTGGGCAGAGAAGCCTTGGTTTGTTTGGCAATGTCTCTGGGCATCGGAAGCTACTGGGGAACGAACTGGGGGTTGGCAGACGACAGAGAAGAAAGAAGGAAAGTCGCATGTGGTTGTGGTAAGCTCGTGTGAGGTTGAAGAGGCTGAGGCGGGAAGGGATAGATGAAGCCTAAACAAGGTAGGATGTCAAGCCTGACAAGGTAAGGCGTGTCGATTTTGACTTTTGTGCTCCCGAATAAGAGATCTGGACGTTGCTCGATTCGTCGTTGACAGCTTTCAGGACAGCGTTTGAAGGACCACGGACCCGGGACATTGCTGGGCTTGCCATGCTGGGCCCGGGCGGCGCATACTGTCGAAAGCGTGGAGGCAGTTGGCTGCTTGCTTGATCATTGATGACACAAAGTAAACCGAAGTAACCAGGGCGGGCGGGCAGGGAAACTGGACCGAGCTCGCCATTGAGTCCGGGAGCCAACAGTGAGTGGTGCAGTCAGTCAGTGTTCGTAGGGTCGGGAGAGTGACAGTGACAGTGACAGTGACGACGAGCGACGAGCGATGAGCTTGGTCGTCTGGTGCTGGATCTGCTGTCGGGTCGGAGGTGGGTGGAATGAGATTGAGAGTGCCCATGAGGTTGTGGTGTGGGACGGTGGAACGAAGCGGGGAGCAAGGGGGCCGAGATTGGTCCAAACCGTCCAGGAAGAGAAAGAAACCGATACGGATGGGGGGGCATGGAGACGCGAACGTGCTGCGGGACAGGGGGTAGGCAGGGAAAGTACGTACCTTCACCTACCTGACTGGGCAGGCAACAGTGGACTGGTTCCTACGAAGGAAGGGGAAGGCCTCCACGACGGGCAAGAAGTGCAGGCGCATGGTACACTGCATGGGTATGTGAGCATCCGCTCCGGAGTGAACGTCCATCCAGCGGTGCAGACGGAGTACTGCGGGCTAGGTAGCTATCTATCTCCAGGGCCCAGGGCCCAGCCGAGATCCATCCATCAGACGGGCAGCGCACCGATGGCGATGGATGGCGATAATGTTGTGTTGGACCAGGCTTGCGTGTGAGGTGGATGGCGGCGCCTGGCGCCTGGAACCACGCGATGGCAGGCATATTCGAGAGATGATGGCTGCTGCCACAGCTGCCAGTGCCAATGCCAACGCCAAATGCCAGTGCTAGTGCTAGTGCTGGGAGGCAAGAGCGAGAAAAGGACAGCCCGACCATTCCTCATCAGGCAGGAGTTGAAGACTCCACACAGTGTGCGTCCTTCGCAAGGTGGTCGGGGTACATGATCCGCTAGCCGTAGGCAAAACCCGAGTCGAGGATAATGAAAAGAATGCAGGGTAAATGAAAGAATGGATTGTGCGCACGGCAAGCAAGCAAAGCAACAAGCACATGGAGGCAGGCAAGCAAGCAGGCAGGCAGGCAGAGGCAGGCAAGCGTCTCTTGTTGACCTGCTGCTCTCAGTCTCTTGAGGGGGGCTAATTACCTTTCGCAAATCGCCAGCGACCGTCTTTGCTAGGTAACTTACCTAAGTAGGTAACTGGAAGCTAATAGGTTGCGGATGCCTCACTTACACATACCTACCTGACATATGAACATCAACATCAATATCAATCTTATCCACGACCCCATACCGCTCCATCTCCCGGGACCAGGGCCGGATGTGCAGCACGCTATTTCTCCTCTAGCGCGCGAGCCACCTGAGATTGAGAAGGGAAAGATTGAGGGCATGCGGTCCAGCCTCGATCAATCATCAAACGAACTCGGACTTTTGGGGCGCGCAAAGAACCTGCTGCGGGCCTGGGCTGCGCTGCGCGTTTGGTGTCAAGTCGCGGCAAGGTCTGCTCTACGGTCCGTTCATCTCCTCAGTCCCGGCCACGGTAAGGTCGGTAAACCGCTGACCATGCCCTGTCGCCAATGGAATCACCCTGCTTGGTCTTGGGCGAGCTGAGGGTTGAGGGCTGAGGTAAGGACAACCGTTGGAACAGGAAGCGTTCTGCAGCGGCGTTGGAAACATGTTGCGGCAGTGCGTTCACTAACTGCCTCTCTTCTTCCTCCCTTGTGCATGTCCTCAACACCCTCAACAGCTTCACAGTGTGTTTTCGCTCCAGACGTTCCGAGACATCAAAAGATGAGATGAGATGGGCTGGGGAGCAGCGCGTGGGTAGGATGCGGCAGGCTGCAGGCCTCAGGCGCAAGTCGGAGTCGGCGTCGGCGACAGCGACAACGACCAGCGTCCCGTCAGTCCTTGTCAGATCCATCCCAGGTCCCGGAAAGCTGGCGAGCTGTTGCCGATCGAGAGGAGCCTGCCTGCCTGCCTACCTGCCTACCTACCTAGGAGAAGGGGAAGAGAGAGGGAACCTAAGGAAAAGAAAGAAAGCAAATACCTTAAGGCTCAGGGCCCTTCTCCCAGCTCATCCCCCCCCCCCCCCCCCCCGCGGAGGCCCACGAGTTCTCAAGGGCAGGGACGGAGGAGGTGTTGCAGTACCATAGTACAGTACGCAGTACTTCGTACGCCCAGTGCCCAGTACCAGTAGCATGTATTGCGGCACCTACCCTACTGTTACCGCACCTTCCCTGCGTCTCCCTGCACCTTCCCCAGTCAAACCCAGTCTTACCGGGCCTTTTCCGTGCACGTGACTCCATATCCCCGGGCGGCTAGCTAGGGGTCCTGCGTCAGAGATTCCGGTGAAGCACTCCGCGCCTGATTCACTCACCACCATATACCCTGCTCACTGCTCCTCTCTGCCTGCACGTTCCTGCAATACCTCACAGCAGCTCCTTGCACCTTCACAGTGCCCTTTTCTTTGCTGCCGCCAACCCAACATCATCCAGGGCATCCATCTTTACTCCCCACTCCCCGGGAGAACGCCGTCCATCACATCTGCCCGCCCGCTTCCTTGCAGGTCCCCGGTGAACTTCGGACTGCAACTCACACGCTGCGTTTCGTTTCGCTGGACGGCCCCGAGCTCAGGACATCTATCGACTCTCGACTGTCGACATTTAGTCTCTCCTTAGGTCCTGCATGCGAAAAGCATGTATTCGTTCGCTTCGCAGCATGCTATCATGCCCGTTTCGCTTGCGTTGAACACGGCGCTGGTTGGGTTCAAAGCTCACACCTCGCACCGCCTTCTCCCGTCTTCACACCCTCTCCGTCTTCACGCACCAGCGCCCGCCTACATGCCCCCATGTCTTACGTCCATCCCCGCGGCAGAAACACAGTCCTTCGGCGCAGACACGCTCAACGCCACGGCCTGTAGCTCCCGCATCGAGGCCACGGCTCGGCCTGGGGCTAGTCACTAGCACTCGATAGCCCTTCGCGGGAATCATCGCAATCTCGCCCCATGAGTTGTCGATTTACGCTTGCCGTATTGTCCTCAGAACCCGGCTCATGCTACAAGTCGAGCGAGGTGCATGAACTCAATCTTGTGGGATCTGAGTCCGTCAACGACCGTCTGGTGTCCATTGTCATATTCTTACCCAGGGATGGCCTCAGTTGTCAGCTCGGGGCTAGACCACCACAGCATAATACGCACCCAGGCCTAGAGCAGGTAGCAAACTGTGGGAGACGTGGCATCTCATCGTTGACCTCTTTGCACCTTCCATGCGCCATCTCAGCGGCTCTCAGGCCTATCTCGGGAGGCCTGCAGTGCTAGAGACTCGCGGCCCTGCTCGTCGGGCACCTGCGGTGTGCGCACATGTCAACTTGCATGCTCTAGCTTGGTATTCGCACTTGCAGCGAGCAAGTTTTCGCGCAACCTTTGAACCTATGAAGCGTAGATTCGAGGGGCTATGTCCCTTTTGCTGATGTCTTGAACCATCATACGAACTCGGCCCGGATCAATCCTGCCAATACTGCCACGAAGGAGTTGTCTTGATTTACGAACGTCATCTCAGCAACTAAAAAAAAAATAGCATCTCGCCGCGAATGTGGCACGGCTGACTGCGCTGACTTCAGCTCAGAAGATCAAGCCAGAATCCATCTAAGAGACGAGGCCCGTGTGGCTATTACTTCTGCGAAGTACTTTCCAAAAGAGGAATGTTGCAGGCAAGTTTGGGGGCTTCAAACTGCCTACAAGCCGACGAGATTACAGACCTCGCCGCCACTGACTGAGGAGAATCTCTGTCTTGCAAACAGTCGATGGGCGTGTGTAGTCAACGATAATTCGACTCGCGCTATTCCGTGAAATCCACGGCCCCGATTGTCCTAGTTTATCGGCCGAGTTCGATCACGCTATGCTCTCTGTGGACAACGAATCCAGCTTGGCGGGCTGCCTTGTTCAACGGCCATGGCCTTGAACCATACGTTTCTGGGACGATCGCATGGCCAACTAGCCCAGTCCAGTACGCGTCGCATGGGCACTGTCGTCAAAAAGACCGTGCTGCTAGCGGTTCCTGAGGGATCCAGAGAAGATGCCCCCTGGTCTATCAATCCCGCGAGGGCTTCGCTTCCAGACGGACCCCTCGCCATCGATGAATTCGGATTGGAGAACTGTGCAGAAGCATGCGTCTTCTCGAACAGTGGCTCATTCGAGGGGTCGGCGACCTCAAACTGTTCAGACACTGTTGCTGCAGCTGTTGGCCCCGTGTGTCACCCCGCCTGGTGCCATCTCCACAGCTCCGGGTCCAACCTCACTCCGCAGCCCCGGTCTGGCGTAAAGATTTCTCGACAGATACTAAGCCTTGGCTCGGCTGCCTCTTCCGCACTTCACGGATGTAAATGCATCTCCGAAGACGACAGTGCTGACAAACATATATCTTTCCCGGACCCATTTCATGCGGCTAACGTCTTCCAAAATAACGATTGTCGCATGTTGCCACTTCGCCGGAATGCCTCCAAACAGCTTGCATGTAATCACGTACAGTGGCGAGTCTCTCGCTTCACGTTCTAACTCGAAATCTGACCTCAACTCATGGCAGAACTTCCCAGGCTTTCAGCGCACTGTTGGGAACGTAGAGAGATGATGCTGATTAGAGTGTCGGTTTCGGTATCAGCCCGGGTCCCTGAGCGAGAGCTTTGTCCGAGCATGTGTCGTAACCTCTAGACTGCGTTCAACCGTCTTCATCTGGTCATTGCGACAGTCCATCAAGTGCGCGTCGGCGCGATCCTCAACAGCTGGCTCGTGACAATTGCGAGAGAGTTGCCTTTTTCGTGGACGTTTCCGAAGTAGGTCGTACAGCACTTGCCTTAAACTTCCCTCTCGTCCCAAGAAGTCCGATAATTGAGTTGACGGCGGAGAGGCAGAGACCACACGCTCGCAAGAACGTCATTCTCCATTGAAGCCCCCTCCCTGGTTCCCGCCCGAGCCTGCCTGAATTCCCTTCTGACAGCGGGTCATTGGTTTGAGTTTGACTAGGAAAGCAAGCAATTCAGAGTTGTCCCAGGTCTCTGGTTCTGAACTCTCTTTGGTGATTTGCTGTGGGCTGTTTGGCATGTTGCGTCCAGTTTCATGCCTCGGCCCCTTCATAGAGGAGGAAGACCGAGAAACCTCGGCGGCTGATAAGGGTATCGCGCTGAAAAATGACAGCATTTGGCATGGCAGCTGCCAAATCTCTCGGTCTCTGATGACGATGGTTCCTGTCACTGTAGCAAGTTTCTGCTTGGTGACTTTGCCTTGTCTTTTAACTCCAGACGGTCCAGGTCTCTCTGGTGTTTGGGAAGCCGAAGTGCATGTTATCTTCGCGAGATCATCTTCAATCGGGCAAGCGTCTTCTTTCGAGAAAGATGATATGCTACGGTCTATTTTCACATGCCGAATGACACGTTCACAGTGTGCTTGGTTGCATGTGTTTGTTGATATAATTCAAGGCTCAGTATTGGATGCTGACAGCTGAAGCATTTCAGGCTATCTGTTGCCGACTTTCAGAGTTTATCTCGTCTTATATGTTAGATAAGCAGTGAGATAACACAGTCTGAAGCAAAGAAGAGCTGCAGGGTGAAATGCTGAAAGGGATGTTGTTGGATAGAGAGGAAGAAGAGAGCAGCACAATAGCGAGGATAACTAATCGGCCGAGAACTAGATGCTAGCGTTGGCGAAGAAGATCGAGAGAAACTGGGATCGAAAGGCAGTTGAGAGAGTTCAAAGACGAACGATTCCACGTCTACAGACGAGGAGATACCTCAAAGACAAAATACCACTTCAACGTCGAGCAAGACAAAATAAGATCAGCTCGCTGCCTACGAAGGCATTCATGGAACCCACAAATATTGGAATCCAAATGGCACGAAGGCCAAGTTCAGGACTAGGAGCCAATCATTGACAATGGATCCCATACTTGAACACTGTCAAGGTTTGACGTACCCAAACGATTGTGGTGGAATATATTCGTCATTATGATGAGAAGTTGATACGGCATTGAAGTAAACTTGCTAATCCTCGCAGGCTGGATTATTGTCTACCTTCAGTGCATCTGCGGCTTATGATTCAAAGAAACCAAACAATTCCGTTTCTTGAAAGACTCGCCATTGTCCGTAGTCCTCTCTGTGCGTCGACACCTGCCTGCCGACGCTGAAGCATGTCACCTCAAAAGTCGTATCTGAAATCGGGGTTCTCCTTATCCGTCAAGTCCGCAAAAGCATTCGAATGCTCAATCTTCTCGTCCTCACTCCCATGCCCCTTGACACCAGTCTTGCCATCCTCGGAAATCTCCTCACCAGCCATGCTCGACGGGTCTGCTGCAGCGGCGGCAGCCGTACGCTTGGCCATGTTCCGACGGACGAGCAGAAACCGCATCAAAACGAGAAACAGGTTGAAGAGGACGTAGAGACAGAAATGGGCCGTGAAGCCCTTGCGGTAGCGCGGCGCGTCGTTGTCCTGGAAGATCTGGGGCGCCGTCATGTTGCCCGCGGCCCAGCCGATGAACGTCATGGCCAGGGTGGTGGACTTCTTGGTCTGGCCGGCGATGTTGCGGGAGATGAGGGAGAAGATGAGGTTGCCCTCGGCGAGGTAGAACTGGGTGCAGTAGAAAGCGATCAGGAGGCCAATGCGGTTGGACGCGGAGGGCGGGATGCTGTAGATTACTGCTGTGCCAATGATCGCGGGGCTGGATGCGAGTTAGTTTACTTCTTGAAGGGAGAGAGATCTGGTACTTGCATTGTCCAAGCCTGTGGGAAGTGGTGTCAGTAAAGGAGGCCATTATGGGGGGAGATAGTGTGTTGACGTTGACTTACGTGCATAACCCAAGCAGTCTGTTTCGACCAGGTTGCCAGCGTTGCGCTACCGAGCATGACGATGATCGTGACCGCTCCCTGGGCGATATTCAGAAGTTGTGTCTGGAGATACGTGAAGCCGAACGAGGAGATGATCAAGTTGGAGAAGACGCCCAGCCCGCCAATGATCAAGGTCGAAGTGACCTGGAGCAACACGTAGCACCAGACTACAGGGTCAGTCACGGCCTCTACCATCTGGTAGCGCTTGTATGTCTTGTTCTGGATGCCGGTCTCGTTGGCGCGTACACGCTCGATCATGAGACGCTTCTGGTCCTCGTTGAAGCACTTGGCGGCCATGGGCGAGTCGGGGAGCCACCAGCCGATGAACGCGCCCCAGACGCAGGTTGCGACGCCCAGGACGAGGAAAAGGAGCTGCCACGATTTGATGTCGTGGCCGTTGTAGTGTGAAGCGCCGTATGCGATGAGGCCACCGACCTATGGTCGTGTTAGCTGACTCCGGAATCTCGAAGGGCACCGTGTATCTGAAAACGTCTCGATCAAGTCCAAATCTTGAGGAGCTTAAACTTGAGCAGCCGTTAGAGTATGACGTGATACATACCATCAACTGGACACCAGTCATGCAATACCAAAGCGATGTGAGAATGGACTGTTCTCTCTTGGTGTACTTTCAAACGCGGGTTAGATCAGTTGGACCTGGATCCCCAGGGGTTAATGGTGAAGTAGCTTACCCACATCGAAGTCCTGCGACTTATGTTAGCACATCCAACAAAAGTTTCGAGGATCAAAAGCCACGTACATTATGATGAAGGCAGGTTGGACACAGCTTTCAAAGACTCCGAGCAGGAATCGAACAACCATCAGACCGGCAAAGTTCTTGGCAGCGGCAGAGCAAGCAATAACCACGCCCCAGCAGAAAACATTGACGGAGAGATACTTGGCAACTGGGAACTTCTGCAGCAACATGTTGGTTGGATACTCTCCAACCAACACGCCCATGTAGAGGATGGTGCCGAGCCAGCTGCGGTAATGTCAGAACACTTGTATTTGGCTTTCTCAGCAGGATGAACATACCTGAATTGGTTATTATGCGTAAGGCCAGCATCTTGTCTAATGTTCATCACAGAAGCAAAGCCAAGAGTGCCCTTGTCGAGAGATTGGCAGAAGTAGGTGCCCAGCATGCAGGCTAGAATGCGGCGGTTGATGATCCAAAACAGCTCTCTGCTTTTCTTCTCATCGACGTAGGTTGCCGTTGTGCCGGCATATTCATGGGTCTAGTACAATGTTGTTAGTAGTGCTGTGGTGTCCTGCGGAATAGACTAGGTAGGCTGACCTCCTTGTCTCCCTCTCGATGCTCGACAGGAACTTCAGAGACAGGCGTAATGGCACTGTCTCCCTGAGCCGAGGATTCTTGCTTCATGATGTCTTGTGAGTGGGTTCTGTGGATCCGGTGAATGTTTAGTGATTAGATATCAAAATGGCTTGGTCGTGTATCTCCATGCCCCCTTTTACCCCGGATTTCACTTGGTTAGTGAGCCTCCTATATGCACACGATATTGGGCTTTCTGGGGACCCCAACTTTTGCAAATCCGGAGCGGCGGAGTCAGAGAAGCTCCTCACGCTAGAGAGGTGAGCTGATGGCGATGCCGGGGTTAGGACACGGGCGGAATGGCTGCTCGGGCACGTCTCCGGTACCTACCCCGGTGCCCGGAGACGGGGGGTGGTGGAAGGTGGGCGGATCGTCGTTCGGGTGTTGCCATGCATTGGACCTGTCACCTAGCCTTGAAAGTTCTTAGAATGAAAAACTGAGGGTGCCGCTAAATTGCTGGTCGTCCCCTCGATTGGTGAACCGTTTCCTGGACTGATTACAACTTTAGGGCTGGTGGTGATGATTCCTGGTTGGAGCGGTTGATGGGAAGCAGCACTTGAACCGAGCGAGGTCTTGACCCGGAGACGTCAAAGAACCCCTCGTATCCTGGGCGTGCTGTGTCTTACTACTGGTTCCCTGGCAAAGGGGGCAGGCTATCTGCACGATAGAATTGAATTTTATTCATTCATGTTTCTGGTCAAGTCGTCTGCTTCTGAGAAAAGAGAGTATTGCCAGAATCAGCGTAGGAGAATTCTACGCGGACTTTTGCTCTTCCGCTCAAGGAAGCTATCATGTATGCTATCGGCAGAGCTACAGCGAGTGCACGAGCGGAAATCACAGGACGCATAGCAAGGGTCCAACCCGCTGTGGCTTTCTCTCAGCGGTCCATCAGTGTGGCATGTTATTTGTGACAGGCCTGCATTCCCCGCACATCTTCCCCACGTTCGAGTTTCGATCCCCAACTTAGCTTGGATCGAACGGCACCCTTTTCTGAACTTGGATAGCTCGCCCGATCACGTCTTTATCCAAAATGTTGACTCCTACAAACTCCATTTGCCAGTCTCGGGTGCTTTGTGATTTCTGTGTTTTCGAGTTCAATGGCGTTCGAGGACGATGACGAGGCCATGTCTGGTCGCTCCGGCGGTGAAGAAGATGGCCAGCCACGGTCCAAGAAGCGGCGTACAAACTCGAATACGAATGGTTGCGATACGGAAGGTCCAGCGTAAGCATTTCTCTCGCGCAATGAGCTCTGGTGCATCTGAAATTTGGCTCACGGAAAACCTCAGCTGTCAATCATGTCGGAAAAAGAAAGCGCGCTGTTCAAGACGACAACCCTGCTCTGCCTGCGTGCGATACAGTTGGTTCATGTCTTCCAGGATCTACGAGAGCAACTCTCTGACATTCGATCCCAGATGTCGAATGCGTATACGATGACAGGAGGTCCAAGCCAGGACTACGGACTGGGGCAGTCGAGAATCTCAGCCAGCGAGTCGGTGAGCATCCATCAGCATTTCTGATTAATCGTCAAAGCCTTGACTTCATGACTGACGTATCACAGCAACTCTCGAGAACATGTTTCTAGGTCAAGGAGTCCTATGGCAGCAAGTATTTAATGCGTTAAGCACCGCGAATCACCCAAACCCCTCTAGTCCTAGTCAAGACGAGTCATCAAATACGTCGCTCAACGAAACGGCTGCTTCGCTGAAGAGCACCCTCGCGACCCTTGCTGAAGGTGGGGAGCCGGCGATGGCAACTCTCGCAGCTTGGCGCCCAAAGAATTCGGAATCACAGACGACAGCGCCCAAAGAAAACACACGCGCTAACGCCAAGCTGGACTCCGTCTTTGATGATTCTCTGCTCCCTGAGGCGGATCTCGTGGACAATCTTGTTGAGATTTACTTTGCGAATATCCACCCCTGGATCCCCATGCTTCATGTCCGCCAATTTCGCGAGCGCATGCTGGATCCCGAACAACGACCGCAATTGAGTACGATATTCCATGCTATTGTGAGCCTCTGCGCGAGGTTCTCCCAGGATGTCCGTCTTGGTTCCCCTGAGGAAAAGGCTCGGTACGCAAAACGATGTCGGCAGTTCGTTATTCTGAATAGCATGGAATCTTTCTCTGTGGAAAATTTACAAGCGTTGACCATCATTGCGTTTGATACTGTTGGTTCACCAGCTCACCCTGCATGCGTCGCACCATCTGACTGCGGTTTGATAGATTGGGAGCGGTCGAGGTCCCTCTGCATGGGTAAGACAATTTGCCATTTGTTTTGTGTCAAAGCTGATGTTGTAGTCAATCGTTGGGAGCATGACGAGAACCGTGGAACAACTGCAACTCAGTGTGGAAGACGAAGACCAGCCACCGGCTTCAAAACGTCTCATAAAGCGAATGGAGTTCCTGAAACCCTGTCGATTTTGGAGTGAAAGAGAGGAGAGGCGGCGGGTGTTCTGGAACATCTTCCTTATGGACCGGTTTTGCAGCATCGCGACTGGATGGAACTTCTCGTTGACCAGTGCAGATGTCAAGAGACGCCTTCCGTGCGAAGGTGCCCTCTGGGAGGCTGGCAAACCGCTCCAGACACCAACTCCTTATTTCGGTGTCGCTGATCAGTCAAGCGGTGCCAGTGGAACCCTCCCGTCTGCGCGACCAGAAGAAGCGGCCCAAGACTCGCTGGGAGGTTTCGCATACTGCATCGAGGCCACCGAAAGCCTCAGTCTGGTCACGTCGTTCTTCCTCCAGCAAGCGATCGACGTCTCAAAGCCCCATGAGATACAGGTCTGGTTGATGAAGTTCAAGCAGCTTGACTTGCGTCTAGTGCAGTAAGTCTGGTTCGATGCGTACAAAGTACGTGCTGTTTTTGACACTAGCAGATGGAAGATATTCCTGCCCGAACAATGGCGTGAAGCATGCGTCCTCAACAGCGACGGGATTATGGACCCCAATCTGTCCTTGGCTCACGTAACGCACAATACTGCTGTTGTTCTCCTCCACCAGGGCATCGCCTACCCCTTGCCCGAATGGCAATCCACCCGCATCCGATTACCATCCGCCTCCAGCTCAGAGACATGCCTCGCGGCTGCTACAGAGGTCGCAATCATAGCTGAGAAGTTTCTTCAGGACTCGCAACATGTCGTTAGTCCTCAATTCGCTTTCTGCCTCTTTATCTGCGGGCGCATGTTCCTAGCGCATTCACTCTACTACAGCGTGACGCTTCCCGGTGGCTTTGATTCGCTGGTAGGGAGCTTGCGGACGATTGCAAAGAGGTGGAATGGCCCTGGCGACACGTCGGAGAATTTGGCTTCGAAGTTTGCCGGGAGGCTCGTCCAAGCTCGTCAACAAGGCCATGGCATGTTGGACATCAGGCAGGCTGTCTACTCGGATGACAGGCACGAAACGTCCTCTCCAATGTCCGGAAATAATGCAAGGACACACGGCACCGTCCGTCTCGGTGCCACAACCGGCTTCTGTCCAAAGACGGACGGATTGTACGTGGACGGATTCGGTGCTGCTGGCGTGGATTTTGACCAAGAAGCATCTCCTGACAGCATTTCCATGGCCTTCCCCCCGCTTCCTTTGGCTTTCCATGCTCAGAACCCTAGCAGAGGGCCTACCACGATGCCATCGCCTGCGGCAGGGAACACGCAACCCGATTTGAGTGCCTACGATCACTACGATATGGGGGTGCCGAATGGTCATAATGCAGGAGGACCAAATATGGTTGGAGAATTTGAGGACCTCAACGCTTACTTGGATTACTCTTTTCTGCCAAACCAACGGGTAAGCATGTTTTCTGGGGCGGCCGAAAAGGAATGAGATGCATCGAAACCCTTCAATCCTATGAGGAGACTTGACTGCCCCCAGTGCAGTATAATTTTATGTGGAAGGTATATACATATAATCAGAATCTATTCAATCTAAGCATTTGCTTCGCATTCTCAAGCACGCTCCTCGAACAATTCCGGAACTCCCATCTCGAGAAGCTTATTCCCTGCCAGCAAGAAGAAGTAGTCGGCGTACACCAGCCCGTGGTTCGCCCATCTCCTCGGTGCGAATTCGTAGTTGTTGATGGTCGCGCCATTCAAGATAGTCTCAGGCTCACCTTCACCATCCACGTCCCAGCCAATCTCTTCCTCCACGGTACCATGCTCAACGGTGTCGATCGTCCTCTTCGACTTCAGATACCGGCCGCCACCATTCATGTGGGTACCACATGTCGCTCGAATGAGCCTGGTCGCATGCTTGAGGTACGCCGACTCCCTGCCCAGAGACGTCAGAGCCTCGTGGATCAACAGCATGCCGTACGCAGTGATCATCGCGGCACTGACGTCCGGAGGCTGCAGCTTGTCCTTCGGAGCCGCAAAATCCCACGGAGGGATCCAGTTTGATGGAAGCTGGGCGATGAAGTATTCCGCGCAAGAAACGGCGGTCTCGAGGAAGGAGACGTCGCGAGTCCAGCCGTATGTCTGCGCAAAGCCAGCAATGGCCCACGCCTGCCCTCTCGACCAGGACGAGGTATCGGAGTAGCCTTGGTTCGTGATCTTCTCCTTTGGCACGCCGGTCTTCTGTTCGAAATTCACCACGTGAAATGTCGAAAAGTCTTCGCGGATGTGATGGGTACGGGTCGTTTCGGCATGCTTGACGGCGGCATTGTACATTTCCTGGTCTCCGAGCTGGGCAGCAGCCCAGAAAACCATGTCGAGGTTCATCATGTTATCCTATGGGGACAATCAGTACTCCTGGTGACGACTGGGAATGCCGGGAATACCTTACAATAATGACAAGAAAGTCGTTGCTTGGATCAAGGAACTTGTACCGCTTGGTAACGCAGACGTCCCAGGATCGAATAGACCCAACGGTGTCGTCGTATCGACTATAGAGAGACTTCGCGGCCGTGATGGCGGACTCGAACGCCCGTCGGTCATGGTTCAGCTCCCATGCAGGGCGAGCCCATGGGAAAATCATGAAGCCGAGATCATGGGTCGTCGTGACATGTGCATTGGAATGGAGATTTTCCGTCCACCATGTACAGGCGAACCTGCGGTTTAAGTCAGATTAAGACATCGGGTTTTGCGGAATTATAGTCTTACTCCAGATGCATCTGGTGGGGTTCTTGTCCGCCAGACTGTCCCAGATGCCTCAGCAGATGGGGGTGCTTCCGTCGTCGTTCCAGGAGGAGGTAAAGGCATCCTGGGAAGAATCCCGACGTCCAGAAACCCAGCTCTCTGTAGACGTATTTTGTGCCACCTGGCTTGGTGTACTCGGGAAACAAAGTTGGCGGTGCGGGCTTGGAGCAATCTATCAGCCTGCCACTTCTAGCCTGCAGTGGGCGGTTGCATCTACTTACTGAGGAAAAGCTCTGCTGGGCAACAGCCCATATTTTGGCGGCTGCTTTTGGAGAAAAGAGCATGTACGACAAAGGTATCTCGTTGCTGTTCGTTCCGGCAGACGACAGCGGAGGAGTCGTTAGACCGTCCGTCTCTTCTGCATGCTCGTGGGTGACCTTGTTGCGTTTCTGTATCTGATCTGCCATATGAACCCTACCCCTTTTTTCGAGTTGTATTCTATTAACTTACCGAAGCAGTCCCGTTCGCGGTCGAGTCAAAGCCGGCACAGCCTCTCTTGACGCCAGTGGTTGTACCTGTGTCGGACGCCATCGTCGTAGATATCACCTTAAAAGGGGCAAGTCTACAACGTGACGTGAAAGAGATCTTCGACCGAAGATTCGACCAAGTTGGAATTTTTCGAACCTCAGAAGACTCTCATGTTTGGGGCAAGCCTTTCAAGTAGGCGCTCCTCCCAAACGGACTTAGTCATGAGAAAGCACCCCCTTAGGCGCGACTTGCCTTGTTGCCCTCCGCAGAGTATGCCAAGAACACCGATTCGCTCTCGGCAGAGATTTCGGGCCGTCGGACCATTAGAAAGATTGTTGATTATGATGATATACCCGGTCAGTGTGTTCATTGATGCCGTCGGAGAATGCTCCGGTATCTGACCCGGCTCCGGCCGGTGGGGGTAATCTCGTGTTGCATCCTCTCTCTTCTTTCCGCAATTTGGATCCTTGCGTCAAGGCACAGCAGAAAGACTTTACATCTTAAGCGAACAATTCTCAATCAACTTGCACTGTGGTTCCCGTACATATCATGTGACTTTTCGGACTGGCGAAGAAGGATGTACACTGGAATGAGTGTATACGGATTGTAAGCTGATCGCCCGTGTAGGAAGGATCGAATACGAAGCGGCGAGAAACGAATGAACAACCAGTCCAATTCTCTTCATTAAAGCCTTGAAATGTTCTGATGGCATGAAACATTGATCCCGTCGCTTGCCTTGGAAGTTAATGTGAGGCTTCTTCCCGGACTTCTGTCCACAGCAGAGATAGCCGCGAAGATAGCCAAGATAGGTCGATTTCTAGTCAATAGTAGAACATATTACCGGCTTCCGGAGCTCTTGTATTTGAAGCGGACGTCTAGATTTACTCGATCTTATTTTTTCTGATTTTCTTGTATCGTACTTCGCAATGGCTTTGGGCCCCTTGAGTTGCACCCAAGGAGCTAAGCCGTGTCAAAACAACATGACAGTCGACTCGTGGAAATATTTCCTATAGACAGACATCTCCTATGATCAACTCTTTGAGATCAACAAGACAGCAACAGCACCTTTGTCTGCCCAATCTCCACTTCCTTCAACAAAACCTCCCCCTCCAAGACTGCCACATCCTCCGCCGCCCAAACGTCCCTCACCTTCACCCCATCAGCACACTCTTTCTCCATTCCAATGCCATCCAACGGCACATTGATATCTGCCAGCTCACTCCCATAATTCAACGCCAGGACCACGTGTCTAAACTTCCCAGTTTCAACAGGCCCTGCCCATACTTGCACCTTGCCCTCTGTCGACAACTCCGGCAAATACTTCACCGCCTCGCCCCTCTGGTCCTGGGATATGGCAATGATGTCCCGGTTTAGAAGAACCTTCAACGACTGCTCTCGAATCTTGGTGACATCAGCACCAATTATAAGCGGCGACTTCAACGCCGCCCAGAACGAAAAGTGCGTCTGCTCCTCGACCTCGCTCATGACGTTCCCAACGCCAACCTCAAGCATGTCCATATCCGCCCACGACATCCGCCCCTTCTCCTGAAACGGCGAAATCTCCCTCATCTTCCGGATCATCGTCAGCACGCTCACTCCCGCATATCCCGTGTTCAGGCAGTATGCGGTCGGGCAGACGCCGGTCTTGTCCTGCGCGAACGAGGCGTAGATGTCCCCAGACATGCGGTACGACGCCGCGCCGACCTGGTCGGCCCAGTACCACGGGAACTGGTGTCCCCACTGGCACAGCGAGTAGAAAATGTCGCGGCCGGTGTTGCGGAGAGCGTTGGACATGGTCTGGAAGCGCTCCTGCTGCGTGTGCGTCCCCGCGTGGAAGCCGCCGCAGTTGTCGTACTTGAGGTAGTCGATGCCCCAGTCCGCGTAGGTCTGGGCGTCGAGGTCCTCGTAGCCCCAGCTTCCGGGGGCGAAGCCGCAGGTGAAGATTCCGGAATCGCTGTGAAGACACGAGGTCAGTTGACCTGCCAAATGTGGTGATGAAAGGGGGGAGGGGTTCAGGCACCTGTATATCCCGACCTTGAGGCCCATGTCGTGGATGTGGTTGACGAGAGCCGAGCCTCCTGAGGGGAAACGCGTTGAGTTGAACTCTTGACGCCCATCCCCGGCACGCTCATCGGCTTGCCACCCTTCGTCCATGATCAGGTACTCGTAGCCTGCTGCTGCAAGTCCAGTGTCAACGAGAGCTTTGGCCGTGGTTTCGATGATGGACTGGTTGATGTTTGCTTTGAACGTGTTCCAGGAGTTCCATCCTTCACGACGTCAGTATTTCATGCTTTTCGCCTGTTTCGCTGTGAATTTACCCATCTGCGGCCGTGAAGCCATGCCCCCAGGAGCTCCCATGGCCGGAGTAGCCGATATGACGAGAAGGCAGATGAAGAAAATCATGGTGACGGTGATAAGGCTAAGACTAGACATACCCATTGTCCAATATCTGCCAGCCCATCTTGACATTGACATTGATATACCAGCATATAGCCACAAACATCAAGAAAACGGGACGTGGATGACTCGTCACTCTTCAGAATCGTCCGGGGAATCCTCCGATGCGGGTTGTCCCGATTCACCGATGATCTGCGGGGGATATCGGGGTAAAGCTATACCCCGCAACTCCGGGATGATTGTCGGGGCTCGGCGCCGGGCCGGGAGACTGTGCTCCGGTTTTTATGTGCCTGAACCTTTTCTTCTTGATAGAAGACTACACTACCGGAATGTAAAACATAAATAGGAATTCCGGCCCAACCTTCACACCGGGCTGGAAAGCTTTGCCCTCAAGAAACCTCATCATGAAGTTGTCTACGGGTTTGTGTTTTATCATCTTTGGAGCTGCCTGTGCTGCGGGCTCTTCTGATAGACGGCCACTGCCGTATGCCCCCAAGCCAGACGGCACGTATGTGCCCGCGAAAGCTGACGGAGTGACTACACTCTTGGACTTCGTTAAGTCTAGGAGCGACTTGACTGAACTGGCCAAAGTCTTGAATGGATCAGCGGGTAACAAGACCTCCGAGCACACACCGTCGCTACCCGGGGCATGAAGCTGATGGATGGCAGGGTTCCTTGAGGCTTTTGACACAACCCCCACGTGGGACTTCACCTTCTTCGCCCCTTCCAACGAGGCCTTTGCGAAGCACACGGGCCAGTACTTCAACACTTTCACGCCGACACCCAAGGGCAAATGGTGGCTCGGCAATCTCATACAGCACCACTACATCCCCAACACGCAGCTTAACATTAGCGTCTTCAACGACACAGCGTCGAGGATACAGGCCGGGTCGTATCTGTACATCGGGACGCAGATCAAAGACGGGACGCTGTGGCTGAACGACGTGGCAACAGTCACAGAGGGGGACTTGAGGGTCACCAAGGTGCGCGCTATCTGCGGTCACTTCTCGCGGCGTGACTGACCAATGAATGAAAACCAGGGTACCGTTCATATCACCGACCGGATCCTAGATCCTTCAGCGCAGCTTTTCGAAGCCGACCGGCCGAAGGCGGGACAGAAGTTCATCCCTGGGAGCTGCTCTGATACTTCACTGCCATACTGCTAGCGTGGACGCGCACTTGTTGGGGGCGCAATTGTCGATAGACAGGAACTGCTAGGGCAGGGAAGTGGGCGCGGCCATGAAGTTCGATAGTAGACCGAGATGATCGACAATTCTCCGACATGCCAGAACGTGGCGCAGGGTGGTGAACGGGCAGAAGCGGGTTGCTCATTCCATTGGAGCCGTTGCAGTTGTCTCAGGCCGTTCCGATATTCCGTCCTTCGGGGCCATCCCTGTCGCGTCTTCGATGCCCTTAGTCGTGCGAATCCACCGCACCACACACCACGCGCCCGACATGAGTGAATTTTCGCGCCGCTGTCCTCAACGAGCAACCAACTTGCTTCAATTATATCAGCCCTGATGGTCTAGCGGTATGATTCTCCCTTAGGGTTGTCAGTTCGACGATTCATTCTGGGAGAGGTCCCAGGTTCGATCCCTGGTTAGGGCCCATTCATTTTTGCGCGTGGTGTAGATGTGGCGGTGAGTGGCCGTTGGATGGCTTTTCTAGTGACTCAACGGTCGAACGGATCGTCCATGTTAGCGTACGATAAAAATCTCGAATGAAAGTCAATACAACTCGTGAATGATTTCTCCCGGATACGTGAATGAAATCAGGCCTTGCCGTTTCAATGGGTCAGCCTGGTCTTGTTTGTGAGGACTGACCAGCTAGCCAACGTGCAGTCGTGCAGCGGCAGCAAAACAGTGCACGTCGAAACGAATTGCCCCTCAGTAATCAGCAGTCGATCTTGGTAGCGAGCCATGAAATTGTCAGACGTGGGAACAGTCACAGACCAAGAGTCGACGAAGACGAGCCGCAAAATGCAATGTAGCCCTATCCGCGCACGGCATTGAGTTGCCGATGGAGTTGGGTGTTTCCTGAGGCTCGCGCGCTCGTTTCTCATGATCCCATGAATCGACACACGCAACGGAACGGGAACGGGAGCGCAAGTTGGGCGAAACATGATGCAGGGCCTTCAGGCGCGTCAACGGCTGTGCATTTAATGCCCACTTGAGATTTCGTGCGGCTGCGAGGAGACGACAACGCGATGAGATGCAAGGAGCAGAAGCGAGAAGTGCGAATGACAGGTCTGGGCGTCCAAACAAACCTGGAAGCAATTCGCGTATGAAAATCACAGTCCTCAAATTGAGGCTCTGGACCGCCAGCGGCGCAGTCGGGCAGCGGACACACGAAATGAAGAGAGACAGCAGAAAAAGAGAAGAGGGTCCGAGATGGCACTAACGGCCCTGATCCCTGGCGTCGTTCCCGAGCACCACCGCAGCCCACGGGCTGAGCCCACAGCGCCTTTTTTAGTCGCCCATCTCCGGCACACACCTTGATCAGAGTAAGGTAGTGGAGACGGCAGACGGTGGCCTGCAGCAAGCGTCCAGCATTTTAAGCATGGTTCGCCAGGGGGGCCAAGAGTCTGGAAATTGGACGTAGGCGGGCGGTATTGTCGTGCCACCGCCGCTGAAGAACAGCGACATGGTTGGGCGAGATGGTGCCATGAGGGGCGATTCAATTAACAACCTCGCCTCAATCCGTGGAGTTGCTCCGGGGTTATTCGTACGAGTGGGAGGCACCGGGCGCTAGAGCTCGGAGGAAGCCGTGGTTTTGTGAAGTGTGAAGGGAAAGAACTGGCCGATGAAAGGCAGGGGAGGGAAAATGGACGCGTGTGTAGAGTGGTATTCTGGCGAGCGGTTGCGACAATGGATGTCTCGCTGGCTGATGGCGCGTACGGCTCCTCTGCAAGTGCCGTAATGCCGTGCAGCGCATATTCGACGTGCTAAGGGTCCACGACTTCGAGGAGGGAAGAGGGAGGCTCTGCTGGCTGGTCGTCTCCTGTTTCTCCTTTGCTCCAGAGACGATGATGTAAGTCCATCGGCCGTTCAGACTCTGCAACTTACCTTTAGCTACGCCGTAAGGTAGTAGCAGTTCGCGTTTGGTTCCCTTGCAATCGTCGCTCCCGCTGAAGTAAGCCCCGGTGTAGCAGGCATCAGCCATGCTTTACCACGTGAAGTGGGAAGCAGGCCTTACATAACACCGCTGGGGATGGGAATGAGGTATCATTTGTGCCGATTTAGAGTGCAAAGAGACTTTCACAGCCTTAGGTCAGCGGGTTCCTTGCGGCAGGCCCAAGCCAGCCAGCAGCAGCCCTAAGCAACGGGGTCAAACGGACGACCACCCCAATCAGGCGACTCTTGGGCATTTTGAGCGTCATGATTGGCCATAAGCCCCGGACTGGTGGCTGCACGGCTCTTGCACTGGCGCGTGCCTGTACCGCCTGCATGAGGGCGCCCCTCGGCCCTGAAACACGTCTCGTCAGGGAATTCGAATCATCACGACCTCCCTTTCATCGTCCACAGTTCGTCCTCCCTCTCTGCCACTCTCTTTTCGCACTATCCACCTCGCCCCTTTTCCCCCATTTCCAGTGCGCCAGACACAGTGTGACACCCGTGGGCTGGTCCCCAGCTGTTTCTGGTGCGTTTCTCATTCTCCCATCTGCTGTTCGAGCCACCGAAAAGTCGAGAGGGGTCCCTGCCGCCGCGCCCCAATACGTAACCCACCGGACGCTGCCACCATTGACCAAGACCACCACCAAGACACCCCAAGAGCCGCCCACCCCTGTTCGCCCGCTCACTGGCTCTCGTCCACTCTCTTGACTTCCTTTCTCGATACGGGCCCCTCTCCTGCAGGCTGCCACCAAGAATCTGGCGATTCTCCCCTGGGGTCTCCCTGGCCAGCTCAAGTCTCTCAGGTCTCAGTCTCGTCCGAGACAGCACTGTGGATACCGGCCGCTCTCCCGTTCCACCTCCTCAGACTTCCAGTTGCGCCTCTACTCCTTCGCTCCCCTTCTCCTCCTCCCAGTCCTTCGCGAAGCCGGGTTCCTTTTGGAGAGCGACCTTTGGCCATACTCATCTTCTTGTACAATCGTTCAATCCGACCTTATTCACTTCTTTGGCGATACCTTCGGTTCGTCACCTTCTCTCTTTCTATACCTTTTTATTTTACCGTTGCGATCGTCCCCCGCTGGGTCGTGGAGGTTCCGTGTATTTTTGCTGGTCGAAGACAGTCCTTACCACGACACCGACCCCGACGAACCCGCATACGATTTCAAGAGTCCGCAAACAAAGACGCCGGTCGTCAATCCAAAAAATCTCGAAAAATCTTAAATCTATTTGAAAGAGGAGGTCAATCTAAGAGGAGGATTATCTGGAACGGTTGAGGGGCAGCCAAGTCTCTCCGGGCGACAACTCTCTCTCGGGTCTCGTGGCTGCTCATTATCACGACAGCAAACCGCCATGGCGAACAAGGTGCTGCTGGCCTACGTGGCCGCCGACGCAGTCTTCGTCATCACCGGAGCCATTCTCCTCGGCTACTCTCTCATCAACCAAAACACCGTGAACGAAGCACCGAAAGAGGGCGTCGAGGCCGCCACCAAGTTGCTCACGAAGCAGTTCCCTCTGACCGGTACGTACTCGAGCGCCAATGCGATGGTTCGGCGATAGTATTGTGGAAACATGAAGTACTAACAATGAGCAGCTGGTGTCGTCAACGCCGTCTTCATCTTCGTCACCTTCCTCATGACCATCCCGGGTATGATCACTCCCGCCCGTGGCTGGCTCAAGCTCTCGGGCTATCTCGTCACCTTCTGCGGCCTCTTCAGTCTGGTCCTCGGAACCTACCTTTGGGTCACGACTCTCACAACCAAGGCCGACTTTGGCAAGCTCTGGATTGCCGCCGACCCTAGCATTCAAGAACTGATGCAGAGTGCTGTAAGTGTACTCGTCGGCCGTTCAGAAAAAGAATGCGGACTAACACCGGCCAGTTCCAATGCTGTGGATACTTCAACAGCACTTCTCCTGCCTTTATCACCGATGTTCAGTGCCCCAGCCCTGCCGCCGCCGCACTCCAGAAAGGCTGCGCTGCCCCGATCACGAGTTTCGCCAACGTCTTCGTCGACAACATTTTCACCGCCGTGTTCGGTATGGTCGGCATCGACGCCCTCCTCGTCGTCTGCACCGCCATGCTCCTCAAGGACCGCAAGGAGCGCGAGCGCTATCGCCACATCGATGAGAAGGCAGGCTACCGCGGATTCTAAGGGGCGCCTTCCCTTCCATGGGTCCCCCTTCTTCTTCTGCCTTTGGGGCACAGCCGCAGGCGAAACGAATCGGAACCGAATTTCTTGTCTCTCCTTGGACGACTTTTTTTGCTGTGGAAACTGGGAAGCAGAGCAAAAAACGCGACCCCTTTTTTTCTGTCTTTTTCGGATGGGAAGGATTGAAATCGCCTTACCGCTCCGCGCCCGCGGCCATTGATTGGTCTTAATGTTCAACCCGCCTTCTTAGACAACGTGGACAGGCAAACAGAAATCAAACCTTCTCCCCCCCTCTTGGCATCCTCTAAGCCAGTCCCTAATCCGAGGGACACGGCTACGACTCTTGACGTATGGAACGAAACCTGGACGGAGATATTCGAGCGAAAGTCTGTTTTGTGTGACGGCCACTTGTCTCTTCCTCTCTCTAAACCTACCTCTCTCAGACCCCTTTTTTGTGTGTGGACATCATATATAGATTTTTAGTGTTGATTATCTCTGTTCTGTAAGAAGGGGGGAACTTGCCCTGGAAGTCAATCCTGTTTCTATACATTGCGTTCCCGTGCGCCGTGCTGTGAAAATGTGTGTGATTCGATGCAATGTGAGTCGCGAGCGAGTCGTTCAAAGTCGGGTAGATTCATGAGCTTCTCACACGGATTCCTCGCAGCGGAGACGAGTGCATATATACACAATTTCCGGTCTATTTGGTTCACTCTACAGCACATTTACTTGCGACGACGTTGACGTGAACGGTTAAGAAAGCCAAGAAGCCCCCAATCTATTTCCACAGGCCCCCAAAGCCCAGATAAACGAATCACGAACAAACCCCAAGAGGTCGTTGGCAAAATGTAAACTGACAGGCGCTCGAAATAGAATGAACGGCGTCTGGGGTAAACGTGCCAAGTAAACCTAAGCGGGTTCGTGATGAGGGAGCTGGCCAATGGAAGCCGGCGGAGGGCCCTGTCGTCGGTGCGTGAGATATAAACGATCTGGACGCCTCCACCCCCCGCATAAACAACGACGACGGGAGATTGACGAGATGGGTGGTTCGGGTAGATTGGATGACGATCTCGAGGATGATGTGGAAGAGAAGAGACGTTGTATTTTGATGAATTATTGCGATATGCGAGGCTTATGTGTTGCCGTTCTCCGTCGAGGTGGCTGTATTTTCTTCCATCGGCAATAAGGGCGCTTTCAACTGGGCCTCGGCGCTCCTCTACACACATCTTTCCTCGCGAAGGCAGAATCACGCCTTTCTCTCTCGTCCAGAGGCTCCTCCCAAACATGCCATCATAGTCCATTGCTTTACCAGTCTGCAAATAAAAAGGTGAACAACGCAATTTTCAGCCCGCAGGGCCCTCCGACCATAGTCAGTCTCTTTGCTCCCACATTCCCGTGGCTGCCAATATGTCCGAAGAGACTGCAACCCACCACCATCCGAAATATACTATGTATGTACGTATACACGCACGAACCCCCGATGACTTCAGCCCAACGAGTCAGCCGATGGTCTCCTTTGTGCCAAACTTGCCGTACTTGGCATGCCGTCACATACACTTTCCACATGACGTTGTCATGTCTTCTTGCTAGTGCGAACTATGTTATTGATAGATTGGGAGCCGCACGTAGGGTGGTGACGAGCTACGAATCTCTCTCAGACCCTGGTGTACTTGGTGGTGAGTAACAGTTGGGAGCTTTCTCGGCGTCGAGCGATGTCCGGCCTCGCTTTTGAATTTGGAAGATTGTTACTTGCGGTGGGCTATGAATGGATCGAATTGAGGTTCAACTTCTTCAATGCTTTCAGCTTGAAGTGAACATTCTCATGTGCACAACTTTTTCACGGCCACGTGCCAAGAGCCGAACCGGGTCAGTTGAGAGAAAGATGGCGAATCACCCTTTACAGAAGCAACACCCTCGAAGCCTGTCAGCAGAGGAAGGGACCTCGACGTATTCGATATATAGGCTTCCGTGATGGTTCCCAGTTTGATAGATGATGCGGCCGAGACATCCCGTTTTAACAGGATTACGGAAACAATAGAGGCCTACCGGCAGGTGCAAGAACATGGCAGCATAACGAACATGACCACATTACATATTGATGGTGCGTTACTAGGCAACAGCCCTATTAATTATAATCAGATTGCTTCCGTAGGCATCATCCGTTCGTTCTATCTTCGCAGTGCCTGATGCGTACGGCCTCATGCAGACGGATCGGTAAGCTTGACTTGGCAAGCTTGCGTGGCGATGAACGACGTTGAGATAGGCATCCAACATCAATACCAGTATTTCCATATAACAATGCCATAGTTAGGCTGAATGGGATATCCAACTTCACAGAAACTAGTGACTTTTGGTCCACTTATGAAGAGGTGACGGTTATACTTCCCTCTATGTCAATGGTGAAGTTACCCTGCCGAGAAGCACACTAGCCTCAAGTGACCCGAGCCAGAACTGGGAAGCCGGTCTGACGCCATAAGAAATCTTCGCCAAAGTACTCGTCCAGTCCGCCGATTTGTCCATGGTCGAGATCCAGAGAGCATGCTGGCAAACGGCCCAAGTCCTTGCTGATGAAGGGAAAGTCAAGATGAAGCTGGACAGAGAACGTCACGCTGGGGGGTGGAAGGCTGCATCCGACTCATCGCGGCTGAGGGGTTTGGCTGGCTGATCTAGAACCTCTTGAGAAGAGGAAGTCCTGGGCGCAGATACAGCCCACAGACACCGCCTCACCCACGATAAAGGCTTTCTCTCCGAGTGCCGTGTGCCAGCAGCACCCGGTACGCCACGTTAATATTCTCCGGACATGTACTGCTAGGCAACGTAGTCTTCCAGCTTTTCCTGGGAGTACCTTGAACGGATCCATAATTGCAATAACGAGAATGATCGCAGGAACTCGTTCCCTAGATCCCGAAAGAGACAGAGAACCTATGGGGTTTTTGGTGCAGAGATAAACCCAACTCAAATGCTTGAATCGAAAATGGCGAAGAAGGGCGAGCGTGTGAATGACTCTAGAAGCCAAACAACCACGACATACATCGCACCATGCACAGCCCATTGCATCACACAGTTCACAGACAGAGTCCACGACAAGGCTTTGCAGTTTTTTCTTTCTTTTGAAAAGAATGGTCAATAAATATCATACTATCGAAAAGTCCGTCTCGCCAAGGGAGCTCGGAACGTGGGTCAACTATCCTACGATACCCCGAAACCCACGTGTGTATATATTCTAGATGAAACAACTGAGGGACAAAAGCCCGCCCATCGCCCAATCTCGTCATGCCAGCCTCATGCTCACACACACACACCAAAATGTACACATGGGAATTACGCCGGAGGAAGGCATGCGATGAGAAAAGGGGCAATCTGCCGAGGGGGAGAAATAGGAGGCAGCCAACATTTCGCATGAAGCATGACGAAAAGAAAATGAAGGGAGTAAAAAAAAAAGATAAAGTGAATAATGACGTGACAAAGTGGCTTTCCAATACTCATACAGGCGAATCATCACTAGTCCGGCCGCCGCCGCCGCCCCGCCCCCTATCATGCTGCTGGGCCCGGTCGTCACCCCCGCCTCCGTTTCCCCTCCGTGGCCCGTGAGCGCTACTACTGCTCTCCGGCCTCGCCTCGTCGCGGAAGAACGCGGGCCAGCTGCCGCTGCTGCTCGGCGGCGCACCCTCGTCTCCTCCGCCCGACCCGGTCCGCCACCACTTGAGTTTCCAAATACCTCCCAGCGCGTCCTGCAGGGACGGTTGGCTGCTCTGGCTCTTGCGGCGGCGGCGAGCCGTGAAGCCCGGGAACCCGGTTGACTTGCGCCGCCTGCGGCCTGCGGGTCGACGCTGCGAAGGGGACTCGCTACTGGGGCCCGCCTCTGCTGAAGATGATGTTTGGGGTTGGGTGCCGCTTGTGCGGCGGTGGCCGAGGAGGGAAGTCGACTCGGTGATGTCGGGCATCGTGCTTGAACGCCTGCGCGAGATGGGCGGGCTTGACGTATCGCGATCCTCGAGCTCGCCCCAGATCTCGGCACGTTCTTGCCATCTCCTGCCCTTCTTTGGACGGCTGGGTGTAAGGGGGGTTGTCTCCCCGCTCGCTACGTTAAATGTTGAGTATGTTACGGGTAGAGGGTCGTCCTCTTCGTGGAGGCTGTACAAGTCGTCGCCGCCAAGGAGAGACTCCTCCTCGTCTTCGGTGTCCTCCACGAGACCCAGGCCGGGCGCCAGGGAAGACTGGCCTACTCCTGGTGTATGTTGCTCGTCGCTGAGGCGCCATGATAGCGCCAGCACGCCTGATAGTAGGATGGCGGTGCCTAGAGCAATGAGTCCACCGCGGAGGGGGCTGATAAGGTCGGTCTGGTTGAAGTAGATCAAACCATCCAAAATGGCAATGATGTTATAGATGCAAAAGACCATTGGATACAAGACCGACGTTGACACAAGCTTCAGGCCGCGGTGGAGGTAGTAGAGCTGGCTTAGGGCCAGAGTGACCAGCGCGAGGACCAGCACCCAGGCCTGCCAGTGAATGAACTGGTTGTCGCCGTCGGCGATCGTCTTGATGATCAGCTCGACCGCGGACTTGGCTACCAGCAGAGAGTGCGCGGACACGATGCCGCTTATACAGCCGTACGACAGGCCGCGCACGAAGCGGAATCGCGAATTGGTCGAGAGGCTCGTGAAGGCGTCGAGGCAGTCGATGGTGATGGCGATGGAGAGGACAAGCAAAGCCTGCATGATCATCCATATCACAAAGGATCGGCGGCCGAGCAGGTCAAGCAACTCCTGGAGGTTGTGCGCAGGAGAGGGAATGGCTCCAAAGACGGCGATGAGCACGGCACCAGCGCAGACGAGCATGGTGCCCCAAAGAGACCATCGCGTGAAGGGCTCGTTGAGTATCAGGGTGGCGCATATCGAGTTGAAGACGAGGCCGGAGGCCTGGAGGGTCGACAGCACGGGGAGAGGGAGGGTCGAGATCTGGACGGAGCTACCGAGCAGGTTGGCTGCGATGAACATTCCCATTCCCAGCTGCCACCTGCCCCTCCGGTAGGGCGGCCTGCGAATTTCATGCGGGCCCTTTTCGTCCTCGAGGATATGCGATTTTCGTTGTAGCGTCAAGCCGAGGCTCTGGACGCTGGTGGATAAGAGACCGACGATGATTCCGATCTGGAAAGAGGCTCAAATGTTAGCGTCGCCCGTCACGAACCCAGGCTAGGAGAGATGAAGGGGAGGTGGACGTACGGCGATTGTCCCCCCGGGGGAGATGCCGCCAAGGGACCCCATTGCGCGCGCAAGAGCTAGCTGTCGGTCATCTGGCGGCGGTGGTCGAGAATGAAGCAGCGGCGGAAGGCCGTCGGTCTCATGGATTTATCTCGTGCTGTCCCTTGTATCCGCGCAACTGTTTGCCCTCCCTGTCTTGCTAGCGCTTTCGTGCCGTGTCTCTCTTTGCTGGATCCGGGGCCGGATGGAAATCGACGTCGGGGGGTTCGGGCGGTCAAACACTTCTGCGGATGGAGGAGGGTAGTTGAAAAATGCTCAGGAAAACGGGACAAAAGTATGAGCCGTTGCGGGACGTATAGGTTGTTGCAAAGTTGCCCAATAGCCCGCCACTTCGAAAAGGTCACTCCCGGCCGAATGATGACCTTTAGCCGCCAAGAAAGCTTGCAGAGAGATTGTACGTAGTGCTAGGGCGGATCGCGTTGCTCGGTTTCAGTCGGTCAGTGGCGCAGAAACGCCAGACGGGGTAGGATTGTTGAAGATGTTTGCGTGTAGTTTTAATGCGCGTTATAAAATACGGAGCTTCCACATGGCCGGAGTCGGTGAACACTTTGTTAGATCATGGCTCAGCTCGAAACACCAGACAGACGTACGTTGGCAATGCACGACGCAATGGCCGCCCGCTGTCCCGTCGGTCAGGTCTGGCCCAAATAGTGCTGGGCATGCCGGCTCTCCATTGAATGCTTGCTTGCTTGCTGCGAATGGGGGGGAGGCACCCACACCCCCAGTGAGCGCCCCAAGGTACACTAACGCCGCAACGCAGCGCAGAACGCACCACGCAGTAGGGGACCCTCCCGCCTCCCGCCTTGCATTATTCAGGTCAGGACCCAACGACACTAAGGTCCATGAGGGCGCATGTGGCGGTGCGGATGCTTTTCGGCCCGGCATCACCTGACCGCCGGCTGCCGGCTAATCTTATCGCTCGTCATGCTTGGGCATCCTTGGGGGCTGCTTCAGAGAGGTGTCCAGTCAGGAAGGTCCTGCGTGATGTCACTGGCCCAGGCTGATGAGAAGAAGTGAGGCTGGTGCAGCAGAGCACTTGGCGCACAGACCACTTCGGTCTGTGGCATCCATAGTGGAGCAACTGTTCCAGTGGTGCAGCAGCAGCTGTGAGCCAGTCAGACAGGTGCCCGTGGTGTCCGCCAGCTGTGGCTGTTCCCTACTGCCTGCCTACTGTAGCGGTAGCGGTTCCTGGGCTTGGAGCTGGGCCGGCGCCGAACGCCCAGTGATGCTTGCTGCTGCGGCTTGGAGCATCGACACTCGTCAACAACAGCTTCATCCAACCCACGACCCTTCTCCATTCCGCACCCCATCCGCCCTCCCCCCACGACCTCGACGGCTTCTTCAGCTTCATCTCGACCTCCCCGCGATCCCGAATCGCATCCTCTCCTCCTCGTTCCCGATAACCTAATCGAAGAAAGTCGCTCAACGCCCCCCAAACCGCCAACATGTCGCACGCACCGTTGACCGACGACCAAGTAAGCTTCTCTCGTCCTCTCTTTCTGCGGCCCAGCGACAGCGCCCCCTCCGAATACATCCGTCAATGAAGCAAATACTGATGCAATGGGTCCCCCGAAACAGGTCGGTCAGGAGCTCCGCAAGATGACGGCCTTCATCAAGCAGGAGGCGATGGAAAAGGCCCGCGAGATCGAGATCAAGGCCAACGAGGAGTTCGCAATCGAAAAGTCCAAGCTCGTCCGCCAGGAGACGGACTCCATCGACACCCAGTACGAGAAGAAGTTCAAGCAGGCCCAGATGTCGCTGCAGATCACCCGCTCCACCGTCACCAACAAGACCCGTCTCAAGGTCCTCGGCGCCCGCCAGGAGCTCCTCGACGACATCTTTGAGGACGCCCGCAAGAAGCTTGCCGCCGCCACCAAGGACAAGGCCAAGTACCAGGCCATCCTCAAGAACCTCGTCCTCGAGGGCCTCTACGCCCTCAACGAGCCCGAGGTCCAGATCCGCGCGCGGAAAGCCGACTTTGACGCCGTCAAGAAGGCTATCGAGGACGCGACCAAGGAGTACAAGAAGGAGGTTGGCAAGGACGCCGCGGCCAAGATTGACGAGTCCGAGCCCCTGCCTGCGGAGAGGTATGTCACATATGCACGCGACCTTGGTGGGATCTTATCTGGCAGCATCACTAACGCTATCAACAGCGCCGGAGGAGTCTTTATCATTGGTGGACAAGGAAAGATCGAAATCAACAACACATTTGAGGAGCGTCTAAACCTTCTCCAGGACACCTCTTTGCCCGCCGTGCGACAGACTCTGTTTGGAAAGAACCCCAACCGCAGATTCACCGACTAAAGAAACCGAACCCCTTTTCGAAAATGCGCCCTGCAACCCTCCCTTCAGCCTCTCCTGGGGCTGGATAAACCATCGCTACATGAAGGACTCCTGACACCTCCCTGTTTGAAACCTTCCTGTGGTGTATCTTAGATGCTGTATGATCGTGGCCAGCCAATGGCGTATTAGGTAGTTGTCGTTATCCTACAATTGCATTATCATTACCCTAATGCACTTACGAACGTCTCGTCGGCGTCCGAAGAATCTTCCTTCGTGACCTCTTTGTTCTTACGACCATGAACGAACTTCTTCATAAAATCTTGTTGTCTCCTCTTCTTGGCTGAAGATGGCCCCTGATCCCCAAAGATGCTCTGTGTTGGTGGAGGCCTAGTGCGAACAGAATACGACAGGCGTTGTCCAACCCATTCAAGCACGCTTTTCGCCTCCGTGCGAGTCAGGTTAGCCGCGCCCGTGTCGTTGATGCCGCGCCAAATAGCCTTAAGACGCTGAGCCAGGTCATCGATCTCAGCGTTGAAGTTCTTCTCATGTTCTCGGTCGTCCTTTTCTGAAGTGAAGGAGCCGTCGTCCACGGCCATGTCCAGAAGCAAGACCTGCGCCTTGAGGTCGGCATAGTCGGTCTTGCGGCTGAGTTGGAAATCACTGTCCTTGACCCGGGCGATGACGAGGCGAAGGGACATGGTCGTGTCAGGGTGCTGGTCGGCGAGCGCAGCGTCCCGGAGAAAGAATGAGACAGCCAAGCGTCTTCGAAGCTCATGTAGCTTTGACGAGGTGACCGGCATGCATGTGAGCGGGAGGATCCGCAGCGAAGCCTTGTCGAAACCATGATAGAGACCTGAGCAAATCTCAGTGCACTATGCAATGTTAGCATGGGAAATCCTGTGTTCAGGAGGTTCACTTACGAATTCGTTCCAGACACCATCTTGGACATTGTCCACCAGTGCGGCCAAGGCAAGTTGATGTGCCATTAGCACGTCCGGGTTCTCGATGACCATCTTATCAGCCGCCATACGTAGGAGCATACTGACTGCGTACGCGATGGTATCATGCTGGAGATATCGAGCTATGTTGTGAAGCCATTCCAGGCATGATTGGAGAGGCTTCCAGTCTCGCTCTTCGTACATGTCTCGAATTTCGCGAACCGGCTGCAGCGTCTCGTCTCCTATGTGATCCGCAGCACCCAGTTGGCGAAAAACCTCTGAAAGTTGTTGAGGCGTGATCAGACGTCTGACTTGTTTCTTGTTGGCAGCGGCAAGCCTGCAGTATTCCTCTCTCAGGACGCCGACCTTTTCGATATTCACCATATTCAGAGCCCACAGGTAGAGCTGATCAGGCAGGCCGATGGACGCTGCCAGACTGGTAGGCATCCCGGACATGATGTGCCGATCTCGTGTTCCTGCCTTTTCGAGGAACGACCAGGGCCCCTTGGCGCTCTTTTTGGGGAAGGGCAGAGGAGTCTGAGCATCCGCCTCCTTGAAGAAGTACCATCTGGTCTTGGAGCCTGATGTGTTGGTTCGCTCCATCGCCTTCATCGCTTTGTCCGCGTCTTCCTCGGTCTTGACGCCGGCGATCTCAATCAGCTTCTGGCGAGATTTACTAGGGCTCACGTCCACCATGATCTCGTCCTTGACCTCAACCTTTGGCGCCCGCTTGGGGCTGTCGAACTTGACGTCGTGTCTTCTTGAGTGCGCATCCAGCGTCTTGAAGTCAAACTTGTGCTTTGGCTGAATTGTCAAAGGCGACTTATGAACCATGATCGCCCTCCTTTTGGCGCGCGGGGTGCCGCATGGATCTGCCCCCGGTTTCCTTGGGCCCAACATGTCTAGATCTGGCAGAGAACAGTCCGAAAACGAGTCGTCGTCATCCTCGTCATCTGAGCCCTTGATCACTGCGTCCCTATCTAGGGCAGTACGCTTTCTTGCTGTCGAAGGGGAAGCTGGCTCACTTGGAGAGCTGGGCAGGTCAGGCAGCGAAGGGAGGCTGCTAGGAGTGTCGTTGCCTGCCGCCTGTCCTGTTTGGCTACGTTTGGGTGTGCCAAGCAAGTCATTCCTCTTTAAAGATAATAGCGAAGGGAGGTCGGCAGCAAGTGCCTCGGGTGGGCTCACGCTTGTAGGCTTTTTGCTTCCCGAAAATAGTAGTCGTTTTGGTGTTGTCGCCTCAACATCAGAAGACCGACCGGGCGTGGAGGGCGCAGAACTGAACCGGACCTTCCGCGCTGAGCCAGTGGCTCGTCCGGAGGGCGGCATGTTCGAGTCCTTGTCGGCGTAGATTGCCTTTGTTCCCGAACTCCTACGTCCGGGTGTGCGAAGCAGGGACTTCTGCGGTGAGGAGAGAGAGGGTGTGGTGCGTAGTTCAGATAATGAAGTCGAAGTGTGAAAACTGGCTGCTGCTGACACTTTTGCAGCAGGCCGGGGAGGTGACACGCTGACCGTGATTGAATCGCCTGAGTGATTAGCTGGCGGCTTGGAGTTTTCGTCCTGGACCATGGACGCCCGTTTGCGTTTGCCTTGCGTCTGCCTTGGCGATGGCGCCTTCTTCACATCTCGGACTTGAGTGCTGGACAATGCGGTCGGCGGTAGTTCAGCGCCTGGGGACGAGGCCGGGGATGCAGAAGAAGCACCGGTGGCTCCGGTCTCTTGTGACGAAGTCAAGGTGTTTTGTGTCTTCTTGACAGCTGGTCTCGCACCGAAGAAACTCCTAATATCTCGGTTACCGTTTGTTGCGCCGGCAGCCTGGCCGCTGCTTCCCTTGGGACGTGCCATATCGGAGGTTACACCGACAGACAGATAAGCACAACACTGCAGAAACCACTGAGGATTTTACAACGAGACAGACGAGGTATTCGGTGTACAATGCGACGATGTTGATGAGCTCAGTCACATGATTGCGCATGAAGCCGGTGTAGATGGAACAGGACGTCGGTGCAAGGTCCGACGCGTAGGAGGCCGTTTTCGCGTCGGTCGCCAAATGGCGAACGAATTTAGTGGAGAACCACTTAAGCCCGCGCGCTTTCCCATCTTCTCATCCTTGCTTATGTCATCACACTGTCACGGGCAGGAGTCTTTGATATGGCGCGAATAGAATGCCGATAGGCATTGGGGTTTCTGGGGAGGAGTCGGAGGCGTAGCAATTAATTGAAAGAATGGTCCGCCATTGAATGACGAAAAGAAACATTCCTATGAAATTCACAAGCGATCTCTTTGTGGCAGCCTCAGCGCGTTTCAACATGTGGTGAGATGCGACATGGATGCTCCCCCAAAAGGCGATTACAACATTCCCTAAATGAACGACACCTGCGCCTGACACCTGCCAGCAGGCATCAAGCCGTTCAAAAACGCGAGCGCCGCCTGCTCCATGCACGCCGGCTTGATATATATATAATCGATAGGGAATTTGCCAACGGTGATGACTCGACTCGGCATGTCGTTGTCGGACGAACAGATTGGGCTGGCCCTTTCGGTGTCCGCAACGGCGGAGTCATCTCGGCATGCGAAATGCGACTACGGAACCACCGGTGACGGATGCCAGAATCTCGGAGACCTGACACAAATCGAGGATCATGACCGCGCAGAGAAGGACGGCACGAACGGAAGCGGGCTGCTGAGCTTCCCATTCTTCCGGCCTCCCCTCCAAAGGAAAGCGGCCAAGAGAAGATGCCCGACGATTGCCAGCAGCCGCGAACCGTTGGAGACCGATGCTCTTGAGATTTTCGGTTTCAGGGGTCGGAAGGAGTCCGGAATAGGGGACATCGTGGTCACGGTGGTCGCAGTGCATGACGGCGCAGTTTGGGAGTTCCCTGGGCGGCTCTGGGAAAGTATGGATGGCCTGGGAGTTTGTCTAGTTCTCGTCCCTTGTCTCCGCCCTCTTGCTGCACATGATGATGGAAGGTCACGGCCTGGAGACTGCGCTGGCCCAGACTTGCCCAGGCGCTTGGGACACTCCCAAAGCCACGCCGAGTTTGTCATCGGACCAAATTTTTGCTCAGGGAACCCTTTGGCAGAAACGGCGGTCCGGGTCAGAGGTGCATCGATGAACCTGTTCCAGGACCTTGGGCCGCGATCAAAGCGATCATCCCAGAAGGTTAAATCGACCCGTGTGTCCCGTGTAAGCCGCCCAACCTCCTGCTACTCCGACGACCTCAGGTTTGGGAATGGGCATACTTCTCTCTCTACACCATCGGCAAGCGTAGGGCAAGCCAGTGGCGTGGGCTCCCCAACTCAAGGCCACATCCTGCCTTCCCGCCTCCCATCCGGTGTCCTCCGTCTGTTTCTTGCGGGAGGGGCATGGCTAAGTTCGAGTTGCCCTCTGGATTGGATGAGACCAACCAATCTGGCGGGCGTGGAGGAATGTGAGCGTTGGGTCAGATTGGTTCCGCGTTTGAGTCTGAGTCGCACGAAATCCCCGGCGCAAATTTCGTGTAACAAGACGCGACTTGGAAGAATTCCAGAGCAAGCCCAGGAAGCAGACAAGCAGAGCAACCGCCATCAGTAAGAGCCACCTGTCATATGTTTGGCATCTGGTCTGTCGCGTGCCGTCCGTTTTGTGCGTCGTTCCTCATGGATCTCATGGAAGGCCTGCAGCGATGAAGGGCTCGGCGTGTGAGGTCTAATCTTTCCTGATGCCCCCCTCCTCTTCGTCCTCGGCGCGCAATGAGCTCCGTATGCGCCGTGGAAGCATGCCGCAAACTCGCCAAAAGAGCTGCAAGAAAAGCTGGCAGCATCCCCTGCAAAGGCCCGCCGTTCCCCGTCCTACCTCCGAATGGGCATGTCGTAAGCCCCGAATGCCCGTCCGCATTTCCTCCACTATTCCTCCATAGTCCAATTGCGATGTAGTAGCACGCTGATTGCCAGTGGGCGCCCCTCGGAGGCTTGACGACTCCTACGGTGGAGCCTCCCTCGCAGATGGGCTCGACTGAATGGCCAGACTGTGTGTTGATGGGCAGAGGGGAGATTTGGAGCTAACCTGCTGGCAATGCTGGCCGGCCCGGGATTGGCATGACCCTGGGCCTGGGGGCAACAAGGTCGGGTGGTTTTTACGGCGCAGTGACCGTACCTACGCAGTACGCCCCAGTGATTGGAAAGGAAGAAAAGAAGAACGCAGGGGACACCCCTAGACGATGACAACCGTTGCCGAGGCCAACCACGACGGTGTCCCCTGGTTGCGGTGAGCAGTTCATTCAAGCATTACTCTTCTTTTCCGTCGCAAAAGGAGAACACGGACAGATCTGTGAGCGAAGGCCATCCCGGAAGAGGCTGCCAAGAGCAAGCGTGAGGAGGGAAGGTTGACCCTGCCGAGGAGGTGCTGAGTGACTGACTGAGTGCCCTCTATATTCGTAGCGGCTGTAGATTTGTTTCAAGCTGCCCTTCCCGTGTGGCTAGGACGGTTGAGTGGAGGGGGAGGGAGGGGGGATCTGGATAGGATCGCCTCATCGCGGGTCGCTTTGCCATCTCTTTCAGCCTCAGAATCAGATTGCTCAGATTGCGCCAACGGAGGGAAACAAGCAGAGAGTGCTGCCATGCGATTGTGTGTCTGACTTTTTATGTCTTGTTATGCTGTTATGCTGCAGCCTCACACGGCTCCAAGCTGTTTCCGCCTCCCATTGCGCCGGTAGAAGAGGTGGTCTGGTCTGGCCGTGGGCGTTGCTTCTGTAACTTGACACGGCAGACCATAGAAAGCTTGGCTCAGGCGAGGAACCGGCTTGGTCGACCGCGCATCTCAATCCCGCACGCCCAACAGGCCCTAGTGGCACAGGCGCAAAGATTCGCGATCTTGTCCGGGCGCCGTGGGTACGATGCAACCCTGAGACCCGTTCTCTTTCCCACTTGGAACCATCAAGGGCCAACGGATGGAGCCTCTTGGTCGCTTGCTATTTGAGGTTCAATCGAATTTCAAGAAACGGAGCGGAGTCCACAGCGAGAAGTTGCGAAGAGAGAGGCTGGAGTTGGCCATCGGCCATCGGTGGCTCATCAAAAGGCGCCGGGTTTCGTGCTCCGCCAGTCATCAAGACAAGACTTGGGTGCCACTCTGCGACTCTGGGGGGAAAAGACTCGCTCACCTCTCGCGGGTTCCCCTGGCTGACACATGCTTGGCCAATTTCTCCTTTGGGGGGGCCAAGTATGGGTCGTTATTTAACACCAGCTTCTCCAATGTTTGGCGAGGCCCAGCGAGGGCCCGCGTCGTGCGCCTGCGTCTTGCGTCTGGAACCGTTCCTCCCCCCCTTTCCTGTGTGTAAGGGCCATATGGGTTGGGACGGGACGATGGATGGGCATTGGAAGGGGGTCAGGATGACGACGATTGCTTCCCGTAATAAACACGGTTCGAGGCTCAGCCTCAATCTTCAGATCAGCACGCAGCACGGCGTGCAACGCAGGAGTGGACAACTGTAACGCAACAGCTGGGTTTGGGTGTATCCCGGACCGCTGGCTCGCCGCGGGCCACTGCGACGGTCAGGTTCGACAAGTTGCCGCCTAGAGGTTGGGATTCGCCTGGGACGAGGAATGAAAAGGTAACCCCGTCCCAAGGTGCCAGTCGGCAGTGTTGTAGTAGTAGCTCTGCTTTGCAGCAGTACTGGAGGAGAGATCTGCCTCAGTGGTGGGCTGTAATGTTGTTGCCAGGTAGCACATGGTTGGGCTGGGCTGGGTCAGTAAGCAGTGGTTAGGCTATGCTAATCCATCCGCCAATTGATCGCATGCTTGCATACTCTTGTGCTCTCCATGCCTAAAAAGGTTCTTGCTTCCATCCATCTTTGAATTATTCGGCGACCGGAAAGGGAGAAAGATAGGTAAAGGTTGTGCAGTGCAGAACACGGCAGCCGAGACTAAAGGAGCAGGATGCAGGGCAACGCATCGCCGCTTGCAGAAACGCATTCAGACACCTACAATGTGAGGGCGGCTTCGGTGCGCTTAGTAGAAAACTGCTCCTGCACCTTAGCCCTGAGTCCTCGGTGCAGTATTGTCGCAGATATTTGAATTGGTTTTTGGTTCGGATCCGGATCGGCTGGATTAGCGCGTTGACGATGTTCATTCACCATAGGTATTCCGGAGATAGCAGTAAGCACCTATGATGTACCTGGCTTGTATTCCTTTCCGCTGACTTGTCGCGACGGGCAGGAATATGGAAAAGTGCTGATGTGAGCAACCGCCCACTGGTCCAACAGCGGTAGTTGGGCAGACTGTAGTTCAACCGTTAGGCAAAACGGAGGAGGCAGTGGTTGTTCCATATCATGTTCCTCCCGTCGTCGGCTTACCTTACGATACGTCGGGGGTGGGGGTTGACTGACGAGACGATGCGCCGGACTGCGTTGATTGGTTTTAACAGTAAGACCTTGCATTGCAAGCTCGGGGCCATGGCCACGGTCCGCTCAGTGCTGGTTTGGTCCGGTGTTGCTTCGCTCCAGCGTTTTGCTTGAAGCTGCCGATGAGCCATCGTCCGTCATCAGCTCAGCAAGCAGAGCAGACTCGCGAGGCAGAAATCCGTGGTGCTTGATTGTAAAGCAGCTGAGTAGCAAGGTTGTAGGCGATTGACAGGGATGGTTGCGGCGAGATGAAGAAGCCGGAGATTTGGCGGTGGTGATTGGTCGGGACAGCTCAAAATGGAATGACGACTGGGGTGCAGAAGTTAGGTACTGTACAGATACTGCGCGGTACAGACGAAGACCACCGGATGTCGCTTTGCCTTTCTTTTCTTGTTTCTCATGCACAACTCACATTATCCAGTGGCTGCGACAGTCTAAAAGGCAAGGGATCTAGGCGCGAATCCAGGGAAAGGCAAGAGAAGGGTCGTGGAAAGCAAGGTAGCATGGGAATCTCTGGAGCCCGATGCTAGTTTATTGCGACGAGAAAAGACAGATATACTCCCGTCTGTATCCATGGCATTGTCGAAATCAAGGCGTGCCCCCAAGCGATACGATGGTGTAGACGGGTACGTCCAGTTTCCACCTCGAGCCAGACTAGAACAAAAGGCGTGGGATCTCCAGCGACTCAACTTCTCAAGCGACTTCAGAAGGGTCCAGCCATAGCAAGATCCCGGTCCAACTTGGTGGTGTTCTGCTGTCACCGTGGTAGCGAAAATGAGGCACTTCTCACGGCGCAATCGCATCCCTCCTCCCCCCCGGTGCCCCCATGACAGGACAGGGTCGTGGGTTGATTACCAATTGCGCACATCCGTCATCCACCTCAGAGCGCAGAGCGGTGACTTGGACTAGCGCTCTGCAAGCTGCGTGCTGCAGGCGATTTGCCAGGGTTCATGGCGGTTTCTGGGCGGGTTGGCGGGCACGTCGTGCTTGTCAAGTCAAATTTGATCTGTTCGGCGAGACAACTAAGGGATGGGCGGGATGGATCATGGGGATGGATGCGCACTTCACCTACCTGCCCTCAGTATTAGCGCTGTACAACCACCTCCCCTAAAAGTCCAAGGTCGGACGTGGAGTCTTGCTAGTCCCCGGGCCATCCGGGCGGGCGGCCACTCCACGACCGTCGTCGCTGCGTATCCCCGATGTACCTGGCATGCCCATCTTGCAGTGCGGAGGCGGGTTTATCGCAAACGAGTGACAGCCAGTGACTTTGGCCTTGCATCATCCTCCGTCCCATCTGGGATATTTTCCCTTCCGGAGCAGCAGGAACGCTACTGCTTGCTGCGATGGATTCCATCCATTGTCACCGTGACCACTTAGCACCTCACCACCACCACCAGTTGTTTCTCTCACACTTTACTCTTCCTGAGGTGCATCTACAACACCCCATCTGCGGGACAGAAAAGCAGGACGAGAAAAAAAAGGTGTGAGAGAGAGGTGGGACTCGCCCGGCCGACGCGGCACTGCGGGCTTTGCGGACACTACGGGCACGCGCTTCGGTTGCATCTCGCGCTCCTTTCTCCAGTCTTTCTCTCTCCCACTGTCCTCTCGTCGGCTCTGATTGATTGATTCTACCCTACCTACGTTACCTACAGCACGCAGGACGGAAGCCGCTGCTCGGCCTCGCCCTTGTCAGACTCCCGTCCCCCGATGAACCTATTCCTATTCCCTCATCGGTCATCCTCCTCCCTTTCTCCATCCTGTGCCGGCCTCCCTCTCTCCCGGACTTAGTGAGCGAGATGTGGTCCCCCTCCCTACGAATCTACCATGATACACTGTCTCTCCGTAACTCGTAAGACTCTGCTGGAAACGTGGACGGTGGACCTCAGCTGTCTGCCACGAGTCCACGAGAGCCGGACAGCCTCGTAGAGAGGGATGGGAAGAAAAAAGCACCGCCGAGCTAGACGACAGTTCGTAGGCAGACAGAAACCAATTTACAAGACAGGTACCTGATCTGAGGTGTTCAAGGACCGTACCTGGTTAGGGTGTTTCTGCTACAGACTGCCACCTAACGGTAGGGCGAGATACTTCCACCGCCACACTCCTTCAAAGTACCCTGCCCTTCTGTTAGCTGCACAACGAGACGTACCGCTTGCCTACCTAAGGTACCGCATCTCCCGTCCCGCTTCCTTCCCCCCTTGCCAAGTGTACTGCGTGTGTGCGTGGGTAGTGTGTGTAGGTACCTCAAGTGTGCCTGCGCCTTAAGTAAGAGGGAGACACCCATATGTATCTCCTTGGCGCATTTTATCCAGCCTTGGATAACTTTCATCCTCTCACCCCAAGCACCGCCCAACCGCTGCACACTGCTGCTCCTCTGTACGCCGTAGGCTGTAAAGGGTGACTCGGGGTACATACCTCATCCCCCCCTCCCCTCCCCCCCAGCATAACACCGCTCCCAGTCCTCTCCCCCCAGTACCCAGCACACACCCCCTCTCAGCGGGTTTTTGGGTAACGCTGTCATCAAACACCGCGACAGCGCCTCCCGGCCCCTTCTGCCAAAATAATTCTTGCCCCCTTCCGACCACTCCCTTCCAATTCTGCTACTCCCTCGCACGAACCACGCTCTCTTCAACCAACACCACAACACCCAACCTCGGACGGACAACGACGACGACGTTACGCTGAATATCCACGGTCACTCGTTTTCCTCTCACAACGTCCTAGGCATCATCAACCGTATTTAATTTCGCCCTTCGAACTGCAATCCCCCCAATCTGGACTGCCGCACCATCACCGAGTCCCCCTCCCCAATCGGGACCAACATTGCCGCCGGACGAGGCCATCCTGGAGGACAACTCGGGTTGATCGGGCTTCTCGCCCGCACACAACGAGGCCACGATGGCATCCGTCAACGGCGAAGCCGGTCCTCCTCCGCCCGATCCCGAGAATCCCACCCTGCGCACGAGATGGGCTACTCGCAAAATGACGATCAAGAGCAGTAGCAAGAAGAGGCTTTCTCTAATGAACCGCGCCCACCACAAGAAGAAGAACAGTGAAAAGAGTCGCAGCTCAGGTGGCGGCGACTCGTTACAGACAGACCACACCGCTGCCGAGCAAGACGACGGCCATGGCGGTCGTAAATTATTCTTCAACCTCCCTTTGCCCCCGGAACTCAAGGATGAGGAGGGCCATCCCTCACAGCACTTCACGAGGAACAAGATTCGCACCGCAAAGTATACACCCCTAAGCTTTGTTCCCAAAAACTTGTGGTTCCAGTTTCAAAACATTGCCAACGTGTTTTTCCTCTTCCTCGTTATCTTGGTGGTAAGTCAGATTCGAGGCTCTCTCCCCTTTTGTCTTTGCTGAACCGTTTCCAACCTCGTCTAGTTCTTCCCCATCTTCGGAGGTGAAAACCCAGGACTTAGCGCTGTGCCCTTGATTTTCATCGTCACCGTTACTGCAATCAAAGATGCAATTGAAGACTACCGTCGAACCGCTCTCGATATCGAGCTCAACAACGCTCCCGTCCACCGCCTGCGAGGATGGGACAATGTCAACGTGGAGGAGGACAATATTTCTCTGTGGCGACGCATCAAAAAGGCCAACTCTCGTTTCTTCGGTATGATCTGGCACACCATCGAGAGTCTCTGGTCCAAAAAGGCGAGGCAGGAAATGGCGAGACGGAGAGCTCCCCCGGCATCAGCAGACGCGCCACGACCATCGATCGAAACCCACGCACCACGCGATTCCTATCACTCACCCAGATCCGCCCGGGATTCCTTCGTTTCTGCTAGGGAGGACATCCAAATGACGCCTGTTCCTTCTCCTCAGCCGCGCCAAAACCTCGACGTACCAAAGCCTGAGGACCACCTTCGAGTGAGGGAGATGATGCAGCGCAAGGGCGATGTTTTGAACCGTAACCTACCCACCAAGGGCGAGGCTCGATTCCACAAGGACGCTTGGAAGGACCTCAGGGTTGGAGATTTCGTGAGAATTTACAACGACGATGAACTTCCCGCCGACATCATCGTCTTGTCAACCTCGGACCCCGACGGAGCCTGTTACGTGGAGACCAAAAACCTCGACGGCGAGACCAACCTCAAGGTTCGACAGGCCCTTCGTTGCGGCAAGTCGCTCAAGCACGCACGCGACTGTGAACGGGCCCAATTCTGGATCGAGAGCGAGCCTCCTCAACCTAACCTTTACAAGTACAACGGTGCCATCAGATGGCATCAGACCTTCGACGGTGATTCGGAACCCGAGCTCATGACCGAGCCCATGACCATTGACAACATGCTTCTTCGCGGTTGCAATCTTAGGAACACCGAATGGGCCCTCGGCGTCGTCGTATTCACGGGACACGACACCAAAATCATGATCAATTCTGGCATCACGCCCAGTAAGCGCCCCAGGATTGCGCGCGAGATGAACTTCAACGTCATTTGCAACTTTGGCATCCTGTTCCTGTTGTGTTTGTTGTCGGCCCTTATCAATGGTGCCGCTTGGGCAAAGACCGACGCTTCTTTGTTTTTCTTCGACTTTGGATCCATCGGAGGCAGTGCGCCCATGTCCGGCTTCATCACCTTCTTCGCCGCCATCATTGTCTTCCAGAACCTGATTCCCATCGCTCTCTACATCACCCTCGAAATCGTTCGACTACTCCAGGCCATTTTTATCTATAGCGACATCGAGATGTACTACGAGAAGCTCGACCAACCTTGCATTCCGAAGTCTTGGAATATTTCCGACGATGTTGGCCAGATCGAATACATCTTCTCCGACAAGACCGGCACCCTGACCCAAAATGTCATGGAATTCAAGAAGGCAACTATCAATGGCCAGCCATATGGAGAGGCATACACGGAGGCACAGGCTGGAATGCAAAAGAGACTGGGCGTGGATGTGGAAAAGCAAGCTGCCGAAGCTCGAGCCGAGATTGCGGAGGCCAAAATCCGAGCTGTTGAAGGCCTCAGGAACCTGCACGACAACCCGTACTTGCACGATGAAGATTTAACATTCATCGCTGCTGATTATGTTTCCGATCTGGCCGGCGACTCGGGAGAGGAGCAACAGATCGCCAACGAGCACTTCATGCTCTGCCTCGCCCTCTGCCACACTGTCATCGCTGAAAAGGTTCCCGGCTCACCTCCCAAGATGATTTTCAAGGCTCAGTCACCCGACGAGGCGGCTCTGGTCGCCACAGCTCGCGACATGGGTTTCACCGTTTTGGGCAGTACCTCCGAAGGCATCAACCTCAATGTGATGGGCGTTGACCGTCACTATCCTATCCTTAACACCATCGAATTCAACTCGAGCAGAAAGCGAATGAGTGCCATTGTGCGCATGCCCGACGACCGCATTCTTCTCATCTGCAAGGGTGCGGACAGTATCATCTACTCGCGCCTCAAGCGAGGTGAGCAGCAAGAATTGCGCAAGATCACCGCTGAGCATCTTGAGATGTTCGCCCGCGAGGGTCTGCGGACGCTTTGCATTGCTCAGCGCGAGCTTACCGAGGATCAATATCAAAAGTGGCAAAAGGAGTACAACGCTGCGGCATCCGCTTTGGAGAACCGTGAGGAGAAGATGGAGGAGGTTGCCGACCAGCTTGAGCGTGACCTGACCTTGCTTGGAGGCACGGCCATCGAGGACAGGCTACAAGACGGTGTTCCTGACACCATTGAACTTCTCGGCGATGCCGGTATCAAGCTCTGGGTTCTGACAGGCGATAAGGTCGAGACCGCTATCAACATCGGCTTCTCGTGCAACCTTTTGAGCAACGACATGGAATTGATTCACCTCAAGGTTGAGGAGGATGAGACCGGCGAGACACCTGACCATCATTTCCTCGGTCAACTTGAACAGGAGCTCGACAAGTACCTGGAAGTCTTTGGCATGAAGGGCGACGACGACGACCTCGCCAAGGCGAAGAAGAACCACGAACCGCCTGGCCCCACTCACGGTCTCGTCATCGACGGCTTCACGCTGAAGTGGGTTCTCCATGATGCCCTGAAGCAAAAGTTCCTGCTTCTCTGCAAGCAGTGCAGATCAGTCCTCTGCTGCCGTGTGAGTCCCGCTCAGAAGGCCGCCGTCGTCTCCATGGTGAAGCACGGCCTCAACGTCATGACACTGTCTATCGGAGACGGAGCCAACGATGTTGCCATGATTCAAGAGGCGGACGTGGGAGTTGGTATTGCTGGTGAAGAAGGCCGACAAGCCGTCATGTCATCGGATTACGCCATTGCCCAGTTCCGCTTCCTTCAACGCTTGGTTCTCGTCCACGGCCGTTGGTCGTACCGCCGTCTGGGAGAAACTGTCGCCAACTTCTTCTACAAGAACGTCGTCTGGGTTTTGGGTATTTTCTGGTACCAGATTTACTGCGACTTTGATGTCACTTACATCTACGAGTACACTTACATTCTCACCTTCAACCTTCTCTTCACCTCAGTTCCGGTCGTCATTATGGGTGTGTTGGATCAGGACGTTTCAGACAAGGTCTCTCTGGCAGTGCCTCAGCTCTACCGCCGAGGCATTGAGCGTTTGGAATGGACGCAGACCAAATTCTGGTAAGTCAGGTCATGAGCGAGATCACTAATAGGGTGCTAATAGGCTTGCAGGATGTACATGCTTGACGGCGTTTACCAATCTGTCATGGTTTTCTACATTCCGTACCTCACGGTGGTAGGCACCAGCTTCGTCACCAAGAACGGCTTGAACATCGAGGATCGGACAAGACTCGGCGCATATATCGCACACCCTGCCGTCGTCACAATCAACGCCTACACCATCATGAATACTTACCGCTGGGATTGGGTCATGATCCTGATCGTCGTCCTCAGTGACTTGATGATCTTTATCGTCACTGGCATCTACACAGCGACGGAGTCATCAATGTTCTTCTACCAGGCTGCCCCTCAGATCTATGCTCAGGCGTCCTTCTGGGCAGTCTTCTTCATCGTTCCCGTCATCTGCCTGTTCCCCCGATTCGCGATCAAGGCGATCCAGAAGGTTTATTTCCCTTACGACGTCGACATCATCCGTGAGCAAGAGCGGCAAGGCAAGTTCTCCCGTCTCACACAGGGAGACGAGGCAACAGTTGTTGGAGAGGAAGCGGCGAGCAAGACGCCGTCAAACTCGTCAGTTAGCTCGCGTAAGGGTAAGCACATACACTACGCCAGTGTGGATGAAGACAGAAGGCCAATCTATCCACCTTCAGTTGCGACACACACGACGCACAACCCACGGAGTCAAAACGGAAGCGACGGGACCAATTACACGGGTCACCGGCAATCGATGGACATGGTGCAAACGCAGTCGCTCGACATGACACCACCGATGCGGCCCTCATTCGACCGAGTACGCCCCTCCTACGATCGAGCCCGACCGTCCTACGACCGAATGCGATCTTCGATGGATCGCACCCGGGCGAGCTTCGAGGCGAGCAGCGATTTCACCTCAGCGGCTCGTCTCTCGCGAATAGAGTCCAGTCAATCATACAGCGACCGATTCCATCCGAGACGGCTCAGAGGTCTGTCATTGACAAAGAGCAACAACCTATAGACACCTCTCGACTCGACAACCACCGATCGAAGTTACTCCTTGTATTATACCATCCACCATGCCCTTCCCAATAGGGCCTTGTTTCTTTTGCTGTTTTGTTGATATCCCCCGATGCATCACGATCTGCATGAGCGATCTACGACGTTCCCACAGTCGCGCACCAGCGACACCCGATGCTTTCACCCACACCCCAGCCTCTGCTCTTTCATTGGTTTTGCGGAATTCGTTTTCGGCTTTCTTTTTCTCATTCTATAGGGTTTTCCTATGGCGACGGCGTTCAAAGGAAGGCAAAGGAAAGGAAGACTCGGATGGCATTGTTTTGTACGAGTTTGGTGTGCATCCTAGATTTGAGAGGGGGCGCCAGGAACCAGTCCGTTTGAAGGTGCTGGAATCTCTCCTTAGGCCAGCCCCATGGCGTTTTGTCTGGGCGGGCCAAAGAAAGTGATGGCGCGCAGCTCCAGCTGCTGACGCCTTTTGTACATACGCACGCAAACTGGAGGTGGAGGAGGAGGAAAAAGAAGCGAAAACACATAATACCTAAGGGGTAGCTTGGAGATGAGCAGCAGACAGAAGCCAGCCATTATTTGAATTGTTGAAACAGGATATTTCCAAAGACGCCTTTTCCCACGTGACGATTTTAGATACAGCCAACTTGACTCTTGGTCTTGGCCTGAAGAAGGGTATGGAAACCCCTCGGATCAAGTTCAGAAGCAGCCACAACGTCAATACAACTCCCATTGTAGGCCGTAACCAGCGGCCTTCTTGTAGGTAGCGTTATTTGTTTGCTCTGCCTCCAGCACGCCTTACCTTCTTCGTACCTTAGTTATCTCCGTCCTGCCTGCCTCTGCATGCGAAGAGCACTGGCGCTTCAGGGCTCTTCAGCACCTTACAAAAACATTCCCTCCCTGCTATATTTCCAGTCTCATGTTTCTTCTTTCCTACTCATGGTGTTACAAATAGCCAGTAAACGTGGTTCCCCCGCACGCCGCACGCAGGTACGATGCTGAGATGCGGTACCCCTGCACTGTACTCCATGCCCCTGCGAAATCATATCCACACCAGCGGGGGCCCTGGACCGGGGCAAGCTCCCCCGAGCTCTGCTGACTTTTGGCCAAGAACATCCGATGCGGCGGCGTTCATTCAGGGTCCGCCAGTGCCACCAATATTTTGGCTTTCTGTTAGCTACCTTGGCCAACCGCGACTTCAACACCGCGCGGGCTACTTCCACTACCATCGTCGACAAAAGTCCAATTGGTGACCATTGGCACAGCTCAACGCCAATATGGACCCGGAGATTTGGGATGAGGTCGCCGAGAGGCTCAACTCCTTCGTCGAAGCTATTCCGTACGCTACCGCTCGCCAAATGGCGCCACTTTCTGCTCGAAGACCACCCGCTAACTCGGACATTTTGCTTGCAGACCCGGCGCGCCTCAATATGCCTTCGCGGCACTCGCAATTGCCACGAGCATTTGGCTACTACAGCTAGCTAAGTCCTGGAACGAGGACAAGGCAATGGTCTACAATGTTGAGCCACCTAAGCTCCCCGAGAAGCATACAATCGTCGAGGAGACGAACATCAAGGTACGCCGGTAACCCACACGTTCACTGCAGCTTGCCTCAACATGGCTGATGTTGGTTTTTACAGGTTTCCGGAACCACTGCAATTCAATGCTACGCCCCTGCCACTGGCCAGTTCCTTGGCTTCGTCAACCCCTCAACACCTGCTGCGATAGACCGCGCCGTCGAAGCCGCCCATGCGGCCCAGGCCAAATGGAAGAACACCTCCTTCCGCGAGCGCCGCCGCGTTCTGCGTTCCATGCTCCGGCACGTCCTCGATAATCAGGAGGCCATCTGCCGCGCCGCCTGCCTTGATTCTGGCAAGACTATGGTTGACGCCCAGTTGGGCGAGATTCTCGTCACTGTCGAGAAGCTTACATGGACGCTGAACCACGGCGAGAAGGCGCTGACTCCTGAGCGAAGGCCCACAAACCTCTTGATGGCGTACAAGCGCAACGAGGTGCGGTACGAGCCTCTCGGTGTTGTCGGTGCGCTTGTGAGCTGGAACTACCCTTTCCATAACCTCATCGGACCCATCATCTCTAGCATATTTGCGGGCAACGGCGTTTTGGTCAAAGTCTCTGAGCAGACAGCATGGAGCTCGCAGTATTTCACCAGCATTGCCAGAGGTGCCCTCATTGCCCATGGACATGATCCTGCACTGATTCAGACCGTGGCATGCTGGCCCAACAACGCGGATCACATCACGTCCCACCCCAAGATCTCGCACATCACCTTCATCGGCTCTCGTCCCGTGTGCCTCAAGGTAGCTGCCTCTGCCGCGAAGTCTCTCACGCCGGTCATCGCGGAGCTGGGTGGTAAGGATCCGTCAATCGTTCTCGACTCCGCTGCAAAGGACCTGAAGCGTATCGTTGAGATTCTTATGCGCGGCACCTTCCAGGCCTCTGGGCAGAACTGCATTGGCATTGAACGCATCATCGCAACCCCTAAACTCTATGAACAACTCGTCGCTACTCTCAGCCCCAAAGTTCAAGCTCTCCGCCTCGGCCCCACAGCGGATGTCGGCGCCATGATCTCGGATGCTTCCTTCACCCGGCTAGAATCCCTCGTCGAAAACGCCGTTAAGCAGGGCGCTCGTCTCCTCGCCGGCGGCAAACGACACGTCCACCCCGAACATCCCAAGGGCCACTATTTCACTCCTACTCTCCTCGTCGACGTGACTCCTGACATGGAGATTGCCAACGAGGAGTGCTTCGGTCCCGTCATGACGATCATGCGCACGCCTGGCTTTGACGCAGAGTCCATCCTGTCAGTTGCCAACGCCCCCGACTTCGGTCTTGGTGCCTCAATCTTCGGCGGCGACAGCGACCCCATCCTACACGCCGTTGTCAACGGCCTGAAGACGGGCATGGTGGCTATCAACGACTTTGGTGCGACCTATGCCGTCCAGCTTCCCTTTGGTGGCGTCGGTGGTTCCGGCTATGGACGTTTCGCCGGCGAGGAGGGCCTGCGGGGCCTCTGCAACGTCAAGAGTATCTGTGCAGACCGCTTCGGCTGGATGGGTGTCCGCACCGCCATCCCGCCCCCCGTCAAGTATCCAGTGCCGGACCAGGAGCGGAGCTGGAGATTCACGAGGGGTGTCGTCGGCGTGGGATACGCTATCGGCCTTGTAGGCAAGATCAAGGGTCTGTTGGACATTATGAAGAATGCTTGATTTATAGCAAGAGTGAAGACGTATGATTCACGATTCTTAGAGCATCTTAGACAGACGGTAGATAGATACATATTAATACGGCGAGAGGCGGCGAAAAGCATAGTTTAATACCTGGTAATCAAAAGCTGTTTGGTCTTCATTCGCATCCTCGCTCTGTCTCATCTTTCATGGCTATGCCTTTCCAGGCAGTGTCCTCAAACCTCGGAACTCCTGTCGTGGAGATACTCTGTCACATGATAGATGTGGCGTCGATATCAATTCAATAGAATCTAGGAGCCGTGATTGTTCTCAAGCTTGGATACCTTGTAGCAGGACCATCATTGCAAACATATCACCAAAGTCAACAGTCAAAAAACGTGCGAGAGAATTATGATTAATTGCCTCCAGACCCTATTCCTTTTGGCCGTCTAAAAATCCACCAAAGCATTCCGAATAGTCTGTGGGCAAGCTACCTTCAAATCCTCTAAACTCCCGAACCGAAATGTCCAACTACCAATCACCAGCCATCACCACCAGCAGGCGCACCCCAGGCGGGGGCCTCAGTCGTCTGGTTATCGCCAGCAACATCACCACCCCAACCGCCGCCGGCATCACCGCCAGCATCGCCGCCAGCATCACCACCCCAACCGCCGCCGCCAGCGTCACCACCAGCGTCGTCACCACCCCAACCACCACCACCGAGGTGAGCAATGCCGGCCTCCTCAGGGTCAAAGTCCGACTCGGTCTCGAACTTCAGGTTCTCAAGACCCTTGCCAGTGGGCTTGAAAGGCTCCAGGAACTCGGGGATATCCTGCTTAGTCTCCATGAGGGTACGGACCAAAACGCTGGCAATGGGCTCATCACGCTCAGTGTAGAAGGATGTAGCAATGCCGCGCTGACCCATGCGACCAGTGCGACCTGAATATTTTGTCAGTATACAAGAGGCCAGGCTAGTCAGAATTTGTCTTACCGATGCGGTGGGTGTACTCCTCGATGCCACCATGCTCCATGCTAGGCAGGTCGTAGTTGATGACATGCTTGACATTCTTCACGTCGATTCCACGAGCGCTGATGCCAGTGGCGATGAGAATGGGAGCCTTGCCCGCACGGAAAGCACGCATGGAAGCCTCACGCTCCAGCTGGGTACGGTCGCTGTGCATGGAGGTGCACGGAAAGCCCATGTTGAAGAGGTAGTCGTCAAGCTCGTCAGCGGTACGCTTGCTGTTCACGAAGATGATGGTGCGGCAGGCAGCAAGAGACTCAATCTGCTCCTTCAGCTTCGGTTTCTTGTCGAAAGGAGCGACCTCGATCACGCGCTGAAGAATGTTGCTGTGAGTGCTGCCGATACGACCAACGCTGATGCGGACGCTGGAAGAGGTGCTGAGATGCTCCTTCGCAAGGTCACGAAGAGCCTTGGGGAAGGTGGCGGAGAACAGCATGTACTTGATGTTTCCCTCCTGCTGCTCTGTGAAAAGGGTTAAACGTTGGAAAATCTAGGGGGAAGAAAACGAGGCTTACCACCACCGGTCATGATCACGTCGAACTCCTCACGCCAGTCATCATGAAGCATCTCATCGGCCTCGTCGAAGACCATGTAGCGCAGGCGGCGCAGAGAAAGGACGTCGGGGCGCTGGATGAAGTCACAAAGGCGACCAGGAGACGCGATGAGGACGTCGCAGCCCTTTCCAAGCTGCTGAATCTGGTCACGAATAGGACCACCACCGTAAGCGACGCAAGGACGAAGCATGGTGCGGTAGCACAGCTTGCGGGCCTCGTTGAAGATCTGAATGGCAAGCTCACGAGTGGGGCAGACCACGACAACCAAGGGCTCGGCACGAACGGAAGCCTCGCCCAGCTGAATCGAGGCAGGGTTAGGACGCGGAGCGGCCAGCTTCTTCGCCTTGCCCATCAGCTTGTTGAGAATAGGGATCAAGTAGGCGGCGGTCTTGCCAGAGCCTGAGCAGGGAGTTAGCTTGTGGAAGAAAACGTCATTAGAATGAAAGACTGACCAGTCTGCGCGACAGCAACGACGTCGAGGCCCTTGTGGATGGCCGGGATCGTGTACTTCTGGATGGGAGTAGGGGCGTCGTAGCCACACAGATCAATGTTCTCGAGCATGACCGGGTGAAGACCGCCATCCTTGTAAGAAGCGATGGGGTTGACGCGAATACCACCCTCCTGATGAACCTCAACTTCGGAGATGCTAGGAATGTCAGCTTCGATCTATGACTTTTTGGAAGAAGACTTACGCTGTGAAATCAAGGCCGGAGTGGTCACGGCGAGTCGCCGGGTCACCAAAGAGCATGAGCTCAAGCTCGGGGTGCTGAGGACCGACCTCACCGTACTCCTCATCCCACTCGTAGATGGCAGCATTGCCCTCCCAGTTGCTGTTCTCGATCGGGCCTTGCTGGGCCAACTCCTCGTAGTTGTACTCCTCGGGCTTAGACCACTCCTTACCCTCAGCGTCAAGGGCGACAGGCTTCTCAGAGGCGGCAGGCAGCGCCGCCTCCATCTCACCGACGGAGAAAGACATGGCGATGGAGTTTCTGGAAAGAAGTAGGAGTTAGCAATGGAAGGCAAATGAAGGTTTCTGATTTTTGAGCCTACCAAGGTCGAGTGGTGGTCAAGAACACGGTGAAGCGCGACTAATCTGATGATCGCAGGCAAGACTGGACGAGATCCTTCCGGCTGGATGAGTCTTGTTAGTCGAGGAAGGATAGAACGCGCACAGAACAAGTTGAGGATGAAAGTATCGAGGGGAAAACCGAAAAGGCCGGGTGAGAAAAGGAAAAGAAATTGAAGCAGCTTCAGCGGACAAGTGGGAAGGGGAAGGGCAGGGCAAAGTGCTGTCGGAAAGCGGGATGGAAGCGAGACGAAAATTTCCAGGACCGAACTTGAGACTGTATTTTTGGAGGAAAGAACGCCACGCCCTTCTGAAAGAAACGCAAGGAAAGTGAGGTGTGCTTGGGTCTGGGAAGGAGAGATACTGGGGGTTGAGGAAAATCAGGAAAGGTCGGGAGGAGGAGAGAGGAATGAACCTGCGAAACGAGAAGCTGCCGAGCCAAGGGTCGCGAAGTGTTTCCCAGTGACGCTTCTGATCTGACGACAACAAGATGAACCACGACGTGGGGATGGCGATGATGATGATGATGATATGAAGAAATGGGATTAACCTACCTCCCGTGATGCTTGACAACGTTGTTGAAGACAGGCAAATCTTCTGATGTGAACCTCCCGTCTCGAAAGGCAGTATTGTGTGGAGAGAAGAAAAGAGAGAGATCTGGGTCTGGGAGGAGGGAAGAAACTAAATATTGGAGGGAGGGAGGCGGCGTGGCAAGGCGGGTGGCCCGAGGGTCGTCGCGTCGAGACAGGCAGGCAGGTAGGCGGCAATCAACAGGGCAAGAGTGAAAGAGGGCAAGAAGGGCAGTCGTCGTGGGCGTCATGTGGAAGGAAGGGGGACGCGGGGCCCAGCACGACGTGGTCCTGCCTGAGGAAGGTGGTCTTGGTCGAGACCTGTCGTGAGAACTCGAGATTCAATGTCACCAGCCAGCCAGCCTCCAGACTTTGTACCATTGGATGCGATCAGCCTATAAGTCAATTCCATATCTCTTGATAGCCTACTTCTTGGTATACAACTATTGAGCTTGACGAGATCTGCTCGAACGCCTGAGGGTTGGAACTTTTCTAGAAGAGGGCTCAGGTCAAACCGAATTGCATGACGCATCTTGCCGTACGCAGCATGCAGCCCGCATATCACCACAGCAGAAAGAGAAGAGAGGCTCTGTTTGACGACCAAAATGAAAGACATTTAGCAGGGGGTGGGCTGCTTCACGTTCAACAAAGCCCAGGTCAGAGACACGAAAACATAGAAACGGAATTCTCACCGAGGTGAGCGGGTATCATTGATGTATCCATCCACATCTATCAAACGCTGTCTGTTCATAGGCGTATCTATTGGGTATCTTGTGGAAGCTGAGTATGAGTCTCCAGCCTTCCTCTTGGACCGCATGTGCGAGAACACTGACTCCAACGTATGGCGTATGTACCTGCCTAGGACCACACGCTACTTGAAACTCGGGGCCAAGTTGTCGCTGTAAGGAAGTTGCTGAATGGCTGATGGTGTTGCGCGATGACGATGGAAACCTCCTCTGTTTGTGATCCTCCACCGACTTGAGGGAAAACTCACCGGTCGAGTGCCCCTATGCCCCTTACCACAAATCCAGCAAATCCTGAGGGTCAACGGCGGAAGTCGGCTCATACCCCTCCATGTCCTGTTTCAATGATTTTTCTAAAGTGATGGCAGATCGACCACTCGCACCGCCCTCCTTCTTTGCCTGCTCGATACCGCGGCTAAAGGACTCCGAGAACCTCTTGTGGAAGACACGCTGCCGAGACTCGCGATCGTTGTACATTTCCGCCTCCTCGTCTCTACGAGTCCCGAACAGATTCAGATACGCAAATGGATTTGGTACCCGTGGGATACGGTACATGTTGTCGTAGAGAGCGTTGGGATTACTCGGCGCCGCGACCTCCGGCTTGAGCCCCGCCTTGAGAAACCTCGCCAACACCCCAACTTGCCTGGCGTGTGATTGCGAGTCTTTCGATCTCAGGCCGGTCTTTGGCGCACTCGTCCACCCCGTACTCGACTTTACGGACCACCCCATTAGCGCGCAGAAGCTGTTGAGCGTCTTGACCCAGCCGCCGGGGCAGCTGACGGTCTCGTCCTCCGCAACGTCAAGAAGCCATTCCAATACTGACAGCGAATCGTTGCTGATGTCGGCAGAAAGATGCGTCATGCCGGCGCGGGTGTACATGATGCACTTTTCGGCGTGATGCCTGACTTCGGTTTCTGGAAGTTCACGGAAGAGCTTGAGGAGCTGGCTGCGGACAGGACCTGATGCGTCGGAGATGAGGGGCAGGAGTTTGCTGAGGATGGTCGCCGTGCCGACGGGGTTGTTGCCGAAGGCCACTTGGCTCGTGAGATGTGCTAGCGCTTCTTTGCGCGTCTTGTCTGATCTTGAGGTAGATGCGAGGGACAGGTGGTGTTTGAATTGTGTTCCAACGTCAGGGGCTTCTGTTGAGAGGGACTGCTGGCCCATCACAATGGACTTGGCCTTGAAGCTGGTGTCTGTAAAGTTGGCCGGCTTTGCCTTGGTCTTGCCAACCTTGAACTTTGGTTTCTATGACATGCTGTCAGCAACGCTTCATAGCCATGATGGGGTTCATTCAGGGTGGTCCATCCACGCCTCATTGGGTTCTCATACCGCAAAGTCCTTGGCCTTTTGGTTCTTTTTCCTCGTGCTGGAACCCATGGTGGCTGTGTATTTGAAGATTCAAAGACCAACGAAGTAATTTGGTGATGGTTTCGCCTTCAGTCAAGCTTTAGAGCCGCAAAAACCGTGTTTGATACCTTTTTACTGAGATTTTCACATGAGAGTAGCATGTCACAGCAATCAGACCCCTGCCAGAACGAGTGCCAGAAAATTTTAGCGGTCAGAAACGGCAGAATTTGGGCGTCGCTCGGCCCCACCAAGGCGTTGGTACGCTGTTACCCAGTGAATCCTAGCAGCAGTAAGGTACAACAGCACCGACCGAGCTTAAGCTGATCCAGCCTTACGGACCAAACACCCGAGCTCTACGGAACCGGCCGTCCACGATAGAACGAGTCACACTTTTGGACCTCCCTCCCTTCCTCAAGTACGACGCCTGACGAGCAACACCACTTTGTCGACCTGCCCCGCCTCCGTCGCAGCACACACGAAATGGCCGAATCAGTACCCGTGAGCGACCTCGAGACCCCTCTGCCAATGTCGTCATAGCTGACATCCAGCGCGCCCTTTGCGCGCGTGCAACACAAAGACCAACGGCCCCGATGCCCTCGACGAGACCCTCAGCCGACTCTCCAAGAAGCCCGGCGTCAAGGCCGTCGTCATCCTCGACCGAGCCACCGGCGCGATCCTCCGCACGACGGGACAGCTGTCCTTCAACGCCTCAGCGCTGCCGAGCTCCGGCTCCTTCTCAGGGGAGGGCGCCGCCGCGCAGCAACAGCAGCAGAACGGCGAAGGCGAAGGTGATCAGCCGCAAGGCCTGGAAGACTTCGCGGCCAAGGTATGGAACTGGGTTAATGCGTCGGGCACGCTGGTGCTGGACCTGGATACAGAGGTGAGGACACCCATTCCCCAAGACTCGGAGCGCAACCTTGGGAAATCGCTGGGAAAGTTGGCGCTGACGTACGGGGGGTAGGACGAGTTGAAGCTGTTGAGACTACGGACGAAGAAGCAGGAGCTGGTCATCGTGCCGGATCCAAAGTACCTCCTCATCGTTGTCCACGACACGCCGCCCGCTTGAGAGGCACACTCGGTCATCACGAACGACCTCAGCTGGCGTTTCACGAGGCCCCTTCCTCTTGACCACATCGAGCGAAGTGCGCTTCATGCAAGCATGCATATTAGCGGGCAGGGGAATCCATTGGGCAGGCCGGAAGATGAGGGCATCTCCAAGATTACCCAAGGCGTAGAAGGTCGGCGAAGACTAAGACGGAAAGCTCTGCGGCACGCACGCACGCACACACACATGCATATAAGATTGCTGCAGGCAGGCGAGTCGACATGGGCTGTCGATGGGCGGCGCGAAGGCACGAATGATACCCTGAAATTACAAATTCATGACCATGGCATTTAGGCCCGGAATTCCAGCCGGGTCGGCAAGGCGGGTGCGGTCACGATGTCCGGGCCGCATGCTTAGCTAGGTTAGCTTTTCGACGCTGTTGGACCAAGATGAATATAAGATGAATTGTAAACCTAAGCCCAAAGTCAAAAAGAGGTCCAGAAAACGAGACAACGAGGTCCGGACTGGCCGGCTTGAAATAGCGCGGAAACAAAGCCACCGGCTTCTTTCCCCGAGACCTTCTGGGCCAGTCCTTGCTTCGAGGCGGACTCGTCCATCAAAAACATCAAACTGGTCCGTTCACCTCCTGTCGTTCACTCCCCGAAGCACGAACGACAACTCTTCACCGAATACCACGTTTTGGCACCAAGGACCGTGGCGCGACAGACCGTCGACGGGAAGTGGGTTGGTTTAAGCGTCCAGCCGCACGCAGGACACCCATCCACACACCACACCAGACGCACCTCAGAGCAAAAGCCCCCTCGTTCGTTTTGGGGCCTTATAGCAAGCCTAGGATTAGATTAAAGGCCTGTCCCTCTGGAAGCCGCCGCCATCATCCCCTGGTTTCGACCAGTCGGCAGTCGAGGTTTCGTAACCTCGCGTCAGAGAAATCTTTCCACGGACAACTTTTTGGAACATGAAGAAAGTGGTCCAACATGCAAAGCGGGAAATAGGAATCTCGTTTCAGCAAGCTATGGGAAATCCTTGCCGGACACTCCGTGGCGCCGGCCTCCCCCCTCCCCCCTTTCGTCATCGTGTCGAGTTGCTATTTCGTAACGAGAGATTGTGGGCGAAGAAGTTTTTTTAAACTTTTTTAACCTATTCGTGCATTTTCCCTGGGCGTGGTTCGCTGCGAGGCGTGTTAATTTTGGTGCTGCCCTGTGGTAGGGTGCCCTTGTAGTGTAACCTTCCGTTTTGGAGTGACACGACCTATTTGAACTTTGTTCGGGTTGTTGTTTACATATTTCTTTGCCAAGTGTCGCAATCAGTTGCTAGACTTGAACAGAATCCGCGATGTCGAGTGCCATTTCATGCAACTTGATGAATGAGGCCGGTGTCCTCTCTTCCTCCCTCTTCGGCCCCGTTCCCGATAACTTTTGAGACAACCGCGTTCGAGAACACTGGAGAGGAGAAGAGAGTACGCAGACGACCACTCGTGAATTGACGTTCTCACCCATGCCACTGTCGTCTCATGTCGAGGAAGATCAGGGCCCTCAGCTGCCCAATGCTTCAACATTTTTTTGCGGATACCTCTCTGGAGCTTTGGGGAGCTCAAGCTAGCTAGGGGGCGTGGTTTGGTTTCCGCAGTGGCTGAGGAGGCAGCAGAAGAAAGTCTGCCGCGACGAAAGCCTTGCGGCCAAGAGCTCCCGTCGTCGACGTTTCAAAAGTCTTGAAAATAGTTCCAGATACAGCATAGGGGAGGAGGGATCTTCAAAGTGCTGGGCCCCGGTTCCACCACGGACCCCGAACCTGGTCGGCAAACGGTTTTCTTTACCCCATATCGAATGTTAGAAGATGTTCGAGAAAGAAAGAAAATTGAAGGACTCCTTGCATTCTCTGTGTTTGGAAACTCTGAAGCAAGCAGCATGGGAGGGGGGCCCGGCAAGGAAGGCTCAAGCCACATCCGCATTGCAAGAGGCACAATGCATCTCGGCGTTATCCACTGGTGGCACACGGCATGCTTCACCAGGATACGCGACGGGCCGACAAAGTCTTGACGATGGTGGCGTTCTTCTTTCCTTCGCCTGCTCCCTCAATTCTGCAAGGCCACGGCACAGGCAATGCCAATTTGCTTCGATCCCGCGCGGCGTTGCCAGGGTTGCAAGCTTCGCCGAGCTTCTAGTCTGCGGCATGATACGTGGTTTCTTGCTTTTTCCTTCCCTGGTGCTTCTTTTTGCACTGCCCGTATTACAAATTGAAGGCCAACCCAAATCCAACTAATCCGGTGAGTCTCGAATGCGAACCAAGGCAGTTGAGGGATCAACAGCGGGACAACTCAGCATACGAAAGAGCCCACTGCTACGTAAAATCTCCGTACAGCTCGTCATCTCTTGGAGGACGGGGACCGATGACACCTGTTGAACAACGCTGGACTCACCACACACCCTCTCCTGCACAAGTGGAGAGTGATGTTGCGGATCCCGAAACCACCTAATCAGAGATCTGCTGGAGACCCCGGTCGTGTACTTCATTCACATGCGCGAGTGGCTGTTGCTTCTCGTTCTGGCCTCTCGCAGGGACATTATGTTCAGCTGGAGCTCCATCACTTCCACCGAACATTTCTTTAGCTCTGCCTTTTCCGCCATTGATACTCTCCCACCTCGTTCTGCAGAAGGAAAGAAAAGATCAAAATCCACAGACGTCAAGCAGCTGGGGTGATTTCCCAAAGTGATGTGCTGTTGCGGCCGTGGCCATGGATCCCTTACCCACTTGCGGCCTCCGTGCTCTGGCGTCGTCCGTGTCTTGTCTTTACTGTCTGCTACCTGTCACCGGCCTCGATGTCTCTGTCCCTGGATGTTTGTCTTCCATTCCGGCACTGGCACTGGCCTGACACATTCCCGGGAGGCGGCCTCGGCAGGACGCAGCGCGTTATCATGCAGTCTAACATCGTTGAAAAGGAAAGGGGAGGGGGACATACAATACGTCCGGCGGCGGTGCTATAGCTCTCGCACTTTTTTGCCTGTGCGACGAAGATTGCCGTACCGCGAAATGAGAAGATGAGGGATGGGATAAGCCTGCAAATCAGAGTGACAGCCCGTGCCATGGAACCGTCGCTTTCTTGTGTCCCTCCATGCTAGCCTAGCTTCCCACGGTAAGGCAGCACGACGCAAGGCGGGACAGGGGACATGGTACTGGGCTCTATCACTCTTGTACATCCTGCAGCACCAGGACAGGATTCAAACCAGCGGATGAGAGTACGGAAGGCAGGCTGTGAAGTCGAAGAGAGGAAAAGACAGACGCGGGCAGATGGTACCTGCTCTTTTGTCTGCAAGATACGGAACACCCACACCCCCCCTAACTCGGCGGAGATGACGAAAGATCTAGCAGAGGTCCTGATGGTTTTGTTTTGCATGTTATTTTTCATTATTTTATTTTAACTATTCGTTTTTTCTCAGCCCTCGCGTCGCTGATTGTCGCCTCGAGTTGCTCGAGAAAGATGAGCCTTAGCCCGTTTAAATCGCACAATCTGGGATCTGAGACTGCCGGGCTCCGTCGCTTGTCCTTGCCCGGATCCCTGGACGTCTCCATCTTCGCCCATCTCCAGTCTGGACGCCCCTCCTTCTCGACCCGCCGGCGCGATGCTGCTGCCCTTTCCTCCTCCCCCAGCTTCGGGGGTGCTATATTCAGATACGTGAATAATAATTCAAGGACTCCCGTAGCCTGCGTGACAGGACAGACCACAGACCAAAAAACCCCAGCCAGCAGCCGGGCCCATGTTGCCCTTGCGCGTGCGCGTGCGGCTAGGACGAGGGGTGCACCAACAAAGTGGACATCTCGCAACGCGGGCTGTCCTATCCAGTGCCTGTCTTATCCTGTGCCATCTGTCACCATCCAGTCATAGGAGGGTCGTTGCGGAAAAACGCAGCCCAGGCCCAGCCCAGCCAGACAGACACCAGCAGCAGATGCTGCCCAAAGAGGTGAAGGAAGAGGATAAGGTAGACGTGGAGAGTGGACGATAACAGGAACATGTCCTCCCCCTGCCTTGGCAGCCCGTGGTGCATGTATGCTGCGTGTGTGCTTGTATGCGCGTGTCTCTCTATCTGTCTCTCGCTCTCACTTGATTCGCATTTCTTGTTTTAACATCCCGTCGCCTTGCTTCCCTCTCCTCTCTTCCTCTCTTCTCGCAGTCACACACTATTATTCTCTTCACCTACCGTCATCCATTCCCCCTCCATCTCGATTTTGCTCTTCCCGTTTCCCGTTTCCTGTCCCCCCACCATCATCATTGTCTCGCGGCGTTGCCTGCAGCAGCAGTCAGTACTTGGTTCGACCATTTTGTCCCGCGGTGCCCCCCTCTGCGTTGCAACTCCGAGGTCGCCTTGCAGAAAAGTTGGAGTCGGCTTTTTGCCTTGCACGTCGGGCTAGGACATCAGCCCCTCCCTCCCCTCATACGCCACCTTGAACCAGCCACGGCAGGCGAGACAGGAACAGAAGCTTGGAAGAACACGACGACAACCAGGGAAGAGGAAAATATTCCAAGATCCAAAGCGAATTTACTTGGAAAGAAAAAGAGAGACGGTGCAGGGAGAAGGGACCCGAAAGAGGCCCAAGTTGGAACCCCCGAGGAAAAGACGAGACGAATGAGACGAACCCGGCAGGAACCTTCATCTCATCCCAGAAGAGACGACTTAGACGAGGAGAAAGAAGATGCCGTCGTTATCGCTCCTAAGACGGGGGACGACCAAGAAACACGAGCAGCAGCAACCGTTCACGCCACAGACGAGTCCACGAAGAGAAAATGAGAGAGTGCAGCGGACGGGTACTGGCTTCGGATCGGTGGTAGGAGGCGGAGGTGCAGGCGCAGGAACGTTGGCAGGATCAGGGACGGGCGAACGGGAGCGCAAGTCGTCCAAACGGGACTTCTTTGGCGGGCTCTTGGGTCGCAGCAGGAGTCGAACGCCGACGACATCGACGTCGTCGCCGGCCAGCTCTGCGCGGGGGACCGGTGCCGAATCACCAACCAAGCTTCCTGTAAGTCGGCATTTGCGCGTTTATTCATGTCATTCTTTTCTTTGGTCTCTTTCCCTTCCCCTTCCCCTCCCCTCCTTTGACACTCAGAGATCGTCCACACACACCCGTGGTTCTATTTTCCACCTTTTTAGTGGCCCATGTGGTTCTGGCTTCTTGGTGCCCCTCAAGCAAGGTCCCTGAAGGGTGCATTTTCGCTGGGGCGGCGGGCGAGTGCCCGTCTCCAGTTTCCCGATGCCCCGATGCTCCGATCGCGCCGGCGAGAGGACGGGAGGGGGAAGGGTCTGGACTTGGGAAATGAGGGAGTCCTCAGAATAGAAGCAGGTGTGCTGGGAAGTCCCAGATGGGTGCAGGCAGGCAGGCAGGCAGGCAGAAGATGCATAGACATTACGCAGTGCGAATACCTGCTCCTGCTTGCAGAGGACGGCAGATTGGCGCAGCATGATGATGTATGTACGCGGCAAAGCAGCGCGCAGCAAGAAATCACGGCAGCACGCCAAAGCAGGTGGTCGCATTTCAGTACCACCCACCCCTCAGCTCACCCCGCTTCCTCTCTCGTGAGTGCCCGAGTCTGAGGTGCCATCTCACAGTGACCCGACTTCACCTCAGGTCAGGTCGGCGGCGTCAGTGGGTTCGCCTTACCTAAGGCTGCTGGGCTCCGTCACCCGTGCGCTAAGCCTACACTCGCCGTTGGCCATACCACTTTGGTGGACGTGGGCAGTGTGTGGTCGTGGAAGCACCGAACGTGCGACGTGGGGACGCCCGGTGGGTCTTGCCTTCCAGCCCCTGGGTCTGGGTCTGGGCGGGCTGAAGCTGCACCCTGCAAAAAATGCCCTGCTGATGCTCCAATGTCAGTGGTGTCCCCCGTCGTCCTGCACCTGAGGTGAGGTGCCCGCCTGCCCTGGGTCCCGCTGCCGCTGCAGACAGCCCAGTCGTGGTCCCCTCCTCGGAGCTAAGAATACCTACCTACCTAATGGCGGGCAACCAAAGCACAGTCGTCACTGCCAATTCCCCTCCGTCATGGCACTTCCCCGCCATCATCTCATCCAATCCGTTCATGGGAGCTGCATCAGGCCACTTTCAATGCCCTGTCTTTCTTTTCTTGCCCACCTCATATACCACGCTGGTGCAATTACCGTCCTCGACAGTCCACTGGATGGATGCGGCTGGTTAAAAAAAAAACCTCGTTCTTGCTGTGACGTCCTCCGAGATGTTTCGCTTGCTGAACCTGCACCTTCGATGCTCCTCTCCCCTGGTCTGAGATGCGAGATGCTCTGACGATCTGTACCCGTTGCTCCCTTGCATGTTGCTCTACCGCGTGACCACCATCCGGGACCCAGCTCCAATTGCCCACCTGTACACCCCTTTTGTCTTTGTAAAACACAACTTCCTCCTTTTCTTTTTTTTGTCTTCTTGTGTCAGACGTCAGAGAAGCTGCTTGTCAACCCATATACAGCATCCTTCAAGACAGGCCACGAGCGTGGTCAAGCCATTGAGAACAAAGACTTCACTTCCACCTCCTCAAAGAAGCCCGTCCGGCCCTGCCAACCGTCATTCTACTTCAGTTTCGTCCAATTGGATCATCCTCGCTTCAGCCGTTGCAAAAAAATATAAGCCGTTGTGTCTCACCAGCAAACCCCAGGTTTCCCCTCCGCAAAGCAGTGCCGAATCCCGCTCCTCTCGATCGCCGCCCCCTCTTAACCCCAACAAGCCACTCCCTTCCCCGCCTCCTGCCGACAGCGAGCAAGCCAATGGCCAAAAGGCCAAACCAGTCTTGAAGCTGACCAAAATCATGGCGACCCTCAGCGACGACGACATTGAGAAGCTCTTCTCCGGGGCTCCTCAGTACTTTGCCCGCTCCGAGGGCCATTACACCGGTGCCCCGCATCCTTCCGTTGCCTTTCCCTGGGACGAGTCCCTCGAGATTCGCGACTTGACCGACCATGTCCAAATCGAAGACGCCGCCTGGAGCTGCATCACAGCATGGCCTCATATCACCAGAGACATGAATAGCAACCCCGCTGCCATCAAGTGCGCCAGAGAGAGGAAGCGAGCCCACTTCTACCCCCGATGTCGAGAACGGCCTAACATGCTGAGCATGCAAGGGTTGGAGAAGGGCACCATGGGATACCAGGCCGCTCTTGAGGTTCCTGTTGGAGACGCTCTTCAGGAAGAGCAGTTCGGTTTTGGCACTCTCGGATCCAAGGCCAACGCCATCATCGATGCGCGCCAGAAGCTGCTTGCTTCCAAGGACGGCCTTCGCCGCCAGGAGGAATCGGCTATACTGGACCAGCTTATTAAGAATGGCGCGAGGTACAAGGAGAACCGGATTCACAAGAAGATATCCCATACCTTGTACAACGAGCTGTTCCTTGGCATCTTGCACCCGCCCACCCGGGTGATCGATCACCATGACCCCTATAGTCTCTCGGTCCAGATTCAGGCGCTCCTTAAGGTGCTTGCAGCGCCCAACGTCTGGATCGACTTTGCGCATGTGGAGTGGAGAATTCGTCTAGGCCAGATTCTCTGGGGCTCATTTGAGGGCGACGACATTGAGACCGATCCTGAGGTTGATGACGCCGAAACCAACGAAGAACGCAAAGAAGAGAGATATTGGTTGCTGCTTCAGATTCTCCTGTCGTGCGAGCTTCTAATAAGATTAGACGCAATCACCGAGGGCGAAGAGCTGGGTATTGAGAGCATTAGACCCGCCGAGATCCATCGTTTCGAAAAGGACGCGAACCAGTCTGTCAAGTGGTCGCTACACCTTGCACGGGCTTGGCTAGAGAACATCGAGATTGTCGAGGCCAAGGTAGACCCTGCGAAAGTTGGCCAGAAACGCAACTCTGGCGGCTGGCTGGCTTCGTTAACTGGCAAGATGAGCCTACACCATAACAACAACCATGCCAACTCGGGAGAGAGCATGTCCATTTACACTATCCAGGGTCGCTACAGCGAGAGACAAGTCAATGGCCTCACACACTTTGCGCGGAAACTACGATGGCCTGACATCGAATCGGACATTTACGCCGAGCAGATCGAAGAGACCGTGGGGAAGGTGTCGGAGGCAACCCCTATCCACACGCCTGCGGAAACTCCATTGAGTATTGACACCCGGAGGTCGTCCTACTTTGGTGGCGGCAGGGCAGAAGCAAGCGTCACAAAGCATTCGTCTGGAAAGCGTGGCGTTTCTGCGGCTCTCCACCCATCTGGTTGGCTTTCCAAGTCCTATGTGTCGGGACTCATGCTTCCCGGCGAAGGACTCTACCACTTGATCATGTCCACTTTGTTGGAAAACGACAAAGAAGCAATGGCAAAGCTGGGGCCAATGGCCAACCTCTGTGGCGGTTTCGTCTACCGGGGCAAAAGCTTTTGGAGCACAGCTTGCATCGTTGGCCGTGTTTTGGCAGCTGGTAAGGGCTCTGCTCAATGCATGGGCTGGATTTCAAGCGACATCACGCCTCAAGGCCACGGCGAAGGCTGGATCAACATTGATGTTGCCGATGTTTCTGGTAAGTGAACGGACAGCTCCGATTTATGTGCAGTGGCTAATCTTTGGAACAGCCGACATGAAGAAGACGGGCAGGCAAGCTCGGCTTTGGGGTAAGACACACGTTGAACGGGACTCGTGCGTCCTGGGGGACGCTGATCCCAGCTCCGTCTTGCCCGCGGATTTCATCATTCCGTACGAGAACAACTACTCGGAACCGCCGCCCAGTCTGACTATCGATTTCCTCTCTCTGAATCTCTCCGCGCCTGTGGATTCAGTTGACACCACACCCACCGAGGAATTCGTAACTCCGCTGTCTGATGTGACTAGAAGTTCAGAGATCCACACCTATCCGTCCTCCATCTCGTTTTCCGTCGGCTCTCTCGGCGGCGAGTCCAAAGACCACATTTTTGCGCTGTCTAACGATATCCATTTTGTTACTGCGCATCCGTGTGCTCCATCATCTCATGTCAAGGTGTTGAGGTCGCCTTCGAGCCCCACAATCCAGCAAATCGACGTGGACGGCACCGGCATCGGCGGCAAGAGCTCTAGCCCTGCCACTATCACCGGTAAGTTGCCTTCTCGCTGCGCAGCCACGTATACTGACTCTTTCCAGGACATCCCCTGCATAAAATGTTCACTTACACGGTGATCCACCTTTCCGAGCTGCTCGAGAAGTCGACTGCCTCGCTGGACGACCTGCTGCTTAACACGGCTTCAGTCCGGCGCCCCTCTCTCACACCAACCATTAATACTACACCCCGGGTCCTGGTCATCGACTGCATCACGGGTATCACGCGCCAGCCGCCGACCCAAGAAACTCCGACGTCACCTATCCTGGAACGGACCGCTAACGGCGCCAGCCTCGCGGCGGCTAAGATGCACCTCGAGTCGCGGCGCCGTCAGTTTGGTAGCGATATGGAGATCCTCGTCCGTGCCTTTTGCGCCGAGAAGGGCTGGAACGCCATCATCTCACGACGTCGGCGAGGCTGCCTTGCTTGTGCCATCAGAGAGGCCGGGGCACTCGCCTGGAAGGTCATCATTCGTGTCGAGTAGAAGGCCACCATTTAATTTCATTTGTACATGTAAACACTTGACAGCGGACGGTTTAAATGTTTTTTTTTTTTTTTTGGGCGTACCGGGCGGACTGGGACGGAACAACATGGGGTACACGACGTACACTTGCACACACAAGAGGCATACAAAGCGTTGCTTCCAAGGAATGACTGAAGAAAGACGGAACGAGGTGTCTGCATAGTTACGTAAAAGCGGCAGTGCGAGATACCCCCTGATATACAAATGCGCTGTCAAGAAGACAATCATTCTCCTCAGCCCGTCCGTCGGTTGTGTAAAGTTCATTGAATGTCTCCTGTAAAGTCGGTGTCAGACGCTGCTGCACTGAAAAGGGAAAGCGGCGCCGGTTCGTGGCTTGACCGTTGCAGAAAGTAAAACCACAGATGCATGTTTTAACGAAGGTGTGCTATGTCGCGTGGCACTGCAGGCCAAGTAGATACGGATACGTAAACCAAGAATGCTACACTGAAAACAGCCGCACCATGGGCTCGAGAGAATTATCTTCGCAAGGAATGCACACGACGCGGACCAACCGTAGTCACAATCTGGGAGCTTTACATTGGTATCATGCCAAATCACACACACGCGCGCACGCAAACAAAAAGCCTCCTCTCTTTCGTCTGCGCATCATGGAAACAATTTCCTCACATCCCCAACCCAACCCAACCCAGCTTAGAGGTCGCTGCCGTCGAACCAGCTGTCGACGCTCCACTCCTTCCAGCCGCGCTCCTCGCCGGGAAGCTTGATGGCCTCGTACTCGTCGCGGGTGACCTTTTGCCACTCGTCGAGGGGGATCCAGCCAATGTAGGCGCGGTCGCCGAAGCCGCCGATCCAGTAGACGGAAGTGACGACAAAGCGGACCCACTCGGACTCGTGGACGGGGCTGCCGGGGAGCCAGTACTTGCTGTCGGGGTGCTTCTTGACGAAGCAGCCGGCGAGCTTGAGGGAGGTGACGGGATCGACGGGGATCTTTTCGAGGTAGCCCATGAGGGAGAAGCGAGGGAGGTTCGCGGCAGAGTAGGGGACGGTATCGGGGCCGTCCATGATCTGTTGGTCGCCGCCAAAGATCTTCTGCTTCAGGGAGGACAGGAGAGAGATGCGCTTGGCCGGGGGGAAAGGCGGCACCCAGTGCATGGAGAGGGAGATGTTTGAGCCGGCGCGGACGTTCTTGAACGAGGTGGCGATGGTTATTGCGAGGATGGTTGGGTTGCCCTCGTCCTCGCAGTCGGCGACGTAGTCCATGAGGCCAATGGGCATGCCGGAGAGGTCTGAGCCGGAGGCGGAGTGGGCGCCGGCCGGGAAGACGGTGGAGAGCTCTGCAAGCTTCGTGTGGGCGAGGATGCGGCGGGCCATGACGGCGGACTCGTACGAGGACGGGATGCGGGTGAGGGCGTCGGCGGCATCGTCTGGGTTTTGGAGGATGTGGGACGGGGTTCCTGCTGGGAGGAGGGCGGAGGCGGAGGCCGCGAGAGCGAGGAGGGAGGCGATGGACTTCATTTTCTGAGAGCCAGTCGGTGGTTTTCCTGGAGGGAAAAGGGAAAAGCGGACGGTTGAAGTTATGCGAGGGGGGGGTAGCAGCCGGTTTATGTAGTTCCTCACTTGAGGCTTCCTTTGTTCGGTCGGTCGGTCGGGGAGGACAGGATCGGATCGTACGAGATTAGGCTGGCGGGTCGGATAGGCTAGGAGGGCCAAGAGTTTGTCTTGGGAAGTGGCCTAGGTGAGGGCGAGAGGCTATTGAAGTGCAGATGCGGCGCGGGGACGATGCCTGCTTTTGGAGGTTCTTTTGAGACGAGGTCTTGGTCTTGTTCGGTCGGGGTCCGCGCTGGGCGGCAATGTACGGGGTACGTAATGAAGAAATCGCAATAGAGACCTGGATCGAGCGAAGCACGGCGTATTGGACGAGTCGGGTTCTGTAGCGGGCGTGATGGGGACGTTGGACTAGGTAGGGGTTGGTCAGTAGGTTACCTCAGGTCTTGGTTTAGCAAGCAGACTCCGCAGCGGCCATGAGGAGGAAGAGTGGACATGTGATGTCTGGGATGAGACGCTTGGCCGGGGTGGTTTAGATCTGATAAGCCAAACGTCGCCTAGCGCCGAATTGTCAGAAGGTTTTTGCTGGGTCTCCCACTGGGAAGGCTCATCATGCGGGCATGGGTAGGGGCATCGGCCGCTGTATGCGAGCCTGCAGGTTGGTTGATTTTTCCTCTCTTGCTCCTCTCTGTCGCTGGTTGAGCGCCGGTCTCCCACTTGACCTTGGGCCGAGAAGGTTAGGCCAGTTTGTGTGTGCTGCGTATGTGTGTATGTGTGTGTGCCTTGCAGGGAAGAGGTTGCATCATCATTTCCGATGGACGGTGGGAGCGAGTGGTTCGATACGGGAGCATGTGTGATGTTGATGGGTTGGTTGGGAGGACGAAAGGATGAAAGGATGAACAGCCTGCCAGCATGTGGTTTGCTCGGATCTACGTGCCTCAATGAATCATTCTCGCGCGGAAATCGCAGTGTGTTTCCCCTCCGATTCTTGCCCTCAGCGCCAGCCACATGTAGAGCAAACCGGGAATGCATCATCTGGAATGAACATGACAAGCGCCTGCGTCAGACAAAAAGCGTTGAACGGCTATTTTCCAAAATACCACACAAAGTTCTTCGAAGACAACTGACATCTGGTCATTTATGCATACAACATGCCGCTCCCGTCATTCCGCAGATACCTGATTAGATGTAAAAGGCTCTGATTTGCCTGGAATTCCAGAAGGCGAGAGGTACCTAAAGTGTGGAGGGGACACTGAGGGCTTTGTCGCTAGCGAGCGTTGATTGGTGGAGCAGTGTTTTCTCAGCGGGGCATCTGAAAGGCGCGCTCTGCTGCCAACAAAGACACCAGCACATAAGGGGGGGCAACACTGTACATGTTGAGCCCTTCTTTTGACGACGCGACGACATAGAACCGCTGTAGAAGGCGCGCCTTGGTTCACGGGGGAGATTCTTGATTTTGATCTTCATCTGGCGCCCTCCGTGGTACGAAAGAGGGCATTCGGCAGCACCCGTTTGTCTCACTCTCAATCAACCCCACTGAAAAACTGCATCCACGCTCATCTCAGTCGACCTCGTCCGCCACGGGCTTAAAGGAGTGGACAAGAGCCCTCACAGAGACCAAAAAGATCCAGGTTGAGATGGAAACAAAGTCCGAGATGGCAACATGGAACGGTCTCCCTGTAGAGCTCAGAGGCCTCATCCTCGGCCACTTGGCCAACAGCGCCGTCGCCGAGCGTCGCTCCAAAGTCTGGCGAAGTAAGGCCAACCGCCACGACATGGGCAGTTACGCCGTCGTATGTCGCCAGTGGCAGGGCTTCATCGAGGAGATCAACTTCAGCTCGCTCGAGATCAACTCCGCCAAGGACCTCTCGCGCTTCGATGAGCTGACCCAGGACCCCCGTCGCCGCTCGCTGCTTCGCCGCTTGGCCCTGCGTATCGAGCTACCCCGCTATGCTCTCAAGGTCGCCAAGGTACCCGAGACCGACGAAGAGCAGAACGCCAACGAGATCGCCTTTACGCAGGCCATCTGGACTTTTTTTGACATCCTCAGCAAGTGGGAGCCGGCGGGGAAGGGTAGCATTGAGCTCGAGTTGAGCGCTGCTTCACCGAGCGACAAGAACAAGTACTTCGGGGAGGCGGGCCTCGACCAAGACGGCAATTCGAGATTCTTCGATCACGATCTGGACTTTTCATTCATCACTGCAGCGTGCGAGCAGATTGGACGACACGGATTGCCAGAGGTCTCTGTGGTGTCAAGCTGCCAGGTGCTTAGACAGAATCATCGTAACGTTTCGTCGCGGGCGCTTCTCACCATTTACTCGAGTCTGCCCAATCTGAGGGAGGTTCGATATGAGCCATGGCATCAAGTGGATATGGAGGCACAACTAGAGGTTGACTCAGGTACTTGGCCCCCTTTTCACGGTTGCTCGAATATGATACTAACTGTCAAAGACCACGCCCGAAGCCTACCCTTCTGGCCGTCGTATATTAAGCGCCTTAGCATCTTTGAACACTTCGACGCCTTTAACGACGGTGCCGGCGGCGAAGAATGGGAAGACGCAGATTCCGACAGTGATGATGATGATGCTGCGGCAGCGGCAAATGGAGGTGGCAATACTGAAACCAACGATGCCGAGGACCAGGGCGACGTACCAAGAACAGCCTGCCCAAGCTTGGGTCAGAATCTCGGATACCTCAGTTTACAGGCTGAAGAGATGGCCGTTTCTAATGTTGCTGACGCCTTGGACTTCTTCGGCGGTGTCCTCGGCCGTAAAACCACAACCCCAGTCTGGCAAAATCTCCGCCTGCTCACTCTGACCTCACACACAATGATCTCTGGCGTGCAACCCGAGAACATCAACGCCGTCCTCTTCCTCACGGCCACAGCGGCAAAGCACATGCCGGCGCTCAAAATGCTGGAGCTCTACAAGGTGGACCAGTTCGGCGCCGCCGTCTTCCGCTACACTGTAGATGACAGGTCGACGACTCTCAGCTGGGAAGGCACATGGGAGTTCCGCGTGGAGAAGCGCGTCAGAGACGCCTTTGCGAGCGTCGCCCGCAAGAACACCCCAAACGAGCTGACGTTCCTGCCGGAGACGTTGCTGGGCGACTACCGCGGACCTTTCATCTTCATCAACGAGAACCTCAGGTCCAAGGAGCTTGTGCTACATCCTACGTCGCTAGAGGATATGCTGTCCAAGAAGATGGACAAGTGCAAAGCCTGCAACGGCTTCTGCGCCCACCCCAAGACGGGTGTTCAGGATGAGTGGGAGTCGCTGGTCATGATACCTGGCCCGGAAGAAGCTGAGGACGGGGATGTGTGAGATCGATGGTCTAATACATTATGGATGAGTACATGATGAGATACCCGACGCGCGCCTAGAAACGACGGCATGGCATAGACAAAATAACACGAGTGGATGTATATCATGTGCGTCGCAATGTCCAGTGAACCTCTTCCAATCAGACAAGCCAAGTCTGGAATCTCCCCTAATGCTCGCCGATGATTCATTCGACGTGCCACAGACGCTTTTGGGAAGGTCGTAACTCCCAAGTCCGAACTTTTGCCGGGCCATGCTCTCCCAAAGCCAAACAAGCGCTGGCGAGGGAAAAAAACAAAGGACGCTCGCCAAAGCCCGATTCGCCCCACCCCCACGTGACCAGGGTCCACGCACACAAACGGACAATTCGCCCTCGCTCCAAGCCTGCCCTCACCCCATCGCAAGCAATCCGACGCCCATCGCCCGCGAGTATTCTCGACAACCCTACTCACCGAAAAATCAATCACAGCAACACCACCCCCAAGCCGACAACATGGGAAAGGTTCACGGATCGTTGGCGCGTGCCGGAAAGGTCAAGTCTCAGACGTAAGTCTTGTCCCGGCCGTTTTTCTGCTTGTTTTTAGGAGGAGGAGGCGACGCTCGGGTCATCGCGGCAAACGATGAGGGGGAAATCAGACACCGGTCGGTCGGAAAGAGGAGGAATCATTTCGGTGCACTGCACAACGCGTGCAGGCTTTGCCATCGCAAGACGATACCAAATTCATGGCTGATGGGGACACGAATGACCGACCGGGCTTCTTTTTGCTGGGACATTTGACCGATGAAAGACGACCAGATGCTGACATTCTCGACAGCCCCAAGGTTGAGCCCCAGGAGAAGAAGAAGACCCCCAAGGGCCGCGCGAAGAAGCGTCTCACATACACCCGCCGCTTCGTCAACGTCACCCTCACCGGTGGCAAGCGCAAGGTACGATTCCCTCGATGAAGACTCTTTCGCTCCGTCTTCAGAACACCCCGACGATAAACACAGATTTGAGCTAACGCCACCGACTCACAGATGAACCCCAACCCCGGCTCTTAAGCACCCTGCCCTCTTTCTGTTTCCCACAATGCATTCGATACGACTCTAGGAACGTCTGGGCCCACACCGGCATGAGGGTGGAATCGACGGGACGTTGTTAAAAAGGGTGGTGGTTGGCGAACAATGGAGAAATCTTTTTATGGGAAAAATGCCCCCGTTCGGCGTCGGAGGAAGTGCCCACGCACTGCAAACGTGGAGGAAGCCTCCCCGCCCCTTTCGGCTCGACGATTGGCATTTAAGAGAAACACGAATGCGTACTGCAGAAATACGTAAAAGATCATTTCGGTTTTCTGGCATTCAAATCGGAAATGGGGAAATTCATTTTACATGCCGCTTCATTGTCTTTATTTCGCCACGCCTGCATGCGCAATGTTTGACTGCCTTACGTTCCGGAATGTCCTGGGCCAGCTGGTCCGTCGCTCGAGGAGAAATATATGAATATATTCTCCTGCTATACCAATACGTCTACTGTTACCACCGTTACGAAATTGCTGACGGCGGTGGCGAATTTCAGATACCGCAACAAACCTTGCCAAAATCCACACCTCCGCTGTGTCCAGTTTGTCACCTCGTCTGCGATAGACAAACCCCCGAACTCTATTGCGCTTCGAAGCATGCTCAAGGTAGCTGGTCCAGGAGGGTACGGCGAAACACCGCAAAGACACCATTACGGCAAGACTTCAAGCTTGGTCAACACCACGCTCAAGTTTGAGTCACGACTTCATTGAAAACGTACTTAACGACGGCATGAGCTGGTGCAACAGAGTAGTACCGTCGAACAAAGGCCGCCTAGTACTCGAAGCTGGTTCCAGACCGGAGTGTAGCGTGCTTGGACCAAGGTCTTGCGTGTGAGGACAGTTACGGTTAACATTGCCACTCCACTGGTCTGTGTATTGGTGACTGACAATATCTTTGAGAGTGTTGAGGCATTATGGAAGGTTGCCGTGGCCCTCGGTGAAGGGTTGGAGGCTGCTGACGGACGAACAGGTTGCAGCCAGGGACATTCCCACAACGACATAGTAAAGGTTCAAAGAGGCCATACGTTGGCTCAACAGTGTGGATGAGGTCCTGACTAGCGACTTCAGTACGGAGTAATCAGGGTATCAGCGCGGGCTCCATCAACTGGTTCTGTTGCACACGCCGCTCATAAGTGACTCCCTCCGAGGAACGATGCGGCGAATTAGCCTCTTCCCTTGATAAGACTATCCGAGAGCTCTAGGCAGCAGGAGAAGCTAAGAAAAGAAGGAAAAAGTGCTGGATGGGCCACCGAGGGCAACCAAGATGGCACGCACACCCGGAAAGTTACCAACGAGAACATGTCTGGTGGCTTTGCCACTCCCCTTTATCCAGGTTATTTGTTCAAAGGATACTTGTCACTTGCGGCCATCTTCCTACGTCGTGCAATGCAAGTTGAGCATGGCGAACTCTCTGTAAGCCGGATCAGAAATTCAAGTCTTCACATCGGAAGAATTCGAACGGTTCAGAATGACTCTGGCCGTCATGGCTGAAGAAGGCGTTGCCAAACTGCCTCTTGACGAGGACCACCTCTACGTTTAGTACAAGGTTGGAGTGAGCAGCGGCCCTCCATGCCCCTGGATAATCAACCTCTGCGAGTTTCCAGATCAAAAAGTAGGGGCTTGAAGCACCACACGGTCGTTCGAAAAAAGCTTCACCCACCTTGATATCTCACACCAAATAGTTAAATAGATGCTCGCCGCCAAACCCTTCACTTGCCCTCCAATACAAACTTGACCTCCAAGAAAACTGACACCCCACCATTACTTGCACGATTTCAACGATAACAACAACAACAACAACAACAATGAAGTTCGCCTTCGCAGCTACGCTGCTGCTGACCGCAACTTCGGGCGTCGTGGCCCGTGGGTGGCCTAATGGCATTGGCTTCACTCAAGGATCAGCAGTACCAAAGGGACCCTGGGATTATCCCGACGCCCGATCCAAGTGCAAGTACACCCGTGCGGAGCACACCCGGTCGCGTTACCATATCCGGATCAAGGACTATAAAGGCGACGCCGGCTCCCTCTGCCATAGATTATGGGAGAACCTCAGAAGATGGAGTCTAGAGTAAGTGTTGTCTTTTTTTCTTTTCTTTTTCACAAGCCCCATCCCGCGCTTAAGATGGACATCGCTAACACCGGGTGACACAGTTGCACGCCCAACTCGTTCCAGGATTGGAAGCCTTCCTGCGGTATGGAGGACGGCGACCTCGCCTGGCGGTTTGAGAACAGCCCATATTGCACAGAGGGCATGGTCGAGTCCACCTGGTGGGAGGTGACCAAAAACGAGCACGGAGGCATCCTCTGTAGAGACTTCGCCATCGATATCTATAAAAAGGGTTGCAGCCACTGCCCCTTGATGGACGAGCCTTTCTGGACCAACACCGTCTGGGACAAGAAGAATGGCGGTAAGAATGGCAGGAAGAATGGCAGGAGGAATGGCAGGAGGAATGACATGAAGAATGGCAACCGTGATGACGCCCCCGCCAACGACTTGCTTGCCAACGACTTGCTTGCCAACGACTTGCTCGCCAACGACTTGCTCGCCAACGACTTGCTCGACAACGACTTGCTCAACAACGACTTGCTCAACAACGACTTGCTCAACAACGACTTGCTCAACAACGACTTTCTCGCCAACGACTTCAATCTTGACAAGGATGACGAGAAGGAAGATGAGGACGTTGTTGGAAAGGACGACGAAGCCTAATAATCGCGTAAGTGGTTCGCGGAAAAGCAAGTCTTACAATGCTACAGTGGTGCCAATTCAGTAGCAGTCGTGAGACACTGCCCGGCTAGCAAAACTCTTCTTGGAACCATCGCGTTCCCGTTATCCTAAGCACAGGAACCCTTTTCGTAGTGGAGGCTTTTCGGACGAGGGGCCTTGTAGTAGTTATCGTATTGAATAAACTCGAAGTAGTTCTCGTACATCAAGTCTATCCACGTCAACTTCCACTTTCATCACCCAAAATCAGCTACCCAGATACGCCCCCCCCCCGCCCCGCCCTCCTTCCACTTCTCCGTCCACCCACACAGCGCTCCCAAGCAACCGCCCTCGACAAGAATATGCCAACCCTTCAAACTAGCGCCGCTTGATCTTATTAATCGCCTCCCCGCACTTCTCTAAATCCTCCGTTCCGAACTGAGACTTGCAGAGCTTGATAACCTCCGCTTTCTGCTGGCCCGGGGGCAGCGTCAGGTATTTCGCGGGCGGCAGCTTAACGTTGATGTACGTCGGCTTGGGCATCTGAGCGTGAATCCTTGCCTGCCTTTTCTCTTCGGCAAACATCTTTAGCTGCTCTCGCTGTTCGGGAGTGGTCTTGTCGCCTACGGCGGCGACCTGCCCCGCGAAGAGGGCGAGCCCGAGGCCGGCGAGGAGGGTGGATGAGGGGAGTTGCATTGTCGAATGAGCTGTGAGGTTTTGTTTTGGTTCTTTGGATGAGACGGCCTTTGGCGGATTATGACGAGGAAATTCTTTCTGGCGGTGGTTCAAGGATTGAAAGATGATGGATGACGTTTCTCAGGCGTTTTCTTCAGATGAGCGGAGTTATCTTGCAGTTGGACAAGTATAGTAGGGATTTCTGTGTTGATGCTAGGATATATTGTAGAAGATAAGCACACAGATCATTCCACACGAGACGTGTTCCAACGACATCCGAGTTCCGTCTTTTTGTACTTTGCATTTAGACGCGGGACTTCTCTCTCGAGGATGAAGTTGATGACCATGGGGCTTGTCCAAGAAGGGCTGCGGCAGACGTGAACAATGTCTGCATCTGTCCATACAAAGATTTCGGAACTATCGAAAGACTAAAAGTCGAGAGACTTCATCCTCCCCCGCGTCATCTGCGTCGTAATGCCCGGGGGCTATTGGATCGTGGCGGAGATACATCACGCAGGCGTAGACAGTTCCTTCTTCCCTGTTCCCCTCGAATACTCTTTGGGTGAAGATGTAAGTGAGTGTTGTTTCCGAGTCTCGCTCATCCTTCAGAATCGGAAAAACAAATACCATTATTGATACCACTGCGCTCACCGTTCGCATATGGCCCCTTTTCAACGAGAACCCCAGATTCGAGGAAGACCCGATTTCATAATCTCGTCTACAGCTGATGGCAGCGAAAGACAAGGCATCCCAACGAATAGTAATCGTCATTCAATCGCATTCTACACATCGCCCGCGTCACTTGAACAATTGCCTTCAATATCCGTCAAGCCACAGCGAACTCAACGAAACAACCTTGTTGGCTGCAGTCTGAATGCATAACCAAAGCCACCGAGCCAGAGCGACAGGCAATACAAATCTTAAGGGGTAGCTCCATCAATTTCATCTACCACCTCTCCGTTGTCTTTCAGGGGGTTGCAACTGTTAAAGTTACAAGAAACCCGCCGTATAGCTAGTTCGAAAAGGGGGGGATAACAACAAACCGCCCACGACTCTCAATCGACCTATCTCGAGAACAAAAGGAAGAAAAACGACCTTCCACCATGAATCTGTCATTCGTCCTGGCCGTCGCCGTCGCCGTCGCTCTGGGAGGAGAAGCCTCCTGGATCAGGATTAATTGGGCCCTCACGTGAAAAGAGAGGGATTGAAAGGATGTCCGGAAGGTTGACCCAGTTACGGTGTGAAGGATTCCCACCAAGATGTATGTGCTTCTAACTCGGCCGGAAACATATAGCGTTGTAATGGATATTCGTGCCGAGGGGCATGGGGGGAAAATTTCAAGTGCAAGTATGGATCTTGTGTAAGCTCTCTCCTCCCTCTCTCAATCCACATCATGAAGTGTTTCTTTTGCTGCCAAAGAAACCAAAGGGTAAAGTTTTGTTAATATCGATGTGTTGCGTGATGTTTAGATTGGCGAGGGCAAGGGCGGTGGTGACGGCAATTGTTGTGGATTCCCGGACAGGGGCTTGGATGCAACGTGCCCCAACGGGGGTTGGTGATCTCGGGGGGTCTGTCTGCCAGGTTGTGTTCCAGACCGGGCCTATCAGGCGTACCTTGGGAACGGCGACGGAGCGGAGCATGTCCCCGTAGTGCTCCGGGGGTAGGGCGAGAACGCCGAGCCCGATGTCAGTAAGTGTAGTACTTCAAGGCCATGCCTGCTGGATCGGATTAATTTGAACACAACGTTCACCAGCTTTTCATGTCGACACGTCGCGGGGTCTCATGTAGCATTACAAGTTTGAAGGCATAAAAGAGGTATCTCAGTTTATATCATCCGATGCGTGGCTCTAGGTATAAAAGCATGAAAGTGACCAATCCGTAAAACCCTCTCGCCCTCTGCGTAAAAGGGGACCAGTATATCCGGCGCTCGCCCAAGTCTTTCAAAGACGCCGCTCTAGAACGCTTGGAAGTAGAAAGCTCGTCCCTCCCAACGTATCTGAAGAAGATCCAGACGGTGGCCGCGCACTAGGGGAAAATCAAACAAACCCAGGTCATGCTCGTAATTCGAGAACCGTTGCTCCTCCGTAAAAACATCATCATCTTCGGCGTCTACAGCCTGACGCATAAGCCACCATTACTCAGCGCATTAGCTGGGATATCGCTCGCAGATCCGGCATCCCGAGGGTGCCTTGGATCCAAGAGAACAGACTTGCGCAATACAGCCGTCCAGCCCCATTATGTTCCCTGTTCAACTGACCAAAAAGACAGACAACCGCCGCGTAAGGACCGATATCAAGGTCTGGTATCAAGCAAAATTCGTAAACAGCGCAGAAAGCATGGTCCGATCCTCAAATCGAACTCCGACCCGAGAGTGGGGAGAGAGTCTGTACCCCACCGCTGATTCTATAAGTCGCAAGAAAACGCTGAAATTCAAATGCGGCGCATTCCGTGTGATGCCACGCGAATGATCCGTCGCAGGGCCTTACAAACTCATCGTGAGCCACTCCCATTCTTGAGGACCGGATGCCGTACCGCCAGGGTTCATCATTGGCCCGTTTTGCCCACCGGGCATTCCCATCATGCCCGTCCCCATCATGGGACGCTGGGTCATGCCGAGACCGTTGGCCAAACCCAGGGAGCCTGTTGTTGGCATAGGCGTAAAACCAGTGGACCCCAGCGATTTTGCAGCCTCGTTTGAACCCGTCGAGTTTTCGGGGCTGTCGACTTCCATGCCAGAGAGCACATCACTGCCAGCGCTCTTGCTGTGGCGGCGCTGTCGCTTGGACGACCCGGAGGAAGACGAAGTTCCACTGTTGCGGGGGAGGGAGGCGGCGCCAGGGCCCGGGGTGTTCTTCGGCGGCGCGGCGGCAATCGGCACAACGCCCTTGCCACCAGCAGCCGCGCCGGTAGATGAGCCCGTTCCGTAGCTGGTAGGCGTGCTGCCAGCAGTGTTGCCTCCGGATGCAGCTCCACTCGCGGGACTCTCGCCTTCGTTCGCACTGCCAGCGCGGGCAGCAGCAGGCGGTGTAGTGGCGGTGTTGACGGGAGTAGAGGAAATGGCCAGGGTCGAGTTCTTTCGTGACCCAACACCCGAATTGGCGGCGTTCTTCTTCGACCTCGTGCTTGTGCCGCCAACCGGCAGGCTTGCTCCCGAGCCACGGTTCCTCTTCTTGATAACATCCGTCTTTAAACTCAGAGGTCGCACCACGCCGTGGAGTTTCAAGAACAGACCACAGGCATTGCAAAGAGGCTGGCCTTCGGGGTTTCGTCGCCACAAGGGCGTTGTTTGGGTGAAGCAGTTCGTGCAAGTCGTCGGCGTGTTTCCCTCTCCCTGGTTGCCCGCTGCAGCCTGCAGGTTCGTTGTCGAGCCAGACTTAGAGCCAGGCGGCGACGAAGGTCGGCTCGGAGCGACGGATGAATAGCCAGAGACGGTTCCGTTGTTTTCGGGGGGTGAGTTTGGTGTCGACTGTGCCATGCGGTCGAAGGGGTTTCCATTCCTTCCCAGGTGCCCTGCCGGAGTTGATGCAGTGCGCGGGACTTTGCTGCCTCTTCTATCTGACCCTTGACGGAAAGACTGCGACTGGGATCGCGGCAAGTTACCGCCTTCCCAGTCGTTGTTGTCGACGTAGTCTGTCGTGGTGCCGCCGATGGTGACCTGTTTGCGAGGCGGCCCGCCAGGGTAGCGTGCAGCCTGCGTGCTGTACTGCCCTGGCAGGGAAGGGTCCCAGCCTAGCGAGCTGCCGTCGTCCATAGGCCCGGGAGAAAAGTCTTGGTTCATGACCATGTTGCGATCGGCGAATGCACCACCATCCTCCTCGTCCGAGTCGGCACCAAAACTGAACATCCCCTCATTCGGCAGGGACATGCCAGGCGAGCGAACGGAATGATCTTGCTGGAAGACTTGCGTCGGATCAATGTGCCCAAAAGGACTGGTCGCACTGCTGAAGGCGGATACAGACTCGGTAGTAGGAGCAGATGCAGGGAACATGGGGTTCCCGTTCGCATTGTTGTACATGAATTGCTGGTTCATTTGGCTTCCCATGTTCTGGGAGCCCGGGCGGAAGTTTTGCGACCTTTGGCCGCGCATATCCATCGATCCAAAGTAGAAGTTGTCGTTATCAGGCATGGGGTGCGGCGTCGATACAGTGGAATGATAAGCCGATCCCGGGGGCGAATAGAAATCTGACGGGTTCAACGAAGAGGGCTGGGCTCCAGAACCATTATAGACACTGGAAAAAGGGCCATGGGACACCATGGGCGAGGTGGAGGGGGAGAATGAGAAGTTCTGCTGGAAGGGCCCAGCCGAGGTGATGATAGGGTCGTTCTCGATGTAGGTATCGAGAGGGAAGGGAACTCCCGACTGATGCGGGTTCTGCGTCATGTTGGCTTGATTGGCGTTATCGAGTGAATATTCATGAAGTTCCGAGTCTGCATCCAAGTCATTGGAGTTTGTTGTGTTGCTGTTGACGGCGGGCACATGGGGAGAGAAGTCGGCCGGACGTTTACGGGTCTAAGTGCGGACGGGTCAGCGAAGCCCAAAAAAAGGCACTAACAGTGATATCGGGGGGTGTGGCGATGGGCGCTGGGGGGTGCGCCAGATAGGAAAATGAGATAAAAAAAAAAAGTGATGGATGGGCGGAAAAAACATGTGCGTCGCTGAATTGGGTTGCAGCTTTGACAAGGGAAAAGCGGCTCACCCGTCTCTCGTCAATACTCGTTTTACGGTGATGGCGAGTAATGTAGTTGAATTCATCTTGGGTTTTTTGGTGGTGAGGAGGAAAAGGAACCGACTGCGGGACAAAGTGCTGCTGAGCGACCGAGTCTTTGCGCGATTTGATGGGAATAGCAGAGGTGAAGGATGAGTGCATCTGGTTCCTGTCGTCGCTTTGCTTCTGTGGTTGAGGGGAAGGGTTCGTTACTGGCGTCGCAATGTTCTCGGAAAAGATGAAGTCGTCGAGATTCATGGAATCCGGGTGGTTAACGTTTTGCTCTGAAGACTTGCGCAATTGAGCGATGCCACTGGGTGCATTCAAGCCGAACGAAGCGGATGCAGCTGGCGGTGCCGGCGCACTTCGAGCGAGTCTGCATCATCCCACACAGGTTAGCCAGGTCTGTCAGCTATGGCCGTAGTAATCTCGTAGCCGTGGCATACAACGCAACGCAACAACGCCAGAGCACCACAACAAATAAAAATTGAAGGCGGAAAGGGATATTTCTCACCTCGCCCTCTCCTCCTCCATTTGCTTCTTGCGCAAGTTGAGAGCCATCATTCTCCAGGTCAGGTTCTCCATGCGCTGCTGGTTAGGCAGCATCTGCTTCGTCTTGCTGAAGAACTTCCAAACCTGAGTCGCCAGCGGATCCTCCCTCTGCATGTCCTCGGGACTCTGGTTAGACTCCATGGCTGATGCCTTCTGAAATGGCGGAAAGGCCGAGTTTCGCAAAAAGTCGTCCTGCGCATTCGGATACAGCGCAGCGGAAAGGTCGAGTCTGAGGTCCCTCAGGCCGGCGGGCAGCTCGCTGGGACTGGCTTTGGAATGCGCCTGGGCTTGCGACGTAATGGCAGCAAACGGGTCGTCAGGCCTTCGCGGGAAGCGATAATCGTGTTCTGTTGATGTGGGATTCATTGAGGTGAATGGACTTGACGTCGAGATTGGTGACGATATAGTGGTAGCCATGTGAAAAGGTTCTGTCTCTCGTGCTCTCTCTCTCAAGTGAAGCAGAGGGAAAGAAAAAAAAGCTTCCTTGGGGAGAGGGTAAAGGTTTCGGTTTCGGCGAGTCGAGGGTCACAAGAAAGGAATTTCCCCACGTTCGCTTGGCTGCAACTCTCACTCCCACACTGGTACTGGTCGTCTGTGACTGGGTGGCTTGCTTGTCTCCGACTCGCTCTCTCTCGCCGGGGCTGGTCGGTAGCAAAAGGTACTCTGTCAAGGTACCTCAGCAATTACCAAGGTAGGTTGGCTGTGGTGTAAGGCACACGCAGAAGAGGCACGCAGAGGTTTGGACAGAACAAAACCCGTATTCTGACGGCAGATGGTGTCTCTGGTGCTGTCGGAAAGGTCTCGAAAGGGTTAAGAAAGGAGTTTAGATCAGGAGGAAGGTTTCGATGACTAGGCCGTCTCTTCGATGGCGCTGGGTTTTTGGTTCGGTGCAGCAAGCGTCGAGGGGGAGAACGGGAAGAGACGTTTGTTTGTACTATGACCATGACCCTACAGGTCGGCGGCGGGAGGGATCTCTTGTCGCAGCGAGGGCCGGCGGAATAGTGGGCGGTATTGCGTAGGTAGCGTAGCGCAGCGCGAGAGACAGAGAACGACGACCTCCACTGAGAGAAGGAGCGCGCGACCAACAGCCGTGAGTGGTGTCGCTTGCTGGGATGCGATGGGACCAGCATCAGTACTGCGTAGTACCCACGGGAGGTACGTACTCGTCCTCTTAGCGCAGCGCAGGTAGCGTTGTGGGTGCCGTGCCTCGTGCAGGGTGTGTGCTAGGTGCCAGGTGCTGGGGGGCAGGAGGGGAGGGGGGAGGGGGGAGGGGGGGCAGCGTGGTGGGTGAGTGGGAGTTGGAGTTGGAGTGGGAGTCGAAGTGGGCGTGTCGGCGTGGGACGGACGTCGTCGTGGTCGTCCTCTACCTTACAGTGGCTACCTTACCGGACGTGACCCTGGCCATGCAAATGCGGGAGGTGGGTGTGGAGCCCAATCGACCTCTCACCTACCGCGGTAGTACCTACTTTGGCACGAATCCAAGCCTCCCGAGCCTCTCTCGCTGCACTCATCTGTCTGTCCCCCTCCCCCCCCCCCCCCTCCTTCTCGCACAGAGAGAGAGTTCGTTCGGCTCCTGCACCTCTGAAAGACCAGCCGTTTTACTGGCCAATCTTGCGCTGCTTGTGATGCACCGAAGCAAAAGGTGGATCTTGCACCGAAATTATTAAGGTGCTGTTGTAACTATCAGCAAGGTGGTGGGGGAGAACGAGAACTCCCAAGGGCCAAGAGGGGGACCGCCGCTACAGATACGCCCCCGGCTTTGCATTCTCCTCCATCTGCGCCTGGAATACTATAATCCACGCTCAAGCCGCTGTCCGTCTGTCTGTCATTCGAGATGCCCTCGCAGAATGCCCCATCTTGTCTTCCGTGCCGCTCTGGAGCCTGTCTGCTGCACTCTGTACACTACCTTACCTCGAGCTGGGTAGAGCGTGCAGCAATCCAGTTGGGCCCCTCCTGCTCTCTACCTAGGGACCACAGGGACCACAGCATCCCAACGTCTTGTCGGTCCGCCAGGGGGGCGAGGCCACAGGCAGATCCCAGCGAGAACCGACAGCGGCGGACTGCTCTTCCCGGCTTTCCACCACCAGCAGAGGGAAGATTGCTTAGCCTCACGATTCGTTGGTGGAAGTAGTTTACTTCACCGTTGTCGGTCCACGAGCTGGGAATACCCCTCTTTGAACCCAAATCCCCAATACCGCTTCTTTCATCCTGATACTCGCCCTCTGTCGGACCCCTCTACCGAGACGAGACGTGAACATGACCCATCATCGACTTCCTGCCTTTCAGGGGAACATTCTTGATGGGGAGACCAAGGGGACTGACATCTGATCCGAATACACGCCGCGCCCGGCCCAACATCGCATGCTAACTTGTCCCTGACAGCTTACTAGCACCCGGCAGCACGAGCTTCATCCACTCCATCGGACACCATCTCAAGCCACGGCGTCCTCGAACGTCGCGAAGAACAAATCAGAAGCATTTGTCAGGCTGACCATGACACGCCGTAGGCCGACGGGAACAGGAAAAAATACCGCTCAACCGTACGATGCTCTTTCTGAGAGGGTAGCACCGAGCCGAACTGCTCCAGCGTGGCAGAAACCAGTGCGCCGGGCAGCGGACGTTGAACTGAATTAGAAGAGGTGGAGGCCACTAGAGTAGAGAGGCGGCAGCGGCAGACGAATCGCACGCACTCCTCTGTACCGCAGTACTGCCGTTCGGAGTCTGCCCGGCCGGCAGTCCAGCTCGCCGCTACCTTGTCTTCAGTGCAGTCAGTGCCTTGTCTTGCTCCCTCTCCTGCGTCGTCTGCCTCTCCTCCTGGCAGGTCAGCCACCCAAGACAGACAAGCGTCATCATCAGCACTGCCCGCCGTGTTGGTCGATTCTTGAGCATCAGCTAACATTTGCCGTCGCGTCGGCCGTTCCTCCTGATCAAAGACGAAGAGCACACGCCCTCCATCACTTTTCCGTGTGCCTGGTCCGCTCTGCGTGATCGAGACTCCAGACTAGCATGACGACGTCCGAATCTACGTCCGTCGATGCGACCGTCTTCAGTCCAAGGATATCGACTCCGCGCCGCTGGTCCAGAATCCATGGCAGCTAGCTTACATGATCCCGCCCGTCAGGTCAGATTTCAGGGTCCTGTCGGGGCATGGGAGGAAACTTGCAACAAGCAAGGCACGGGCAAAAGCCCGCCCCTCAAGTCCCATCTCGGCGGAACTCCACTCTAAAGGACTTCGACTTTGCGCTAATGAAGCATGGGTGAGGAGTAAATCGAGGCACCACTGCACCAGCTGCGCGCAGGGCGGCGGTCCCTGGTGGCGGTAGGTGTACATAGTAGCAGTGTTGAATTTCTGGCAGCGACCTGGCAGCGCCTGCCCGCGTGTCCAACGACATCGCTGGTGGGACGTGTTCTGACTCCAGGGCCAGAGCCAAGCCGTCGCTCTAGAGAGTTTTGGTTGACCGAAGCCGTTCATTTGATGGATCATGGACGGCATCTCAGTCAAAAGGCACACACCTGGCATCTGAATCCGTCGTCGGTTCATCAGATCTTTCCCCATCCGTTTGCCTCCTTGAGCCCCTCTCTAATACCCGCATCCATCATCCACATTGATCTCGGAAATACGTGGTTATTCCTGTTGCTTGCGCATGTTGAACGCGCATTCCAAACACGGGGCAATTTCTCGTCAATGAGATCTGCTGTATTCTTAGGCTGTCGTACCCGTCCATGTCAGGCGGAGCCCCATGGAGACGACCAACTGGGCCATATGTTGCTGGGAGTAATTGGTCCAGGCCCCTGGTGCGCCACTGCCTGGCCTTCTTCAGTGCAGACCAAGCAGGGGGGGCTGAGAGCTTGTATTCGTACGCGGCTCGCTGCTGCCGCGGTACATTTTGCGCTTCCGGCTGCCATTGGGGGCCTTCTTCATGACAGTGTGCGGCAGGCCCTTAATGAAGTAGGAGTTCGTGGCCAGGTTTGGACAAGCTAATCCCAGAGTGTCGGTGGCTAGTGAAGAAAGTTGCGCCCGCTGAGGCGGGTTGCTTTGCTGATGGTAATGAGCAGGCATGACGGCTTCAAGGAACTGCAGGCTGGAGGCTTCGTGCTCATCACGGATCTGTTGCTTGATTGATCCATGGGCATCCACCGAGAAGCAAGCGAGAATTCGGGCGCATTTGGCCGTGGGAAGCGTGGCTTGAGACCGGCTCGAACCCCACCAACTTTCACCTGCTTCTTCCCTGGCCGGTGCGCCTGTATGATGCCGCCAATCAGGGGTGCCGCATGCAATAGTCTCGAACAGGTTGGGGTCCAAGGTACCGCGGCTGTACAAGATCGGAGACGCCAGCTGGGTAGGTGAAACTCTAGAACATGGCATCTCGCCATGAGATGTGCGTGTATTGGCGACAATGACCCCCGGACGACCATCCCACGCTGCAGGTCTGGCCAGTAGCTTCCGTTAAATGAAAGTAATAATTCGGCCACGCCTGGTTGTTGTCAAGCTCTTAATTAAGTGAGGTCGATCTTGGGAAGCGTATTCATAGAGCATTGGGGATAGTCGCCAGTGGCAGTCTGTTCCATATGACGAAGTTTGAGTGGAGTGCGCACGTGTGGCAGACCAAGGACATGACAGCCAGCCTCTTCTTCCCCTCACTCCGGGCTTGAGCGGAAAGACGAAATGGAGACATTGTTGATGGGGCTGGTCAGCCTTAGGCTTGGAGATTTGGAGATGACGGGATATATTTCAGCCTGTCGCTGGCTCTGCTTTATGGTGTACTCGTAAACCCGCACGGCTATCGACCCAGCTTCCAGCCCGGTTTGGTCCCCCACGCGGCAACGTCTGAGGGTTGTGGTGTCGTCGTCCGATGGTAGGCTGGTGTAAGGAGTCGCCCAGATGCACGGACGAGACATAAGAGGATGAAATACTCAGCTCGCAGTGCGCAGTAATTTTAGGCTAAAGAGAGCCGCGCGAGCTGTGTGGGATATCGATGCACCGTTGGGCACACCCTTCCCACCTCAACATGGCTTTGACATGGCTGCGTCGACTTTTCGGCTCACCAAGAAGGAGACAGGCTGGCAGGTGCAAAGAAGCGACGGAAGAACACCGAGGACTCCTCTTCTGGAGGTTGGAGGAAAGTGCCTCAAAGCTCAAGCTTCGAAGCTGCGCCGTATTGTGGTTTGTTATGCTCTGGTGTGCTGTGCCGTGTTGAGCTGCGCTGTGCTGTGACGGAGCACTGATGGCAATCGGATGCAGGTTGATGCAGCTCGCGAGACTCGGCCGGCATTAAGGGACGAGGGAAAGCGTCAGCATGCAGCAGACGGAACGAGATGCAGCAACCAAGCCTGCAGACTCACCAGAGGTCTGCAGAAGAGTGCACAGCGTTGCAAAGAGGCCCGGCTGGAAGGTGAACTGACAGCCGTTGGGCGAGTTAGAGATGTCCGCCAGGCAGGTATGGAATACCGCGAATTGGGGTGTATGCACATGTATCGGGCAGGTACCCGAGACCGAACAGGCAGGGGAAGTTGAGCACTTGCAGGAAAGAGCACAGGGAAGTGACAGGGAAGCCATGTTGGAGACCCCCACACGACAACCACAAATGGCAGCGACGGACGCGGCGACAAATGGAAGGGAAAGAGCAGGGCAGCAGCACTGCAGCAGACTGCGTGAGTGTGGAGGGCACCTCAGCCGGGCGCGCGCGGGCAGGAACGGGAACGGGCAGGCACCACGGAGGAAGCAACGCAACCGCCCTCCACTGCTCAAGCTGGCCGGCCCATCGCCATTGTCATCGACATCGACAAATCGACATCGACCTAACAGGATACCATGGATACAGAGTACAGCAATCGAAGATGAGCCTTGAGGCCGTCGGGGGAAGTTCCTCCACTGCCACCAACAACAATAACAACAGCAGCAGCAACACCGGTCAGGTCGTGACCCTCTTTTTCCCTCTCCAACGATGGACATGAACATCACCGGCAGTGGGTCTCGGCGCTCCTTCGCGGCATTCTCCAGACTGGACTCGAACTCCATTCACACACAACGATGCTCTTCTCCAGTCTCCAGTCTCCAGTCCGGCGGCCCCATTTCTCCTCTCCAGCGCCTCACTTCGCATCCCTCCTCCTCCTCCTCCACCAACGAGGCGGGACTGTTTACTCCAGCAACCTGCCGCAGATACTCACTTCATCCGAAACCTGCCTCCCCTCCACGGCCTTCCTTGTCTCTGTTACCGAAAGCTATCCTGTCATCCATACGCATTTCCCGCTAGTTTCCCTTGGCCGCCAGTACACTTCCCATGATATCGATATTGATATCGAGCTTTCTGCCTACCTACCTACCTACGGATCCCTCCATCACTACGGAGTATCTCCACTTCCAGCCAAACGCAGCATTGGATCTCGCTCGGATGAGGCACCTTGCCTCAGACCACAAACAACGTCCCGCGGCTCATCTCGAACACGGCCGCCGCTATTCTGCCCGTCTAAAACCCGTCCGGAGCATCTCCGCGACCCAAGCATTCAACCTCCAAGCCCGTGTCGGATTTCTACAGTACGACCTTGAATCGTTGAATGACGAGTATCAAAGATTGCTCCGCACGTTATTTGGCTCATCCCTGCCACCGTTAAGTCAATTGTGAATAAATCACCAAAAATCGCGGTCCAACCGGTCCTTTTCTCCAATTGCGAGTCATTTTAGAGGCACCCATGACTCCCTTCACAGGGCAGACAGGGCGGGCCAACCACTGGTAGCCAGCGCTCACTCGTTTCCTCGTGGCAGAGGGTCCTTAAACGGGCATCTTCCTGGCCTTCAGCTTTCGCCTGGCGGGCGTTTTGCGACAAGGGTGGCCATCGGAGAATTGTCGTGTTACGACTCAAGTTGCTGGGTCTTGCCGAACCAAAATAAACTCAACACACAACAACTTTGCGGTCGGTGTAGGACTTGATTTCTGCGCTTCGGTCGCTTTCCCAACCTCAGACTCTCTTTATTCGGTAAGCCGGAGCACACGCTCTTCACCTGCTGCGACCCGGTCTGTCTTGTTGTTGTACTATGTACAGGCATCTGGCAACTGCTGGGCTGGTCCGATGGATCTCCATTTCGCATCAACCTCGGCAGCGAGCCAGGTCCCATCCAAGGACTTCATTGCCTACCGAGTATGACGCTAACACGTCAAGGATGAGAGAGACGTCAGCCGCCAGCGACATCGAGGGGCCTTGTCAAATTGATCCCGCCGGGCATCAAGCTCCGTGGTAGGCTCGCATCAACTCGGACTTGCAACTCACATCTCTCGGTACATGCACTCCTCTGCGATGCAAGTTGCATCATGTGCGGAAGTGTTTCACTTTACACGAATGTCCATTTTTCCAGCGTCCAACTTCGCGATACTGCGATCAAGCAAACTCATGACGAAATTCTGTTTGTCCGCCGTCGAGTTGAAGACACCCCAGCCGGAATGAACCAGTCAGGGACCCTGGTTCTTGACGCAGGGTGCGCAATTCGGCCCCGTCTCCCATGGACCGATCCACGACTGCGGCAGCGGCGCACAGGGCTTTTGCATCCGACTGCGCAGACTATTCTGGACTTGGTTCAACTCGCATCACAGTGGAACTACCTAGGCCTTCAGGCTGCCGACTGAGAGAGCTCACGAACACAATATCGACGCTGCAACAGGATGCCACGGAACCATGAACCGGAGGCTAAGATGAATCTACTCCTCTTCCCGAGTCCCGGTGCCCCGGCTGCAGCGTGAATTATCGACATCTGGACGGAGACCCGTTCCATGCGTGCACGTCCAGCCGCTGCGGCCGACCTACCGCACGTTTTTAGAGAGTCCAGGGTCCGACGAAAATGGAGCGGAACGAAAGACGCCTCCCAGCCTCCATGATCGGAGGCTGCAAAGCATGCCCAGCGTCGGGCTTCACCAGAGCCCTAGATGGCTTACGGAGCCATAGCACCCTTCCGGAAACACTTCTTGACATCCAGAGCCTTGTTGGTCCTGGCATGGTTTCGAAGGTCCCAGTGAGCTTTGTCCACCGCTAATCTCAATCTACTGCACAGCACGTAACTACGACAGGAGCCAGCATCACATGTGATCCATTGGGAGTAGCATGGAGCCCTCGATCGAAGCATTCGACATGTCAACGGTGCTACGGCTGACCTCGTGGTCTAGAACGTTCCCGGTGTCTGTGTGATGGTCTCTTTACACCAGCGCCCGTTTCTACCGATGGGGATTTGATGTTGATGATGTGCATGAACAGCTTCAATGAGTTATGTCGGCTTGGGCCCCACGGCTACAACACAACAATAGTGCATCGCAGCCGCATGGCAGGCATTACGCTGTCGGATATCATATGAATGTTGTTGAATTCTACGTCTGCCTGCGTTGCCTTTTCTGCCTACTCGCCATATGCGACAACAACAGCACCTTGTTGCTGAGGAGAGTCGGTAGATGCGTATGTATCCTGCCGCTCAACTGAGGACACATACGGAAGCTGAGAGTGCGCCCCTGCTAGGCTGCTTCTGCATCTGGCCGGTATCGCAGTGAAACTCGCGGGTTTGGAAAAAACCGCAGACTTGCCAGCAGGCGCTTGTATGCAAGTACGAATCCAGAGCCATCGAGCCTTGTCAGCCTTCTCGACCAGACGTCGGAGCTGGGCCGGTACCCCTCCATTGACACTGGCGGCGTCTACTTCGCGAGTTTATTGTGGATGGCGGTGAGTCGGGAGTGGGCTCCAAATCCCCGGCAACGCCACCGTTGTTCGTCAAAGAACATCGGCCATCCTGGAGAATCGGCATGAGTCGCCGCGCTAGGATGACAAGTGGTCCATGACTTGCCTCCCTGCCTACCTGCACGAATGCCTCCCAATCGAGAGTGCAGAATTGGTCGTTTCGGACGAGAACAAGTCAATCGCCGCCCATTGGCTTGGGCCAGTGTCTCTTATCGAGTTCCCCCCACCTGGATATTTTAGGGCCCGGCAATCTCGGTCAAATTGCGTGCCCCCCACCGTCATCCAGCTACGGGACTTGTCGTGTGCCCCCGGCGTCGTCGCTGATCCAAGAAACCAACCAAACACTGCTGAATGGTTATCTAAAAGGCTCAAAGGCTCGCGGTTTTCGGCCGACAACCGCCTGCGATGCTTGTGCGGGTTATTTCGTGCCCTGGCCCATGAGGCTTTCATATATCCACCTCTTGTCCTACCGACGATGTCACCGTCATTCAGGGTCCGTCGGGGCGAGGTCGGCCGACGTGCAAAACGGCCGCTGATCCAACGTCGGATATAAACCACCATGGATTTCGGAGCAACGCAAAGCGAGGGCGTACGTGGTCGATCACACCTGAAAAGGGGTGCTTCCGCCGTGAAACCCTCGACGGTGGTCAGGCATGAACTTGCCCCGCGTGGGGGTCCGGATCAATTCTGTGTTCACTCTTGCTGCGCCTGCCCAGGCAGGGAGCATGCCAGCATGCCACTCAACGCCTTTGCCATGGCGGGTGGTTGGATGATCAACACCACATCACCAGTTCGCTCTGGCCGGGTGAAGTCATGGCCTCCATCTGTTGTAGCCACGAGCCCATCCACCATGACGCTTCCCGGGTCGCTCTCGGGAAGAAGGACGGCAGTGGTCTGGTGACATATGCCGATGCCTCGGGAAATATTACCAGTCTGGTGTACAAGAAAAACTGTCTGGACAGTGTTGCGTCGTTGTCGAAACCTCCGAGGTCATTCTGGCACCGTTCGTCGCCACAAAGTTGTGTAGAGCATGTCGAAATTGTCGAAATTGTCGTCGAATGGTCCGCTGCCTCACAAGTCTGGAAAAGCAAGGGAAGACGGCTTGACTTATAAGCTGCTCTTATCTTTGGTGCCGATTCTCCCAAGACGAAGGCTGAGCCAAAGACTTGCTCGAATAGGGCAGCTGATTCTTTGCACCATTTTTCCAGCAAATTAGCAATGCGATGCCGCCAGAGATCGGCTCCCGTGCGCAATCGTCTCCCTGTCGGTATCGGTGCTATCTCTCTCTATCTTGGCTCTATCTTTCCCTCGGACCTGCCCTATCGGCCGGTGAAGGCACACCACAAGGTAAGAAGAGGCCCCAGGGAATCACTGATTCGAGCGTTGTTGTATTTTGCGTTGCTATCATCCCATGTACCTGGAACACTTGCAGCAACTCTCGCTGCCTCCTCTTATCTGTGCCATGCCGCCTGTGGCAGCTGCTCTCGTGACACCCTTGTCGTTTGTCGACCGTTTGCTGCAAGGAGGGTTCAGCCGTAAGGCCCGTAGCAACGACCTGCCTCGAAAATCTCTGCGCGCTGCTGCGATGCGGATATGCAGGTTGGCCCTATTCTGCAGGTCACGGTTCTTTATCTTTGCTGCCCGTCGCGTGGGATTTGTGCGTGTGTTTGTTTCAAAAGACGACCTTCTTATCTAGAAGATGGGCGGTCTGGGCGGGAACGAGGGGCCCGTTATCTACGATTCCCCCCTTTCTCCAGACTTTCCCCGGAATTCGAAGCCGCCAGTCGGAATGGTACCTTCTAGATAAAGATACCACCGTCCTGTCGGAGTCTGAGTCGAGGAGTTTCTCCCTTCTCTCTTTGCCCAGTGATATGGTTGTTCACTCCCGGCCTTGACCGATACGCGAGCTACTATGTACTCGTGAGCCCTCTCCAAAGACGTGGCTCTTCGGAAACACCCAATGCCTTGCCATATAACTTCCGAAACGATCACCGATGACCGAGCGATGAGAACCCAGGCCGATGCTTCATACGGTGATGATGAGAGTGGATAGGGAGGGGAGACGTTTAAGCAGCAAAGCGGAAGCTACACGAGACGATATCCCGGTTGTCGAGACAAAGCATCGCCATCCCACCGAAGGATGCTCGGGCTGAGTTGCGAGAGACATGGTCGGAACTTCCGTTCCGAGTCCTTTCCGCAGCATGCTTATAAGTCTACGGACCTATCCAGTCCAGCGTTCGAAGGCCGTTGGGCCATGAAAAGCCCAGGTCATCGACGACACTGGGGCCATGTAACAAAGAGCACTTGGACTCCCCTATGTTATACCCCCAACGTCTCTAGGTACGACATCGGCCTCAACGGCGCGTCTTCATGTCATCGGGACCGAGTATCTTCCAAGCTCTGGTATATAGCTGGTGGTTCTGGCGGGTGTGGGATGGGCGAACTCTTCTCCAATTCGATATTCGATTCGAAGAAATGACCGACGAAAACCGACGAGGAAGAAGCGTAGCCGTGGCACTTCCTCGACGAATGTTCTGTCGCATGTACCGACTCTGGCTGGCTTCCATTCCCACCCTGATACACCCTGATATGGTCAACCTCTGCCGGACGACGAAAGCCGCAAACGAAGTGACAATTCACCGGTCTACAAGAAAACGGAAAACGGTTCGAGGAGGTTGTTTTGTGTGGAACTGTAGGCCATCACCTGCCTTGTTCCACGTCGACAAGTGGTTTGTGTCCGATACGTTTTGTCTGCAGGACCTTATCCTGATGCACCCGCCTACTTGAACATGGCTCTGATGACAACAAACGACTTGGGGTTGTGTGTGATCCTGGCTGAACGTATGGACACAACCCCCGTGATGTCCTCATGTGCTCACCGGCCAGTGATGTCTGGGCTACCGTGTTCGTGACGAGAGCCTTGCCGTGCCGTAGCAAACGTAAGTGCATCTCTTGGGTCATTCGAGTTGAAGAGAAAGAAGAGCTTGCCGCCCAAGCTTTATCATCTAACCATTTGGTTTGGGTGGGAAGGCTATGGATATCAGTCAGGGACAGACAACTAGACTAGCAGTGCGAAAACTGACCATGAAGAGAGGAAACAACCAAACGTGCTGTTCAATTGCCGATCGACGGACGGAACGTCACCTCAGTGCAAACTGACAAATACAACAGAGGCATCGCAACTGAGGGAGACAAACCAGTTGAGACATCGTGAGAAACATATAGTTAGGAGTATAAAAGCCCCTTTGCACTCTTCGCTGTTATGTCACGTACTGAGACTAGAAATGTCGTACACTTTGTGGTGACAAAAATACATTGTTATTAGCCAGTTTCTCAGTAGACATAACATCCAAATAATTTCCGACGGCGGGCGTTGGAGGGCCTCAAGTTCGGATGCATGTCTAATGTTGGCATGCCAGAGCCACTCGGTACGAGATGAACTTTTAGCGTCGGGCAGCGGCATCGTTGTTACCTATTCCGAAGTTCTTGCCATGTTGGCTTAAGTCTTTAGCATGATGCTCTTAGTTTGTGGGACTGTTCTCATCGATGAACTTATGTTGTTCAAACTGCCATCCCAGACGAACGTCGGGGGGTGGTGGACACCGAATTCGACCATGATTCAAAGCGTCATATTACTCCGAGCATCTTTGGCAGACTACCTCAATCCTAATGATGTGTTGTTTGAGTTGGGCTGTTGGTTCTCAGCCACGACAGCGTCAGAACGTTCACAAAAGGGTTTGTGACGGTGCTTCGGGATGACCAATGATGCAGAAGATGAATATTTATCATAATGTCCGAGTAATGACGATGTAAACGACTAATTGAAGTTTACTATCTGCAACCCGATGCCTCCCAATTCCATCCATGTTCAACACGAATGCCAATTGCCCGTAATATTTCTTCTCAACCTCATTGATGACGGTTTACTCAGTACATTTACGAAGCAGCCGACAGGAGACATGGCGCGGTAATGAAGGGATGAGGCCGCATTTTCAAGTTTACATGGACATTTTGCTCATCATCACTACAATCACAGTTTGTGTAAAAACTTGACAGCTTAAGTAGAAACATCTCTGTTCCATCATCGTATCCGGCCGTGACTATTCTAAAGGTAATGTAAGGACTGTCATCGTCTCCATCCGTGGAGCGCCTTCGTCAACTAATCGTTACAAAAGGTATCCAGCCTTATTAATTTCCGCCATGCCCCAAACCAACTCCGGGTCATTATAAAGGAATGAAGTAGAAAGTAAAAGATATGAACCTAACCCCCCAAAAGCCGGATCCCTTATTTGCTCCGAGACATTTTATCATTTACCCCCGTTCCCTATTTTAATTCATACGTCCATGCCAAAAAGGGGGAGACAGAGGGTGGGTAAGGTATACAGAGAAGCTATGCTTCAGCTTGGCGTCGCTGATGGTGAAGCTTCTTACAACAGGCCGACGACGGCGACGGCGGCACCGAGGCAGGCACCAGCGACCTTGACGCTGCGGTCAATACCGGCAGCGGCGTTGGTAGAGCCGGTCTCCTGGGCGGCGAAGGCGCCGGTGAAGGTGGTCATGAGCGTGCTGCTGCCTGACACGGCCTGGGCGACGGTCTGGGGGCCAACGGTGGTAATGACACGGCCGCCCTGGCTGAAGGTCCTGGTGATGGTGTCGGTGTGAGTCTTGTCTGGATGGAGTGTCAGTCTTGGAGTATCTGGCAACGATGGGAGAGGTCGACTTACAAGCCCAGCCGGGGCCCATGCCGCCCCAGGCACCACCCTGAGCCCACCAGCCGTCAACGGGGCATCCGGTGACGGTAACAGCAGCGTCGGCGGTCTTGGTGGCGGCACCCCACCAGCCGCCGGTGTAGGTGAAGGTGCTCTTGGTGGCACAGTCGGTGAAGGCGTGGCAAGCGGACGAGGAGACGGAAGACCAGGAAGAGAGAGCAGCAGTCTGGGTAGCGCAGGCGGAGCTGACGCAAGACTTCAGATCAGAGTTCTCCGTGCAGAAGGCAGCGGGAGTGGGGGTAGCGGTTTGCCAGTGGGAAGCGAAGCAAGAAGCCTATTGGAGGTTCGTGTCAGTCAATTGTACGGTTGAGTTAGAGTTCATGGAAGATGGGATAACATGTGGGAACAGATGGTCCGGGTGATGTTCATCCGCTCTCGGCACATCGACCACCACATATCTTGATATAAGAGACGGGACAGAAGAGGAATTGACGAAAACCCAAGACTTACGGCGCAGATAGCGGCAGGCGATCCGCCGAATCCTCCGAACCCACCGGCGCCCCAGCCGCCTCCAGCTCCGTAACCGCCAAAGTTGCTCTCGTTGGAGCCGCCCCAGCCTCCGGGTCCGGGTGCAGCGATGGTGACGGCGCTCTGGGCGAGGGCAGCGGCGACGATGGAAGCCTTCATCTTGTCTGTTTTTCTAAAAGTTGTTGGGTGGGTTTTGTATGGTTTTCGTGATTCGAATGAAGATATGCTTTGCAGCAGATAGGCTCTTTGACTTTTGGTTATTGCTCCTTGGCTTACTGAATAGGAAGGAAGAAAAGGTGGCTGAATGTTGCGACGAAAGGATGCGTCCCGAGATGATGGTTCAAAACAAAACCAAACACAGGATGACCGAAGATCGAACAAGACCTTTATATCAAAAATCTCACCCTCTGTCAAAACGGCAAGGCTCTCTGTGTCTCTCCTCTGGCGCACGCCGCCTCCTCCTCCGCCCCCTTCGCTGGTCCACTCGTCGTGCAGATGCCGTTGTGTGTACCTAGTTTTCGGTCCCGAGGAGTAGAATACCCATGGAGAAGGGGGGAAAAGCAATGACATCGATACCTACTCACCCCCCCCTTCGTCCCTGTGGTGTTACCGGCCACGGACACCGCGTGGACGTCTTTGGACTTCCGCAGATCCTACCACGCAGCTGGTTCTCTCTGCCCTCCCCCCCCCCTTCAACGGCAATCCTCCGCAGCCGCATCCGCGAATACATCCCATCCCGCTGAAAGTGTCCCAAGCTCATTCTGCCATCGACGGACCACGCAGGATGACTAGATGGGACACACACAGCGAGAGAGCGAGAGAGCGAAAGGGCTGGCCCAACACCGCGCGGCCCTCTCTTGCATGGCAGGCTTGGCGCTCACCACCGGGCGCGGTGTCACAGGAGAAAGCGCGATGCTTCCCCAACGCACATGGCTGCTTGTAGTAAGCAAGCCACTGCAGCATTCGGACGGCCCCTTACTGGCTCATCGGTGGTTTTGCATGGCCGGGGTGGTGGTGGGTTCGCGCAGGTTTGCTGAGGTTTGATGGTAAGGTAGGTAGGCTGTTGTGTTAGTGTCCGGGATGAGGATTGGGGAACACCGGACAAAGCGGCCCCTAGTGTCGGTCAAGAGCCGGCCTTAGTCTCTAGGAAACGAACGACCAACCAACCACCAGCTTTGCAGCAGCATGTTGGCTCGGTCCCCCGGAGAGCGGTCAAATCCTTCTTTTCTTCTCTCTCTTAAGCTTGTGTCGCATGAGCCCTAAATTCTCATCCAGTCTCGCGTTGGATGGGGACTGACGTCGTTGTGCCGATTCGTCCGAATTACTCAGTTGCTTTGCCATTTGCCCACTGCCTCTTGAGCCTGCGCCTGCGCCTGCTTCTGCATCTGCGTCTGCCGCGCAAGACTGCCGTCGTAGCCGCGATCCCACTGCCTCCACGAGAGCGAGGAACAGTTGTCCAGGCGCCGAGATGGTCACCGCCGACAGCCCGACCGAAGACTTGTGTGTCTGTAAACGACGACCATGTTTCAGAATATGTGCTTATGCTGCTGCTCGGTTCGGGCTGATCGTGTCCACCTCCACTACGAATGCCCAGCCGCCAGTCAGATTTGGCAGCAGATCGTTGGCTAGCTGCCGTCGCGCCGAGAGGCGAGGCTGGCATTTGTTGGTCACTTCGGCTTACACTAAGGCAGGAACTCTCACGGTGTCTTGCGCCAGCCTCAACGGATGACGCGGAAGATCGACTTACATCGGGGACGTCGGGGGATACCTCACCGATCTGAAGTAATAAGGCCAATTTTCTGCGTGTGTGTATCGTCTCTAGTACAACATGATATCGGATGTCGGCTGTCTGCAACGCCGTTTTCCATCCCTTGTAATTAATCCCGACCCAAGAAAAAAGTCCCTGCTTAATGCCATGCAGCAGGCCTGTCGTCCCGATCCTGTCCTTCTGCAAACTCCAACGTTAAAAAAGAAAAGAGCCCGATATTTCGTCTCAAACAAGCCGTTGCTGCAGTGCAGGTTGCAGCTGTCCAAACTCATACAAGAAGTCCGTTGCCTCCCAACACCGCCTTAACCTGCTTTCTAATCCCATGACGTCTACCTCATCATCATCATCACAGGTGCTCGCCAAATCCAGGTTCAACGAAGACCTTTCGGAGCCCTCGAGGGCCCCTGGGCGTTCCATTGTGCACGCGGAGCTTGATACCGCGCTCGCGTCTGCGCATACCATTGAGCTTGCGCTTGATACTTCGCTCGACACTGCGCCTCATATCGCGCGTGGTACCGTGCCATTCGCCACATTGGTTGGCTCTACAGCATTGTGCCGAAGGCATCGTCGTTGTTGTTGAACGGAAGGGGCTTGCGCGGACTTCCTTCCTCCGTGGTCTTGCGGTGTCGGAAGGTGAAGCCGACAAAGAGGCTCTTGCCCATCTCATCATCACGGTCCGCCATGCTCTCCAGCGCCTGCTGCTTGTCATGCACCTCCTTGTACTTGGCCATATCGGCCTCGTTGGTGAAGTCATCGAAGTAACCAGCATCAGTCTCGGAATCCAGCTCGGGTACGAAAGGCGCCTTAGTCGTTCGCAGCTGTTCCCAGTCAACCTCGGCGAAGTATTGGTGAGTGAAGATTTCCTTGATGTTGGAAAATCGCTTGGACCGAGAGTTGATGCAACTAAGCTGGGGTTAGATACCTTTACAAACAACGGCGTTGTGGGTCACTTACGTCGTGATAAAGTTCCATGTGCGGTTGCTGAGGAAATAATTAGGATCCTCCCAAACGGGTCGCTTGAGCACCTCCCTCCAATGCTTCAGATTTCTCCAAGTCTCATCAGGAGTAGAACCGGCGAAAGGTGGGAAGCCGGTCAAGGCCTCGAAAAGCATGCATCCCAAACTCCAGTAGTCAACCGTGTAATCGTACTCGTCACCTCGGAGCACTTCGGGCGCCATGTAGTCAGGCGAGCCCACAATGGACTTGGCGTAGTTGGTGTCCTTCGCGCGCATCGTCTGGTATCCCTCTCGTCGCTCGGCGACACTTCGCTGATCCATTGGCTTGCCAAATGGCACTGAAGTTTCGGAAGCCTTCTCAAGGCGGATTCGCATGGACTCGATCTTCGCAGGAGCAAGGAAGCCGGCAGCCAGGCCGAAGTCGGTGAGCTTGACGTGACCTGTGGAGTCGACGAGGAAGTTCTCAGGTTTCAGATCTCTGTGGATGTAGCCGAGCTGATGGAGGGCATCCACAGAGCAGAACATCTCTGCGATGTAGAACCGAGCATGGCGATTGCTCAAGACTCCAGTGTTGTTGAGCAGAGTGCGGAAATCGCCACCAGGCACGTACTCCATGGCAAGATAGATGCTCCTGTCATCTTGGAAGGAGTAAAGCAATCGGACAAGCCATTCACTCTTGGCGGTGGTGAGAATGTCGCGCTCCGTCAAAACATGACGGACCTCGTCCAACTTGAACAGCAACTTCTTGCTCATCACTTTCAAAGCGCACACTTCACGAGTATCCTTCTTCTGGGCCAAGAACACCTGGCCGTAGCCTCCCTGGCCAACCTGGGTAAGGATCTGGAAATCACCTTGGCGAAGCCTGACACGCCTCTTTCGCAGATTGGCACGCTCTCGGCCAGCGTACTTGGACCACATCTGCTTGTATGCTGCCTCATCGGTTTCGGGCGGGGGAGGGATTTCGGAGTTGAATGCCACCAATCGGTTCTGTCTGGAGCCAACGTAGGTCAACAGGTCGAAGTAGTAGTCGAGGAAATCTATCGGAGGTTAGCAAGCATCACTAGAACCCATGGGGTGGACATACAGAGCTGAGTGACATTGACCAATCGGCGTACGTTTGGACGCTGCAGGATCTCGAGCTCCTCAGGAGTAAGCGGTTTTTGGGTGTTGAACTTGTTTCTGGGCGTCAATGGCTTCTCCTTGGTTTGGTATAGCTCGTGTCGGGAAATGGCAGCGTGGCTTTGCTGGTACGGCGAATCGGTGCCTCCCAGGCGCGTGATCGGAGGAGTGTTCTCCTGGCCGTTCAACTTCTTCAAAGGGCTGCCCGTGGATGCGACGCCCTTGTGCAGCACGCTATCTTCGACATTGGGGCTCGCCTCACTCAAGTTGCCCTTTCCTGGTGACTGTGGGGTATTAATGACGCTCAGCGGGCGCTCAAGCCTGGGTCTTTCGAGGACGGGGGTATTCAGCTTGAGTGCGCTGTCGAATGCGTCGGGAAGCTCGTTGGCGCCAGGAGGGACAGTCCGTTTGCTTGGGCTCCCTTGAGGCGTGCTGGCGGGGTTGATGAAGCTGTTTCTCGTGGGCGTCTCGGGCCTGGCTGAAGCATCCTTTGCTCCTCCAGGGAGGAAACTGGACATGAAGCCCGACATTGTGGCGGTGTTGACGATGCTCGTAAATGCAATTGGGGGAGGGCGGTTAAAGGGAGGAAATAAGAGTGATCAACTCGTAAGGAGGGGTCGGTTAAGAGAAGATGGGAGGGATGGTCGATACCGCTGCGAGGTACAGATAAAGTTCAGGACTCCGACTCGCGATAGAGGATGCTGGCAAGCGAGGAGTGTGTTGTTATCTTCTCCGCCGTGGGGTTGATTGATGTTGGGTCGGAGTCCAGGGTGATGGATGGAGTCGGCCCAAGATCTGCCCAAGAGAGAGTGACCACTGCACAGTCGATCGCTGGGTGGACACCCGAATGTTTTAGGGGGGCGGCGGGAACAAAGCAATAGTGTTATTGGGCGTTGCGGGGTCCTAAGTCAACAATGTTGCAGGGGCAACTATCGGGCCCCTGTTGATTGGACGCCTCATTAGGCGCGATAAGATAGACGATAAGGTTCCGTAGCTCCTTATCGGTCTTGGCGTAGACGGAAGCTTTCGACGTCGACGCCAACCAGTCTTCTGCACATCATCAACCTTGTTTCACACGACAGAACCGCAACCATGCCCAAGGAACGCAACTACAATCCGGTGCAAGCCCAGCGCAAAGCTGACAAGGCCAAGGCGATCAAGAAGGGTACGCGGGGATCAATATTGTGCGCGTGCCATCATCTCTAGACGGTCACTGACTTTTGCATTCAGGAAAGGCTTCAATACAATCACAACGAAACGAAAAGCTCGCGCGCCGCAATCCCGAACGAATCCAAAAGCAGATTGATGACCTGAAAGCCATTACAAATGGAGGCGGCAAGCTCTCACGGCATGAAGAGCAGGTCTTGGATGGACTCGAGAAGGAGCTACGCGCCGTGAAGAAGGCGCGTGAAGCACTCGGCGACAAGGCTCCGTCATTCGGCCGAGGCTACCACCGCGATGGCGATTCCTCAGGAGGCGTGCTAGGAAAGCGCAGACGAAACGACGATGAGTTGACCAGCGATGAGGACGTACCCGATGAAGTGAAGCGTATCCCGATGCCTCGCGACACGCCACCACCAATACCGAAGGAAGTGCTGGACAAGTGGTACGCGAAGAGACGCGCTCGCAGGCAAGCCGAGCAGGCCGAGAGAAACGAGAACGAAAAATCAGAAGAGAAGGAAAAGAAGACGTCAACCCCGGCACCGGAACCCAAGACCGTGTACGAGGCCAAGCCTATGGTGCGCAACTTGCAAAAGGAGGCAGTGGCCGCATTTGTACCAACTGCTGTGCGGATGAAACTGGACAAGGGCAAGGGACAAGGTGGCTTGATGGAGCCCGAGGAGGCAGATAGACTGGAGCGAGAGGGCTACTTGAAAACGGCAATCGCTACAGAGGAGACTGGACCCAGGAAAGTTATGATGGAGGAGGTTGAAGACGATGATGCCTGAAGGCGCGACTGACATATCAGACGCCAACAAGGGGCGCGATTGACCCGGCACTGCCAACAGCAAACTCGGCCGCTTCACCGCTTTTCACCTGGCCCTTTCCCCATACGATGTATGTTGAGGCAGTTTCATGGCCCACCCAGTAACAGGATAAACAGTACCCCTTCGGGTACATACTGCCTCGGGTCTCACGGCGGCCAGGAAAACTCCGCTTGGTTTTACGTCTGTGGAAGATGAGTTGCATCACGAAGGCACCATGTGCTCAGACTTGAACAAGCAGACCCTGCACAGGGCTACGTGCCAGGACGTGGCATGCATCAAGACATTTATTCTCACTCCGGATTTGCTCGGCCTGCCCACGTCATCCCCATATTGGGCCGCGGCACTCATCAAAGTGCTGCTAACAGGTCTGTGTACTGGATCTCGGGTGGATTGAAGGGCGCCCAAAAGCAGGCGAAGGCAGAGGTTATCCGGAGGTGAGGGATGCAGCTTCTAGAAAGAAGGCATCCGTCCTTGTGCCTCCAGGGTTGAAATCATTAAATTGAGCGGCTTAAATACCCTACCAATTGCAAGATTTCTTCCGCTTCCAGATTTTGTATTACTATGAAATTTCCATATTACTCTGAAACAAGTTCCCCGGATAGTGATACCCCTTAGAGACAACTGAGAGCAGACTGCCGTAACTAGAAGTGGTCCATACCTTTTGACAGCAGTATCACCCATGGTAATGGATACTCGAACCGACGAATGTTACGGGGATGCCGTCACGAAAGGGTGTAAGACGACTGGTCTTGCTATGGAGTCAAACAGTAAATGCCGAAATGCTAGCATCGGCTAAACCGCCCTTCTGTCCTCATGTAGGCGTCAAGTCAGACCACGTACCCATGATGTGAGAAAAATACCAAGTCCGCAAGCAAGAAAAGAATCTGCTTCTGGTGTTGCAATGGCGTCCGATTGGTCAAACACGCTGTCTCAGGGAGGCCCAGATCATCAAAATAGCAACTTATGGTTTAGTCTCGTTGTTGAAATAAATCTGGCTCCTTATTGATCGCTGAAATGACTTGATCAAGTGCTCCTTCTGGCCCCCAGTCTTGTCTCTTTCTAGCTTTAATAGTAGCCTATTAAGTGGTCAAACTGATGATGTTGTTTAAAGAAAGCATTTGCCGTCTTAAGTATCTGCAGAATCTGGCCATGCACAAGCAGACAATATATGTTCATGTGATTGCTGGCGCTGCCATTGCTTTCTTTTGTAACCCTTGGCCTTTGAGAGTGATATCTAGATTCTGCATAAGGATGCAGTTACCGATTTATGGATTTCCTTTGACATTTAGGCTGCCGAAACAGCGCTTCACGACTTTGAAAATAGTTCTTTTATAATTCAACGATGAGTCTCACGCCTTTGCCATGGCTCTTGTTACCTATGCATGGAACTTGACACCTCTCTGTTGCGTCCATCGAAGCGATGCTTTGCAGAGCGAGACGACCGCAAAGTATTAGGCAGGTGATTATTGTCCCAATTACACTAATCTTTGCAAATAACACAATCGGCCAGAAAACATCATCCTTTTTTCGTTCCTGCCTTGAGAAAGTCTACCTTCACCCGCTCTCAAGACGGAAAGTGGGAAAAACTGCCCTTCCTCTTCTCTTCATCCCAAGAGAAGACCGCCTTCGGTTTTTCCCTATATCATTTTCTTTCATCTTTCGTCTTCCGCAATAGCCCACTACCATCCAGCGAGACTCCTAGCGTCACGAAGTCCTCCTACCATCACCAGACTACTGCGACTGTGAGAGAGCTCTTCCTGCAGCCCGTGACCTCTCGCATTCGTCAAAATGCATCCAGACATTCCCGTCGAGTGGGACGACAACATGGGCACCCTCATGTACGATATTCTCATCAAATACAACTTCGGTCAGTCCAACCTCTGGGTCAAAACTACGACCTCAAGTAGCCAAACAGGGACGGTCGACATGCTTACCTTCACCGGACAACCGCGGAAGGTCTATCGAAACTTTGAGCGCGGATTCAAGTACTGCTTTCTTGGAGCACGTATGTTCCCTTCCGGCTGGCAAGACGAGTTTCGGTGCATCCTTCCCCTCGGCGACTTTTACGACGTCGATTACGTTGTCCCGACTTTTGAGATAACCCGAAACCCTAGCGACTCGCACCCGACGCCGTATGCCAATGTCCCTGAGGTCGGACCCTGGGACAACTGGAAGCAAGCCCGTCGCCTAGCGCTCAGAATCGATCACATCAAGGATGGCAAGGTCATCGGACAGTACCAGCACTCTCACGACCACACCTTCCCGTACACGAAGTACGGTCCGGGCTCCGAGCACACCAACTTCCTCGCTGGAGCATGGTCTCGCGTAATGGCTTGGATCGCGGCCTTGACGAACTTTGAGTGGGCCGATCGAAGACGGTTCCGGCACTGGGCGATTCAACCCTACGATGTCACCGTCGAAGAAATCACGCCGTGCTTCGCGTTCCAGCAGATGGTCATCTCGCAGTCCGGTCCCAGAGAGATCCAAGAGCCGCCCAAGCGTATCCATGTGGAGAACAGCATGAGAATGATTTACGAGCTGTACGCAAGAGAACATCCGGAGATGTCAATCGGCTCTTGGTCGCGGCGACTGCTACCTAGCGGCAGGGAGACATGCGATACCTGCCACATCGTAAGTAAATCAGACATGCCCTTCAAGGCGAGCTTGACTAATATGCCCAGGCCATGTCGAACCCCGCCGCCATGCATTGCCCATTGACTTGCTTGGATTGCTCTCCGCAGGAGGTCAACCTCCCCGACAGCCGCAAGACAGTATGGGCTTGCGACTTCTGCGTGTCTGTCGGACGCGTGTGCACCTTTACCCCAGAACGGTACCTCGACCAGCACTTCGATGACTTCAAATCCCTCGGATATGCCAGAGTGCTCGGAGGACATCGAGAGCTGTCTGATAGCGAGAAGCGGACTGCTAGACTACTGCTCAACGGAGCTTGCATACCAGAGTATCGAAAGGAAGTCAACCCCGTGACTCCGGAACATGTGTACGACAAGGAGGACCTTGATTACGATGGTGATACGGAAGAAGATGGGATGTACCGAGGATGGAGATGAGAAACCCATGTCGAAAAGGCCAGGATCGTGTGTATAGAGTTGTGGGGTTTCGTTAAGAGGCGTGGCCTGGGTCAATTGTTGGGATAAATATCAGAAAGGTCACTGAAACCCCCTTGATGTCGGTGTGTCCCGGAGGCACTTTCCACCTGTCCACGCCTTCCACCTTGCATTTCCATAGGTAGGGCAGGCACCGTGCGGAGCAGACAAATTTGGCAGTAGCACCTTTCACAGCCCGCCTTTCCTGTGTTGTGGGAATTTGGAAAGGAAGTCTAGCCTGCCTTCACATCTCGGAAGACCTCGTCCAAGAACTTGCTTTCTGACATCAACAAGAAATACAACGTCCCACATTCGCTTTAATCATAATCAGTTAATATCATCCCCAGTCCGACGAAAATGGACCTCAACGTTGTCCCCCCCCTAATCGGACTGCCCCTAATCGAAGTGCCCTTTGCCGTCAGCCTCAAGCGTGAAGTCGAAATCCGAAAAGGCTTCGTCCTTCCACAGTTTTCGAGAGCTTGTTTTTATCCCAGCCGGATGGAGTGTCCCAGTCTCAATCACCTGATACCCATCAACCCCGTCGTTCAGCGGCCGGGCAGCAGAATTCGAAACGACGTCATTGAGCAACCCGTGGTCTATGTCCCGGTTGATGCTCTCGAGATCGGTGTCTGCTTCCAACGCAGCTTCCACCACGGCATAAGGGAGTTCGATCAGATGCTTTCCGACAACCCGGGTGCCAGACTCTACCAGTACCCCATCTTTGGTGCAGACGCTAGACAGAGCCAGCGGGAGGTTTTTGCAGACTTTTATCCTGGCGGGCCTCCTGAAAAATTCCTCGTTCGGAAGAAGGTTGATAACGGTCAGCAGCGGGAGTTTTAGTGCCATTCCAATGTTATCAGCTATGGTTTCAGGGTCCAGAATGTGGCCGTGGCGGTTGCTCATAAATTGGCGGAGACCGGCGCTTCGTGGATATACGCTTGACAGGTTCGCGGATCAAGATCAACGGCTGTTTGGCAAGACGTCGTCTGACAGTGAAAAGACGGGGCAATTTCAAGACGATACCGTCATTCGCACGTAGACAACACCATGAGATCCGAGTCAGGCCAGCGAGTATGTACAGACAAGCGGGGGTCGATTTCAAAGAAAACAGACGGTAATGGTATAGAATAATGGCCAGCGAGATAGGAAAATGCAATTGGAGTATCAGCCAGTATAAACAAAGGAGCCGCCCAATTCCCCAACGCCAGATCATGAGTCTCGACCGTCTATAAAATTACAAGCAGCACATCATTCTGAGTTCTCTGAACCCTCATCACCCTTGTTTCCTGTAATCTTGTCCCAGACTTTATCAAACTTGTCTGTAAGCCAGTCCCAGAATCCCTTCATGGCTTCTTTACCCTTTTCGATAGCGTCCTCGTCTGCGCCGTTGCTCTCCTCTGCGGCGTCCGTCGGTGACGGCTGAGGAGGGTCGACTTGGATGGTCTTGACTGACTCGGCTGCCGGCGTGGACGACTGAGCCGCCTGTGATACGCTCGTTGGCGCAGCAACAGAGGCGGGCGCTTGCGAGGTGGTGTATGCGGGGACGGGATCTTCTGGCTCCGCAGGGGTATCCTCAGACTTGTGAGTGCCCAACGGGGACAGGGGGAGGCGCAACGTTCCATTGTTGGGCTTCGGGACGAGACCAACGGAGTCGCACAGGATGTTGTAGACGTTGATGTTTTCTGTCTCTGTCAGTTCACGTTCTCAAGACTGGATAAGGGGGTAGCTTACGGAAGTTGTCGATCTGGCTGTTGGGCGGATGAGGGAATGCGGGCCCTCGAGCGATGAAGATGGCGCGCATCAGCGGGTGCTCGTGATCATACCCGTGTAATCCGCGAGGGTTGTAGACCGAGCCGTCCTTCAAAGCCTTGGCGACATCCATCTCCTCCTTGGTGACGATTGCCCAGCCGGTCTTGGGGACGATCCACAGCGGTGCGATGCGCTTGTTGTTGGAGAAGTGATAGCGCTCGGGCATGTTGACGTCGCGGAGGTAGACTTCAAAGTTGGGGTTGGTCTTGGCCTTCTCAGCCAGGCCGTCGTACAGTCCCTGGAGGTCGTCGGGGTTCTTCGGCCTGAGACCGTACAAAGGCCAGCCATCGGTGTGCGCGATCTTGGAGGTATCGACGAGATCCTCGAGTTGCATGAGACGGGTGGTGTCGGTAGTGGCCATGCCATGATCGGAAACGACAATTACGTTGACGATGCCGGTGAGGTTGCGCTGTTCAAGCCCCTGGAATAGCTGGTCCATCATGGTATCGGCATCCAGAATGGTGGAGCGGATCTCCGTGCTGTTGGGGCCGTATCTATGGCCGTCCGCATCGACATTGGGAACGTAGGCCGCAATGAGCTGCGGTCGCATGTCCTCCACCTTGGCCTTCTCATCCTCCATACCGGGCTTGTCGAGGAACTCCAGGATCCTGCTGACCTTGTTCTCGAGGGGCTCGTTACCGTTGAACTTGTCCAGGAAGGTAGGCTCAACGCCCAGGATGTGCGCCTCACTGCCAGGCCACATGTGAACGGCAGAGCGGATACCCTGGTTCTCGGCAGTGACCCAGAACGGTTCGCCGTCCCACCACTTGGCATCCAGGCTTCGCGCCGGATCGGTGTAGTAGAACTCGGCGAGCATTTCGGGATCCCAGAAGGTGTTGCCGACAACTCCGTGGCTTTCGGGGTAGAGACCGGTGGCAAGGGTGTAGTGGTTCGGGAACGTGACGGATGGGAAAGATGGGTTCATGTACTTTGGCGAGACACCCTCCTTGACAAAGGCGTTTAACCTCGGGGTGAGCCCGCGCTGCAGGAAGTCGGCGCGGAAGCCGTCCAGACTGATGATGATTGTCGTTGGCGCAAAGAGCGCAGTTCCGTTGCTGACGAACTCGGCCTTCCGTGCTGAATTCCTGTTCATCGACAGCTTCCACGCCACCAGCACCAGTATCGCGAAGCCGACCGAGATCATGCCGTAGATGAACAGCGACCTGCGCCAGCTCCTCCTCTTCTCAGTCTTTGTCTTCTCGTTCATCTTCAATCGTTGCCGGTCGATCTCATCGCTGTCGTCTCGTTCACTGCTCTCACCGGTAGAGCTCCCCTCCTTCATGGCACCCTCTTCCATCTCGTACATCAGCTCGCTGTCCTCGCCGTACGACGCCTTTTCCATCAACCTCTGCTTCTTCTGCTCCCGCCTCGTTCGCCTCTGCTGCCTCTTGTCCTTTTCGCTCAACAGATCCTCCGAGGACCCGTTGCTGGACCCCGGCCGCGCGCCATCGGCGTCGGCACGTCCGAACATCTTCAGCGGGTTCGGAACAGCGAGCCCCGACCCTCGGCGATGCAGGTCCTGCTTCTTCCTGCGCGTATCAGTGACGAGCTTGTCGACCTCGTCCTCCTCCATGAACACGATGCTGTCGGCGGCGCGCAGCTCGCGGCTGTTGCGGGCGCGCTGCTGCAGCTGATCATCGTCGCTGTCGCTCTCCTGATCGCTCCGGTTGCTGTGCAGGGATGAGGCGTCGTCGTCGTAGTTCCCAGGGGCGAGGAGGCTCGCTGTGTCGCGGTCCCCGCGGGACTTTGCTTTGAGGCCGCGCATCGGTGTCGAGTGGCGGGACGCAGTCGCGGTGGCTGCGGATGCCGGTTGGGAAAGGGACCTTCGTTCGGATTTGCTAGATCATGAAAGAGACCGTCATGAGACGTGCGCAGAACCGGAGACCTTTTTTTCGAGTTGGATTGTGTTTCTCTTACAACAGCAGGTGCCCCTGTAAATGGACCTGGATGGTTCGCGGTGATTAGGATGCTCCATTCCGCCGCGTTGGCGCAGGGTCCTCGAGTGTCATTGGTTCCAATAAAGTTGCCCCGCTTTCCGGGCTGACCTGTTTGGGAAAGTTGCTAAAGGGGGGTCCACATCGGCCCCGTTATCTTCGCTCGGTCTCCGGTCCTGTCATTCGCGTAGCTCCCGTTCCCTGTCGGCAGCTCGGGCGTGGGCGTGTTCATCCCGAGTGCGACGACAACACGGCACCGATGGCGGAAAGCTGGAATGCCATCCTCAAAGCGACATTCAGATTGAGATGTGTGCTAGTTGATGCCTTGAATAGCGCTTGTGCTCCCGCCAACACGAGCTCGACCCGGTTAGGTTGTCCTGACCGCAAAGAGGAACGGCGCTAGACCTCTCATGCATCAATAAATGCCTTGCTGCCTCCAATGACGAGCAAGTGATCTGTCCGCGAGCTGAGGCACCCCTGCTCGGTAACGACGGCATCCATGGTGATAGTGGCGTTCCGCATTGCATTCCTCCCATCGGACTGTCTGTCTAAGAATGATACAGCACGAAGTCTCATGGGAGGCAATAATGGTAGGCTCCCCAGATAATATCGAGGATACAGGGTCGAGGGTGTCTGTCTCCTATTTATCAAAATTCAGCCGCCTCTCGAGTGACTTTGTACCATTTTGCTCCCGAGATCTAGACCGCCGAGTTGGTGACCGAAATTTGTAGGATGACCAGGATCAACCCCAAGCAGGAAAGAGCTTGTTTCCTTTTCGTGCCACAGGCTGAGGCTTTCATATGTATCACGGGACCTTAATGTGTCGCTGATTGGTAGATTCGAAGAGAATAAGCAATATTCGCTACACTCACCCTTCTCCTGTCTCACGCACCCCTCCATACGGCCCCCCTGCCCTGCGAAAGAATCATGGGAAGGTCGGGGCTGCAGTCTGGCCTGGTCAGGGTCTTTGGGGGCCGCTCCCTCTCGTTGGGATTGTGGTTCTTTAGCTAGTGCCCCTCGAGACTCATCGACAAGGTGCCATCACCGCCGAACTTGCCGTCGTAGCTTGTTTGGAGACTTGCAACTTGGAGTCCTTCAAGATGCGATTTTCTTGATCAAGACACGATTTACAGTCTGTTGATAATTGCCAAAGACCGCTTGTTCTGTTAGTTTCCGCTCCCGAGACACCAAGCTTTTGTGCCAAGCCTCGCCGGCATGCAGCGGCGCCATGCACAAGAGGCCCTCTTTGAACACGGCTGTCGTGTTTCGTACCCCATCTTGGGACCGCGTCGATGGGAGCCCCAAGACGGTTGCTAGCCCAACTACGATATGGAATCCTCATGATGAAGTGATTCGCCGCTTCTCCGACCCAGCCAAGGGCGAAGATGTTCGCGCTAGTGGAGCGAAGTACGAGTGAGTGACCCTGAACGTAATTCTATTTCCATAGACCCTGTGAAGACGCTCCGAACTGTGCTGGCACACACAACAGAGGCATGAAAAAGCCTTTCTAGCATTTATGTCAGAAGGCTAGCCTTAGTAGACGAAGCGCAAAGTTCAACACATACAACGGACTACTGACGCTTGTTCTAGCAAGGCCGAGGCATCATACACGGCAGCTGTCCTATCACTCCAGAAGCTCCTCAAGGACGAGGGCGGTATCGCAGCCACAAGCCAAGATGGGAAACAGGAGTTGTCTAAGGTTGCCAAGCAGCTTCAACAAGCGAAGGAGGGTACTCTGGACAAAAAGAAAATGTCCAGATTCGTCAAATCGCTGGATCACTACCAAGGAGTCTTTGACATCCTCTCCCAAGCCGATTTCTCGGGCTTGCCCTTGATATGGGGCGGCATAAAGCTCGTCTTGCTCGTAAGGGGACTGTATTATGTATCCAGAGATAATTGCTAACATGCTGCAGATGTCCAAAACCAGTTCCGACACTCTTTCCAAAGTATTCGAGGTTATTATCGACATCGGTCGAAGTTTAGAACGGATCAGGGGTTATGCGATGCTCTACGCGACCCCACGGATAACAGAGTTTACTGCCGACCTCTACGAAGCAGTTGCAGAATTCCTTGAGAAGGTTATTAACGATTTCAAAAAGAACCCTTTCAGTGAGCAGAAAGAACAATGAATTCGAGACAACGACTAACGCACACGCAGGAAGAGCAATGGTCAACCTTCTGCAGCCTTTCGAGGTGCGGTACGGCGATCTTTTGACGAAGATGAGAAAGGTGCAGCAAGAGATCAAAGACGACGCGGATCTTTGTATGCATGTTAGACACATGCAAGTGTGGTCGAGTCACTCGATGGCTCATTACCGAAGGGATCTTCCGATGCAAAGACACCAGATGTACCAAGGCTTTAAAGGTTCGCTAGTCAAGGTTTCTCATTGAAAGATATTGGCTAACGGGAGGAAGCCATGGCCGAGGACCCGAACGCCGCGATTTTCGAAGCAATCAGGAAGAACCTTTTCCGGGGGTTCGAACTTGAGGCCGGATACCACCAGGAGCTAGAGTCCACATACAAGACGACAACTTCAAAAGCGTGGATAGAGTGGTTCAAGTTGGAGCAGAAATATGTTCCATCAGGCTACTCCCACGAAACCAAGATCATCCAGGCCGAGTGCGATGCCCCGGATCCCCAGCATGCCTTGATTTGGAAGAAGCAGCAGCGTACATTCGCCTCACATGTCCCCTCCGCATATCTCATATGGACCCGCGGCATGACCGCGCAGTCAGCTATAGCCTCCCTGGTTCACCAAATACTCTTCCAGAAAACGGAGGTGATGGCCCAGGCGGGCCTGGACTTGGACCAGTTCAAAGAAGCCAACAACTCCCCACGTGCCCTTTGGAGCTTCTTCAAACGTCTAGTGACAACTCTCGGTGGGTGCATGGTGTACATCACTATTGGATCGGTCGGCCAACACGAAGCTGCCATCGTGAAGAAGTTCGTTGCTATGGCCAAGACCTGGGACGGGCCGGCTATCAACGTCACGCTTATCCACCCGTTCAGCGACGACTTTGCAAAGACGGACGATGTCATCAATCTAGACGACAAGTATGATGTACACCCATCTCTTACGACGACTGATGCCATGCATCATGTGCTGGTCCTGGAGCTCACCGAAAACAAAAAGGTGTCTGAAACCATCCAGAGTTTGCTCTGGGAGACTGTTTGGAGAGAAGTCCGCTATGCCGTGATAGGTATTGCATTTAATCAAGTGGTGGAGCATATCCAAATCGCGGTGAAGAAAGTGGCCGACGTGGCGAGAGAAATAGACACCATAGCCTACGAGCAAGATGACTCTCAAGAACGGCAGGAGAGAAGAGCGAAGAAGGTATTTACTAACACTGACGCAAAGCACTGGATTGCTGCTGTGTCGACGTGGACGGGAAACAAGTGGTCTATGGATGCTCTGCGCGAGCAAATCCAAAGAGACATCGATATTGTGGACATCCATCTGCCGGCAGAAATCAAGGCGGGCTTGAAGGAGAAGCTGGATTTGCTCCTGTTCGATGATGAGACGGAGCTTAAGCCGCGGCCGCTTACAGAAAGTCAAAGGATGTCGACATGGGATGAACTGCAAAACGCTATTAGGCCTGGTACCCAGGTCATGTTTTGCAGCCAGATCGAGGAATTGTTATCCGCTGTCCTGGAGGATTATCGGATGGAGGGTCCCGAAAGAGAGTGTGAGGCCAAGACCTTGTTTGTGTATCTAGCCAAAACGTATTTTGCGAAGAGCGGTCGGTGGAAGGACACCTTCTCAGAGGATAAGGATCTAGTAGCGGACGGGATTACGAAGGCGATCGAAATTGGGTTCCAGCATCTAGTCGAGGCGTTTGCTCCGGGAGGGTCCTAAGAAGAGGGGAAATACCGGATGTAATCAAGCAATGAGGTTATGATAATGCTGCGAAGAAAGCTTCCTCAGAGATATTCACACAAGACATCACAAAGGAGGAAGAAACATCTGATGACATGAAAATATTGGAAGCAAGAGTGTCGAGAAAAAACCTTTAGAAAGCAACCGGCTGTGTGTGATGAGGAGTAATCGCAGATCCGCCGATGAGTTTGGCCAACGTGAAGCTGATTCCCTTTTGAGCATCATCCCGGTCAAACTCTCAGTTCTGTATGGCCCAGAGCACACTCAAAATGAGGCTGCAACAAGCCACATCTATGCAACCATCGGGAGAATATGCGTTCTTTTCTTCTCAGCTCCTCTGCTTTGCTACCCCTCGTGGGACAGGTCTCCCGATTTCCCGCAGTTGTATTGGTGGTGGTGAAGTGTGGAATCGCAGCTCGACGAAGGGTGTGGTTCTAGGATACCCCAGCTCCCGGGCTGCTGTCACAGTGGGGTACTTGCCCCCTAACCCCGCCGTGGAAGGTCCCCTGGCTCTTACAAAGCCCGCTAGAGAGCTCCATCCTTGAATCTGACTGCTGTCAGGTAGACTTCACTTCAGCTTCACTGCATACGCATTATCTACATCGAAAGCGTTTTGTTTTTCGCGACTCAAAAATTTCATCTTCAGGAAATTTTGATCAGGTCTGAGAGCCGGTGTCCTAGCTGAAACGCAGCCATCGAAGCGCAGCCGCAACCTCTCGCGTACCCCACGGCCATAAACCTCTCACCAAACTGTCTCACATCCAACCCTCACCTACAGCCTCAAGCACTCTCAAGATGGCCGACCTCATCACAACCCAAGTCGGCTCCGAGAAGAACGTGAAGTTCGCCCCAGCGACCCCGGCCCAGCGCGACGCGGCATGGCGCCTCAACGGCGTCTCCTGGGCCCCGCCCATGTCCATCGAGGCGTACATCACCCGTGAGACCGCGCTCTCCAAGACGAAGCTCTCGGAAAACTGCACCTACTACGTCCTCTTCGACCCCGCCGACCCGCAGCACATCATCTCCTCCTGCGAAGCAACCGCCAAGACCCTCTTCGTCCGCGACGCCTCCGGGGCCTTCCGCGAGGAGAAGGCCTACGCTATCGCCTCCGTGTACACGAACCCGTCTCACCGAGGCCACGGCATGGCTACGCTTCTCCTGAACAAGCTCAAGGAAGCCATGGACGCCGAATCCAAGGCGAGCGTTCTCTACAGCGATATTGGGACGGTGTACTACGCGCAGTTGGGCTGGACAGTATATCCCTCGCTCCAGGTGTCGTTGATCCCGGATGATGCGTCGGCGTTGCAGCCCACGCCGCCGGAGGGCGTGCGATATCTCACGGCGGACGAGGTTCCCGCCTTCTGCGACAAGGACGTCGCCCTGCTCAGGAAGAAGTTTGAGAATCTGCCCGCGGACGGCAAGCCTCACATCGCGTTCGCGCCGTCGGCGGCGCAGATCACCTGGCACTTCACCCGAGACGGATTCATGGCCAAGGAGCTCGCCAAGCGGGAGGTGGTCAACCGCGGGGCCGTCACGGCGGATGGCAAGGCATGGGTCTACTGGGACCACGACTTCCGCGAGAAGAAGCTCAAGGTGCTACGCGTGGCGGGAGACCCTCGGGCTGATGTGACTGCGCTGCTGCATGCTGCGGTGCTGGAAGCGTCGAACTGGGGACTGGCCAAGGTGCTGGTTTGGAACCCGGACGACGGCGTCGCGGCGTCGGCGAAGAAGGTGAGTGATCGCACTGACGGCGCTGTGAGGGTTGTTTTTGATGAGAGGTTGGACGGGAGTATCCCTAGCTTGCGGTGGAAGGGCGAAGGGGAGGCGGTGTGGGATGATAATGAATACTATGCATGGTGCTAGACTGAGCATTTAGACAGCAATTATGAATACACGATGATGATAACCCGGTATTTCACAAAGCTAGGAAACAATTGTCTGGTCGCCGCGGAATCCAAGATGTGAAGTAACTTGAAATAGGCCAAGCAGTATTAGACGCACAGGATACCCATTCGCTATATTCTGGAACATGATGGATTGCAAAATCTCAGTGGAGGCTTATGTCCTTTTTGTTCTCTCCATGCCCTATACAGCAACCCAGCTTTATGGCTCATCCCTCCTGACGCTCGGATGCGATATAGATACAGGGAAGTTGTGATGGGCTGGCTAAATGAAGTCCAAGCTCATGAGGTAATTGTGGTGAGGTACTTTGGCTTCGGTGGGACGTGAGAGGGCTTCGTAGGGAGTAAAAGCAAATGGAAGCATGGAGGAAAGCAAAGAAGGACAGACAACAGGGAGCCAAGCGGTGAATGCAAGCATGAGGGCAGGCAGTGAATGCAAGCGAAGAGGCAAAGGCGTCGAAGGTCTGGTAGGATATAAAAAGGCAGGCTGTAGGTGAATTGCTAGATGAAGGGAACAAATCAAAAAACAGATCACCAACAAGCGTTTAATCCTGAACCTACCACGGTTGTGTTTGCATTTCGACTCCGTCTTCCAACACCATCACCAATAACCGTGGCTCCTAAGAAAAACCAGAATTCAGAATGGACTGGCTCCGAAGCCGACTGGGATTCTGGTAAGTCATGTGCATAAAAGATCTCTCGCCGTTTCTCCTTGATACTGGATGAGATTAGCTGCTGACGGGAATACAGTCTTGACGGTGAAGGAACCGAGGAACGAACAGACGCGTGAATGGCAAGATAAGAAGAGTCAGTTCATCCCTTGCTCAAAGACTGGGCGTTCAATTTGCGAACTAATACTGCAGTGGCTGAGTGGGGTTCGTGATGTTCTACACGTTAGCTATTGGGACGTTGTCTGACGAATAGTGTTGCAGATGCTTTGTCAAAGCAGGTCTTGATAGACCCTCAGGCGAGCTGAGAGCGGGAGGCCGAGAAGAAGGCCAAGGAGGGGGCCGCAGCGTAAGCGACGCTTGAAAAACTATGGAATTCTCCAATTAAACGTTGAGTAGAAAGTTGAAGCCGCCCGAGCCTACCGCCGAGGAACAGAGCAACAGCCTTACTGTGAGTCTCGAGTTAGGCCTCTTGCCGTCTTCCCTGAAACCGACTCATCGAGAAAGAAAGCTGACACGTAGAGGTAGGAGCTTCACGACCGAAGGGAGGAACGCGTCAAACGGCTGGTGGAAGAGAGAAACCCCGAGCAAGGCCCCAAAGAGTCGAAGTGAGGAGGGGCCGCTATCGTCTGCATCACGCTACGAGTGTATGTCACTGTGCCGTTCGTCGAAGCGCACAGACGGTGGGGGTGGGTCGTATATCGAAGCTTTTAAGGAACCAGGGCACTTGAGAGCTTGAAGAGCTTTTCCCTCACCAAGCTTAGACAATTCTGCCACCAAAGCCAACCTATTTCCCAAGGAGACGGCCTATTTTGCCTGTGCTAGAGCGAATACTTTTTCAGTGGTTCTACACCTTACTATGTCTTACTGTCGTCATTAGTATCGTCGTCATTATTACTACCGTCTTCGTCATCGTCGTCGTCGTCGTCGTCGTCGTTGTTGGTAATATGAGTATTGAAGTGTATAAGAAGGATAGGCGGTCTCTTTCTAATTGAACAAAACTGTGAGCAACCTCTCCAGGAAACGAACATTCCCCGGTGGAAAGGTTTCGATGAGGAGAAAAAAACCCACTTGTTGCCTGTCACTGCAGGAGCCGAGCTTAGAAGAGGTTGCCGTGAGCTAGCTCCGGGCCTGGCCGGCCAAGTGGGCCGTGTCTTGGTTGGACTAGATCACGTGGTGCGATCGGGACGGTCCCGGGTGGGGCCGTCTTCGACGTCACTCGTCGGACTTCCTATCTGGGCCATGTCAACACTGGTCAACAAAATTCCATGATGTCTAGGACACCAGCTCAAAAAGAACAAGAAGAATGAAGTTGCGCAAACTTTGATATTCAAGATCACGTGGCTGCAGCAGATGTCTCACACTCTTATCTTATCACAGAAAGGAATTACCCCTCACTTGTTGCTTTGTCCCGCGACGGCTTGGACTCGAAGAAAGCGGTCAGCTTCAAGTAGACGCCAACAATCTGGGCAATTCCACAGCCCGCGTCGGAAATTCGCCTCCCATCGAATTGTTGTTTGGTTTCATGAGATTGGGACAGAGTATGAAAAAAAAAATAGTCCTGGAGGTCCGGCGCCATGGCAACGTGCATCATGCAATGCTACTGCCCCTCTAAAAGGGAAAAATTTCATGTCCCCTTGTCGGGCGGCGCAGGCGCTTAATGTGCTGCACGTCACCCTGGCCTGGATCTCTGTTCTGCTTGCTTCTTGCCACCCCCCGGTCTGCCCTTTCTCGCGAGTGAAAGAGCACCGATCAGATTTTTTTTTTTGCTGTCCCTTTCGCTTCTGCGAGGAACCCCGCATTGCCAGCTGCCCGCCAAACCCACCACCGACCGCGCCCATCAGCCACATTTTCGGACTTATGCGTCTTCGGTGTGAGCCAGGGTGTGGTCGGCGTGCGGTCATAAGGGGGCGAGGCGCTAGGGGGGTCTGATTCCCTCGCAGGACGTCGTCACAAGCATTTGCGTATCTCGAGGCCGTGCAGTCTGTCACTAGGAAGACGATCTCGAGTTTTCCATGGTATTTAGGCCTAAGCATAGCAGACACAGGGGCGCCAGGCAAGGACAGGCCTCACGGAGGAGCCTTGGAGTTTTCGGAGGATGGACCATGGTGTTTGTCGCACTCTGCCGCAGGCCGCAGCGGTGCCAGCGCCAGAGAGCCCAGCCGTAGCAGTGCCAGACGTGCCAAAGCAGCGCCAAAATCCCTACGTGACTCATGCCGAAGAAGAGTTGGGCTCAGGCCTGGGACGCACTGCCAACTGGGGGTTCCAGGTTGGGCTGCGCGGCAACCTTGCTGACTGACAGGGATTAGGAGGGGTGGAGGGGCAGAATTGGCGGCCATGGGAGCCTTATCGCCGCACAAGTACATCCAAGTCTCTCGAACGTAGCAGCCTGGCATATGGGACAAAGCACGAGAGGAAAAAAAAAATTGTGTGTGTGCTGCGTGTCTGGAGCGCGCGGTCTGAGACGGCAAAGGGGGAGGGAGAAGGTCAAGGACCACAAACGGCTGGACGAGGTCGATCGGGAGGACTGTGAGGTGAGGTGGCCAAACTGCAGGACGACCCTGGTAGCCCCTCCTTCCCGTAAGACGACACGGGCAACTAGCTCCCGACCTGAAATTTCATCGTGATGGATTTGTTTTTGGCCAGAGAGGAGCCGGTCAATTGACATCACCTCTTGGATCTGCGGCGGAAAGTCTGGAGCTCCCTGGAGTGGGGGCTGGGAAGGGAAGGTGAGGCCACTGAACAGCTGCGGCAGCACGCTACCGTACCTGCCCGTTTGCAAGGTGTTGCCCCGCGAACAGCGGTCGAAAAATTGCCCCTCCGACTTTTTTTTTTCCTGATGCCCCTCGTCTGTGATATCATGGGCTATGAAGGGTCCTCGCGCGACTCACAATTGAACATCAGGGTCAGGCAGGAGCGACCGTAGACAGATCATAAGTAAAAGCGAAGTAAGAGAAATGCCTGGTTCTCTAATCGCAAGTTGCCATGGGAAGGCGCGCTTCAATACCGCTCTTTCGTAGATGGCCTTCTCAAGGTGAGGAAGGAGGTCGCCTTGGTGGGGTCGGTCGAGTGGCGGGGTGGTACGTGAGAGGGACAACCCAGCTACGCCTCAGAGGTGCCTCTTAGAGAACTCACACAAAAAGGTCTCAAACAACCAATCAGAACTCGCAATTTCATCTGAAAATAAATAAAAAAATCGCTGGCGTGTGGTACAATTCTAGGGCATTCATCTGCGAGCGGCACCTGGACCCACTTTGCCCCGCCGCAAGACTTTTCAACCCCTCCTAGAGCGCCCACCTCACCCTCGTCCACCTCAGACACAAACTTTTCCCCTCCTCTATCCACCACAACCATCCATCTCCATCCCACCCATCCTTTAAAAACTCTTCCACCCCTCACAACTTCTCATCGTCTTCTTCCTTTCTCTCTTCGTCTAGCATACCACACGGAAAGTGTACCTGCAAAGTGAGTTTCCCTCCACAGCATCTTGGATCGCGACATCATCGCGGGGTCACTCAGTCAACAGCTACTGACATTTTCTTTTCTCAACAGCTTTTTCACAAACCACACATAACTTCTTCGATCCAATACCATCAAAATGGGTAAGGAGGACAAGACTCACATCAACGTCGTCGTCATCGGCCACGTCGACTCTGGCAAGTCGACCACCACTGGTCACTTGATCTACCAGTGCGGTGGTATCGACAAGCGTACCATCGAGAAGTTCGAGAAGGAAGGTTCGTACAATCTGTCCACCTTTTGATGAATCTGACTGACATCCACAAATCCGCCGAACTTGGCAAGGGCTCCTTCAAGTATGCCTGGGTCGGGATCCCCCGTTTTCTCGCGATCCTGAAATTGCCTTGCTGACTCTCTACAGGTTCTTGACAAGCTCAAGGCCGAGCGTGAGCGTGGTATCACCATCGACATTGCTCTCTGGAAGTTCGAGACTCCCAAGTACTATGTCACCGTCATTGGTTAGTCATTTTTCCTGCGCTGAAAATTCGCTCTCCGACATCTGTTCCAGATGGGCGCAATTTTTCAGTGCCCAAATTTCTCACATGGTACATGTGCTGACATGTCACTAAGACGCTCCCGGTCACCGTGACTTCATCAAGAACATGATCACTGGTACTTCCCAGGCTGACTGCGCTGTTCTCATCATCGCTGCCGGTACTGGTGAGTTCGAGGCTGGTATCTCCAAGGATGGCCAGACCCGTGAGCACGCTCTGCTCGCCTACACCCTGGGTGTCAAGCAGCTCATCGTCGCCATCAACAAGATGGACACCACCAAGTGGTCCGAGGACCGTTACCAGGAGATCATCAAGGAGACCTCCAACTTCATCAAGAAGGTCGGCTACAACCCCAAGACCGTTGCCTTCGTCCCCATCTCCGGCTTCCACGGCGACAACATGCTTGCCCCCACCACCAACGCTTCTTGGTACAAGGGCTGGGAGAAGGAGGGCAAGGGTGGCAAGGTCACCGGCAAGACCCTCCTCGAGGCCATTGACTCCATCGAGCCCCCCAAGCGTCCCACCGACAAGCCCCTCCGTCTTCCCCTCCAGGATGTCTACAAGATCGGTGGTATCGGCACTGTGCCCGTCGGCCGTATCGAGACTGGTGTCCTCAAGCCCGGCATGGTCGTCACCTTCGCTCCTTCCAACGTCACCACTGAAGTCAAGTCCGTCGAGATGCACCACGAGCAGCTTACTGAGGGTGTCCCCGGTGACAACGTTGGTTTCAACGTGAAGAACGTCTCCGTCAAGGACATTCGCCGTGGCAACGTTGCCGGTGACTCCAAGAACGACCCCCCTGCCGGCGCTGCTTCCTTCAACGCCCAGGTTATCGTCCTCAACCACCCCGGTCAGGTCGGTGCTGGTTACGCCCCCGTCCTCGACTGCCACACTGCCCACATTGCCTGCAAGTTCTCCGAGATCCTCGAGAAGATTGACAGACGTACCGGCAAGTCCGTTGAGAACAACCCCAAGTTCATCAAGTCTGGTGACGCCGCCATCGTCAAGATGGTTCCCTCCAAGCCCATGTGTGTCGAGCCCTTCACCGACTACCCCCCTCTGGGCCGTTTCGCCGTCCGTGACATGCGTCAGACCGTCGCTGTCGGTGTCATCAAGTCCGTCGACAAGTCTGCTGGCGGTTCCGGCAAGGTATGTTATCAGTCCCTCATCCCCATTCTTAGCATGTCATCCTCTAACACCCTCATCAACAGGTCACCAAGTCCGCTGCCAAGGCTGCCAAGAAATAAGTTACTTGACTCACCAGGGTTGGGTTCTGAGTTCTTCCGTGGCACACCAGCTATGGACACTCACTTCTACGGCTTTACGAATTCCCTTTGCGTGGCATGAGGACACATGATATGGCTCGGAGCACGAATATCGGGAGGAAGGATGGATGATTACGTCAAAAAACTTCTCATGATGCGTGCTTAGTTAGCACCAAAATAGAGTCCTAGAAGTGATTCCCAAGTTAAAATGCTGTGCCTGTTCGCCTGTGACGTGATGTTGTTGTTAATTCTGTCGGTATTGTTTGACTGTAGCGAGTCCTATTGCGGGGATTGCTGTTGTCCTGATTTTAAGCAGGACTTTACCTCTTTAATCTTTCACGCCTTGGGAAATCTCTGCGGGGACGTCTGTCCGAGCTGTAGCCCACTAGGGCGACTGAGTATCACTGTCGGCAGGCTTTTTCTGCACTGGGGTCTTCTCTCAATTACTCGAAAGATCGGATGCATGTCGTTGCGAGAAAGGAATCATGAACTCTTGATGTTTTCTATAAGGCTTGTTTGTATGTTGTACATAGAATACATATTACAGTTTGAGTTTCACCGTCCATTTCATCTTACATGCTGCTGTCCGTATCCTCTGGCTCTGCCGCAGGCTCGGCGGCAGCAAACCTCCTTTGGTTCTCCGCCTCAGCATCGACCTCTCCCACCCACTTCACCACCTTGCCCTGAGCCAGATCCTTGGCCAGGCTGAAGTATCTGGCAGTATGAAGCTCTTGCTCTTGTGGAGGTAGAGATGGATCAGCAGGCCGCGCCTCGAGAACCATCTCTGCGCGCCGACCGCCGTGGTGACCGGCCTGGATACTCGTGTACAGAAGCTTGTGCCCCTGGTAGTCTGCCTCCAGCGTGCGGCGCATCTCCAGACCTGCGAACATGTAGTCCGTCGGTTCTGAGGGGTTTCTCATCGTCTTATTGAAGGGCATGTCAGCGATGCGAATCTTTGGGGGAGGGCCGAGCCGTCCCGCGAGCAGGTCGAGTTCGGCGGTGTCGATGTACTCGCGGAAGGGGGAATCGTCGAGAGCAGAGGCGGACATGACTCTCAGATCGGATTGGGAGATGCGGAGATCGACGGGCTCATGCGGTAAGGAGACGTCGGTGTGGCGTTGATTCGCAACGACGACGAGGCGCTTGGGGCATGAGTCCCACGTGAGGGGCCCTTCTGGTAGGTCGTCGGGTATCGTGAGTTGCAGCTCGACAAGGTCGGGATGACCGTTGTTTAAATGAGCGGACTTATCGGACTCATCGATGGGCTTTTCGAGTTTTAGGTACCGAGCGGTGGTAAAAGTCTTTACAGAATACTCAGGTTTCAACTCATTGATGGACGGAAGGGAGCGGAAGGTGAGGACTAGTGAGGTGGTGACGGGTTTGGATGAATGGAGACTTTCGGTCAGGGCAGCGAGACTGGCGGGAGGAGGGGAGGTGGGAGAGAAGATGTGTGGACTGGGATCCGCGGCAGCGGCCACGTTGAAGGCGTCGGCATTCTTGTGCAGAATGTGACCGAACCTGGCGGTGGTTGCGGTGTATGCTTTGCTTCTCCCAGGAAATTCCGACTCTTGTGGCGGTGCCTCGATGGGCTTGCGTAGGATGCCGCGCTCTTTCAGTGAAATGGGATGGTCAGGATCGGAGTCGCGGGTGACTGGTTTCGCCCAGCGATACCACTGAGTCAACTTGTCCACCCACGAAAGCCTCTCGCGCCCGAGTACCATAGGAACGAGTCGGAAGTCAGTGTCTTTCGGACAATTGAGGCGTACAGTTTCTTCTTTGGGCCAGAGCGCGGTGAGTAGGAGACGTTGAACGACATCAGCGCGGCGTTCTTGGCCGCTTTGCTCGGGCCCGTCGCGGAACCATGCTACCTCGATCTGATGCTTCTGGTCAGTATACTCGCCATTTACAGTTGACAATGATAACCCACAATCTTTTCTTGGGGCTTATGAGTGATCAAGGTGTTCGTGAGCTGGCCTAGACGCTCCAAAAGCGGGGCGACCTCGTCATTGCCTTGGACCCAAAATGTGTCGTTGATGGTTTGAACAACCATGTCCTTGGCCGCCTGTTCCAATTCCTTCATAATGGTATCTGTCTTCGCCTTTGTGGCGATGATCTTGATACTCGATTGCCCGACAAGAATCTTCTCTTCGGCATCAAGATACGTCCTTCTGATGGCATCGAGGCGCTTCTTTTCTCCTATAATGGGTCAGTCGATGAGCTGCCAGGCACGTGTAAGAATTACTTACTTGAAATCATACGCAGGAATCGTGTGGCAATTCTGGGGATGTATACCCCTTTACCATCAACGTACTCTCTGATCTGAAGGCCCCAAACCTCCGTCAACAGAGTCAATCCTATTCTTTCTTTAGGTGACCCAGCAATCTGGAGCTTTTGCTTTGGCGTCCAAGGCTCGAATTTGGTGCCTCTTAAAATGCTGTACATCGGCTGTTCCTTGCTTGCAGAGCTCTTCAGGGCAGTCTTGCTCGCAACCAGAAGATAAGCCTTCAGCTGAGAGACTGTGAAGCCTTTCAGTAGGTTCTGTAGTAGCTCATCGAACTCGTGCCTATAGAGGATGGGGTCGCTCGGACGCAGCTCCTCGATGTTGGCCAGCGATTGCTCCTTCGTGAGCTCTTGCGTCTGTCTCTCCAAGTCCCCAGCAAGGTTCACTTGCTTCGCTTCGGCCATATGCGCGACGGGCAGCTTGCGGACGGCCCTTTTCGAATCGCGCATAATGACCGCCCTGGCAACCTTGCCCAGCGCGTTGCCAGGGAGCACAGCATGCTTGAGTTTCACCATGCGGCCGCTCACTCGTCTGTAGTCCCCTCCATCCGTCCATGTTTTCTTGAACAACAGAGGCCCATCTGGTTTCGCCGCGGGTGCCTCGTTCTCGTCCTCTCTACTCGATGCGATGTCGTCGTCTACAGGCGCGGGGTCTTGACGTTGTCCAATTTGCTCGTCAAGACCACTCTTGACCTTTGCTTGCTCCTGATTCCTTCCTAATTTCTCTCCATCCTTCTCACTTTTCTGCGTTTGCGAGTCCGCCTCGAGGCGATCCCATGCAGAATCGGTACTATAATGCCGACGCTGGAGGAACTCGGACCGCAAGGGTGGTATTCGTTGAGAGCTGAGAGCCCTGGGTCGGTCGAGGAGTCGCAACTGACATCGCAGACATATACTTCGAGCAAGGACTGCTCGAGAAATCATTTGGAAAGAAAGGCGCCCGCCAATGAGGTCAGGGACAAGTAATTCGAGCCTTTGACGGTTGTTCGGACATGGCGAGCCAAAGCTCCCAAATTTTGCGACTGGCGGGCACCTGATAAGATAAGAGATTAGATAAGTGGATCGCGAAGTAAAGTGCGCCTGCCAAAATCGCGTCCCAGCGCGTCAAGGTCATCATTCCGTGGCCAAACCTTGCGCAACGAACCGGATCTTCTTCGATTGCATTCTTGAAACGATATACACTTTCTGATTGGGCTTGTGCGGATATACATAAATCTCATTCAATTACATTCAACACGCAGACGCCATGCCTCCTACACAACGACGCAGAAGACAGGTATGCCCCGCGGCATGCACTGATGGCCTTAGAAGGCGCAACTGACAAGCAGCAGGTCGACGACGAGTCTGAAGAAGAGGCCCCAGCGCGTAGACAGCGCCGCGCGCACGACGATTCCGAAGATGCAGAAGAATCTGGGGACGAGAACGGTGAGGCCGAGGGCACCCCGGAGGACCAGCTCGCCAAGAAGCTAGTGCGCTATGTGCTTGCGTGCGAATTCTCACGAACTCCGATCCGCCGTGAGGGCATCAAGGAGCGAGGTAAGGAAACCAGCTTTCGGGCATGGCATCGGTGGTAACTGACAGTTCTGCCAGTTCTTGGAGACCAGGGAAGATCATTCAGGAAAGTCTTCGACTTGGCGCAATCGCAGCTCCGCACAGTCTGGGGTATGGAGCTGCGAGAGCTGGCGGTTAAGGAAAAGTTTACAATGGCAGAGAAGCGTCAGGGTATGTCTACGGAATGCTTTTCAATCGTCTCTGTATGCGGCGAACGCTAACACCTTGCACAGCATTAAAGTCCGGCTCCCAAGCCAAGACCAGCTCCGGCGTCTTCGTCCTCTCCACGACACTTCCTGCCAAATACCGCACCTCCACGATTATCACACCTACAAAGGCACCCAGTGCCGAGAACGAGTCTTCGTATATTGGCTTCTACACCCTCATCATATCCATAATCACGCTGTCTAGCGGCGAGCTGTCCGACCAAAAGCTACGCCGCTACCTCAATCGCGTCAACGCTGAAGCTAACGTCGCCGCGGAAAAGACAGAGGATATTCTTAAGCGGATGCAGGCCCAGGGCTATGTTGTCCGCAAGGTGCAGAAGAATCCGGCGTCACAGGCGAACGATGGTAGCGAGGATATCACCTGGCTCGTCGGGCCGCGGGGACAGGAGGAGATGGGTATTGATGGCGTTGCTGGTTTGGTGCGCACGGTATACGGGGAGCAGGCAGACGAGTCGCTTGAGAGAAAAATAGGTGCCAGTTTGGGTATCCAAGACGAGGATGGGGAGGGTGATGTGGACATGTCGGAGGCTCCGGAGCCGGGACCGTCGCGATGATGGACATGGGCACCAGTGGTGTGAGGAGGTCTGTCGAAGAGGTTGTGAGGAATACCCAGTGGAACGCAGCATTCCAAGCTCACGCGTTTATGAATAGCCTTTGTTCGCAATGATTAATCAAGGGTATCTGTGCCCTCCCTTATGATCCCAATGAGCATGTCCCCAACGCCGTTATTCTCGTCTCCCAATTATAAAACCCAGACATGACGGTGTGATGGATGGTTAATCTTCGCGCACTGGTGGCGGGCCAGCTGGTTGCATCATTTTCTGGCAACATGTTAGCAACACTGTACTTTACATTCCGAACGAGCTATCCCGAAAGGTGAACGTACCCGAATCAGTCTGGCCCTCAGGAGCTGCGTGGGCTCGTTCTCTGCCAAAGCCATGTAGGAGAGCATGGGCGGGTGGCCGGCAATAGAGGAGTAGGTGTCGCGGTAGATGTTGGTCTTCCATTCCCAACTCGTCGTGTCGGGATGTCCTGTGCCAATATACTTGGCCTGCAGGCGCTCGAGTTCTTGCTGGTTGCGGAGCTTGTCGGCCTATCAAACGCGTCATCAGCGTAATGTTGTGATATCAGGAAAGAGATGTACTAACCATGTTGTGCTGTGCTGATAAGTGTAGTGCTTGTGTTGACTGTGTAAGGTTCAGATTCAGGCAGGTGAAAGGACCGGACCTTGCCATGGATGCGCCGGCTGAAACTCGGCTGATCTTCACCGAAATGGCAGGGAAGCACCGTGCACCAGACCTGGGAGGCTTTGTGGATCCCTTTCACCTCGACCACGGACCTCTTGCTTGTCGAATTTCACATTCAACTTCTCAAAGAAAAAGACCTTCATCGATAAACCCGAGTTTACCTCCGTTTTTATCATCGCGCTCAGCCTCATTAACTTGTGGTGGCCGTAATCTACAGCTGTTCAATCATCGGTCAGGGTATACACCTCAGCATCAACACATTCAGATCGCCATTGTCGCCCTAGCAACGGCAGTCGCCATGAGCAAGATCAAGGCTTTGCAAGACAAGCGGAGGAGGGACAAGGAGGCGGTCGAATCAGCCGAAAACATAAAGTCAAAATGTGCCAAGGAGCATGGAAAGGCCCACGTTGCGCACTGTAAAGACTGTTATGGGGAAGTGGTGCAGACGATGAGAAGCAGATACCTCGACTCCAAGGACGAGTGGTTCTCCAACAACACCGCATTCTTGAGCGACCTCGACAAGCTGTTCGCCAAACTGAAGGACTTCACAGAAGATCTCAAGGCGATTGAGGCGCGCATCGACAAGGAGAAGGCAAAACAGTACCGTGAGACCCTGCGCAGAACCGCAGCAGGCCGCACCGCCGAGGGCGCGATGAGCAGGGCCAACTTCCAGGCGGCATTGGAGGACGAAGAGAAGCCAACCGCCACTCTTGTCGAGGACGTCCGCAGGGCTGTCAACAGGGGCGTTGACGACGCACCGAAACTCGAGGATTTGGCTTCCAAGTTCGACAATTTTCCCTCGGAGAAGGAGAACGACGTGCTCATCGACGTCTTCTTCCGTGATCCAAAGACGGGCGAAGTTCCGCCGTCTTGTACGAAATACGTGGAGAAGCTGCGATCGGGTTCAAACATTGAAGAAGTAATGGCTCAAATTGAGGCTGACAGGCCAGCAAGGTCACAGGCGTCTGCCAACATGGACAGACACAAACGGACGCTGAACGAGCTCAAGAGGGCGCAGGCGGCACATGAGCAGGATAAGATCCTCAAAGCTCAGAAGCGGCAGCAGCCTCCGCCTCAAGGTCCGCAGGTCAATAAGGAACTCTATGACCTTCCGCCATGCCAGGTGTGCTCGAGCAAGGTGTCTCCAGAGGACGTTTTGGCATGCCCATTGTGTCTCATCTTTGCTGAGTTAAGCCTGACTAAGAGGACGGTCTTTGACTCGGAGAAGTGTTACGAGGAGGGATACGTAAGTTATGCTCCCCGCAAGGCAGAAGAAGAAGAAGAAGAAGCTGACTGGCGGAAAGGACGAGCACCTCAATAGCGCTCATAGCTGCGCTGCCGGCGAAGGCTGCGTCCAACTTAAGGACGAGGACGAGGAGATGGGCGGCAGCGGAGAAGAAGCCGTTATCTGCGAGGAATGCGCGGAGCAGTTAGGCCAAAGCGCGGTTTACTGCTCGTCACGATGCGCGAGCTCGGATTTCCAAGCGCATCGTGAAGGTGTGCATATTCCCAACTGGAAGGGCCTGGGTATCGATCTCGACACACAGGGCGAGCACTTGGTTTTTGACAACGATGAGAAGACCAAGTACCATGTCAATGACATTTCCAAATTTGTATGGGGACTGGATGACGCTTACGAGCGCATCTTCAAGGGCAACAACCCCGACATTAAGGACATATAGTAGTAATGACGATATATCCTTCGTTAAGCCCAGTCACGTCAGCGACTGAAGTCGAATAGCATACCAGAATGTATGATCCCGATTACAAGACTCCGTGTGTAATGCCACCTTGACGGCGATTTTTTGATTGTCGTTCCGTTGTAAGGATTTTGTCCATGTGGAACCGAGAGCAAACATGAAGCTATTCGGATGCAAACTGAGGAATAGTGGATTCCCGCTGTTGCCACTAAGTGAATGACTCGGGCTTCAAATAACCAAGAGACCAAGTCAAGCTCTCACTCGACTCTCAAACGGGGTTCCCGCTTACCCGTCAGCTGGGTCGTATTTCAGGGGAAGTGATTGTCTTTGGCTGTGCCTGTGCGACCCAACACTCCGAAGTGGTTCGGAACTTATCCTCAGATGTTGTTGCAGATGAAAGGCGCACGGCGTGCACCACCTCAGGGTCCAGAGTCGGCCTGCAAGCGGTCGAGGCCCCTGGCCGTCGCCCTAATAGCGGAGTCAAATTAGCGCGACGTACGTCTCTTCCCCAGAGGACGTTTGTTGCGGCCAGCCAATCGCCAACATCCGACAGTCACCGGAACATCATTGGTCGCTCTTATCCCATCCTCCTTCGCTGACCTTCGTCACCACGATGTCTCACTAGACGGATGCCTGCTGCGTACCCCTAGACGCGTGGAGCTTTGAAAGCAATCATTCATTCGCCGCTGCGACGCTCAGGTCATTGAGCAGCGTTGACGGAACCCGGCAGACAAGGAATACCCTCAAATCCACTCGTGCCATCGCCTCGTCAATCGGCGCTGACCCGGCTGTCCAAGCGTTCAACGGCTTTAACTCCCTCTTCGTCCGGACTCGGCGACTCAATTGATATCGTCTCTCGTCCTTCTTCCCGTCCTCCTGGCTGGACCCCAAGTCCCAGAACCGCTGTCGGTCCTGCTCCCCACGCTGTCATCCGGCTCGTCCACCCTTCCGACCCCGCCGGTTCCTCCTGGACCCTCCCTCACTCCTCATCCATCGCGATGGAACCCAATGTCGACCCCGAAGGCACAGGCAGCAGTGCGCCTCCGCGACAGAGGGTCACGAACGCCTGTGAGGCCTGTAGAGCAGCCAAGGTGAAGTGCCAACCTAGTGTGCAGACTGGAATATGTCGAAGGTGTGTGTGTGTCCACCCCGTCTTGGCTAGACAAGATGCTATCTTCCGACCTGCTACGGCGTATAAGTCCATGTGCATACTGACCCGTTTGTCGATCGAATTAGGTGTCTGGAATTCAAGCGAGAATGCGTCTTTCGTACCGGCCCCAGGACGCGCCGGCCACGTCAATCCAAACTGTGAGCATCCCGTTCCCCTGGTCGAATCCTTCCAACGCGGTCGTATCCCGTCATCTTGGCACAATCGAAACCTCTGTTCCCATGCTCATTCTTCCACAGGAACCAAGACGCCCCGCGGCCCCCTCCTCCGCCGGGCCCCTCCAAGACTTTTAGCATCGACTTTGAGATGCCCCAGTTGGAAGAGCCCGACGATGTTGACGGTCTTGCCGCGCGTCACGAGCGGTATATGGAGGAGCTCTTACCGTTGGACTCCGATCAGGACTCAATTGACATGATGTTTGGCCTCGGCGGCTCCGGCAGCGGCTCGCATTCAACCATCTCTTCACCGCCCTCGTCAGGACCCTCCGTCTCGGTATCAAGCTTCGGGTTGAAGCCTCAGTTCAACCTCGACTCGGCCGAGAAACTCTTGCAGACCTTCCGGACCATGCTCAAGAACTTTCCGTGCGTCGCCCTGCCACCCGATGCCACCGTCGCATCACTATCAAAGACGAAACCCTTCCTTCTTCTCGCCATCCTAGCGACAGCATCAGGCTCCAGTGCACTGCAAGGGCACACGCTTTACGATGAAGAGTTCCGCAAGATTCTCGGCCTCAAGTTCGTTGCTGGCGGCGAGCGGACCTTGGAGCTCCTACAAGGCCTGCTCATCTACACAGCTTGGTAGGCCACCTCCATCTCACAGACTTTGGACATACACTTACAGACCCAGGTACCCATTCCACCTTCGCCCAAAAAGCAAGCAAGCATTTCAGTACGTCCGCATGGCCGCTGAGATACTGCACGATCTCGAGCTCGTCGACCCGCCGCCAGACGTCACAGCTGCGCTGCCCGTCACCCCAGATCGGCTCGACGGCATCCGCGCTTACCTCGCCTGCTTCTATCTCATCTCAGCGCACGTCTTGCCTTTCTTACAGTACTTCCGCAAAACCTCTCTGACCGATGCTAGGTTTGCAACTGGCTGGGCAAACACGTCGGCGCTCCAGTACACCTCCTGGACCGGCACATGCTGTGATATACTCGAGCACTCCTCCGCACTCAAAGGCGATCACATGCTCGCTTGGCTGGCTCGCCTGCAACATATCGTTGAGGAGGCGACAGAGTTGGCAAAAGTCAGGCCGAACTCTGAGCAGGTCAAGCAGCAAGTTCACTTTATGCACTTGGGCCTTGAAAGCCAATTTAGGGAGTGGCAGGGCAATATACCCAGTAGTCTCAACGATCAACGTAAGCCTCGTGCTCCCTTTCATGGAGACATGTGTTAACAGCAACAAGATTCAATGACCATCGCAAACTTCTTCACAGAGATCTATCTCCTCTCAGCCCCAATCTTCCAGCTCCGCTCGACATCAAAAATAGGCGATAGCGATCTCGGGCCTCCCATGCCCGTCAGCCGCCTCCAAAAGATTCTCACCCTGCTCCGCAGCTTCTTCGACTACATTCTGACCCTGGACAAATTGGACTTCATTTACTTCGCCTCAATAGACTGGGGCCGGTTCATCCAAGGGGTCATCGTCGCCATCCGTGTCTCCTTTCCTCTGCCACTATGTCCAGAATGGGATCATGCGCGCGCTCGCGAGCAGCTGCAGTTCGACTCCTACTTGACGAGGCTGTCGGCAAATCATGAGGAGCTCACCCCTGCGACGAAGACTATGGATGTCTTGTCTGCGAGCAAAGTCATTTTCGCAGTGATCAAGCGCAAGTACGAGGCCCGCGTGGCAAACATCGAAACGCCGGTGAACAAGCTACCGAGGACCATTCGAGGGTGTCCGATGTTTGATGGGACTTTGGACCCGTACTTCCCCATCTGGGATCAAGATTTCAACCGGAACGGACCTCATGGCTTGGCGCAGCAGATGCCGAACGGAGCTTCCACCATGGTGAATGGTCAACCTGTGTATCATGATCTCTGGGCTACGATGACGATAAATTGGCCGGATGGGTCTGCTGGGGATCCAAACCAGGCGCAAGATGGGTTCGATCTTGGGTCAGGGCAAGATCCTTCTCTGCAGCTGGACCCCTCTTTTCAAGCGACCATGAATCTTGGTCCTTCGCCCAGTGGGAGTGGTTGACGGGTATTCATGTCACTGGGACACGTTCACTCTTGTATTTGATGAGAGCATGAATACTTTGGCTTTGGGCAGGGGAATTTTCAGCAAGGATACTTGAGGCTGCTGGGTCATCACTCTTTTTGTGGATTTCATCTTTAGACGGTCGACAAAATTTCCAGGCAGGCGTACGGTGGAGCGTAAATCGGAGAAAATCAAAACCAACACTCTTCTTGATAATGAATACAAGCAACCATACTCTTGGCAATATGTTTCAAGCATGATTAACATTTGAAGTTGTATCTAAGAACTCTAATTTGTTATAGGGCTTTCCTTTGTCTTTACAAACCCCTTCGTTTCATGGGTGAAGGGCTCTGTCTTCCTTCACATGGCATCATGCCTTGATGATATTTGGGTATCAGATCACCGGTGGACTATGAAGGGGGGCAACATCACCAGCCTCGAATAGCTGGAAAGGAACCGGTGGCATTCTTGATCTTCTCGAAGCCGTACCGCTTCCTGTGACCCATCACCTTCCCCAAAGACCGCTCGAGAATTAACCGGCTCGCATCCCGAGTCCCCTCAAGCCCGTTCCCCTTCAGGTGCCTCCTTGTGCATCTCCCTTTGGCGAGTGCACCCGCCCTCGACCCAGACCAAGCACCTTCCTCTCTTTCTGCAATTTGTTTCGAAAATACAATCAGAAAATTCTGCCTCGCCTGAGGTTGTCTTCAAACCTTCCGCCAAACAACTCCCAAGCCAAACAACCCACCAGCAAACATTCACATCACCAAGACCAAATTCCAACCACACACCAGAACAACCCCCAAAAAACACCAGTAAAAATGGACGACGAGCTCAAGCACTTCTTTACCCGCGCCACCGTCATCCAGAAGGATGTCCAGGAGATCCTCGCCAAGCACGGCAAAGACGTCGAGATCATCGTCGCCGAGGACGACGGCACGAACCGCATCCGTCTGCTGTACCGCGACGACAAGGTCTACGCCAGTGAGTGTTTTCTTTTTCCCGCCAAGATACCTGGGAGGCATAGAGCCTGAGGTAGAGGTAGAGGGAGAACAGAGCTGACGTGGCTGGCTTTAGTGGTCGTTCCCTGGGTCTACTCCCCCAAGAAGGACATCCCGAAGATGTGATTTGGACGATAAGCGGAACGAAGACGGCGACGGTACCAAGAGAATAGTCTGAGCTGGAGATGGGAATCAAGATTTACTTGGACTCTGGTTGTCGTTCAGCTGGGCGGCGTGCTGTGATCTCGTTTCGGATCGGTATCGGATTCAGGGGCCAACTGTGGTCGAGGACGTGAAGCCTAGGACAATATGAAGCTAGGCTCATCAGAATACTGAGTATCATTGAGACCGATCAAAGAAGCTCCCGCTACCCAGGTGGTGTTGTGCCAACAAATCCCATCTCTTACCTTGAGCAGTCCTTACGCGATTTCGTGACTCCGTTCGTTGCCATTCACGCATAATCCGAACCTGTATCCGAGGACTTGCTTTGGATCTGTCCATCTCTCCGGATTTTCTATCCTTTTGTGAATCTCAGCCGCGAACGATAAACCAATTGATGACTTCCTTCTCTTCCAAAACGCATGTCACCGATGGCTGCATGCAGTGTCATTAGCTGAGATCTAAACCAAGCCGCGTCCATAGCAGTGTCCAGGCGGTCACTTAGATCGCCAAGTAGTTTCTTCACTTAAAACACCACGCACAAAAGCATGAAGCTAGCTAGAATTACTGTTCTGGGCTTTCCCGGCAGCCCTGAAGCTTTGAAATGTGCTAAGGGTCAACCTCATTCTGAGCAGAGACATAGAGCATTGTAAATAAACACAACTCAGCAGACACACGAGACACTTGCATTCAATACTCAGAAACGTCTTTTTGTCAACTAGAATGTACAGAACCTTATGATATCGTCGATTGGATGGCGAGCTTGCTTTCTGGCGTGAATTCCTTATTTCTTACGTACTCTCCGCATACATTTGAATTTCCTACTCTCTTCACTTGAGGAATCCCCTGAGAATTTGCTTTTAGTGGTCACTAGAACATGACAGGAGATGCCAAAGAATCCTCCTTCCCACTCAGGGAAACTTTATACATCTCATATCGTCATCTGAGTGACTTATTTTAAGCCACCTCATCTATTAACGCAAGTGAGAAGCATCACATCAGTCATGTACATATCCTAAGGAGTTTCACTAGCTGGGCAGTGTCAGTTGGCTATCCAGGCAGTATCTACATACACGCGTGTAATTCGTATCTTATACTAAAGCAACTACATTTTCTGTATACTCACTTTCGTCATCGCTATCGTCGTCGTCTATCGTCGTCGTCTATCGTCGTCGTCTATAATCGGTATCTATTAGTATCTATTATTTTATTTACTCTTATCATTCTCATACAATGATTAATTGTACGACACGGATTATATTTACAAGCAGGGCCTATCAGCACATGCGTTGAAGTAGAAGCATGGCATTAGTGAGCTGGTCGTCCATCGGAGTCTAGCCTGGTAAGGCTTTCAAGCTTCATCGTCCTTTCCCTCCCTTGGTAGGACGTTACAGTAAGCAATTTTCCTAGGCTATCTCCGTGAAAATGAAATCAGTGGCACCTCTACATAGACGCAAACTGCCGAGTCATCAGGCTGGCAAGTCAGAACTCGCCTGCGTCCTCGAAACCACTTGCTTGACCTGATCCTACTTTTCGGGGCGCTAATATCCGCAAAAGCCCTACGATTTGGAGCGAAATTTAGGATGACTGAGGTGATTGGATATAGAGCCTCAACACACTGTTGTGACGGAGCAAGTCTATCATACCTCTCCTCATGACAACGATGCCGTTCGTATCCGTGTCACGCACCCGAGTCAAGCGCCTGCCGTGCCTCGTTTCCTCATCCCAAGCGCCGTATACCGGGAAATGCAAGTCAGCTCACATCGTCTCACCCCTCGCGCTTGGCAGATGATCTCTCGACGAACCCATCCATGTTCAGCCTCAAGGGTCAGCCGGTGGCCAGAACCTTGCCTTGTTTCCCCCTCCCAGCGCCTCCAAATGACAGCTCACACCGGGCGGGTTACACGGCGGCGAAAATCATGTCCGCTTACAACCGCCGTTGCACGAGATGCACCGTCCTCGAACGAGATGGGGTCGCACGACCGCAGCCCCGGACCACCGGTGGAAGCAGATCCACATTAATCACCACCGACGCACCGGACCCGCCCGTCGGGCCCGGGCCCGGATCGCCGACACGCGCCGCCCCTTCCTGGTCGAGGTGATGTGCACTGCAGAAGAGGAGGCCTAGACCGCCGCCACCTCCGCGTTTTCCCTGCTCACGCACCAACGACACCACCATCGCCAACGGAAATCGACAATCTCCATATGCAGGCGTCATCACACTTCTTCAACGTTTCGAATTGGTCTCTTTCGAGCTTCGTGCAGCATGCGGAACGCACATTTCGCACTTTTCGCTAATCAAGGGCTACTAAGAGCACTTTCCGATGTGGACTCGATTCCCAACGTGACAGTTTTCTCCTCGCGCCTCGGAACCCCTGCAACAACCACCCTCCATCTCCTAGCGGCTTGCCTCGGTTCCAACTTTTCTCACACACACACTATTGCTGTGCCTCACATACATCCCACCTCGAAAATCAACCGCGTACCAAGTCTCACTCACCTCCCTTCACCGGTCCCGTCCCGTCCCTAGGGCCCCTCACCGGTGAAGCGAATCCCACCAGCCACGTCCGCCCGCCTACTACAAGACCAGCGATACAGAACGCGGCCACACTCACGAGACACACCTCCAGTCACTCCCCGCCCACCCAGTGTGTACATGTCTACACCAAGACGGTTGCCAAGGACCCCTTTCGGGAGGCTTAGGGGACAACAAGAGCCGTCCCATACCGCCCGTCCGTCCGTTTGCTAGACAAAACTGACAATGTCGCTGTCACGCTGCCATTCGTCGGCGCCCGCGCACACGCGGCGCAAGCCAGCAACCGTCACCTCTGGGCGCCACACCGAGGACAAAATGGCCTAGAACACGTCAGAAGAGGCAGGACATATCATGAGGTTCCGCGGGGGCGCCCCTTCTGCGCATCTTTTCCCTGCGGCGCAGATTCGATTTAGCCTGCAGGATCTTGCGGGCGAGAAGCAGCTTCAGGCTGCCTGCATTTCTCATCTCTTGTCTTGAGATGTTCATCTCATCCCATCGCGCAACTGTACCCCAGCAGCCGGACGCCTCGCAGCCCTTTACGGTTGCCTCGCTCTCGGCACTGACAAATTGCTTACCCTCATCTAGCCTGTGATCTCACATGATGCCCGAAAATGCGGAAAATAAATGGCATTTCACCATAGCATTGCTTTTGCTACTCTCTATCCGAGCTTCACAGTTTTCGGGTGGCGCAAGTGCCGACATCCCACCCCATGGCCGAGGCCGAGTGTCCCACGCGCCGAGGCAAACGGCGCCCGAAACGGCAGCTTTTTTCTTCCCCATCGCCGCCGCCCGCGATGCAACCTCAGACTCAGAGGCCACCTCCGACATCCCACGCGTGAGGTCGCCTTCACACCCTTAGCCCCTACGGCGGACGAATGAGAACCGACACCCAAGGTTTTATGTCCAATGGAGATCTTGCCCATCCACCACACCTCTCTAACCCCAAAGGCAACGTGGTTGCCTCCTAAATCTGGGCTACGTGTCTGAGACGCCACGATATCGAAGCCCGTCAGTCGGGGAAATGGGTGTAGCGGCCGTTTCGGTGGCTTTTTACGACACGCTGCTCTTGCAACCCTCAGAGAAGCTGTCAATCCTAGTTGGGTTGTAGTTGCTAACGCGATACGGCAGTTGTTCCCCAATGTCTCTGATGGCTTGGTAGGTGACTTTGCCAGCGCAGAGCTCATGTCTCAAACAACGCATGTCCGTACACGGCTCTAATTCTCGTGGACCTTCCGCATTGGTTACCAAAGGAAGAGAGCTATTGAGACATTCAAAATGCAGTAAATCTGATCGATTATGGATGGCCTGATGCCCAACCTTGATCACGTAACCTCTCGGGCGACTTGCACCAGGGCCTCCTGATTCATTGTCGATGAATGAGGGCGAAATGCGCAGTAGGGATAGTAGGAAGACCACGCTTCCCGGATAACTGTGGCTATTGAAGTCCAGTTGTTTCTATTGTACCAGCCACCGCTCAACCAGCTCTTTGGGATGTTCATGCAGTGCCTTAGCGATGGCTAGAGGTCGTCTCATTTTCCTCCAGGTTTCCGTCCGTAAATCGACCATCTACGTGTGAAGTCAGTATCACCGCCCAGCATAACCCAGCCACAACTTACATGGAGAAGTAGGCATGAATACTCCTGTCTTTCAACTCCTTCCTCACCTCCATCGCAAACACCATTGTCTCCTCTCTGGTCCACTTAAGCCCTCTCGTGAACGGCGCCATGATGATACCTTCCCAATTACCGGCAAAGTTCTCCTCGCACCAGAAACCGAGCTCCTTGTACTTCAAATGTCTCGCCCACGGATTCGTGGGCCACTTGAAACGGTGGACATGAACGTCCTCGAAACCCACGTCCACCATGACGTCTTTCAACCCCTGCACATCGACAAACGGGCGGCCTAAGATCTCCGAGGCCTCTGCCATCATGCACATGCATCTTGACAGAGCGGAGTCGGGCTTGAGGCTGCCATCGTCGGATAAGGGGTTCACATCGGCTTCGTTGAGCTCGAGGTAGCCTCCGGGGTTGAGATGGCTATCGGGTTTCGCGTCAGCTGCTGTGTGAACGTAACAACGAGTACTCCAATTAGTCACTCACTCGTAGCATTGGGTGAGATATGCCCTCCAGTCGTTAATAGCCGACGTCATCATCCGGCTGTGGATATAGTCGAAGGGGCGCGACCACGTCCATGGCTCCTCAATGTCATCGATCTCGAACTTGACATTCGGTGGGACACTAAATGTGTTAACCTTAAACGACTTGAAGGCAACTTCGCTTGGGCATACTTACTACTCTGGAAAATTCGCAGAGAGGTCAACCCCGAGCACCTGACGCATCGAAATTGTCAGCCGCAAGTCAAGTCCGTCGGAGCTGGCCCAGATATACCTCGGCCTCCGGGTGTTCGTCCCCGAATTCAATGGCCCAAATTCCGCTGCCCGTCCCACAGTCGAGCACGCGCCCGATGTGTGAGCCCATGTCGTTCGGCGGCGCCGTGCCGAGCTTGTTATCAAATGTGAGGAGGTACATATTATGTTGAAGGTCTGAAAAGACTGGTCAGCAGCCATGGCTGTAATTCACCTGAGTGCGACATACCCAGTCTATCGACTTCCTGCTCGTCGTTGGGATACATGTATTCTTCCAGGCAATATCAGCGCGTATCTGCCGACGGCGGACCATGCGTAGAAAACTCACTGCCCTCCTTGTACCTGTGATACGTCCTCCCGTTCTCCGTCCGGTAGTTGAGGATCGACTCATTGACGCTGGTGGTTGACGAGGCGAGCTTCCGACAAGTCAGCCTTTGCTACCATGCAGTACGAAGAAAGCCCGGCGCTCTTACACTTGCAGTGTCGAAAACACTATCATTGTCCGCGGGCTGTCCAGAAACTTAGCCGTGAAGACAAGGACATTCAAGTCAAAGATTTTCCCCACATCTTCCGCGTCAATCTCGACGTCTAAATGCGCCGTGATCTGGCCCTCTGTCACCGCTGGCGGGGAGGGCGCCGCTGCCGCCGGCGAACCGGCTTTGGAACTGCGTCGAGACGCCGCCTTCTCAGACATCTTCTCGCGGCGGAACTTTCGTTTTTTACAACTTCTGTCGACCCGTCATTTCGAACAGGAAATCGCCGATTGTAGCGTCTAGTCCCCTTTCCAGAAATAATAACAAGCGCTGTCAGATAGCCCAGAAAAAAAAAACACGAGACGAAAAAAGGAAGAAAGAAAAGAGAGTCCCCATTTCGTGTCAGATCCCGCGCGCGGACGGCCCATTCCATCTCATTATATCTCCTAGCCGCCCAACGCAAAACCTTTCTCTCCGGATGGGAGAGGAGATCTGAAAATGTACATCGACCGCGACGGCGAACGGTCCAAGACATATATAGCACCTGGCGGCAGATCACCGGTGGAGAGAGACAGTCGGAGCTGCTCCGCGGACGTATTAGAGCACAATCGATGGGGACGAAAAACAACGGGAATAAGTCTAATCGTACGATGGATCAGAAAAAGGCGGCCGGGTGTGCTGCGGCCTTCGGACCGCACGCCTGCGGGATCTAGACGGCAAGGAGATGCGGGTTTTGAGGGGGACGATGATGCACTTCGCTTGATCCGGGTTTGCCAAGTCGGGGGGCCCATTCAGTCACAAATCATGTAGATACGGGCGATAGGTGGCCGTGGAAGGGGAGCTTTTCTGCCAACGAGACAATAATTCCTTCTGGAGTATCCTTTGCGAGATGCACACTGCCAAAATAGCACTTTTCTTATTTCTGCGTTTAGGCAGAAGCAGCATCATCCAAAGCGGACACCTACTCCACCGAGGTTCCCGCATCCTCGAGTTTTTGCAGTCTTTGAAGGCTACTACAAGTGACTACTCGCAGCGGACCAAATATACATCGAGACTGCGTAATGTTTCTGCGTAACGTTTGGTGCTCGCATGGCTTGAATTGCGCGTGAACCATTCTTTCGCCATCCAACGAAAGACTCTGAGTAGCGGAACAGAGACGGGGACAGAGACCATAGGAAATTCAATCGCGACTACACGATAAAAACATAGAGAGAAAATTTTCTGGAGTTTTCTTTCTTTTCTTTTACTTCTTGACCTCGTCGAAGTGACTGGGCATCTGAGCTAAGGATCTCCGCTTACCCGTTTGGATGTGGGTCTTGAGTACCAATCCTGCCACTCTGTCCAACAACATCACCAATCCTCGATAGTCTAGTGGTGAGGATATCGGCTTGTCATTCAAACGATTCGCCGGGGACCGGGGTTCAATTCCCCGTCGAGGAGATTCTTTTTGTCCTTTTTAGCACATGTCTGTACTTCATGAGGCGCAGAAGGCGTCAATGAAGATGATGTGGTCCGCAGCTTTGGCTGTTGAGCGCCGTAGTGTTGAGGGGAAGTCAAGTTCCAAGAGGCGTCGTTGTGGCTTCACCGCGCCACCTCAAAAACATAAAGTGAAATACAAACGCCGATGACGAGTCGATGAACGCGATCATCTCATCATGGCCCTTGCTTGTTCGAAATTTTGTATTCAATGGCGTGTCCGCAAAATGCACCCGAATCACCAGGTGGAGGGAAATCGAAAAGGTCGCGGAAAACGCCAAGACTAGCCAAAAAAAAAAAAAAAAAAAAAAAACCCAATCCGCGCCCATCATACAGTAGATAAGCCCACGCAAAGCCCCATCTTTCCCGCTGGATCATCCGGGGTAGATAGATAGATAGCGTAAGGCTCAGGCAATTCAAAAGGGACCAAAAAAAATAGGGGACCACCGATGGCAACTGGCACAGGCGGGGGGATAAAACCCGCGGCAATGCAAACACTGTAACCCGGGGGCTCAGGGATATCCCTCCTCCGAAAATAAATCGTGGGCGCGAAAGGGCGGCGACGCGACTAACTAAAGACGGGGGCCCTTCCGACCTTGTGCGACGTGAAGTAACCTACTGTATCCGTATCCATCATCCACCCGGCCCAGCTTCGGGTTCCTGTCCATCAAGCGGGGGGTGGGTGATGGTGGCGGCGGCGGCGGCGGTTTTCGAGAGGGGGGGGACAGGAGGGTGTTGTTGCTCGTTCCCCCAACCGAAAAAAACCCAGGCCGCGGAACCCACCCAGCCCACCAAAACTTTACCTTCCCACCGGGAACGGGATCGTCACGCGCTGTCACAACCTCAATGGATCCATATCATCATGGGCAAAAAAAAGGTCCCGGTGTGTCTAGTCACAACAGAAATCAAACTCCTTTCCTGGCCTAAATAGTGTCCCATACGGGGGTATGTTTCGCTCTCAATGGTAATAAAGAAAATTGGCAAAGGAAACAACACAGGAAACACGTCAAAAAAAAGAAACAATTGGAGAAAACGCCGGGCATCGGCGTCTTCCCGCCAGGACAACCCTTACAACCCCGCCTCTTCGGTCCCCATGACGCAGCCTGCCCACAGAGTGTCCCAACCATTGTGTGTTGTGTGATGCTGGAGGTCCCCCTTCCCGTCTTTGATGCCAAACAAGAACCCCGGTTGAATGCGTACCCATGACAACGTGCCTTTGTGTGTGCGTGATAGACGGAATAGATGCAGCCTTGCCTCCCATGCCCGTAATGGAGGACGCCGTTGCCAGACTGCCTTCTCTTCCCTTGTGCCCAACCTCCGCCGTCTCTCTTTCCGTGTTCGCGTTCTTTAAAAATCCATGTCCTTTATGACCCAAACGTGTGTGTTGCGCGCGATTAAAACGATGACTTTCGGCCTCCGTGCCTTTTGGGAGTTTTTGCTGTTAGATCAACCTGAATCCATTCGCTTTCTTCTGTGCTTTTGGGCATTTTCTCTTTTTGGTTGACTCATGCCATGCTCCTGAAAACCCAACACAACGCTCCCCCGTACGCATCAATCGCTAATCGCTGTGCCAGTGAATATCCCATTTCCCCGCGAGTTTCTTTGTCCGTAGTCCCGTTGCCCCAGATCCTGAGAATGCTTCGCAAAATAGCATCGCAAAACGTATCGAACCCAGAAACTCCGTCCTCGAGTCGTTGGCGCAGGGTATAATAGTCCGCAGGGACGTGAGACTAGAATTCCCGAAGCTCGTCTACCGTAGTAAATGTCCGATCCACGCGCCATGCTGAATGAAAGAAAGGAAACCAGACCGGCGCCATTGTGAAAAACAAAAAAGGGGGAATAAAAGAAACGAGAGTTAAACCGAACTACTTCAATCAAAACCTCGGCGCTGCCGCGTTCCCGAACCGAGATGGCCCATAACGAAGCGCCTCCTGATGCACGTCTTCCATTCCCACTCCGAGTTATAAAGAGGGCCCAGTCGCTCAAAGCCAAGATGGGAACCGTGTAGAGTTGATGTAAGAAATAAGATGGTGCCGAGATGAGATGCCAATGTAAATGCGTATGCGCCGTGTGTGGCAAAGAGTGCCGCAAACCCAGGGACTGAACCCGATGAAAAGCTTGGGTAGAGAGACAATGTCCCGAAACGAACCGTTCGTCGAGGCCGTCCCCAGTCCGTCGGGTCACCTCAATATCGTCGTATATTCGTCCTGGAACACCGTAACGCCGAATTATTTTGCCACAATGCGTCCCACTGCCCTAGGGCAGCTTGAGCGTATCCTCTGAGCATTTACCTGCCCAGCATATGAGGCGGCAGGTAGTTGGAATTGTTTCCGTTCATCAAAGATCCGGGCCCGCCGGCCGTCATAGCGCCGTTATATCCATTCCATACATTGCTGTTGCTGGTAGCGGGAAATCCAGCAACAGTGTACGACTGTGCGGCCGAACCACCATTGAAGCGGCCAGCGCCGAGGCCCGGGGGAGCTGAGAGGCCGGGAGGGGGGCCATTGGCCGTCTTGAAACCGTTTGTAGAACCCGTCATCATGCCCCCCATAGGGGAAGTGGCCTGGCCCGGGGTTTGACCAGATCGAACGCCAAGAGGGTTCTTAGAAAAGCTCAAGCGGATGCCGCCCTTAACACTATTGTGCAAGGGGTGACCGTAGAGCTCGTGGAGGGCCTTCGTAGCGAAGGAAACGTCCTCAAACTCAACAAAACACATGGGGCCGTTCTGCTTGGTCCGGAAGCAGAGGCGCTTGTATCCTCGCTGCTTTGAGAACATAGCCTTGAGCTCTTCTTCGGAAGTGTCAATGGGAAGGTTGCCGACATAGAGAGTATTGCAGGGCGGGTTCTGGTCGGCTGGGTTCACCGGTGGGAAGTTATGCCGGGCGTATGGGTGGCCACCTGCCATGTGAAAGACCCCGTGTGGGCCGCTGCCCAGTACGGTTGGCGACATGGTGGCTGGATGAGCCGACATCGCTCCCATCCCTTGCTGGCCATATTGTGGCAGAGACGATGGACCAGAAGACGAGCTGGTGTTGAGGGATAGGTTGGCCAAACGCGAGATGGGTAGCTGTGGGGCGGTGGCCCGTCGCTGGGACGTGGCGCCGTTTTCCGCGTAGGCGACCGGGTCCTTCAGCAACTCACCAGTATCGTCGTCGTCGCCGGCGTCGTCATTGATCATCGATTTCCCTGTGGCGCGAGTTCGCTCCGACAGATGGTTTCCGATGGGTGACTGCGGGGAGAACAGATTTTGGTAGTGCGCGCTGGACTCAGGATTTGGCAATTCGCTGGACCCGTACATGGCGTTGAGGGGCGGCGAGATCTTTTCGAGAGGCTGGAAACCCCCGTTGAATCGCGATGGCTGTCGCGATGTTGGCGCAGAGGATGTCGCAGAGGAAGCGGTGCTCGACGGCCCAGTACCTACAGGCTCGGCGTATCGCCTCGAGGTGGTCGGGCTTCCTCCAAGAATCTCAACAATCATGTTCGCGTCGTTGGAAATGTTGGACTTCCCATCCAGCATGTTTTTCGCCTCGATCGCGCCGTTCGTGGTCCTGAACTTCAAAATGGCCGATCTGAATCCCTTGTCGTCGGAATGGTCCACGGGAAGAACCTCAACGTCCACCAATTCCTTGGACCACACAACCATGAGGCGAAGCGACTCTTCGGAAGTGTTCAAAGGGAGACGACGAATTAGGACGGAAGAAGCGGCGGGACCTGCGTTAGCGAACGGGGTGCCTACGGGCTTTGTCGCATCGAAGGGGTTGGATAGAAACGCAGGTTGGCCATTAGACGACCTAAAGGGTTGCGATTGTTGCAGGAAAGCCGGCGCAGCCATGGCAGTCTTCGTTATCGTATTTGTCGGATGGAATGGACTTGCGCGACTTGTTGTCATCTCAAGAAGAGTCGAGGTATTGCCAATGAAGCTGAATATGCGCGGCTGGTTCACCTTTACTCGCCGGTCATCCGCCGGTGGTTCGGTGCATGCGCTGGCGCGTGGTTCCCGGGGGGTTGCGTGTAGTTCCGAAAGGTTGCTGGAAACTTGCGACAATCGCGCTGATCAGAAGAGTAATTGCCTGGATACTTGAGAAGGAGGGTGCGGATTGCTGGACGTGAACGCGCTCCAAAATATCGTGCGTCGACGACAGTCTCTGAGGGGCGGCGAGACAGAGGGCGGTGGAAGAATGCAGACTGCTACAAGGTCGATGTGGAAAAGTTGGGGGGGCTGGACTCGGTTTTGGTGGAGAGGGAAGGGAGAGGGAGCGTGCGAGTAGTGCGAGATGAGCTGTCGCAAGGTTATATCGTGCCTTAAAGTTCGGGGACGACGAGAGAAAAGGATACGGTGCCAGTGTACCGCGAGGTGGTGGTAGTATTGACGGCAGAGGGGGACGTAAAGACAAGGTGTGTTGGTGGGAAGTGTGCGAGGGTGAGGGAAGAGCAGGAGGAATGGCGTATGGTGTGGTGTGCGCGCCTTGATGGGTTGGGTTGGGTGCGCCGCGGTGCGGTGCGGTGCGTCAGGACAGGAGAGGACGGGCGGCTGGCCTGCTTCGTTCAAGGAGCATGGGGGAAGGAAGCAACAGCGCGCATCTGCGGGTGTGGATGCTGCTGGGCTGCTGGTTGCGTTCGAGAGTCGGGTCGGTTCTGGGACTGGACGGAGACCAGGACTGGGACTGGGACTGGGACTGGGACTTGGGGGTACCGGCGCGCGGTAGGTAGGTAGGCAGCAGATGACAGGCTAGAGCAGGCCGACTTGCCGGGGCCCCTCGAAGCTTGATGGTGACAGGCACCCAATGAGGCTACGGCCACGGGTGGGTGACTCGAGGATGGGAGCCAGGAGACGGCTAAAGCAAGGTCGACAGAACGACTACCGTGACGGGGGCTTCTGGGTCCAGGACGGAGGGTACCTCAAGGTTGCGAGAGAACCGGGGGTGGGGGATGTCGAATTGCAGGTGCTGCTCTGCGCGATTGTGGACGGCAAAGAGAGGGGGGGAATTCAAGCGGGCGGAAGCGCGGAAGGATGTTGCAGGACAGCTTGACTTGTAGGGTTTTTTGCTGCGTAAAAGTATCGAAAAAGGCACGGTTGCCTGTGTAGCCAAAGGTAAGCCGGGCTGAGTACCGCCGCAGGTACTTTGGGGAAACGGAAGCCCAGGGTTGTTGCAGGACGATGGACGATGAGAGAGATGGGGGATATCGAGGAAGATCCCACGCCAACGTACCTTAGGCATCCCGCAGCAGGCCACTTAATTGAAGGCTCGCTGAGAGAGGGTGTATGGAAACAGAGTCGGTCGTACTATGGACGTGGCGGCCACTGGATGCTGGGCCCGGGGGCGTCGACGGTGTTTCCCTTGGGGTGGTGGCCCTTGTTCGAGGGTTGAGTCTGGTCCAGCCCGCAGCCCAGTCACGGTTGGACTTGGGCCTTGGGTTGGGGGGAGGGACAAGGGAGAAAGTTGCTGTGGAGTATCAATTGCGCGCCGCCGCTGGAGTATTCGGGAGCGACGTATCGTACCAATCAGATGCCGATCGCGTAGAGTTGGGAAGGGCTCGGTGTGGGCTAAGGCAATGCTAAGGCATATGTAGAAATGTATACTTTCTGTGTACCTTGCCCGGTGGGGAGCGACGCGACCACTCCAAGAACTTTCCCGGCGCCTGTAAGTGACTAGCTCGTAGCGGTCCCTGGCATTGACAATTGCGTTATCTTTGGCTTCGAGGACAGACAGGGCCTTGGGAGGGGCTGTCTGTCGCTGAATGGTCGTCAAAGTCGTTTCTTTGAGAGTGTTTGATATGGACAAATTGGCGAATAATGTCGACGACCTCCTTGTCAGTGGCGCCCGCCTGGGTCGAGGGGATGTGGGTGGGATGGAGTTGTTGCGTGCGTCTGTATGTACTTAGTATCCCCCCAAGGGAGAGGAGATAGAGAGGGGGGCGGCCAGGGAGAAGGCGTTCACAGTGGGCAGCAGCAGCAGTAGTGTAGTAGCGCCAGCAGCCGGGTGTGGAGGAAGTACCGTGCTTCGTATGAGCGAGGTTATGGGCATCGAGTTACCATGGTTGTGTGTACATAGTAGGTTGGTGGTGTTGGTGGTGTTGGTGGTGCTGCCCTGTGTGTGGTTGTGGTGGTGGTATCGGGGATGGTGGAGGTTTCTGGTCGAAATGGACGGATGGGAATTGCAAGACAAAACAAGTCGAGGGCGGGACGTAGGCTAGCGGGCGAGCGAAGCAGGAGAGACAAGAGAAGGGGAAGGAAGGCCCCTGCCAGCACTCTTGGTGCTAGACCGGATTCCCTGGTGGCACAGCCTCTGGAGGGGACAACGGCGTCAGGAGAGAGCGTGGATTGGTTGGAGATGGTGGTAGCAGTGCGACCGGGCTCAGGGGTCTTGTAGACTTTCGGCGATCGTTGGCACCGTTTGAGGGCTGGTGCTTGCCAGGAGGCGCGTGTGTCTGTCTGGCTGGCAGTCTGTAAGGTGGTGCGGTAGATGAGCTGGTCTGCTTGAGGACTGAAAAGTGTGTGTGTGTATGTGCGTCTATGTGTGGGAGTGTGTGTGTGAGAGCGAGCCAGCGAGCAGCGAGTGTGTGAGGACGTGCAGAAAGTGAGAGGCTCCTTCGGTTTCTCTTTGTGCGAGCGCAAGACGATGCATGTACCAGGTATGATATGCAAGCTACTTGGTGTTTGCTGTGTGATGGGGGGAGAATGACGCAGAGTAGGATTGTCTGTTCTCCAGCGGCTTTAAAGCACACAGGATGAGGGACTCGCGTTCCAAGAGGAGGGCAGAGAGCTCAGAGGAGGCAGCGGCAGCGGAACGTGTCCCGGGGAAGCTCGCAAGATCCAAGGTCGACTTGTGAGTGGTTGTTGCAGCAGATGGGCGTTTGAAGGCATGGAAGGCAGGGATGGGCTTGGATGGGCAGAAGAAGGACGAGCTGGAGAAGGGCACCGCAACACTTGCACTGAGGTGTAGCACCTCATCAGTGTCGCACTTTCGCAGTCTGCCGTGCCGTGCTACGACGGCGTCTCTCGCCTATCTGAGTTCTGGCCGTCGACCGGGAGTGGAGACGATGATTCGAAACAGGAAAAGAAGGAACGACAGAGAGATAGCTTCTGCCACTGCCACTGCCACTGCCACTCCCACTTCCAAAACAAACCCAGCCCTTCCTTCCCTCCCTGACGTTCAGAGGGACCGGGGATAGAAGGCAGGTATGGGGCCGCCTACGGATACCTTACCTACCTTACCTATCGGCAGGGCAGCACTGTCCCTGGATGTCTCCTGTGCTCCTGTGATCTTTCCTTGCTTTTTTTGCATGTCGCAGCACGCACGCATCGGGGAAGGAGCGCACGTGGATGGAAACTTATTTGATAAGGCAAGAGCGTCGCCAGCTCAAGGCAGGCTCGTTGCGCTGCATCCACGCCGTTATCGCCTTCGGGGTTCCAGAGTTGAGCTGCGCTGTTGGAGGCAATGCGATGCCGGCGCACACCTAACTCGAAAGGCAGTTCGGTTTGTATGGGAGAGCGTGCAGGGTGACGCAGAAAACCAAATACTTCTACTTACGGAAAAGAAAAGAAAAATGCAAAAATCTTCACTCTCTTGCGACTACCCTGCTTGCTTGACGCCTACCTAGTACCTACTGCCTGCAGAGTAAGCTGCCGCTGAAACTTGGGAAGATTGGGACGGGGTCATTGCATGGAGCTAGAGAAGTGTGCCTCGTGCCTCTCCACGGCATCTTGAAGCCAATAGGTAGGTTGGTAGGCTTCTTGGTATCCGTCGAGACTGGCCACAGAGAAGCTCACCACCGCACGGGAGTGTGGAGTGTGGCCTCAGATGTTGTACGAATAATCCGTGCGGATTTGGCCAAACCCCAAGCCAGGCCAGGCCACTCCAGTCCAGTACAGTACAGTGTTTGAGTGTGTTCCCTGGGAACCCCTCGACAGATCTGTCGGCCCTGATCTACCACGCGAGACCACAGACCAGACGAGGCCATGTGCCCGTCACGCCAGAGCCGGTACGTATCCACGCACACACGAGCAATGGCAGCCAGAGACGTCCCCCGGTGCTCCACCTCCAGGCAAGGAACACCACGTCCGCGAAGCAAGGGACCTGAAAAGAGTCCAAGACCAGACAAGAAGACCCTTTGCCCGTGCTTGCTTGCTGTGAGCACACCGGCCGAATGCTCGGTAGCCACGGTAGTTCATAAAGCTGGTCGTTCTGCAGATCGGCATCGACAATCGTCCAGAAAGAAGAAAACCACATGGTTCATGGCCGAGAACCAGCCACTGCGAGCCTTGCAAAAATTCACGTCCATCAACGACGCAGTGGCTTTCCAGCCCACTGCAACATACATCATGGATCGTCATTGTGCAGTCCGCGGTGACGGGGACATACTTAGTAGAGAGTTGTGTGGTGTGCACTTGAGCCGTGGGCTCTGATTATTGGGGAGAGCCAGACATCTCGGAGTGCGGTGTGCCGTGGTGCCCCTCGCTCGACTGCCAAGATCCCTGAGGTTTCTGGAGTGGCATCTACAGCGGCACGCCAGACCGTCCGCCATCCGCTGCAGCGAGAGCCTGAACCTGAACCCTTATTTGAGTTCGTTCGGGCCAGTCTGTGCCTCGCCTGCGGTCAAGTTCAACGAAGGCACATTCCTAGCTCTCGAGTCTATTCCGACACTTCTGGTCAGCTTTTCTGCTGGCTTCAGACTCGCGTCATTTCCAGTCCGCTTCACCTCCTGCATAACCCCGGATGCCAATGTTGCTCTTCAACGGCTCGACGGGACTGGTAATCATACTACCTCATGAGACTTGAAACCCATGATAAGCCGCATCGTATGCAGGCGAGCAGCGCACCCGCACCCATGACACGGTAATATCTGCAAATAGGGGTCTGCATGTCGGAATGGATGGTCAAGCAGAAGACGGCAATCTGGTGGGTATGCCCAAGGAAGTCCCGAGCTGTGCTACATTGTCCTCTCTGATGCTGAAGCTACCTGGGCACACTTATTAGTGGCTGAGAGATTGGAAGCAGCGGCAGTGAATTGCGACTCCGTGTGAGTCACAGTGCCAGTCACGCAACAAGTGCATGAGGTAGGATTTAGACTTCCTGTCTTAATAATCGCCAATTTCAGCTTTCCCTCCCCCTCTCTCCCGACGCGTATGATTGCGTGATGAAAAATTCTGTTGATGTAAGGGAGGACGCGGCTCTGCGAAGCAGGTACCTAGGTACTCTCACACCAGAATGTTGGTCTGGTGGGTGGTCCTGGACCTGGAAGGTGAAGGCCCACGACGGGAGATGGAGGCATATGAGCTTGCGGTCCAGCGGCTGTCCGGCCTTGTGGACGAAAGAAACAACCTAGTTTGCCTGCCTTTTCCACGACAGGGATGGCACTCGCGCCCTCCTCTTTCCTAGGTAGGTGTGCGCGGGTTGGTGGTACTCTCTCTGTACGAAGTATGCAGCAAGAGCGGGCAGGCAGTAGCAAGTTCCTTCAGCTAGTGGTTTCTCATGGTGCAGGCCTTCCCGTCTGTGCTGACGGGACTTACATCCCACGGGTCCCACGGTGGCCGACCTGCCCGCAAAAACCAACCTAGGTACCTTCACCAAGACAAGACAAGTACCCCAAGAAAAAAGGGACTGCCAGTGATCTGCCGGTCTGGTCTCCGATTCCCCGGCTCCCGCTACGAGGGCTCCGAGGCTTCTGTCTCTCTCACTTTCATCTTCGTCCCGGATCGGCTGCTCGGGCATCGACACCACCCACCTGGACCCGAACCAGACAGACGCAGGCAGGCAGGCAGGCAGTGAGAAACAACATGAGCAGGCCTCTCTCGCTTTTTCAACGTCACGCTAGACGCCGATGAACCTCGGTAATAGTCCGCCTAATTGAGAAACATGTCTCCACGCATGATTCTACAGCAAAAGACTGTTCTTGTTCTGACTTACTCTCAGGCACATGTGATGTGTCAACCCCGAGAAGACAGGCGATGCGATGCAGCGGCGGCGGGGAAGGTGGAAGGTGGGCCGTAGCCACCTCCGAGAGGACGCTGGAACCTCCCGTCCTTGGGGGAGAGGGTGGCCCAGAGACCTCGACCACAGCCCGAACTTCGACCTCGACCTGCTGGGCTTGACCTTGTCACCTTGCACCTTGACCTCGACTTCGACCTCCTCGACGCTTGCGAGCATGCGGCACACCTGCACGCCAACAGAACTTTCCCTTGCCCAATGCAGCCCTAGCGTCTGGCTTCCCTGTCCGCTAGCACACAAGCCGCCTTCCGGTCTGCGCCTTTCCGAAACAGGATATCTGGGTGGGTCGTGCCTCTCTGATGATGGGTGCGCGCCATCCCTGCCGAACTCTCTTCCTGCGTGCTGTACGTACCGTTCTCCCTCACGCCTACGTAAAGTCGACCAACATCAATATTGGTCGACTGCTTTTGCTGACTTTGATCTCCAGGAGCACCACAATAATACAAAATCATCCGAAATGAACGTCCAATCGTCCGCAAACAAGCCTTCTATTACCGTAAACTCCCGCTACCTTCGAGCTTAAGCCTTCGGCAAAACGTTCGTTCTGCGAAATCCGGAACTTTTCGTGAGCAATCTTTCGAACAGCAACTCTGGACAGATGCAAGACGCAAGACACGGTAATGAGACAGAACATTGATGAGGTGTGGCTGCGCACCGGAATTGCTGGCTGGTTCTTTCCAGCGCCGATATCATCGTTGATACACCCGCAATTGCCACACTTGCTTGTTGCGATATCAGGCAGTTGCTGCACCTTTAAACGCCTGCACGATAGTCGCCTCGTCCATGTCTTGAGTACTTCTCCAGACATCAGCGTCACTGTAGAGCTGCTGTACGACGGTGCAAACCGCCATGTCAGACCGTTTCTGCTCAAAAAATCGTCCCCGGGCATATGAGATCGATAGTGACTTTGTCGTTCTTATTCTTCAACTTCAAGCTTGCGTTAAATGATCTACAGATCTTCAGCGCAACAGCTCTCGGACTTAAGACCAATGCTGTCGGAGACAAGCCTAGAACGCTTCAGCTGCTCTGGGGAAAAACCTTCGAGGTATGTTGCTTACACCTTGTCGCTCACATGCTTTTTGATGACGAGTATCTAGAGCTATACGGCGGTACATGTCTCTGTTCATTTCGCCCCTGGACGTTGTTTTACACATGATGGGGGCCCAGTCATCTCCAAGCAAAACCAGGATATTTTGGGTTTTCCTCCAGGCGCGGCCCGGTAGTCAACATTGTTTTCTACGGCTCTTTGGTGACATCCGGTTTGTCCTGCCATCCGCTCCTCATCGCATATTGTGTCAACATAATTCTCTTGTCAACGTGTGAACAGCCAGACCGTCCACACCAAGTTTTGTTCGGGCCCGGTCTGCAAGGGTCCCGTCATAATGCTCCGAAGTACACTTTGTTACTTTTCCAAAGTACAAGGATATAGGACTTGGGACCATGCTCGTCGATGCAGGCCAATTATCAGTCCTTCTCTGTGCGGAGGAGGAGGCCGGGCACAGATCTATTTGGACCGAAACAACTTCTTGTGCTTGAAAGCAACCCTTGTGCAACGGCTGCTGGGCCAGTATGCCGACTTATCTTTCGCGGGGAACTGGCACATGCGGAGGTTGGGTAGTATTGGAATAACGGACGACATCCATGTCAGATTCAGGCTGACTTCCCTCAAGATCTCCACGCAGGGCCGACGAAGAAAGGAAGAGAAATCTTGCCAGCTCTGTCGCCGTCTCTCTCTCTAGACTCACACAGCCATGGGTATTCAAAGTCACACCACGGTGACGTACAAGCATTCTACCGATACCGTTCTCAACGCCCATGAACTTACGGACAACTTCATTGACACAGGTATTCGAAGTACTTCAAACTGTTGCGGCTGGCCGTTTCCAAGGATTGGCCTTGTTAAACTGCAGGATACTCGAGACGTTGCTGGAAGGGAATTAGGAACTCTCGAGGAACCACAGCCTTGCACAAGTTCACCTTGTGCTGTTTCCTCTCAACTTAGAGTTTGAAGGCCGCGAGTTTTGACCTTGCCCACGCCCAAAATAACCTTCATCGCTTCGGCAGCGATTTTCTGGCATCCGTCGTTACTTTGAATTGTCGCCTTCGCTTGTTTCGACATACCAAGGCTTTTAACCGCCGTCCGGATTACAAATCGCCTTCTCGAGAGATAGAAATACCACCAACGTGGCGAAAGGAGTCGCACATGTTGCAATTCCATGGACTCGATACGCAGCCGTTTGGATGCCGCAACGGGCAAAGCTCTAACCTGAGACTTTGACGAGTGTTATTTCATTGGCCCACAACCCCTGGCAGTATCGTAGTGCATGGCGCTACTGTACGGGTGCCATGGCCAGTCACCTCCGGATGCAGAGCCCTGAAACCGGTGAAGGAGCGTGTTGTCATGGGATGGGTAGCAACGCAAAGCGTTGAAGGAGATGGGCTTTAATTTTGCTTTTCATCTGGCCGAGAATTGGCGCAGCCTACAGCATATTGAACATCAACAGACTTTGAGGTTCGACTCAGTGCCCGCAAGGATCGAAAGACGACAGGGTCTAGCTTCGGAGCTTTTCTACCAAGCGACGCTGCTTGGTTACCACGACGAGTTAGTGGATGCATATGCGGGTAGGCAGATCTGCCACCAAGACAATGTGCCTGCAACAGAGACAAACGGCGGTGGCTATCGTCATGTATCCCACTATTATTCTACCGCGCAAGCGCAACGCTCCACTGGAACTGTCGTCGGGTCTGGACCTTACGGCCTGCTTCTGACATCTGTCAAGTTGTTGGCGATCCGTGATGGCGCATCGCCTCATCATCCAGAAACCCGGCATGATTGGTCTTTGAACACCAATGGTTTCGCGCTTATCTACACCTTTTGTACGAGAGATTGACTACGGCGGGCGGTTGCCTAAGTGGTCGTATGCGGCTTCATTCTCGGCATTGAAACCGGGTTTAGATACTCTCCGTGTGTCTCTTTAGCGGTCGACCGGAACTCTGTTTCTGCAGTATCAGAAGCATCTGAGAGAGTCAACAGCGGAGCCGGCGAAGAAGCTGGTGGAGAAACGTACCCTGAGACTTGCAGTCAGTCCTCAGAAATACGAACACCATGTGGGCTGAATAATGCACAACGCGATGACGAGTTATGAGCACATGCTTCGGCGGAGGCTGCATGATTTGAATTGCCAACATCGTCAAGAATGAACGGCAGCGGGGGCGGCTACTGAAAACGGCCCTAGGCAGGTGAGGGTGCGTACCTGGGCGGAAGGGTGTCCCACTGGAAGACTTCCGATACGACAACGAACACAGCGTCCCACCGTTCACTAAAGTAGCCTGCGGGGCTTTCGGCTGGTACTTGGGAAAGCTTGGCGTTGGACGAAGACGATACGGTTCTGTCTCTGCAGCATGCCATTGTTGGTGCTCATGTACGCCGTACACGAGAAACCTAGCGAGTGGGGTTGCCTTGTGAGGCTTGCAACAACATGGCAAACATGACCTTTCACTATCAGCGGACGTTTGTGGCCGTCTTGGCTGCTATGCTCTTCCGAGCCCGACGTCCCGAGGGCCAGGTCTGTCGAAGCTAAGTAGGGGAAGGGTCACAGCGACAAATGCTAACCGACGTGGCTAGCTGGCAGAAAATCCGAACCCATTTGCCCATGTTCATGGTTTGGGCGAAGTCGGCCATGTCTAAGCAAACTTTAGCTTTGACATGGACATTGAGCTTCCTGGCCAGACTCAGCGAGAGCACTCGGCGAAGGCGTATTCGGCTTGACCCCGTTGCAGTGAGCAACGCGATAACGCGACTGCCAGCAAGCCGACAACAAAAGCCTCATTCTCGCCCTGCCTGCATCTTCCTCGTTGGAATTTAGCATGTGCAGGTGTTGCCAGCACAGAACCTGCGATGCTGGTCCGGCTTTCTTCACGGCCCCCTTGACCCCAGCGGTCAAATAGGTAGAACTGGGATACGGAAAGCGCCATTCTTCCCGCGTGAGCAGCCTGAGCTTCACGACCAGCCAGTCATCGTTCATTCCTCCTATTTGATATTTCGCAGTAATTATATTCTCCTCTGCAGAAATTCGAGCATCAAACCCACAACGGAAAGGGTTCAAGTTTCTTGTGTTCGTCAAAGCAAGGAGGGGTTCCCGGCCTTGTCCCAAGAAGCGGCCAACAGCAGCAGCCTGCATCCATCCCCAAGCTCTGTCTGTCACCAACCTAGCATGCAAGCTGCAGCACATAAAACAGTCTTCGTCCGAAAACCGCCGTGACTCCCAGAACCTAATTTTGGATCACACTAGGAAGAACTCGAGCCAGCCCTGCGACGCCGAGACAACCGAAACAGATGCGGGCAGGCACTCCCTGGATTGTTTGTTGTGGAGCGTGCCTGGCACAGAGCCCCTAGAGCCCCAAGCTCTACTTACGCATTCCCCCGTCTCTTTTGACTCTGTTTGGGCGCAGTGTACACGACGCCTGTTTCTGCTCTAGATACCAAACGGTCTGTTCCGTCCGTCGGCCACGAGTCTAACGCCGCGGCCTGGCGGATTGCGCCTCAAGGAGCAAGCGGGGCCGTTGATGGTTCTTCAACCGACCCCCGCTGACTCGGCTTGTCAAAAAGTTTCTCCAGTGGCAGAGTCCGAGATGGGTGATTTGGAAGATCCCTGTTCTCCGTTCCGTTCGGTCTGTCAAGTCCGTGTTCATCGTCTTCCGCGCCGGACTGATCCTCCCGCCGATGATGGGTGTCGCGGGTGGAAACAACGCAACGCAGGAACGGCTCCCATCAGCCGAGCTGACACATGCTAGTTGCTTCAGCCGCAATCGCACTACAACATACAGTGCTTACTCTGGGGCGTCTCCGCCAAGGGTCCAGCACCGCTGTCATCAGCCACCAAACAGATGGAAGTCCCTCATTGCTTCCCTCGCATCGCATGGCTTGTTGAGGATGCCGTTCAATTTCGAAAACTGGACATTCTGTCATCTTTGCATATCCCTTGACACTCTCCGTCCTCTTCAATATATCTACAGGCGAAGCTGGGAGCCATCCTCTTCAAATACTGGCTCACGCGTGTCAAATACTGCTCTGCAGCTTCAACCTAGGTCATCACTAGGTGCCTTCCTGCGTCTCAACAAGTTCAAAATCTGCTGCAGCCTGACCGCCCAATATGACGGTCGCACAAGGGTACCACAATCTCATTCCCACAACCGGCTTGTCGGAGCCGATCGACACCACGAAACCATATGACCCGTCCACGCTATCATCCAAAACCGTCCTCATCACCGGAGGAGCCCTCGGCATCGGCGCCGCCTTCGCCCGGGAGTGGGCCTCCCACGGAGCCAACATCATCATCGGAGACATCAATGCCTCGGACGGCGAGGCCCTGATTGCCTCACTCCGTACGAGTCACCCCAACGCCTCCCATCACTTCGTCAACTGCGACGTCACCTCCTGGGAATCGCAAGTGAACTTCTTCAAGGAAGCCGCGCGCCTCTCCCCAACCGGCGCCATCGACGTCGTCGTCGCCAACGCAGGCGTCAACCACGTCGGCCATAACAGCACCTTTGACAAACCCGTCGCCTCCAAGTCGGACCCCGACGCCCCCAGCGAGCCATCCACCAAGACCATCGCCGTCAACATCACAGGGCTAAGCTACACGACGAACCTCGGCATGTTTTGGCTCCCCCGCAACGGGAAGCGCGCAGACGAACCGTCCAAGCCGAAGGACCGGTGTGTCCTGCTCATCGGCTCCATCGCCGGCGTCGTCCACCTCCCCGGCCAAACGCCGTACTGCATGTCAAAGCACGCCGTGACGGGGCTCTTCCGCGCCATGCGCGCGACGGCGTATATGTCGCACGGCGTGCGGCTGAACATGCTCTGCCCGTACTTCATCAGCGACAGCAACATGTTCCCCCGCGCCGGGGAGGCTGCGCTGCTCGGCGGCGGTGCGGGCGGCGCGCGGTTCGGGGACGTGGTCGATGCTGCCACGAGGCTTGTCGCGGATGAGGGGGTCGTCGGGAGGGCTCTGCTTGTCGGGCCGAAGATTAAGGATGAGGAAAACGGGGTCGAGGATGAGGTCGCGGCATGGGATGTCTATGCGGAGGATTACAAGGATTGTGAGGCTTTTGTTTGGAGGTGGGTTAGGCTTATGAACACGATTGAGATGGCTAAGGGGTGGGTTGGTTGGGTGAGGGATTGTTTTGGGATCTTGACGAGGAGGTGAGAGGGGGGGAGAGGTTGTTGCTGACTGTGGGACGCTGAGGAAGGCTTTTGTGCGATCTCGCTGCGTCCAACCGCGTCGAGATACACGAGTGGTTTAGTAATATCTACAAGGAGACGAACATGGCAATATTACCATTTTGAGCAAGATGAGATGTTGCATTGTGAGATATGATACGCGAGAGATCTGTGGTGATCGATCGATCCGGCTGACGGGAATTAAGGTCAAGCTTTTTGATCCTTGCGGTTCAGTCAGCATCTTGCTTCACACGAAGACCATCCGCGTCTGTCATCCCGTTGGGAACCAAACCATGAGTCGAAAAGGACTAAAGTTTGTCGACCTACTTTCGTGTCGCGTTCACACTAACCCTCATTCGATCGGAGGTCTGAAAGCTTTGAGATGTATAAGTAGACACAAGTTTTGCAGGAATTGCGTTCAACACCAAAATGATCCATAGCCAGAGGATCTTGGCCCCAGGGCTCAGAGTATGGATATTTCCGATGCAGTATGGCTCATGACTAAACTCACCCGCTTGCCGCGATCCTTTGACAAGTATTTGCCCGACGACGAAGTGTCTGTGTATTGTAAAGCGTATAGATTCACGGCCATGAACAGAGCAGGCACTGGCAGATGGGCAAGCATGACATGAGTCGAGTTGAAGCCTTTCGGGACTCAATCTATCAAGCCCTACAATACCAACTCATCGAGTGAGCAGTCCTTGCCGGATGGGAAGATTATGAAGCCGTGTCCATTTTCCTGGGGTGTGACTGAAGGGGGAGGGGCTTGTTTATGTAGTCCTGGTGTCGTTCGCCAGCTGATATAACTTACCCTGATCTACACGACTTGTTGTCCTCAGCAATGGTGTTAGACTCGATTTTGTTTGTTCAAAATGGAGAGAAAGATGGAGTCCCTGCTATCCAAGTCTAAGCCATGTCGGCTCCATACCTAGCTGACTATGCTAGAGATTGCTAAGACGAGTCGTGAGTATGCGTTGACGAATATATTGGGGAAATCAACGCGCGAGAATTACCAGAAAAGGTGTTAGCTGATTGAGAGATTCTTCGAAATACCAAAACGCCCAGGCGAAAAGGGTTATGTTCAACATAAAATCACTAGGGTGTCTATGAATATGCGTAAGTAAGCCCAAGTGTTAAACCGAATCTTTACGCGGCGCGGCCTCCGCAACAGCAATGTCATTCTCTGGCAGAGGAGGCTCGTCTCACTTTGGGTTTCTCAGAGACCCTCAGACATGGAAGGTTTTCATCGTGAATGCCGGTGGGCGAAACGTTGTTGGGATACAATGACTACATTAACATCTCGATTTCAAATGACATAAGAAACACCACCAATCCCATCGGAGCGAACTCTCTTTGTGTGCCCATGACTAGGAGATCATCTTGAATCTATAAGTGTTTGGCGCTTCTCAGCGACTGCCGCCAAAGTATTGACGGCCGATGGTATTCTTCACATCCATCGTCTCCACTGAATTCGTTCTTCAATAGCAGCCGCATGGCTTGTTGCACTGCTTCTACATAAGAAATCTTACCAGTCGCGGTGGTGAAGTCAAGTAGAGCAGAATAGACGCCACGCTCCTCGGGGAGTTCAATCTCTATGCCGTCATCTTCTTCCTGAGTGACAAAGAGTTCATCGGCATCGGGCTCAACCTGGGCGTCGTCAATGACAAGCCGTGACTCGGGATCGTCGACAACCGGAATGTCTCCGTCATTGCCAGCCTTGGCATCAAAGGGCTGGTCGAAATCAGTGTTGGCTCCGGAAGCATCGTCGTCGCCAGGGCTGGTGTTTGGGTCAATATCGATCAAGGACATGTCAAGAAGCCTCTTGTTGAATGTGGTGGCACGTTTGTAGATGCGCTCTCGCGATATATCATTGTCCTCCATGGTGATGCTGCTAAAGAGCTCCTGCTGAGCAAGATCGACCAGCTCTCGGAGAGCCCGCTCGCGAAACTGCCGCTCGATGTTCTTGCGCTGCTGGTATGACTTTGCCTCTGCATATCTCTTACTCGTAAGCAGAGACCTGCGCACATGGGCGTTGAGCTGCGTTTAATGAAGGCTCACGATCTTCTCAGGCGAAAGCTGGGCCATGACGAGCGTGTTTTGTTCATCGCGCATTTCACTGTCCCGCGCATTACTGAGCTCCCTGAGGGCAACAGACGCGACATCGGTAGTTCGTAGGCGATCAACGTAGAAGGCTTCCAAGACCCTTGAGTCAGGGTCATGGCTCATGATTTCGCGTGCGAGATCGCTGCCCAAGACCTGATCAAACTCGGTGCTGGCCTGGCGACGGATGCTGTAAAGGGTGATATTGGTCTTGAAGCCTATTTCGTTGCCGCGCTGACCAATGTACTCGGTCAGAGCTCCGGGCTCCATGGCGACGCCAGGCTGGATACCACGACCGCCTGGGGTTTCGGCCAGCAGAACCGGCCGATCAAGTAGGTCTCTCTTGATACGAATTTCGGGCAAGTTGCCGGATAGCAAGTCGTCAATTGTTGTATAATCCGCGAGTATTTGGCGACGTAGGGCGATGACCAGGAATCGATGGGGCACGGGAAGAGCCAGGTTGCTCCGCTGTTGTGGTGATTTGACGACGAACTGGAGTGTCTTGTTCGTTCTGGTCTCCGGGTCGGCCTTGTTGGTCTTGAGGCTACGGATGAGGACCTTCACGTCAAACTCGGCGGGGACTCGGCCTCTGGTGATGGTGATGTCCCGCCAGATGAGGTACTGGTGTTCATCGGCATCGGGGTCAAAGGCAACCCCAGCGGGCTTACCGAGGGAGCCGGGTCTCAAGGCGGCGTGACGACCCAAAAGCCAGGCAATGTGATGCTGCTCCATCAAATCGATTGCCGCGATTTTGCACATGTCTTCATCGATCATTTGACGGAGTTCCTCGATGCCGACGTACGATTCCTCGGCAAGACTTCTAGAGCGGCGGGTGATGCCATGCTTGACTACCAGAATGCCGCATGAGTTCGGTCACTTCATTGAAGACTTCGTGGGACCGAGGCCCATCCGTGTTGGGCAGACGGTAGCTTCTCGAAACCCAGAACATGAGGACCTCGCGGTACTGGGTGAGGCAGTCGTAGGAGACAGCAACGTCGTGAATACCGAGGGGCACACCAAAGCTCACGGCGAATCCCATGAAGAGCTTCAGGTTGCACCAGAGGGGGGTCCATTCGGAGCGACCCGAGTCACCCGCCTTGGGAGGAGGAAAGCATGCCTTCTCGAGCTGGTCGTCCGTGAATTCGTCTGGAAGCTTCTCGAGTCGTTTGACAAAGTCCTGAAACTTCTTCAGAATGGCGTTTTGTCGATGCTGAGTTTCTCGCGAAAGCCAGCAGCTTCTTTCGCCTCTCCCTCAATCTCCGTGATCATCTCGGAGAAGCTGTCAACATCATCGCCCGCATAAGGGTTGACACGTCGCAATCTGTTCAGCCATTCGTCGGTGGTCTCACCGCGCTGGCGGAATCTGCTCGGGCGTTCAGGCATGATGGGAAGATCCTGCGCCTGTTGTTAGTTGAATCTTCATGCAATGGCCGTATGATGGGTACAATTTGCACGTTGAAACGGAAGTGGCAACATCGAGCGCGATGCAGGACGAGACCAGAAGGGGAGACGCGGGACAAATGAGTAACGGTCTCGTAGTCAGGCAAGGATGAAGAGGGCGTAAGGTGAACAAACCTACGAGGAAACCGAGAGGTAAGCAGGGCGAGGCCGCTCGGTCTGTGGTTGTGATGCCTGAACTGCCCTGGATAGGCGAAGTGTGGTCTGGGGAAGTCGGTGGCATCTGCCAGATTTGATGGCAGAGAAAGAGGACTTTGGTTGAGAAAGGGCGAGGAAGGTAAGAGCAAGGAAGGTAAGAGCAAGGAAGGTAAGAGCAAGGAAGGTAAGAGCAAGGAAGGTAAGAGCAAGGAAGGTAAGAGCAAGGAAGGTAAGAGCAAGGAAGGTAAGGGCAAGACGAGACCGTTATCTTGCCTTTCTTATTGGAATAGGAAAAGTCAAACCCGAGTTTGAAATGCAACAGCCCGAGCTGTCTACGTTTCCATACTCGGTGACCGTCTCACCACCGACCTCGCCATCCTTCATAATCCCCCAAGCTCTGCCAATTATTCACGGGTGTATCATACGAGAGCCAAATCAACCATACTCTGCAGACCCATTCCTGCTGAAGGCACGGGTCTGATCTTAGAACGATGCGAGTGCGTCACTGACACAGCGTACTCATACTTGGCTGAAGTACGCCAAATTCTGTGGTTTCCCCTAAAGACCTCATGGGTTGCGTCTATTTAACGTCCCCAAACAGATCCTCCCTAGGTGGGATGCGATGTCGTCAACGCTTAGTAAAAGCCCAACGCTTCACGTTGACGTTATGTTCTACAAGGGTGTAGATATATCGCTTCAAACTTTACTCAATGCCTGGTGAATCATCAAAGACCTCATGAAAAACACTAATATTGTCTCAATATCTCTCACCAGGGTTAACGTATCTCCCCTTTCTCATCCTCTTCAATCCCTCGTTTCCCGGATCGTATTCCTAGATCCACATCCACAGACGAAGAATTAACATCGATGAGCCGGCGAATCGCATCAAAAGCTCTATCAGACGTGGGTATCCGTTGTCAACAAGTCCAGGAGACCCAAAAGCTAAGGCGCTGAACCTGAAATCTCAAGGCCACCAGGAACACGCCCCTCTGCTAGGTCTTACCAGCTTTGTTCTTAGTTCCTACAGACTGCCACATCTAAGAAGGAAGTAATTATGAATCTGCGTTCAACACACGTTATCACTCTTCTATATCAGCATATCACACGCCTTTACAATACAGAAGATCTTAAGTCGTTCTCTTACGCCGCTATAGCTCTATAACCCCGCTGCTTTACATAAATAAATACTATCAAAAATGCACCTCAAGGCTCTGGGGAGCTTCTAGGAACCCTCAAAAAGCAATGCCAGCGCTGAACAGGGCCAACCAGCAAAAGAATTGGACGAACAGGGAATCGAACCCTGGACCACTCACATGCTAAGCGAGTATTATACCACTAAACCATTCGCCCAAGATGATTTCGCCCGGACTTGAACCGGAGACCTTCAGTGTGTTAGACTGACGTGATAACCAACTACACCACGAAACCATTTGAATTGTTGAAGGGTGATGCGAAATGTGTGTATATTAGGGTCGGTGACGAGGCCGGAAGCTGTCGTCGAGCGAGGATTGGGTGGTGGGCGCGGCGTGGTGGGGTGCATTCCGGCGCGGTGGGTCGGCGAGATGAGAGACCAATCAATCTCGGGCTCACATCACGTTAAGAGAAGGTCGGTTGCCATTCAACTCTAAAACCAAGGTTGTGTCTCCCTCGGTTGCGCTGTGTCGGGCAGTGATGTTCTCTCGCTGCCTGTGGCCGTTATCTTGTCCGGTGATGCCCGCGTGGGGGCGCTCGACGGTATCAAGCAGTCTTCCAAATGAATGGCAGGTTGACAGGGACGCGGACAAGGGTGAGACGGCTGGTCGTTGTCAGAGTCTACGGCATCTTGACCCGATGCTGTGATTGTGTCAGCCTCGTATCTACGCCGCCTTTGAGCTCACACGGTGGCCGAGGCGGAGTCGAGTCCGGTATGTGGCAGTCCGATTTGCGGATGATCCCATCACCTGCCTGAAGATCTTGGCTCTATCCGTACTCAGCCAGCCATGAAGTTGAAGAACATGCCATGTGACCTGTGGATCTCTGGTACGAGATCTGCACAGCCCCAGCCTTGAGCCGCATGACGCTCGTAGACGTCCGGTTCGGTCGGGTACTCCTGGAACGGCGGTGGCAGCGGATACACACTGGCTCGTCATTACGAAGCACGTGGCGTACGTGGTGGTACACGACAAGCGGCAGCCTGCCTCCCCGGAATGATTATCCAATAGTCAGGCAAGGGCAAGCGACTTGGAGGATGAGTCCGGAACCGTGGTGATACGCAGAAACCCGCGCCCCGTAGGAAGGCGTCCTTCAACCCAGTCATGGATTGAAAGGCGCGACGCAATGGGATCACCCAACCGAGACCGCGCGGCCGACCCGGCAGTTTCTTGAGTGGCGGTAGCAAGCTCAATCGCTTTCGGGCATCAACTTGACCGCGCGCTTCGGGAACTCTGGTCCCTGATGATTCCGGGCGACTCGGCTTCAACTCTCGCGCGATTCGCTCTTTACATCCCCCAGCTTAGGGAAGGAACATTGAGTTCAGACTTTGGAGTGCTCGATATAGCAGCACGGGCCAGTGCGTTCTCTCCAAGACAGATCAGTATGTTGGCTGCCCTCAGGTAGGCAAGCAGGGCGAAGGCCTGTGACGAGTGCACAGAGCCCGAGAATAAGTCTGCACAGTTTAGCGTAAGGTCGATATTGACCACTGTGGATTGCGAGATGAACTAGAGGCTAGCTCCTGCGATTGCAGATCCTCCGCATGGAAGCACTGGGAAACCCATGGCAGTGCGGCGCAGGCTACACCAGGGTTGGTTCAAAGGACAACGTCGACGGCATAAACATCGAAAGACTCGATATTGGGTGGCACTTGCGGCAATTGCGTTGGCAAAATTTGACCGTGGCAGAATGGTAGACGAGGAACTTCGACCAGGGACGAGAATGACAGCTGTCCGTAGAAGAATGGATGGTAGAAAATTGCATCGACAGATGTTTGCTATGATGAAGCAGAAGTCATCAATAGTCGAAATGAGATGACCCGGATTTTGGGACCGCGTATTGGGGGCCGAGCATTTAGGGGATCGACGACGAAATGGCGCATTGACTTGGCCAGGGTGGTTAGAGGATTTAGACTTCCTGCCTGAAACTCTGTGGTGCTAATGGTTCAGTCCGTCTCATCTCCGCCACGTGGAAAGGTGAGATGGCGGAGAATTGGCCTGGGCGCCTGTCTCGCAGTAGACATCTCGGCTCTTTGGCGAGTATGGTGTCAGTTTCCACATGGCTGTTCGAGAATAAACGACGTCAGCCATGTCGATGGAACCAGGGGCGAACCGCTGTCGAAAATCTCTGCCGCTGCAATGGCCGAGGCATCAGAGACGGACCAGGGCTCCAGGTGGAGGAACGTTGACAGGCCGTCGCTGGCACTTGAATAGTCCGGGGTCTAGACGCCGTTTGCCAAGTCTGCAACCCGGCAGACCGGTTCCTCGGTTCGAGCAGAAGTTGTTCCTTCGAGGGTGAAGCCCGCAGGCCGGACATGGAGAGCGGGTCAAGGAACAGCAATCTCAGAATTGAGATATCTTGTTTGGTTGGCTACGGGGTCGATATGCGGGTGATGAGGAATAAACGAAACCACCTCGTCTCAGTAATCCAAAAGCATGGAGAATAATGTCATCCAGCAGCACAGACAGGAGCTCATGCCGAGTTGGGGGCCAGAGTCCGGCCTGGATACCTGGACAAGCCATGGAATTGCAACGTCATGGTGATGGTGATAGGAGGGTTGAAGTTAGGATCTTGCCTAGAAAGGACGCCCAGGCCGAGAAATGGAGTGTCGCAGTCGTCATGGCCTCGGTATCGGGCCGTAGTGATGTGACAGAAAGTTGAAGGGAGTGGACTTGACGAGAAGCGAGAGGACTGCAGTCGCATCTGCGGCTAGCATTCTGGGGACCCCGGAATCCCACCAGTCGGTTCACAGATGTAAGGCGCAAGGGAGCCTGTTGTTGAGATGTTGATATCAGGCTATTTGGGAAGGAGAAGAATTTTTCATGACGAGCGCGGGTTGGAGGCACAAAATGGCGAGTTGCGATTGGCGAATTAACGGCGAGTTCAAAGTCTTGGCTTGTTGGTTTGCTCTGGACTGGCCGTTGCTCGCCGGGGATAAGGCGGGAGGCGGCTGACCCTCGTCTATCCGGAAATTTGCGAGACTTTGCAAGCTGCCTACTTGGTAGAGGTTGAAGGTGACAGGCGGACAAGTGACGTACGTGTCTTGGGTTTTCGGCTCCGAGTGTCCGCGACAAATTGGATCGGTTGTGGGTTATTCGTGGACATACGGGTATCCGCGGTGATGATTCTGACAATTGATTGTGTATAGATGAAGGATTTGTGGTTGATAGGGGTGGACCTCTTGGCAAGTCATGAAGTGGTTGACAACGTCTGAAGGACTGGGGTCCAGGAAGTGGGAAACGGGTCGCGGTCGATTCTTCGGTGGTTCCTGTTGAAGGTTGTGACCGGATGGGGAAATGTCGATGAAGTTGAAGAGTTGGGTGCCAGTTTAAGTGTTCGGCAGTATCCAAGGTGACTTTCGTCGATGAAGTGCATGGAAGCATGCCCCGGGCTGGCATGGACAGGCTGTGTTGGGATACGGTGGTGCATGTGGATCAGAAGCGAGAGAGCCTCTCGGAGGATGGAATACCCAAGGTAAGGTAGCTAGCTGCCTTAGGTACAGCACCTTGGTCAGTCCCGTCCACTGTCGGTGCCTTCCTTAGCTACCTACCTGAGGTAAGATAGGTAAGGTACCTGAAGGTTTGGTGCTCGGGGTAGAAAGGAGCGCGAGTTGTTGCATTGTCGGCTGCGAGGAGGAGGTGGTGGTGGACGAGGAGGAGGAGGCGGAGGAGACGGAGACGGAGAAGAAGGAACAGGTAGCAAGGCCTTAGGTAAGGTACGAATGCATGGTCGATTCCCTGTGCATTGGCCCTGCATCTGCATTCAACTTGCATTGGCTGGAGTGCGGCTGTGCACTTAGTCCCTGGGAAAGGGATGCAGATGCAGGAAGCAGGAGAAAATGCGAGCTAAAATGTTTGGTAGACGCAGGATGGAAACTCTGATACGGAGATGCTGGAAGCTGCATTCAGAGGGAGTCAGTCATGCTCGCCAGTGGTTGGATTATCCCGAGTGCGTATCCGTAGTTGATGTGGGCAACGGACAGGAAGGTGGAGAGGAGTATCGTGGAGTGGAGACTTTCCCTGCCATGTGCCGATAGCTACCTTGCCTTAGGTAAGATTCAAGGGCTAGTTGGGAAGAGCAGCCAGGATGCTGTGTCCTCGGCCGAGTGTCAAGTCAGAGATTGAGGAAGGAGCGAATGTGGTCGGAGGTGGAAGGCACGATTTGACGGGAGGCGTCGTGGTTGAGTGCAGGAAGGAGCTCCCCACTTGGTCAATGACGCAGGGCAGGCGCACTCTGCACACTTCAGTGTTCTTCGCCGGGAAATAGCTTGCAACGGAAGACACGGCTTTCGTCTCTACCTTTTACTATGCAGTACCTTACGGACGAAAGTGTAGCTTGGGTAGGTTGCACGAGAGGAAAATGGCCGATGGGACGGCATGGAAAAGGACTGGAAGACTGGGGGGGAGCGTGGCCTGCCGCGGCAAGGGCTTTCAATGGCTGGAAGCCACCGGGACGAACCCACGAGGTGAGGCAGTCGTTGGTGTCCACTGTCCACTGTCCATCCAGTGTCGCCGCTCCTGGCCCCGCCCCGTCTGTCCTGCCCTGTCCTGCCCTGTCTCTCTCCTGCCCTGTCCATTCTGCTGCCCTGCACCTGCACCTGCCTGCACTTGCACCTGCAGCTGCCACACGCGGAGCCATTAAAAAAAAAAAAAAAGGACAGAGAAGACTGAGAAGCAGAAACATCAGGAGCGCGCTAAAACACTACTCGTCGGCATCCACTGCGACCTGAACTCCACTCTCTCTCCTGTCAAAAGGCTCGAGAGCGACCACCCCAACACATGAGAGGCCGACCATCTCACTCGTGAGCCCACCGTCCCCTTGGCCAGAGGCACCTTACCACATGGGACGGTTGAGCACCGCTGGAGCTGGTCCACCGGCCATGCAGGAGCGGTGCTCGTGCGTCGCAGCTCTCTGGGTCTCTGGGTAGACGGCAGCCTGACTCGCTGGAAGAGGAGAAGACGCGCCGTTCAACAACTCGTCTCATCGGTGACGAAATGCCAGGTACTGCTGCACATAGTATACACTACCTTAGGTCACCTTACCTGGCCAATTGGAACCCAACATGTCCATCGGGGACATATCACTGCATCTTGGCTCAACTATCGGACATATAGCGAGGGCAGCATGCCATTCTGGGAAAGAAGGAAGGGAAGCGTGGAGATGGACCCCCGGATCAACATCGACACCACACACCACACACCACACACCAACGATTACCTCACTCTCAAACACCGCCGCCGTCTTTGCAAACCGCCAATCCCCAAACCTCACGTTGTTCCTTTGTGCACACGACAAAGCTCTCCGCTCTAAATAGCTTGGGACCATTGACGACGTTGGACCTACCGCGCAAGCGTCCGACAGTAGCGTCAGCCTCTCCGTTATTTCGAGACAGTCCAGCATCCAAGCTGCGAGACACCTTTCCACTCCTGGTCGCCTCCTGCTTCTGATGATTCTCTCACCGTCTGCTCTGCTCCTTTGCCATCCATCATCCGCCGTCTCCGGACACTGTGCCTTCGGTTTGCTTTGTGAGGTTGAGCGCAGCGCACGCATCGCATCTGTATCCATCAGGCAAGGCAAGGTAAGGTACGGACCAGGCATCCGTGGACCGCCGGGGGCTTCTTACATGCCCCTCCCGCCGTCGCTTCCTCGTCTCATCTACTTCGTAGTCGTCAGCAATAAGCATTTTCCTCTTCTCGTCTCTTCGTCCAATCCCTCGGCCTGTCACCCGTCGTCGCCCGCCAGTCACATCACCCACATCGCATCACATCCCATCCCATCCCGTCACCTACGCGTACCTACATAGAGACTGCGTATATCGCGTGCATCGCACCGCACCCGCACCCGCCCCTCGCCATCTGTTGCCGCCACACGTCGCCTCTCGCCTCTCGCCTCTCAGCCCTGACGAGTCGTTTGTTCTTTGGGCTCCTTCCACCAAACAGAACAGCCATTCCTTGCCTTGGCCCTTGTTGCGGTATGTCACCTGGCGGCTGTGTCTTGTAATGCGTGCAACCATCAACACATGGTCTGCCATCAACTCGATGCCTTTTGCTTCATCCCTCCGGCTCGCCTTGCCTGTCCAGAGCCTGAATCCTGGCGCTCCGGCATTGACATTGAGCTTTCTTTCTTCTCCGTGTTGCTGCTGACTTCATCACTTGATCGTTTTACCTTTACTTTCTCTCCCCTACCATCTGCTGCTTTTGCTTTTTTCTCCCAGTGTCTATTTCGGTCAGCCAATGCAGTCGAGCCCGGCAGCCGGCAAGCGGAAATAACCTTAGCTGACCTCAAGTAAGGTATCGGATCAGATCAACCTCAATCGTCCTGTCTTGTCCCGGGCCTCCCAGGACGACAGCCGCAGTAACAGCCAACCAACCAACGCATCACTTGCTGGCTTTCTCCGGGATCGCCAGTCACTTACATGGACACACCATCGCCTTTGACGACCCCATTGGCGACACTGCACTGCACTGCAGCACTGCAAGCATAAGAAGAAAAAGCACAACCAGGTCCGATTACCTTACAGCAAGACAGAAGTGACGACTGCATTTGACAATCACTGACCTCCCTGCTTCTGCTACCTGGCTTCTCTGCTCGTGACGCCCCCCACCCTCCCAAATCCTTCCTTCAGCTGGGTTTATCGTTTGCGTTATCCTGTCGGTTCAGCCTGGTCGGCGAACATTTTGCCTCTCACACGCGCCCCTCCGCCTCCCGTCACCTTACAGCCCAGGTACCTACCTGAGGTAAGGTACGCAGTAGTAGCGGGTGTACTTGGACCTGGGGCAGACCCAGTACGTACCCGTTTAGGCCCGCAAGGTAGGTAAGTACTTACGGTAGCTTTCCACCTCATGCTTGAGCTGACAGCCCGCCCAGCAGCAGCACGCACCACATCCAAGGCAACCTGCTGCGGCAAAGTCTCTCACCTGCGGTAACCTCACCGGGCAGCCGCTACATTAATCTCTACCTGCTACCGCCAGCACTCCGGCTACCGCCATCAACGTCTCAACTTCAACAGCTCACCCTCACTCACCACAGGGCACCTCGCCTCGCCTACCCACTCGACCCCGACATTGACCTAGCGTCCCCTGCCTACCTACTTACCTAGTACCTTAGGTAGGTACCTACGGTATCTTACGAGAGGCCCTTGCAGACCAGACGACGGGTGGACAAGCCAAACTCGCCCTTCCTCCTGCTGCACTGTACCAACGGACCTACCGCGCGCTGCCTTAGCCAACTTTCATTGGGCAGAGAGAGAAAGAAAGAGAGAGAGAGAGCCTTGCCGCGAACTTGGGTTTTCTCTTTTCTGCCTCCCGTCTTCCTCATCTGAACCCTCCGTCTTCTTCCTCTTCCTCTTCCGTCTTTTCGTCTTTTTCACGCTGCCCACCTACCTATCCTGAGCTGCTTACCTACCTACCTACCTAGATACGGTGGTAGTGGTGGTGCTGCTGCTGCTTGGCCGCCCCCATCTTCCATTCTTCTTTTTTGGCTTCCGACCCAGCTTGCTACACTGCACCTTGCACCTTGCACCTGTTCTTCTCCCCCTCCGTGCATCTGCATTTGCATCTGCATTTTGCTCGTCCCCCGTTCCCCGTCAAGCCCCCCTACCCATATCCCAGGCTAACACCCCCCTCCTTCGTTCCCCACTCTTCCAATCAATTCAGACGGGCCAGACCCAGAACTCCCTGACCCGAGCCCCCGTCCTCCAAACCTCGACCCTCTGCGCTTCAACTACAATTGCATTCGGGCCCCCCCGCCATCCTCCCTCGTCCACTTCGGGTACCTTGTTGCATCTCCTACTGCTGCCCGCTGCTGTGGTCTGCAAATCGTCAATCGCTCTCCCCCGATTTAGAGAGATTTGCACGGCATTCCCATTCGCTGCCGTCAATTCGTAACCGGCTTCCATTTCGGACCTCATCAATACTCCGCCAGCCTCTCGCTCTTGCAACTTTCCCCGCCAATATATTTAACCTTTGCGACCGCCTTGCCGCATGACGCGCCAATTGCCATTTCTCTACCGATACCAGCCCGCCGGTCCCTTCTCAACCGAGGCCGGCCAGCTGTAAAAGCATCACCAACCGGCGACTTCACTCACTTGCCCAATCTCAACTGTTTCGTCCAACACAATTCTATCTCCAATAGACATACCCAACCCGCGCCGCCCGCTGCAAAAAGCAGTTTCAGCCAGCAAAAATGTCACGCCACAACAGACACTATCAATCATGGTATGTGCCTGATCCCTTTCGAGCTCTCCTCTCTCGCGGAATGTAAACTAATCATCCTATCCAGTCGCGAGCTTCATGTCGTTGTTTTGGGCGCCGGTAAGTTTATGCCAAGAAAACATTCGTCACGTGCCCCTCTCTGACCCTTTTTGAAGGAGGTGTTGGCAAGAGTTGTTTAACAGGTGAGCAACCACACTTCAGCTGGCATTCCTGGTCAGAATTTCATGCTGACAATTACTCGCAGCCCAATTCGTCCACAATGAGTGGATTGAGAGTTATGACCCTACCATTGAGGACACCTACCGGACACAGCTCCAGGTTGATGTGAGTCGCCTTGCCATTTTTGGCTCAACGAATCGCTGACTCGGTCAAACGCAGGGACGCCAGGTTGTCTTGGAAATGTGAGTAGCACTAGTCGCTATGAGACACCAGCATCTAACAATGCCCGCAGCCTTGACACTGCAGGAACAGAACAGTTTGGTGAGTCAGTCCTCCATCTTGCCTACATCTCTAATCTAACATGAGAGCAGTGGCTATGAGAGATCTGTACATGAAATCTGGTCAAGGATTCATCTTGGTCTTCAGCATCACATCATCCTCGTCGATGAACGAGATTGAGATGCTTCGAGAGGAAATCACGCGTATCAAAGACGACGACAACGTGCCCATTGTCATTGTCGGCAATAAGGCCGACTTGGAGGAGCAGCGATCAGTGCCCAGACAAAGAGCTTTCGCCTGCTCTCAAATGTGGGATGCCCCATACTATGAGACGAGTGCTAGAACAAGGAGTACGTCACTGTTCCACAATGTGACGACTGGAAGACTGCTGACCATTTCTCAGCAAACGTTGACGCCGTCTTCATCGACATCTGTCGTCAGCTGCTCCTGAAAGACGAAAAGACCCAGGCTCAGGCCATCCACGACGAGGACGACCACGAGAACGAGAAAAACGCCGGCATCATGGGCTTCGCCAAGCGGAAGAATCGCAGACGGAGACGCGCAGATGGCCACCGATGTGTCATTCTCTAAACGAGTGCCGCCTTATCCGAATCGACATTTTCCAGGTCCGATTATCGGCCATCTTTCCAGCGAGGCATCTAGCGCGCCAGACTGCTTATCCTTGTCACTTTGATGCATCACGGAGCGCAGCAGCTTCACTACGGTGAACCCGAGGCATTGCTTTTCCTTTTTCGGCGTCAGAAAACACCTGCCTATCACGGCGACTTTCATTTGCGTGCGAGAGAAACGGCTGCCCGTAACTCCCTTGACTACAAACAGCACACCTTTCACCCAATCCTGTTACATTGAACTATTTCACTTCAGATTTCGACACGGCCTTTTGTACGTTTGACGACTTCATTTCTACACGTCCATTGACTTCACTCAAGCGACGGCATTGGAGGCGGGGCTTTTCCTTTCCAAGCATTGCAGCAGCAAGATTCCAGATCCAGAGCGCAGGCGAGACTTTTACCACTTGGTGTTTTCACTTCTGGTGTTTCCCATTTGCAAGTTTCTTATTCTTTCATGATGGCACGATTTTTTTTTTTTTTGAACAAAGAACCAGTAACCACATACCTCACTGCTTTTCCTTTTTCTTATTCTTCTTCTTCATCATACCTAGGGACAGAGACAAAACAAAACACTGGGGGAACTGGGAGTTTCAAGAACAAACAAAAACAGATTCCGATTGGTACACAGCTCACGGCTGGGCGTTGAGGGGGGGAAACGTTGGTTTTGCGCCGGATACATTTGTCCTACAGAGGTAGCGAGGCCGGCATCTGTTGCCGGCCACAGCCCTCGGAGGTCTCTGTCGACCTGCCGAGTGCGAGAGCAATTGATGGCATTCCAGGCCTCATTCATGATGCAGACTGCGAAACGCGCTGGCTTGATTGACTGTTATACCGAGGAGGCATGTGACAGATGCAACCCTAGTTGGGTGTTGTGGATCGCAAAATGTGACGACGCTCCGGACATCACATCATCTCGGAGCCGAGCGGTGGCCCGGGGGAGATGGACGTATGGGGTAACTAGCGTATCGATCGCCGAAAGGGACTGGGCCTGGCCAGATTCCGGCATATCCCCATGATGCGCCCTACTTTTGGTTCCTCGATGCTAACCTGACAGCTTTTGACGTTTCTTTATCCCACATGGGCCGTTCGCCTCCCCCACAACACGACGCGTCTCGATGCAGAATCGCGTTGTCTGACATGCGCACCTTCTCCATTGGGGTTCTTGTTACACTGCATGAAAGCCAAGATGCCAATTGAGAGGTTGGGGCGCTGCGCTGGGTGGATGGGCAGGTTTGAGAATGAAGAAGTCGTTGATCGTAGGGACGGAGACTGAGGTGAGGGGCTCTGATGCAAAGAGAAGGAGCATCGACGAGATGGATTGATGCGGATATGGAGTTCTATAAAGGTGTGGTGATGGCGTGGGAGCCGCGCGAATTAGGATCGGGACGGCAGTGAATGCAGACGACCGCATTGCTCAACCTCTGGGGTGGGGGCTTTGGTCTGATAGATCGGAGGGTAGAGCGTTTGCGAGTCTTAACTTTTAGTGAAGTTTCTGCTGGCATATGGGTATTCCAAGTGAATCAGCTGGCAAGAGTGCATGGCAAGTGGCATGGTGACGTTATGGAGGTTGTGTTTCTCGTGGGAGTTGAGTACTTGGACATGCAAGTACGTTTAGCTTGACTGACCATCGTGCAGCAAGAACAAGCGAACAAAGCCATTCGACTTCTGTGAAAGTAGGTTCAAAGAGCTGGATTCTTCCTGATATATGCGTAGGCTCAGATTGCGACCACTATTACAGGGAATTCGTCATACAGTTCTCGAATCTTCTGCTGTGATTATCTGTTTGAGCAAATATAAAGAGGCGCAGAGGCTGCAAATTGGTTTTGCAAAGGCAATACAATGAGAGCGCACTTAGTTGAGGCTGGCTGTTTGACGGCACTTGTCAAGAACGCAGTTATGCCGTGTTCTGGTACGACCCATCAGTTGGAAGTTATGCTGTACCACGAGTCGCCGTCCGTCACCGTCGATCCGCTTCGTTTTGAGGGTATTTGGGGCTAGTTTGAGAAGTAGCCTGCCTGTTGGTTCTGGTCAGGCTTCATACCCTTCTGTTTCGAGCCGAAGAAGAAGAGGATAGAGTGCTTACATTCTGTTGGGATAATAGACTGCAAGGATGCGATCCGTATTGGTTGTCGGTTAGAAGGGACCAATGAAGTTGTTTGGAGGCTGGTTATGTACTGCGTATGACCGTACGAAGCCTTGACATGTTCGAGGGACATCGAGCAAAATGGCTGGGAGCCTGACAACGTCTGTCCGTGGTTCAGGACATGAGAATCAGAGACGTGGACGAAAGTCTGGCGATATCAGTTTCCTGCGTTGAAACATCTGAAGTCCGTAGAAAAGCTCGGCTCACGTTTGCACGCCCTCCAACGAGAGGAAACCCAATCGTGGCGACAGACAGCACCGTGAGCCGTGTGAAGCGGGCGGACTGGCTTACCCCAGAATCGTCAAGTTCTCTTCCTTCTGGCCTCTCTGTTCGTCGAGTATTGTACCCGGGACACAATCGATAACAGCGAGACGGAAGGCCTGCGAGACGTGGTCGTCGACGGCCGAGCTGGCTGGTTGCGATGCAGCAAACCGTTTTTGTGCGTCTGAAGCTAGACTTGTTGTACATGGAAAAAGTCCCAGTGCATTTTGGTTTGTCTGATAGTTCTCTGAGAAGCGCAACGCCATTGGTCTTTTAAACTTGTCAGGGATGCCTTAGAATCCGGTCCGGTGTTCGAGTCGTTGTTGAAACGATACACATGGACCGAATCACGAGAGATCGACTTTTGCCAAACGATAAAGCGGATATTGTTTTGAATACGCTCTGATCCAGCGTCTTGCGTAAAATTCAGGGGTTCGTAGAGAAGTGAGTGAGAAGTAGAACGCAACAGTACGGGAGAAAGCGATAGGCACGGCGTTGGAGTCTCTTCCCGCCGGTTATCGACACCATCGGCAATGGACAAGGACGAAAATGACCCCCACTCGAATCATGTGCTAGCCCTCCATAGATGAATTCATTTAATACGCTTACATCTCAGTTTAAGACCCCGGACTGCCAATGGATCGTACCTGCTTTGACTTCGAAACCCACGAAGAAGAGAGTTCCGCATTGTGTTGGTGTGGTTCCGACGATGAACCCCAACAGCTATCCTTTTTATGCAACTCTTAGTCTTGATAAAAGTGTGGGGATAGTTTGTGTGAAGAGACAATCTACCAGACTGTATATATAAGTCAAAATCACACATACGTATTGTAGGAGCAGACAGAAATAAAACATGGGTACAGGTCGAACGACTTGACTGTCTGCAACTTGTTGACTTTGTTCTATCGGAGAGACATCTCAACTAACACAAGTAGCATCCGTATTCATTATCTTACGATGGGAGAAACGCCCAACGATGAGCAAAGATAAACCAGAGCAGGAGGCTACAGGTGATCTTCTGCATGCTTACCAATCTTCAAGCCTTGAAACTAGACAGAAGTCAGATGTGCATAATGAGGCTCAAGAAAAAATAGACAAGCAAGATTGTTTCTAGTTCATTACAGGGATTTTGAAAGCGAAGCTTTTATAGTCCGCACAGCTCAGCTAGCCAAGTTAGATTTGTTGGAATAACCCTATCCGCAGAGATGAAAAGAGTATTTAAGTGAAGATGAAATTGTGCATAACATCTTCAAGCAACAATGTTTGTCTCTGGCACGTCGTAATTAACTGTGAGGGTGTGATAGCAATACAGTTCCAATTCCCTAGGAACCAATGCATTTCACACGCTAGCTGCTTATCTTATTCATCAACAAAAGGCCGAATACTGGTAAGAGAGGTTTGAAAGACGAAACTAATGGCATCTTACAAGATCTTCGCTGAGATTGGCGTGTACCAAAGGTCATTGATGCAGGGGGTCTTACCATCAACTGCTTGTCACAGACACCTCGCGGCGCTGACCTGGATTCCTACTTTTTTCCCTGCATCATTTCTTTTGCCGCTCAATAAGATAAGAGCACCGATTCTTTCATATTCAGCAAAATACAGTTTTACATACACAAGCAGTTTCTAACTAGATTTGCTCAGCTGCCAACACGGGCTGTACGTCTGATCGATCCGTCTCAAACCCGAGGCCTGGGATACGCACAGCAGTTGAGATGAGTCTATTTTCCAGCTGTGGGACGACGACGAGTTTCATATAAAAGACCGGATAACATGATGTTACTGGGTCTTCTGAGACAATCCACCATTCAGCACGAACTCCTGCTTTATTCTAGCCAGCAGCATCAATCTGCCAGGCATTCCGTCCAGATGATGAACCGCATGACCTAATTCTCAGGTGTTTCAAGATTCGCATTCTAGCCGCTGACTTTCACCATGCTGGATTTATTATGGGGAATAATAGAGGGGCCATGAACCGTTGGCATCCGCCCCGAGCTGCGATTCCAAACGGTACCCTAGGCCGCAGTGCCATACAGCCTCCGAGCACCATGCCTCTAAATAGATAAGAAGACGTGGGCGTACCGGCTTATGCGTCCCCGTATTCCCTTGAATCAGAACCTCTATTCAATTTATAGTGATGCTGTTGCTCTCTCTGCTGATCCCACACTCAGCACTCGCAGCGCTGGAGAACGTATGAGATCCCCCGCATATCCTGCTTCCCACCAGCGCTCCTCACAGAATGCCACCACCAATTGCTGGAGCGTATTCCGTTGTTGAGAAATACTTCTTACCTTCTGAAAGTCGTATCCCGCTGGCAGCGTCAAACCTTTCAGCGCTTTTACGTCCTTGCAGGATACACATTACCGCCGTCTGGGTTCTTTCTCCGCCGCCTGCCATGCCCCAAATACGTCCAAAATACCGTTGGCATATCACGGAAGCGATCACGAGCATGACTCTGAAGTTGCATCCTATCTCGATTGAGCACCCATCACTGTGGAATATCAAGATCGAGCAGTAGAGAGGCCGATGGATCATTGAGGTTGAGACAGGCGTCCGCGTTATTGTTCTGTCTGCCCCAATTTTAGTCTAGAGACGGCAGATCAGCCTGTTTATATAGAACTCATCGACTCACAGCGTAAACTATGCAGTGTCTCCAGGAGCTTGCAGCTCCGTCTTCATGATTTACTCGCCCCCCTCACGTAACCTCAGCTGACCCGTCTCATGACTTGATATAAAGGAAGACCCACGTCGCTCCTCTCCCGTCTTTAAACAAATTCTGATCTGCTTGGTGCTTTGCAGCAAAGTATCGTTGGTGAACGCACATTGGAAGCTACCCCGGTTCTGTACGTGGAGCGCTCGAATCGTAACTGCAGCTTAGTCCATGCCCGCAGCACCCATTGTCGTCAGTCTTCGTCTTCGCCATTCTCATGTCATTTCCCACCGATACTCTGAGCCATGTGGTGTCACTAATGGAAAAGAGAAAATGTCATTAAAATTGCCGAGGCCAAACCGGCGGAGCAAATTAACCCGCCATGGCATATTCAAGGGGCGAAACTCAGACCCTGTCAAGACCTTCATTGTAGAAAGAAACGTCATATGTTACGTTACCGATGTTTTATAAGTTAAACCAGCACCACACGCGAGACCATGCCTCATAATGAAAATGCCCGAACCGATGTGACCAATGCTATATTAGACGTTCAGATGTTGATGCTACTTCTTCTCCCACAACCAAGCTGTCGTCGGCTTCTTTCTGGCGTGACCAATGATAACTGCTCCGCTATCGAGAACAGCCACCAAGAGCTTGAGGTCTCCTCGTATGAACAACCTTGCAGGACCTTGAGGCATCTGTCAGGGTGTATTCACGCCCAATATTAGAACAGAAAAGACGAAGAAAGACGATTGCAGTGGCCGCCCAAAGCCCCCCGTTCTGCCGCACGAGACCACAGCAAAGTCTTTGATCGAGCATTCAAGGGTTGACCATGACTGGTTGAACGACAGTTCTCAGCCGAAGCTACACTTCTGCAGATTGCAGCATCAAGCTGAATGAGGAGGTTTTTATATTGCGAACTCATGATGCCTTGAACTTATCCAGTCAGGTGCGAGACGTCGCGTAGCTCAAATCCAGCCCGCACGCCTACCTTCCAAAGGCCAGCCTTTGTCCAACTCTACGCGGTATAAAAGCACAGGGGCAGTGAGCCATCAACTTATGCAAATGATGTACTCTTCCTTGATTCTCGGGGGAGTGCTCTGGTGTTGGGATGTTATCACTCATCTACATCGCGGGCTGATGCTTCCAAGGTAAATGTCGAACCGACGTACCCAACGAAACATCTCATTGCACCTCTTTGGATGATCCATCACTTCCCCCATCTTTCATCACCGTTTGGCACGTATCCTTTGGCTTATTCCTCGATGGCCGCGTTTTGATGCTAGTACCGAGGACGCGCGATGAGGCTCCATTATAGCTCTGGAGCTCTCGCGAAAGGCCCGGGTGGCCAGGTATCTGGAGGCAATTGCAGAGCTACTTCATGTACTACCCCATAGCTGACTCTCAACTGCTTCGCGAATCGGAGGCTTAAATAATGCCACCGAGGTATCGCATATCATCACAGCGAAGGCCCATAGTTCTTGGTCAACATACGCTTTCATTTCATTCCAATCTCATAGCACGCTCTCGCGGCTCTGTCCATCGTCTATAAGCCCACCAACGGTTGCAAAGTCGCCCGTATGCCATGATGTATGTGTATAATCACCGCTCGATCACCGTTGCCTCTTCGCACAACACCTTCCATACTCCGTCCCTAGATTGATGAAACATTAGACGTCGCTTGCCTCCACCGCTGCCCCGTCCGCCGGGCGACGTTCAAGTAATGCCAAGAAGAAATAAGGTTGGGTGGTTGGTATGAAAACAAAGAAAAGGTGTCAAAATATGTAAAAATGTAACGGGGTATTGGTTGAAGTAATTGCCCGAACCCGTCAAAATCGACGAGTTCGTCGTAAATAACGCCCTGACTTTCCCTCTCTGGGAAGCGATACGTCACCACCCAGACACATCGACCCCGCGGGAACGAGTCTCTCGCTTTTCTCGCCTTCAAATCAGATTGAATTCTTCCGGTTTACATCATCCTGGGCCCCGTCGGTCCTGGCGGGGGTGGCTTGTCATCTTTGCGATTGACGATGCCAACCAAGACGCCCACAATCAAACCGATCAGGAGCAGCAGTATGGCACAGAGGACTGCGGCGAGGATGGCAAGCTTCTGCTTCTTCTTCTTGCGCGCCTTGGCAACCGGCCCCAGACCGCCCGGGCTGTTACCGTAAGCAGGCATACCGCCCGTCATTGACTGCAGGTATGCTCTTGGTTGCTGTCCATCCTGTCCTTCGGGATCCGCAATGTGTGGTGCTGCGGGTGCTGGTGCTTGCTGCTGTTGTACTTGCGGCGAAGCTGTGTAAATGCTCTGAGATTGAGCAGGCACCCCACGTTGCTGGCCGACCGCCTGCTGTTGCTGCTGCTGGCCCAGAAGCGCACTCTCACTCGGGTTTGGCGAAATCGGGTCTCTCGGCGTACTTGTGCCAGTCGCTCCCGTCCCGGGCCTTGAAGGGTCATACGGCGGTGGTGGCGGCAGATTCGGGTTCGCGGCAGACATGCCATCGGGACTCCACGGGGTCACGGCGGGGGAGTACGGATCGTGCGTCGGGGTCCAGGCTTGTGGTTGTTGTGTAGCGGGCGGGTACTGCGGGTATGCTGTTGTGGGAGCTTGGCGGCTGGCGGCCCCGGGCCCTGTCATGGCTGCGGTGTTGTATGACTGGGAGTAGCGGGCTTGAGGCATGGCGAGCTTATCGTCTGGGTGGGATGTCGGGGCAGCGGGGCGGTAGGCAGAGTCTTGGGGGTAGGCGGCGTTGGCGAGGGAGTCTGATGGGTGGTGATTTTGGCCGCCGGGGGTATATCCGGAGTCGACGGGATACAGGGCATTGGCGAGGGAGTTTGTGGATTGGCGGTTTTGAGCGCCGTCGCCTGGCGTATAGGCAGAATCGGCGGGATACATGGCGTTGGAGATGGAGTCTGACTGCTGGTGATTATAGGACATGGTGGGCGAGGTGGGAGCTGGTGGTGGTAAGTGGTGTGTGTGTGTGAGAGAGGTAGCTATGAGATGTCGATTCAGAGATCGAGGTCGAGCTTCTGCGCGTCGAGGTCTCTTTGTCCCAACTCAGATAGTACTGGGCGAGCCCCAAAGGCTTAGGCGTGGGATCGCGCCAGACGGAGGCTTTCGATATGTGCGCGCGTCGAGGTCCTCCCTCAGTAGCCGGCCTCGAGCCAATGCAATGAGAAGCGTAGTTGATGTAGCACAGGAAGCGAGCGGAAGTTGGCTCTGTTGGGTAGCAGAGCAGTTGAGCGATTGGAAGTGTGTAGGAACGCTTCCCCCCTCGGTGGTGTCGCAAATGAGTGAATGGGGTTGAAGGCAGAGGGAGGAGGAGGTTGAGAAGGAGAGAAAGGCAGCGGTTGAGAATGAGGGACGAGAGAAAGAGGGAAGGAGGCGCAAGGAAGGGGTCACCCGGACTGCGGCAGCAGCAACGGCAGCGGCAGAGCCAGCCCACACTTCCAGGTTCAGATTGACAGCCCAGGACAGTCCAGTCAGGATGGAAGGCGGATGGATGCAACCAGCAGCCCAGCAGCACCACCTATCCATCAGCCCTGGGCTTTCCATTCCCTCCCAGTCCCGTCCCCTCTAAGGCTAAGGCAGTTCACTGCAACCAAGTGGGCTCTGCTACCTTACCTTACCACCCTGCTTGGCGGCCTTGCACTTAATTCTCCTCCCGTCCACCATCACCACCAGCCTGCCGCCCCTCGCCCTTTTCGGCCGTTTCCCCTTCTTTAGACTCTTCAATCATACCCACCACCTTCGCCAAACCCTTCTGCAGACTGCAGACTGTCCGCTATGCTATCTGACCACAGCCTCACTGGCGCGCGTAGCAAGGGATATGTCTGCAGCCTGCGAATGGGAGGAGGGGGGAGACGGGCAAGACTACCTTATTTCCCTTTAGAATGGGATCGTGTGTGCTCGAGCTTCCCAGGACGTGTGGCAGGGCAGGGCTGGCCTGGCACCAGGTATTGATTGACTCTTGGAGTCCTCAGTGTGGTATGCAACGACGCCGCCGCTTGCGACACGATGGTTGCGTCGAGCCACTACCGCTTACGATCTGTCTACTGCGTTACTGTACGCGACTGCTTCAGCCATCAGACTGCCGCTGACATCGTCGTTCTTAACGCCTCTTATTCCCGCAAATCGACCTTGCCTCACCTTCCTACTCGAGAAGTCCCCCCTCCTCACAGACGAACCAACCGACTGCCCAGGTCGCAGAGACCGGATGATAGGTGGGCGACAGGTTTCAAGACCACCCGATGACACTGATTGACAGCTTCTGGTTCGGCCGTTTTTCCAAGATCCAATTATTCAACTATTCCTCCCCCTTTCAATAACGACTCCCACACGGCACTGGGCACTCTTTTTCTTCCTCCTCACTTTTCGCTCTCGCCTCCCAAAGTCCCAGTTGCTTGCTTCTCCGTCTTATCCAGACGCCGGAGCAGACAGCGGACCACCCCTGTCAGAAAACCTGCCCCATTTCTATTGCGAAAGGCGATGGCGAACCGGGGGGGTCCGTCGATGCAGGTACCCTTGCAATGGAGGGCCACATCTGCGCCTTGAAAGGGGGTGTCGAGGGGCGGAGGTGACTGGGGACGGCAGACGGAGTCTAGCGACACTGATTTGACCAAGAAAAAAGAAGAGTCCAAGACTGCACCAGTGCAAAACTGGGTGACTGGCTCCCGGGGGGCCGCCATCCCCCACGCCACGCTACCGACGCCCTTCTTCATACCACGCGCAGAGAGGGGCTGTGTTCCCACGACCGCGTCCCCTGGCGAGAGAGACAAACCAGGCTGGCACTGGCACTGGCACGCCTTGTCCGGCAGACCAAAACTGGGCAGCCGAGCAGCGGAAAAGCCAAGAACGCAGTGCGAAAGCCCACGATATCATCAACAGACTTTGAACACGAAGAGCATGCTGAAGATAAACTACGCCAAGGCATCGGTAACTCAAATTTTCGCCGGTGTAATTGAGAAAAAGCAAACCACAACCTTCCCTCCCTTCCGCATCCGTCCTAGCGCCCTTACTATCACCCGCACATCACAACTTCCCCTCGCCTGCAATCTTGCATCGTCAATCTCTATCCGTAAAAAAGCATAAGCTCACGACTCAGGACATCCTCCACCGGTAAGCAAGGCTACACGACCTCCCCCATCAATGACCTCACTTCAATCTAGTCTTTCAGCCTCAATCCTGAAAGGATAAATCAAAACTTACTCGCACTCTCGTCCGCTCACCGGCCTCACCGGCTTACCTCTTCCGAGTCATCACCAGAGAACGGGACTCATTCGATGCCAGCGGGCCGGCCACGCATCTTCCCCGGTTTCTATCTTTGTCCAAAAAAGGAACCCACAAAACGCACATTCCCTGGATATTCACTTCTTTTTTTTTTCTTTCCAAATTTCCTCTAAAACAGCGTAAACAACACTTTAAACACGTGTTGTCGCCCCCTTCGCTAACCAACAGCCTTCGTCGCATAGAAATTGTGCCTCCAATCAACATGAAATCGACCGCAACGCGCCAATCATTACAAACTACTAATCCCCCCAAAATACCGCGCACTCAATCCAAGCCCACGGCCAAATTCCCTTCCTCGGAGCGCCGAAGCTTCATTTATGGAGATCGGGTGGCTCCCTGCTCCATCTATATCCTTTTCACTAAACCCGCCCTAACGAGGAAGTTTAGAACAGAAAAGCACGAACCCACCACAACGGAGATGTCAAGGGAGTTCCAGACCTCCTGCTGCACCCATTCACTCTCTCCCCCCCATCCCTTTGACGCCGAAATGTGACTTTTAGCGCGGTTTCTATTAACCAATTAAATCTTCTTCAGAATACAGGTTTAAGCAAATCAGATACGGCGAAGAGTCGCTTGCTTACCTACGTAGGAAACTGAGGAAAACTGGAGAATAAAACCGCGCTAAAAGTCACATTTCGGCGTCAAAGGGATGGATCCGTCCTGTAGTCGAAGAAATCCGGACGGGGAACCGCCGGCCCTGCGAAGCTAAAACTTTTCGTTACCGTCCAGTGCAACTTGTAAGCGAACCGTCCATCCCGTCCTTCCCAAGCGGAGAAAAGATCCAAGAACCCACCACGAGGAGAAAAGATGCCGTTCGTGCCTTCTCCTCCTTGGTTCCGCGAGATTAAAAACTAGAGGGACATCGCCTCCGGCGGCGATCCCCGACGACGATCCTGTCTGATGGGTAGCCGTATGGATACCATCCCACCGCTGGGGCCATATCGTGACCAACATGCGCAGACGAAGGGGGAAAACAGGTCCTTTTCTGGTGAGAATGACGTCTAATCCGAAGTATATCCCTCTGCAACACTGTATGCATTTTGAGAACAATTCATACGACTTTCTAATGCCGCAAGCCTTATTGAGTTGAAATGGAAACTTGGAAGGTCATAAGTGCGAATGGGGAACGAAATATTGTCATCCGACCGGATTATGTCTTGATTGATATCAATGGTATCTGCACAGCTCCTCGACTTCTCCAAAAAGTCTCAAGGCCCTCGCTGACTGGCTTCCTACTCGTACACAACGAAGACGCTATGCGTGCTGATATCCTCCTCCTCCTCCGCTTCCAAAGCTATAGAGAAATAGAAAAAAAGGGCCACACTACTTCTTTTTAATACAAGATGATTGGGGGGCGCCGGCGTGCCTACATTCCATCCTTTTGCTGCTCGAGTTTGGCAGCTCATCACCTCATTAAAGCATCACTATATACATTTTTTGGTTTACCCCTCGGCACGCCGTCGATGACCATCATCACACTGCAATCTCAGCTCCCTTCTGCGGCAACGACACCGGATGAGGTGCTGTTCGTCGCTGTCATCGTCGTTGTCGTGGTGGTGTTTCCGGGGACGTTGACGAGAAAGTGGACCAGGTCTACCGAATTACCTCCGCCGAGCGTCACGTTCAGTGCCTGGCTGATGGCGACGCCTCCGTTCGATGTTCGACTGCCTGTGCCTGCCTGCGTGAAGAACCGCTGGAGCACCGTCTGCGCTGTCGTCGCGGCCATCAGGTTCTGCCTCTCGAGAATAAGCAGCACGGCGACTCTGGCAAAGTCCAGAGTCTCTTCCGTGACCGTGAATGTAGGCGTGGGCGACGGCGATGGCGACACAGGTGCCGAGGGAACCAAGGGGCCCTGTGTCGATGTTGTCGTCGGTGGCGTTGAAGTTGTCGTTGGCGGCACCGAGGTTGCGGGCGGGATCGTAGGCATCGTGGCCGAAGCCGTAGAGCTCGAGCTGATTGTCGTCGGCGTCGGCATCATGGGGATGGTAGCCCACATGGTCGAGCTGGAGGCCTGGATCGTCGTGACGCGGAAGGGGCCTGAGAGGGTCGTGAACCCGCCAACGATATCGCCAGAGGGGCCGATGATGGCGCCAGTCTCGATAAAGTTGAAGGTAATTGTCGTGCCCTGTCCAGGAAGCAGCGTGATGATTTGGATGGGTATGTTGTCAGCGTTGACGCCCACGTTGGCAACCACCTCTTGCGAGTTCGTGGTGCCTTGGCGAGTTGAGCGCCCATCAAAAGTAACAAGCGAGTTTTGCGCAATGCAAGAGAGGCTCTCCGTGTTGAACTTTGCCAGAATGTCGGTTCCGTCCAAGGTGACGGTGAAGTTGGTCTGAGCCTGCTGAAGGAGGCGGGGTATCGCCTGGCCGAGGGTGACATTATTGAAATTAGATGAGGTGCCGGTGATGGTGGTCGTGGTACATCCGGTTGCGCCGGCCACGGAACAAGTCTGACCGGTAAATCCATTCGTGCAAATGCATGAGCAGACATTCTGCGAAATGACATTCGTACCGCCGTTCTCACACTTGAGCTGGTTCTGGCATTGACCCAGAGCCGGCTCAGTAGTAGGAGTGCTGCCTGTCCTGTTCTTCCGAAAGACGAAGAACTCGAGAGGAACAATGATGGCAGCGGCGATGATACCCAAAACGATAACAACAATCAAAATGAAGGCCCAGAGAGGGAGGCCGCAACACCTTCTCTTACGCTTGACGGACCCCTCATCGCTGTTGGACTCTAACCTTGCCAGAGGAGATGTTCTGGCTGCCATGGCGCGTGTCATGGGCTGAACTGGGGTTCCGCCACGGCTTCCTGGTGCAAGAGGCCATGATCCTTGGGAGTTACGCCTGAACCAGCTGCCGCGCTGGGGAGGGTTGGGTGTTGTTGCTGGAGGAGGAAATGCAGCCAACATATCAGAGAGTCCTGACTGATGTTTTTCAGCAGCTAGATGACGATGTTAGCGGTTGACTACGGGCGAAAGACTTCATTTCACTCACCAGACATGTTTGCCATTTGGTGCTCCCCCTCACGCCCAAACGCCTTCTCATCCGGCCATTCTCCATCCATGTCAAATCTACTTGCAGGCCGGCGTCCTCGGTCAATAAGCGCGGCTAGGCGAGTTGCGCGTTTGATCAAGTCTGGCAAACTAGTCATACTGCCTCTGGACTCCATCTCTCTGACAGAATTCATGTCGAGGCCCAACTTTGGCGGGCGACGGATCGCCGATAAGCGATTGTATGGCCGCGGCGACGGTGTGACCTTTCTCATTTCCTCCGGGTTTGTTGAGCTGGCGGCAGCGAACGCTCCCAGCATGGCATCGGCCGTCACCGAGGGCGTTGTTGCCGTAGCTGCCATCGTGGGAACTGTCCCTGAGGAACTGGAACCTTCGAGATAGCCCGTGCCGTTGTCGAAGGGACTGTGCGGCAGCTGGTTCTGGAGGGGTGACGGCGTCGGCCTGAACGCTTCCTGCGGTAACGGGTCGCCGCCGCTTGGAGCTCGGTTCATCACGATTGATGGTTTTTGCATCTTACCAACACTCGCGCTCCTGACGAGCTTACTTTCGTCACCTTCGCCATACTGCGCTGTGCTTGCTCTACTGTTCTCCTCATCTTCCTCCGTGGAGTACGCATCATCCTCATAAAACTCATCGGGGTATCCTGGGCTGAATCCTGGCGATTGGCTGCCCCAACTCTCTGGCATAGCGGCGCTAGAAGCAAATGAGGTGTGCGACCTCGACCTTGGGCTTTCTTCGGGAATCGGAGAAACAAATGAAGCATTGGAATAGAAGGACGAATCACCACGTCGAGACGAAGGAGGGGGTCCGAGGGTGACGCTCCGTCTCGGCAGAACGGCAGGAAGAGGTGGCGGGATCGGAGCGGGAGGAATGGTCGAGGGTAACGGGAAATCCGGAATCGATCCTACGGAAGATATTGACGACTGCGTGTGTCTCGATGACGGGGTGAGTGGTGCGGACGAGGGATCTTGGCTCAGCGTCGATTCTCGTCCGATATGGGGTTGGGGGGTGTACTGAAATACGGGAGTGTGCTCTTGCACTCGGGAGCTGTCCAGAATCGAAGGGACCCTACTTGGGCGAGGTGGGCGTTGCGGTGGTGGTCCCCTTCCTGGGGGAGGTCGGTACGGCTCGGCTTCGGGGGATGGCGACGGGATGGGGCCGGGCAACGGCCATTGGGGGATCTGCGTAGGCCGCGAGATGGCCACGCCGACGCTGCCATCTTTGTTCTGTAGCGCCGCCGGAGGTAATGGTCTCGGGATTCGTGACGGTGCGGGATCGGGGTTCTGACGGCTCGGTGGTGGTGAGACATCCGTGGGGCTGTCCAAGTCCTCTTCCATTATCGGGAATCGTGTTGCGGACGGTGGTGCGTACTGATCCCTCGGAAATCCGGCTTGAGCCCGCTCTCGCGCCCGCTTGACGGATCCTGCAATAGGTGGTCGATCCATATCTCTTCCATATTGGGGTTGACTCATTTAGTACTCGTGAATTCGGTCCAGCGACATCAGAGTCTCCTTTTCCTGCCTCTCTGCTTTTTCTTTTCCGTTTCAAGGTGCCTGCGCGTCCAGACACGACAATTAAACCATTCGCCCTGCGGTATCACCTAGGTGCAGATTCTACGACAGTAATTGCTGCGGGTCTCCGATAGTTTGCTGATGCGGCGGTGCTTTCGAAATTGCCCGACGACGAGTTGCTCGTATAAGCTCGAATGACAGCGTGGCTTGCTGTAGTTGCTCGACGCAGCTTCGCGGACAGAAACGACTGGCGGGTGGGTATATCAAACGAAGGTCGCTCAACTCTATTGCGAGGCGGTGTAACTGCGCGAGATTGAAAACAGGAACCAGGCCTATTAAAACGAGAATCGAAGTCTAGACGATGGCGAAATGCGATCGGAGGGGTGGCGAATGAAGAAAGGAAAGGCGGCGAAGGAATGAACTGCGACCGCGTGGGCGGCAGCAGGGAAAGAGAATGCTAGATGAATTAATTAGGGTAGTAGAGAATGAAAAACGAGGCTCCGACGATCTATCGTGGGAAAGTCCAGGTCAGCACTGGAAAGTGTGAAGGGTTTGAGAGACAGAGCAGAACAGAAGGAAGAGGCGAGGAGTGAGGCAAGGCAGGCAAGCAAGGCAGCATGTACTGTCTGTCTGCACAACGCCGCGTGAGAGACTCTGCCACTCTGCCCAGATGCAGAAGCAGGAGGTTCCCGGCGGTTCGGGAGGGTCGCTTCAGGTCGGCCACACCCCCCAAAGCAGGGAATACCTGAACAGCCGGGCCACGGGTAGGGGGAGTCCCAAAGGGGATCACGTACAGTTGGTGTTTCGAGACTTTGCTGGTTGTCCAACGTGATTCGCCCACCTGGGAGAATTTGTCGTCGTTGTCGTTGCTCTGAGCAGCGATGCTGGACGGCGACAGTCGACAACAGACACAGGATGATGGATGACTGGAAGATGATGGCATCGACGTCTGAACCGCGTGCAGGAGTGCCGTCTACGATGGTCGGCGAAGCGGCACGACGTGAGTGTCTGTCTGCACGACTTGAGAAGAGAAATCAGGCGGGTGAGACGGGCGCGGATGGGTGCACGACACACACTGGGTCTTGCGGTGCTGGCGAGAGGGACTGAGAGTGTTTCAGACGGGCGGAACGGGCAGGGTGTGTCCGGCGTCGGGGAGGCAGCACCTCTCTGGGGGAACCTTGTGACTGACGTCTGAAGATTTGAAGATCAAGAGACAATCAGGCGAAGAAGAAGGCCCGTGGTGGATTCGATGGGTGATATGATGTGCGAACTGACAGGTGAGGCCGCGTGGGGAGGTCGATGGATTGTTTGGAACCCGTAGAGAACAAGATGAGAGAGCCCGAGGCAGCGGAAGCAAATGACAATGACGCGGGATCGAGTTGTTTCCTCTTGGTCTCCTTTTCCGTGACGGAGGGATAGCAGTTGGGTTAAGAGAAGGGGTTGGCTTTGTCTTCAAGACAAGGCGGTAGCGGTTTATTTTTGCTGAAATTCCCGAGCTGGCAGCGGGAAAAGCAAGCAAAGGCCAAGAGGTGTCGACCGAGGACGACTGAACAGTAAGAAAAAGAAAGTCGAGAAGAGAAAAAAAGCTGGGTTCCGGTGTGTGTGAGTGCGTGTGCGTAGGGTGTCCGGGTCTGTGGGTGTTGTGCGAGAGTGGTATCCGTAGGCGACGAGGACACACGGAGATGGCTATCGGGGATCTGTCGAGGGACTTGGACAGGGCGATCTCACAGTGTTACAGCAACGACAGGTGGGATCTTGGTCGACTCGACGACTGTGCGGACGGGACGACGAGTGTCGTTGGTTGTCTGTCGTTCGTGCTCGTTCGCTCGCAAGCGGCGGCGTGCAAATGTTGAGGAGGGTCGGGGAGGTGGGAGAAGAAGACGGGACAGGACTCGACGGGAGAGGTCGAGAGGAGGAGTCGAGACGGGACAAGAGGGGATGAGAGGGATCCCCCGGAGTCAAAAAGAGGAAGGGCTGGCCAGGTGCCAGAGCCAGAAGAGGCTTGGAGGGTTCGGGGGGCTCTGGATTGGATCAATGGGTCTATCGAAGACGGGGGTGCGCTTCAATATTGGGGTGTGGTCTGGCCTGAGTGACAGCCCATTTGTCCGTTGATGGCGAGCAGAACAAGCACGTAGCTCCACCGGGGGTATCAGGGGTGTGTGGTTTTGGAGTCAGTCTTGTCCTTTTTGCAGTGCTCCTGTCCTGTCAGTCTACGAGGAGAGAAAGAATGATGCGCCGAGACTTCAAGATGCGCTGCTATCTAAAATCGAGATACGGGTACGTGCCCGTGGACTGGGCACGGGATTGCGCAAACGACAACCTCAACTCAATCAAAGAATGGAGCCGCAACAGGGAAATGACAGACCACGGTGGTGGGGGGAGGGGTGTTGGCCATGACACCAACGAGACGCTTCCCGAGAGAGTCTCACGTCAAGATCCAGCAAGAAGACGGCACGCGCAAAGGCCGTTGAAAAGTCTCAGTCATCATCTCTATCTACATAGTAGGCACCGTAGATACCTAGACTCTGTCTGGCAATGGCAAGTGTGAGGCGTCGTTCAATTCAATAGTCAGGCACGCTTTTTGCAGGGCACTTGGCAATATGGAGGCGGCTATTTCGAAAAGAGGAAGAGCATGTGTGACGGGTTGCCCCTGGCTGCAATTGCGCGTGCTCTCGCTGCAATTTTTAGGAGGTCGAGCACCAAAAGTGGCAGATGGAAGGAAAGCACGGCTCACCAAGGGGACTGTGGCTTCCATTGGCTGCACTTCGCGTGCCAGGGGGCAGGGGGCGCTCCTTCTTAGCTCCAACGCTTCAACGCTCCTGCCCCGCCTGGGGGGTCACTCTCCGTCACGCCCCTGTCTCCCAGAGTCTCGAGGTGGGGCAAGAGAGAGCCAGATGGGCCAATGATACGCCCAAAATGTTTAAGCGGAAACACTAGCGCAGGCACATACCTTCGCGACACCTTCAACCCCTGCACCTGCGGTCCAGATGGCCCGATCTGGGGGGGTCTTGTCTGCTCCACTGATTGCTGACGGGACTTGGGTGAGGGTCTGCGATGACAAGGAGGAGTCGTCGTCGACAACGAAAGAACGCCTGTCTGCAAGGAACACTCAACCGCGCCCAAAAGAGCATGGAGGAGTCGTCGACAACGACACCAATTGGCAACCCAGCTCGATAAAATACCCACCGGTTGCAAAGACCAGGAGCAAAGACGCGACAGGGGATTCGCCCGGATAAGAAACCTCCCCGACGTCCGCTTCCCACCATACAGCCCATCTGCTACGAGCTTCCGTACGGATGATTCTCTTCCTGCAAGCAAGCTGCGGCATGCCCAGAACCGAAGCCACCACGAAGTCAGAGTATCCGTACAGCCTGAAGTCTTGGATGCCCTCCTCGCCTGCCGTCGTCGCGTCTTAGGTTTTCTCTTCTCTGCGCTTGCTTAGCGTTCTCTGCACCTGTCAGAGCTGCCGGAGGTGTGTTGGTGTGCAGCGGCAAAAAGAAAGGAAATGCCAGTCTGCAACAACCCAATTTTGGAAAAGAGACCAAGAGGGAAAAGGCAAAAGAAAACCATCAGCCAAACTGCGACACCCAACTTGCCATCACCACCGCGCGCGCTTCCCCAGACTCAGACATTGCCCGCACCGTTCATCCTGGATGTCTCTGATCCGTCCGTTGAAGGGACCATGGAGGGGCCAACCAGCCATGCGGCCCGCCAACCAACACCGGCCCTCCATTGCGTAACGACGACGGCCACTTACAACAGGACCGGAAACAACACCTTAGACCACCAGCACGCACCACCGCAGCAATCCCGACCTCTGCTGTGCCGAATGGCGCCTTCCACGTCAAGACGGGACGAATTGAAACGTCTCGTTCCTTGAGCTGATGTCTGCCACAAGAAAAATGAGAGGAAAATACCCCGAAGACATATGCCCCGTCCCTTTCCCGCCTTCAGACTCGACCTGCCAGTCGGCAAGCCTCCGAGGCATTTGATCAACACCGCCCTCAGTTGCAGACAGAGACTGCTGTCTAATTCGCGACTCTTGGTCGACGATTGGCTGCACCATGCAAGCTCGACGCGCAATACCATGACCGCCCAATACGAATATCACCGTCCGGATCCAAGCGAGCGCAAGAGGCGGAAGAATGCGAATTCATTGCTGCATCCCGCCCTGCCATTGTGACTCGTCGCCTCGGATCCCTTCACCCCAGCCGCAGAACGCTGATCGGCATTACCTTAAAGGCATTTGAGCGGGGGTCTGCCTGCGGTGTGCAGAATCCAGAGTTCCTGTAATCATCCCTCCTGCAGGAACACCATGGAAAACCAGGAACACCTCGACGCGCACCAGTCACTTTGCGACATCTCTGCGCCTCCGTTCAGGGTGCCCAATGTTGCGCTTCCTCCTTGGCCCGAGATGCACAGCAAACTGACGGTCTTGCTCATCACCTGCATTCTTTAACACGAGCCCGGCAAATCGAGATAGCCCTCGTCACTGGGCCACTCCACCCAACCAGCAATAAGCCCCAAGACGGGCGCAAGCCGTGAGGGGGCACAGCGGGTTGGCAGGCCACGCAGGAACCGCTACCAACAAGGTGCCCACCGTCCATGACCACCACCTACTTCGTACATACATCCACCGTCAACTGTCCACCGCAGATGCGGCGGATGCGTTTGCAGATGCGGCTTTTTGTCTTTTTGTTCTGCAGACTGCACGCCGAGTTCTAGACGCGTTTCAGCTGCCAGATGCATGCTGCACGCATGGAACAGGGCCAAAGGAGCCACACCCTCTTCAGTAGGCGTCCCGCTACTTCGGCCTCTATATCCGTCACAATTGGCTGTGTCAGGCGCAACTCCTACAAGAATGCTCCCTGTCACGTGGTTCCTTCTCTTGACCATCAACAACGACAGTCGTTGAATCGGTGGCTCGCTCGACAATCTGATTGTACGACGACGCCCTTGGGTAGATCCGTCGATGCCACCGCAGATTGGCCAATTTTCAGCTGGAAGCTCTGACAACTCCATGATCTCCCCTCGAATCCCTCGTGCAATCAATGGCTCTCGGGCTGCGACGTGGGCGCCCTTGATACATACTGAGGTAAGGCTCCCGCTGCATGGGCAAAGCTTCAGTCTGCTCAGGATGGCATTGTCCAGACAAATCGCTCAGCATGGACTGAGCTCTAGGGTCCATGCCCTGTCCCAGAAGCCACCGCGGCTTCTTCGACTCGACAGATTTTTGCTTTGCATAACCGCAGCAGCATGCAAAACTCAATGACACGAATGACTGTTTTTCGCCTTCTCATCTCCGCACGATTTGTATTGCCGTCTTCGCCTTCCACACGTGGACCTTGGGACGAAACGAAACAATGCGCCGACGGCTGCGCGGGTCTGCCGTCTTCCAGAGCAACAAATCTTGGGCCTGCATTCGCCCGGTTTGCAGGCCAAGGTGATCCGTTCACCGATTTTGACCTGATCCTCGGTCGTGTTTATCTGCCCACGGCACGTCATCTCCGAGCCAAAGTGTCAGGGACGAACTACGGCTTGATTAGTACGACCAAGTACAAGCTATCTGCTGTGCCAATATTGAAGGCGTGCCGCGGCGCCATATGAGGATTTGAGTTTGGCGGTTCATTCTAAGCTAATATATGGGCTCTGCTTTCATTGGCAACGCGCTAGCTCCCGCAGACTCTCATCAACGTCAAACCCTCGGCCCCACGGCGCCATCTAGCCTCCGATGTGGAGGCGTTCACCAAATTTTGGGTCTGGACATTTCGTGGTGGACAAGCATCATATATCCGTGACGCAACACACAGATCCCAAGAACTGCTCCGCCTGCCAATCCAGTGGCTGGCTCGCCTAGGATTGTGACGACAAGGCCCGATTATCTGGGCAACTAGAACACTCAAAGTCGATCATGTTTGCTGTTTCCTTAATTTAGGAGAACCCTTCATTTGACGTAAGGACATTCGCGAAGCCTTGTGCGACGAATATCTATTCCGGCTTCCGGACTAGTGAGCGACCAGGGCATCCACTTTCCGGCCCGAGATATCGTCAACATCCTCGCCGAACATTCCGGCGGGGTGTCGATCTTGCGAAAGGATTAAGGTACCGGGAGTGGGCTGAAAGTCTGAATATCTAATTGGCTCAAGTTGACTCTGAGCGCTGGTGATCAGTTCCAACCATAAAGTCTATTAAAGAAAGTGTCTTGAAAAGCCTTGTCGCACGTACATCGCAATATTCAGACGCTCTTGATGCGAAACAGTGTACCACTGCAATGAAGGGGTCACGAAGATCAACTTTTTTGGGGTGTGAACTTCCACATACGACGTGCTCGGAAATTGCCTTTGAAAGGGCTTGTTTAAGTCCTTACTTTGCGTGGGGCTTGCTGTTGAGCATCATACCAAGGGAGTCCTTGCACATGTTGGGGAGACATAGTGGGAGAATGAGTTGAGAGAATTCACGCGGCTTCAGATTGATACCTTGGAGATGAGCTGGCAAGCTGCTGTCAGAGTCTCAATGTTTTCCCCATTCGCCAAGAAGACATTGTCCTGACATTTTCAGCGCGGATTTCGACTAGGTTTTATTGGCAATTGGCTTCTACTTGTCCTTATCTTTCAGTCGACATGATTCCGTGCGGTGCTTTGAAGCGGTACGTCCGAGACTTTTTTGATCCGATACTTCGACTCAAAGAAATTGCAAAGGCTGCTACCTGTCCTTGAATCATTATAGACGACTTCTGCTATTTCATTAGACTGAAGTCCCACAGCCACGCCAGCGTTCACGATATGACAATATTGCCGCTCGAAGACGGCCTGGAAGCGGCAGTGTATGATATTCAGCATCTAGGGTGGTCAAGTCGAGATCACGAGTGCAGCCATTAGATCTCAATCGCTTATGCCACTGCCCTGGGCATATATGCACCGAGTGGTGCCCCGGTGGGGGTTGAAGGGAGTCGCAAGACCTACTGCGCCCTTCGATCGAGAGACTCATGCTGAGTATATCGTCAAGGATAGCAACCGTGGCATAGCGGCAGGACCTGAATGCTGTGAGACGCCGCAACCACAAGAGCATAGCCGCTCCATCTGTAGGATCTCTCGAAGCGTTAAAAGACGACCACGGGCTTGGGCCACGCGGACGACCTGGCTTGAAAGTCTGGGGATATTTGACGATGCTTGATTCGTCCGCCTGGCTTATCAGACTTCTCTGAACAACTGTCTTGCCGTTTAGGTTTTGCGTTGGCAAAAGGTTGACGTGAACTCTGGTGTGCGGAAGGTTCGGCCGGTGCTTGGGATACCAAAGTAGCGGAAGCTTCGTGGAAGCTATCGTCACTCTCTGTACCCAGGTGCTATATTCTGCCTGCAGTGCCTAGGTTGTGCGGAAGAAGTGTTGATGGTCATGTCTGGATGAGGCAAGGACGTCGGATCGAGTCAGTTGCGGGAGGCTGCAAACTGTGCTTGGCGTTGAACTGAGTATGTCAGAAGTACGACGGGGAGCAAACGGCTATTCGCGACGAGGGAGTATGGCAGATGGGAGTAACAGAATGAGAGTTTCCGGCTCTATGTTCGCCGCGATCATTGCCTTTAGTGAGGCTGGTTGCGTTTGCTACTCGGTGCTGTATACATATCTGGGCTACTTCCGGCGGGCGTCGTAGGTTTCCATTCCGGTGAAGACATCTGTGAAAACCGATTACCCAGAGACAGAAAATATTGCTAGCTACGAGTGTCTTGCCGCTTCCTGAACGATATACCCGGTATTTCATACTCGATGAAGAATAAGAAGGACAATATCCAAGAGTTTATTTCGCCAACAACGGGAGATTAGATGATGTGTAGAACACTATGCTAGTGTTTTTTTTGCCTGGCAATACTGGCAATACTAAAGTTACTCAATTCTTTGCAGTATCTTAGCCCTTGTCGTCTTCTATTCTGAGTAGGATGGAAGTTGGCATTGCATCCATCTTGTCCACGGCCGCTGGCAGTTGCAGCGCCTTCATCGCCACATCAATAGGGGCCTAGCTGCTCGTATCTCAGCCATGTCCGGGTCCCACCAGCATGGCCGCCACAAGAAGAAGCATAAGCATAAAAACGGATAATATCCCACGTGGCGCTGTATTCTCTGCCCCTTCGGTCTTCGCCGAGAGTGCATAAGTGACTGACACGATGTAGAAACGGGTCCTTTCATTAACAAGACACTCTCATAAAACCAAGCTGGTTTCTCGTTATTTTGTGCATTATTTCAGAAGCCCGTGCCGACAACAGCGACGACGGCGGCGGCGGCCACGAGCGGCACGGGAGACGGGCGACGGGGAAAGGGAAATAACGTGTCCAGACTTCCGGGAATTGCCAAACGTCGCAGGGCGCCCGCCCAGAGTCTCGGGACACGGGACGAGAGGTTCTGGAGATGGATACCTACGCCCCCATGCTATTCGCTTGCGGCCATGCTACGCGGCCATACTACGTAGTGAGGTACGCCAGCATCACTGCATCAGAGGATGGACCCTATTTTCTCCGTCTCTATTTTTCCGTTGTATTGGCAAAGTGGATTCGCCGGTGTGTTATGTGTGTTCTCTGCGTGGCTGTATCACGATGATGATACGGCGACGAGGGTTTCAGACCAGACGAAACCGCCCCTTACACGGTGCTGGCCGAGCGGCGCGATTGACAGGACTGCACTGCGTGCTGTAGTTGGGGGCTCTTTACGCAGTAGGGACTTCTTTGCTGCTTGTTCGGAGCTGTTCAGCTGCTCGCCTGTGTACGGTGCTCCTCCTTGCCTCCTCGCGCTTCTCGTCGACTCAGCACCGTCGACGCAGTTACACGCCGTCGACGTCATGCCACGTCGAGAGACGGGCAAGGTTACGCAAGGGAGCTGCGTTTTTGTGCTTAAGCTTTCTGGATTGCGTCGAGGAGAACAGATCAAGAGGGACGGACACAAGATAGAGAGAGTCAACAAGCGCGCGGAAGTTTGCGTTTCTGCACAGACACGCTCAATGCCCACGGCCCTGCGATACGTCGTGTCGTCGTGGGTAGCGAGTGGCTGGGCCGGTCCCACGTCATGGGTGAGAGAGAGAGACGGGACTGAGAGTGGCAGATGCGAAGCTGTGAGTGGTTGGGCTGGGCCACAGGTGAGGCAAGGTGAGCAATGCGCCAGACCGATCGACTCTTCGTGTTGCTTCTGCGGCACTGCGGCTGCGGCAAGGGGGGGGGAAGGGAAGAGAATGGAAGTGGAGGGACCTAAGGGGGAGCGAGAGGGAAGGGATGGGCGAATGACATAATCGGGCTGAGAGATAGGCGGAAGGCCTGAGACCTCAGGCAGAAAACCGGCCATCAACGAGCATCAGCAGTCAAGGATGCGCAGAAAAGTCCCCATCCCTCTCCGCACGTTCCGGGAAAGTCGCTCAATCAGCGGCCCTGTCGGCATGTATCGCTCCCGCCAAAAGTCTGTGGGCAGTGACCTAAGTCCCTAGAGAGAGGCCTAGCGTGTGCCAGTTTCCCCCTCGCCCTATTCGTAACGCCACTCGACACCTGATCCCCATCTTTTGCCCGGCAGGTACCTGGCTGCGTAGGCCGTGGTGCGTAAGGTACTGCGTCGTAAGGCAGGCACCTGCTGGTCGTGGTCCCTTTACGCAGCACTCGCCTTGTACTGTGCTCCACCCATTGAATCAGCACTCATGTCATTGCACCTGCTCTCCTCCCACTCCGGCTTCGAAACCCCAAACTTTCACTCTTCTGAAGACTACCTCTCGACACTGCATCGTCTCCTTTGTCGAACATACTTCACCACACCAAGCGAAACACCAAATCCTACACCCTCTGCCATCGATCTATCGACACGTTGAGGAACCACACACCGCAATCATGTTGCTGAAATCCCTCGCCGCCGCCGGCCTGGCGATCACGGCCACGCAAGCCTTCGTCGTCGTCCCCGAGATTTCCGACGCCGACAACGACATCGTCAACTCCCTCCCCTTCGAGCAGCCCGTCTCCGAGACTGGCGTTCAGAACAAGCTCGTCAAGCTCGACTGCCCTGGCTGTCCCCTTACCATGAGGCACCACGATGGCCGCTACCACACCATGGCCAACATCGAGAACCACCTCGAGCTGACCTTCTCCGTCGAATCCGACGCCGCCGGCCTCGACCACCTCCTCGTCAACAACTTCGAGCTCTACCCCAAGGCTGCCTCCTGGTACTCTGCCCTCCGCGCTCCCCAGGTTCCCGCCTTCACTGAGGCTGCCACGAAGCACCCCCGCAAGGCCGACCCCAACACTCCTCAGCTGGGCTACAGCCTCGCCGTCCGCCCCGTCGCGATGGACAAGGACCAGCAGCTTGAGCTCCTCGAGATCGACCTTCAGGTCATCGAGGTTGGCAACAGTTTCGTCAGCGATGTCCCCAATGTCAACGTCAAGCTCATCAAGTCCCCCGACGGCAAGCTCATGATCGCCAACGTCGACATGACCGAGACTACCATCCCCACTCCCAAGGAGGACGAGAAGACTCCCGCTGACTGCACCACCCTGTACTGCAAGTGGCGCGCCGCCATCTTGAAGAACATGCGTGGCAAGCACTGCGGCGGCCGCAAGCACGGCATGCATGGCCACCACGGCCACCACGCTCACAACGCTGGTCACTTCAGACAGCACCACCACACCTGGGGCCAGCTCGCCAAGAACATCACCTCGCACATCCTCCTGCCCATCCTCATCGGCATTGTTGCTGGCGTCAGTGTTAGCATGTAAGTGTTTCATCCCCTGTCGTGAACCCCAGTTGTCTGGGGTCGCGTGACCCCTCTTTTTTTTCGAGATTCAGATCCGCTAACACGAATTGAAGCATTGGCATGATGGTCGGCACCTTTGTCGTCTGCCTCTGGCGTGTGGTTGTCCGCCGCCAGTCGCCTTTCGCTCGCAAGCACTGCCGCCGCCGCTCTCGCAAGTCTTCGCACCGCGAAGCTGCTGCCACCGAGGAGAAGGCCGGTTTGATGACCGAGCAGGAGGACCTCCCCGCCTACAAGGACGACGAGGAGGAGGCTCCCAAGACCGAGACCGCCCAGGTCTAAGCAGCTGGAACCGGAACAAGAAATCGCGCGAACTGATGATACCACTTTCCATTTTACTCGTTTTGCTTTTGAATGCTCGGGACTGAAAAACAAATCAAAATACCATATGACAATCAAAGATTGGACAAGAGAGGAAACCACACATCTCATAAAGAAGCGGCGTTAGCGGACAGGAACCGGGATAGGAAAGGGTTGGTTACATGGAGGGGGATACCTCATTAAGGAAAAAAACACCGCTGCTGCATCTTTCGTTGTCTTATCAAAGCTTCGAGACGACTGCGGCTTGGATGTTGATCAGCTCAGAAAGCCCACTCGCTTCGGCGTCCATCTTCAGCGGCATAACTCGAGAGTTTGAGATTGTATCCATAGGCTTGAAAATACCCACATTCCTTCAACTGAGATTTTCCTGGCGAGACATGACATTTCGATTTACTTCACTGCGCGAACGATAGGCTGTCGTCGTTGATTCTGTGGAGATCACGCGGTTCCGTTGAGATCGTTATATATACATGTATATCATCTTGCCAGCGTGCGGTGAGAAGACCAACGAAATGTTCCGGGAGTGTACTCAGTATGAGCAACTATTGAAATCACGCTGATGGCACGGCACCGCCAGGAGCATCGCCTCGGCCCAGTGACCGGAAGTAACGCGAACCATGCCCTTGCTTCTGTCCTTTGTCAGCCGAGTATGCTCTTGAATACCACCACGACGGAGAGTCGCGGAGCTTTCTCTTCAGTACCCACCGGATTTTAGGTGCTGCCCTCACACTGAGATATTCAGATTCTCGCTGGTGTGGTTGGAAGCGAACATTGCCTGGTCCGCTGGGGCTGGCGGAGTGAAACGCCTACGAGGTGAAAATACGTCTTTTGTTTCCTGATGACATACAGCCTCACGGAGATTGCTCTCTGGTCATCTCGGATCTCTGTTTTGCATCTCACTGGGCGGTCGTGGAGATTTTGTTTCGTGCGGCCCCAGCATGGTCTGAAACTAGATTGTCATATCTTTGTATTCGAGGTTGAACGGTGTCTTTGCGGTTGCAATTTGTCGACTGCTACCAGAGGCGCTTGTAAACATGCCATGTCAGAGGATTCTGGCAAATGCATGGAGGCTGGAGTTTACGCAGACTCGGAGGCCGAATGGTACACAAGAAGGAGCGTTTTATTCGCGTTGGAAAAGAGACTCCGGCACACGATGTAGCCCTCTCCGTGAAGACATGAAAATTTGCGAGCAGAGGATGAGGGCGGTTTCCACTTCCCTCAACTATCCGAAGCAGAAGTCTTCCACAGAGATTCTGTTCTGGGTTGTCTTGCTCTTTTTGGTGTATTCCTGAGGATTAAGTCGCGGATGAGCACTCGGGTGGAGATGGCCTGGGCTGCTGGTGACGGTGTTTTCACCCGCCATGGGTGATTTAGTTGAAGAATGATACCAGAGCGGGATGAATGGACCCAGAAGCCATAACCAGGGGAAGATCCCATTGGTGAGAAGATGAATAGATAGGAATGATGTCACGTATATACCAAAGAATCTGTCGTCCCTCGGGCACGCCCATCGCACGAGGCCCTTGATCTGCATCTAGCCGCATTGCACGATACGTAGCAGGGTATAAATATTGACGGAAAATCTCGATATCCAGATCGCAACGCAATATGCGTGCTTGAGGTCAAAGTAGGAATTTAGTCTAGAATAGGCGTCTTCCGCAAGTTTAATTGCCCGCGTTCATGTCCTTATCATAGCTATGAGGCTCGCACCTGACACGGTTCCTTCAAGGTCTCCTTCCTCGGACTCTTCTGTAGAACCTCTTGTCTTGCGCGAATTGTATTTGAATAATCGTTGGAAGGTATCACAGAGGTGGCCTCTGTCTTCATGAGCGCATTTACATGCAGTGCCGTGGTAGTGGTAAAGCCACACTCAAAACCTCATCGACAGCCAGAAACAATTACCACAACGGAAAGCATTGGTTTCGTCTATACCCAATACTTTGTTGATTTTAGCCGTCTTTATATACTGAAATGAGCGTTAAAGAAGCACGACCGGGAGGACATGGTCAGCGGCACATTCGGACGGACATATTGAAGGCTCTCATTCTTAAAGGGCTTGCTAAGAACAGCAATGACTAGGCTGGCGGATAAATGGTTGATGGCACCTCATCAAATCGGGGCCACATACCGACTCTGGAATGTTTACCGTCTTGATGGGCATGCGCCGTGTTCTCGTCGTCTGCGGCACATGCCTGTCAACGACTGGCGAGCGGTGACACTCTGGGAGAGATGATGAATACCGAAACAAGACGTGAGCCGAAGTCTTCAAATATCATCGTCCTACAGGAGTTGACACTGAAAAGAAGATGCCGTGCCACCCTTCCGGGCTGTGGCAAGCGTTACCATTGCTTCCAGCGTCCATGCGAGCTAGACTGCCGCTCCTACTTTTACGATTCTCGCTCGAGAGGCTTTAAGTACCAAAGCTACCAGCTATAGTTGGCATGATGTAGTTGTCCAAGACCGGAAACCACGGCGACAACCTGTCGTAGGAAACACACGGACTGTTGCGAGGGTCGTCGAGGAGCGTTTTGATGTTTAAATATAGCCTCCCGGAAGCAGCATATTTGAAAATTTTAAGCAATGGAATTCCGCGAACAACTGTATTAAACGGCAGTACATGGATAGATCATGATCTTGAAGACAAGTTGAACGGTCGTAGTCCTGCATGTCAAGCGACTTGATTCCAGGCTGGAGTAGATTCCTTCGTCTCTGGTGATCATCGACCGTAGTTGATGTGAGTCAATACTCAAGTAACAATGCGCCGTTTGAGAGAAAGACATTGGTGTTTGAAGAAGTTTACCAATGCCATCACGAGTGACGGACCGATGCCAGAAAGGCAGCAAATTGTTGTTGAATCACAGATATCAATACAACATCACCGGTCGCTGAAGCTTTGACTTAACGCCGCTTTCCCACATTAAGTAGGCAAGATATGTACTGCGGCTGGTATATAAACCCCTCAGTGTGATGAGTAAAAGGTGCAGTCAAATCTCGATGCATCTGTTTCGCTTCCCATGACAAGAGGCTTCAGGCCACGGTGCAAGGTGTGAAGTCGACAGGCTGGAAAGGGGGTGAAATTTCACATCACCGAGTAGCGTTACGAAAGTCGTCCCCCCTTCTTCTTCTCTGTGACTAGGTAAGCGAATACTGCGGGATTGATGGACCATGATGAAAACCTCGTGCTTACAGAGTAATTAGATGACCATACTGGCTAGATAGCCAGTGTAGCGGATGAACACCTCGTGAGTCGCCGGAATAGCGACGCAACAGATGGATTTGTCTCGTTGAAGGACTCCAGGACCACTTACTTACGACTTTTTTATAGAGAACTCCCGTAAGTGCTCAATCGACCCAGATTCACGAGATCCAGTTAGGATTGACCCCAAGACCACGTTGGAACGTCTATACCTGGAAATGACAATCTGCTTCGTTTTTATATAGGCCTGTCGTGATGCCGGGGCGATTGGTAAAATGCTGTAAGCCTCACTCATCAAGTTCAAGCAGATGGTTCTCCTGATTCACTTAAGATAGTGCAATTGCTGAGCCCGCAACCCATCATTGATTGCATATGCAGAGACGGTGAGAATAAGAAGGTATAATTAATTGAAGCTATATCAATCTTTCATATCATATATCATCTAGTAGATCCCATGCTAATGCTATTACTCATCAGATTGCCCATAAATACGAAAAGAGCGATGTGGACTATGTCCCGCCACGTGGCCATGACCACCAGGTGGGCTGTCGAACTGCCTGAGAGCAAGAACATCCCTGAAACATGTGCCAAGAAAACCGCCATACTACACCATAACACCATTCGCGCCGTCATTAAGGACCAGCACTCAGAGAGCAGGGACCGAGTCGCCGGGCTTGATTGAGTAGTAAATGGTCAAGTACGCGCCCTTCTTCTCGGAAAAGGCAAACGAGATGTACGAGTGTGTACCAGTTGCACGGTTCAGGTCCGAACGGGGGCTAAAACACCAATCAGCAAAGATCACATATGGGCGCAGCGCGGAAACAACTCACAAGCACTTGGGCAGATCGCTCTCATAGCTCTCGGCCACAGGCCACCCTCTCGACTTGAACGCCTTCGCAAGGTTGGCAGCAATGACGGCGTCGTTGTCGGCGTACTGCCACAACGGGACATACGACTTGACCTCGGGCCACTTTGACCCGGGCTTCAGCTCGAAGCCGTAGCAGATGCCCTTGTGGAGGATGTCCCAGACCTTGGGCTTTTTGTCAAAGTCGTCGCCGTAGGGCTCCGGCTCGTTGTGCAGCAGGTGCCACATGCTGCGCATCTCTTCGAGGCCCTTGAGCGTGGCCTCGTCGTTGATCTGGCCGCCGAGCGTGACGACCTGGCGGACAACGTTGAAGGCGTTTGATGACGTGCGGGCGTAGACCTTTACGCGGGCGCCGGCCGCCGGGTCGATGCAGTCCAGGGCGATCATCTCCACGGGGATAGGGAAGGGGCAGTTCTTGAAGTACTCCTCCGTGACATCAGCAGCCGGTTTAAGGCGCTCGCCGCCGGGGGAGAGAGAGCGGATGGCATCGAAGGTGACTATTTCCGTGGAGGCGCCGGTGGCAATGTGCTTGAGAACGGGGAAGAAGTATGTCTTGAAAACAGCCTTCCCACCATCAAGATCAAAGGCCAGGAAGGCTGTTGGGGCGCGGTGGCCCGGGCCGAGTCTCTCGAGAGCGACCTTCGTCTCGGCCTCATTGAGGAAGAGGGCCGATGCGAACTGCTCGAACCAGCGGGTGTCTACCTGGTCACCGAACGAGCGCAGCGCGGGGAGGAGGGCAGGGATCATCTTTTGAGCAAAGGGGTCGTTTTCGGTCCCGCCATGTCTGCCGAGGGGTTCAAACGAGAAGCGGATGGAAGAAGCACCCGAATCGGTGATGTTCCACGACGGCTCAAACGGAGAGCCGTCGGCAGTGAGTAGGGGCTTGATGGGGGCGCTGGTGGGATGAGGGCCGAGAGACGGGATGACGAGTTCTGATACTAGTTGGAGATGGGCGGCGCGCTGAGCTGGGGTGTAGGAGCCGGCGGCTTTCATGAGGCCGTCAAGGGTTTCTGCACAGCGGACGGCCCAGAAGTCTTGATCGGACTTGTTGATGTATAGGTTGTCTTGCGCTGGGAGGCATAGGTTCTGTTCTTGCTTGGCCAGTTTTCTCGGGGAGGGGATCTCTGTCTGGGCGAACGATGAATTGAGGGCTGTTGGTGAAAGCTGTAGAGGAAATGCCGGCCGGCAGGAACTGAACGACGAAGCTGTCATTGCTGGCGCCATTGTTGTGAGGTGAAGAAGGATGGACTTGGGGTTCGTTCACCAGTTGCTAGTGAAGATAAGGTAGACGTGGGATGATTTCGAAAAAGAAACCAAACGACAGACATGAGTAGGTTATATCTTTCCATGCTGTCCCGGCCACTTGGCTCAGCATTCTGCAAGTCCAGGCAGCCTTGAACGGTTCCCTCGCGGCTGATCCTGAAACTGGCTGTCATCGCGCAGGTGGCTGGGTCGTTACGGCCTGCCGGTGCTCTGCAGGGACGACGGGCAGCCTCAGGACTGTGACGGAGGGTTGATGCCGGGGTGGGCCAACGTCTGGACCCTGCCGAGGGCGTGGCAGTCCGGGATCGTATGGCTTGCGCCGTAGGGCCGCGAACTCTGACAATGTCCGAAAGAGGAAGCTTTCAGGATGGTCGGGCAGCATGTTCGCTGTCAAGTAGTACTGAACCGCAGGGCGACTGCAACACCCCTCAGCTCGCATTAAGATGCTGTCACTCTCTCTTCTCTCAACCGGACTGCCGGATTGGGAAACATGGAGAGAAAGGACTCCGCTTGAGTCGGAGGTGGCCCCGGCGGCATCGACGGGGAGATTCGGGGACTATGATGAAGAATGGGAACGGGCCCCTGTAGTATCCTTGGGCCAGGCTCGGTCTCGTAACCGCATCTGGATCTGCCTGCATCTGGCTTCTATTGAAGCCATTTCTTGAATGGTTGTGGCTTGAATGATTGGCAGTTGTTGTGTGGCGGCAGAAAGGCAGAAACAAAGCAGAATACTGTCAGATGTTGTCAAAAACAGTTTGGCGATGTACATGCTGCAGCTTGCGCGTTTGCACATGACGCTTGGCCGGGATCTCTGCAGGGCAAACTCAATACGAGCTAAAGCGAGCACAGTCATTGACCCAAGAAGCAGAACGACAGCCAAAGCCGCAGTGTCAGTGGGCCGGCGAGGCGCAGAAGGGGCAGAAACGCCGTTCAACGCCGTCCTACGCAGTAGCAGCTTGGGGGTGTCTTGGCAAGGGAGATCATCGAGATAGACTCCGAAGCTTTGGTCGCATCTCTGCCTCGAAGGGAAGGTAGGCTAAGGTATTGCAAATTTTCCCTCGGACTCCCGATATGACGATGCCATTCGAGACAAGGAGGTGCAAGGAAGCTTCGAAACCTGGAAGGCGCAAAAGATGGGATGAAAGGCCCCCCACTCGCCGGGCATGGATGTATGAGACCTGTTCCTCGGGACAGAGTGGCGATGAGGGTAGTTTTCCCGCAGTGGCGCGCCAGCCGAGGTGCGTGGAATTGTCAAGAGTTGACGTTTGTGGTCTTCATGCCGAACACGCGGTGTGGTGAATGTCGATGGTTTGTTTGGGGTTTGCCGGCAGGCTCGGCATTCACCAGGGAGAATGAAGAGAGATGGGCAATGCCGTGCGAGTAAGCACCTAAGACTAGGTTTGAACGCGACTGCGTTGGAAGAAGTAAAGTTAAGCCAAGATGGGGGTTGCCTTGTGAGTATGAAGAGCGAGCTGTTCGGGAGAAAGGCTATTGAGTCTGGTTCAGGGTGAAGTTGAAAGGCCAGAACTATCAGCAAGAGGCAACTATTGAAGCGCTAGCGCCAGGGTCAACTTAAGCGCACTTGCGGTGTCATTGCCAAAGGCCGCGCGGGAGAGAACACGCAGACATAAGCAGCGATGCAGGGACCGGCCGTTATTGATCTTTTTGAACAAGAGTTTTGGAAACGGCACGAAACATCTCTAAATCCTTCGATCAGATCTCAGAATGAGGATAGCTCTTGGGCAGGGAAATCGGACGTAAAGGGGTTCTGATGATCCTACTGAAGCCGAATGTTCTTCATCCAGAGTCCATATGGTGAACCATTTGAAATGGAGAAGGGGACGGCAAAATAGAGCCTCCAAACAATCAAACGACTTTGGATTTGTTCTGTGGATGAAGTTTTGGCCGCTGTCAGCCTGCAGAACGGAAGTATGTGCTTTGGGAAAACTGTCCGGGTCCGGTACGGTGACATCATCCGGCGCTCTTCCCCCTGTTTGACCCCAATGATAAGGCTCTTGGCTGACATATCAAAGGCAGAAAGCTGCAATGCTTTGACGGTCTGTGAATGTTTGCTCACAAGCCGCACATGTCGAAAGAAACGCGCCGTAGGTTGATGGGTCCGGAGAGACATCTGGAAGAAGTGGTGTTTGGCACGCCGAAATCCAGACCAGAGGTCCGAGCGTAGTGTCTTCGGCCAATCACAAGATCGGCTTTAGTGCATATCTCATTATGCGCGATTTGTGCAAGATATGCACATGAGCAAAAGACTCTGCAAACACACCACTCAATCACTCAAAAATCAGCCAAAATGACAGAACACATCGACAGGGGATAGAGATACGCAAAAGAGCAAAACAGAATGCATCCTCGGGGAGTCGAACCCCGGTCCCCAGCTATCACGATTTCTCGAATGGAAGGCTGGGATGATAACCGCTACACTAAGAATGCTTGTGTATCCGCTGTTGGATGACTGGAGCGGGGGCCAGCTTGGCTAAGTACCTAGAGTGGGGCCTCTGTTTCGTGGTTTGGACATGCAGGTCCGCAGCCCCTCTCCTCTGCTTCCTCGACACCTGCAAAGAGCCTCCAACAAGCATCCAAACATCATCAACATAGTCAAAGATCCAGCATCTTTCTGAAGATGAGCCACAACTCATTGCTGATTGATTATGGAATATCATGATCCTGTGTCCTTGATAGCCGTCCTTCAGGCTTCTAGTCCGAGTTTTGCTGTCCGGGCGGATAGTAGATATACCTAGACGATGATAGGGGCGGCGGCGGCGACGACAATGACGATAGGGATAGAGATAAGCATAAATATAGGACTAGGGACAACGGGGACAACGGGGACAACGGGGACAACGGGGACGACGAGGACGAAGGGGACGAAGGGGACGAAGGGGACGAAAGGGACGAAGGGGACGAAGCGGACGAAGGGGACGAAGGGGATAACAGGGACGATAGGAATAGTAGAATTATTGACATAAAACAAAATATTAGGCCTAATGTATAGTTATCCGCCCGGTTAGTCAGATATATCCGCGATAGCAAAACTCTCTAGTCCTGTTCTTCTCTTTGCCGCCGCCACCGCACTTCCCTCAGCTTTTCAGCCGCTAGTCATCGACTTGATGCTCATTCTTCGTCTCTGCCCGAGTTGTGCTGTGCCTGTCGGTAGTCCGGACTTTTCCCAGTTGGCCAGTCGAATATCTGAGACACGAAATTCGTGATCGACACCACCCGGCACCATCCGCAACTCTGTTTGCTCTGAGCACCCGCTTGGTTCCCTTCCACCCCATTTCTCTGGCACGCTCGGCAACATCATCAAAGCTTGCTCAAAAGAGCCACGAGGCGAGGAAGCAGTTTTGACAGCTGCATGTTTGACTTGGAGCCTCGAACTCTTTCATTACGCAAACAACCCTTTTCATCTTGCTCGTCTGGTCTGCTGTGTTTTCGTCAGGGAAACCCTCTGAGTGGGGGGTTGCCATCAAGGTTTGGGGCACATGCACTCAAAATCGACCTCAGGAATCTCTTGAACATTTGGCTGTATGTTTGGGCCGCTGAAGACAAAGGAGTGCCCCCGCTCTTCTCAATCCGAGCTTGCGGCCTGTGATGCGCTTGACGCGCTTGACGGGGGCAAGAGTTGAGCTAGCCTCCGTTCCCAGAAACACGTTTCCCCTCTGATACGGCGCTGGAGATTTGAGCAAATGGTCACAGACACACCGCCAGATGCAGATACCCGAGATGCAGACCCAAGCATTATGTCTCAAGATGCTATTTATCCACTTGCAATCAGAGTTGTACAGCAGGGCAGGCAAGCATGGAGCTGTTTGTCCTTATTCTCAACCAAGCCGAGAGAAACACAGAACGGGTGTCTCCCTTTCGCGTTCATATACCCGGCATCGACCGCTGGGCCCCATCTTTCCTCTGCTCTTCACTTTATCCAATTCGTGCTCGTTTCTCCAAGATGCTGTCATCTTTGCCGTCGACTTGCGGTTAAAGGGGTCAATTAAGACGTCATCAATGCCCACCAATCTCCCAGATCTCTTGATGTTGTTCACACCCTCTTCTCTACAGAGGATGTGCCATCGCCCCCACGGATTCACGATCGATGTACCTTCGGCCTTCCGTTCATCTTATGATGCTCACGTCGAAGGTCAGTTCACCGGAACAAAGTTGAACTTTGATCTGACCGAAGCTTAGATCCTCCACCTGGGGTTTTCGAACTTACCCACGCAAATTCTCTTGTAGACTCGCTGTCGGAGCCGACTGGACGCCGGTCGCTGTTCTGAGCCGAGGACCCGAGCTGATGCTTATTCTCTTCGGTTCCCGAGCCGTGACCGCTTCCTGGGGAGGCCGCAGACATGCCCTATACGATCGGATGTGGTTGGCTGGACGTAGAACAGCATAGCCCTCTGCTGAATAGTTTCAAACGGCGGACTTGCGTAAGTTGAGATGTTCTTTGCCTTGCTACATGATAGCTAACTACCGATAGGCTAGGGACGTTGATTTCGCCTAGTATCTTGCGGCGCAAGAGCCCTTTGCGGCCCTCTGAGGGCTCCCTGCTGGCACTGTTCACCATCTGTGTTAGTGCCGGACAACTCTTGGTGTGGAGTTAGTCGGCAAAGCGTCTATGACGGCACATTCAAGATAGACAGAATCATACAACGAGGACCAGCCAATCATGGTACTCGTGATATTGCAGTACTAGTCATGAAAGCATGACCTTCGTTCTTCTGTCTCATAGTCTAACAGCTCCTGATGGAACTCACGTGGGACTAGCTTCCCAGAGCATCATGTAAGTAAGCCTTCGGGTCAAAGTCATCACATCGACTGCTAACCACACTTGCCGTAGATTATACTTAGAGGCTGTAATTTTCAGTCTTATTATCGAAATCATGACACCAAATACCCTTCTTATGCTCTGGGATTACCGCAACTGATGCGAGTCATCCCGGGCCCTTTGGCTCCAGTCAGAGCTCGGGCAACCACTCTGACTATTGAGGGATTTTGGAAATTGATTTCACATCCCGAAGATGTGGACGAGTCAACAAGCATCTGTTGAAGCTGTTTTTGTCTTTAGTCCTCGTCCTTCCTTGCGTTCGATGAGCAAGAACCATGATCTGCGCTATGTAGGCGTAAGGAACGTTCTTGCCGGAAACGCAGTCAGCGAAAGCCTATGCTGAATGCGAAGAAGATGGATGCTTTCGAGATGGAACTCAACGAAACATAGCACGAGCGCTCGTTGGGACGTAACTCCTCTTGCAGCAGGTCGGGGCATATGACGTCGTCCTCAAGCTTACGCAAACTCTTCATCGTTTACACAGCCTACCCAGTCCTCATGCACATATGCCAGGAATCTCGAGCATTCACCAACTTCAACTTGAGTGGTGTTCGATTTACAACTCACCAAGGCACAACCGCGCGCGTCCCAATTCGCTTTTTCCGGCCGGATTTCGACACTCTCTTCTGCACTCGAGCTAACTTACACGAATCCGATGACCTCTCTGCCATTGTTTGCCACGTTACTATCTTGCTCTGCTTGAAGTGCTGCGTTGGCTCGGAATATGGACCGAATTGTGCACAAAATGACTTAGAAAACCCCGGGCTTTGAGAAGTTCGCCGTTCGATATCATTATGGCTTCTTAGGTTGTCTGAATTGGGGAGGTCCCATGCTAGATCTTGCCTTGAGTTCCTTGCCTGGGTCGTCACGCGTCATGTCAGCTCCCAGATGTGCCCGGCGACGAGAGACTCAAGCGTGCCAATGGGAGAGAGACGATGATATACTTATTATACCGCCGCCTCCTCGAACGCGCATAGACACCCCGAACCCCTTCGGTATGTCAACGATAGCAAGAACCGGCGCGCTAGCAAGTGGACGGTAGAACGACTCTACCTGCGCGTAATGCCGACAAAACGACATCGCTTGGGCTGCCTCGGCCGCATGCTGCCAACTCCGAGAAGTCGCCCTCATTCTCTGCTTCATCGGCCTGCTTTCCTTACTCATCGCTACACCTATTGTTCATCCACTCTGCACAAGCGTCCAAGCTATCATGGCTGGCCTTCATGGCATTGAAAAACGAGTCTTTCAAAGTCAGTCTTGGACGCTCTTCCGTGTGGGTTGGGACAACGTTGCATTCTCATCGACCACAATGAAGCCTGTTCTCACAAAGGATCAGAGAACGCGCGGTGATCTACGAGGAAGGTGGAAGGGGCTATTGGGCCGATGGAGACTACAACAGAATTGAATGGGCCGGGGAGAGCATCAAGCACTCGGGCGATGAAGAGAGCGGCACGACGCCAGATGCTCACACGCATGTTGCCCGATGATAAGCCAACCAGCCCAGGCCAGGAAATACTGCCGATATAAGTCCAATCCAGGAGTTTTCGATCCTTTTCAACAGTGCCTTCCAATATTAGGGCGGTCAGGCACATTCTTGTCGGTCTCTCAGTGTGTGAAGTGGATCAAGTCTCTGTACGGGAAAATTGGCGACGCAGGCATCAACAGATTTTTGCAGATCTTTCCCAACTTGCGGAGACTTCTCGTGGGAATTCGAAGAACGAGGGATTTCATCTTCGAAGATTACGTCGACGATGATCTGTTTCCCCTTACCAGGGACTCCTTCGCTCTCGTAAGCACCGACGCCCGCTATCAGCCGATGAGCAACTCAAACAACATCAGTATCGCTCAGGCTGTGGCTCATTCATTGGCCTCCGCGAAGTCGACGGCCCTAGGAGATTCGGACTTACAGACTGCGGCAACAAAGCTGGCGAAAAAGACACAGAAACTGACCGAACTGGAGTCAGCACTGCAGCACCGCTGCAAACCTCATTAACAACATCCTTGTCGCCAATAATACCCAGTATTCTTACACTCGGGCCCTTCCTATACACAGGGCTGGGTAAGAACCTGCATCTATTGTTATCTTGCCAGAGATCCACCTCGAAGGACGAGTTCCGCTAGCATAGAACTCCAACAATATGCCAAAGTGGTACAAGGGTACACCGCGGAAGTCACGATAATCTCAGAAAAACAAGAGAAGCCTCGTCGATATCAGTTTATCGGAGCCAGGTTTTGAAGAGCTCTTCTCAGTGCCAAATGCAACATATTCTCGACCGTTCGCGGCGCCGGGCCCTGTGACGATCCTAGGGGTTGTCTCTAATATGGGCTTGTTGAGGGCATGACGATTACTGTAGACAGTTTCGTTTGCCAAGAATCTTGGTATGCGCTTGTTGACTGCCCACGGGCACGCACACTCGACTACATCAACTGCTCTCCGCGTTCGACTTGACGAAGTAAACATAACCGGAAGTGGTAGGATCGTCCCAGCGCTGCCGCAAGGTGTTAATCACTCACGTCGCTATGTGGGATCATCTCTTGCGTTGTGCCCCCCTCTCTGCGCAACTGCGACCATTGGATGCAATTCTTCTGAATAAGATTGATATCACGCGGGGGACTGATCCTCGGCGAAAGTTCCACGCGGTCACCAATGACTTAAACCGTGCTGGAGACGTCAGCAGATTTGTCAGGTACATTGTGTCTTTGGCGTATTCACACAATCGCAGACCCTTAATTTCAAGGTAATAGCCATCAATTCAGAACGCGGCCAGGTTCATTACATTCGCCAGCCCCGTTTCAGGAAAACTGATGACGGCTTCCTCACGGGCCCGCTAATGTAGAAATGGTTTTCAGATAGGAAACATCTGAATGTTGGCCGGCAATCTGTGTCTCTCTTCCAGTGAGACAGCGAGGCTTGTTATTCTTAGTTGATGAACAAGATGACTTAATCCTCGAGATCGTCGGGTTTCTCCTGGTCAAGAGAGGGCCCGGTCCTGGATCAACGACAACGTGCAATGAATTGGCTCTTTGAATCGTTGAGGCGAAGGCCGGGTGCTTCGGCGTCGACAGTGATCTTCTTGATGAATCCGCAATGAAGACTTCGTTAATGTTGTTCCTGAGCCGCTGGGGGAAGGCTCTTAGCGTTGGTCCTTCGAGAGCCAAGCCCAGTTTGCGATGCAGAAACGAAGCAACTTGACTTCCCTGCACCAGCAAGCCTCCTCTTCTAACACCGCCAGGAGGACTGTCACCTCTTGGAAGACATACTTTGCGGAGAGGCAATTGACAGCAGCAAGGAGACTGTCAGGCGTAATGGTTTCTTGTTCCCCGTTCTCTCTTAGTCACCACCCTAAGCTCTCTCCCTGATTCGCAGACCACAGACGGACAGTCGAGATGGATTCGCAGGGCACTCGACCGAGCATCGTCTATAGAGACGGCGCGTATTACGTTTCCTTTGACTCGAACCATTTCTCACCCTCAGGGCAGAGTTCAGCTCTTCCTCTTCGACATCTCCCGAATTCATGGCCATCATGTGGAAGAAGATCAAGGCAGCCTACACCAACACCGGAGGCGGGGTCCTACCACTCCATGACCCCGAACCAACACTAATACTCTTTTCCTTCTCTGTCTTTCGCTAAAGGCCGGGCCCTACTACTGCTCCCAAAAGGCAAGGATAATCTTCAGATGACACGACGGTGTTTTCAGAGGTGGTCATTAGAACGACTGCCCGAACGTTAAATGACCGTACTGACGGGACACGATTGCCAAAGACATGCTGGAAAATCGCGAGGGAGAATGCACCCCTTGGCACTGTCGAAAGTACAAGGCCCTTCGTAATCCAGAAGCCAGCAATAGCTGGCGGCTCTTGTCACTTCGACCTCAGTACAGCTGGTCGAATACCCCCAGGACTACATCCTCGACCTGCTCCGTCGTCTCTGCCATTCTTCAGTGCCGAGACTGCATCAAAACGGCGTGCTTCGCATTGCCAGTTCTCTCCGACACAAGCGCCGGCTAGTGTAGTCACTTTGATCATTAGCTATGTGACGCAGGCCGCCTTAAACCCACCCAAGCGGCCCCCTAGGGCTCCCAGAAAGAAGACGACTCAACCACTCGATGAGAACAAGGAAGGGGTCATCGACCACTCGACGAGAACCCCGAGGAAGAGAAACCACGCCGAATACGCAGCAGATCGCAAGGTTCACAACTGCGCATTGCCGAGATCGCGCGTTCCAACCCTTCTGAGGTGTAGTTCCTCGGAGTGGAGGATCTGCTACGATTGAATAGTCCACATCTCGTGCGGACCTCGGCGTGGCCTTTCGAACAAGAGCACACTTTTCTTACCCTGTCCATGAAAGATTCCCTACTCCGCTTTTCATCCGGGCAGAGATCCAATTACACCACTGCAATACTCTCCTCCAGCACCAGCGGCCCTACTCAACTCGCAATCATTAACAAGCTATAAAGATGTGCTCGATATCACAATTTTCGTCTGTTCTCTTGCCATCCACTGGAAATTTATTACCCCATGGACCCCTTACCATGAGACACCGTTCCCTTCAGGGCCAGCAATCTCAGGGGTGTTGCCATATTCGCCACGACGGCGAGGACGGCGACGAGGAAGACGGGCCGCCGCCGATGATCTTGGCCCCCTCCGAGCTGAGCTCCGACTCTGGCGAGGACGACCCCTACGAGGACGTGGCATAGGCCGAGGCCATCGAGTTCGCTAACAAGACGCAAATCCTACCGTAATTAAGCTTAGATGCCTTCGAAAACGCGGAGTTAGACCGTGTAGCCCACGCCTGGAAATATTTCAAGATCGCGGCCGCCCACGAGGCTAGTAACATCAGCGAGGACGAGGACCATCGTAACCCAGACCTAAGAGGTACTGGACGAGCAAGGTCTAGAAACATCGCTACTAGACGCTCCTTACCATCGTCCAGCCCAGACCCAGCCACACGTCGTGTAGGTAAAGCCCACGATGACCAGCGGCTTCGAGGGTTATGGTAGGTCGGATGCCGTCATTGGCATCCACAACGCCGATAAACAGCACATCGAACACTTCGGTGTCCGCAAGTCTTACCTCCCCTGATTTTATCAGCAACTTACACAGCCATACGTTCACTCCACCGACGGTATGCTACCATTGGACTTGGCCAAGAGACACCACCCCATCCTCGCCGCCGGCGGATGGTCAGCCAATACCGGGCCAAGGCAGACAATCACTGGGAGTAGCGACCTCGGCTTTGTCCTGCCGGCTTACGAGACCCTCCTCCAAGCTAAGCGGTCAAGCCCGACGTTTGACGTCGGTAATGTACGATACATGGAGAACGCTGACAGGACGTTGTTCGAGCTGAAACACTTGAAGACCTCCTCGAAGGATTGCCAGGTGTTCCCCCCAAAGCTGGATCATCTGAGTAGACGGGAATCACGTCTTGCATCATCATCTAGTCGGGCGCCTCAGTAGAAATCGCCGGTGGTTTTCCAAGCCACATCCACGACAAGAATCAACTGTTATTGCAGTAAATAATGCCCCTCGAGAACCATCGATCTTGCAACGCTGCCTGCTTTCTCAAAGACCTTACTACGACGGGCCCTTGGGATACCGTCGTATGCAACCTTCTGGCATACCTCATCCCGCCCTAGCAACGCTGATCAGCTTTGCGTTCAACGACCTACTCAAGTGCACACCAAAACTGCTAGCTGCGGTCAGTAGGGAATCTTTTACTCGGCAGAGGGATTTTCACTGGCCTCACGCCCGGTTCCCCAACTTCGCAGCAAGCCTAGCTGACCGAAATGGACTGGTTCGCTACTGGAGGACATCACACCTTCACCCTGCCCCCTTCCTCCATTCACACCAACAGCTGCCGTCATGGACGAGAATAAAGACATGATTCTCGACCAGTTAGCTGCCAATATCTAACGCCAACAAAGTGTTCTTGAAGATCTCAGGGACCTTCGTCATTAGCACGAGCTCGACAGAGTGCGACCCTAGCGTATTCGAGTGTAGGTATGACCGTTCTCAGCCCCCACTACCTTTCTGAAGTTGCTTTTTGGGTTTCTCTTTTCTTCTATATTCTCTGGTAGTTAAAACTAACCTTATAGACCTAGACCTATCGGAATTTTCTCCCCAATTTGCGGGATAATAACCTCGCAGGCCGCAACTACATTTATGCAGCCGGAACTAGTATGTCTACCATTCTTCGGACTATGCTCATGAAAAACAACCCACTAACAGTTCAGCACTTAGAATGGATATGCGGGACGCCTAGGTCCTTGTTCTTGCCGATGACGATTGACACCTCTCAGTCGCGAGCAGCTCACCCGGCCAGCGAGTATGTTTTCCCAGCAGCTGCGACTTGTCGCGCAGGTCTACGAGGATGCGTGCCGTCGTCCAGCGAATAGGGAGATTGTCATCCTAAAGTACACGTACCAACAAACTATAACGGATATTCTGCCGGGCCCAGATGTGATATTGACCTTCCATTGCAAAGAGGTGGATCCCCATCTCGCTAGGTACTCTGCCTAAGTTCTCAAGGATGTTCACAAGTATCTGAGGCTATCATGGCGCAAAGGGTTCCCATCTGCTCATCCTGAGAGCCTTGGATTCAGTACATTTCAGAAGAAGCACGCGAACACCTTCCAAGCTGGCAACCACGAGAAGCTTGAAGAGATGTTTAATATGCTTCGGGCCCGTCGGAGGCAAAGCTGGTGTGGGATGAGGCCCACAAGTTCAAACACTTAGACTCAGCCCTGGCCAAGGTTTTTGCGCAGTATGATCGACAAGCAGGTTGCTTCAGCCGCCTTCCTTCCAGTCAACGCAGCTTGGTCAACATCAACCTCACCGACATGAGACTTGCTATCAACCTCACCCGCGGACTCAAGGGAGGGTCGGCTTGTTCTCTTCCCTTTCTCTCTTTCTTTCTTCACTGCCCACGGCGTTGTCGCGTACAACAAGAGGACCTTCTGAGATCAGCGCTGAAGCTAAGAAGGGGCTTAGGCGGCAAGCATCAGACCACGAGGATGATGCTTGCATTTAACATGGCCTTGCTCGGCGCCTAAGAGAGAGATAGAGAGAGAAAGAAAAGGAAACGGTATGAGATAATGGTCCCTCCTGATGTCGCCAATACCAACCATCCAAATAATGATGCCAACGCACGCAACACGAACCACTAGAGCGCCTCGAGTAGACTGCCCTCAAGAGACTACATCGTTGAGTGTGTTTATTGTAAGATGCCGTTCTCGAGAAACGATACCGTTCGTCTACATTTCATCAAAGGACATTATCGACTGAACTATGCGGATGGGCGTTGAACTACCTATGCGAACGACACGGAACGATGAGGATGAACGGTGCGCATAAGTCCTATAATATCCGTCGATCTGGTGCCCAGGGTAAAGTCAAGATATGTATCTACTGCTACCTTCGGTTCACCAGAAGCGGCAGAGATACAATCTGGCTGGTCTTCACTTTGTTCAACTCTCACCCCTAATCAACTTTGCGAATCGATTCCCTAGAAGGACGCTGAAGCCGGGCCCACTGTTGTTATGGCCCTCCAAATAATCACTTTACAGAGATCCTCCTGTGCCACTGCGTTTGGCTCCAGGAGATCTTCCGTCCCAACTCAACACACCTCAAAGGGTTTGGATGGCTAGCTTCAATGCTATAGGTAGTTCAAGACGGCAGAGGCAATAGACGGCAACAAACTCGGAACCACAACACCAACCCCCGGGCGCCGGCCACAATCCTTCTGTCCTTACTAGCGTTTGCTTCAGAATCACGTCCCACGCAAATTGGTAGCCTTTCATCAAAGACTCGGGCCCGTTGTGAAATTGGCTGCCTTCACGCACTGAACGTAGGTCTACAGCCCCGATGAAGGGTAGGTTGAGCGCCAGATGGTCCGCTGGAATCGGACTTTGCGGGCGATCTTCCACAAGAGGTCGAACCCCCTCCCTCTTGGAGATAATGGAGGACAAAAGCACGCTGCTAGATTAGCATGTCTTTTGTTGAGTTTCTCCTGTGCCGTGGCACCGCCAGCTATCATTCGTACGATAATCTGTCAACTGTGTTGAGCTGAAGATGGCACCACAGTGACTGGTCCAGCGTCAGCCTTCCACCCTTCATGCCGAAGGAATATTTCGAGGGCTTTCTTGGCCAAGCTCTACATGTTCTAGGGAAACTGCATCATCCTCAAGGTTATACACAGTTGATCGACCCCTTTCAGCAGACAAGTAGAGACAGGTCGCAAGCTAGAAGACTACAACGCCGAAAGCCTATAGACTATGTCGGGGTAAGCTCGAGGTCACGTACGTTGACTTCCTCAGAGACTAGCCAGAGAAGATGATGGGAAATCTTTGCCGCCATAAGCGCGCCCATTTGGGCAGAGCAGCGGACAAACATCGGGGTGGTGGGTACAGTTAGAGCCGCGAGCCCTCCACTCTCAAGCCCAGACGCGAAAGACCAGCTGAGGAAACTCGTGATCGTGACAACACTTCTCCCAGAGCCGGAAGAAGTGCGCTGCCATACCGGCCTCGCGTGGCAACCTGATGTGTATCGATGAGATCGGTTCGGCAGACTCCAGTGATGCGGCCATGACGATGGCTTGAAGGAGTTGGCTCTGGGAATTTGGCTTACAGGAAAGTTGGCTTCTGTCCCAAATGATTGTGGCAATCACTGGCATCTGAGTGGAGAGAACACAAGGTTGATTGCACCGACATGTTGAGCTCCGTACGAATGCGCCACATCCCGGAAATTCTCCTGTGTTAAGGTATGGCCTTTTTTTATTCCCCTTTCTACCTACTATCAGATCAATTCTGACTTTATCCTATAAAGACCGCCCACTATATCGATAACCGGAAGCAAGTTCTACGACGATCTTCGTCAAGGAACGTAACGCATGCCGGACTATCGCAGTCAGCCTCTGACAGATAGTACATGTGTTCGTCCGAAGGTGCTTTACGATCCTTCATCATGCTCATCGATGAATATGGACGTTACTTTGCTTCACCAACAAGGCGCCGACCTTTGAGTCGATGTATCTTAATCAAGATACTACGGTTCTCTGAGGATTGCTTTGACGTTGAAGGGAGAGGAGGACATTGAGGAATAAGAGAGCACTTGGACCCCAGCCCAGATATGGGCCCTCTTCGACTCTTTTGGAGACAAAGTCCCATATCCGGCATCGTACTGCAAGTCCAACACAGCGAAGCCGAGGCTGACAATCATACATGCCAGGTCTGGTCAAGACTTCCAGCCTGAGTAGTATGAGATCCATGACCAATTCAGGCCAAATGTAAGGAGAGTCCCGGAGGTACTGGAAGAGCCCGAAAAGTTTCCCGACGATGAGCAGATGGGGGTGGTGAAAGAGATACAGGCCTTTAAAGAGGTCCTGGTGGCGACCACCGACCTCTCTTGCGTACCAAAGGGCTTCTCGACATGCGTCCCATCGGTCACATCCTTTTGCTCTGGAACGAGAAATATACCAGCGCAATGAGGATGATTCCTTCAAATCCATTATGTATTCCTCGGTGCCACACGTGCAGATTTCGACTCATGGCCTACATGACCGGTCGCAATGTCATAGGCTTGAACATCACTACTACGAATGTTGCTAGCTACCAGAAATAGCCATCCGTGTTTCAGTTCACTGCGATGGGCAGAGTCTCCATGGACACTTCTGTCAGCCGCAAAGGAACAATACACAAGTTTGCAAGGTTCGACAAGGCTTACGTCTGTCATGCTCCACGTCAAGTATATTCACACCAGCGCGGATTATAACCGCAACACCAACAGTCAGTAGCATCCAGGACTTAAAGGGGTACCTGATAGCGTTATGGAATGCTGCGTTTGGGTATGAGTCCGCCGAAGCAATCAATTCCAACGTCCTGGATTTAATCTACAGCAATAAGTATATTAAAGCTCTCAAACGCCACAGCAAGACAGCTATAGCGCAGCTCAGCGTTGCCTTTGAGAGGCTACTAGGCACATCCGAGACAGCAGAGGCTCAGTCACAGGCGGCTAATACGATCAACCCCAAGCTGAACGCAACCTAGGAGCAGAGGCACCAGGAATACTACACCGCTTTAGAAAGCAGCATTCTGGTTTACCTTCTCAGCCCTGCTAATTTCTATAAGTATAGTACCAAGCGCAGGTAGGACGTCAAGTTCACGTCAACAGCCGTGAAGAACGCATTGCCGCAGATCTAGATCCGCCGTAGCATGCTGATGGTCCTGCCGAACAGTAAGACAACCTGTCCTGGGGAGTCAATGCCTTCATGCAACATCAAGACCATCAAGCTTACCTACGTCTCGTCTGCAGATATCTGCGCTCTAGAGGCTCTGATCGAGGAAATGGGCTGCTAATTGTATGCCACAACGATGGAAAGGCGAGCTTAATGAAAGACGAAACATTACAGCGACTTACTCAAGGGCCCCAGGACCTCCGTCAAATTATCATTATTCAACACCCGTGCTTCTTGGTTCAAAGAGAAGCATGCTTCCATGACATTAATACTTATGGAGGGGGCTAGATCAGGGAATGCAGGGTTTCAACCGTAGCACGCATAAATCGGGCCCGGGCAACTCGAACAGCGACACGGCATCTTCAGGACCTGCTATGTTTGATGAAGCCAGCTCTTGCGTTGCTTCTGGCTCAGCTTCGCCCCATCAGACGCTATGATTGTCGTCAACAAGCACAATCAGAACAACTCGAGCAACTTCACAGCGCCTGTGGACCCTCTCTTGTTTGACAAAGCCAGCTCTCCCGTTACTCCCGGCTCATCTTCGTCTTAGGAGAGACCTATGCTGAACGTCATCATGCAGGCTCCAGCCACATCCGTCTCATGGGGCGAGATATGGAGACTAATCTGATTGCGGTACCGTCACCGTCGAGCCTATATAGGATTGAACTCTCTCCGTTGGCACTGATCGTCGGATTTTCCATCACGTTGAAAACCGTTCGCCTCTCACGTCAACTTCTGGGCTCCTAGCGCCGGTGACGCTCCTTACCACGAGGTTTATTAGACAGCAGTGGACACAAGCATCCCCTGCTAGCCGTCGACTATCCCCGAAACTAAGGTTAATCGGAGGATATATAGACTACTTTTAGTGACTATAACGCTATTAGTATCGTCGCAAAAGACTTAGAGAAGATCGCTTCCGCGCTATCGCAAATTCCCAAGTCGTTTAAGTTCATCTGCGACATGTCCTCCATCCTTCTCGACGCTCGGTCTGCGCACCGCAAAATCATCGGCTCGATACTCTCAACCCACGTACGCAGCTATTTCGAGAGCAGCTCCTGAGAAACCAGCGATACGACATCGTGGGCTACTACAGCTGCTTGGATTCCAGGGTCATTGACGCACCCATGACCATGGCCTTTAATGGATCAAAGGAGCACACCCGCGATCTATGTCCATCGGGTTGGAGTAGGTCAAGGTTTTTAACCTCGAGAATCGGTCCCAACTTCAACTTATATCGCCCCCGGGCCCTCAAGACGATCGAGGGCAGAGATATTCCTCCATCGTCTTGATGATTAGTATTAGTATAGACGATGGCCGCGTCTACGATGGCCGCGTCTGTCCCGAGCTTCACGAAGAAATCAGGACGTGCTCTCATCAAGCCTAGCCTTCAATGGCATTATAAGCCACGTGGGACAAAGAGCCTGAAATTCCGTGTCAATATGGCTGCGGCAAGTTGTTTTGCTTCGAGGGCCAGCGCAAGGAGCATGAGCAAAGTCTTTCCACTGAAAAGTTCGATTGTCCTGGCAAGGAAGAGTTCTTGTGTGACAAGTTCTTCAACGCCACCTACACCTTAGTGAGAAGCATGAAGTCTTCGAACCGAAGTCTCCGTAGCCATACGCAACGGGGACAGTGGATTGGATATCCACAAGGACAATCGGTGAAAGTGGATGTCCTGAGCGACATGACATTTTCGAAAAGAGCGGAAATGTGAAACCACATGATGGTTCTTCTATTCTTTTACAAGACCCTAGAAACCTAAGTTGCTTCGGCGTCGACAAAGCAAGCCAAGACTCGTTAAGCATGAGACACTTTTTGTTTTTGCAACACCAACTGCAAAACAAAAAAGGCAGACAATCATTCTGGCGGTGAATACGAAGCCGGGTCCCACGACCATCAATCCCACGAGGGAGTAATACACCAGCGCGAGCGCCAGGAGAGTGATGAGATGGCAAAGGCCAAATCGTTAGAACGATCCCTCGGAGTTATCGCTGAGCACAGCCTAAGTGGCGCTAAATTATATCGCCGCTAGCGTCGACCTTCATGGCTCTTTCGGCAGGATATGCGCTGGGATATCGACCCTCCTGGTGAAGTTGGCTCGGGGCATTGGCGCCTTCGAATAGGCTGATGGTCGACCAGAATACTGGTGGGGGTGGCCTACCCAACTCGCAGTACGTTGGATGGGCTACGCCAGGCGCAGGCAGCAGAAGATATACTCTGGAAACAGGGCTACTTCGCGGCCCTCGAGGTCCATATCTCAGGCGATGTCCGTCCTGAAGACCAGGTCTTTTCCACGGTGGATTCATTTAAGGGACAGAACTACGGATCTTCCTGCGGTGTACGGACCCAGGGGCTGAGAAAGTGGTCGAGTTTGAGGACACCGGAATGCATCTTTACGAGACTGGGAGAACACCGAGGTGCTTTAGAAAAGCCCTGCTGTCGCCGAAGACCCAAGTTAGACGCTCCTTCTTGATGAAAGGAGCATATTAGCTTTACAAAGTTCGGGCTTCTTCTTTCGCGGAATAGGCAGCCCAAGAGTGCACGAAAGTATGCCGATGCGGCGGGTGCGGTGCGAGGCTGAGCGAAGAGCAGTTCGAGCACCACCAGTATCACCTCTGGAGGTGCAAACATTGCGGAGATAGGGTTGATGACGATGTCTCCAGAGTTGCTCATTCCAGCCAGTGCCCGAACATCTGGGTCACTTCGGGAGTATCACAGGGAAAAAAAAACACGACAACACATGGGTCTTGCCCCGTGGCCGGCGAGTACAAATGCGACGAGGTGTTCACCACCTACAGCTATAAAAAGCACCATGCGGACCAGAAGCACATGTGGTTCTGGTACTGTACCGTCCCCATGTGTGATTCGGTGCAGCAAGCTTTAAGAGCGAAGATTTACTCTAACTCCTCGACGAGGTTCTAACGGGCTATACGACGCCATATCAACCACGACGCCCTCCATGTCTGGACGAACTGCCTCGGAGTGCCACGCGCGCCCTACAGCAGAGTCTCAAATCATTCATCGTTAGATTCATTCACACAGGATCACATAGCTGTGCGTTAGCCAGTTTCACAGCAACAGTAGTTGCCTTTGATGAGGGTCTCGGGGGATTTGCCGCGGCCGATAGCGTCCAGATTTTTATCGGCCGGAATCCCCGGGCCATACACCAAGCCCAAGAGGAAAGACTCCCTCTATCACTGGTGTGATAACTAAATAGTGCGAACACCCAGTGTGTTGCTACGAGCTGCTCCAGCAGTTTGTATCTTCGTGGGCTGGTGTGCAAGTTCGCATGTACAACCAACATCGTAGCTTGAGGCAGAGGAAGCCTGTGTATGGCGTGCTGCTGCGCCGATGTCGACGGCCAGCGAGCTTCAACAGTTTTGTAAGCTGTTGTCAATCTATATATTGCAGTTGCAACCTGGTATGGTTCCCCGATCAGGGAATTCAAGAACTTGGATTCACTCTGCTACTTAACCGCAAACCTGTCATAGATGCCCTGAGATCAGCCACATACGACAGGGATAAATGAGGACGACGATGGCGATGAAGAAGACAGCGAAGGCTCTGGGAACTGCTATGGACATGGTTCCTGGTGAAGGGGTTTGCCAATGACAGCTTGAAAGGCTTCGGCAACAGCGAATCATGTGTTCCCAAGAAGAAGCCATCAGGGCAAGGCTTTGGCAACAGCGATAAAAACGCTACGAATAGCGACGAGCAAGTCACAGGACTGCAACAAATTGCGCGGAGATCCCACTGTTTCGCCATTATTCCATGTCCGACTATGATGTCGACAGCTGACCGAAACTTCGCACATCTACTATGTGGAACTCAGACATCAATATCAGCTCCAACATGCTGCATTGTCGGCCTGGTTCGCTGGTCAGACTACTGCTACCCCCCGGGCCAGGTTGGATGTATCCTTCCTAGAGAGGCCCATTAAGTAGTCTCCCGGATGATGACATCGAGGAATACAACTACTGCGATGAGGAGACCGTCGACACAGTGCGTAATGACTACCCATGGTTTTGTCACTATCTCATGTCATACTTCGATGTCGGCAGCCAACGGGAATTGGAGAGTTCAATACAAAAGTTCGGCACCATGAGTGATTTCGGTACCAACATAACCGAATTCAATCGTTGTTCAGACGACTACGGTCCCCGGTCCATGTTGGCTGCATCTTCCCCGAGAGACATACTACATGGTCTGCATATTGACCCAGCCCATAGCTTTGGCTCCGTGCAGATGACAGCCAATTGCATTTTCTGCGGAAGACTGCTAGCCAGATATGTTCGGGTCTCCTTGGCATGGTAGTAGTCCTCTAGTGTACCACAGAGGGCAGCAGGATGTTCAGTAAAGAACATCAAGAACGCCTTGGACTTGGTTGAAATTGCCACAACCTCTTCCCATGTTCTCTTCGCCAAGTGTCGACAGCGAGTACAGCCTCTGGTTTCGCGCGTTCTATGGCTGCTTTTCATCGACCTGAATGACCACGGTCTCTTCCCGCCTGTTTGTCCCACCTCTGTCGAGGCGCGCGGGGTTTCGTAACCTCGACAGATGATGTTGAGAAGAAGAGAACATTGGAAGCGAGGACCTATCGCAAGATCCCAAAGTATGACTCTTGCATCTCGACAGCGTCCTTACAAGCAATCCATTGGTAAAAAGCAATCAGCAAGGCCTCCAAGAAGACCGAATAGAAGCGAGACTAAGTCGCCGACGGGAGACAAGCCACGAGAGCATTGTCTTCTAGAATGTCGACATCGATGTTACCTTACTTACCTCTCACTCGTCGTTCACAATACGGATTCGAACACATTTGCGTCTACCAACGCTCAAGTCACTCGAGTTTGCGAGGTCGGATATGGCGCTTCTCAACCAAGACGTGGTGGAAGAAGTTCAATGTGACGAGGAACTGGATGAGATCGATCCATCGTCTCACGACCGAGACGTACTATGGAAGTAACAGCTACCAAAGACCGACGAACCATATTGTTCGAGCTATTATGAACAGGGAGATGGAGGATAAAGATGGATGACAGCAATGGATGACAGCAATGGATGACAGCAATGGATGACAGCAATGGATGACAGCAATGGATGATAGAGACCGCAGAGGGAATAGAGATCGCAGAAATACAAGGACGAAAGAAAGACTAGGACGGCACAACTCACACACGTCCAAGAAATTGATATGGAAGGATAACTCTTCACAACTCAACCTGGTATATATCGTATATCTAGACGGGCAGAAAAAGTAGAAACAATGGAGCAAATGAAATGAGACTTCAATTAAATACATTCACACAAAACTCATCCCTAAATGAAGGGATCTCATTCGAAAACCAGTGTCGTCGGCTGACAATCACAGCGGGCCCAACATGCAGTCGCCCGTCGGGCAGACAATCCACCTCACGGAGCCACCCGCCCCGGACAACAACAGCACCCCGTCCGTCCATCCCACTTCCTCGCAGCCAAGCCCGCCGGGTCTCCACTACCACTACCGTGGTCGCCGACATCAAATCGGCGACCTGGTTACACCTACTACACCTACGCAACTCGGGGAGGAGTCGTGACCACCTGAGACCGTCTCCATGGTGTAGCACGCGCCCGAATCGGCCGAGTAGCGCAGGCATGTCTCATCGGGAGAGATACGGTTCTTACCTGCCGCTTGCCAAGGAACTCTGAACTCATGAACGCTTCACACGTTTTTTCTTCTTCTCCTTCTCCTCGTGCCTTTCATTTTCCCCGCTTGGACGGTTCGTTCTCGAGAATAAGCCATCTCTGCCAAGTAACCCAAAATAACAAGCTTCGGAACGCGTGGATGGTTCAGGGTGAAAATTAGAAAAAGAAGGGTGCAACACGACTTGCTCTCAGAATGTAAGCTTAACCCGTGCGCAGGCAGCAATTATTTGAGATTATCCTAACGACAAGACAAAGAAAGAAGAGGCGTCTCAAATCTCAAATCTTCAAATCCCAACGCGAGATATGGCACGGCGCTAAAAAAGATGAAAGGCATTGTTCACCAGCACTGCCACCGCTCCGAATCTGCAGTCGGAGCTGAGACCGCCGCCCCGCCACGACAGCAACTCTCCGTCGCGACCCCCGAATTACAAGGCCATGGCGACCCCTCAATTGGACGAGCCTCGGCGGAAGTTCACGTCCAACACGGGGCGTCCAATGATGAGGCAATCCAAAGTAGCAGCTCGTAGCCAACCTTTTGTGATATTAGGACCGATACCGTCAACGTCCGCGGCCCATAATCTCAGGGAGGCAGCCCGGCTGAGGAACCTTTGTTGCGCCCGCTCGTCTCTGCAACAGGGGCGGGGCGGGGTAGAAGATGTAGAGTCGTCAACGGAAGGGCGAGCTGTATAACTGCTAGCTCGAAAACAAATAACGCCTTTGCTCTGCACGATGGAAGGGTATTGGCGCGACCTGAGCGGAAGTGGCTGCGGCTGACCTCTTTCGGCTCGCATGGCACTGAGCGAACATGCAGGGCCCAACAGCGCAGCGCTTCTCGATAGGTACGGTGATAAGCCTTACCGTAGGGCTGGCTGCAGATCAAGCGTTACTTGCGCAAACAGCCAGTCGACATCACAGCGAGCCATTCTCGGGGTCGGGATCAACTTACCGAACTTGGAACTGCACATGAACATATCTGACAGGATTTGAGGCTGATCTGAGAGGCTGAGAGTCGTGGCGTTGAGTGCGCCCGTCAATGAAGCCTCCCGCACGTGCGTTGACATGTTGATCCCCTCTGCTAGCCGCCGGGTTTAGGGCTGAGCATCCTGAGATCACCGTTCCGACTGGCATGAGCCGTGATCGACCGCAACAAGAGCTGAACGGATGTTTATTTTCCGTAAAGCCGTACGACATTGGCTTTCCTTTCATGATTGACTCCTGAATAGCCAGCCCTTGACTCGAGCTCCTTCAATGATGTGAGTTTTGACAGCCATTTGTGGAATCGCGGGGACCTCGGCTCTGAATTGGAGATACTCTTGGAGTGGCGTCAGGTGCTGACTGCATCAACTCAGGCCCGAGCTGAGATGATATCTGATACGGGCCGGAAAACAGCCAGGTTGAGCCGCCTCACAGGGCTGATGGGTCTCTGGGGACGTGGGATGTGAACTGTGGAATACGTAGGTAGTGATTTGGGGGATACGGCCGCTGGGGGCATCATGCTCCCCCGGCAGCCAGTTAACGACGTGATGGCGGGTTTGGTCAGCGGCGTCTATTTTAAAAGTCGCCGTGAATAAGCTTAACGATTCGCTAGTCTTCTGCTGAATGGTTCAAGCCGTTGCAGACTTGTTCTTGCCACCGACGCAAAAGGCCCTCGCATCCCTTCGACCCGGTCTTAAAATGGCCGATCATGGTGGGGGTTGTCGGATTCTTCATTGAAGCAGTAAAGACGAAGTCAGTGTCGTTCGTCCCTCCCACAGACTAACTCCAACTTCGCGGGAGCTAAAGGGCCGCTGCTTGCATCGGAAGAATTGTTAGGTGTGAGCCAAGGGGTCTAGTCTTGTGCGTTTGATAGCGATGGAAGCTTTCACGGGTTCATCCCTCCAGCGCCCCCGTGCAAGGAGCCGAGACCCGACATGGAATGAAAGGAGGGGTGGTATCGTGGGTATGAAGCACGTTGGCCTAGATTGGAATAGAGTTTCCAGATCCCCGTTTCAAGCGGACAATGTCAGGACCCGAAAAGGCGTCGAGGTCCGTATCAGAAGTGCTGGAGGATAAGGTTTGCTGAATAACCGTCGTCGGTGCTTCTACGGCGGAAAGCCTACCGCCTTTGCCAACGACGAGAATTCGCATGAAGTGGCCTACGATGATGCGCCTCATCAACCGCCACAAGGCTCGGTCATATTGGGTGTCAGAAGATGTGCATGATCTGCGGCGCTTGATTGTGGAAATCCCATTCGGCCTTGTAGGGCCGGGGTTGAACGTAGTTCGGTGCCAGACGCCAGACTTGCAGTCCAAAGTCGAGTGTGCAGCTTAGGTCGAGAATAACCTACCAACGGTAAGGGTGGTGTTTCCGACGTGGGGTGAGTAATCACCCAAGATCATGGGAACGAATGGGAGCGTGGCTGAACGGACCTGCAAACGTCCCCCCAAGGTCTTAGGTCTTCTCAAGGCAGTGCCCAGAAGGTCAGCTGTCTCTTGCAGTAGAAGAGCCATGGACAGGGACTCGAGGAGATGCGCATCATGTATGTGGGCACTACGGCTGATCGGAGGGCCAAGGCCCATCTACCGCTCTGACTGTGGAACTTGATCCAGACAGATGGAGTGAGGCGAGCAGCCAGAGAATGGTCTTTCTATCGAAGACAGGCATAAGGTTGGGAAGGCGGCTGCTTTGCCCAATAAGGGTAGCCAGGTGCCCGAGTTGGACGGCAGCGGCACCATGTGGCCTCAGAGGGCTCGGATGATTCGACCCAAGACGAAAGACGACATGGAAACAAGAGAAGGAAGCTGTGCTTCTGTGCGTTGCTGGCCTTGCATGGCATTGGGTGACGGTGGTGGGCGTCGTCGGACAAGAGCTGCTAGCGAGAGGGACCGGTGGGGAATTGGCGTCTGGGCAATTCTGGGGTATCGGATACGGCTGGCATGTTGTCTCGTAGATCAGTCTCAAGAATGGGCGTCGAAAGGATGATTGGGCCGGTGATGGCCGCCGCGAACTGCATCGAGCCGCATTTTCGCGTATTGTTTCCGATGTGGTGGTTCCCTCAGGGAAAGCTTCAGCTGGCTGCTGTTGGTCTGTCTCTTCTAGAGAAGCAGCGCGGAGTTTTGAGTCAGGATATGCGACGATACAGTCCAGGTCTAGAGCTTCAGCGATCAAGCGAAAACGAGGCTCTCTACGGAAAGGAGCGACCCAGACCCAAGGTAAGACGGAGAGCAAGGGCAGCGGGATCGCCGTCTGCAGCACACGGCCCTCTGGGCTCTGACGGACGAATGGCGGGCGACCAGCGGACGGCAAAGACGGCTGGGTACGGGTATTTGGCGAAGTTAGCCGTGCAGCAAGATAGCCAAGGATGAGCGGCAAGCGGTTGAAGCTAGAGAAAGCAGTGCAAGTTGAAGTCGGGTTCAAGGTCCGTCAACCGCAGCCAGTAGAATGCCAAACGTTAGAGCGTGTTGCAGGTTGAGATGGAAATGCAGCACTGTGGTGGTGGCGATGGTGGTGGTGCGTGTTGTTGGTGATTCATGACGTTGGTAGAGCTGGATGGGAGATGGTGGCTTCAGGGAGGTAGCACGGCATCCGTCATCTCAGGGTGGTAGAAATGACGGCCATGGTCACGATGGGTGAACAAACTTCGATTGTCTGAAGGGATATGGCGTGTCGAATTGGCTTTTGGATGGATATGCAGCGCGGGCATTGTCGACCGAGGCGAGCTTCAGAGGGCGTGATGGGGTTTCTGCAGGGCAGTATGGTAGTCGATAGGACAGCGGGTTGGCTTCTCTGGATGGCTGGCTGGCTGGCTGGTTGGTTGAGGGTTGAGGGCAGTCCACGTAGGTTCGGTCAGGTTGCATTCTCGCGCAGGCGACACGGCCATAGGGCAGCTCTGTTTGAGTTTTTTGCTTTGAATGCATCGTGGTCTGGTGGTGAGAGGATACCCCGGCCGGGGCAATGGCAGAAACGGGAAACGCAGCCGTCAGATCTGATGCTGCCGCCCGAGTGTTTGTCTGGACTTTGCTGCGGCATAGACTGATGCGTCAACGGCCCGCGGAGACGAGACTGGGAGCCACGCCACAGGTAGATGAAGCATCTGACGCTAGGGAAAAAGCAAGATGATGGAGGAGGAGGAGGAGGTTGGTGGTCTGGGACAGGTGAGGTGCAATCAACGTGGTGCGAGGAGAAGGAAAGACAGCCAGCCCCAGGGCAACAAGTGTGACGCGGAAAATGGAAGGTGCCCAGGCCAGTGCGGAGGACGGGAAGGGGGGAAGATGGGACGTGCCTACCTAAGGTGCCGTAAGGTAAGGCACGGCAGGTAAGGTACCTACCTAAGGAAGGAAGCGAAAGAGGGGCCCGGCTGCGGATAGCTTCCGGAGATGGAAGCACCACCACCACGGCGGCTCCTTCGCCGAATTGGCCCGCAGAAATTCCCCGTTCCTGCCTTGGGGGATCCGCCGACTCTGTGCGCCGGTGCGTGGTATTGACAACTGTCGGCTCTCCATGGGAAGGAGCATGCCTTGCCTTGTTCATGCCGACTGCATTCGCATCGCAGGGCTGATTTGATCCGTCGGCACCTCATATCGCATACCGCACCTTGCCTTGCCTGGCCGTGCCTTTCTCACGGATACCTTTCCAGAGCATCAACCCGACTACGACTGAGGTCCAGGTCCCATGCGCTGTGACGAAGCACACCCCAACTCACCTCCAGCAAGGGAATCTGACGCTTGACAGACCTCCCGACCCCCCCGTCGAACCTTGTGTTGAGCCACCTCACTTACACACGCTCCAGCGTCAACGTCCCTTGAGCTTTTTTACCCTCCAAACCATCAGGCCAGTCCTGCCCACGAGCTCCTTTTCCCACCAGGGATCTCTCATCTGTCATGTTCAGAGGCCAACAAAACTGGATTTTGCCTCCCTTTGCCTCAACGACAGCAACCTTATCCCCGCCGTCCGTCCCCTGTTAGCCTTTGACGAGATACTTGCAGCTACCTTCCGCCCAACTCTGTTGCATCCATCCATGCCTTGCTCACCACACTACCTTACCTTACACTACGGCGCATTCCCCTTCCCTTACCTTGGACAGCAAGCAGCAGCCTCTGCTGCTTTAAGCTCGCCAGCTCGCGTCTTGGGGACCGACAAAATTGAGTCGTTTGGCCAGTGCCCTTCTGCCTTTCACCCCGACTCAGACGAGTCACGAACGACATCAAGGAGCCCCGTCAAACTCTCCTGGGAAGTGCCCGGCCACGTGCAGCTCGCCAGTCCTCTTCTGTCTCTCGCCTGCTTCGACGCCAACGCACCGCATACTTAATATCGACCATGACTTCGACCTAGACACGACGGGCCTAGATTCCAATCCTAATAATATCATCTTTCGAACAATATCTACTTGGCGATACACGCCCCGGCAGTCTGGGAATACGAGACAGGCACACCACAGGCAAAGATCGTCCAGTCTTGTCCGCTTTGCCTCGACATCCACATCACACGGCTCCCACACGACAGACCAACCATCCCGCAGGGTGCAGTCAATCTAATCGGGCACATACACACACAAAGATCAGTTCTCTTGACTTCCCTTGGCGGGGCCCCTGAACACCACCTACTTGTGATTTCGTCCGGACCTCGCGCTCTCGTCCTATCTTCCCATCTCCGTCAGTTCTTACGCATCCTTTGCACCTCGACACTTACGTCGCTCGCCTGCCTATATCTGGAGACAACTTCTCTTAAGAGGGAGCTTGGTCTTGCGGGACCCCCATCCATCCGACCCTGTCACCCCGTCTTTTCTTGCTCGTCTCCAGATCGTCTGGCACAAGCAAAAGATCCAAAACAAAACCTCGACGGCAGCGCTAGCGGCACTGAGACAAGCCCTCGAAACTTGCGCCACCGGTTTGTCGTACCAGACCCTGTCCCGCCCTGCCCTGCCTTTGCCCTGTCTGGTCTTGGGCTTGGTCCTGTCTTGTCTTGCCTGCAACCCGCACCACCAACACCAGCAACTCTGCAGTGTGCGGTCTGCAGCTTGTACAGCAATCCCACTGTGGGTGCTGCACCATCCATCTTGCGTGGAGACACCCGCACACATACACACACACACACACCAACGGGCCCGGCACACCCTTCTCTCTTCCTCATCATCCGTCGGTCGACTCGGCTGCTCCATCACAACAAGCGTTTAGCGTCTCCCCCCAACTCCACGTCTCGCCCTGGGCCTGGCCCTGTCTTGGCCTGTGCATCGACGCATCCACGTCTTCCACGGGTCCTTCTGCTGCTGCTGCTGCTGCCCGCTGCTCCACGTTCTCCTCGCTGTGGTCTCGGGCATCTTCGCCTACCTTACGTCTCCGTACGGATCCCCTTCCTTGGAGCAATATATATTGCATAGTGGTCAAACACGCAAGTGACCGCGCGCCAGCAAAAGTGAAAAAGATCCTTGAAGCAAGTCTAGACGTGTCCCAAGTGGGCTCTTTCACGGCTTTAGCAACGCCCTCCTTGCGCCCCCAGGCCGTCCGATCCCATCGATTCCCACCAACAAACATCATTTAGGCAGTGCTCGCCCTGTCACCCTGGCACTAGAGCTGGTGCAGACTGGCGCATTTCTACCGGCACGTCGACCCTCACCATCCAGCGCCGCCCCCCTCCTCCCCCCCTCTCTGGCCTGGACCCTCATCAGCACACGCCCATCCGCTCTCTCATTTCTACCCAGCTCATTTTCCCATTCTCGATTCCTCTCCATTCCATAGAGTCGCCTCTTCTCTTCCAGGACAACATCGCGCGACCATGGACTTCTCCCACCAGTACTTCGCCCAGGCGCAGCCTTACCAGTTCATGGGCATTCCGCCTTTGACGCCATCGCATTCCAACTCGGCAGGTTCAGACGATTTTAACACGACATCTCCACCCGTAAGTCAACGAATTCCTTTCCCTTCTGAACCCCGAATACCCACCGATCACTGGTGGATTGCCGCTTAGCGCACTGCGACATGCACTTACACAATCATGACCGAGCAGGATGTTTACGCCGAATACCCCAACGACCAGCACTTCAACTCCTTTGAAAACTATGCTCCCGCCCAGTTCAACCCTCAGCATACTTCCTTTCCCGGCCCTCCTGGCCCGCCGACTCCCCCGAACCATCTGCCCGTGCAACAACCCCAGCCGCCTCAGCAACCACCGCAGCACAATGGCATGCCCGCTCCCCCCGTCCAGCAGATCAAGCCTCAGCCCGAGGTGGTTATCCACAAGCAGGAGCCTATGGATGATCACTCCCGCCGCGGCGGTTCCAATTCGGACGACGAGGACCTGACGCCGGCCCAGTCAAGAAGGAAGGCCCAGAACCGCGCTGCGTACGTACAACTTTTGTCGCACACCATGCATGAGCAGCGCATCTTTCTCACGTTGAGAGCGTGCTAACATCACCATTGCAATAGTCAGCGCGCATTCCGTGAGCGCAAGGAAAAGCACGTCAAGGATCTTGAAGCCAAGCTGGCGAATCTCGAGGCAGAGGCCCAGCAAAAGTCCACCGAGAACGAACGACTCAAGCGCGAGATGCAAAAGATCAGCACCGAGAACGAGATCCTCCGCGCCACATCATCAATGAACGGCCACCACAGCTCTACATCGCCGGAGCCTCGCATGACGGGGCCGATGACCTACAACCCCAAGGACTTCTACACCGACCTCCTAGCGAAGCACAACAACAAAACGCCAAGTCACCGAGTCGCGATATCATCTGAAGGAGAACGCCTGCTAGCAGCTGGTGCCACGTGGGATTTCATCATCAACCACCCGCTGTTCAAGCGGGGGTTGGTCGATGTGGGCGACGTAAGCGAGCGGCTCAAGCATCAGGCACGCTGCGATGGCCAGGGACCGGTATTCTCGGAGCGCTCAATTCTCGACGCCATAGAAGGCAGCGTCGCGAGCGGCAGCGACGAGCTCCTGTAGCAGCTTCCTTTCTCTTCGGTGGGGAGGCGGTCGACGAGGGTGCTTTGTCAGCACCAACAGACATGACGAGCCTTACATCCGGCCAGGTTCGGCGTTTGGGTAAACGGAGTCGATATGGGGGGTCCGCCTGCTGAAACGACAGACGATATGACGGCGAGCCCGCCGCGAGCAGGTTCGGCCTTTATATGCATCGCTGCGATTCATGTGTTATGCTTTTTAACGGTCAATGTCTCTTTTATTTGGGGGAGCACGAGGTACGAGTCACAAAATATTTGTAGACAATTTGGCGTCTATTGTTTTATTTTACACGGAGAATCTGGAAGAAACACAATGTCAGACGCCGGCGTGGCCAAGCAAAACACAGTCGACGTCGCCAGGTTGGGGCAAACGGAGCATAGTCGTCAATGGGGAAACGGAGGATGGGGGCGAGACGGGGAGAGCTGCCGCAGCGGGGCGTCGCCTTTACTCCGGTACGCTCGGAACGTTCTGGCAAATTGCATGCTTTTGGGGTTACCACTCTGGTCTGATTTGCTTCTCTTTGCCCTGCTATCTTCTTCCGGGGGTAAAACGCGGGGGGGATAGGGGTTCGGAAGGATTCCAAGTTTGCAGGCTTAGGCATCCCGCTCCTCTTTGAAGTCATCGAAAGAAAGTCTCGAAGAAATTCTACACAATTTCGGTGCCTAGCGTGTGTGTGTCTTTTGAGTGTGATCCATGATGCTGCTACCTTTGTCTGCTCGTCTGGCTGTATGCACTACGGCACCTCAGCCGTCCTCTGTCGCGGCACGTAATTGGTGCTTTTTCTGGCTACAGCAGACCAAGCCTGCTGCCGAGTTCTTTTGCGCAGCTAGCTGCCCATAAGACGGGTGCATATCGGGTTACTACTGCCAAGTCTATGATGACTACTTTCATCGGGAGTTGTTGTGTGTGTACAGTTAGTTACTCAGCTTGAGAAATCATATTCCGGGAGGGTAAATTAATGGTATCTCATCTACTTGCGAAAACATTGCCGCAAAAAAAAAGACTTACATATGCGACGAACAACAAAAATCTGTGCCGGCAGCTATGCACCATGGGGGAGAGATGACATGGTGATACAACGTCATGACCTCCCGTGTGCCTCTCTGCCTGGCATGATGTGCCTTCTTCCATCACAAAAAGCCATGTACTACCCACCAATAGGTTTCCGAAAATTCCCACTCACCCCGAACTCCTGAACTTGCCGTGCCGAAGGTAAGGGGGGAGAAATTGAAGAATACAGAAACAAGAAAAAAGCAAAAGGAGAAAGCTCGCTGGAAACTCGTGGGAATCTCGCAGAGGTCGTCCAAAAAAAGAGGTGAAAGGATAAACCGAGACGTAACGTTCCGCCAGAAACCCTCCACCCCTTTTGTTTTTCCCTTTCCCGAATGTCCACCGCCGTCAAGTCGTTCGTTTCCCTTCCAGCCCAATCCACCCCGTAGTCCATGGTTCATCGTGTCGTGTTTCTCATCCATGCATTCCAAAACGTCTTCTTGCTCAAGCTTAGAGCAAAACTCTGCTTGCGCTTGGAGCTTCTCCCCTCTCCCGGGTCAATTTCCCCCATTCAACAACAGAGGGGGGGCAATCCACACGCCAAAAGAAGCTTCCTTTCACCAGAAACCTTCTCGCCTTCAAACCCCTTTGGACCCCCACCTGAGATCTAGAGGAGATCTAGAGGGACAACTGCGAAAGAGAGTTTTACTGCACCTTCTTGCCGTTCGCAGCGCCGTTGGCCTCCTGCCCCTCGACGTACGGGTGCTTGATCGTGAGACACCAGATGTCGAGGTAGTCGCAGATGGTGACGATGACGTCCACCACGAAGCTGCCGTAGACGCCGACAGCCATGCCGAGCATGAGGAACATGAAGGCGACCTGGTAGACGTCGTCGCCGAGGGCGCTGGGCCAGCCGAAGCCGGTGCGCTCCTGCAGCAGCGGGCCGAGCGCGTCGCCGACGCCGAAGGCGAGCGGCAGGCCCAGCACGTTCCAGTAGGGGAAGTCGAGCTTGACGAGGTGCGCGGTGATCATCTGGCCGACCGAGTAGGCGTTGACGACGCCGGCGAACATGACGAAGGGCACAAGGTGCGAGCGCAGGATGGTAGGGTGCAGGGCGAGGTAGGCGATGACGAGGGCCCAGATGCCGAAGAAGGGGAGAAGGCCGAGGAGCGCGCCGCGAGAGCGGTCGCCGCGGGCGCGGCGGGCGCGGATGACGTTGCGGGCGGACTCGACGGTGTTGAAGACGAGGACGAGGGCGCCCTGGACCATGTACCACTGGGTGAAGGAGAGGTCGTAGAGGGCGGCGGGGATGGAGTCCAAGGCGGGGACGCCGAGGGTGCGGAGCATGGACTGCTGCCAGAAGGAGGCGCCGCCCAAGTAGCCGGTAAGGGCGTAGACGCCGACGAGGATGAGGACGCCCTCGACGGGGCCGTTGACGATGCCGAGGGTCAGCGTCTTTGTGTGGTATTCGTCCCAGGTCTGGACGTAGAAGGTGAGGAGGGCTGTTAAGGAGAATGTTAGTCTTTTTTTCTTGGTTTTTGCGCGTATAAGCGGCGGACACGTACAGGAGAAGAGAATGCCAACGGTCATCCAGCCCTGGCCCATGTTCTGCGAGGCGGCGAAGATGAGGACTTCGAGAGAGGTGTTAAGGGCGTCGACGCCGTGATCAAAGAGCTCGCCCAGCGGGCCGGACTGATGCGTTCGGCGACTGTTCGCAAATAACCCTGTTAGCTTGGATCGGTAGGAAGAAAGGCATGGCAGCAGCAGCAGCAGTCAACTTACGCCTGGGATCCATCCACGGCGTCAAAGGTCTGGTACAGGAACAAGCCCGCGGCCCACGAGTAGTACACCCAGCTGGGGCAGTCCTGGTCGAGCGTTGGGTTGTACCAGAGGAGCGTCAGAAGGTTGGCGACAACAAACATGAAGCCCGTCAGGGTAATGAGGTTCGGCGCCATGCTCATGGGGAACATCTTGATCACCACGTTCGTGTAGAAGGGCTTCAGGATGTACTTTGACGTCAAGGAGTGGTCGACTCCGGAGTACTTGTACTCCTTGAGCGCCGGGAGGCGGTCCTGGCGCACGTATACCATGGTTTCTGTTGTTTTTGTGTGTCTTGTCCGTAGCTAACCTTCCTTCTGATGAGAGCCTTTGCGCCCGAGAATTGTCGTGGGAATGAGGAATTAAAGGAGAAAACTCTCAAGGTTGGGTTGGTGGTTTTGTCCGCAAAGGGCAGGTTTCGATATGCAGGGCCAAGTGTCCCCAAAGTGGGCTGGCAGCCAAGGGAAAACTTAGGCGCGAGAACACGGTGGAAGTCCCGTTCGATTCGATGGGTCCCCTCCGGTACTTCTCTTTTGTTGGAGCGGTGACGACGATAGCTTCAAAACCGGGGAAACGCGGTTCGTCGAGCTGCGGGGTGCGGGTTTGCGCGCGGGCTAAAAGAAAGGCAGAGAAGGCGGGGAGATTCCCAGTGGGAGGAGACGAGAGGTAGTCGGAGAGCTTTGGAGAAACCAAAACGTCACAAGCCGGTCAGATGCTCTTCCCGAGACCAGGCACACTTGACAAGAAACTACAGACGACGACGGTATTCCTAGTTGACATGTGGTCGCGTGGGCCGCCGGCTGGAAGAGGGAAATTTTCCTGCTTGGACAGCTCACACGCGCAGCGCACACGCTGCGACAAAGGAAAAAAAAACAGTCCTCACAACGTCATTTCCCGGCTCCCCGAGCCCCTGGTAAGGAGGCTAGCCCGTATTCGGCTTAGTACTGGCCCGTGCCAGTTGTCAAGCCCCAGCCGCCCTGCCGCTAAACCAACCTCTGGGGGCTTTGAGATCGACGACGGGACGCCCTGAGGCTTGACAATCGCAGCGGCTTTGTTGACAGGGCTTCAGTGTCATGGAGGCCATGGAACCTCGAAGCCACACAAGGACTGTCCTTAAAAGATGAAGATAGAAATGCATTTTATTTCCCATCACGCGCAAAACACCACAACACACGAAATCTAGCAAAGTCTTCATGATGCCTTTTTCGTGTCTTCATTCTAGATATACGCGAGCCGCCAGTCCTTTTACACGCACACGCTACATGCGTTGACCTCAGCTCCCCCTACTATGGCGGCGGCTGCGCGAGTCGGCTATAATAAAGTCCTCGTCTGCGTACGTCTTGCTTGGACCTCCGACCATGTATCGACCCCCACGAACTCCAAACAAGTATATTTAAGCGACAGATGCAACAACAAGAGACGCCACACCTTCTTCTTCGCTGCGAACCGTGATCTTGGTCGTGACGCCGGACTTGGACGAGTAAGCCATCCGCACGTTGGCAACCACCCTGCCGCCGCCAACAGTCTTTCCAAGCAACTTGAGAGTATGTGTCGTCTGGTTGACTGGCACATCGGTACCCTCCAAAGGTTGCAGCGACAACACCTTGGCCAGCTGCTCCGTTGCCTCTGCATATTTTGTTAGCTCTGCTCATACTCTGGACGACGATATTGTACTTACCCGCTATGCTCTTCATACTGCTGAGCTGCAACGTCTCCTCAGCCTCCTCGCCGGCCGCGCCAACCTGCTCCCAGATGTGGTTGAAGTTGCTAGCGAATGTCGGCACAACGTAGTCGCTGCCAGCCAGATCGAACTCGGCCACCTCGTACTCGTCGTCGTAGCCAGTAGACTCCGGCTCGTTTGTTGTAGGGTCGATCTCCTTGCTGGTGAACTTGAGAATGTTGGAGAAGCTGCTGACAGGCATGGAGCCCTCTCCGCCAACCTTCTTGAAGGCGACGTACACCTTGCCGGGCTCGTCTGTGGGGAGCTTCTCGGCTTGGATGATGAAGACCTCCTCGAGCTCCTCCTCCTCGGAAGGCGTTGCCACGACCGACACGTTCTCCAAAACGGTGGCCTGGAGTGTGTTCTTGATCTCGTACTGGAACACAACGTGCTCCTTGAAGATGTGCTTGACAACGGTGACAACATACTCCATCTCCGACTCGGTGAGTTCGACAATAGGCGATGACTTGAGCACGCTGCCAAACTCCTTCATCTCGGGGATCTGCATCAACTCCTGGGCGTAACGCTGAGCCGCAGCGGTGGCTGATGCAGCAGCCTCCGCGCCGCTGGTGGACGTCTTCGTCGGGCCAACCTTGGGAGGCTTGAGCGATGGGGCAGTCGCCGTGAGCTTCTTGGTGCGGTCCTCTGCATCGGCCTGCTCCCTGGTGACAACAGGAATCTGGGAGATGTCGAAGGGCGTGTCGAACGCAGACTTGTCCTCGGATGTGACGTACATGACGAGCTGGTGCTCGAAGTACGGAAGAGAGAACATGCTGTCTATTCAGGGGTTAGCTTCAGCGCAGTAGCGTGATTGATGATTGACTGACCGTTCTTAACAAACTTCTCGGAGATGGCGTCGTCCTCGTGCATGAGTCTGAGGTTGAGGGCAGCACGATCTCTGACCTCGTCGTCGACGTCGTCCAAACATCTGGTGAGGAGAACCTCGACACTGCGCTTGACCTCGGGGTCCTTCTGGCCAACACCAAACTTGGCGAGAGCGGTGACGGCGGCGGCTCTGACGATGGCGTTTTCCAAAACCACTCTGTTGTAGATGTAGCGGATGTACTTGGTCGGCTGGGAGGTCTTGGGTCCCTCGAGACCGAGGAGGTGCAGGATTCGGACGGCAAGCTTAGTAAACTCGCAGTCCTCAATGAACTCGCAGAGGTGAGCGAGCGCATCCTCCTTGGACTCCGGTACAAACTTGATCAGGTCGAACATGCTCTCGACAACAGCACGCTTGAACTCGTAGCCACCCTCATCGCGGAGAATACCGCTGAGGAAAGCAAGCATACCAGCCTGCTTGCTGGGGAACTTCAAGCACAAGGTGCGGATAGCCTCGACAATGGTGATCTTGAACTCATCGGTGATCTCAGACATGAAGCCAGAGATCTGCTTCATCAGGCGGTCGACGCTGGCCTCATTGCCGGTCTTGAGGAGGGTGGTGATGGCAAAGGTGGCAATCGATCGGTTGCTGTTGGAAATCAAGAGCTCGATATCGGGGTTGCAGACGTTGACGGCGTTGGGCTTGAAGGAGGCGAAGTTGTGGAGGATGCGGAGAGCGGCGAACTTGGTGACGGCGCGGGGAGAGGTGAGGAAGAGCTGGAGAACGTGGACGGCCTGGGACACTTCGGCGTCGGTGACATCGCGCATGTCGCAAATAGCCTTGGCGGCCTCGAAGTTGACCATCTCGCTCTTGTGGCGCAACCAGCCATCCAGCAGCTGCATCATGGGCTTTCTGAGCGAAGGGTCCTCCTCGGCGAGCTGGGCGGCCAGACGGACGAGCATGACGATCGCGGCGGAGCTCTTGACCGCACCTGCCGCACCGAACTGCTGCACCATCTTCACCAGCGCCATGCGGTCGTGCATGCGCATCGAGTATAGGAGACCAATGGCGTGGTACTGGGGCATGGTCGAGTTGTTGGCGGGCAATTGGCCGCTCGAGGAAGAGAAGCCCAGGGAGAAGCCGCTCGAGGACTTGGTGGAGGCGGCAGCCTCCTGTGTCTCGCTCTGCCAGCGGCGGACGACGTCCTTGGCAATCGGAAGGAGGTGGTAGGACGATACGAGGGCGGCGGACGAAACGGAAGGGTTCTTGTCGACGATTGCGGTCTTCATCACTCGCTCAATGGACTGGACGGTGGTCGCCTGCAGCTAGTTAGCGCATGCCATCCCTGGTATCGTGGAGCTCGGAGCTCAGCGTACATCGATAATGCGGCACAGGGCGCGGATGGCATTGGGGCGGTAGATGGCATCGGTGCTGCCTCCAGTGTCCTTCATGACGGTGCTGGTGACCATGATGATGTCCTCGGCAGAGGACGCGAGTTCCTACGATCAAGGTGAGCCCACAAGCCATGCTTCATCCATATTGGACTGGTCTAACCTTCACACAGAGGTGAACCGCTTGCCGAAGGCTGGCATCCTTATTCTGGAAGAGCTTCGAGATGCCAAAGAAGAGGGTCGTCGCTTCGTTCGTGGGGAACTTCTCGCCCGTGTAGAGCAGAAGGAGGATCTTGGTGAGCAGGGTCCGGCATCTTCGCGGTTGGATAGGAGAGCTGTTGAATAGGCGTGCTATCCCGCCCTTTTAGCCAGCTTGCTCGCAAACGCTCGAGCTGCAGAAATTCCAACTAACCTTCTTGGAAGACTTGGGTTCTGTCCACCTTCACCAGGCCCAAATCGGCGTCTTCGTCTTTCTTGCCGTAACTCATGATGGGCAACGGGTTGTTTGGCGGGCTGGTTTGAGGTCGGGTCTGGAGGCCAGCTTGCTACCACGTCGCCTTCAGGTGCGAAGGGGGACAAGCATTGCCCCACAAGAACATTTGGGCGGGTCGCGTCACGTGACGCAATTGACATCCCTGCTCTGGCCAGATTGCGACGCAACTAGGTATGTCAGCCACAGTAGCAGCTCTCACAAATGGTGGCATTTGAGTTAACTTCCAAGTAAATGTGGCTTGTCTTCCGTCTGACACTGTCTCCAGTCACTTCGCGGGCTTTATTTGGACGCCAGTCCAGGTCAAGCAAGCATGTCGACCGTACCAGCGCTCCAACACATGAGCTCTCTCACCGGGCACCTCGCACACGGGCAGATTGAAAGATACCTAAACTTTTGATTGTCTATCTGAGAGAATAAAGTAGAAAAGACTGGTGGCCAGCATGAGCTGCCTTGCGGTACCGCCTGAATCTAGAAGACACTACTAACAACTTCCTTCATTCCCCATTAACCTATGTTTCGATGGTGGCTGTCATGTCTAACACCGTTGTAATACCAAGACCTGCTCCAGCCGACAACACACCAGAGGCCCCAAGTATAGAGTCCCCATCCAAGCATCCTCGCCAACGAAGCCAAGCCAGTATGCGCAATTCTGATGGTTGACATACCCAGTTCTCAAATCAGTTTCCAAAGACCGATTGACGTCCCTTTTCGGATCTGTCGACCAGGGAAGGCGACGGGTCCTTCCACTGATGGAACTTGTCCTGGCTGATGCCCGCTTCCACCTGGTTCAGAAGCGCCGAGAAGGCCATGGTGATAAAGGGGTCTGCGGCCTCCTTGGTCGTCATGCTGTTGATCTGTTGAGAAGACATGGGAGGGTACTCGACCTTCTCTGCCTTGGGCTTGGGTCGACCGTCTCCAATGACTCCAACTTGGCGCTTGAACTGGCGGAACTCGGCGTCTCTCATAACTGTCTCCATGCTTTTACCAAGCTCGCCAGTGCCCGCATAGAACAGACGGTTGACACGTTCGTTTCGTGCCTCCAGCGCTTCGTCTGAGATCTGGCTCGTACCTGCCTTCCAAACCGGGCGAGGAGGCCAGTACTTCTCATATGACACCTTGCCGGTGCGTCTGTTGCCTCCAACGCTGAGGCTGCGGTTACCGTGACCAAACGGCATGAAATCTGCGGGCTGCTGGAAGCCTTGCTTCTCGGTGGTAGCCTTGTCATCACCCGTCAAAGCGTCGAGCATCTTCTCCAGGTCCACAGCAGACGTCTGTCGTCCGAACGAGTCCATCCAGTCGTCCTGATCAGGTGTCGAGTCGCGGAGGAGCGCAGGCAGACTGTGGAGCAAATGATCAGGGGTCGCCGGGCCAGGGTTCTGAATGATATCATGGGCTTTGTGTAGACCGGGAGGGCCAGCGAAGAAGTCGGCAGCTAACTCCTCGCCAGAAATCTCGGATTTGGGACCATCCTGGAGAGCTTTCATGGCGGACTCGAATGTCGGCGTGCGGTATTGGCGCTGGCCAGGAGGGCCGGCAGTCAACGGCAAAGGAGCGCCAGGACCTGTTGCCAGGCTAGACTTGTACGCTCCAGCTTGAGTGCTTCTCTGAGGGAGGGCACTGTACTGTCTGAAAGGACCAGCAGTGTCATTGCCGAAGGGTGCAGATCTCCAACCGCCAGCAGCATCTGAGGTATGCTTGTTGAAGTCAACGTGCACCCTGAGGACATCAGTAGGATCAAGCTTGGCATTATGGAACGGACCCGGAGAATGCGAGCCATCGTTGCCCATGTCGGACATGTCTCCGTAGGAATATCCACTGAAAGCGGGAGTACTGGAGCGACTGGCGTTGGTTCCGATGGAAGGGGCGGGAGTGACACCCGGCCGAGCCCGAAGAAGCGCCTTCTGAGCTCTCTTCTGGTTAGGGTTGGGGTACGAAGCCAGGTTCTGAAGAGACTTGACGGTCATACCCTTGAAGGGATTCTCTCCCAGGGCGTCGTCATCCTCCTCGTCGCTGGACTCATGGTCGTTGACATGCTTGTCCGAGATAGGGGTAGGTAGGGCAACCTCCATCGGGGAAGCCAGCTGGGTGGTGGTGGTGGTGGCCATGTTGAAAGAAGATACGCGAGATGTAGAAAGGCTTCGGATATCCAGATCAATCGGAGACTCGCGGCTGTGATCAGTGCTGGGGCTAACAGCGCGGTCGTAGTTTTGCTGAAGGGGCGAGTATTTGGGGATTTGGTTGGGAAGAGGACTGATAGGTGTCGTGCAGAGAGGCTGAGGCTTCATGAAGGACAGGCTAGAAAGAGCTGTCTTGGGAAGGAGACACAGTTCAGAGGCAGGAACTCCCGGAGGAGGCCACTTGACAGACCTGCCGCGACGAACTGGAGGCGGGAGCTGCTGGGCGTTGTTGGGGTTGTAGATGGTACCGGCAGTGGTGTAGGTCTGTCTGGGAACATCCTGATGGAAGGTGCTGGCAGATTGCTGGGTAAATTTAGTCGTGCTCGTCGTGGGCGAGGAAGAAGATAGATGGTCCATTCTGAAAATCAGGGCTTCCGCATACTTTGGCGTCATCCAATTCGTATCCCTGGTATGAATGCGTGCTGGCCAAGACGACTCTGTTGCTTCAATCAGGAAATTGGTCTAGACGAAGATGGAGGTGCGAGGGAGGAAGGGATGAGAGAATGTGAAGGTGAAGGTGAAGGTGACGACGGGCGAGAGAAGTGGAGGAGGTGGGATAGAGGAAGAAGGAGGTTGGACGAATTTTATCGTGGGGGATGAAAAATTCGGAAGTGGTGGAGGGCAGGCTTGAGATGGAAAGTAAAACGGCAGGAAGGTGAGAGCACTTGCTTCTTACGGATGGAAAGCGCGGCGCGTCGTGGTTGAGGGTAGGCGGGTGGTGAGGCAAGGTAGGAAGGCAGGCACCTGGACGTTGAGGAAGGAGCTCGCAGCACCTTCCCACTACTGGAGATGCCCACCAAAATCTACTCCAGCATCAAGGTCGGATCAGAAAGAGAAATCAGATGCCCGATAGTTTCAATATTCTTTTCCCAAGGCTGTGGTTGATCTTGCCTTCCGTCTCAGCCTGTCACACAGGCCACGACAAAGGTCAAGGTGTTGATGAAGGGAGGAAGAAGGCACCGCAACCCACAAGGTGTCGAGGGCGGCAAGGGAAAACTTCGGCAAGGCCAGGTTCGCATTCAAAGATCCGACAAGAACAAAGATGAACAATATAACTCACCACAAAGAATTCGAAGCCTTGAGGCAAGATCGCAGGATTTCGACCGGATCTCCCAGCACCTCCGTGTTGATGCCCTTGGAGAAGCTCCTGACTCTGCCAATGTCGACGCCACCACCGTTGGAAACGTGCTCCTCGAGACGCGGAAGCACCAGCGGTGGAGAGTCGAACACCCAGAGATGGTATCGGTGCATCTCTCCAACGACGTAGTCGACATCATCGCTTTTGCGGATGGGGAAGATAAAGAGGATAAAGTGCCGATGCGACTCCAGGCCCAACCTGCCCATCAACTTCTCCGGAGATCGCGAAATACCAGTGGCATACATGTTGACGGCTGAAAGAATCTTCTGTAGAAAAAATATCGATATTAGGCGGTGATGGTTCGTCGAAGATTCTCAATGAGACAATGAAGACACCTCGAGCAACATCCAAATCTTTCCATCTCAGGGGCACCATCGCCATCTCTTATATCCCCAGCATCAACACCAGCCCGCCCTCCTTTGATACCTCCTCTAAAAACAACACCAACAAACCGACCAACATACCAAAAACGACAATCTCATGCAGGCACGCAGCACGCACCATCACAAACCCCAACCAAGCCTATCAAAAGGACCTTACCTACGAACCGGTCCAACATCCCCAACGGCACAGACCGCGCGCTTCCCGGAGCCATCCAAACCCGCCATCCTTCCCCGGAAGAGCTACCACCAAGCGCAATCTGCCATCTGGTTACACAACAACCCCGGGAGCGCGCGCCCCTTTCTTTCCATTTCAACACGGGACTAACGACAAGAAAACCTCGTTCCCCAGTCCATACGAGAGCCTTCATTTCAAACGTAATCCGCCCCCGTTGGAAAACCAGCCGCCCCCAAAAAAGGACGCCACAGATCCAGTCCACGACATACTTCAAGCCAACGGCCCAATCACATCCACATATCTCCAGCATCCTCATCTCCAAAAGGACAACCGCTAGAGCTATCCAGCTTACAAACCCCATCGCCCTAAGGCAAGCCATGTTTGCCTCTGCTCCCGCCAACAGCATCGTCCATCTACCCTGGGCCCGCCCAAGCTCTCTTCCCAAGACCGGTGGCATCAAACTTTCGCTTACAACTACCCATTCCCAGATCTCCACCTTCCCCAGAAAGGGCAATGCGAGGGCCCTTAGTACGAACACCTCGAGCTCCCTTCAGGTCCCACTGAACCACGTCCATTGTCATGCTCCCCCCAAAGCCTCTGAACAATGACAGCCTCCCGCGTTTCACCAGCCGAGACAACACTCCGTAAATCAACGTTGCCAGCTGCCCTCCCGAAACTCTATCTCCAGCCGCCTTCTCCACGCAGCCCGTCTTCGTCCGTAAACCTTCAACATGGCCTGATATCCCACCCAACTAGCAGCCCTACGCCGCGGAGAAGGCGACATCTCACAAACCATAGATCGAGGCGCTAAGGGGACCCTAACTACCGAGTCGGTCCGTATGTATGTCAGCTCAGCTAACCTTGCGGCCCGCCAAGCCCTGGGATCGGGACTCGGGGCCACGGCAACGTTACCCCATGCGGAGTGGAGAACGACCTTACGGAGAGAGGCAGCTGTCGTGAGAAGATCGACAACGCTGAAGGGTCAAGTTCAGACGTCCAGTGACCGAGGGGCAGACGCCACCGTACGATGTTGCTGCCTCGGTCAGAGTAGGGTTAAGGTTCTCACGTCTAGTGGAATGACAGGCACTAGCGCCAAGCTTCACGGACAGCACGGGGAGGGAGCACGGTGCATGGTTCGGATGAATTCTACACTTCTCATTGTGTTCTGCCTCCACCACACACACCTTGGCCTATGTTGTTGCTACGCTGTCGCGCCGTTTCGATGCGATGAGGGCCCCCAAGTCTCGCATTCTGGAGCAAGGTATCCATCCGTGACCTTCTCCATCACATGCAAGAAACCCAATGGGCCCAGAGAAACCAAGCCAAGCCAACGATCCTGAAACCTCCACTTCATGTATTTCTTCCCACCCCTTTGCGACCACGCCCTATAGCCCCTCTTAAGATGAAAACAGAGAGGTCGAAGAAAGACGGCCACGACCAGATAGCTTACACATGCACAAACAATGATTCTATCGTGTCCCACATGCTGTCGTTTCAGGATCGATTAGCTCAAAAGGCCCAACACAGGGGCGCTGGAGGTCGATGGGCCAGGTCACCGCCTGACCCAACATCCAAATGACGAAAAAAAAAAAGGAGGAACCGGACCGTTGATAGTCCTCATTGTTTTGAAAGGTACCGACTCAAAAGGGAAAAAGGGATTTTTGATCGTGAATGCTCGAGGACGAGAACTCCATTGTATCCGCTATTCGAGATGCAAAGAAGCACTTGTCAGAAGAGAAATGCCCGTTTTGAAAAGAGAAACCACGAGCCCGATGTGTATGTACTGGGCGGACGAGAACAGAATGATGTGGCTGGGGTATCGGCTGAAGGACATGAATGTATGGACATCATGAGTCCTGTGCTGAGACTCAAAAATGTGGCTCGTGTTGTTGCAAGGGAGGGTGACGAATTGAAATGCCAAGCATCCCGTGAATGGTGTATATACGTGGCGAGTTGACTCGACTGATGGGGAGAACGAAACCGATTATGGTCGAGTGAGGGGAGCAATTAAAGTCCCGTCGGGTAGGCGCTGCCGGGTATCATGCCAGGACCTCCCGGTCTTGATGGAGGACCGAGACGTTTGGAAGGCAGCTCGAAGTCGGGGTTGTTGTTCAGCAGCATATCTTGCCGTCGCTGCTGAGGCGGCCGCCGAGGTGGGCCTTGGCCATAAGGCACGGGGGGGTTCCATCTCGGGTTTATGCCCCGTTGGGATATTGATGTGAAATTGGACCGATCAGACTCGGCGCCAGGACTGCGCGCACCGGCACCTTCATGAGTGTCTAAATCATACATATTGGGCACGGATAGAGGTACCTGAAGGGCAGGTGGAGGGCCTGCTCTGCCGGCGGGGGCGGGGGCCGGTGCGTCCGCGAAACGCGGATCTACATCCTCGTAGTAGTCGCTTGCTGTGGGCTGGGCAGGGGAGCTACGCCCGGGCATCTCAGCACGCGAGAGCGGGGAGGCGTTTCTTGATGGGGGCTGGTTCTGGTTCCATGCGGCACGAGGAGGGACGTATGCGCTTGGAAGAACGTTAGTAGGAGCTTTGAGGTGAACACACAAAGAAACGTACTCATCCTGGCTGTACCTGCTTGTCTCACTCATGTAGGTGTCATGCCTCTGAGGATTAGACCTGTTACCACCGCCTTGTTGCAGTCCGACCATGCCGGCAATGTCAGCATCACTGTCTCTGAACTGGCCGAAGCCGGGAGGCGGCTGGGCAGGGCTGCCTGTTCTCGCGTCCATTTCGACAGCTTGGCCCACCATCGGGGCTGGCGCGTCGCCAGGAAGAGGCGGGGGCGACTCAGCCCTTGGTAGGCTGTTCCGATCAGGGTTGTATGCCTCATATCCTTGTTGTTGGGGGATACTCGGCAGAGATGGGTTTGTGTTGGTTGCAGTGTAGCTCGGCGCCGAGTCTGAACCGCTGCGTCCGTAAGGGCCGGGAGGGGGAGCGCCGTAAGCATTAGCCGGGCTAGGTCTCCGGTCGTAGGGCCCTGCGTTGTTCTGGTAGCCTGGTGGGGGAGGTCGTCCGCCTCTCATTCCACCAGGGCCGTAGCCTCCACGAGGCGGTGGTCCGTACCCACCCCTGCCACCCGGAGGAGGGCCGTAGCCTCCGCGTCCCTGGGGCCCATAGCCGCCTCGTCCAGGCGGAGGGCCGTAGCCGTTGTATCCGCCTCTGCCTCCGCCGTAGCCTCCGCCGCGTCCTCTGGGCCCTCCAGGAGGCATACCGCCTCTGCCCCGCATACGTTCTTGCGAGGGTCCTCTCCTAGGACCGTAGCCATCGGGTCCAGGCATGGGGTTTCCGTAAGGATCTCTGTTGATGGGGGGAGCAGAACCGGATCTTGAGGGAGGAGCGTTGGCGTAGCCATCCACGCCCATCATGTTGCCCTGGTTCCTATCTACCGGGCTCCGGGCTGTAAGAGGAATTCGCTCATCGCTGACTTGGTCGTCCTTCTTTTGTGATTCAAAAGATGCGAAGGTGGGCATTTTGTCGATGCCGTTTCCGCCAGTGACGACGGGAACAGTCGGCTGAGAAGCAACGGAAGTGGCGGTCTTTGTCTGAGCTTCGCGGTTGTAGTAGTTCTCGCCACTCATTTCAGCATTTTCGGCGATCCTCTTCTTTCTCGCTTTCCTGGTGACAAGCATACGACGCATGGCGCAGGAGACCAAGCCGCTCATGCCCACCAGTATAGTGGCGGCAAGAACAATGTACGAGCCCCAGGCCATGTGAGGCACGAAGAGGAGGACATCGACGAGGAAGGCCAACAAGCAGATGAGAAAGTCGATGAAAGAGAAGATGAACACAACGAGGAGGTAGCGAGCGGAGTGAGATGGCGAGTGAAGGTGAGCGACAGCGGCCATGATGAACATGATGAGTGTCGTCAGGGCGGCGATGGGATGCACAATCAGAATGGCGGAAAGAGTGTTTCGGGCCGAGTCCGGGAGATCAAAGGCGCCCGACTTTTGAAACAATCCAGCTGCAGATGAAGTCAGTGACGATTCTCATGGCACAAGGATGAGTTTCTTGTTAGTGTCGTCTTACAAGTGTCATATCCGATTTCGATGCCGGTGCATGAGCCGTCGGCCTTGCACACGCCGAAAACTCCAAAGTTGACGCCCTGGAAGCTGCCGAGCGGGATAGCCTTGATGATGGGAGTCGACAGCGTAGACAGCAGCATCAGGGCGAAGGCCGCTAGCAGCAGCAGCGACATGGGGGTTGCCGGCCGCAACATGATTGCGGTCGATGGTCGAAGAAACCTGCTTCCAAAACGGTAGACGGAAAGCCGGCGCCGTCAAGACGCGGCGTGAAGGGTGTAGATGCGCCCGGGAAGGTGTCGGACGTTGGTGGTGAGGTTCGAGGTTCGGGTAGGCTAGTAGAGGATTGAAGCGTCGCGCGGCATCGTCTAGGCGTAGGTGGAGTTGAATTGAGTTGTTGAAGGATGCGACATGAATGAGAGTGACGAAAGTATGGGTCGACGCGTTCGTGGATTTGGGATCAAATCGTTTCCTGCCTCTTTCTGTCCTTCCTCCTCGGTCCTGTTCCTGGCTCTTTGTTCCCGAAAGCTTCCTCGTCAAGTCCAACGGCGGTGGTGATGGTTCCTGAAACAGTGTCGCAAGCAGCCGTGAAGTGCAGAAAGACGGCTAAGAATCGAAAATGCGAGCGGTCGTGATAAATCAAAAAGTCGGATCAGTCGGTGAGGATCGAAAGGGTCGGGGATTCGAGGATTCGGAGGGTGCGAAGTGTTGCTTGCGTCGTCCTGTTCGACCTGGAGAGGAAGAGAAGGAGAAGGGAAACTCGACAGGCACGATCTGGGGGAGAAAGGACGATGTGGGCAAGCGGGTGGGCGAGCGGGCGGTTGTGTGGAGGGAGCGAAGGAATCAAGGTGGGTCAACAGGCGTGGGTGCAGTGGGAGTGGGCAGTTTTGGGTGACCACTGGACCAGGCAGGGGAGCCAAGAAGAACAGGGGGGTGTGGGCAGGCCTGGGATAGGGAGTGAGCGTTGATTGATGATGGAAGTCCCCTCGCTTTGCGTTGCGCGTTGTGGCTGGGGCGGGCGACGTTGGAGGGGGGCAAGACACGCTGCAAGACATTGAAGAGAGTGCCGTGAAGGTGCTGGGGCACCCGCAAGCACAGCAATCCAGCGCCTCCAGTTTGGACTTCCAGGTTGGAACTGCGTGCCGTGCCCCTGGACCGTCGAAGTAAGGTACGTACCTCATCAGGTAAGGTACCCTCAGGGGTCCAGTCTGAAGTGTCCGGCATCGAACTCTGTGAGAGCGAGAGGACGGGACCTGATTGCTATGATGCTGTTGCGCTGCTGAAGCACAGAAATAGCAGTACGTACCAACTAAGGTGTTTGGAGGTGCACAGCCCACCGGTGTTGGGCAGACAGACTGGCAGAGCAGACAGGTGTGCGTGGGTTGCAGCGGCTCGAGATGCACTTGCATGGACCTGTCCAAGTTGACAACCTGAGATTGAGTGTGTCGCTCTCGCTCTCGATGTCCCAGTACGCACGTCGTCCAGGCTGGTCCAAATCAATCAATATCTCTGCCCCCGCCGCCGACGTGCAGCGCAAGTGTCACTAAGGTACTGACTGGCTGGCTACCTTACTTGGTAAGTACCTATCTGCAGATGCATCGACTGGCATTCGTCAAGAGGGGGTGGGCAGGCGCAGGTGGCAGGTACTTGGTGGCTTACCGTCTTTGGGTGTGGCCAGAGGTTCCTTCCGAGGGAATTCTTTGTTCCTCCCACCACGTTGCGTCGTTGCCCAAGACACCAACATCGGCCGCGTCTGCATGGCTTTTCCCAAACCGTTCTCTTTTCCGGCCTCAACGAACAATGCCCTTGTTATTCCGCATGCCCCTCGCCCGGCTATTGACCACAACAACCCAGCATTGATTGCACTGCACTGCTAGCAGTCCAGACTCCAGACCGAGTCTTGCCTCCAGACCGGAGCCGGGTTCTCTCAGTCTTCCCTCCTTTTGCGCTGCCAACCAATGACACAACGGTGCGAAGCAAGGTGTCCCTGCCTCACCCTGTCCACCGCCCCTACCCCGGCGCCGGCTCGCCACCACCACTCCGCCTTCATTCAAATGCTAATATCGTTGCCAGAAACACCGCTGCAATCCAGGAAATGCCGTGAGCAAACTGCTGCAGCCTTGCAGGTCATACAAGCACCCACACGCGCGCACACTGTCATTGTCAGTGTCAGCACAGAGTGCCAGTCAGCAGTAATGGGTATGAGCGCCAATCGCCGAATATCAAATGTCGACCGTGTCATTCCTAATCTCCCAGATAATCACCGATATCACCCCGACAGAAAGAATGTGAAAAAAACTCAATGGATCCCCGTCTAGTCAGGAACGCTTGCACTAGCTGTGCATCTGAGAATCCGCAATCGCGTGCTTACTGCGGGCCCGACTATCTACCGCATTACAGAGTACCTCTCTGCTATCGTTGGTACTTGTACAGCAGCACTCGTGGTGCACTCTCCAAACCATCGCCTCTGCTGCATCGCTGGTCAAGTGAAGCTTCGACTATTTTACTATCGATCCCACCTTGTCTCAATTTAGCAGGTCCTCACTCAAGGCCCGCGAACCTGTTGGTCTGGATCCAGTAAAGCTTAAGATGAGGAGTGGGATGCCTGATGGATGCGCCATGCACACCAAAAGCCCCATCCTCCTCTTCCTCCCCTCTGCGATCCCCTCCTCGCCAAAGAGACCCCTGCTGCCAGTCCACCAATCACCTCTCGACTCGCTTCAACACGGCCGGCCAGCTTCGCTCATCCATCGAGTACTGCAGCTTTTGTCTCGGTAGAATCCAGAATCGAGTGCTGCTTCCCACTCGTAGGGGTTAAGCCTGGTGCTTCCACGACGAAAAGCGGCCTTCTTCGGGACCAGGTGTGGCGTTCGAGGACGACCGTGAACGGCAACTTGACGCAAAGGCATAATAATGAGTATTAACCCCATGTCAGACTGGGGCAACGGAAACTCTCTCGACTCCTGGGTTCCAGGGGTCTTCGCAGCGCCGTTGTCGGTCACATCTCTCCACCGCAATTACGGACATCCACCCGGCGATCGATAAGTCCCAAGCGACTATTGTTGCGACTTGAGAACCGTCGACGGGGCCTGCGTAGCAGATACATGCAAGCTTTTCCGGCTGTCTGGCACCAGAGGCCGCGAATGCTCATTTCAACATGCTATTCTTCCCGTGCCGCGTGCCGTTGTTATCGCGCCGTCCTCCCGGCGGATAGCCGCAAGAAACGCGACTTGAAAATCCACGAGAAACGCTACGCGGTTGCATCAGGGTGCATCGCTTGGCTTGTCCCCCAGTGCCATCCACATGCCGGTATCAGCAGTAGCTAGGCCCAGCCGTGTCAGAGACGTCAGCAGCGGCCCCGATACCGACAACGACAGCGCCGACAACGCCGGACGGCTCTCAGCTTTTGTTGAAACTGGGCGGCTCCGCTGACAAAGAGTACCAGACCCCGCTAGCATCAGTGCATTGCTGGACACTACATCACAAACCTGGTCTATTTCTGGTCGTCCCAAGCCGTGGCCGTGCCCTTACAAGTCACCAGGACGGAGAAGCAACGACGAAAGCACGAAACCTGTCAGAGAACTAGGGTTGGCTTTGGGCCGCCTTTGTCGAGACCAGACGGGCGATAAACCAGAGCCTCTCCCGCTCTTGATACCAGCTCAACCGGTGACGGTCATGAAGACCAATGGCTGCCGGAGTTTCGTTGTTGTGGCTATGAGCAGTGAAGGTGGACCATGCCGTGAGCCCTTGATGTGCGATTCTGAGGCAGACGGCTGTCTGCTTTGCTGACTACAATGCACTACGGAGGTTTTTGCGACATGGGCGCTTCGCCGTCTCAGGTTCTGAAGCGGCCACCAGGTTGTTCGCCCTGCATCTCCCACAAGCTTCCATGTCAAAACCACTCAAAATCCAGTCGGACCAAAAACTTCAGTCCACCGCGGAACACAGCAGCCTATGCCGGCCGCCATATAACCCGTCACATATCAAGCGGCAAGCGAGGGCATCGTGAGAAACCGCCAAAGTCTGTCTACGTTCGGCGTTGAGCTCTCGGCTTGCGAGCACCTCCTTTGTCATTACGGAGGTTGTCCCCCTGGTCCGACCCGGTGTTTTCGACCCAACGGCTATCGGCGCCAATGTCATCCGTAACAATGATCGGCGAGCCGGCTGCAATCGCTCGAGGCCATCGCATGTGAGCGTTGCAAGGACAGCACAAATCTCTGTCAGAGACAGTTCTAGAACCCGCAACCGTTGTGGTGTCAAGCTTCTTGGCTGCGCAACCAAGTGACGCTTGTTCTGCTCCATTCCCGGGCTCCAGTTCATATACCAGGAGACTTGACAAAACGAGGCCAAGTGCGCTAAACAGCAGCCAAGACCTACAGCTTAAGTCTCCCGATGGCGCCGCCAAGCCACCATCTTGATCAGTTTTACTCGGAGAATTAATTGGCCATGGACGGCAAAAGAGGCGGCTGTGCTGAACATCAAGACATGTCTCGTTCTGTTGTCTTCTGAGGCTGCTTCACGGCAGGTGGACTGTTGCATTGACAGTTCAGCATAGGGTCACCTTGAACATTCAGATGTCGGCGTATTCCCAGTCTGCCCATCCTATTTCCCAGGTAGGAACATCTGGAACTGAGCTGCTAATCACGGCAACTCCCACCCAACCCACTGGAAGTTTTATGATTGCGTTTTCATATTTGAGCCACGCGAACTTTGCACATCTGGAAGGTGTGCAGGGACGCCGGGTTCATGCAGTCCATCACCTGCGTCCGCAAGACCCTTTACAGCTGCTCTCAGACGTCACATCTGTCGGTGCTATGCGTCATGGTCACGAGGGAAGCTTTCCCGAAGGTCGCCGAAACCTTTGATGGTGTGCTGCCTCGGAAGGCGGACAAGCAGCCCAACAAGCAGGCACCCTCCTCGGGGCATCAGACGAAGGGAAAGGGGGCTGCTTACCTACTTGCCAGAAGCAAGCTGTGGGCGGGAACGGCCGCCGCTTAACTGTAAGTGTATAGGGCCCAGCGTCCGTCATAGCACAGAGGTCGATGGTGGTGTCGCCGCCGCAGCCACTGCAGCGTCAAGCTTTCCTCCAAATCGGCCCACAACCTCAGTTTTGTTTCACTTAACCTCAGGCACCGGACGCCGTCGATCCTCAATGCCTCAGAGCCTGGACTTCAGACGGAGCCTGACTAACCCTGCAGCCAGATGTCCGGCGTGCCCTGTCGTCAAGGTATGCGCGACTGGCGAACACAATGCGTGCGCATCAAGTTGGAACATGTGGATACCAAGGGGAAGCGATCGATATGCTCGTCTGCCAGGGGTCTAGGAGAAATTTACGAACATGACGAAGCGAGGTTTTAGGAGGCTCTGGGATTACTGGTGGGATTGCGCGCGGGATGATCACCATGCTCCTTTTAATGTTTATGTGTTCGACTCGGCGGTCCTCGTAACCCGGAAGCCAGTTCTCATCTATCGTAAGCAGATCTCCGGGACCGCCGGACGCGGGCCGCCGCGTCCTAGGCCCGGACGGCTTCGGACATAATATGAGCAGGTGAGCTCCAGACCCTACCGGTTCGCATGGAACAACATAGAATGGATTCAAACCACGAGATATACAGCCAACGTGAGGAATCCGTTGAAAAGAATGAAATTTCTGGCATTGTAAGGCATCTGAAACCAGTCCGAACAGAATGATGACTGCAACCTCTTGGCTCTACCAAACACGGCAAGATGGCTCGTGACTCTTTAGAAGAACCACCAACACCCACCAACATGAACCAAAGAGCTGAGTCTCGAACATGTTCAACCTGCCGACGAGAGCCCACATACGCATGACGCTACAACTTCGCCGAGAGAAGACTGTGAAGTCCAAAGTCCAGCCCCGATGTGGGCACTGGCCCATCGGCCCCGGGCGACTCGGTGCGCTTCCGGGGATAAGCGGATAAAGCGGGCTTGAGTCGGTACTCAATTCGCCGACGGAAATTTCCACCACCACTGTGGCACCTGCTATCGTCATTGATCTGCCTACCTGTTCCCAGCTATCACAGATCCGGCACACGCCGGCCGCGAACACCCTCTTTCCCCCAAGCTTACTTTTTTTCCCTCCTCTCCGTTCCCCTTCCTTCACCCCGCGCAACAAGCAACAGAAGTCAAGGATATGGGAGCTTGCAACTTCCACCTCCCTCAACACCTCGCCCAACCATGATGCGCCAAAGCATAGCCGCCCTCTCCGCGAGGCCAGCGGCGTCCCGCTGCCTCCAAGTCTCCCCCGCGGCGCGCATCCTCAACCCGTCCATCCGCTTGCGCCCCTCCACGACGACAAGACCACAACCACCCGGCACAACAGCAACAGCAGCATCACGACGCCAAATCCACTCGACATCCCGCTGCGGATCCCGCTACGAACCCCTCCGCCCGCCGTCCCCCGCCTCTCTCGGCGCCCCGAAGCGCGCCCGCACATACCCCAAGGGCCGCAAGTGGTCCCGCCGCCTGCTCGTTCTCTCCGCCGCCGTCGGCACCGTCTACCTCCTCGACTCCCACCTCTACGCCTCCGGCCTCGGCCGCTCCCTCCGCACCTTCGGCACCGGCCTCCTCGTCGCCCTCGACTACAAGCTCAACTTCCGCCCCGTCCCGCTCACCGGCGGCTCCGTCCAGGACCTGCACCGCCGCAACGCCGAGCGCCTGTTCGACCTGCTGCGGCACAACGGCGGGCTGTACCTCAAGATCGGCCAGGCCATCGCCATGCAGAGCGCCGTGCTCCCGCCCGAGTTCCAGAAGATGTTCGCGCGCATGTTCGACGACGCGCCGCAGGGCGAGTGGTCCGACGTCGAGGCCGTCATCCGCGAGGACTTTGGCGGGCGCTCCGTCGAGGAGGTCTTCGGCGTCAGCTTCCGCGGCCCGGAGGAAGGCAAGGGCGTGATGGAGCGCCGGGCGCGCGCGAGCGCGAGCGTCGCGCAGGTGCACTGGGCGCGGCTGCCGGACGGCCGGGAGGTGGCGATCAAGATCCAGAAGCGCGAGATCGCGAAGCAGATCTCGTGGGACCTGTGGGCGTTCAAGACGGTCGCGTGGATCTACAGCAGGTGGTTCGACCTGCCGCTGTACAGCCTCGTGCCCTTCATCACGGAGCGGCTCGAGCTCGAGACGGACTTCGAGAACGAGGCCAAGAACTCGGAGACGATGCGCGCGCTGATCGACGGCGAGCGCAGCCTGCGCGGCCGCGTGTACGTGCCGAAAGTGTATGCGGAGCTGTCGACGAAGCGCGTCATGACGACGGAGTGGATCGAGGGCGTGCGGCTGTGGGACAAGCAGGGCATCAACGGGCGCTGGCTCGGCGGGTACGGGAACGGGTCGCCGGGCGTCAAGGGCGCGACGACACTCGACGCCCCCGACGCGGCGGCCGTGCGGCGGGAGCTCCGCGAGCGGCCGTACCGGGAGCAGCTGAAGCCCGAGCGCGGGGAGTGGCGGGGCCGCCGCGGGCGCGGGGGCCTCGGGCTGAGCAGCAAGGAGGTGATGACGACGATGGTGGACCTGTTCTCGGCGCAGATCTTCAAATGGGGCGTGGTGCACTGCGACCCGCACCCGGGCAACATCTTCATCCGGCGGCTGCCGAGCGGGCGGGCGGAGCTGGTGCTCATCGACCACGGGCTGTACGTGTACATGACGCCGGCGTTCCGGCACCAGTACGGGGTGTTCTGGAAGGCGCTGATGACGTTTGACAACAAGACGATCGAGCAGGTGACGGAGGCGTGGGGGATCAAGGCGGCGGACCTGTTTGCGAGCGCGACGCTGATGAGGCCGTACGAGGGCGGGGATGAGCGCACGCGCAACGGCATCATGAAGGAGCTCGAGGGCAAGACGCCCGCGGAGCGGCACTACGAGATGCAGCAGCGGATGAAGCAGGGCATCCGCGATATGCTCGCCGACGAGGAGAAGTGGCCCAAGGAGCTCATCTTTATTGGAAGGAACATGCGCATCGTGCAGGGTAATAATCAGTACCTCGGCAGCCCTGTGAACCGCGTCAAGATGATGGGCCAGTGGGCGTCGCGGAGCCTGTACGAGGACCCGAACCTGCCGTGGGCGAGACGGGTCGGCAACGCGTGGAGGCATTTCGTGTTCAAGGGCGTGCTGGCGCTGACGGATGTCGCATTCTACTTTTTCAAAATCAGGCAGTGGTTGGGCTTCGGCGGGGGCATGGAGGATGAGATGGAGAAGAGGATGAAGGACATTGCGCAGGATTTCGGTGTTGAGCTGCAGCATGAGGTGTTTGAGGGGTAGAAGGCGATAGATGGTGTTATTGACTGATAGATGTTTGTCAAGACAAGAGGAGGTTTTTAGTGTTTATTATAGACTTTTTTGCCGGTGTAGAGGCGCGGGTTTCGGTAAACGGGGAGACCTAGAGGAAAAGATACCACTCATGACTTCACTGGAAGGGTTCATGTCGCTTGAATACATTTTGGGCCGTTTGTGATGCTGTTCGTCTGGGCCTTTTGCTCTTGGGGCAAAGTCCGTGGGTTTCCATCGGAACTTCGCTACTGGATATATAGTTCTTCCAAAACGTATCCATTCACTGATAAGTAAGCCGAGCAATGTTCGTAGATAGTCGTAGGAGTCTTCTTTCTCCTGGGGAGTCGCAGTCTACAGCGCGGACGCTGCGAGATTTGTCTTGCTACACGGGACAATAGTGAGAACCCAACCGCGGTGACACTTGGCTAGGTAGTACTTCAGAGTAAATACTTGCCAGACGAGGAAGAGGCAGGAGAGCGGTTCTGTTGAAATAGAGGAGGCCTGACGAGTTCAAGGCCGACTCGGTATTCAGGAGGACCAACACCTAGCCGAGGAGCGTCACCATACCGAAGCCTCGCGTTACGAGTGTCTCGAGTGTCATTGCCGTCTGCTTCTGAAAGATTGCGTCGACTTCAGGCGACGTCACCTTTTATCTTGTGAAGGCGACCTGGAAACGTTTTTAGAAGGTTCATCTTAGCGCTGGCCGACGTGCTCTTACGGTGTTTACCTATCCTGCTGTGTACCCTCTTAGGGGGGGGGCTTTGAAACTTCCTCGACATATCTTCCATGCAGATCAAGTGCCCACTGGGGGATTCATTCATCGGGGACGCTGAAATAGGACTGAGCTCTAAAGTCCGTATTTATAGAGAGGCTGGGGTGTTCCACCGCGCCCTGAATCATGGTCTTCAGGTTCACGAGCGCCAAGATGAGGGGCACTGTTGATGCCTTATAAATTTCGCTCTTCGAGGCTATTACCGGTCTCGGGCAAGAATATGAAAGTTGACGGTGCAGTCTTCTTCGCATTGTCGAGGTGTTTGTGTCCCCTGAAGAGAAGCAGACATGTCTTGCGCAGTCAGCCGTCTGGTCTAGCTCCGCCGCAACAACGGAGTAGGTTTGCGATTGTCAGCTGAGTATTCCTTGTTACAATAGTGTTCGAATGAGGACGGCGGAAGACTATGGGTCACACCTCTGGAGTGGGAGTTCGTGAGACTTTCTGTTGGCGTCCAGTCGTCGATCAACAACCGTATGCTTAGCGTTAGCACAAGCGATGTCATCTTGTTGAAGCTCCCTGTTCGCAGAGCATGAAGACGTCTAATATGGGCCCGTCATTCCGTCTCAATGACAACTTGGAATAAAAGCACGGAGCTCGACAACAAGCCCGGCTAACAACTACTCCAAGACGTGCAGAATTCTACTACAGCTCTGTACCGCAGTAAGTTGAGAGCATGGAGTCGCTGCAATTAATGCTCACATTTCGAAAACCTATCTTTGAAGACATTGATGGTCATGATATATTCACGGGCTTTCATTCACAATGAATGGACTCTGCTCGAATGTGTTGATCGTCATTGCGTTTTACAGGACTAGCAGCTCAGGTGAGGCCTGGTCGATGTGACACGTTGGTGGATGCCATTTGAATTCAACCATCAGCCATCTCATTTCTGTGTGGTGTTCTTCATCGTCTCTGAGAGTGTATCTTCGTTGAGTATTATGTAGTGGAGCATTCTTCACTTGTGATTCGAGAAAGACTCAGATAACTGATGTCTTCCGTCCTTCGTCCTCCACGCTGACATTTAGCCTTCTTCGAAGAAGTGAGCTACCTGAAGCATTTGCCCCTGTGTTGTTAGAACTCTGTCTGGATTTGAAATAGGTCTCGCCTTATATAATGCACATATCCGGTGATACTCCCAGAGCGCGATTCCAGGCTCGGCGTCCGACGTCGACATATAGCCACCTGGTCATCTGATAGTGTACAAACACGTTGAGTAATTTGGTTTAAATAACAGAAAGAATGCCAGTTATGAATTGGGATCAATGCAAATTGGCAGGTGCTCTGATTCAAAGTCCAAGCCAATTTGCGAATTGGCCGTGACAAAGGGCAAATGCATGATACATCGTAGGCAAGAGTGTCTTGTCCATGACCATCATCTGCTTTATCTATCAAATAATCCATCCAAATACGACACAGACCACAACTCAGCATCTAGCTGACGGCCAGTTGCCAGTTGCGTTTGGTGGCATGGGCTACCCGCCAACAAGCAACTTCTGGACCTATCGGGAACACGGGAACACGGGACCGCCAAGGAACCCATTGACTTAGTTTCCTTGTTTCTCTCGAAATATCCAGCACTACTAGCTTCTACGGCTTTTGTAATGACGCGGGGTTTGTCGCTGGAATGGTGGCAATCGTCATGTTCCAAAATCTCACCGGCGAGATCAAGTAGAACAACCCTAACCGTCCTTGTGGAAATAAATCTATCACATCATGAATATCGGGTTAATATTCAAAGACATTTCGGCTTAAGTCTATACTAATGTTGAAATGTTGTCATCATGTCTTCTCTACTAAGGCTTACCATTGCAAAAACCACGCAATCTATTCCCAACGTCATGGATTTGAGCTGGAGCTGGTAATTCTCAAGTATGTCACAACACGTTTCGGCATAACAAAGCGTATTTTAGCCTTCCTAGGAGTGAATTCAATGTTTGTCGAACGTATTCTTGTCGAAGTCGGCCCAATGAGTAAGAAGAAATGAGGAACATGGGGAGTCCATTGATGCTATTATCGACTGCTGATCATCACTCGGCTTCTGTAGAATATCACACAAATGTCTTGACAACGCACAGTGTCCCAGTTTCTTGGAGTCGACTTCGTTCACCAGCTCATTTGCGGTTGAAAAAGCGTCTGTGACAGAGACTTGTTAGTCTTTTATATGAATCGCGCCGGCACTTGAGTGCTCTTTGACTACTTCATGCCCCCGCTATTGCCGCTCTGAGACACAAAGCAATTCTGAAAGCCAGAGTCAAGAGTCCGAGAAGCTTGTGAACAAAGTGTGTTGTGGAAACTATACCCCACTGCCTAATTGAATTTACCTGCCAAAATATTTGAGGTCTCGAAAAGTTGTTATTCTTGTCTGGAGATCTGCAGGAGGGCATGGAAGACAAACGACAGTGACTTACTATACCTAACATAGTGAACGAAGAAACTGACGCTGGCTCATTTGGTGTTGTTTACTGATGCTTTATCAACCCTGGGTAAATAATTGGTACCTAGGCAACCGTTATTGCTATTGTTGTTTGCATAGCAAACACGGCTCGGCGACTGTATCCTTTATATTAGAGAATATCGGCAGGCTATCTTGAATCTGACGAGAAGAGGCTCTAGGATAAAAGGTTGAGCAAAGCACACCAGAAGTTTTCAAGCAACACCAGAAACAACAATCAATTGTTGGGTTTCCATCTCAGTGACTTGTCAGGTGAATGCCCCTTTGAACCATGCGATTGATATTTTGAGGTTTTCTTTTTTGGAGACGACTCTGTCAGTAAGTTTCGCCTGTAGGATGTACTCATCAACTCTGTCCAGCGATTATTCTGTATTCATACCTTAAAATCAAGAGCGATTAAGTTTCTTAGCCAAATGACTGCACAAGTAACAGTAGAATAGCTTTGAGATGATTGCTATTATCTTCTGTGATTAGCTCAGCGTCGTACAAGTTGAAGCTAACTCATTGGGTTTAGGAATCTCCGAGTAGAGTGATGGACCGCCGTGTTTTATATAATGTAGCCCAGCCTACGCAAGTCATATCCAAAGATCTTCGTGATGGAGCTGAGTGTTGTTGGCAGAGCAGCAGCAAGTGTTGACTTGTCTCACTGACTTTCAAAAGCAGGTGACGATTTCTTATTTATATCCCCACAGATTTCTGGTCACTGATGGACCAGCAAATCAAGTTCCTTGTTGATCCAAGGTACAGAATCGTCTCTCAGAGCCTTTGCGGTTCGTACAGCCAGCATCGACGACAAACCCGCATGAGCGCAAACGACAAGTATACATATGCCATCAACAACGACTTGGAAGTATTCCACAACACACAATCGATGGACGAGACAGTCCCACGGAGTCTTGCCATCTGTTAATATACTTATTGGTTCTTTTCAGCGGCTTCCACTGATGTGCTGAAACTCTGGGTTTTCGAGCTTACACGAGAGTTGCTGGTAGTCCTAATCCTTAATGAGACTCCATACTCGGTATTTCTGCATATCAAAATCACGCCATATACAGCTATTTTATACTCATGTGAAGGAACCCGTTCCAGCTTGTAAAGAGAATGGTTCTTCTCTTCTGTTCATGCCCCGAAGTAGCGACGTTGAGACTATGCCGGCTTGGTCGCTTTTCTTGCACGCCATGCACAAGCCAAGAACCCCGAGTCGAAAAGCTTCTGTCGTCAAGTCATACAGCACCTTGGTGGATGATCGATCTTCTTCTGCCGGAGAGTATGCTGGTTGAATACCATAACGACGAAGAGAGGAATAGCTAATTAGAGATCTAGGAATCTGAGGCTCCCAGACGTGTCAGGTACTTTGCGAGCGATTATTCTCGATTCTTACTGAGTTCAGGTAATCATCACTGCGCAGACCCGTTATCGATCGCCCAGAGACGGCCTGTGTTAGCAAGACTTGTTTAAATACTAGCACACAGCTAATGACCTCAGACATGGAGTACTTAAGGGGCCTTGAAGGATGGGTCCAGAATTTGTCTCTAGAAGGCAATTGGACATCTTCGCATCTCGTCTCCAGAAGGCAATGTAGCGGGGTTTATTTTTTTGAATTCCAAATGCGTGGACTGGCGGATTGTATCCCATGACGGTGAGCATATTAGCCACGTCAACATTACCTAGCACTATTCATGGTCCTGAGGAAGAGCTCCGATGCTCACTTATTCAGTCCAAGATACATGGAAAGTAACGACAGACGGGAGTGCCGGACCCAGACGGAAAGCAGTTGTCGACGGCCTACGCGATTGATGGTGCTATCGCAGATTTGCATAAAGTAACTCGAGAGTCTTCTGGATAGGAACGATCTGGTTCTGTCAGGACGATTGCCCAAGAAAGAACCTACGCCAGAATGGCAAGATGCTATTTATAAGATCTGGCCAAACCTCCTGATCCAGCATGCCTGCTGGGCGCATCCTCGCCTCAACGACTAGCCAAAGTCGACACATCACCTTACACGTTCAGTGGTTCTTTGTATAAAGTTTTGCAATGATACATTGAAAAGCTCATCAATGAAACCCCATCACTCTGCGGTTCTTTGTCTCATGCGAGGCTCTGCGAGACGGATTTTGGCCTTGGGCAAATGCCGTAGCCCACGATGACAGCTTCTCAATGTATTTGACGTGTAAAGTAACACTCTCGTGTTGTATTCAGGGAAGACTTTCAGTGAAAGGGCAGGCGACGGATGGGATGACGGAAAGCGCGAGATCGCCCCGAAGAGCCGTTACGCCAACCAGGGGATGCTGACGCTTTCCATCTTTTGCAGAGTGACTCACGACGCGAAAGCCCTGGTAGTTGTCTTATAGCAGAAAATGTAGAGCAAGAGATTGTCTCGTTTAAATAGATAATGAATCCGGATGCTCAGCCATGTCTCAAAAGGCGAAGCGTAACATCATGCACCAACTGCCCGAGAGAGCTTGTCCATTCTGCTCCGAAAGCTGTTGCTCATGCTGAACATAGTGAAATGTCTCATTCGGTTGTATCAGAAGACGAAAGTTTCTCGTAGGATCGATGCCGGCATAGTCTGGAAGGCTTGGACCCCCACGGTATTCTAGTATCGCGATATTGCATTGCTCTACTTACTGTGAGGCTTAGCCCTCTCAACACGACCAAACGAAGCATACTATGCGAACCAAGCCAGGTTACTTTACCCGTCAAGCGTCCTTTCTGACCTTTGATGATACGTCTACGCATATAATACACTTCGTTCCGACGGAGTGAAGCCTACCAGGTGATGAAGTACACTAACAGCTTGCGTCTAAGGCGCAAGACGATCACCAGTCCTAACTAAATGAAGCCAGTCACAGAGGGAAACAGCACTATCGACAATAACGGCCAATTTTCCCACTTTGTACCCGATCGAGGTCTTCTATACTAGCCCACGTACCTCTGATTGGCTATGCCAGACCGGGGCGCACTCCGGACGGTGGCTTCAAAGCTCATCCCCCTCTGTCTCCGTCCGTATTGGAGGATTCATCCTCAACCGACGCAAACGACACAATTTTACACAGAGAGCTCAGAGAGCAATGACGTGGGCCTATTCTGTGGTTTCTGCTCGGGATGCTGATCAGTCTGTGTTTCCGGAAACGCACCAGAAGAGCAGAAGCCGCAGACCTCCCCATTTCTCCGGGCTGAATCTATAAGCAGTTAATCATGTAACGAACTTGTAACTTAAGTGATGGGTGTGATGCCAGCACAGTGATCCAAGACTTGCTTGAGCTGTCCGACTACTCAACGAAGTGAAGGACAATACTACAACCGAGGGAAGAACGAGACCATGAGAGGTTGACGAGACCCTTTTGAACAATGCAGGGATCGAGATCTCAGAACCCTGGAGGGTCCAGGAGAGGCTCAACTATTGGCAATAAGTACGCATCTCCCGAAAGGCAGAAATCAGCCATCGGGATCGGCCGCGCCGCCGCGTCTATTCAACCCGCCACAAACTCTCCCTCTCACCTCAGCTTGCGGTCAAGGTCCAGCACGTAGCAAACAGCTCGTTGAGCCCCTTTGCGACTCTCCCTGCTTCCCGAGCTCCCAACAACGACCACATACAAACCTGACGTGCCTGACTAGGACGCCATTCTTCCTACCCCTGGCGTGAGCAAGGGAGAGAGAACACACGCATGTTCTTCCAAACACCCCCCCGCGCCCCGTTGCCGAACCCCGTCGGTTTCCTCCGGGTTCGGGACACATAAGGCTGAAGCGAGCAATGAATACCCACCACCACCACCCGGAAAACCTTGGGCGCCCCTATCCGAGTCGGGGGCAAGCCAAGTTTGTATACGAGCTGGGTGAGCCTGGCTGTTTATAAATTGTGTAATAGTGTAAATTGCCCGGAACGTGTCATGTTTGCTGTCAAGTCGTAGGTGTGTGTGAGGGTGTTATGCGAGTTGAGGGCTCCCGGAAAAGGGCCCCCAAACACCTAGGACAGGCAGCTGACAAACGGCAGAAGCTCTGTCATGAGTAAGACATATCGCACCTACTGCTGGACATCGCTTGTGTAATAGCCCGTCCCTAGACGCTACTGGCAACCAGAGGGATGAGCCGACAAGGCCTGTGACTCCCAGATATACACATAGCCGACTCCCTTGATCGGATTAACTCGAATGCTACATGTGAGGCGAAGGCGCAAGCGGGAGAGGCAGAAGCCAGCGGGCCGAATGGGTGAATGGGGGCGGCGGCGGCGGCAGCCCGAGCGAGAGGAGCAGGGCGTCTGGGCACAGAACACCTGGGGTTCGGAAGCTGTTTCCGCGATATTGCGGCTCACGGGATGTTCCCGGGCATTTGTTTAAATGGAGGACTGCGCTCTGGGGTGGCTTCACTTGATCAAACCTTCGGGTTATTGGCTCCGAAGTGAGTGTGCTGTGCGGTCAAAAAGGGGGTAATAACAAGAGGCAATATGGCAATGTATTTTCGCATTTGGCCGTAATGTCTTGAATTGCATGAAGTTGAGTTAAGCTTGGGGGGTTCGGGCTAGGGGGGTTAGCGAAGGAGAGGGTAATGTCCTGCCCTACGGATACCTCGTGTGGTGGTGGGCTTTGTGTTCTCGGGAGGGAATGTCTCTATCGTCTGCGCCACTTGTGCGAGACAAACACAACGTTGTTCTTCTTGTCTCACACAACGATCTCGGGAGTTGGAGGTAGTAAGGCAACGGTGTGGGAGGTGGGAGGCTGTTCAGCAGGAGGGCAAGCTGAAATGCGATGCGGAAATGAGAGAAGGAAAAGAAGGAATTTTTGGACCCCTGGAATTTTGGGCGCTGGGCTGTCTGGTGGTGATGGTGGTGGTCGTAGCGGGTTTGCCTTGTTGCACGGTGCTAAAAGGTAATTTGGAGCATGCCGATCGATCTCGGACAATTTGAGAGGAATTTCTTTGGATGAGATGGCATGAAGGAGCGCGTGGTTAATGTGAAACAGCGCCCATTTCGGCGTCGGGGGTTCCACCGACCCCATCGAGTTCGCCAAAGGGCTTGAGGGACGGGGAGGGGACGGGAGGGAGGTTGATGGGGTCCATGGAGCGAGATGGAGCGAGATTATCTTGGCCTGCTTGCAAGTTGCAGTGCTTGCAGAACCTGTGATTGTGTGAAGACGGAAGTGAGAATTGAAATGTTTTAAAATTTCGGGAGGAGCGTCATATGTCTGTGCTGCTTTGGCGAGAGGACGTATCCGTTCGCATACCTCCGTACTTGGAGAGGAGGAAAAAAAAGAGAGACGTGAGTCTGAGGTTGACAGCGGCAGTTGTGGGTTGCAATGATCGACGATGAATCTAGACTCACTCAGAGTTGTCGGTTTCCTCTCGTCATTGGTGGCATGACGACGATCTTTTGCGCGTGTGGATGGCCTGGGACAGCACTGGGCACATTTTCGAAAGCCGCTTGCCGCCTGCGGGAGCAAAGACGTTTCCATCCGTGCCACGGGTCCTGCAGCCTGGAATCTAAACCAACCCACCGCACACGACTTGTTTTTTTTCTCTCTTTCTTCGTGTGTCAGGGCAAGGTGCTGGGGGCAGAGTACGAGTACACAACGATAAGAGATTGGTGTTTGCCGGGTGTGTTGGTGTTCGTATCTTATGCTCCGGAGCACCGATGATGTAGGAAGCCGCACACGAGATGCCAAGACGTGGGCCGCCGGCTGGTCGATGACGGACGAGAGAGTCTGTTCCCCGACGAGGGCCGCTGAGGGTGTCCGAAAGATGCAGATAATTGAACGTTAAGGAAGAAAAAGAAAAAAGCATCACGAATGCCACGCGTGACAGACGCGCGGGAATTGGAAGAAGGTGACGGGCTCTCACACAGTCGGCGGCAGATGATTGGACCAGGAGAATGGATGGGGGATGGGAGATAGGCAAGGCAAGACAAGGGAGGTGGTCGTGGGAAACTTGGCTCGAAATTCCTGGATGCAATTTTAAGGGGTGGCCGCTTACTGGGAAATCCCGTTCTTGCTGAGTTTGTCCCGCGGTTGCATTCAGGGAAGGTCCTTCTGTCGAAAGAGGCTGTCTCGTCCAGGTGCTGTTACATCTGAGCCTCCCCAAACCTGTGCTCAGGGGGAAGGAAGGAACCTAAGGAAGGAAGGGGAGCAATGGAAGGTCCAGAGAAGGGAAGGACGAGCAGATAAGCCAGGCAGACACCCTCTCGCTTTTGTGTCCCAAGCCTTCCAGACCATTGACCATGATGCTCTGTTACCTGGTAGATGACGTGTAAATGTTGATGAGGGAAATCGGAGCAGTAACACAGACAGAGCTCCTTTGCAGTGATCATCTCCCCATGTGCCGACCTAGGCGAGCGTCAACGCCCCTGCCGTCTTTCCCAGCCTGGTCCAGGGGGAGGATTCTTGTAGCGGGGCGGAGTTGGCGTTGCGTTGGTAGCGGCTCATGCATGAACACGGTGTTGAGACTTGGGGGCAGCACTTGGTGATGGGGTTCTCTCGTCATTAGCCTTGATTTCTCAAGCTCGACTGGCGCAATACACCGCCATGTGGCCTGGGGAGTACAGGTCGGCTTCTTGCGTCTGGTGAACAGCAGCTCCCTACTACGTGCGAATACGCAAGCCGTTGCTGTTGGAGTCCGGGCACTTACTTGCTTGGTCGACAGCTAGCAACAGCCATTAAGAAACCAACCAGACAGTTCAAACGGTGTTTCTGGGGGACCTCCATCACCTCAGTGCTTGGGCTGCGTCGGGCGGCCCCAATGGCGTTATTAGCTGCCCATTAGTGCGCCTGGTTGGAGAATGTCTCTGGGGGCCCTGGGCTAGCGAGCTGCTGGAGTCACGACTGCGTTACAGGCCATGCGGAGCGAGAGAGAGTGAGAGAGAGTGAGGGGCCTCTCTGTCGTCTCTCGCTGGAGCCGGAGACGGTACCTGGGCCCCAACCCAGCCTAGCGTGGCCCCGTCTGTACCTGCGTCGGGGGAATTTCTGGCTGCAGGGTGTTGCGCTACCAGTCTCCCGACCAATCACATGACAAGAATGGCAGGACTTCAGTGCGTACCCTGCTTGGTCGGTTGGTGCTGTCCAGTGTCCATCGTCCATCGGCGAAGCCCACCTCGATTCTCAAATTGGACGGGACATTGGATCCAGCATGGGGGGAAAAAGGACGAGGAGGGACGATGGTGGACGCCTGACATGCTGGATGGAGCAGGAGCTTCGTCTTCTGGGAACGGGCAGGTCCTGTTCCTGTCTGTTGCGTCGCATCCGCGGTGGTTCTCTACCTGACTCTTGAGTCCTGTGTCGTCTTTCTTGCTCTTTTTGCCTGCCTTGGTTTGGTTCACTTGCATTTGCGCCTGTTCCATCTCCCAGCAGTGCCAACAGCCAAAGCTAACCTTGACATCTCTCTCAAAAACAGAGCGGGAAGCATCGCATTGCTGCTGCTGTCGGCGCAAACCCAACTCCGCAATTTCATTGGTCTGCAATCGCATCGCGCAGCGCCTGCACTGACCTCATCCTGTCCCCATCCATCGCACCTGCTCCTCCACTGGCATAATTACACCACCTCGTCTCGTCGCGGGTCCCCTCCACTTGCTCTCTCTCCTCGAACACCCCCCCATCTCCATCTGCGCGCATCTGCACTGGCCATCCCGCCCTCACTCACTTCCTCACTCACTCCCTCACTTTAGACACTGAGCCTGCTTGCTCTTCCCGACGCCATTCTTGCTCCAGGTCGCTCGCTCGCTCTTCACATTTCACAACCTACGCCAACCTTTACTCCCGGCACACCTGCACTGGACTGTACTTGACCTGGACGGGATTGGCTTGCCCTAGGTACTCTTGAACCGGGCCTACCAACACGCTACCAACCTGCCTTAACTCTCGCTAACGCTTGCACTTGTGTATTGTGTCCACCTCATCCATACGTAAGGTCCATACCTATCCGTACCTTACCTTACCTTGGTACCTGGCCTGCCTTCACCCTACGTACGGATACCTCACCTCACCAGCTGCATTCGACCCGCCTCGCCTGCTTCTCGTCTCGTCCCGCCGGGTCCACGTTCTTCGCAATTCCCATCTCTTAATTACGCCTCGTCCCCTCCACGGATCCCTCTCATTCTCGACCCTTTTTTTGGTCTCTTGGAATTGGAAGCTCTCGGCCAGGTCTCAGAATCCTGCGGCCCCCTCGTTCCATTCGTCTTGTCTGTCTGCTCAGTACACCGCAGACCAGACTCACACGCGGGTCACGGACTCCGACCCTCCTCTCCACGCGCGGCCACGCCTCTTCGTCCGATCTCCTGCCATCGCCGCGCGACTGGAAACTCTCGCTCCGTTCGACCATCCGTCCGACGTTTGGCCTGTCTCTGCACCGCACCGCACTCCCCGCCATTGCAGCATTGCACATCAATCTTAATCGCAGGAGCCGACGCTTGCTTCTTCTGCCGCCGCCAATTCCACGAGAATAGCACCATTTGCTTTCAAACTGCCTAAGCTCCAGCTCTGAAGCTCGGCATCCTACTGGTAAGTCCTTATAACGGCGCCAATCCCGTCCCATCGTCATCATTTCCCGCGTCCTGCCCCTATTCGCTGCTTGTCCGCCCCTCCTTGCGACTTGCGACCTGCGTCCCACGACCCCTCTGCAGGCGGCAGATCTCCTGCTTCGACCTCTGCCGTCAATCGCCGCCAACCACGGCAGGAGCACCACTGGGAACGCATACGTCCCCAGAATTCCTTCTCGGAGCCGGCCCGGGCATTGGTTCCCGCCTGTGTCTCTGTTTCTGTCTCTGGTCTGACCTGACCCGACCAGAGCATTGGCAGAGGCATTGCCTTCGCGCTGTCTCCCAAACTCCTGCCGGCTGCCATTTCCCTGTCACCTTTTCGCAGGCGCCGCCCGGCGAGACATATGCTCGACTCGACACACTGCTGCCGTTTCCGCTGCGCTGCTGTCTGCGGTTGGTTGAGGAGGAGCGTTCGCAGTGTTTGGGCGTCAAGCAATTGCCTTCTATCCGGGTATTGGTAGCTAACCTGATTTCATCAGCTCTTTTCCCACACATCGTCCCATTCTCTTCGATCATTTACCCCTTTCCACCCTTTCCAGGGGAGCCCCGATTGCTTTCCCCTTTCACCTACAAACCCCCAACGAAACCAAACCACGAGTTTGGTGACTGACGTCGACCCGGATTTTCTCCTCGGCGACATCTTGCTATTTACCAAGTCACACGACTCGAAGTTCGGCGCTTTTCAACGCCCGTTTGTACGAGCGGTCCACATTCGCCGCCTCTACGCAATCGAACGACCAAGCGCGACAAAAAGTGCTGCTGGTAGTGTTAGTCGCATGCCAGTCGCCCACTCCGTTTGCGGCCCCCGACGCTGAAACAAATATTTTATGCTGAGCACCCCGGATACCAATGAGCCAACAGCCCCGTCGCAGTAGTCTCGGTATGCTTCTCAGACGCTCCAAGTCCGGCGACCTGGGGAAGGGCGGTAAGAAGGCCCAAGCCCTCAGGGAGCAGCAGGAACGCGAACTCGAACGCCAGCGTCAAGCTGCCATCTCCAAAATCCCACCCAAGTTGCCCGAGTTTTACAAGGGCAATGACCAGCTCTCCAACTCCATCCCCTCGGACCTTCGTGCCGACGAAGCCTCGATCATGTCTGACCATACCATTGGCACCGCCTATTCCACCCGTCCTTCGATGGATCCTGGCTTCAGCGCGGGGGGTTATGTTCCTCCCGTACCACCTGTGCCCACGAGCAACCCCGCCTACGATCCTTACGCTCGCACCGAGAGTATGACGCACCGCGGTCGCTACAGTTACGCCAGCAGCGCCGTCAGCACTGTCAACAGCCCTAGAAGGGTTCGGAGAAGAAAGGATCCCACACCCTTCAAGTAAGCCTCACCAGATCTGAGACAATCCTCCCTCGATCTACAGATACCGGAAGCTAACCTTGTTTTCTAGCATTCTCGTCATTGGCACTCGCGGCGCTGGCAAGACTTCATTCCTCGAGTTCCTGAAGACTGCTCTGGCTCTGCCGCCCAAGAAACGATCCCGTCGAACCGAGACCGAGGAAGACTCGACTCCCAGGGCTGCTGCTTCGGGCAACTACATCCCCCACTACCTTGAGAGTGAAATCGACGGCGAACGTGTTGGCCTGACAATCTGGGACTCGGAAGGCCTTGAAAAGAATGTGGTCGACCTTCAGCTTAGAGAGATGTCAGCATTCCTGGAGAGCAAGTTCGAAGAGACTTTTACCGAGGAGATGAAGGTCATTCGATCGCCTGGTGTACAGGATACCCACATTCACGCTGTCTTCATGGTTCTCGACCCAGCTCGTCTGGACCGCAATCTTGCTGCTGTCAAGACTGTGCCAAATGGCCACAACGGCAAGTACGCACCGCCGGCGCGCATCACCGGTGGCCTGGATGAGGACCTCGACCTCCAAGTTCTCCGAACCCTCCAGGGCAAGACGACTGTCATTCCCGTTATTTCCAAGGCCGATACCATCACTACCAAGCACATGAATGTCCTCAAGAAGACGGTCTGGGATACGGTCAAGAAGGCTGGAATGGACCCCCTCGAGCCCCTCGGTCTGGATGAGGATGATGACTCGACCAAGATTGACGAGGAAGATGAGGGCGAGGATGGCTACGAGCACAGCAACAACGGCGACGAGGACCTCCCGATCCAGGGCGGTGATGGCGAGGCACCGTCTTCTCCCTCATCAAAACGACTTTCGGGATCGTCTATCCGCCAGCACAAGGCGAAGCAAGATTCGAAGGAGGATGAGATTCCCTTCCTCCCTCTTTCCATCATTAGCCCTGACTTATACGAGCCCGAGGTTATGGGACGTCAATTCCCCTGGGGTTTTGCGGATCCCTACAATGAGGAGCACTGCGACTTTACGAGACTCAAGGATGCCGTCTTCAGCGAATGGAGAGCCGAGCTCCGTGAGGCCAGCAGGGAGCAATGGTACGAGGGCTGGCGTACATCTCGACTCAAGAACAGCCCCAACTCTCGTCGACGATAGACTGCTTTACAAAGAGCAACGTGAAATTCGCTACGCCACTTCAACTTCCGATACCCTTTACTTCAGTATTCCAGCTACTCATGGCTGGGACCACATATTTTCTACACTTGTTGAGATTTGAGAGCACCGCGCAGCATACCCCCTTTGTCCTGTCTTTCCTCTGTCACATACTCTTACGAACTTCTCTGGTTGGAGGGCCACCAAAACTATGGCATCATGACGGCATTCCAGCCCTGGACTCACATGACGACACCCCCTCGATATCCACCGACTCCTTTCACTGCGATTCCGTTCAGCCGAACCAACGTACAAATGCGCTACCTGGTAGCTCTCTGGTCTTTGGTATGGGAAACGGTCATCTCTTGGGCTTTTGTTACTGCACCACATAGAGGAACGAGATCCGGTTTTTTGTACGTTTGGCACCAAAAACAATACCTTTACGCCGCCGCCCCAAAGGCGTGCGATGATGTCTAGTTTCTACCCAACTTTTCTTTCGACTTCGCTTCTTTTACGACTTTTAAGACCGGGGAAGGGGTAGTAGACTGAACCAAGGTGGTGGTGGTTGTAATCAGTCAAAATAGTTTTTGGTGTGGAGATGGAGCAAATGCCTGCGATGACCGGGACGGCGAGACACACGTGATGGGCCCCGACGGCGGTAGTTACCCAAGAGAGGCCGGTCGATATTCTTAGGGCAGTCTTGATAGGGACCGGATTCTATTCACGGAATTTTTATTTGTCACAAGATGGCAGCCTCGTGAACAAGTGAAATGTATTGTTTGTGCTTGTTTGTGCGTGACACGCGCCTGATGATCCAACACCCTCCGTCACCCTCGAACGTTATCAATACACGCCACTGCGGAAAACAAAAACATGATGCATATTTTTGGTAGTTTTGATACTGCTCAGCCCTGCTGACTCGATCCAATCACCAATGCATACGAACATTTAATAGTGACTACGCTATTCGTCAGGAATAAACGTCGTGTTGTGGACCACACCGTCAGGCGTTGTGTCCTCCTCCCGCCTGTCAGGGTTCTTCCCGCGCGCAATAAGCGCGGCCCGCTCCTTTTTGCCGAGGGCGATGCCGTTGAAGCCTGGGTATAGTGCAAAGTCGGCCCTGTTGTGTGTTTCCGCCATGTTAGCATGCTTTCTTTCTACAGTGTGAGGCAAGGGGGGGCTGAAGGATAACGACGTGGAACGTACTTTAGCAGGTCGACCTTGAGGTTCCTCGCCTTGTCGCGGATGGCCTGCTGGTCGCGCCTGATTTCGAAGACGCAGTCCTCCGTGTCCTCGGGGCCGGGGTCGGGCTGCCTGCCGCGGCGTTGCTCGGGGTCCTGGCGCCTGGCGATGACAGCCCACTTGCACTCGTGCACCTCGATGAGGCGGATGAGGCGGCGGGTGTCGGCGTCGGACCAGGGCTGGCGCTGCGGGGCGCCGGCGGCGCGGGAGGGGGGCAGGCGGTTCGATTCTCGGATCTGGGAGAAGGACATTTCGCCGCTGAGGAGGGAGGTGGAGGCGGCGGAGGACGGGGGAGGGGCGGTGCCGCTGCTGCTCCCGTTCGGGGACGGCGGAGCCGGGGCTTCGTTGGCGTTGGCGTTGGCGTTGGCGGTGCTGGAGAGAGGAGGGGGCGGACGGGAGGAGGAGGCGGAGGACGAGGGTTGCGGTTGCGGGTGGGAGGGGAGGCGTTGACGTTTCTGGGGACGCGAGGATGGCGGGGGCATGTTTTGTCTGTCGAGGTCGAGCTGGGCTCTGCGGGAGGGGTCCGGGGAGCGGGTGTCGTTCTCGAAGGGGTCTTCGGGGTCTTGGGTTGCGGAGGGGCGTTTGGTGCCGTTCACGGGGGTGAAGCCGCTGGAGCGCGGGGCGGCGGTGCTTGGCCCGGCGGCAGCGGTGGCCGCGGAAGAGGGGGGCGGTTTGCCCCGGGCTATGGCGAGGATGTCGTCTCCGTCTGCGGACAGGTCGCCGGGGCTGGATGGGGGTGGTTGGCTGGCTGGAGCAGGTTGAGGGGCTAACGTTGACGCGGTGGATTGTGGTGCTTGGCGGCGGAGCATGGCCAAGTGCTGGACGACTGTTTTCGACATGATGTTCTCGTGACTTTTGAATGTTAGCTGGTGGGGACCTCAATGGAAGGAAGGCGGGGAGGGACATACACGTCCTTGCGGACGAATTCTCGCTGGGAGGATGAGGCGAGGGATTCGGAAGGAGAAGAGGATCTGATGGTTGACCCGATCGCCGGCTCCCGCAGGAAATCCTGTGCCTGCCCGATGATGTCGGCGGTCCACTGCATCAGCTCGACGGAGAGCCCGGTCCCGTCCTCGGTCATGAAGGGGAACGCGTCCTCCAGCATGTGGATTGCGCCCTCAACCGTCTTCTCCTCGATAAGCTGCGCTATGCTTCTAGCACGCTGCGATACCAGGACGGATTCGACGCCGCCGCAGACGGGCTGATACGGCCCGTGACGGAGTGCCTCCTCTCCGTCCACGCCTTCGTCGACCGCACAGAAGAGGTCAGATGCAATGTTGGCGGGGCTGACGGGCTGATCCGTGAGGTCTCTCAGCTGGGCGATGAACTTCTGGACACGAATGTCGAGAGTCAGCTCAATCACTTCGTTGGTGATGAGCTCATAGGGGTCGTCGGGGATGGAGATGAGGAAGGGGGCGGGGAAGTCCTGGTCAAGCCGTTCGAAGACGCGGGCGCAGATATCGAGCAGGTCGCCGGTGCCCTGGACTGTCTTGATGAGCTCGTTCTGGAGGGAAGTCGCGTTTGTCGCGGCGAGAATGACCCGTCCGCGCGACTGGAGCTTCTCGGGTAACGCGGAAAGGACGTCGGGGAGGTCGATGAGGAACTCGTTGTCCCTGTTGGTGAAGAGGCTCTGCATGCTGGCCCAGTTCTGGCGCTGGATCTTAAGCAGCTGATTCCAGGTCTTCTTGTCCGGCTTTGGTTCGAGGAGGTACTTGGCGAGGTCGTTCGTGGTGCTCCAAAGGGGATCGAGGGCATTTTCTCGAAGTTCCGCCGTCTCGTCGCGGCTGGTGGTGTGGTTGCTCCCTTGGGTCCCGCGACCTTCGTCTGGCGCGTCTTCCTCGTCATCCTCCCTTACCGGGCTTCGTGGTAGACCTATAGTTCCAGGTCAGCATGGTGACATGAAAAGGGCAGATAATCAAAGTACCTCCGCGGCCGAATAGAGGTGCTGATGAGCCGAATGGCCCAGGGACGCCTGGATTGAATGAGCACTGCGCTGTGAAGGATGAGTGCGGATGGCAGGGATAACACACTTGAGTGACGTGTGTATTGTGCTGTTGCGCCGTAAGGATTGGCGAATCTCTGGACACCGGACACGCTCTGAGAGCCAATGAGTGAAGCAATGTCTGTCTATCGTCAGCGTTCATCGAAATGTTTTGCTCGATTGTAAGGGATGACCAACCACTTTCGCTCTGAGGCGGCGGGCTGATGGACTTGACGAGGTTTCCCCTCGGTGCATTGAACCGTGCAATGGATTCGCCCTTGGCGACTTCCTCCTCCTCTGAGCCTGCCCCTTCATCTTCCTCTTCGTCATCTTCTTCGTCGTCGCCCGGATCGCTCGACGGCACCGCGACCTGTTTGCCCTTGGCCCTGGTCCTGGCCGGCAACTCGCGTTCCATGTTATCGTTGGAGCCTCCACGGCGACGCGCCAGGCGTGCAGACCGGCCAGAGTCGGCCGGCTGGTCGCTGGCACCGCGATTTGCCCTCGTCAGCACCATTTTCTGATGAGCAGTGGCCCGTTTTATGAAAGATCGTGAAGAGAACGCGTCATTCGAGGGGGTGGAGAGTTGGTGGTGTAGTGTAAACAAACTCTCATTCGCTTAACCCTAACCCTGGCGAGTAAGGCGCATCCCGCGTACGAACGCCCGTCCAATGGAGAGGGAGGTGCGCAGGAATGATGCAAGTGCCTTGGGTATCCACTTTTAATTCAGAGCGAGCTGTGAGGTGCAGTCATTAAGGTTGAACCACTGCCACCAACCTTTTGAACGTTGCTTCGAGCTTGATAAAGACTGATTGGATGGAATCACACTTCTTGAATTTATTTCCTTTTCAAAATCCTGGATTGATGCACTCAAAGCTAAGATCGACTTCATTCTGCGCGGGGTACAGAGGTGGGCTAATTGACCCTCGTCCCTTCTGCAAACGCCCGGTAGGTTCTGGATTGCACCTCAGGGTACTACCTAGGTACACAGCACTCGGCGCACCTGGCTTGAACTCTGATTGATACACTTGCCTTCCAGATATACAGCCATTGGAAGCAGTAGACTATGCGAACTGGATAGAGGCGGTGTCCATGCAAGCAATCAGCCCGGAATTTCCCTTCTCGCCACCTGAGTAATCTCTGATTCTTATCCCATGGTTTCACGAAGCCGAGTATCAGGATTAGACAAATGGCAGTAGATCAGCTGGATCGACAGGTAACGTCGCCCCCGGAGGGGAGGGGACATTGGCCCGGATGACCAGCTCTCAGTAGAGACTGAGACATCTTACAGAGCAATCGAGCATATCGGCGAACGTCCCAAGTGCGCGAGAGTCTCATTCCCGCTTCTTTGATGAGCTCTCGGTTTCCTCTGCATCTGCCCCGAACCACCCCATAAGATAGGCCGAGCGGGTCAGACACAGGAATGCCTGCACTTGTTAGCACTGCGCATTGGCGGGCCGAGGCTATTCAGGGTCCTACCGTTACTCCCACGTTGCCCCAAGTCATAGAATTCCAACTTGCAACATCAATAAACCTCTGCAGGCCTAGAACATGATAGCACACGTAGATGTGGCCGAGGTCGGCTATCCATAGAGCGACGAGATAACTGCGCACTACCTTCAGCTCGCTGGTGGAATTGAGGACAGCCAAGCCGACCATGGCCATGAGAAGATAGATGTTCCCCAACTGGAGAGCGACGAGGCGGCTGTGATCTGTGGCCGGGGTCGGCGGACTGGTGGCCGCGACCGAAGCAATCTGCTCGGATATGAACCAATCCGGGTCAATGACGGCTCCAAGGAAGCCGGCGGCGCTTGAGACATTCACATCAGCTGATGGGGCGCCTCAACTTGTCGAGAAGGATCGTACGCACAGCGAGATGGGCTCGAAGACGGTGAAAACCAGTCTGGGGAAGGTCGGGAGTGCGGAGGCCATGTTGGCGGCTCAAACGGGGACCCGGGGGTTGACGCTGTCGCGAGCTGGTGGAGTTGCTTTGAAGATGCAGTGCAACTCGAACGATGGGAGGTCGGTGGTTTTGGATGCAGATGCAGACAAGAATCAAAAGTTCCGGTTAGGGCAGGGTAGGGAAACGGGATTGGAGGGAGAGAAGGCAAGTCGGTTGATTGGGTAGAGAGATGTTGTCAGAGGTTCGTTCACAGACCGAGAATCGAGCTGTTGGTGTTCGACGGTTGGCTGAAGGGCACGTCGGAGAGAGATACACAGAGGCGAGGGTGGGGCGGGGAGGCGCAAACAACGGAGACAGGGGACCGGTCGAGTGTTTCCCGTGCCTCCGGCGTCCCCTTGGGACCCTTAGCTTCTCCATGTCCGAATGCTGAGGCAGCGAACCTTGCCCTGAGGAGGTGGGTTGCGGTTGCGCGCGTGAGAAAAGGTGTGCACGGGGAAGCATCCAGTCAGTGTTCATTCTGCTCCTTGATGAGTGTCAGGACGCCACCACCACCACCAGCGCCAGCAGAAGGTCCCTTGCTTCCATCGCCTTACCTTGGGCACCTACCACTTACCACCCGCCTGATGCTACCTTGCCTTGAGGCACCCTACGCATACCTAGGTACCTTGGGCTAGTGCTCACTGCCCAAGGAGCTAAGGGCAGCTTGGAGTCGTATTGAAGCCATTGGGATTGGTTTCTCTGGTTGACCTTGAGGCAACAGGCCTGGAGATGGGAGGTTGCAGTCCGCAGTCAAAGGTAGAACCCGAATAGCTTGTCGGTGGCAGGTGTTGGGCGTGCGGTGCGATACGTGGTGGGCAGTAACGATTAGGTGCCTACAAGGTGCCTACAAGGTGCCCTGCGTGCTTGCCTACCTGTGGCCTGTGACAGTTCAATGATAGACCAAAAGTATCAAAGTTGTTCAGAGCACCCGGTTTTGTTCCCTGCCGTAGCAGGAAATACCGTGTTTCCAACCACGCTAGCCTGGTTCGCCGTTGCTCTGGTGGAGAATCTTCACGTGGAACCTCATGGGCGGCGACACTGCACCAGTGTGAGTGGGTGTCGTCTCTGGGAAGTGGAGGTCTACCGCTGCACCTGCTTTGCAATGTCTCTGGGAGTGCCCTGCAGCCAGAGTGTGAGCTAGCTCTGCTCGTCCGTCCGTACCTTTACTGCTGCCAGACGGACGTGGAATGCTGCAGGCGTTTTTTTAGTACCTTACTCCGCCATCGCCTTGGCCAGTCAAAAGTCGAGCCGTGCAAGGCAAAGAGAAGGCAAGGCCTCGAATTCCATCCCACCACTCCGCGTCTGCTCTCGCGACCATTCTCACCATCTTGCCCCGTCTGCCATCATTGCCATCACACGCCCTGACTGCTGGTCCTCCTCTTTCCGTCCCCACCGCCGCGCTTTGCCTTTCTCTCTTCTCTTCGTCAGTGTTGTTTCCTACATCAATCTTAAACCAAATGCCCACTCCGACTCCTTTCGCCCACGATGGCCTTCATCGAGCCACGCCTCATCCACCTGCTCAACGATTCCACTACTCCCCAGCTTGCTCGCGCTGATCTGCCGCCACTCCGCCTGGCATACTCTCGTCCCTCCGAGCGACCGTTCCCCCTTGAGCCCGATGCCTCCCACCGTGAAGATAAGCCCAAGGCACCTCTCGCCACGACCCATGGAGCCCCGCTCCCACCTTCGAGAGCGCCCGACGATGCCTTCACCGCGAGAGACCTGAGAAAGGAGGACGATGGACCAACCGATCGAGGGGGGGCTGTTAGCAGCACCGCATACATGCAGCTTAGGCTGCTCGTTGGCGAAGATCGAGACACGACAGACTCATCCTTTTCCCTCAGCAAGATCCTCGACGAAGTACCCGACAATAGCAAAGATGACACTACCAACAAGAAGAGACACCGGAACATTGCCACCAAGGACGACTTCGTCCAGCTGCCTCAGCCGGTGAAGAAGCAAAAGCCCATCCAACCTCAGGTCATGCCGGCTATGCCGCCCATCATCAATGGCCTCCACGAACCTCCACCCGACGCTGCTCTGTTTCCCCCCATTGCCTCCAACGACTTCAACGAACCCGAGAGCAACCAGCTCAAGCCCCTTCGAGATTACGCGCCCGTCGCCGAGGAGAAAGAAACCGAGAAGCCTCCCGACCCCGAGCCGACCCCTACAAAGACTTCGAAAGCCGGCAGTGGTAAGACGAGGAAGAAGGCAATGAAGCCCAGACGCAAATGGTCCGAGGCAGAGACAAACCACTTGCTGCTAGGTGTCAATCGACACGGCGTAGGCAAGTGGACTGACATTCTCGCGGATCCGGACTTCAACTTCAACGATCGAACAGCAGGAGACTTGAAGGATCGGTTTCGTACGTGCTGCCCGAACGAGCTTCGACGGACAAACAGCGACACCAAGATTGCGACGACTGCAATGCCTACGACTCCAACTGAGCCCAAGGCGAAGGCAAAGACTGGCCTGCTCTCTGAGAACATCCTCATTGCGCAGGAAGAGCCTGTCGTCGCCGAGCAGTCGCAGACACAGGCCGCACTGCTCGATCCGGACGGCATCCCCAAGGCCAAGAAAAGCCGGGCGCACCGAAAGAAGCTTGAGGACTTGGCTGAGCTGGGGATTCATGGTCCGTTCAAGAAGTCTCATCGACGTGAAAGACGGCCATTCACCGACCAAGACGATAAACAGATACTAGAGGGTCTGGATAAGTACGGACCTGCATGGACCAAGATCCAGCGGGATCCTCGCTTTAGTCTGTCAGGACGCCAGCCGACGGACCTTCGGGACAGAGTGCGGAACAAGTACCCAAGTGTGTACCAGAAGATTGAAAAGGGACTGTTCCAAATCAAAGACGGAAGGGGTGGTGATACGCTGGAGCCCACGGTCAGCATGAGCATCAGCAACACCTTGCAGCCCAACAGACCGCCTCCAATGGAAGCGGCCTTGAATAGGACCAACTCGAAGGAGGATTTGCCCAGGTGGCCTCTATCGATGCTCGACAATGGAGAATCGCCAGCGGTTCAACAGGCCTTCGACTTTGGCGAAACGACAACCGCCGCTTTCATGGGCAGCGCGGGTGAAATGGACATCTCCCGCCTGCTATTGGACGACTCTCAGGTTGACAACTTGCCCATGAGGCAGTATGCCGCTGAGATGGCACCCGAGCCCATGTCACCTTGATCTACCCTCGTGCTGAAGGGACCAACAGCACATATCATCGAAGCCGAACGCCCGCGTCGCTTCGCTGCCCCTCAGCAGCTCTCCATACATAACATACAGCAAGGCTGTCATGTCTTGCGAACTCATCCGATGCTCTTCAGAGCCAAGAGACCCGTGTTTGCAGGGTCCCGTTGATTTAGATATTAAAAGTGCTGCGTATTATTTGTTTGCGTGGAGTAGGGGAACGGGGCGCTCTGCTGCCTCTACGGTCATTTCTGAACGGGTGCTTATACCAAACTGGACTTTCCGTTATAGCGATATGGAGATTCGGCGCATAATCAGATACCTCACGGTCAAGGATGGGAAAATGGAACGGACATGGTTAGAAGGATTACAGTCGTTTCTGCAAAAGAACGAGGAAGCCCAGTAAGCCTAGTACGGCTACGGGCTTCCAGGACTGTCGGATAGAGTCTGTGAATCTGTGTGCTAGAAAGCATCAGTCGCTAGATGGATGTATCAGAATGCAGCAGCTTGAGCGCACACTGGTGTCCTGTGATGTCTTGGTTGGATCCGATATAATTCCAGGTCAGTCCGGTCCCCCTTCAAGCTGCCATTGGCCGGTCTTCCATAATTAGATGGACGGCGTGGAACGGGACCAACTGCCCCATAAGCTGGTTGAAATTAGGTAAGCAGCACTGGTCAAAGTCTAGCACAGACCATCCACCTCGCTTGATTGTATTATCTAAGCCTCCCCACTTTGGCAGCGTAGGGTTCGAAAAACCTAGCCTCACAGAATTTTTGGATCGAGCGACCTGCTACTCCACGTCCCGGCTGTGAATTTGAGATTGTCCTTGACTTCGACTTCACACCCACCGACCAGATACCCCCATAGACTAACCGGCAGTCAGACAAGATGGGCAAGGGACTGTAAGTTGTTCTCGCACTCAATTCATCTTGGACGATTCGAATTGAAATGCTTCTCGTCGTTGCTATAGTTGTTTGCCAAAACAGCAGCGGCGAAGGGATCGCAATTTTCGAAACGACAAGACAGATCAGAAAACAAACATCACCAACCGTGAACCAAAACTAACAATGCCTCCAGCAAGAAGCACCAGAAGCGCCTTAGCGCGCCCTCCCACTGGCTTCTCGACAAGCTGTCGGGAACCTACGCCCCGCGCCCCTCGGCCGGTCCTCACAAGCTCCGCGACTGCCTGCCGTTGATCGTCTTCCTGCGCAACCGCCTCAAGTACGCCCTCAACTTCCGCGAGACCCGCTCCATCATGATGCAGCGCCTCATCAAGGTCGACCACAAGGTCCGCACCGACATCACCTTCCCCGCCGGCTTCATGGACGTCATCACCATCGAGAAGACGGGCGAGAACTTCCGCCTCATCTACGACACCAAGGGCCGCTTCACCGTCCACCGCATCCAGGCCGAGGAGGCCGAGTACAAGCTCGGCAAGGTCAAGCGCGTCCAGCTCGGCCGCGGCGGAATCCCATTCTTGGTCACGCACGATGCCAGAACGTGAGTGTTCTCAATGTTCCGTAAGACATCATTCAGCCGTTGGATCAAGCTTTGGTCGATTCGTCAAAATCCATGTGTCAAACATGCGTCTCTCTACTCTTGTTGGGTGTTACAAATCCTTAGCGTTCTCCTCACAAGGGAACGACTTCACTTGCTGGTCAAGGAAGGCAGGAACCAACGTCAAAAAAGAAGGAAAGAAACAACATTGGCCGCGATTTGTCGAAACGCACACCACACCAAAATTTTACATCCGACGGCTGGTAATGTCTCATTCCTCCCCAACTATTAGCTAACAAGTCTTCCTTCACAGCATCCGCTACCCTGACCCCCTCATCAAGGTCAACGACACCGTCAAGATTGACCTCAAGACTGGCAAGATCCAGGACTTCATCAAGTTCGACACCGGCTCCATCGCCATGGTCACCGGTGGTCGCAACATGGGTCGTGTCGGTGTCATCACCCACCGTGAGCGCCACGACGGAGGTTTCAACATCGTCCACATCAAGGACGCCATTGACAACACCTTCGCCACCCGTGAGTCCAACGTCTTCGTCATCGGCTCCGAGAAGCCCTGGATCTCCCTGCCCAAGGGCAAGGGTGTCAAGCTCACCATCGCCGAGGAGCGCGACCGCCGCCGCGCCCAGGCCATTGCTGGCAACTAAATTCCTCCTCACTCTTCTGTCTCTCGTTGACTGGACAAAGTGGGTATGTGAGTTGAGTCCTGCCGCGCGCCTCCTGTCGTAGTCCTGAAGGACACGACAATTGGCTCGCAACACTTTTCGTGATGTCTTTCTCCAAAAAAGGACGAAACGGTTTATTTGGGTCGGGCAAATGGGATTGAGCATGAATCAAAAAAACGGAGTCTAGGGCTGATTTTAGAGTTGTCGGCTTTTTGACGTCCCCGGCAGATAGCTGTACTACGGCCAATACCAATCCATTGAAGGTCACTCTTCCGCCCAAGTTACTTTTGAGTTCCCTTCCATGCCTCTCGTGATGCCTTGCTATGGTGACTGTGCAAGCTCCAACTCTTGTGTCGTCTCGTCGGTTCACTCGTAGGCTCGCTTCGCAGAGCAGGTGATGTGTCGCTGCCGCCACTTACCTAGAAGACTGGCACAAGCTGACTTCAGGTGGGGAGACGATCACGTCGACAAACTGCCGGAGGTCTGAGGGATGCCAGCGCCCTATGCCGAAGCTATCAAGGGAAATCGCCAGCTAGAGCAGCAAAGAGGTCTTTCGGCCTGAGCACTTGCGTACTTCGAACCTTTGTGGAATGTGCCCGGCTCGTCACTATTATCAACGAGGCCCCTCCTTCACCGCTCACCGTGGTCTAGTTAGGCCGCTCTACACGAAGGCGAGCCAGACAGATCCAACCTCACCGCAGCCTGCGAACTGGCGTCGCATCGCCCCAGCAAGGCCCCTTCGATTCGGATCTACGGAGAGAGAGAGATACTTCTCGACATGACCGGAGGAACAAGGTCAAAAATGCAAAAGGGTCTCGTGCCTCGCTGCATGTTCTATATGACGCAGTCTCACTCGGCAGTACGAAAACTGGCATGGCTTCCCCGCGATTTCGAGTCTTAGGACGCGGGGGACTTTTGGGGGGCGGGCGGCGTTGTCAGTCTTACCATTACGTACAACACACCATGTCCGCAATCGAAGTGGTATACGCATCAGCAAGCTCAGGGGGCTGAGAGACGAGGCACTCGGTTGTTCGACAAGGCGAAGGCAGAACGTTCGGCTTGTGTAACGCCAAAGTTGATTTCTGACAGTGATTTCAGCGGCATTTCAGGCGAGGTAGATCGGTGCCTGGCGAAGCAGCGGCGCTGGGTCGAATCCTCGGGGAACCGTTGGTCAAACGCGTTCTGGAGGAAGCGATGGTGGTTGCTGAGATGTTCGAGAAACGAAGGAGAGGCTTCTCCCGCCGGAGGGATCTACACACGCAGGTGTCAGCCATGAGTTTGGTGGGTTGCCTCGCCAGCCAGCTCTCGTCACCCCGTATGGCTTCGGCGTGGCGCAAGTTTTTTGCTGCAGTTTTTCTTTCGTGCTATGATATAGCATCAGGCAGCCATGAACCAACGGAGCCAGACAAGTCTCGTTTTTGATGTTCAGCACGAAACCTACGATCCCGGTGCCGCGAGCTTGAGTCCGGGTGGAACACCCCGCCTTGGTGACCCCAAACCCCGCTGTACGACCGGCGCTGTCAAACTCCCCCAGCAATATTGAAACCGCGGAGACCCCAACCTGTCGTACCACGATAACTTTAACGAAAACAGCACTTGTCTTTGCAGACGGAAGGCAGGTTTAGAACCAAGATACTCCGTACCACTCTTTGGTTCAAACGGAAAATCCCACCAGGATAGCTTCCCGTACGGCATAATTTGCCGTAGTCAAGACAAGCAGTGCCTCTGAGGTGCAGGATTGTGCGAGTGGCATCCTGCACCATGCAGCAATCCTCGCCAATAGCCGTCGACGTATTGCTCGGAAACCAACCTCCGCCACCGTCGAGATCCATTGGAAATATGCGGTCGTCCCGTATTCTTTGATTTGCCTTGCCAAAACTTTCTTTTCCTGCCCAGACCGCACCGAAGCTGCAGCCCATTGACTAGCAACAGCCAGCGTTCTAGACCACAGAAGCAGAGGAGGGCAACTGGTAGCGCTACTTTCCTTCGGACCTGCAGAGAACGAGCTCCTGCATGGCTCAAATTCTTGAGTGGGGAGTGTCTATCTTGTCGAAAACCGTTTGTTGAAATATGGCTAAGCAATGCCAAAGCAGGGACCTCGTCCCCAAAACTAAACGCATGCGTGTCAGAAGCCTAGTGCATCTATAGAAGTTCAACTGCGCACTAACAGCATTTGAACAGACTCGTGGTGGGTTAAGAATACAGTGAGGTTCTGTTCGTCTGACAATGTCAGACGGTTCCTACCAAAAGCCCCTGTTCCTCTGACAATGTTAGGTCTTGGCTACCAAAAACCCCTGTTCGGCTGACCTCTCTGTTATTTCAGATTTCACTGCATTTTTAACCCGCCCCGAAGCAGCAAAATGATACAGGCTTTGCAAAACAGCCATTGCTCTGCAGACGGGGGGCCTCATGCTCTTAGCTCAAAGGTAAACTGCCCAACTAAACTCAAGTGCGCAACTACGCACTCGCAGATGCCAGTCTGTGGCATGAAGGTATGGGCTGGTAGGGCTTAAGTTGTAAAGACTTGTTGTGGTCTGAGAGATTACATGCTATCCCTTTAAGTGCAGAAAATAGCTCAACCCACTTTTTAGAAAGAGTACAATTAGCCACCTATAGGGGCTAAAATGAAGCAGAATTTTTGTGAAACTCTCGCGTAAATCAGGATTAATATAACTAATAAAAAAAAAAGAGATTCTGATATAACTCGTTATAGTAATTATTTTTTTAGTATTTATTTTAGCTACTAATTAGTGTTAAATTTTAAATTAACTATAGAAGTAAAAGATTAATATCTTAATACTTAAACTTTAATTAATAATACTAAGATCTATAGACTTACTCCTATTATTTTAAGCTAATTAGAAGCTTTAGATTAGCTATTAATATATTTTTTAGTAGTTATAGATTTTTTAATCTAGTATAGTAGAAGTTACTTTAGTTCTCTATTAATAACCTTCTATAATAGGATTTTTAATTTATTATAACTACTTATTAATAATAATAATAATAATAATAATATCTCTAATAATAAAGCTAACTTAACTAATAATACCTCTTTTAGTAATAATAAAAGTATATTTTTTTTCTTTTTTTTATATTTTTTTTATATAGTAGGGGCTAATTAGCTTAAGGCTTACGTTATAAAGTAATATATTATAAGTTAACGCTTCTAACACTTTTTCCTCCTTATAAGCCTCTGAAATAGCTAAAAAATATAATTTTTTTAGCTTCATACTAATCTTACAGTATTTCTTAAAAGACTAGCTAAGTAGTAATATACTTAAAGAGTATTACTATTTAGCTTTCTTAAAGCTATACTTAGCTAGCTATATACTTACTCTAACTCTCTTACTTAGTACTAATATATTTAATATCTTTCTATACTTCCTACTCCTTAAGAGTATTACTAAGTAAACTAAATAGACTAATTAATACATATATTAGTAGTATATTAGTAATAATAGCTTTTACTAGGGCTTAAAAAGGAAGGCTTTATGCTTTAATAAAACCTTTACTATAAGTCTTTCTAAAATTTACTTCTTTTTTATTAAGCTAGTTTATATAATAATCTATATTAAGCTAGAGGTTAACTATTATTAGTTAACTAATACCTCTTATTTTATTTATAATTTTAGTAAGTATATCTCTTAGAATTATTTTTATATAATGTATTAGAATTTTTAATTATAGAACCTTAAAATGCTTATTTTACTATAAGGTATTTAGTAGAAAATTAAGCTTTAGTCTATTTAAATATAAAAGATATCTCTTTTACTATAGAATTTTAGTTTAGCTATTTCTATTAATAAATATATAATTTGCTATTAAAGATATTCTTATAATATTATTAAAATACTAAAAAAACTTATTAAAATTAGCTTTAAAATATAAGTTATTACTTAGAATAGCTATTTTTTAGCTTAGATCTTTTATAGTAGAGCTATTACTTCTAATGCTACTTCTATTTTAATAGTAGCTAAAAAAGAACTCTTTAGCGTTATATTTATTTTATTACTAGAAGTTTAAGTTAAAGCTACTATTAAAATAGTTAAATATATTACTATAGTAGTAAGTAAGAAAGTTATTAATAATCTTTAAGTATTTTATATTAGCACAGGTATAAGAGTATTCAGGGGTGTAATATATACGCCTATATAGTATAGGGTTATAGATAGAGATATATTATGATAAAATATGATAATTTTCAGCATTTATAGGCATTTGTTTATATAGATAATTAATAGAGAAGGTATGTATTGTGATGATTCTGGTTGATGTAGTTGGTAGGTTACATCCTAAGGTAGAGAAAAAGGAGGGGAAAGATAACCTGAAATATAAGCTATAAAGCTCTTAATTATATAAGCGGGATTATATAATATTAAGGATTATATAAGTATTTATAAAGTTATAGCTTATAATAAACTGAACACTTTTATATAAGGTTATATATATAAAAGTCTATTCATTTATTTTATATAGAATATTTAAGTAAATAGAATATTATTATATTATTATTATTATTATAATAAGACGTTATATATTAACATCCCCCCTTAAGGTATATACAGTTAATTAAAGGGTATATAGCTTACTTACTTAATATATATATACGTTATAGGTATAAAAACTTAAAAACCTAGTGGGAAAAATAAGAAAAGTATTCCTATATTATATAATATATATATAACTAGTTAAAAAACTCTTATAAAATAACTTTATAGGTAAAAATATTAAGAGAAAAACTAGTATGTTATTTTAGTAATAATATTGTTATTATTATTATTATTATTATTATTATTATTATTATTATTATTATCTTTATTATTATTACTATAAATAATACTTAATAATGCAAAAAATATAACCTTGCCTAAGGGCTTAGTTAAAATATTAATAATATTAGATTTAGTATTAATATAAAATAACATTATCTTTTTATCTATTAAAGAGTCTCTAGCAAAGTGATATCTTATATTAATATGCTTAGATTTCTTATAAAATTTAGGATTTTCAGCTAGTTTTTTAGCTATAATATTATCTATAAATATTTTTAGTTTATTTATTAATTTAAATCCTAGATTTTTAAGATTAAAATTATAGGTATTATATAGATAAATAGCTTCTTTAATAGATTCAATTAAAACTATATATTCAGCTTTATAAGTAGATAAAGCTACTGTTTTTTATTTTATAGAGCTATAAGATATAATATTATATAAGCCCTAATAAAATATATAAGCTAAAGTAGATTTTCTATTATCTAGGTCTCTAGCCTAATTAGAGTCTAAATAACCTATTAAATCCTAAATTATATTATTATTACAGTTATAATAAATTCCTTTATTAGGATATTTATTTAAATAACCCTATAGATAATCTAAAGTAGAAAAATACTCTTTAGAAGGGTTTATAGTATATCTTAATAAAATATTAACTATAAGAGCTATATTAAATCTAGTTTTTAAAGCTAGATATAGCAAAGCTCTAATTTACTATTAGAATTATAATATTTCTTCCTTAGTTATATAACCTTTATTTATATATATTTTTATATTATCTCTTATAGGTATTATTAATAGGTTTATATCAGTTTTATTATATTTATTTAATATTTTACTAATATATTCTATTTAATACATAAAAATAGACTTATTTTACCTATCTATATCAAACTCACAACCTAAAAATATATTAAGCTCCCCTAATAGTTAAATTTTAATATATTACTTTAAATTATTATATATATAATTACTAATAGTAGTATTATTAGCTACTAGTAATATATTATCTATATAGTAATATATTATAGCTTTATAGTTATTTTTATTTAATATATATACTACTTCATTATAAAGTGAAACAATAAATCCTAATTTTAATAATATACTTTTTAAATAGTTATACTATAGTCTAAAACTTTATTTTAAACTATATAAAGCTTTAATAAGCTTATAGTAATATTTATTATTTTTAGATTTATAATTATAATTAGAATTAAATTCTAATTTATTAGTAGTTTTATTATAAATAAAACTAATAAGTATAGTAGTATAAATATCTATATTTATATCTATATAAATAAAAGCTATAGTTATATTATATTAAAGTAAAATCTAGCTTTCTTTTATAATAAAAATTACTATAAATTTATAGCTCTTAGGTTTATAAGTAGTAGAAAAAGTTTCTAAATAATTAATACTAATAAATTAATTAAAACCTTAAACTACTTATCTTATTTTATATTTATAAGTATTATTTATTTTATCTTTTAATTTTATAATATATACCTATTTACTACCTAATAGATAAATATTATTAAGTATTTATATAATTTTCTAAGTATTAATATCTTCTATTTAATTTATTTCTAATTATATAGCCTAAATCTAATTATCTTTATAAAGAGAATTTAAAGCTTATTTAATATTAAAAAGCTTATCTAATATAATAACTAATAATATATATAAAGCTTTATTATTATTAGTTATAATATTATTATTATTTATTTTATAATCCTTTAAAATAGAGCAGTCTTCTAGGATAAATAATAATACACTTTCATTAAAAATATTATTTTTAACTATATTATTAACCTATTAGTAGTCTTTTTTAGCTTTATCTATTATAGAGGGGATTTCTATAAAAAACTTAGATTTATTAGTATTTATTTCTCTATTATTAATACTAATAGTTTTCTTATTATTATTATTTATCATACTCATATTAGTATTAGTACTATAACTATTATTATAAGATATAATACTATAATTTTTATTACTAATATTAATATTATTATTATTAATATTATTATTATTTTTATTAATATTAATACTAATCTTATTACTTAGATTCTTAAAAGCAGAATTTTTAGTAATATTATTACTATTTAAAGTAATATTTTTATTACTATAAAAGATAGATTAACTAGATATATCTCTTTATAGATTATATTAAGTAATACTTTATCTATTATTATAGGGCATAATACTACTATTAATATCCTTAAAGTAGATATTTATACTTATAAGAAGCTCTTTATAATAAGAAATAAAGGTATTCTCTAAGATTTTAATATTATAAAACTATAAAGCTCTCTTTAGTTATATATCTTAGATTTTATATCTATTAGATCTATAATTAATTATAAAACCTTAATATACTCTTATATCTAATTTCTTAATTTTAAGATCTTTATTCTTATAATAGCATAAGCTACCCTATATCTTAATATTATTTATATTAGGTTTTATTTTATTTTTTAATTTATAAAGTATTATATAATTAATAGAGGAATATAGAATCCTATTATATATATAAAGAGTAGCATAAAAAGCTTTACCTTATAAATAATATAGTAAACCTAAATTATATAGTATTATTCTTATTTTATTAACTATAGTGCGTATAATACGCTCTATAAGTCTATTAGGTTTATATATATAAAGAGGTCTTATATTATAGATAATCCTACTATTAAAATATATAATCTTAATATATTTATTAGAAAATTCTTTACTTCTATTAGTAAAGATTTCTTTTATTCTTTTATTATTATTATTATTATTATTATTTACTTCTACTTAAAATTTAAGAAAAATATTACTTATAGTTTCTTCAGATTTATCTTTAAATAATTTTCCTTAGACAAATCAGGTATATTTATCTATAAAGATAATAAATAAATTATATTTATTATAAATAGTAAGCATTATAAGCCTATATAAATCTAAAGCTATATAATCTAGATAATTTAGATTTTTATTATAAAACTGTAATTTACTCACTTTAGTTATAAATTTACCTTCAAAATAAGCTTTATAAAGTAATAATTTATTATTATTTATATTATTATTATTTATATTTATATCTGAAATTATATTATCTTTTATTTTTAAAAGACTTTATATATATATATAACTAAGACGTTAATACTATAATTAGAAGCTATTATTATTATTATTATTTTTATTATTATTAGTTATAGTATTATATATATAGTTATTATTATTATTAATAGGAAATTAGAAGAAATATAAATTATTTCATTTTACCCCCATAGTAATAATATAATCTTTCTTAATATTATATAAAATAGGTTGTTTCTATATAATAGAAGCAATACCTAATAAATCTAACTTAGATTAGCTAAGTAGATTAATACTTAGTTTAAATATATAATAAATATCTTTTAATATAATTTTATTATTATTTAGATATATAATTAAATCACCTTTTAGTATAAAAATAAGACTTTTTGCTTCTTCCTATTTAATAGGGTTTTTTATTATTTTTTAGTTAACTAAAAGAGTGTGGTTTTTAACTATATATATAATAGCAGTAGTATTAATATAAAAATCAACCGTTTTTTCAATTTAGTTAAAACTCCTAACTTTTCCTTATTCCTTAATAATAGATTAGTTAATTAAATAACCTAAGAAAAGATTATTATTAATATTTTTATTTATATAAGGAGAAGTAATAATATAACCTACATTTTTAAAAATAATATCTTCTTCTTCTTTTTTAGAAGATAAATCTATTAATTCTATAAAATCTAAATTATTTAAAGATATATAAAGGGTAATATTACTAGTAGTAGTTATATTAACTACTTCTTTCTCTTTTTCCTTAGTAGTAGTAGTATTAGTAGGTTTTTTCTACTAACTAAGTGCTTTTTTAGGATATAAGAAAGTGCAATTTTCTTTAGAATAGTTAGTTTTTTTGTAATTTTTGCAGTATAAACCTTTCTGTTTTTTCTAGGGTTTTTTAGATACTTTAGTATCCTTATCCTTCTTTTTATTCTTATTTTTATTATTTTCCTAGTTTTTATTTTATTTTTTATTATATTTAGTACCCTTAATAATAATATTATTAACTACTTCTTTACTTCCTTTTCTCTTATATTTATTTAGTAAACTAAAGTATAAAAAGTTAAAGTTATAAGCAGTAGGGTTAGCTCTTAGAGACTAAGTTATAGAGGTTATAAAAAACTTATAAGTCTTATTTAGACTATTAAGTATATAAGCTATAACTACTTAATTAGATAGTTTTAGCTAGTTATAAAATAAATTATCTATTAATTCTTTAATTTTATTAATATATTTTTCTATAAAATTAAAATTATCTAAAGAAGTATTAAAGAATTCTTTATAGGTTAAAAACTTATTTATAAAACCTATAGGCTTATATAGCTTTTTAAAGTGATCTTAAGCTTTAAAAGCATTTTTATTATCCTTAATTACTCTTAAAAGACTATTTTTATAGAGTAATTATATATAGCTTAAAGCTTTATTACTTTTATCTATATTATTTTCAGATTTAGGTTTAGTTAAATTAATAGTTATATCTTTATTTATAAAAAAAGCTTTAATATATATAGCTTATATTTTATAATTCTTAAAGCTTATAAGCTTAGGTATATTAACTTTTAAATTAGCTATTATTACTTTATAAGAAGCAGTATATAGTTATAAGCTTTATAAGGGTTAAATAATAGTAAAGTTATATAACTAAAGAAACTATTAGATATATAATATAGTAGTTTATATAGTAATATTATATAATAGCTATAAACCTAGAGGTTTAAAGTTTAACTATTAAAAAAGAGTAGTTTTTTCTTTTTCTTTAATTAATATCTTCTTTAGTTAGACTAAAATCTAACTAAGGAGATAAGTATCCTATATAATAAATTAGTTGAAAAGAAGTCTATTAAGCTCTAAGTATAAATCTAAACTAGATTAGGAGTAAACTAAAAAATAGTTTAAATAGATAATCTGAAAGATATAAGTTAAATAAAGTAGAAATAAAAGACTATCTGCTTAGAGAAAAATTAATAGAAGTATAGTTAATTTATATAGGATTTATTATATAGATTTAAAGAAGGTATATCTTATAGAATTAAACTACTAATCTAGCTAATATATCTAATTCTATAAAGGTAGTATAGATAGAAAATTATTTAAAAGAGTATTTTTCAGTATATATAGCCTTTATATATAGATAAAGCTTAAGAGAGAAGAAAGGTATAGGTAAAGAAGTAAAAAGAACTGAGGTTATCTCTAAGCTAAGCTTATAACCTATTAGTATAGGTATAAGAGTATTTAGAGGCGTAATATATATACCTATATAGTATAGGGTTATAGATAGAGATATATTATAATAAAATATAATAATTTTCAGTATTTATAGGTATTTATTTATATAGATAATTAATAGAGAAGGTATATATTATAATGATTCTAGTTAATATAGTTAGTAGGTTATATCCTAAGGTAGAGAAAAAGGAGGGGAAAGATAACCTGAAATATAAGCTATAAAGCTCTTAATTATATAAGTAGGATTATATAATATTAAGGATTATATAAGCATTTATAAAGTTATAGCTTATAATAAACTAAACACTTTTATATAAGGTTATATATATAAAAGTCTATTTATTTATTTTATATAGAATATTTAAGTAAGTAGAATATTATTATATTATTATTATTATTATAATAAGACGTTATATGTTAATATTTTATTAATTAGCTTCTATTTAAGCTATTATTATTACTTTATTTTAGTAATTATTCTGCTCTATTAGCTTTCTATTAGCTAAAGCTAATATTTATTTCTACTTTTTTATTAATAACTTTTTTACTATTATTAACTTTATATATTATTTATACTATTAAGAGCTACTTATTATAATTATTAGTATTACTTACTTAAATTTATAAAGGTATTAGGGGCTATAAGCTATAGTTAGGTTAAACTAATAGTAGAAGTACCTAAAAGGTAGGTTTAGTATTACTATACTACTTTTACTTACTTTTTCTAAGTTCTTTCTTTTTAGTTTTTAGTAAATACTTACTAAACCTTTACTATAGAGAGTTCTATACTTTAAACCTATAAGCCTCTCTATTTATTTAGCTTTTATTAACTGAATTATCTCTAAACTTTTTAAACTAAATATTTAAGTTTTTATAATTATCTTTTTTCTAGATATAGTAATCTCTACTATAAATTTAAATACTCTAAATAGCTTTTTATTAATATCCTTTTTTATTATTTAAGTAATATATACTAAGCTTAGTACTATTATCTCTATTATTTAGCGTAGTAGTTATTTATTATATATTTATTAAAAGATAATAAAGTTTTTAAGTTAAAGCTATAGTTTAAAACTTAATCTTATTTTTTAAAGTTCTTCTCTTTTTAAGTTTTTTTATATTTTCTATTTAGAGTTATTCTAAAAGAATCCTATTATTATTTTTAAAAGAAAATAATTATTTTTATATTATAAGTTTTATTTCTAACGTTTTATTCTTTATTTAATAAGTTTTTTCTTATATAATATCTTTATAATAACTTTATTTTTTATTTTATTATCTTTTTTCTAAAATAAATATATTATAAAGCTATTAAATAAGTTAGATAGTAACTACTATTATTAATTTACTATATTTATCTCTTTATAAGTAGTAATATTTACTTTAATAAATAACTACTATTTATACTATCTAAAATTATAGCTATTTCTATAATTATTTAATAAAGCCTCTTAGCTATTTATAAAGTAATAACTTTTCTCTTCTTAAAATTAGCTTTTTTTTTCTTAATATATTATATCTAACTATAATAACTTTTATATTTTTTATAAGCTTTTTATTAAGCTTTTATAATATATTTACTAAACTTTCTCTTATTTTATAATATTTTTATACCTAATATTATAAGTATTAAAAGCTTTATTTACTAACTTTTTAAAGAATATAGTTTTAATAAGAGAAAGCTTAGTAAAAGTAATTATTAGTATAACTAAATAAGTAGTAATAAGCTTTATATTAATTATATATTATAGCTTTTTAAGAATACTAAAGTTATTTATATTTATTAGAAGAATAATAACTATATATATAAGTTATATTAGATTTATAGTATTAAATACTATAGAGTAAGTTTAGTAATTATTTAGAGAAAATATAAGCTAACTTTTTTTCTCTTAGATTTTAGCTTATTTTATTAATATAGTTTACTTCTATTAGAATTAGGTTAAGTATTATACTTATACTATTAACGCTAAATAGTATTATTAATATAAGATTTTCTATATTTTTATAGCTATAAAGTAGGGTATTAAGTTTCTCTAATATCTTTATAAATAGTTAGTAAACCTTATTAGTTTTAAACTTAGTTCTAAGAAGTATAATAACTAATTACTTACTATAAATATAGAGGAAACTATAGCTTTATATACTTAGATATATTTATAGATTTCTCTTAATATAAGTTTTACTTATAATTAGTCTTTTTATTTATTTATTTAATATACTTTTATAAGTAGCTTATTAAGCTAAAAATAAAGTATTAATTAAAGAGATTATACTATAGATTAATAATATTCTTTTAGTATATTTATATAATAAGACTTATATCTTTAATTAGATTTAGTTTTTTAATTACTTTAATAAGGTTTTAGAGAAGTAGTTCTCTAGTAATAATAACTATATATCTAATCTTCCTATATAAAAACTTTTAAAGATTTAAGCTATTTATATACTTTATAACGCTTATTACTTTACTCTTATCTCTATCTATAAAGTTATTAGTAATAGCTTTATATTTTAGCTTAACTTTTATAAATAGATTAGTAACTATTTAGTAATAGCTTATTAATATTAAGTTAATAATAAAAATACTAATAAGTCCTCTAAAAATAATAATAATAACTCTAATAATATACTTAATAGTAGAGGTTTTAATAGTAATAGTAGTACTACTAATAATAGTTTAAAGAGTAATAATAATAATAATAGTAATAAAAATTATAAAGATAATAACAATAATAAAAATTATAAAGATAACAATAGTAATAATAATAAGAATTAGAGTAGTAGTAATAAGAGTAAAAGTAATAGTTAGAAGTAGTTAGAGTATTAAATAAAGTTTAGTAAATATATAGTAGTTTTTTTATAGAAATATATAGTTAGATACTTATTATTTTATATTTTTTTACTAAAAGGTTTAAAAGTCTTTTCTAGTATTTTAAGCTATTCTATAGTTAATTAATTTTTCTTATTACTCTATATTATTTATTATTTTATTTATAATATAATTTATACTATTATTTCTTAAATCTAATAAGAATTTATAAAGTATTTACTAAGTATTCTTTAAGCTTCTAAGTATTATATTTTACTAACTAACTCTTCTATTTAACTATATATAGGGGGTTTTTTAGTATTTCCCTTTATAATATAATATCTTTAACTTTTTATTCTTTTAAGTTCTTTTTAAAGTCTAAAAGCTACTTTTTAGTAAGCTTTTAGCTATATTATAGTTTAAATAAAGTAACTAAAAAGATATTATATACTTTATTATATTTCTCTAGAAGTTAAACTTTATAAACGATTAGGTTTATAATTTCTATAACTAATATAAAAATAAATTATAGAGTAAGCTTTTATTAACTTTTTATAAAATAGAAGTTTTTAGTAAAAAATTCTATAATATCTCCTATATTATATAATTATATTTTTTGTTTAGTATTAGTATTTTTAGTTTATATTTTAATAATATATTACTAATTCTTAGCTATCTTTTAGTAAACTTTTATTAGTTTCTTAAATTTTTCTTTAATTTTTTAGGTTTTAATCTTAATACTTAATAAATAGTAGTTTACTATTCTAAAGTAGTATTTTATAAATACTTTAAATAGAGATATATTAATAGTAATATACTTACTATTATTATAGGGAATCCTATAATTTATTTAACTAGTTAGGTTACTTATTAGTTTTATAAATTTTTATTAAACTTTATAAAATATATAGTTAAAGTTTAATATATTCTTTCTATTTAGCTATCTATCTATAAGTACTAAGCTATAGAGAGATATCTTTAAATATCTTAAGCTTTTATTTAATCCTATTAAAACTAACTAGTAATTAATTTATTTTAATTATTTATAATAGCTTTAAGTATACTATATTAGTATTTAATCTCTTAATATAATATTTTTATTAAGCTTATAGTATTTAGTTACTTAGTTATTATTAAAAATTAAACTACTTTAGTTATTTAATATATAATTATTAAGATTATATTATAAATAACTCTATTATTTTAGTAGCTTTTTAGTAAACTAATTAAAAAGTTTAGTAAAATTTATTAAAATAGATATATTAGTAGTTTTAATATTTATAATAGCTTATATAGCTTATACTATAATATATATACTTCTTAGTAATATAAATATTTAGTAATATATTATTATATATCCTCTATTAAATATAGCTAGTAAAACTTTTATAAAATTAACTTTATAGTTTTATTTACCTCTATATAACTTAATTTAAATATATTATAGTAGTTTTTTAAGATTTTATAATAGAAAGATCTCTTTTCTAAAATAATAAGTCTTCTTTTAAACTAAAAAATATTATTTTTATTAAGTTAATATTTTTAGTATCTTCTAGCGTTTTAGTAAACTTTAGTAGTAATATCTCTATAGAAATAGTTTTTAGTTTATAGTTTACTAACTATTTATTTAAAATTTATATTAAGATATAATATATAAACTATTTTATTCTAAATAAGTTTTCTTATTATAGTATATAAAATATATTATTTTAATATAATAACTCTAGCTTTTCTTAAGTTTTTTAGTATATTACTTTCTTCTTATAGAGTAATTAATATAATATCTATATATACTTTAGAATAAGTAATAATACTAATATATATAGTAATATATAGTAGTTTATTAATACTTTTTATAAAATAATCTTAATTTAAAAGTAAAGATTTCTTAACTTTAAAGCTAGCTTTTTAGTAAAGTTCTTATATATTTTATTAAATAGCTTAGATATAAGTTTTTATAATAGCTATTTATTTTTTTAAACTTAGTAATATATTAGTAATTAGTTATTAAAAGCTAGCTAATAAGTTTAAGCTTTTTTTAAAAAATAAGAAGTATATTATCTATTTTTATATCTTTTATAATATAATTTAAGTATCTAAATAACTTATCTACTAAGTTAGTAATTCCTAATTTATATTAGATTTTAAAATTAAAAGCTAATAATTAATATACCTATTATATAAGCTTTTTATAAATATTCTATATAAATATAGTAAATACTCTCTTTAGTATAATATAGTTTATAAGTATTAGAAATTTCTTAAGGAGTTTTTAAAAGTATTATACTTAGTAGTTTAAGTTTTTAATAATAACTAGAAGCTTTTATTACTTTATAGCTTAATATTATTCTATATTTAATAGTTTTCTTAACTAAAAAGCTATTAAATACTAAACAGTTTTATACTTCTATAAGAGTATACTAAATATTATTTAAATAAATATATCTATTTTAATTTTAGTTTTTAATATAAAATTATAATATCTTAGTATTAAAGCTTTAATAAATACTCTCTAAAGTATTTTAAATATAGTCTATATCTTCCCTATCTAAATAAAAGCTCCTAACTTTATATTATTCTAACTTCTCTTAAATATACTATTTATAGAAGCTATAATATAGAAATATTTTATTATAAACTTATAATAGAAATTATAAAATCTTAAGAAAACCTATATATTTCTAAAAGATTTTAGTATTAGCTATTTAGTAATTACTTAGATATAGTTTAAGTTTATTATAATACTATTTTAAGTAATATAAAACTTTAAGAAATTAATTTCTATTTAATAGAAGTTATATTTCTTAAGTTTTATAAATAATTTAATAGCTTTTAAATAATATAAAATAGTATAAAAATCTTTTATATATTACCTTTTTATATTTAAATAAATTAGAATATTATTTAGGTATATAATATAATATATATCTAAAAGGTTAATAAATATTGTATAAATATATACTTAGAAAGTTACTAAAGTATTAATAAGCTTAAATAATATTACTATATACTTAAAATATTTATATTTTATTCTAAATATAGTTTTCTACTTATTTACTTTATTAATAATAATATAATAATATATTTTACTTAAATTAATTTTAGCAATAAATTTTACTTTAGTAAGCTTATTTAAAAGCTTACTAATTAGTAGTAGAAGGTAATAGTTCTTTATTATAATTTTATTTAATTTTTAGTAGTTTATATAAAGTTATAAACTACTATTCTTTTTTAGTATAAATAGAATAAATACCTCTATAAAGTTTATAAAATAATAAATATAGTTAGTAGCTTCTATCTTCTAAATATATTTAATAAAGGTTTATAGTTATTTTATTAATATAAAATATATAGATTTATATAGAAGTTCTTTACTAAGCTTTAATTTAATATAATATACTACTCTTTTTAATTTAGAAACCTTTTTTATATTTTTATTATTAAAAATATTAGTAAATACTTAAAGTTCTTTAGAGATTCTCTTTTTTTACCTCTGATTTAATAACTATTTACTTAAAATATTAATATCTTTCTTATTAGAAACTAAAATACTTATTAAGTTTGTAATTACAATACAGCCCCCCCATAAAAAAACTATAGCAAAATTCACTCTATTCGCAGGTATAATTCTGGAAACACTATATAGGCACTTTAACCTGTGCTCTCTACTAATTAAGGAAAATAATATAGAAACCCTATACGTTCCTGCTAGTAAACAAAGCCTTATATAAAGACATATACACGCCCTAGCTGAATAGATCGGTCGAATAGTAACAGCGCCAGCCGCATAGCGCGGGGCCGAACAGCGCAGCGATGTATATAGCGGGGGCCAATCACATTAGGGCTGAACAGGTCACTAAGGCTCTCGTAGCAATAGCTTCGCTAAACCTTCTAATAAGGTACTGTGAACGCCACCACATAAGAGATAACTCCTTAACTAAAGAGGTTATCCTATAAGGTTCTTATAGCTAGAAGCATAAAAGCTCTACTACAAGCAGAGCTTTATACCTATCCCTCTTCCTCTTCCTCATCCTCAAACCTATATTAATAACAACCTATAATAAATCCTTTATAATATCTGCACCACATAAGATATATAAGAACACTAACCCCACGCTAAGTATATCCTTCTTTAAGGATAACGCTATAGCTATCGCTGAGAAGCATAATATCTATATACTAGATAAAGCTATTAACTTTAGTAACTACTCCTTCGCTAATCAGTAACACTTTATTAGAGTAGCACTAGCTAAAACCCTTAAGAACACCCCTACAAAGGACCCTGAGTATGCTCTAATTAAGATGATAATCAAAAGCCCTAAAATCCTCTGCAAGGAGACTATATAGGTCTCTAGCTATCCCAAGGAATAGCCCTTCTTCACATAGGCCCTCCGCAATGCTAAGGCCGAGGTAGCCCAGTAGGGATTAGTAAGTACAGCTTACGCTAACTAATAGAGAGCGTTACTAACAACAGCACAGCTGCTGCAAAGGCGTTAGCTAGCCCAACTAAACAAGAGAACAACAACAGTAACAACTTCCAAAGGCGTTACTATAGCGGATAGCGAAGCAGTAATAGAGACAGCAAAGCAGTAATAGAGACGGCAAAGCAGTAATAGAGACGGTGTTAGCAGCGCGGGTGATGCGTAAGAGGATAGGTCAACAGTTCAGTAGTCAGTAATTAAGTAATCACAAACTACGTCGTTATCAAAGTGAAGTTAAAGATCGTAAGGTTATTAACTAACAGGCACGTATAAGTGCAGCTGTAGTTAGGAGAGGTGGTCGGAAATTACGGTCACGTGACTAAAGGCTGTGTATATTATCAGGAGGCACAGAGTTAGGAGGTCTGTCGCTCTAAGCAGGTAAAAATCACTATAAACAGCCAGAGGCCCTAAAATACTTATTAAATATATAATATAAGCTTATTAGTTATTTTCTATAATTTCTTAAATAATTACCTCTAACTTAATAAATAAGATATATTTATATAACTAAATATATATATAGGTATTTATATAGATACTCTCTTTATTTATAGAGTTATTAAATAAAAGGATATTTTCTACCTTTTTAAAGTATAAGCTTATAATAAATACTTAATAGATCTTCTATAAGTAGCTTTTACTATTTAATAGAAAAAATATAAGTTAATAAATCTTATTTATAAATATAGATCTCCTCTAAAAGTTTATTAATTCTAAAGCTATAATATTTATAGTTCCTTTTAATTAGAGTTTTTCTATAAAGTCTTTTTATATAATATTTATTACTATATAGATATCTATATTAATTTTAAGTTTAATTTTATTAAATACTTAAAATATAAGTATTTATCTTTTAATAGTTTTCCCTATTAAAACTAAAGTAATATTTAGTATAAAGCTTCTTAAAGTTACTTCTATACTTACTTATTTCCTAAGTCTTTAATATTAGTTATATAAAGTATTATAATTATATTTATATTACTCTATTTTAAGTTTAAGTTATAGTTATTATTTATAAATAGTATATAGTTTTTAGTATAATAAATTATAATATAGCTATACTTTTTATAGTTATAATATTAAAAACTCTATAAATTAAGTAGTTTACTATTAAAGCTAAAAGTTATATATAAGTTTATTAAGTAGTTACTTTAGAATAGAGTTTTTAAATAGTATTCTCTATAGTTTATAGATTAAAAAGGTTATAAACTACTTTTATAAGAGTAGTTTAAAAAACCTAAATATAGCTATTTATATAACTTAGAGTAGCTAGTAGATCTTCCTATATATCTTTCTTTTATTATCTCTTATAGCCTCTAGTTATATAAAGTAATAATATAAGTATTAGTATAATTTATATTTTATTTAAATAATTTATTCTTAAAAGTTCTAATAAAGTTTTTAAAAAAAGTATATACTTTTATATTACCTATACTTAGCTTACTAAGTACTTAGTTAATAGATTTTTAGTAAACTTAATATATAATAAGCTTTTTATTATTTTTCTAATAGTATTATTTTAAAATATTATAATAGTTTTATTCTTATAGTTTTAATATAATCTATTATCTTTTAATAAAGATTTAAAAATCTTTCTATTTTAAATCTATTTTATTCCTTAAAAGGTTTATAAAGGTTTATTAATATATTTATTATTCTATCTATAAAGTATACTCTATAGTACTTAATACTTACTAAATATATTAACTATTAAAATAGCTAGAATAATACTTATAAGCTTCTTCTATTATAATAAGCTAATCTTCTTTTATTATACTTATAGATTTACTAATAAAATAAGCTATATTATAGTTTAAAGGTTTTTTATAAACCTTAAGTAGCTATTTAGTAAATATTTAGTTATTTAATATAATAGTTAAAAGCTTTTACTAGTTAGCTATTATAATTAGTATTTACTATATTAATAGCTATTTATTTACTTTTTATAGCTTATTAGCTTAAGCTAGCTTATTAACTATAGCTATAAATATCTAGCTTTATAGCTTATTCTATCTATAGTAAAGGGTTTTAAATTCCTTATCTTTCTATATATATTTATTATTTAAGTAGTAAAAATTTAATATAAATAGTTTATTCTTTTTAGAACTTTTAGTTTTATTTAAAGTATAGCTTCTTACCTCCTTTAGTTAACTTATATTATTCTCTAATTATTTACTAAGATTATTCTCTTTATATAGGTTTATACTAATAGCTTTACTTATTATTTAGTAAATATTAGCTATAGTTTTATTAGTTTAATTAGTAAGTATTACTTAGGTATATAGTGCTATTATTATTACTAACTTTCCTAAAGTAGAGTAGAGGTAAAAAAATTATAAAAGTATTAAAAACTATAAACTATAATTAAGTTAAACTAATAGTAGAAATACTTAAAAAGTAAGTTTAGTATTACTATACTATTTTTATTTATTTCTTCTAAATTCCTTTTTTTTAGCTTTTAGTAAGTGTTTACTAAGCCTTTACTATAGAGGGTTCTATACCTTAGACCTATAGGCCTCTCTATCTATTCAGCTTTTATTAGCTAAATTATCCCTAAGCCTTCTAAGCTAGGTATCTAAGCCTTTATAAAATTCTAAGATTTAAAAGCTTCTAATATAGCTATAAATAAGTAATAAAAAGGATAACTATATACTTTAAAGCTCTCTTTTTATTTATTTAACTATAAATAATAAACTCTATTAATTTGCTTTTAAAAATAATATAATATTTCTATTTATTAGTAGTATATTTAATAGCTAAAAGATTACTACTATTAAAGTATACTACTGCTTTATAACTATATTAATTTTAGCTAAAATAGTAAAAGTTTTTTTTAAACTAGTAGTAGTAGCTATTACTACTTTAAAATCCTCTTAAGCTAATAATAAATATAAAAAGAAAGCTATAATATCTTACTTATTATTAGCTTTATTTATAATTATTAATAAATATAACTATTATATAAATAGTATTAATATTAGTAACTAATATAAAGCTAATTATATTAGTATAACTACTTAATATAGCTATTATAGTAGCTAGCAGCTTATTATATTTAACTTTTTACTAAATATATTAAGAGTTTTTTATTTATTTAGGGGGTTTTAAAAGCTAATTTAGTATCTCTATAGAGGTTACTTTTACTAACTTCAATTTTATCTATAAAGTTTTAAACTTTAAATATAAAAAGCTTTTAGGGGAGTTTTAATACTTATTCTATAAATAACTAATAGTAAAGTTCTAGCTTAATAGTATTAGAAAGTATTATTCTTTAACTATTTAAGTTATAGAGAGAATATTATATAAGTTTAAATATAAAGAAAAGCTATAAAAATATTAAGCTTATATAAAATATTTTAAAAAAGCTACTTTATAAGAGATTAATAGAAATATAGTAAACTAATACTATATATACTAAAGCTATATTAAGTATAATATACTACTCTACTAGAGAAGTAACTACTAAGTAAAGTAGTATAATAAAGAGGCTTAAATATTAGTACTACTTACTGGATTTTTTAGGTAGTAGAAGGGTATAACAGCTCCTGTTAGTTATATACCTCGTGTAGAGTCAGTTATAAATCAAATTACACTATTAGTTAGACCCCTATCTAAGTCATTTTCCGCACTTAAAGGGATAAGTGGTGTCTATAGGATTTTAGAGGCGGACTGCAGCATCGTCGGTCGCAATTCCTGCGAGGCAAACACTCAAACTAGTACCCAATAAAGTTGCAAGGCCAGGTTTAATCAATTTCACGAAAGGCTTACACTGAGGCTCTGCACTAAATACCCAGACATCGCTTCTCTCACCAAGCCAAGCCCATCTTTCCATCCGTCGCGCCCAGCACCAACCATACCTAGGTACTCTGCTGCACAATCCCGCATCTCCAAAGAGCGCATCTGCGCGCCCCCAAATGCCCCAAAGAGCCAAGCCTGGGATCCTGTTAGTCCCTCGTCCCAAAATGCCGACCAGCCTGCCTTGCGACTCTCCAATTGGCACAGGAGAAGGCGTGTTAGTTGGCGGACAAAGACGCTTCCCTCAAATGCACTGGGGTTTCTCTGCCCATCTGGATTGAGGCCAGACAAGTCTATGCTGAAAGCCAGGTTGATAAAGCTTGTTTGTCGGCTTCTCGATTTCATGGAGACGCCGAAGTACTTCAAATCGACAAAGTATTGCGGCTTTCCCGCCTGGGCCATCCGACTTCCGATGCAAGCCCCTGGGGTTGTGCCCAACAAGCAGACCGATCATCGATGGAAGGTTGCAAGTAGAGCAGGGGTTGCGGCGTGGGACTACGCCCCTAGTGATGCATCGAAAATCCTTTGGGAAGGTTGCGGGAGGGCTGAGCGCCCGCAGGTCTGCTCAACAACAAGTGCATTTGATGATGCGTCTCTTACGAGGCAGGTGAGCACGTCCTCGTGTTCATCTATTGCCGTGATTCATAGAAAGGTCACCGGTCTCCGGAAACCATTCACCGGCCAGTATTTGTGCTGTCATCCCAAAGTCGCGATTGGTTCTTGAGTTGACTTTGCAACCAAGAAGAACAGCTGGGATGACATAAGCCTCGCAGACATCCCTGATGAATGTTGACACAGGTGGTAAGCAAGTCAAACGCTGTGAGCGGTTCAACTTGGAGGGGGTGAGAGTCCTGTACAGCCGGCGCAGCCGTCAACTGCTCAGAGGCATTGTGTTCAAACAGCGCTGTGGCTGTCTTCGCCTCGGTAAACCTCCGTGCCGGCCCAAATATCGGAAGCGGATTCCCGGCTGCATCGATGGGTGGGACAGCTGGGAGTGAGCTGCCTGCTCTGTCAATGTTCGTGAAAGAGCCTCGCAAGCACGGCCTAGTGTCTGCCTTCGTCCTGTGATCCACAATGGAAGTGCGACTTCGCAGCGGTGCGCAGGAACATGCAGTGACACCCACCAGAGAGAAAGGGCCGTCAGCTCCCAGCCGGCATGCGGCACTGACTGCACTCTAGAAGCGCCGGAGGTTAACGGGCCTGCGTCTTCGGCGTCCACCGCAGTCCCTTTACCCCTCAAGCAGGCTCCACCGCGGACTCTACACCGACAGGGCCGATGCGCGGGGGTTCGTCAGAATTCAAGGCTCTTTTTTGACCCCGTTGCCCTGCAAGGTTGAACTCCGTGGTCATGGGAATAAGTAGAAATTTTACCACCCTCGTCGCTTCGCTGGCTGAACGTGGGGGACACGCTTCTAGCTTGAGCACTAGATCTTCAGGCTCTTCGCCCGTCTCACTGTCGTACAAGACGGGTGTCGGTCATTACCATTGCAAGTCTTGGAACTGTTAGCCGCAGCCCTCCAAGTTTTCGCTCGGCAGCCAATTGCACAACAGGCCCTCGGGCTTGATTATGTCGCTCTGTAACCCAAACAAAATGGCGGGATGCAGTTGGTAATCAGACTTCATATTGACAACTTCAGAAGGTTGTCGCTGCCCCCCATCCACCTTTCCCAAGCCACCCCACGAAACGGGGGTCACACTTGCATCGCAACCTGGTGTAGGTCTCTGGCGATGACGTGAAAACCGCCGCTGTGCTCCCGTCTCGGCAGGTGCTCATGCCCTTTTTGCCGTTCAATCTGATGGCCAGTGTCCCTTTTCCGGGTCAACTCCGAAGCCGCTGCTTCTTCTACCCGACATGCTGGGTTGGGGTAAGTGATGATGAAGAGGGTGGTGGTTGGTAATACAAGGCAGCCAAGCGTCCAAGTTGAGCTGGGCCACCCATCGCCGTCACCGTTCCGAAGTCCGGGCAAATGTTCCCATCACCGAGAGAATCGACGGTCTCTTGTTTCAGCTTCGGCATCTTCCCCGCTTGAAATCGGTTGTGCCCCAGATTCGAGACCGATGTTGTCCCTTTTGCTATGTCTCCAGCAGCAACACAGCTTCAGTGCTCCACCTGGAGAACTTAGCTGGTCTGGTCTTAGTCGCCAAGGTACTCCGAAGTACCATCGTGAGGCATCCCACCCCGCTGACGACTCAGGGCTACCACCTTGGCTGTTCGTTGGCCTAGCTTCTCGTCATCGTGGCCCTTCTGCTTTCTGATTTCTTGACTGTTTTGGCCAACATAGCTATGCTCCAGTGATCTGATTGGATGCCAGGGGACTGTCTGTCCACCCATAGCCTATGGCCTGGATGCACCTCGTTCCTAATGTGGGAAGTAGTACGCCCAGATACTTGCCGTTGGGTCACGCTCTGGATTCCTCCCACGAAGAAAGACCCAAAACATCGTTATTAAAGATGCTCGGCCCCATGAGCATCCACCTTATCCACTTGCCCCAACGCTTAGCCGCTTAGCTTCCTCTGTGGACGATTGCGACATAGGTCGAGAATTGAATCTTGCAGTGGTCGATTGTCCTCTTCTTGAGATATAAGTGTGCCCTTTCCCACTCAGGTGTGTTCACGATCTCAAACATTTTTATCACGGATTCGTTTCGCGCCGACCATCTGATCTCATCAGCATCAAACGACTTTCTCGAGACTGGCCGCCTTCCTTTTCCGACAGTGGCTTCAAAGGATACCTATCTGCTCCTCGTCAAACAAATCGAGAGTCGCAGTCCTTCGATTTGATCGTTCAACTCCTGTTCCATTGACGTAGAGCAGAAAAACAGAGAAAATCCAACGCCGACACAAGCCATTCGCCGACGCAACCCACACCGTGGTCAAGCCCTGTCGTTTCTGACAGCATCGAACCCTGGCCACTTCATTGGACCAATAGCGACTCACAATCTTGACAGTCCGGATTTATCTCCTTGCAGCCCATGTCGGCAAGATACTCTGCGAGGCCCCTCCTTAGCCACGGCCTGAGGGGCCAACTGGTGGGATCCACCTTCCGAGCCGGCCGGAGGTTCTCCGTGACGACCGCCCGGAAGAGCACTCAAGGTAGCAACTCCGAAAGCTCAGGCGCGAATTCGCACGCTGGTTGGAATGGAAAGTCTGTTTGGGGTGTGGCATTGGCTGCCGGCGCAGTTGGATGGGGTCTTGCCAGTTCGAGAAAAGAAAGCTCCATGTCGTCCAACTTTCTCCCCCTCGCGGATGGCTCGCTGCTTGGCGGTATCGGACCTATCAAGTATGCGAGTATGGCTGAGATGGAACAGGTAGGTTCTAAGTATGCATACGTTCGATTATCCTGACAATGTGCCAGGCTCTGAAGGAAATTCGCCAAGAACTGGGAGGCGATGACATTATTTCGATTGATCCCGAGGACTTGCATGCCCACGGCTACTCCGAATGGTCAAGTACCAATCCCGATGGTCTTCCTGTGGCAGTTGCGTACCCGCGATCAACGGAACAGGTCTCGACAATTGCCCGCGTGTGTTTCAAGTACAACGTCCCGATCATCCCGTACTCTGGTGGTTCCAGCTTGGAAGGCAACTTCTCAGCTCCGTACGGCGGAATCAGCGTTGATTTTGCCTTCATGGATCGAATTCTCTCTTTCAACAAGGAAGACATGGATATTGTTGTCCAGCCAAGCATTGGGTGGCAGGATTTGAATGAGAAGTTGGCGAAAATGGAGAGTGGTCTCTTCTTCCCCATTGACCCGGGTAAGGATTGTGCCGATGTGTGTGATTCGTTGTAATTGCTAACGAAAGCTTTAGGTCCAAGTGCGAAGATTGGCGGAATGATCGGGACCAACTGCTCAGGAACAAATGCGGTCAGATACGGAACCATGAAAGATTGGGTCATCAACCTGACCGTCGTATTGTCCGACGGCACCGTGGTCAAGACTCGAAGACGGCCCAGAAAATCATCCGCCGGCTACAACCTCAACGGGCTCATTGTTGGGTCTGAAGGAACTCTTGGTATTGTTACCGAAGGTAAGTGTTTGGAAGTACCCTCGACGACTTGAACAGACAACTGACGCAGTTTCAGCCACCCTCAAGCTCACTGTCGTACCGGAAGATTTCTCTGTGGCGGTTGTAACGTTCCCGAGCATTCGAGATGCAGCGGCTGCTGCGGCCGAGGTTATGCGAAATGGCATTCCTGTCGCTGCCATGGAGATCATGGACGAGGTCCAGATGAAGGTCGTCAACCTGGGAGGTGCTACGGCTCCTCGGGTATGGAAAGAGCTTCCAACTCTGTTTTTCAAGTTCTCTGGTACCAAGGCTGGTGTAAAGGAAAATATCGGCCTAGTACAGGACATCACCAAGAACCACAAAGGCGGAAACTTCGAGTTTGCCAAGGATGCACTTGAGCAGAAGCTTCTTTGGTCGGCTAGGAAAGAATCGCTCTGGTCAATGCTGGCGCTTCGTAAAGACGGAGAGGAAGTTTGTGAGTGGTTTCAAGGGTGTTGCCATTTGCCGAGGCACCGTGGACTAACGTTTTGCAGGGAGTACGGACGTTGCAGTGCCCTTCAGTCGGTTGGCTGATCTGATCGAGGTTAGCAAAAAGGAGATGGACGACATGGGGCTATTCGCCAGTATCCTTGGCCACATCGGCGACGGAAACTTCCACGAAAGCATTATCTATAACCGCACAATCCCCGAAGAGAGAGAAAAGGTCGAGAAGTGTGTCAAGAATATGGTCAAGCGCGCCATCGAGATGGAGGGAACATGTACCGGCGAGCACTCCATTGGTTGGGGTAAGAAGGAGTCGCTTCTTCTTGAGGTCGGTCCCGACACGGTCGACGTGATGAAGTCCATCAAGAAGGCGCTTGACCCGAAATGGATTATGAACCCTGGTAAAATCATGGACATTCCCGAGGGTTCCAAGACGATCTGAACTCATTGTCCATCGCTCCTTGGAATCGGCTCTTGTAGGATGGGCGGTGACGCGTTTGTATCGCATTGTCTTCACTTGGTTTGGTAATAGGATAGAGTGACTTGCGCCATTAGCTACAAGATTTGGAATGGTCAGCTTCAAATCACACGGCGACTTCGGGGCATCTGACAAACTTGGTGATCCCTGTTGAGCTGGTAGGATGCTACATACTGAAAAGGTTGACTGGCTTCCATATAAAGGAGATAGAATTACCAAAATCCAGGTCAGTTGCTGAATGCCGGTCATGGTTGTAGTATCTCATTCGTGACGCGGCAGAAGTGATGATATCCATGCTCAAGCTGGCACATGCCGAGTGTTTGTCTATGCTGGTGTGAAGACTGACGATCAGATTAATGAAGGTGCGGGTTACGGTTCGGGAGCCTGCAGACATTGCGTTGTTCCTGACTTTTGGCGTCGACCCAGCAAACAGGTTTAAGTGGCAGGCGGGTAGTTGCAGTTGAGGTGAAAGAATCTTCTCGACTTCACCTCAAAGAAGAAAAAATCAAGAAGGCGACGCCTTCAGGTATCTGTCTACCTGCCTGCTTGAGAAAGGAAAGCCCAGAAGCCCCAACCCGCCTTCCAGAGAAGGGCCAGTCCCCCGCCTCACCTTCTTCCCAAATTTCATCTCTACCTCTCACCTTCTACCTAACCCATATCTCTGCGTCAAACCCATCTTCATCACCATCAATGCCTCTCTAGGCCTAGATTCTTTCGCAACATCAGGAGATCTGACATTTCAGGCGCCATGTCGCGACCAAACTCTGCCCCGGGGTCTCCCGCGTCCGAAGTGTCTCTAGGGAGCGCGCAGGAGAGCCAAGAGCAAGGAAAGCAGCGCGAGAAAGCAAGCTTGGGAACAGTTTTGAAGACGCTTTCGTCAACAAGACAGACGACACACAACAAGTTCCATTCAGGTGCGTGCAAATATCTCTGTCTTGGTCTCCTCAGCCGAAGTTGTCGTGGATAGAACCTTCCGCAACTGCTCCTCCGAGCTACAAAACTTCTTCTCCGCGAGATACCTTCTCGATGAGAGTCCTCACCTCAGTCCAAATTTTCCGAACATCACGACTTCAGTTCAACTGCACTCTTCTCGGCCGTCACTAGCACTTCCCTTTCCCGGACTTCCTGCCTCATGGGAGAACACTTCACCAAATATCATCTCGACGCCTCTCTTGCAAATATCCGATTCTTTTGCTCCCATTCTCTGACGAAATCCATAGGCACTCGTCGAATCGACACGAAATCCGAGCCTAATATAGCAAGCACTCACCGCCTCGACATGAATGCGAACCCCTGGCGGACCTGGCCGGAGCTCACGCTCAAGATTCACAGACTGCCTTCCGCTGCCACCCTGGCGGACCTGCACAAGTCATTCTCACGACATGGCAACATCACTCTGCTAGAGATCGGCGAGAATAAGGACGGACATCGCAATGGCTTCGCAAAGGTTCGCTTCGAGCCGCCACCCGAAACAGATTTCTGGTCTTCCATCAACTACAACATCAAATTCGGTGCCGGACAACGGGCGCGAGTTACTCTTGCCCTTTTTGTGCCAAAGCTCAAGTTCGATGACTTAACACCGAGTCCTGCCAACCCAAAGATTCAACTGAAAACTAGAACGGTTTTGAAAGTGCAGCAGATGGACTTTGGCTCGCTTCTCCAGGAAACTGACATGATGGTCCATAAGTCTGTCAAAGACAATGTCAGACTTGACGTGGATCTTGGAAGAAAGCAGCTCACCGTCACGTTTGACATTCCGAAGAGATCTCATCAGAATGTCGAAGCAGTTGTCAGTGGAGTTGGAGCTCGAGACGAGGAGGACGACAGGTTCCATCGCTACCGCTGCAACATCGCCTTTGCTCGCTTGACGAAACTGTTTCGGACCAAAACTGAAAAGGGTACTACTGCCTTAATTATCCCTCTCGATCTTCCTGCCATTTTCAGAACAAAAAGAGACGACAAGAGTCTTGCCGCAATGGCAGAAGGAAGGCTGTTTTGGGGCCATTTGGATATGTGGGAACGTCGGACGATCATTTTGGAAGACAATCGCTTGCCTTCGAACTTCCCCGTCACCTTGCAAACAGACTTTGACGACCCGTGCTACATCAACATTGGTCGTTGGAAAACTTTGAGATTCATTGTCGACAATGAAGACAACCCCTTGGACGAGGCGCTGGAGGCTCTTCATGCGTACAACATCGAGGCAATTTTGAGTGACTTCAAGTTCACCCCACACAGACCGGCACTGCTCGCTACACTATACAGAGCTTCAAAGACTCAGGGGAAGGAAGAAGGCACCTCCGCCGCTCTGTCCCTGCAGTCTCTTGCATCCACGTTGGAGTCACCGCCGGCCTTGGACTTCCAAGTTCATTATCAGTTGGAGGTTTGCATCTCTCGAGGCATCATCTGTGAGTACGCGATCACCCGAGAATTCCTCGAGCGATTATCAGCTGTCAATAAGGACCGTGCAAAATGGACTCTCGAATATTTTGCGGATCGAGAGAAGAGAGTATGGGATCTGAACGAGATTTTTGAGGACGAAGAGGCGAATCTTCACTTTCCCAACCCCCTGATGCCTCGCTACTGCACCACAATCCGGAAGATTGTCGTAACTCCCACAACAGCATACTACAGTTCTCCTGGCGTTGAGTCCTCCAACAGAGTTCTCCGAAAGTACAGCGAAGATCAAGACCGATTTCTCCGAGTACAGTTCACTGACGAACTTTACTACGGCAAGATTTACAGCGACTCGGGCGAAGAGCTTTTCAGCAGGGTCTACCGTACTTTAGCCAAGGGTATCACCATTGGAAGTCGACACTACGAATTTTTGGCATTCGGAAATTCTCAAATCAGAGAATGTGCGGTCTACTTTTTTTGCCCAACTGACCATAGATCTTGCAATGATATTCGGAACTGGATGGGTGACTTCGGTCATATCAAGAACGTTGCAAAATACGCTGCACGAATCGGGCAGTGCTTCTCTACCACGCGCGAGATCCCAGGGACCAACGTTGCCAACATTGTTCCCATTGAAGACATCGAACGCAACGGCTTCTGTTTCAGTGACGGCGTCGGCAAGATTTCACAGTTGCTGGCGCATATTGTCGTCGAAGAGATGAGCAGCGATGAAGCCTGCCTCAGAGCCCCTTCCGCATTTCAATTTCGAATGGGCGGTTGCAAAGGCATGCTGGCAGTCTGGCCCGATGCCAAAAGGCAGGAGGTTCACATTCGGCCATCTCAAGAGAAGTTCAAGGCAACATTCAATGGTCTCGAGATTATCAAGTATGCACAGCATTCGATTGCGACCTTGAATCGCCAGACAATCACTGTTTTGACATCCCTTGGTGTTCGAGCGGAGACGATCCTGAAGCTTGCGGAACGGCAAATCAAGAACTACCAGAAAGCAATGAACGATCGAGTTGCGGCCGCTAGCCTTTTGGGTCAGTATATTGATGAGAACCTGACATCATTGACGATCAAAGATCTCGTTGGTTGGGGCTTCATGGACCCAGAGATTCAGGAGCCATTTGTGCTGACAATTCTGGATCTTTGGAGAATCTGGTCCATGAAGCTACTCAAGGAGAAGGCCCGTGTCATTGTGGAAGAGAGTGCTTTCCTGCTCGGTTGCTTGGACGAGACAGGTACTTTGCGAGGTTACTCGACAGCCACCGAAGGAAAGAAGACCAACAACATGGAGGATCTCCCGCAGGTCTTCTTGCAGGTCGAAAGTCCTAGCGGCAGTGGGAAGTTCACATGTGTCACGGGGCTTTGTATCGTTGGACGCAACCCGTCACTTCATCCGGGCGATCTCAGGGTGGTGGAGGCAGTTGACGTCCCCCAGCTGCACCACCTAAGAAATGTCGTGGTTTTCCCACGAAACGGCGACCGCGATGTTCCGAGCATGATGTCAGGAGGTGACCTGGATGGCGATGACTTCTTCGTGATGTGGAACCAAGACCTCATTCCCAAAGATTGGCACCAACCGCCGATGAACTATACTCAGCCTACACCGGCGGTACTTCGTCGAGAGGTTCAAGTCAAGGATCTCAGAACATTCTTTGTTCGGTACATGCAGAACGACAGTCTCGCCTTGATTGCTACTGCACACTTGGCCCACGCTGACAAGTCCTTGCTTGGCGTCAAGGATCAGAAATGTGAGTTTATCTGGGATGAAACGGACCTAAGGGATCGTAGGAGGACTAACACAATATAGGTCTTCAGCTCGCAGCGCTACACTCCAAGGCTGTCGACTACGTCAAGACTGGTGACCCTGCAAAGCTCCCTCCCGCACTGAATCCTAAGGAACGCCCTCATTTCCTGGGCGGTAGAGGCCACACCTACCACTCATCGACCGCCCTCGGCAAACTGTACGACATGATCCAAGACGTGGGATTCAACCCCCTCTACGAGAAGAGGTTTGACAACAGAGTCCTGAACCGCTTTCATCTTACGGAAGACTTGCTCTCCAAGGCGCGAGCAGTCAAGGTCCAATATGATATGGCGATGCGGCGTCTTATGGGTCAGCGCGACATTGATACCGAGTTCGAGATTTGGACTGGCTTCGCCTTGTCTAAGCCGCGCGTCGGTAGTGACTACAAGCAACAGGAAGAGATAGGACGAGAATCCTCATTGCTAAAGCATCGGTTTCGCGACATTTGCTACAAGGAGGCTGGCGGTAGGGTGTTCGACAACATCGGCCCATTCGTGGCGGCCATGTATAAAGTGACCCAGGACGAGGTCAATGCAGCACTGGCAGGGGAGTACGAAGACGAGGAGCACAAGCGTCAGTCGATGCCCCTGATCAGCTTCCCCTGGATCTTCCATTGGATCATGGGCCGTATTGCCACGGGCAAAGTCAAGACCACACCCACCATCGACCCAGAAGCAGCGCCGATTACGAAGAAGACCTACCACGCTCCCCATGGGAACGTTGAGGCGGAGCCAGCGACGCAGATTGAGGACGGAAGAGAGGTCCACCGGGGTGAGATGCTCAGGTTGTTTGACAACAGCCCCACGGACAGGAACAGCGACGAGGTCTCAGTGTCATCCAAGACCGAAGACGCCACCGGTGGGGAAGAGGTACATGTCGAGGATGAAGACAATGCCATGGATCTTATGGCCGCACTGATGAGCGGCGCTAGAGGCTGAACGCGGGCGCGATAACGGGAGCTTTTTCTGCTGCGACACGGCGTTCGACAGGTCATTCCCGTCGTCTCTCGCCGTTCATCATGGATATGGATAGAGCAGCGATTTCGGAGCTTGAGAAAGAGAAGAAGGCCGGTAGACTTGGGTGTTTGGTTGGGCCCTGATGGCCGGTAGCGCGAGTGCGCACAATATTCGTCAGGCATCAGTCACTTTCCATTTACGAGACACATGGACATGGCATAATAGATTTCACTTCATGACGCAGACGGAGCCTGTTGCTGATGCCGCTGTGACCTTGGGACGTGCCCATGGACGTCCCCGAATCGAAGGGTCCACGTCGTGTTGCTGCGAGAAGGAGTAGACAGCATGGCCAAGAAGATGTGGCAGCGCAGCGTAGGCCTGTCCTCCGGGCCGTTTTCTATTCGGGGCACTCGGGGAGGCAGCCCGGACGCAGCCGGTCGAGGCTTCTACATATAAAATATACACGTTTTCTTTCACACAAGTGTATACGAATGACATAGACACATGTGCAGACTGCAGACTACGTTAGACGAGAAACACCCCCCCCAAAGAGGGCCGCAGGACGCAGGACGCAGGCACGAGAAAAGGGGTGCATGCCGCTGCGCTCATCCACTGCAAAAGTGCGCGCGGCGCCCATCAAAAGGAACAACCCGTAGATCAGCAGCGGGCAGTAGGAACAGCAACAGCAACGGCAATGGCAATGGCTAAGAAGCCTTTTTTCCCCTATCAGAACACCAGTACTGCTAGAAGAAGGCTTCCCCCCTCCATCAAAGTCAATCAGCCGCATCGCTTAGGAGGATGTCTACATGGCACACATGGCGACATAGGCGAGTTGCGAGTGACACACACAATGATGGGTAATGTGCATTTTGTTTGGGGAGAAGGAGAGAGAGGGGGGGGGGGTTAAGGACCCCTTGAAAATTGCTACCTGTTCCGGCAATATCTGTCTCGATGAATTGGCGGCTGGGACTTTGTTCGTGAGCAGTTGCGAACGAGCAAAATAACAGCCCTGTGCCCTCTTGCTTCTCATCCCCCGGCACGACGGCCACACACACACACACACACACCACGCCTCTCTACATCTTCTTGTTCCCAGAAACGAAAACAAGTACGAAAAGGAAAGGGGGGAAAACCCCCCCGCTCGGTCCCTTTCGAACACGTCGAACACGTCGATCAACGGCAACCTAATCGGGCACGGGATGCATATCCAGAGATCACTTGACGCGTTCCCGATGTCGAACAACAAGAGCGAGGTCCCGTTCTTTTCTCCATACGATTCAGCAGCAGCAGCAGCAGCAGAATATTTGATCAAATAAGAGGGGAAAGGAACAAGCGGACGACGAGGAGGAGTAGATTGTAGAAGGGCGGGGCGGGGGAGGGAGGGGTGCGGCTGTAGCATGGCACGATCCCACGGCGGTTTGTGGGTTTTGGTTCTCTGAACAGGTACGAAAGGAAAGGGCATGCAATGATCTCTCGTAGGCATTGATCTGTCATCCTGCGCGCGTGGCTTGCCTTTGGCAACAAAGTACCCTCTCTCTCTGCCGAGGACGAAATACCAACGCAGTGGATGCACCATCCGCTACGCCCGCGCGATCTCGTTCCTCTTGGCTCCACGTCCGAGCGGGAAAAGGAGGGGTGTGGCCCGGCATTGGGTTGTTTTTCGTTTGCGTTCATGTTTGTGTACGCAGTAGCAAGTGTGGGTGTGGCCTTGAGAGCTGCGGCGTGTTCACTTCCTGACGCAGAGATCGGTTCTCAACACCCACTTTTCGCCCGCGGTGACTTCCCGCCCCTCGTGCTGTTGATAAGTGGAACATGTGTCAGTCTGCAGTTCCTTGGACCTAGTACGACTGGGGAGGTGGGCGAGGGGGAAAAAAATAAGTGGGAGGGGGAGGAAGGGAGTTTAATGTCTGCAAGAGTGGGCGGGCAAGGCGGGATGGGACGGGTGGTTGGGGTGAGAGAGTGAGGAGCACGAAAAGGTAGCAGAGGTGAGGCCGCAGTTGTGTGGCCGTGGTAGGCCTGTTTCGCGCCACGAAAAAGAAAAGAAATAGGTACGGCAGAAGGAACGCTGGCGAAAAGCCCATGGTGGCAACGGTCGCAGTTGTACAAAAGAGCATGGTCAGGAGCGCGCGGTTTGGGGTCGGGGATCAGGGGAGGATGCGGAACCTTTCGAGGCGAGACGAGGGGAACGCACGACGATGGAAATTGTACACGAGGAGAATAAGAGAAAGAGGGAGAGAGACTTACCAGCATACAATCGTCGCCATGCTTGTGCAAGAGAGCCATGCCCGTTTCGAGCGCGACCGGGATCTCTTCCTTGGCGGAGCGGCGGTCGTTGGGGAAGAAGACGGTCTCGCCGCCGACGCAGCCCTCGGCGGAGGATGTTAGGTAGAGCAAGAGTGTCCAGGTTGTCTTGCACGGGACGGCTCCCGCGGAGGGGTCGAGGGCGAGCGAGACGTTATTGGAGTCGTCGTCTGAGTGTGGGGGTTCCGTTGGTCAGCTGGCCTGGATCGATCTCAAGAGCAAGAAAGAGAGAGAGAGAGAGATGAAGAGGAGGCCTGCACGGAAGACAGGTGAAGGGAACAGAAGGAAAGTGTCAAAGAGCGCAGAAGGAATCCTTGGAAGCTGCAGCTAGGCAATCGCCAGCGCACATTCGTTGCTTGATTTCTCGAGCGGATGGGAAGATGCGAGATACTGATGGGTTGACTGGATCGGGCTTGCTGGCTCCCGGACTCAATTCTCCCCCGGGACCCTGAAGGATAACGCCATTGGGTGGATCGGTATGGAACGATCCGCAGGGTTTGGGCCTGCGGAACAAATCGATGGGATTCGCGGTGCTCGAGCTCTCGAAAGTCTTGTGATGACGAGTGGAAGGTAAACAAAGAGGACTGAGCGGAGGAGGCGAGATATCATATATCAAAAATGACCATCGTAGATCGCTGGCCTCGTCCATTGCCGGGCCATGCAATTTCGTCCTCAAACATAACAGAAATAGTGGGTAAAACCACCGTAGGTCCCGGTTGGTTTTGTCTTTTGTTTGCGACACTGCAAGTCATGGGACCTCTTTGAGTTCTGGGCTTGATGAGGTTGAGACATGCATAGACTGGAAACCACTCCAAGGCGAGTATCCGTAGGAATGGGTCGATGAAGGAAATTGCCAAAGGGGCGAGAGAAAACGTATGGACCAAGCTTGCTCGACTGCTACTCGCAAGATGTGTCTGCACACGGCAACTCTAGCCTGCTGAACACCAAACGAGCGTCGTGGGCTGGTCTAACTGTAACTCGGCCTTGGGACCTAAGAACAGTAGGAGGACATCAACACTTGGTGATGTCACAACTGCTCGCCCAGGACTTTGAGGGCTTGCATGTCTTCCTACTGATGACTCTCAGCTCGAGCTATTGATGAACAACGACAAATCCTGGTGGCTTGCTGCAGGTTGCACTCGCAAAAGGATTTCGAGGAACTCGATCATGGACCCTAACTGTTTTGAGGGGGATAGAAGTTCGCACAGTGGCACGCAGGAAACTCGTCGCCCGCAGGAGAGGAGTTGTTTTATGACAGGTTGACGACTTGGCTCTGGGACTTACAGTGTGCATCAAAATACTGGCCCTTGGAGTAGCGATAGATGCGAATGTTTGGGTTTAGACCGACGACCTCACCGCCCCTAGTATGTATTACTCTTGTTAGCCGAAATCCCGCCTGGATGTTCATGAGGCAGTTGGGTTTCTTCTTCCGCGTGGGTTTCGTATGTGTAAAACTCTTTTTGGGTAATTTCGACTGGTTGCAGCTGGCGGATCTAGCCGGAAGCGCGTACGATGCATCCTTCAGGGCCAGGGTTCTGAGAAGGGCGGGGAGAGGGCAGGGGGAAGGTGAAAGCAGTGGACTCACCATAAGCCCTGAACATCTTCTTGGGCAAGCGATTCGCGCAGGCCAGTCTCCTCCCACAGGCGTCGAGCGAAAGTGGCATCCTGTACTTGGAAACGGTCGTTCACTCTGACCGCCTCCCCTCTCTTGGGTCGGCCAGGGGTCGTGACAAGCGGGAGATTCCTCAGGAATGTGACGTAGGAACTGCATAGGGATTTCGGCCAGAAATTGCGGACAAGAACGACCTTGTCGGGGCACGATGGGAACTGCTCGGGCACAAGATCGGTGACTGGTAATGGTGGCTTGAATTGGGGCCAAGCGGGAGGGACGTTGGGAGAGGGAGCAGCGGTCGTCTTTGCGTTGGGTCTAGCGTTGCCAGCGCCTCCCTTTGCTTTGCCAACGTTGGCTGTCTTCTGCTTGCCCATGGTTAAGCGTTGATGCTGTGCCGTACGGGCACAGACGGAACGTGGCCGTGGATGGATGATGTGCAGCAACCCAAGGAGGTTCTGGTGGCTGATGGCTCCCGTAAGTTGTCTGGGTTGAGGCTCCCGCTGTTGTATCGCGAAGTACCTGTAGCGCTGTACCGGGACGGGAGGGGCCAAGCTGGTGGAGTGGTCAAGGATGAGAAGGCAAAGGAGTTGTGAGGCAGAGCTGGTGATTGGCGGTTGAATGTCGGATTGACTGGGAGTGCAAAACGTCGTTAGAGTAGTCGAGATCTGATTAGGGCCGACGGAATCAGTCCACGTGAGACTTGACGTGGGTTGGGCTGATGCAGGTGCTTAGATTTGAACCACGATTCGTTGGCCAGATCAGCTCTAGGTATCTGCCGAGCCTGTCCGTATGCGCAGGGGGGTTTATCGTTACGAGGAATTCTGCCTTTGTGGGTGGAATCAGGACTGTGTGAACTGCGTGGAGGATGAGAAGATGAAGTCGAGCGGATGGAGGTTGGACAGTGGGACACCCAACGCTGAAGGCGCTAACCATCTGTGGCGGTCGGGTACCTAGGTACGGTACGTACTACGTACTGCCCGTGCACCTGGACAGTGCTGAATGCCTCTGGCCGCGCCTTACCCGACCGCCGCCGCTCCTTCAAGACCCCCGTGGTCCCGCTTTTGAAGTGGATGGCCTCCCCGGGGGTCCGGGGCACTCATCGCCGGGACCAGGGGACACTCGAGGGCGCAGAGGTGGGCGGCACTAACAGCGCTGGTCTTGCTTGGTCTTGAAATTCGTCTTTCCCACCCTATCCTCCCTGCCGTGTCCTACCTACCCTTCTCTCGTCACATATCAGAGGCCACTTCTCGTCAGTTCTTCTTTTTTCCATGAGAAAAGTGAGAGTTGACCAAGTATATCTCTCATTTGCGCTTTGTCTTCGCTTCTCCCAGAATTCCCACTTCACGCACCTGCGACTTGTTGACTTGACTCGACTCAACAGGGACAACACGACGCCATCCTCTTTCCCCGCTGCCAGGATTGATGAAGATGTCAGCAAGGGCCCAGGCGTGCGCATAGAGGTAACGACTGAGATCTGATGCCCTCCCTTTCCCTTCTGTCGGATTTCAGTCCGTGCGCCGCGTCCCGTTGATTTGGTGCCAAAAATCTTCTTTCTCTCGACCTTGGCCGCTTGGGGTTGAAGAGAGCAACCAGACTTTGTGACGCTGAGTCGCACGCTACGAGACCGGCGCGTACAGCGGACGAGGTACAGGGCCTTCCATGACTATTGGCGGGAAGGCCCCACGACACATCAGCAAACTTTCGCATGCGCGGTTGTTCCCGTTACCAAAGTTTTGTGTCGCATAGCGCATAGAGACGCCATTCCCGCGGCCAACGTCCAACGTTGTTTTCTTCGCCCGTTGGAATAGTAATCAGAATGTTTTCTGCCGCAATATGCATATTTCGCAGTGACAGAAGGTTATCGTGTCAAGAGATCGATCACTTAATGCGCAACCCGATCGTCGACCCAGATACATGGTAAGGCAACCATGGCACCCAGCGACACCGCGATAAACTCGCGCCTCGGCGATCGCGGAGATGCCCACCTGTGCTGCACGTTGAGGCCGTGCTTTTTGCTCACCTGCTAAATCCCTCAGCCGCTGCCATTCAGTCGAAATCTGGCCGTAGAAAGTCTCGTCCATGCCCATGGGCGTCAGCTGAGCCAGACCCCATCCCGTCGTCATTAGGTGGTCCCTATTCGTGACTATTGCCCTTCCGGGCTGAGGCACTAGATCTCCAGAAAGTGACATATGACAGACGTGCAAGTCGCCAGCCACCAATCACTGCCCACTGTCTGTGCCCTCGCCATTGTGTGTCAGCCCTTATTAGTCGCTTGGGCATTTCTCAAGCAAGATGCATCCTTGTTTGCAAAGGAAAAAAGGTGTCTTGCTGCAGGTCGCCTACCCAATCTTGTTGCAACATGCCATCTTGTCGGACATCGGCTCTTGTTGATGATGAAGGCATTCAACTTGTGAGAGGCTTAGAGTCTGGATGAGACAAGTCGCGCCAAGTTGGAACTCCTCATTCTCCGTGAACCAACATCTGTCTCCCATGCAATCCGATTGTGGCTTTCTTGTCTTGCATCAATTATCGAATCCAGGTGCCCGAGTGTCGGGACGGAGCGCTCTTCAGCCATGTTTGTCGCAGTCTCCACAGTCCAAGTCCGACATCGTTGCATTCTTTTCGCCTGTTGATGCATTTCGCCAGTTCGCGACTCACTTTGGACGTCGCCAGCCCGATGGTCATTGCAGTAGATTGCCCCGTTGCTGATATTTGGCCAACCATGTGACCCTGAGCTTTGGACCGACCCGGAATTTTGATCATATTGCAGAAAACTCGACTAATGCGCCCGCCAGCGGTCCAGGCCCCCGGCCGATTTGTGTTCGTGAGGTCGGTCTCGGTTTGGTTTCTCCTCATCGCTGCGCTTATTCGACATGAGGTAAGAGAACTCAGCAGTCATTCGAGCTCGACTTCGAACCGGCCGTCTCCTGTTCGTCCAGTGAGAGACCGGAGTTTTGTGTGCAGGTACCAGGAAGATCACAATGTCCCCAAGAATCGCTTAGACGACTGACAGTGAAATGGCGTTGCGATGACGTCTAACCCAAGGAAACGGCACGACGGCTGTTGTGTGACCAGACGCAAATGCCAAGCTCATCTAGAAGAAGCAGTCGCGATGGAAAAGCGGCAGAAGTTGTCTGCTTGCACTTTGTGTAACTTGGGCGAAGACCGCACAGGCCCGCAGAGACCCAGCAGCCTGGTGCAATTCACCAAATCGTCAGAAGGCATCGGCGATGCAGCGATCAAGATCTCCGGGCCTTCGATCTTTGCCGAGACAAGCAGGTTGTCCGTACTGGTTAGTTGGCCGAAGCTTTGCGTCTGATGGCTGGCTTGCTATCTAGTTTCATGAATCGTGAAGTTTGATGCAGCGCGGCGTGGATGGCGTATGCGTGCTTGATGTAGCTGACAAGCGAGTTTTGATCTATCATTTTGCATGGTGGTTTTGCGCAGAAGTTTGCTGGTCAAATGCCAAACGGACAATCTTGCACAGCCGGCGGGCCCATGTCGTGCCATTCGCTAGATGCAGCCGTCAGAGGGGGGCGGGACAGGCCCCGGGGAAGCCTTCCGCTGGCCAGGCTGGCATCTCATCTGCAAGTGATGTCGTCTGATGGGAACAACCGTTGCAAGGCCAACTGTCATCCCAACCTGGCACCAAGTACGTGATGAAGGCCGGGGTTGATGTCGGTTGTGGAGGGTGGTGATTGGGCGTTGGAGGGTTGAAAAGCCATGGGGGAGCAACGTGTGCCATTGCTTGACGAGGGATTTAGCGCAGCCATTAGCGCCGAGGGCCATCGCAATCGCAGACCGCCTTAATTGCTCGCATTTCAGCTGCAGACAAGAGGGAGCATGGCTTCTCGCGGATGCAATGTTGAGATTCCATCCCAAGCCCTTAATGGTTTCGTGATGCTCGTCGTGGCTTGTCGGTCATCGCGGTCGCAGGGTTCGTGGCTGCGAGGCTTCTGAAGGTTGTGTGGTGTTGACGGTGGGCCAGCTTGCAGTCTGCAGACTGCATTTTGCATTTCGTCCGTAGTGAACCGTAGCATTCGGCCGGCATGATGCAAATTTGCATGCCTCCGCACATATACGACAGCCTGATGTAGGGGGGAACTTCTTGGAATTCAGGCGTAGTTGAGGGGGAGAAAGCCGCCAGTTGGGCGCTCATTTCCTGCCTTCGTATCTATTCAAAGATCATCGTGAAAGCAGCCACGATGTAGTCATCGGAGACGAGGCAGGCCAAATCGAAGGGAACGGCGGGTAAGGCGGAGAATAAGGTACTATGCAGTACAGCACTTTCCTTACCTCAATGTACTGGACGGGAAAGATCTGACGATCCCTGTTGCGAGAAGTGGAGCGGAGTCTCCTCCGTGAACTCATTTAATGCATAACCCGTTTCTGTTATTGCATATAACGCTCAAAAAGATGGGGTCGGCTAATTTTAGGGGCGGGAACTTCCTTTCCCCGACTCCAGAGTGGAAGAGCTTCCCACTGTCGAACCTGGCATCCGCGCCAAAGCTAGCTCCGCTCTCCTTTGCCAGACCTTGCCTCACCTTACGCAGTGAGCCACCCGTCCAGTCCACACGAACACCTCCAGCACAAGGACTTCAGCAAACAGTCTGTGGTCAATTGAGTCGGGAAACACCGCCCTCGGCTTGGTAAGCCCCCTCCCGATCAGCCACTGTGGATGGTGTCTCTAACTGCTGAGGCAATCAAGGCTCAAGATTCGATGCTTGCGCAACACTCCTCAGCCATGGCTCCCGCCGACAACGAGTCGCCGGACTCTCGCCTCACGAGGCCCCAAGCTCAGCCAACATCCTCCGCTTTCCCCTCGAGGGCTGCAAAACAATTGGGCCTGTTCTTTGCTGGCGCCAGCTTCCTGTTGTTTTCCTCTGTCATCACGCGACGAGCCGTTGCAAGGAAGACAACAGCCGCCTTCCCCAAGTTCTACTCGCCGAGCCATGCTGCGGCAGGCAAGCAGGGCAACCCTGAGGGCTCCCTGATCGCCCTGGAGGCGCTGAATCTGGCGACTCTTAACGTCGTCAGCTTTGGCATGATGATGACTGGAGGTGCCGCCTGGGCGTTCGACATTAGTTCTGTGGAGGACTTGAGGGCGATGGCTCGTAGGAGTATCCATGGAGCCGCTGGCCAGACAGACGAAGCTGCCGAGAGAGAGTTCGAAGAATGGGCCGCCAGAGTTCTCACCAAGCTTGGACAGACGCCCCAGAATGAAGCAGCAAACAAAAACGAGTCTGGCTCCAAGTCAGGCAAGGAGGGACGATGAGGTGGCAACCCCAACATCTACCTAGACTCAAGATACCCCCCTCTCGCGGACGCGACGCATCTTGGCCAAGCCTCGGAATAGGCGCCGTCAGATCGTCCTTGACGCGATGTACAAAATGAATATGGCGTATCCCGCTCTTTAAGACAAATCTCAGTACGGTCCGATTCAAATGGTATCACCACGCCTGAATCTATCATCACCCTTTGTTGCCAGAAGAGGCCATTGGTCTCCATGCGGAGCGAGACCGGAGTGGCTTGGTATCAAGACGATGAAGCCACGAAAACCGGATCCTTTGGAATCGGTTTCAGTCTGTGGCGGCGATGAGGGTCCCTGTCGCCCTGCCTCAGCCTCTGCCTCTGCCGAGGCCACCGAGGCCACCGAGGCAGAGGATACCGTGCACCGGTTCTGCATCGCGGGATACCTGGCGTCATACGACGATCATTATTCTGTCTTACATCTGCCTCGGGAACCCGATTTGCGGGTCGGCACATGCGCATGCTTGATAAGTTCATCAGAAAGTAACCAGTAGACTCATGTTCCCCTCGGCGGGGTCCCCGTCGACCAACTAGTGGCCGACGAGGTCTCGCAGGCGTTCGGCTACTCCACGCCCGCGAGGGCAGAACAGCGGTCCGGCGTGTTCGACAACCAATGGCATGTTTCGCCCTATCACTTCTCAGAATTTTTCTTTCGTTGTTCGTGCTCATTGCTTTTCGAACGACTCTCTCTCTGTCTATCCAGTGTACGAATATGCACCGAACCTGCCATACTCGCCCGGCTACTCTGCCGCGGCAAAGACTTTCCTGAGGCTGCTCGGCGTCAATGGCGTCAAATAAGTCCAGCGGTTGACGCAGATGACGCCCTTTCTTTCCCGAGACGTTTGACTTGGAGCTCTTGCTTATGTCGACCGTCAATCGTGGATCAGGAGGCCAACAACTTGAGAAGTGACTGATGCGAGCTGGCTGAGATTCGTATCCCGAGCCTTGGGGCTGGGAACAGGAACAGTGTGCCAAGTCAACCCAACTTCGCCCACACACTCGCTACTAGCACACACACGCACACTTCACAGCAAGTCGAGAAGACGAGTCCTCTTTGGGGGTGGAGAAAGGGTCCGAGACAGCCATGGCCTTGCAACAACCTGGCTCTCCCGGCTTGCCCCGTCGTCATCTCCCCTGTTCTGCTGCTGTTCAGGGGTGGTACCTTACGGCCCTAGGTACCTGGAAGATCGCCCTTTAGCGCATCCTGGTTTTTCAACTCCCACCCCCATGTCCACTGTTCATACGTCCGCAAGAACTGAGGGTGTCGACAAGGGTATCGCACACGAGTTCTTACAGACGGAAGCACTTCAAGTCTTCCGCTGCAGCTACTTTCTACGACCCATGTCATGGGTATCGGTCCCGAGATGCCAAGGCGCATCTAGTTCCCATGGATGCCCTAGACGCTCTTCGCTCACGGTTCTCTCTAGTTTCGATCTATCTTATAAAATTCCTCGCCTCCTCACCTGGTTCTTGTGCTACCCTCCTCTCATGTTTTGTCAACCACCAGTTCTTTGCCTCAACGTTTACACGTTGTATCCACGCATTAGACCTTGGACATTCTCCTGAAGCCCTGCATCCACGCAAGTCTTGACATCGCTTACTATCAAGTTATGCGCCACAACCAGGAACATTCTCCTTGGTAGTTTCTGTGCCTGCTGGCCATCCCGTCTTTCTTATCAGTCCTTCTTTACCAAAAGATACCCTCCCTCCTGCGGTGGATTCGAACAATACGCCGATATGGCAATGCAGCCAGCCACCCTCCCTGCCATGGGCTGTGAACCCATGAATGTCAATATGCAGCTATCCCACGGCACGTTGGTGCACGACGGCAGATCTCTCGACGGCCAAGAATATCAACGCGGGGATTCTGTGGCGATCATCGACAATGGATCGAACGAAGACCTGAAGGACTCTGTCCACGTTCTCAACCTGCGAAACAACCAGTACATGCTTGTGCTTCTCAAGTCTGTCTGCTGGGTTCCCACACATACTGAACAACGATCCGGCGCCACCTTCCTAATCACCATGTACGGCCCTAGCTTGGACTTCAGGCAGCCGGGCGACTCCCAACCCCGCTTGGGCAACCGCGGAATCGTGAGCCTCCTCGGTTCCTCTGTGTATGTTGCACGCGAAATCATCTTTGAGGGCAACCCTTCGCGAGCTGTCCTCGATGCAACCGACAGGGTTTCAACATTTACGGTTCAGTGGGATGCTTTGTCAGTCGATGCGATACAGCAGCCCGCGTTGACGCCTTCTTCGTCTTGCGCGTCCTCAAGGAGTCCTTCCGAGTCTGGTGATGACGTTCCTGTCATGCACTTTTACCGCCATCAAGGCCGGCGAGATTCTGCCATCGAGATTCGCGACCCTGAATCACCCGTTTACAAATCTACTGCGACACATACAGTAAGAATCTGTCCATCTTCAAAAACGGCTCAAGTGCAACAGCCATGCTAACCAAACATCAGCAGACGTCGCCAAAGCCACTTTTTACCCGTTCTGCTTTCTTTGCCACAAAACAGAACACCCGTATCTCGACAGACGCCCCAACACATCGCCAACCATGCGGCAGTGCTTCTTGGTCAGACCTGGGATCAGACGATGAGCCTGCATTCGATGTTGACGGCAGTTTCAACCTCGATGCTGGCTGTCCCGCCACGCTCGATTTCTGCAGCGAAGGGTTCCAGCTGAATGGAATGCACACAGAAGGTGATCTGCAAGTCAACTTTGTGTTCATGCAACAGAACGAGGGCGACAACTACGTTGGTACACACCCAGAACAGCAGCGTCCGGATAACACCACGCAAAACCACATGTGGGCTGCTCCAGGGATGCAGGCAGGCCAAGACCAAGCCTGGAACACTTTGCAGATGCCGCAGCAGCAGTTGGCAGAGATGCGACAACCGCACATGCCTACGCCGCAGCGTCAACAACAGCTACCACCGAGGCAAGAAGTGCACTCGGAATACTATGATCAGTATCGGATGATGGAAGACCCTAACAGGGCTCACGGTCAGAATTTGGGACAGCATGAACATTTGGAGACGCCTACCATGCACGGCCAACGCGCAGAGTATGCACAAGCACAGCAACTGCCTCAAGCCACCGGCCCCCATCCTGGCCAAGGTTTCCCGATGCAGCCTCGTTACGCAGAGCAGCCCAACAGGCTCCCCGTTCCTGCTCCCGCTGCAGTTCCGTTTTCTATGCCACAAGAGGTCCACGTCATTCAGAGCAACCGCCATGAGCCTCGTCCTCCCTACGCATTGCCCTCCAACTACAGCCCGGTTCATGAAGGCAGCCTACCATCAACCTCACACAGCCAGCAACCCAGGCGTAGCCCCCTCCCTGACGAGTCACGTTCATCGAGCGCTCGTGGAACACCCGTCATCCGTCGAGCAAAGCCTCAACCCGCACAAACGTTCACACCCACTGCAATGGTCAACTCTTTCCGTCAAAGCACGCAGAATCACCTTGCTGCTCTTGAGAGACACTGTGAGCAGCTTCAGCAAGTCAATGATGACCACGTCCGCAAGGCCCACGAGACGCTCCAAGCCGCGCGTCGTGCCGCTGAAGAATCTTCCCAGACGCTCGGCCTTCTCCAGCCGATCTCTGGCATTCCGTTCCAGGGCACAGAAAGGAGGTTGCAAGCTCTGTCTGACCAGATTGCGGCAGCAATGCAGAACCTTCTGCCCGAAGCCTCTGAGCCCCCCGCCAACCCTGAAGAGGGTATCAAGCAGCTGAACCAGAAGGTCCAGGCTCTCAAAGAGTTCATCGAATACGTGGAAGGCGTTCATCCCGAGGTAGTCAAACGCGCGCAGGCCTCCGCGGAGGCCAAGTCCACGACTGGGGATAAATCTCGTCTGGAGAACAAGAATGCGCCCGTCACCACAGGCGGTCGTGTTCCATCCGCCCCCGCCTCTGTATCTTCTCAGATGGGTGCCAGCGACGACGACTCGTGTCGCTGGGTCGACGGACAGGCTACGCCACCGCCCGACCGCTCTTCGGCTTTGGCTCAGAACCGAGACCACTCGCGCCTCTTCCGCGACATGACCAATGGCCACAGTCGAGTTCGCCAAGAGAGCCGCGTTGCCACCTCCGACTTCTATGCCACTGCAGCCTACAGCCGCCCTTCATCTCACATGAACTCGCCGGTTACCAGCCATCCTGCTTCGGCTGAGTCCAATCACGGCTTCTTTCAGCAGCAGCCCTTGCCCACCCCGGTTCAGCAATCAATCCCTCTGTCAGACTACGCAATGCAGTCTCGACCGATCCCGACTTACACTCCGCCTACCTCTGCAGAGATGATGCGCCCCATGCAGGCCATCTCTGGCATGCCTCCCCAACACTACACCACCCAGCAGGAGAACCCTTTCTGCCTGCGGCCTGCGCAGCAAGACTGCATGTACCCTACGAGCGCAGCCGAAATCTCTCAGGCGGGCTACGCTCCCCGTTCTCCGGTCTATCCGCCAAACGGCGCTGGGCCCCAGCCGGGATACTACCCTGACGTGAGGTCCGGTCTTCCGGAGAGGCGTACCATGCGCCAGGAACGCCCGGCTCCGTACTCGTTGAACTACAGAGGAGACCAGAGGCGACGCAGGGGAAGCCAGTGAAGAGCATGGCCGTGTTGAATTTTCGCTCGTCGTCTTCCTTTTCTTATCATGTTCGTTGCTTCACAAATTGCTTCATCAGCGAGTATTGAATCATGCCACTGCATCTTATGGCGAGGCGTTCTCGGAGCGACAAATGCTTCAACGTTGGATGCTCCCGGCTGCTGGAAAACAGCCCTTTTATCGTTCTTAATCTCTAACTTCTAAACAATATTGATATACCGCGAGGCGTATTCACTTTTTACTCGGCCGGATTGATGTCCGGAGGCTTGGGGGATCATTAGGGATAATGGGACATTGGATACACGAGAACATGTCTAGAGGGAAGGGCTTGTATGATATAACGACCTTTATGTCTTATCTGGGTGGCTACTCAAAAGTTTAGCATATTGTCTAGAATGAATGATCAGATTTAAACGCACTCCGTCGTTAGTTCACACGTCACCCATCACCGAACCGCGCCGCAGGCGGACAGCTGTCATCGGCGCCCCGGAACCTTACAGCAGCACAGACCCTCCAGTATCCCCCGTCTCCTCCGCCTTCGCGGGCAGCCGGGATCTGCCCGGACCCCCACACGAGCGAACATGCCCGAACCGGTAAAACCTCCGTCCTCCGGTCCCAGAAAAAAAGACAGCAGCAGCAGACACAACCCCCAGACTTTTGCAACGCCGTTCCACGACATGGCCACGCATCCCCCTGAACGCCGAGCCCTTTTTCGATCGCCCTCCAATCTTGTGCACGTCGACATCAGAGGCGGCTCCCCTTTCCATGACCGATTATCAGCCGTGCGTGGGTTATTTTCTTTTTACCTCGGCAGGTTTGTCCAGATTGGCAGCAAAGCTTTCTGTATGGGGGAAGAAGTCTTTCTTGTCTGCCTGACGATCTGTGGATTCGGCCCCGATGGGCGGTGAAGTCTAACGTAGCTCAACGTTGACAAGCCAGCTTGCCACCGTCTAGACCCGCGCGCGCGCCAAGTGCCAGCTTTATCTGGGAGCGGTCTGGCTCGGAGATCCGAATCGGGGCACGTTTCAGGGACGATCGTTCCGGTTTGTGGATGGCCGCCGTTGTTTTCCCCCCCTCTGGACGTGGTTCATGTTGTTGCCCTGCATGAGAGAGGAGAGGGCATCTGGCATCGGAGAATTGGTGCGGAACGGGGTGGTTGCTCCGCAATTTTTTGGGTTTCTGTGGTCGGTCTCTGGCCGGTAGCCCCGTGATGGTGAGACTGTCGTGGCGCGCCGAGAGGACGGCATGAATTTCCTAGTGCGGGGGTCGTCACCGCGGCCGAGGTCCGCGGTGTACCTTTCTGTGTATATAAAGCGGTTGAGTTTTGGTGAAGAATGAAGAATGTAAATCACTCTAAAATCACATCACGATACTTGTTGCTTTAAATACTACTCGTCCGGCACGAAAGAACTTTAATTTCATCAAAAATGGCCATCACCAGAATCGGACTTATTGCCCTCTCCGACGACGTCAAGCAGGAGGAGGCCGTCGCTCGCTTCGGTAACTTCTCGAACGAGTGCAAGAAGGTACGTCTCTGGACACCCCAGATCAGCGGAATTAGCAGATACTAAGACATGAATGACAGGACGGCAACACCTACATCCTCTCCTCCAAGGCGAGCAAGTGCAAGACGCTCACAGACGTCCCGGGATCTCAGCCGTGGAGCGTCGTGTACGAGATCACCTTTGCAAATGAGGAGTGAGTTCAGCCCCTGATGAGATGGTTCTCTGGTGGTTCATGAGGAAGCTAACGCGTGAATAGGGATATGGAGTACTACCAGACCAAGGACCCCGTCTACCAGGAGCTCATGAAGCAGGCTGCTGAGGGCAAGGCGACTGGATTCATTGCTGTTTCTGCGGAGTTTTAGATGAGATAGCCAAGTATGAAATGAAATGAAGCCATGAACACACCATTGCCGTTTGAGTCTTGGATTCAATACGATGTGAAAGCATCTCAGTGTTCAGTTGAGAGACCCTTGGACATGGCGCTTCTTGTCTCAAGAACTAGTACCGACAAACACAACCAGGACCGCCGCGTACGTAGCCGTAGCCACAACCGTCTCCTCATTCGACACTTTGAAGACCAAGCCCATCACCACCGAAAAGATCGTGACGGCGACTGACGTGACAACGAGGCTCTTTGTCGTATCTTGCGCCGGGAGACTCATGATGAGCATGGGGACGATGAGACTCACGCCGCCGGTGAAGGAGATGATGAACCTGGCCAGTTTGTCGACCAAGGGCGAGACCGTCTCTGGTGGATCGTTCTTGAGGTACTCGTCTATGTGGACCCGCATCTCGTCTTTCGTATATGTCCACTGCCTCGGGAGCCGTGCTTTGAGAAATCGCCTGAGAGGGTCGACGGGAGCTTCTGGGTGTGAGGGGGCGCGGAAGGTGCAGTATCGCGAGTTGTACGGGTCGCCGGGTAGGTCGGCGATGAAGGGGAACGCGGCTGTTAGATCGCGGCGTCGGTCTTCTGCCTGGGAGCCTGTGATTTCTGGGAGAGCTCTCAGGTACTCGTAATCACGTACGGCATTAGCTGTCCGGGGATCCAAGAGTTAGATACTTCCAATATTGGGACACTTTCAAAAGTGAGGTGTTGAATGAGTTGAAACGCGGTACATCGCGGCTTTCTCTGTCCGGGCGTGAAATGGACTCTTACCATAGTCATGCAGGGTTGTCCGTAACTTTGCTAAATCGCCTTCCTCGGCACTGCAATCAGTCCAGACGGCGGCTTTGAGCTTGGCAAGCTCATTCTGGAGGTGGAAAAGGTTGATTCTGTTGAGCATTCGGTACTCCAGGATGTGTGGTTCGTCGTTCCCTGACTGCCATGCGTAATGGAAAATGCGCTCTGCATAGTCCATGTCATCCCGAATTCTTCTCGGCGCAGACTTCTCGCTTCGAAAGACACTGGCATGCTGAAATCTTGACATTTTTCCTGTCGGATCGGTGCCTCGTCAACTGTTTGTCGCAAAATGTCGCAAAAGGGTCGCTCGGATGATATCATGCGTGCTTGCAAGAACAACAGTGAGAATGGACGCTTTATTAAAGGCGATCTAGCCGACTTGTTTGTTCAGATGGTTGGTTCCTACTGATGTCTGTTGAGGAATGGGTAGCGGCCGATCACTACACGTGGCTGCCGCCACGAAGCACCGATGAGGCCTGGAATCGTTGCTAAACTCAGCCGCACCCATTCCTTTTTACCAGCGAATTGTGCTGCCAAACATTTCAGATTGGATCTGTCTCGGCAATTGCTCTTAGGAGGAATCCTGGATTAAAAACCGCCAGCCTGTGGGGGTACATAACGGTCACCAAGCCAACTTGAGACTGTCGAAGCTCATTCGATTTCCCATCACTCTCTCATTCCCTGAACTAATCAACTTTCAATGGACTCTCTATATAAATTGTTTCCCCGTTTCTCTCGCCAAAAACAAGCCCCAGAAAAGAGAGTTTGGCGCTCGATCAACAGGCCTTTGAGCGACATCGACTGCGTCAACGCGGCTGTCTCGAGCGTGTCCAAGGCCCTTCTGATTCTGTCGGAGATTAGGAAAACACACAAGCGCTGCGAAGATGAAGAAGCTCTCGGGCTTGAAAATTTGCAAAAAGCATTAAAGGTCTTGAAAGACGAGCTCGACGACATTAATGGAACCGTGTTGGAAAAACATCGAGGTATATAATGCGCAAGACATGCCGCAGTCGTTGTGTCGAGATCTAACTCGTTCGCAGCGCAGGTTCGAGCGAGATTTCTCCGTCTGGATCGTGATTTCCGTACAGATGTGACGGAACCGCTGAAAACAGCGCTCTTGGACAAAACCATGCCGAGATATCCAAGGATTATCGCTGCCGTCAAGGCTATACAAGAAGACGGCCACGACGTGGTTCGAAAACTTGCTGCGCCAGTTAGAGCTACTGAGGAAAGCTCTGACGATTCGAGTGCGGTGGAGGAAGCGAAGCAAATGGCTTGAAGGGCTCAAGGGCGTTCGAGTCAACACCGCACATATCGGCCTCATGTAGTCTCCGCACCCAACATTTCATCCACCATACTTCTAGCCCAGTAATTACAGGAAATTGTCCCCTAATTGCATCGTTACGCATAACGGTATCTGATCTAGTGAGGCCGCTCATTCCTAAGCTAGAGCGATGCCAGCGTGGTAAAGTCCTCACATGAGCCAGCGCCACCAACGGCGGCGCCGGGTCTAAAATAGCTTCATAGCTCAGCCTCAGCATGGCAAGTGGATTTACTCTAGTACCGCGATTCAATGTGAATGCCTCGCCGGACTCACTTTAGACGGAGCTTGTTCGTAAAATTTTGGATCTAGATTACTATAGTTTGATCTCTCTTTGAACGAACCATCGCGTATATAAGACACAGCGCCAGGCTCTAGAGGCAGAAGAAAGATCTACACCACCAAAAACAATCCCTGAGAAAGTTTATGTCTACTATCTTTCCAGCCGTCCTTCACATGCTGTCCTGCTTCCGTGGCGAGAAAGAGAAGGACGAGGATGAGTGCGCTCTATACCCTCGAATCATTTACATCCCAGCAAGATATGATCGACCCGAAGAATCGGCCAGGAGGCGGCGATACATCCAAAGACGCCGCAGTCTAGAGCCATTCGTCGTTCAAGTTCAACCGCCAGAGCGCCAATGGCAGGAATCTCCAGCACCAGTCATCTACGAGCCACGCCATCCCACTCCTGAACCTCGTCTAGCTCCTGTACCGTCTGCTTGGGAGGTTCGCGAACGGGCAGACGAAGATGTCCAGGGACTGTCCCTCGTCAAGCCATTAGACACAGCCGATTGTGCCGAAGCGATGATCCTCAGCGTCAGAAAAGCCCGTCAAATATTGTACCAAGTGCAAAAGAGGAACAGGCCGAGGGGTGATGAGAGGACCGCATTCGATCACGAATCTGGCCGCCTGGATGAGGCAATAGGGAGAATGGAAAGCCATCTCAGACGGAGGGTTCATCGCTTGCCGAGTGTCCTCACACGGGCGGCGCTACTACGTCTAGACAGGGAATTTCGAACAGACGTCACGGAGCCATTGAAGATGGCTCTGCTGATGAAGACAAAGCCAAACTTTCGAGCACTGAGATACATCGTCAACCAGATCAAGGACGAGTACAAGAGTCTTTGAGTGCGTTGTGCTCAACATGGAGTATGCAGTGATGGCGGAGATCGTTATGTAGACAAAGTCTGGTGAGGAAGCACAGGAGGCAAGCGGGTTCTGTATGAGAATAGGTGCATGTACGACTAGCCGGCTTTTCCTTTGTGTCAATGCTATTATGACCATATATACCCAGCAAATAGACGCATATAGATTTTCATTGGTTGATCTTTCAAGCCCTTCACTTGACCATTGCCAGTTCGATGTTTCGAAGCTCTCCTCGTGCTTGTACAGTCTCCGTCCAGTAAACTGCGCAACTAATCTACTAGCCGTCCAGAAGACTGCCAAAATACAACGAAGGAATTTTTTGTGAACCTCGGAGACCTCATTGTGATTGATCTGTAGCAAGATGGTTGACAAAAAGCGGCGACATAACTAGCGAAGAGAACCTATCTACTTCAGCCCCTATTGCCCGAAGGCTCCAAGTACCAAGATATGTCACAAACCCCTGATTCAGGTCACTTCAAATAGAAGAGTGATTGACGCCATGGTTCATGTTAGGGTCTGTCTCCCACTCAGTACAAGAAGCTGGGGTTTTGGCTGGGCAAGCAGGCCACATGAGTAAGTAGCCTGTTCTCCCCCGAGAGTTGGGATGATCTGTTGAACCAGAGTACTGGTTCGCCTATGGCAATGTACCATTGTTTGTATCCGTACCATTGATATTGAATACGATTGATGAAGTCTCAATTCGGATGCCATCGGCGGTCAGTGTTCAGATGGCAGGCCAAATGGCCATCCAGAACTGCGGTCTGCCTACTTGGAAATAGCTCATGTCCCACTACAAGATCAAGGCAAGCACAGTCAATTCAGCAATGCCTGAGTTTTTGATCGAAGCCTTTACTACGATGCTCTGAAGAAGGCATAGCTAAGTTGTAGCTTTGCGGGCACAGGATTACGCCCTTCTCCATCGTGGACTCAGGCTTACATGCACGCGTACGGAAACGTTGGCACTATATAGGTTCTTTAACGGTTTAACTTAGAGCTTTTCCATGATAGAAGTTGACTGATTTAATCCAGGGATCACATAAGTCTGCCGCAATGTCCATTAAAGTCGTCGGATTACGGCTTTTGTCGAGACAACTACCCTCGTGACCATACAACCGACCTAAAGGCCTGGAGGCGGGAGTTAAGCACTGCAAAATCATTGTACTTCGCAAGTCAAGACGCGCATATTCGATTCGATACGGTATTGCTGGAAATACCTCCAATAGCGGGCTGAATCGTTCCTTGATTCCCGAGTATACGAAGGTCTCGCTGAAGAGTACACACGAGTTTTAGCCGTCTGTCTTCTCGACAACAAATCACTCAGCTCAACTTGAACCTCTCGATGGCAACAGAAACTGTTTTCAAAGGCAAGAAGCGATCAGATTCAAAACAAACGGCACTCCATCTCCAAAGCCGCATTGGTTGCGAATCACAAAAGACACACCACTCCTGCATAACCGCTACGCTGAAATCCACACGATCTCCGAGACGAACTCCAAGTCTTGGCTGACAGGAACCACAGCATGGGAAACCACGAGCCCCCAATCCCGCCGTAACGGAAACCCCTCGCAAAGACCGTTTCCGTCCACCTATCAACCCCACGACGGTTCACCCCCAACTGTTGGTCTCATCCTTTCCTCCCACTCCCCTGAGCTCTCCTCCCCGGCCCGTCGTCCCATTCGACCTCCGCCCAGCCTTTCCAAGCCATCCTCGCAAACCTTAAGGCGACCCAAATGCAAGCCGCAAACAAGCTCACAGGACCCTCAGGGCGGGAAAGAAAGGTACACCCCCACAAGCAAGGCAGATCATCACTCTCTTCGCTCGCTTCCCCCTGAACCAAAGCCCGGGCCTCCTCTTTTGACAGGTATTCACAAAGTATCTCGGGGTCAAGGCGCCAGTTCGAACGTATGATCATAATCAGTAGCATGGGCATGGGCTAGTCGAACGATACAGAGGCATAGAGAGGGGGTGGTAGGACTGCACCTCCCAAACAAGCAACGAGATACCGAAACCGAAGGCCTGGTATCATACGACACAAGAATGCCTTACAAGAAACATCATATTGTAGACTATGCAACAGGCTAAACTAACCATTGCAAAATCGAAAGGCAGGTTAGGGATGGGAAGCATATCTCTCGTCATCGGCGCAGTTACTCGACTTGTTCAATCCCGAGAGTCTGTTTCCCATCCACCGCGGCCCCTGTATCATCAAAAGAGAAAAGACAAGACAAGATCAACACCTCATGCATGTTCGTGGGGGTGTAGGGATCACGGTTCCACCCCCTCGGGTTAGCCCTCTCGCTCGCTCTCTGTCTCTTCTCGTCAAAAGACAGTTCGAGAACGCCAGCTTGACTCGGTCACCCGACGGGGCGGACCTTACAAGGCACAGAGACGGACGGGGAAGGGGAAGTCTCCCCCTTTCCGCGTCGGCTGCCCCGTGCTTTTGCTGCCTACCTTATCCTTCGCTGCAAGACGGGGTTGACCCTCATATGCATCAAACAGCGGACTTGTGTTGAGTGATCTTCGACCTTCCCGCGGATTAATCATCCCAACTTCGGGTTTGGGGAGTTAGGAACATTGAATAGACGCCCGCCGCGGCCCCGAGCGTCCTCCACTTTCCCCGAGGGCCCCCTTTTCGCATTCACGATTCTACGCGATGACGAGGCCGCCTCAGAAAGTATAGCAAAAACCAAAGAAAGAAGCCCAATACTATTCAGGCAGCTCACAAGCAAACGTTCTTCGCTAATGCCAGCCAAAAGTCTGCCTTGGCTCGGGACATGTAGACTTTGCACGGTTACAATCGCAGCAACGTTCGGAGGAACCATGGTCGCCGTTGATGAGTTATCCTTCTCCCTCCGGCGTTGACCCCTGGATGCTACCCGCCCTGACACCTCTCAAGGTCCGAGGCCGAACGGCCGCGGAGCGGAGAAAAAGATGAGCAGAGAGCCCGCACCCCGGACCCCGGCCGCGCGGGTCCGGGATGAAGGGGGGAGGGCAGACTAACGAAAGGCAAGCAACGTTGATCATATTATGTACAGGTTGTAATTTGTGTAAGGGACGCCCTAGACCGCGCGCCCCCCACGAAACCCAAAAACCCATACTGCGGCGACCTACCGGTACGAATAGAGTAGCAAGACGAACGCTGTCAAACCTGACGCTTGGGTCAGGTGGCATCCCGGTACGTTGCAATACGTCGTATGCCCATCGGTGCCGATTAACCTTAATTCTCTACAGACGCGCGACGACCCCGTCTATGGAGACGGCGACGCGCCGGCCACCACCCACCACCAACATTGCAACGGGGACGGGGCAAGGGACCAGGGCCCTGGCCTTTGGGGTTTATTTTCTCCCATTTCGGGCCTCGTTTGGGTTGATGAGAAAAGATGAACCCCGACTCGCGCGCGCGCGCAAGCAAGATGACGATGGGCAGAACAGAGTTTTGAGAATGCGTGTGTCTGTTTAGCCCTTCTCGGCCCCTCCCCTTCCCACAAACGATCGTCCTCCACCTTTCCGTTACGGATAGCAGATCTCAACGTCCTTAATCTGAGGGGAAGAGGGACAGCGGCGGCGGACGGCGTCACCTTCGTCCGAAGATTTCGGCCGCACGAGGAGGAGGTCGCCGTTGATGACAAAACGCAGTGGCCCAGGGGCTGGACCGACCCGCGCGAGTCAATAAGCTTCGGAGATCTGATTATTGATTAGACCGTACGCCTGCGGCCGAGTAATTGCTGCCACCCACCTCGGGTTTCTTGTGCCTGTCTTGATCAGATAAACGGCGAGGGTTCTCCCACCGGCTGAGGATCTTTCCGAAGTGTCGGGTCAACACCTGCCGCGGTAGCTATAGTGAGAAATCATGAAGCTTGAAAAATTGGCGGACTTGTACAATCCCGACCGGAGAGGGGTCCGAGGCTCGGGGACCTGCTTAAGATGTCTCCATATGGTATAGAGCCTACAACGTGGATTTAGCATCCTGACTCCCCTCCATTGCTGACGTTGGATACAACTAGGATCCTATTTAACTTTACTGGAAATAAGAGACAAAATGTCTGCCCACAGTAACTCTGCGATGTTGCGGATTGGGCACATCGGAGCCGCCGCTGTGGATCTCTTGCCACTTTTTGCCTGTTGATTTGGGCAGCATATCAAGCATACTAAGCTTTTGGTCCTCTTGCTGCTTGTAAGCTGACGGGCTTTTTATGATGAGACAGAAAGTCCCCGGATTGCTTCCTCAAAGAGGGAAGCCGTCTGCCGGGCGAATCAAGGTTGGCTAACGGCCGAATAAGGTGCTGATATGGCATGATGGCGTATGTGTAGCGTGAACCAAACGACTGGCACTGGTTTTGCCAACGCGGCGACCTGTTTTGGAATCCTTTCTGTTGTGTAAAGGGCGACTCTGGAAATAAGGCTCACCAGCATCCTGCGAGCTGGGTCAGCGCCTGCGGGTGACCATGCAAAGTGAGCCTCCAATGCTCCGCCGTTGCAGGCCTAGAGGCAGATCTTGCGTTGCACAGAGTGATCTCCGCGGTGACAAACGGCAGCCTGGAATCCTACCCATTCGAATGGACGCGACAGCTCACGAGACGGGGTTTGCATATGGGACTTTGGAGTGGCTGGATTCCAATGCCAGCATCTAAGCCTGTGCGGCTTCCGCAAAGAGATGAGCTCGCTTCACTCGAAGGATTGCCCTCGTCGTCATGCTCGTACATCCATATCCAGCCAGGGAGTAAGACGTTGGAGATTCCAAATTGACGAGGGACAAGATGTCAGCAGTCGGGCGGCAATCCCCGCCTCGCCCATATCGTATGGTTGACTCTTGGTAGCGTCGCGTTTATTGAAGGATCCTCTCTGAACTCGGGACCCACGATAGCAAAGCCTCACGTTTGCGTAACATTGGTTGTGGCCTAGTGCAGAGCAAAGTTCTTGAAGTTCGTGACAAATGTTCGGCGGATTAGAGTTCGCAGGCCAATGTTGAAGCTTGGGACCGTGATGGGCGTCATCTGATAATCAGGCGAATGATGGACACTGTACAGCGGGTGATTGGCGGCCCACCGAGGATAACAGTGGCTCAGGGTCTGGCGGGCGGCGGTGTCAAATATCGCCGTGGTTGGGGCAGTGCTGACTTTATCAAGCAAAGGCCAGGGTGCCAAGAGTGGTGTAATTCAGCGTGAAGATGCCCATGCTGGAATTGTGCAGCAGCAGATGCGATTGTAGATGATAGTAGGATCGAGTCAATACCTGGAGAAACATGCAGGGACTTTGGCAAAGTCACTCGATGTCTCTCGAGGTACTCTGTAGCTCTTAGCTCTTGGCCCTTGACACCAAGATGCTGCGCCAACGGCTTGTCGTAGACCTGGACCAAATGCGTGAGAAATGCAATCTCACAAACTCCCCTGGCACGAGAGAGAGAGCGGGGTAATGTCGAGGTTGACATGACACTGACAGGGTGGGCGTGGGTTCGGTTGGCGTCTACCTGAACGAGGGATGCGAAAATGCGATGGCGATCTCCCTCGGCGGCGGCAGTCAGTAAAAGTGACGAGATGCCAATACGGCGGGTGCAGAACGCCAAGCATCCCAAGGCTAGCACGGCCACCTGTTTTGGGGCAAAGGGTCGGCCAAGAGTCCAAGACACATAGCTGGAGGATAAAACATGGTTGCCCAGCTTGTGCATGTCTGTACGTTCGTCGAATAGTGTACTGCGTAGTAAGGTAAGCTCGAATTGGGGTCGCTTGGACTCTTGGAGCCACCTTGTCGAGCCACATTGTAATTATTTGCGTCGTACGCCCCCCCTTGGCCTGTCGAGATTCGAGGGCATGTGAGTTGCGACAGCGAGCAGCAGGTACTCGCACTTCGCATCGTGCAGTAATTGGTGAGAGTCATTTCGTTTCGCAGCAGCGATGGCTGTGAGGCAGTGGTGGCGGTGGTCGCAGCGGCGACAGTTGTTACACCAAGCGAGAGACTAGCTAGCCGCGAGACCGAAAACGAGGGCAGACGAGGCAATCCGAGCTATGCGAGCTGGATGTTTGACAGCTGCGGGTGAGGTGAATACGCTAATACGCGTTTACCAAGGGGGGCGTCAGTACGGGGGATAGCATGGGGAATAAGGTAACTCACGCAGTCCCTGGGCGGGCAAAGGCACAGGCACAGGGCAACGCTCGCAAAGTTGGAGACGTCTCCATCAGAATACTCGTAACTGACTGACTGATTGATTGCCTGCATGTGCTGTCAATATGGCACTGACAACTTGCGACAGCCTTGACATGACATAGACAGGCCATGCCCAGTCCTGTCACTTTCGCTGTCAGCCCATTTCAAGCTTGATTGACAGGCACAACAAGTCAAGCACCATGACTGACACGGCAGGTCCATCTTCGCGAGACACCAAGGAGGCAAGAGGCAGGAGCTACCCGTGCCTAAGGTACCTGGGTGATGATCCGGGAACGGGATTCGCAATTGGGAAGTGATGCGAGGATGCAGCAACGGGCCAATCGCCCGCGTTCCTGCACAATTCGTGTTATTTCCATGAGTGTGACACTGTGAGTGCGTTGCGGTTGCCAGTCGGACAGTCCCGCCAACCAAGGTGGCTTGGGTCACAGTGGTAACTGCCTTGAGTGATGTGTGATGGCCCAGATAATATGCAATGTCGCAGGTGCATCGACGGATGAGGAAAGAAGGGTGCGAGCTGCTGCACTCTTGGGGTAAGGTGCCGAGACCGAAACATCGAAACAAGGCAGCTGCAATCGCGATGGTTCCTTCCATTGCAATCAAGGAAGGGGAAGACCTCCCGCTGGGCTTGCAAAGAACAACCTGGAAGGTGCACGGGTGTCTCCTTCCTTCCTTCCTTGCTTGAATCTACTATGCAGTACCTACCTTGCCTACCGATCGAAAACAACGGCCGAACGCTACTTCCCGTACGGATCGACGGAGGAACTGCAACAGGCGCAGGAGCATCTTCTCCTTGCATCCTCCACACCGTACCGCACAGCACCGCCTTTCCATTACTCTCCTCAGGAGTTCGGGCCCGAAGTCCCCTCGCCAATTGGGCCCCCCACCCCGAGAACATCAAACCACCTCGAGATGCGGCCCCGACATTGAACAAGGCAGTGAGACGCAGACATGGCATCATGGAAATCATTGGATCATGTACGCATCAGCATCAGGTACGCACGCTCTTCAAGATAATCCCCCGGATACCCACGTGGGGTTCCCGCATCAGCTCGAGCGACCGAGACTGACCCCGAGACATGGACGCAAACGTGTCCTCGGGCGCCAACAAATCCCTAGGGCCAAAGTCTAGGAACCCTGAAAGGACCCCGAGCCCGGCCGCCGCATGACAAACCGGCGCCCGGCCACCGAGCCCGCCAGCCCGCGGACCACGAGCCCAGGAATACCAAGAAAAAGCCAAGACATGCGCCAATCAAACGCCCACCCAAAGCATCAACAAGCGCGACTTGGATCTTAGGGTTACGGCTGATGATTGAATCACCTGAAAGAACGAAAACTTTTTTTCGCAAAAAAAACACACATCATGTCATCTGCCTCCTCGTCTTGGCTTCTACCCTAATGCGAGGCAACCCCCCGGTCGACGAGGTCAGGTCGGGGGTCCAGCTTATCATGAATTCGGGTGGATGTTTGCCCTACCCATTTGCCCAATTTCAGATTCGTCGCCGGTGCGCAGCATACCGCGGGAGTCTTCCCTGCCCGCTCCACGCCGGTGTCAATACGGCGTATGCGATGTCCGATTAGCCCCCGTTCGGCATCGCGAGCTGCCGACGCTTGCACAAAACGCGGCACTGAGCTCTGCACAAGTCCCAGCCCTCGTCCAACTGGCTGCCGATCTTTTGCGATCGCCTGCCTAAAATACGGGGCCCCTGTCACCCTGTCAGGGGACCACCCACCACGTTGGCGGTTGGTCATCGACTCACTGTCTGGTCCCCAGTTCTCTCCGATCCCGACGATGTGGACAGAGTGGGACGGGGCGGAACAGTGTTGCAGCCCGACTGGCTGCTTGCGGACATGGAGCAACACAGAGAAAAAGTCGAGAAGGAAAAAGAGGGCAAAAATAACACCATCTAATCACCGCCTTTCGACCCACTGTCAGTCACCGGAATTAACCCGCACCATCTCTGCCGCCGTATCAATCGCGCTCCCTCACTAGTGTACGACGTACACTACTGTACGTACTGCAACTGCTACACTACGCAGTACTCTACTCTGATACTGGCACCAATGACACGCCTTACAGGGCGACCTAGTAATATGCCGAGTGCGAGAAGCCCGAAGACCTGCGGCCGAGAGGCCTTTTCGTCCTTGAGTTTCGCCCGACTGATGGCTGCCTTGTCCGACAACGAGGGCGACGTTGCCCCGAACGTCGCACAGCGTTAGACTTCGAGGTGCGTGTTCCGCTGCTGGCACTCTACTTTGACGGCAGTCCTGTCCACCACTCTCAGCATCCACAACTGCTGCGTGGGAAACTCTCAGGCCTTCCTCAATGTCGGCCACGGCGCTCATCATTTGTTCGAGAAACCCAATTTTGTCCGCTGACAAAGCTCCAGAACCCCAAACAATACCCAAATTCAGGGATTCCCCAGCATCGTCAACCCAACTCAGACAAGCCCGCCCAGCCCAACACGTGAACTCACAAGGTGCCATTGCCCACGCTTGTCTGAGCCCCTTCAAACAATGCCATCGGTCTGGAAGTCCGTGAACGACTTTTTCTTCCGCCCTACACCTGAAGCAGCAAGAAACCGAAAATCCATAATCCACACACTCTCAAACCCGGCCACAGGACCATGAAGCAAATTCCGCCCTCGCATTTTGCAGTGGGAAAAAAAATGTCGACTCATATGGGGGCCTCCACCGTCGGACCACGGGGTTTACAACATCCCGTCCCGCCCTCCGCTACAAACGCCGAGATCACTTTTCGATTTCCAACCACCCTAGCGGCCCCCTTCTGGCGCGCAAAGCTCATCCTACGCAGCAACAAATAGCCCACTATCAAAAAAGCACCCTCCTATCCACCGCGCGGCGCGCCACAGGCCCAAAAATCCGCTTATTCTACCCTCAAACGCAGCATCATCGCATGAACAGCGCCCTGAGCTTCCCGCGTTTAGTGGAACATGCGCTGTGGGGCGCCGCGTTGCGTGTTGGGATCGAAAGAGATCGCAGGGCGGACGCTTTCAGACGGTTCCTATTGCTGTGTCCTGCCGGAGAACTTTTTTTCTGTTCTCCTTGGCGCTCCATTCTGCCTGTCGCCAGAGTGACCCTGCCTGGAAGTATGCGCCTGAGTTCCATGCGTATCTGTTTCCGCCCAGGGAGGTTGCTTCCGCGTGTAGAGGCAAATGCGTGAACGTGCGTAGACGTTGTGTGTGCGTCTCTGCGCAGACCGTTGGCTTTTGCGCCCTGCCACTGTCAACGCCAGCGCCGCAGACGCAGCGACTACGAGCAACCACAAACGCACAGGGAGGCAGATACACACCCCCTGGCTTCACATCTCCCACGCCCCCCAAGTGACCAACGGAGCAGGGATCCCGGATAGGCCAGGGGAACCTTTGTCCAGAACGAACCAAGACTTCTTGATCGAGTGGCTTAGAGCGTGAGGGGCGTGACGACGACGACGGCGACTGGGCTGGTCTCTCGCCCGCCGTCTCGGCGGACTTGGAGTTTCGTTTCGTCCGCTCCGATGGGACTTGTTATTCCGTGTTGCCAGTTTGCGTCCGTCGGCCATGTTGGTGATGCAATCTACGCCCGACAAGCGGCTCATCTCACATGAGAAGGGAAATAGGACAAGCATTACAGGGAAATACGGAAATAGGGGGTTGGGCAGTAAATGGGCTGTTGTTGGCTTGGTCTTACCTCTATTTCCGTCTGTTTGGAACCCCATTCGGCCCCCAAAGTGTCTCTCACGCTTCCATCAGGCATTTCGCAGATCAACTCAAACCCAACTGCTGCAGCGCCGCCGCTGGTGGGGGCCGCCAGAAGCTTGGAGAAATATTGACGACGGATACAGCAAAACATCGACGGTCACGACAGCTGAGCTGGCATTCACGCAGTCTAGACCTGGGTACGGTGAGGTCGACTAAGACCTGTTTCGAACAATGATCGTCGGTTTCTTCAGTATCAGAAGATTACCTGGGGGCCCTTTTTTACACGTATTTTGTCAACACCTGCGGCCGTTGACGGGCCCCTGTCCTGTCTGTACGGGTTCTGTACGCTGCAGTCGTGACGTGGAGTCCGCCGGCCGTGGCTTAGGTTAACTTACTATGGTACCCCCCCTTGGCAACTCTGAGCGTCGCATTCGCTCCAAAGCCTCCGCCGCCGTAGCAGCAATAACAGCGGTCAGATCAGGTCACGGGGTATATGCAGTAGGGGAAGGGGGAAAGGGCAACCGTACGGTTGCAGGCCGAATGAGTAGGCCAGAGAAGACCAAAGAAAAAAAAAGTTGGAACGGAGCTGGCTCCTGCTCGCAAAGCTCCCTTTTCCCTGAGGGGAAGCTCTGAAAGGATGGAGGGGGGATGATGCTTCAGGACGGGGACTGGGGCGGGGAGGGCAGCATTGCATAGTTAGCTGTTCCCTGTCAGCCTGCAAGTGTAAGCTCGCACACCGTCGCAAGCCGTCGCCGACCCTCCCAGCAGCAGTGGTAGCAGCAAGATGGACGCCGACTGCCGTGTGTTTTGCCTCGTCGCCGTCCACTGAATGCTATTGTGTTGTTATTTTGGCATCATTTTCAGTTTGGGGGATATCGGACTGTTGTGCCAACGAGTGTGTGTGCGTTCATGCCAACATTGTGACCTCTCTTTAACTACTGCGTACAGGACCACGCAAACTCTGAAGGTTACAGCCGCTGAAATATAATGTAGACGGCGACGAGAGCAGAAAAGTCATTCGAAGTAGGTTATGGCTGCTGGTGCTGCTGGGTGCGCTTGGTGGCAGAGCGCAAAAGAGCGAGCGCTCGTTCGTTTGGTTTTTTCTTGTTTTTGCTGCCCTGCTGCCTGCCCAAAGAGGAAATTGGTAGCGCGCATTTTTCATTCCATCCTTCGTTTCTATCCAGTCACTGCAAGCAACAATTGTGATCATAGCCATTTGTGGTGAACGGCATTGTAAGAAGAGTGTGGTTTGGTATTTTTCTCGTCAAGGTTTACACACGCCCCCTCTTCCCCTGGCCCCCATCTCCAGCTATTTTTTATGCTGAGTCGTCCCAACTCCGGGAATGTACACGCGGGGGGCCGGCGGGAGAGTGAGAGTATGTGGGAAAAGTAAACCTGTTGTCTAAGAAACACCTTTCAGGCGCCAAGGCTATGCAAAGCGACTGACAGGAGGGGATAAACATGAAAGAACAAGCCCGGCCGTGATGATACATGGTCTCCGATTCAAGTAGTCGTCGTGACTGCTGCCCTTTTTTTCTTCGTCCCTTCCCCCTCCCCTGAGAAGAAATTACCACACAGTAGAAAAAAAAAGTAAAAGGCATGAAAACATGTTTGTCCGTGAAATCCTTAAAACGCCTGTGTCGCTGCGGACACTCGAGTAGACCCCGCCGGTAACCATAAAGCAACGCCTTCGCGGTGTATCGTTGGAAAGAAGAGCAGACGGAACACCGTAATAAAACCTCCCAACCGCCATCGCATGTGCGCGAGCTGGGCGCGCGTGCGCCAGCCCGGTGCCGAACCCCGCCAGTAACCCCAGTTCTATATCTCATAACGCGTGATCAGATGTAAGAAATTCGAGGGTTTCGTTCGTTGAGTGAACCGTTTTTACAACCGCATCGGCTCGCCGTCGTAGCCTCCGTAGATCATCGGATCGCCCATACCCATCATCACCTCGGGGTTCGGACATGAGAGGACGTGAGGCTTGATGGTGCCAAACTCGTTCTCAATGAGGCCCTGGTTGAGCATGTCCATGCTAGAGAGGGCGCCGTTTTGTTGTTGGAAGAACTGCTGGGCGAGATCCATTGCTGGTGGTTGGGGCGGTGCTGCCTGGCGGGGCATGGTCCATTGCGGTACGTAGGCGTTCATGGTCGGGGACTGGTTGTGGAACATTGCGGCGGTGGGGTCGACTGGTGAGGCGACAGAGTCGACGTCGAACTCGGTGTAGCCAGTCGAGAAGCTCTGGGGAGACATGGTCATCGGGTTGTTGTGCTGGCCAAAGACTGCCTTGCGGTAGTCGGCCTCGAACTCGGAGTGGTCGAGCTCAGAGGAGCTCGCGCGGTCGGAGCGTTCGCAAGACGAAGCCGAGTCGAGTTCTGTAGGTATCCTGGTGGTGGTAGCTGCCTTCTCTGCGTCGCGCTCCTTCTGTTGCTCCTCCAGTTGGCGCGCCAGTTCGGCGAGGCCTGCCTCGTCTTCGGGGAAGACAGAGTGGACGGGAAGGTCGATGTCCGAGTTGGGACGAATGCAGCCAAGCTTCTGGGCAATGTTGTGGATGACAGGTTGTCCTCGGTCGTTGAGCTCTGGCTCGCCCAGGTCCCATTGCTGGTTATTCCTGACCATGGAGTAGAGCTTGTGAACGGTGGCGATGAGGGCGAATTGGGTGTGCTCCAGGACCTCGGCGTATCCTCGAGGGAGCTGCTTGTATTCCGTCTTCTTGCGGACGCCGGCGGTGCAGACGAGACCATCGTCCTTACATCTCTTGCAAGGGAACTCTCCGTCGCACTATATGGTGTTAGAGGGAAGGGCGGGATGGGAGGCGGGGGACAGTGAGGCGTACCTTGGTCTTCTTCATTCTACACCTCTCGCAAGCCTTCCATACTCTCTTGTGACGACCGTCGGCAGACATTCCTGAGGCGGGGTGGTCATGGTGTGATGTTGCGTTGTGAGGGCTGGCGCGCTTTGCGGTGTGGCGGTTGGGCTTGATGGACTTTGAGCTGGACGAGGAGCTCTTCCTGGACTTCTGGTCCTCCAATGGAGGGGTAGGTAGGCCGCTTCCCATGGTGGATGATTAAGAGTTATGATGTGAGGCGGTGTTATGTAGTTGAGGTGAAGAGGTAGTGGTGTAAGTGAGGCAGGTCTGCTGTGATCCAAGAGCGAGGGGCAAACAGACGTATAAGTTTGTTCCTGTCTGTGGGTGCAGGCCGTGTAAGTGAGATATAGTAAACGAGAACGAGACCCAGTTCAGTTAGGGAAGGATAGCCAAAAAGGTAAAAGAGTCGGGATGACACAGGTAGACCCAGCCAAGAGTCCGCGGCGCTAGGGTCAAGAGTTGGGACAGTCAGCACGGCAAGGGACTGGGATGCAGGGTGTTGGCAAATTATTAATGTCGAGCAGACTGTCGGGGTGCGTCTATTGTGCGCGCGCGAGATTATGTGATGCGGCAGAAGGCCTCGGAAGCTTTTGAGTTATTAAAGTTCGGTCGCTCGCAATGCTAGGAGGGCGGGTGGGCAGGGCGTGTGCGGTGCCTGCTTGGGGGGTTGTAGAGAGGGTGTGTTGGTGCTGTGCAGAGAGCGGATTGTGGATTGCTGGCATTAACGGTCGGCGACGTCTTTATGTCCGAGTATGCGCGGGCGGGCCCCTGGTCCAGTCGTGTGGAATGGGATGGGGGGAGAGGAGCACAAGAACAGAAACGGGATCCTGGAATTCTTGGTGTACCGTTTGTACAACTGATGTTGTGCAATGTAGCCTGCGCGCTAGACACCTCTGAATGAACTAGCCGCCAAAGGAGGTAAAGTCCGCAGCGGAGTTGAGAGTGCAGAGCCTGTGGACGAGGACGAGGACGAGGATAGGATAGGGATTGGGGTCCTGATTTGCAAGCCGGGCCTGGGACGTGGTAGGGCTTATGACTGCAAATATGGCGGATTGCTGACCGCAGGAGGGACGTGTCTTTTGGCGGACAACGGTGCCGGGTACTGGTTCTGGTCAAAAAAGGGCGATGACTGAGGCTTGATGGTGCCTTTTGTTTCTATTCGTTGAGCCGTAGATGACTGAAGTTCTTTGCTGCGGGCGGGCGAATGCGGGAGGATTGGTTCGATATAAGCCGGTTTGGTGTAATAAGATGATTATCTTTTGCAAGTGTGGCTTCAGGTGAGATAAGATGGTGAGATAAGATGGTGAGGCTAAGCTTGTTGATGTGTGTGCGTATGTGTGGATGTGTGCGTGTGTGTGGATGAGTGATGAGAGACCAAGACAAAGGGCCAGATGTGTTTCGAGATTGTGGTTCTTGCTGGCTTGAAATATGCAGTCTGGTTTGTGTCGTTTGTTCGGGATCGAGATGGTCTTTTAAGTAGACGGCATTACATCAGAACCAAGAAGCTATCAACGTCAGGTCGGCGGCGGAGTTGGAGATGGATTGTGATCAAGGTCCCCGATTCGAAACATCAATGGCTTCCAAGTTCCGTCGAAGGGGGATCCCAATCAGACGGAACAGCCGCCCGCATCTTATATTCAGGAAGCAGGGTTATCCACAGCTTAGCCGGGATCCAGAGAATGCGAGCTGTCCATGCTTGCTTGCTTGCTGCGGCTTGGGGTCATGAACACAACATGACATGACGCTGCAAGTATGTTAGCCACAGGCCTAGTCTGGGCCATCTGCCTCGGGGAGGAGGAGATGGGCAGAGACTGGACGGTACCTAGGAGAGACGAAGCCGAGTGTACGCCTTGTTCAAGTGGGTTGTGCGAGGACAAGGCTCGTAATGGTGCCGTCAAGGGGTAAGGCAGGTTGAGCGGGTCCGCTGCGGTGACGGGGCGGTACATTGCGATACATAGTACATCGGGTGTGGAGGTTGCTAAGTCCCCGACGACAACAACCTGAGCAGCAAGCTCTGCATGGGTGATGGAGCCAAGGCCAGGAGAGAGAGTGTGAAAGACAGCGACAGAAAGACTCTGCTTCCCGAACGACAAAAACCCTCCGAGCTGTCTCCAAGGTCCCTCCAATCCCCACTCGTCCGTACTTCGCCCGTGGCTGGTAGACCTCTCTTGTCTGCAACCAGCATTTTAGGCGCTCCTGCACGCTCTATTGACGCCGATACGTCGTGTTGAACAACCCCCCCTCTACCGTTTTGGGCAAATGGGTGTCGCGGTGACCGTTCCGTTGTGTGAATTCCGTACGTCTTGACGCTCATGGCATTGCCCTGAGTTCCCCGACCAAGGTTTAGCGCCATGGGATCGATCAGTCCATCCCAAGTTGCTACGTGACCACAATTCCCAGATTTGTGCACATCGGCGGAATCTGACGGGGCCGGTAGCGGTGCGAATAAATCCCACAGATTCCCCGTACGCCAAGGTACCGGTCTCTCGACGAGGCCGGCGCCGAGGGCGGGGTCCTTTGCTTTTGGTTGCGCTGCCATCGTCAACGATAACGACTCCAGATCAGCTCAACCTCGGGGCCGCGATCACGAACGGCGCGGCGAATTTGAAAGGTTCTGGACTCGAATGGAGACCAGATGGCAAGCATGATCAAATTGATGACGCCAGAGACTGGTGTCTGCCAGCTGGCATTGTGGTACGTGGTGAGTCCCTGAACCAGATTGCCATTTTGGGCAAATAGACAGGGAGCCAGGGTTGATGATTCATGATGGATCATAACCACTGGGCTGGGCCAGCAAAAAATCTCAAGTCGCCGGAACAGCGCCCATTACGGCCGCCAAGTTGTTGTATTTTTGATATGCTTGAATTAGTTTTCTCTTTGGGCCCAATGTGACCCATATGCTGATTCTCAGCCCGGTGGGGGGCTCAAGGGGTTGAAAGCAGCATATCCCAATTCTTCTGAGGCGTTTCCCATCGACGTAGCTCGAGCGCAGGTGAACTGACCGCAAAAAAAAAACGGTTTGGAGAACAGACAGCGGGAGATGGTCGAGCTCGAATGCATGCAGGGACTTCCTCGTTCCTCGCAACAGCGCCGACAGCCTCGTGTGGGTGGGAAGCCATGACGGACGGACTTTTGTGTCATCCTAATTAATCCATGTTGGAGATGGCATACTGACGATGCGTGCTAAGAGAATAGTATGCGCCAAGAACGGCAACCATGAATTCGGCGATGCCTCTTGCGGTTGCATGGAAGAAGGGCAAGTTGTGCCTGACCGCAAAGTCTAAGTGGGAGGCGACTCAAGGGCTGGAGACGGAACTTTGACACGGAGGGAGTTGAGTTGAGGCGAAATCGAAGTAACAGCAACTTTGAGCGAACGGGTTGAAGGCGTGTGAAGGGTGGTTCAAACTTCTGGCCAGCGCAACCCTCTGTGCGGCGGGAGCGTGCAGGTAGATGGATGGTGCCCGCCATCAAACCCATCTGATACTGTGACACCGCCCAAGGCAAAGGGTGCAGTGCAGGACACAACGTCAAGGCGACCAGTTTCGAGGAGCGAACCTTATTCTCTGGCGACAAGCAGGGAGCCGCCGCGAAGCTCCCTGCCGAGGCTCGTCGGCGGCTCGCCACGGCGGCGGGGGGGAGCCAATGGTTCGTGGTCGATCGCGAAAGATCGGGGACCTGGGCCAGAGTAAAAAAAAGTCCGGCGAGGAGGAGAAGAGAGCAGATGGCTCGGGGTTGTAGATGACAGCCATCTCGCCGACGCAGCGCGGGAGACGACAAGCGGAGCACGGACAAGTTGGACGATCGCGAGGCCGTTCTGTGGCCCGCTCGCCCCGTCGGCGCGTGAAGTTGTCGAGACGGCCGCACCGCACAGAGCAGAGGCTCGCAAGGCCAGCTTGAGGTGACCAGCGGCAAGTGTTTTGAGCCGAACGACTTGTTTGTTTGATCATGCAATGCAGACAGACGTTGACGGCGATGTCAAGCAGGCCAGGCCAGGCCAGGCAGGTAGAGTGTGGCGTCTGCGATGAGTAAAGTCGCAACGCATCAAGCTGAAAGGGCGATGAGTGGACGTAACGTCCTGATGACCTCGAGATGCAACAAGTAGGATCAGGTACCTTTCTGGTGTTCCTTCCGTGACCGCAATTAACGTTGTAAAGGCGTGCGAGAAGGTGTCGCTCAGACAGCGACCTGCTACTATGTTTGCCTTTGTTCCCCAACCTCTACTTACACCACCACCACCACCGACTGTGGTACTTCAACCTCCACGCACAGTCGCGATATCCCGGCCCGTTTGCCAAGACTCGAGGCTTTCCTGCACTGCATTCTCTCTCGCAGTCGAGGACGGTACGAGTACGAGACCTCAATCCAGCGCGTGCGCCCGAGCTTGTGATTGAGTGAATGCCCGTTGGTTGGCTGGGCTGATTAGTCGATCCGGGCACCGGGCGGAGGACGGCAGGAATAAGCAACGTGGATCGGTTTCGCCCAGACCAAAAGTACCAGCGATTAATTAGACTGTTTGCGGAGTTCATTCTGTTGGAGGAGGGTCAGGTACAAGCCTCAAGTCCCTCCTCCATGTCTTGGAGTAGGCACCCAGTAGGGTAAGCAGTGTAAGTGGCAGGTGCAAGTACCTGAGCTACCTTGAGGGTCGTGGACCGGTGCCGAGGTGTTGGGTGGGGCGTCGGAGAATGGAAGCCACAACACAAATGTCATCACTGCGTATTATTCCCGGCCAAATTTGCAGAGAATTAAGTGATAACGTGAACATTCACCCGCTCTTACCAATCCCTGAAGCCGCATTCTTACCACCTCACACCGTAATGTAAGGTAAGGTAAGATAACACACAGGCAGGCTCGTTGTGAGTCACCGCTACAGAATTTTCATGCTTGAGACTCCAGGCGGTCTGCTAGCACGCCTGAGACTTTACCATAGTGAAAGCCTGAAGGTAGTATTGATGGTGTGTGGGCGGCCATGGCTGCATCTGTCAAATGTGATGATCGCACGCAACATTGGCATCACTATTTGCTCTGCTCCATTCCCCCATGCCGATCGGTCCACGGGAGTTGGTTCTAGATCCACGGAGCGGAGATGTTAACTCCGAGTTGATTTGTCCGTGGTGTTGACGGTGGCTTCTCTCAATGACGCCGGCGTCAGCATAAGACGCACTTCTACTACTACCTATGGGCAGCAACTACATTGCCTACCCTATGTGCGATACGTCTGAGCTTTAGGGCTTCAAACGGTGTCCATGAGAAGGCCGAGCCGTCTAGGTTAGCCCATGGTAGCGTGCAGGAAGCAGGCGTAGCTCCAATCTAGCTGCTGACTCCCTCTGAGGGTGATATCATGGTGAGCTCTTCAGGGGACATCCTGAGACAGACCAACCTCACCCACGAACCGCCAACGCCAGAAGAGCAGAGCGGAAGGTAAGGTAAGGAAGGTGCCCTGCCCTACGAAGATGGAATTGTCCGCTTCGGGGCTCAATTGGCGCCGCCGCCGACTCGCGTCGGCCGCAAGATGGGACGAATTAGAAATCTCACGGCGGAAAGCTTAGTTAATCGCCGGAGCAAGGTGGGATGGGGGGCATCCAAGGGGTTTGAGGTAAACAGCGCACGCCAATCAAGGCCGTGATTACCACGCTTAAACGCCGATTCCTCATCCCTTATCCCACATCCCACCGTACCATTCCAAACGCTGCTTGTGCTTTTGCTGTGATACCTGCATGTACGAAGTACCTGTGCGCCGTCGTCTCTTTTACTCGCAGCAGCAACGCGCGCAGTTTCGAGGTCTGTTACATACGGCGTAGTTCCAACGGTGGATACAAACCATCCATCCATCCATCCATCCATCCATCCACTCTCTTCCCCTCCACATCCCCACGGCACTTGGCAAATTGTGAAATCATCGTGGCCTGTCGAATTTTTCTAGAAGGTGGTTCAGTGTTTCCGCGGCCGCACTTTCCGCTGTCCACCATCCACCACATTGACCACACCGAAATTGGGATTGGGTAAGCACACTCAAACACACACACACTCACACACTCTGCACATGGCAAGTACCGACGGGTCGCCCCACTATCCCCTTTTGGACTTGGTCACCGCCAACTGACTAATCGGCTTCACTGCTGGCAAGTGCCGTCTCCACTCGGCCCCGGCTTCACGGCGCCGCCACGGGAATACCGCAGTGAGGTCGCAGTATTTTTGTTTTTCTGGGCAAGAACAAGTGCGGCGCCTGGTTGGAGAGAACTTTCCTCAAACCACGCCTGAGCTAATGTTTCCTGGGGGGCTGGGTACGTATCACCACAGATACGCAGTAGGCAGGCATGGCAGGCAGGCAGGCATCTTGGACAAGCAGCAAGTAAAGGAAAGTATTGCTCGAGTGCCTCTCCCGAATCCCGCCTTTTGCTACCTAAACTTGCATCCTCCCCATGAGCCTTTTCCAAAAACCACTATTTTACCATCTCCGCGCATTATCATCACGTCGCCTGACCTCAATACCGGGGCTCCTCATGCCCGGCCCAACCCACTTCCAGTACTCCGTATGCACCGGGCCGCAAAATGCCCTCCGCCCTCCGGCCGGTACTGGGAGCTGGGAACTGGTACTGCCTCGCTGCATCTTGTTCATCCCTCAGCATCTCGCTTCTCCCATCTAGTCATCTCAAATCTCGTCAACTCGGCACCCCGCGATGAAGCAACGATGGCCCTGTTGCTCACCCGCGCTCCGGTCCCCTACTGATGACGACTTCTCCCGCCGTCATCCAACACCACATGTTGTCAACAGGCTAGAGCCCGCTACACACCGGCTACAGTAGGGTTGGCTCGGATCGCCATCCGCCAGAATAGTGCAGCGCACGCCAGCGGATGCCTCCCGCTCCCCGGCCACCTTGCATTATTCATAAAGTTAGCCCCGGTCGATCCCAGGCTGATCATATGAGCCAATTGGAGCCCCCAGCGCCGGCCTTCTCTCGGTAACGAAGACGGCCTTTCGGCCTCCGACCTGAATACACAAGACACCGAGCAAGCGATCCTAACCCTGTCAGCCCTCTAACACCAACACTACTGCGTACACCACAACAATACCGCACCTTACCCTGATTACGGATACAAAGTACTTCGTACCTGTCATCCGCCTTGCGCCCCTTCACCACCCCGTACAATCTCAACATCGAAACTCTACAGCACATCCACTACCATCACGAGGATCGGGTCCCAAGCCCCTGGGTTTCCCTGATCCCCGTTTGACGACCACCTAAGCCTTCTCGTGACCCCTATTTACGCCTCCAGGGTCTTTCCCCCAGGACTCAAGGGAGAAGCCGGAATCTCAAAATGGCGCACTTAGACTATTCGCCTCCTGCCCCCCGCCATGGAGACATCTCGATGTCTACGAACCTGGACAAAGGGAGACCACAGCACATTCTCGACTTGTGTTTTGCCCACCGCAATACTACCACACAAAGCGTCCCAACCATAACATAAGAAACAAGGATGGCTTCTGTATCGGGTAGCCCACCGATGCTCTACCCGTCCTACCCGCTGTCTTGCAGACGCGCCTTGGCAGCCGTCTACTACCTCCTACCACCGTTCTGCGCCGTCAGCCAAAAGCGGACTTCGGCTTCTGCTAATTTCCAGTTCGGCCGAGGTTCGACTCCACCACCACGTTCTCCATGACGTCTCGAGGCTTTGGAGCCTCATTGCTTGTCGGCGCGGCTTTTGACCTGTCCCGCCACGCGATACCTTGCTGGACTTGGCTTTGAGTCTCGCCCTTTGTCGATATCGAGGATTTCTAATCGAAGCCTACGCATATCAAGAGAAACTTCTCACCGGTGCGCTCGTGCCAGGCGATAAACATCGGCACTTGCAAACGTTTGGGGCTATGCCATCACTATTTTCTCAAATTGTCCACATGCACTGACAAAACCTTTAGTTGCAGGAGACGTCATCCTGGCGCAAAGCCTTATCCAGAGTATTGGGTCCACCATCCGTCTGAGTTTCGGTCTCCAGTCTCACCTGTCGGCCCGCACGTCTGGTTCTAGACAACTGACAACTTCGAGGTACGAAATAGAGGACACCCCCCAGGTATCGAACGGCGCCCCCGAGGCTGATGGATCCCCCGGTGGACGGCCAACAACCTTTCACAAGGCATTCCCTCCTGCTGAATCCCGTATCAGTGATCGTCCGCAGCTATCATGTGGATATCTGCGCTCCTTCTGCCGTCTGATGGTTGATAGGCACCGGGGTTGCTAGTCTTCCCGCTGGAGTGGATATTCGGGGCGCATGATCGCGCTGGCCACACTCAAATTTCAATGGAAGCAAGCCGATGGCTCAGCCGAGGCTCGCTGTGGGACAGGCCTAGCAAAGTTTTCCCGTCTCTACGCTACCCATTCTTGGGCTGGATTCCGGCCGGTATCTCCCGCGAACGGGATTACGGGATTACGGTGCCCGGACGCCGTTCATGCTTGGCACCGGCGGCCAGCGGGTCCGGAGGCACGGAGGCAGATCCATAATGCCGGAGCTGAACCACCGAAAGATCCAAAAGGCTAGTGCCGGGCCATGCTTCTTCATAAAAGAAAGTCAGTCAACGAGATCACGGAAACGCATCGCAAAACGGTTGATGAAACAAGAATACGGCGCACACTTTGCCATGACCAAGCGAGTGGCCCGGCCCATCTACTAAGCAGACTGCATGCCTTGTTTGCAATCACACTTCCTTGGTATTCCCAATCTTCTGTCGGTCTGGAGCACGATCGACCTGGTAACTTATTCATTCACGGCGCATTTGGAAGGGGCTGAACCACTGATAGCGGAGCACGGCGATGGCTTGTCGCGAGACCGATGTGATTCGAGTCACGCCACCGGCCCCTGTCTGCAGGATAGTCGGGACGGTGGGGCCTATTCCCCGTTGCTATCTCCGTGCTTGATCTGAGATTTACTGGGGGATCTATGCAAATGTGTCGGAGGACTTTCGGCGGCGGCACAAAAACACGTTCATGACCAACCGGCTAATTTCCTATTCTACAGTGGGCCGCTCCCGAGGTGCAGCAACTAGTACGTCCAGCGACGTGGCAGCGACAACAGGCATGAATATAACGACAAGGCTCTGCATTGGGAATGGGCTGACTGTCTCTGTCACCAAACAGCTGGATGATTCCGCCGCGGAACGCATGGGCCCCACTGTCGTGCTGAAGATGCTCGACTGGCTTTCAGTCTGCCGCCGCGGAACGCATGGAGATAAGCCGATGTAGCTTCTTGTTTCTTCAAGTATCGTGATCATCGTTCAATGATGTTTCGAGAAACTCTTTGGCGGAGTGACCCGCGAAGTTACTTGGCGGGAGGCAGATCTGGGGATCTACGAGGACAGCATGCCAAGCTTTTCCCCTACGCCCTAGTGGGTTGGCACATGTCAGCTGGAGGCTATGATATCAATCGAGATGATTGACCAGACGATTGACAGTCATTACGAGGGAAAAGTTGGTGGCTGCCAAGGTTGGCCCACGGTTGCACGAGTCAAACCTCTCGAGTTTACGATCACGAAGTGCGTCTTGGCTCCACTGGATTCTTCATTTTTTCTCTCTTATCTGGAGCTCACAAAGGTGCCTGCCAACTTTCCACGAGGCCTGCGACGTTCCGCGCTTAACGATCGCCTAGAAATGCCGCATCGGTTACCTCATGTTTCCACGAGAAGGGAAATAACCCGCCGGTCATCGGTGGGCAGCAAGAAAGAAAGGAAAAAAACTTCTTTTCCCTTCTCACGATGCTGGCATCTTTCTGCGGCCGGGGCAACCAACGCACGAGCAACGGGGTCAACAGCGACAACGGCTCAACCAGCCCCCTGAACAATGGAATTAAGTGTGATATGGTCCTCGTCACCACTTACCCGACTCCCGACCTAAGTCCGCCCCGCTATTCAGCCCGGACATGTAAGCATCCAGGCCGAGTGACTGTTTGTGTGATCAGCAATGCAAAGATTTTTGGCGCGGCCCCATTTGCATCTGTTTTTTTCTCTCCCTTGTGGTGGGGATGGGTTTAAGTCGGACTGTTCCGCGCATCCACCCCAAGGACGACACTCAGACGCGTCGTACGATGGAGCCCCCGATCAGTCATCGCCGTCACGGAGGAGTGGGGACGGTCCACTGTTGAGAATCGCGCCGATGCTGAGGCCCGGTGCTGGCCCGGCATCTCGTCACGGCACTTCGGCGTCTGACAGACCAGGACCAGGACCGCGGTCGGTGGTTGTTTTCGTTTTTGGTGGGCTCAAGCGGTCTGAGCGCCTGGGTGTTTCCGGAGGCTTGGTTCCGGGAGATCTCGATTTGCGCGGTCTTTCGTGCCGGTGAAGGGGAGGGAGTTTCGGTGGTCACGAAAGCAGGCAAAACTCGCCCGAATCAAGGCACGATTGTCCTTGAAAGCACGGTCGGAGCGGCTTCTTTGGCTCGACCGAGTGCAGAGAGAACATGCCTTTCCTTGAAGATTTGGTGTCACTCGAGATTGCACGTCACCTCATGTTGACTCCCGTCCTGCATGTGGCCAGCGTCAGTGCCATCACGTAAACTGCGAAACATCTACCTCACAGACCATGCCTATTGCAGGAACTCGGGTCACCCGAGACGTTCGTATTTACATCCTCTCGACGACGACAAACGCATGTGGTGTCTTTTCGGCGATTGATGTCGAGGAGTTTCGGCGATTGCAACACGCACCGCAATGCCAGGACCAGTATCCCATCTGCGGGCGTTGGAGGCTGGCCAGTAGTTCACCGTCATCGACCGAACCCCACCAATGCCTGAGACCCTTTTTTCGTCCCTAAAGACGGCTCCGGCATGGTAGTTGCCGTTTGGTGATACTGTCTACAGCTTACAAACTTGAGCGGCGCTCTTGCGTCTGGTTTCAAACAGCTGGGATTGCCCTCATCGACACGGCTATCTCTCCGTATAGCCAGGCTACTTTGACGATGGTCTCTCTCATGTACCACCAGCTGAGTCGTAATGTCTCTCTAAACCCCTCAAGACTAACCCCCTTTGCATCGCCAGTGTCTCTTCATCTGCAGTATCCAGGGCATGGGCTATGAGATGGAAGTCTTTGCAAGTCGAGCGAATGTACCGCCTAAAACATGCAAACATCACGAATCTCACACGAAACACCGGTGTATTAATAAACAGAAGGGATTGGGAACAACACACACATAAAAACAAAATCCCGTCCATTATTGGTCTTGACGAGTCACAAAGGAGGGAGACATACTCAGTTCATGAGAACGACCCGACAAATCCTGCAGGAACGTAACCTCCCAAGATTGCATTTCGGACAAGAAGCTTCTCGGCCGAAACACATAGGAAATGATGTCATTTCTCCTTCTCCTCCTCCCTCCCTCCCTCCCGCGGACGTCCGCGGGGCTGGTGGCCGGACGGCTCCGTGGGCTTTTCGGCTCCATGCCAAGCCGGTGGAGGGGGCAGAAGTTCTTCACTGACATCAACGGGCTGCGTGAACTTTGTACGAAAACGAGGGGAAGAGGTGTGGTGGTGGTGGTGGTGATGGTGGTCAAGGAGGAGGGGGAGTAAACGCCATACACCCTCAACCTACCAAGTAAAATCACTTTGCGACATAATCACATATCAATAAGATTTGTGGTTTGCGCGGTTTTGGTTCGAAATCTGCGTTGCATTGGCAGACGTATTCTCAAACAGCCGAGGTCGAGGGCCCTTTTGTAAAGTTCGTCGCATCTCGGCGTGGGAGGGTGGGAGGCCAGAGCTCCCTTTCGGACTTAATGCACAAGTCCCTCGGCTTTTCGCAAGGTTTCTCGAGCAGGACCTTCCCTCTATGTGGTGGGATTAAGCTCAACGACGGGTTGGTTTGGCACGACGCAGGGAGGAACGTAAAAGAGTTCGTCGTAAGTTTGATTACGTTTTGGGAGGGAGGGTTTGGGCGCGCATTGGGGGAAGAGAGATTGCGTAGGCTTTGTTGTAGGGGAGGGAGGGGTAGTTCCAACGAAGCACGACTGCGACTGCGAGTGCAGGAGGGTTTATTGCTGGCAGGTTGTATGAGTGTGTGTGTGAACCCCTCCGGTGGAATACGGGGACGAGATGAATGCCGGTTTAGGCTGGACCTCGGCTCTTATTCACTGTGAGTTTCTTGAGGAGGCCCTTTATGGGACGGCGATGAGGAAGAGTTTGAGAGGGTGTTCCTCGGGTGGGCGGGCCGATCGTCACTGGGTCTCGATCGTCTGGTTGATGAATACGGCGCAAAAGCTTGCTGGTGAGTGCGAAGGTTTGGTGGTTGCGGTTCAGCTGTGATGCGCCCCGAGGGTGGTTCCGAGGTTTGGAGGTGATTAGATGGCCTTGTTTGTGGGTGGTGGCCGACATCATTGCTGGTTTTCATAACTTGCTTTACCATCGTCGTTACTGAATCAAGCAATACACTATACGGTGGTGCTATGAGATTTTCGGGGATGAGAAAGAGTGGCCTTCGGATGGACTTTGGCTCAAGGATGAGACCGAGGCTCGAAATGTGACGATGACGTTTCTCAAGAGTCTTTTGGGCATGGGTTGATGCTTATCAAATAAGACGCGGTCTGGGTTACGGGTGGTGGATGAAGTGAGTCTGGTGGGAACAGAGAGAATTGGACATCTGGCATGGGTTCTGTGATGGGCTTGAGATCTGGCTGAACGGAGACGCCTAAAGCCCCATGGTCTATGTGCTGATCGGTCATGTAGCTCAGGGGCTTGAGTTGATGATTGCCTCTTTTCCTACGACTGCGTTAAAGCCTTCGGGATAATACTGTCGTCACTCAAGTGAAATTCTTTCCGACGAGAGTGTCTACAATGACGAGAATTGCATCGAAGTCTACGACCAGATCGGCCAGACTTCCCGAGACTCGCACTGGGTTACCCGGCGGAAGAAGTGTGCACTCTGGGTGAATGGCTCATTCGGGTTGTTCCTAATACAGTTCCTTGAATCCATGCAGAACGTTGGACATGCCAAAAGCCCGTTGCTTCATCATCATCATCAGTAAGCGTGCGTGTATATACATTGTTCCCACCCTTAGTGAACGAGAATTCAGATAGCCCTCATTTTTGCAGATGCTCAATGAGCTCCGTAATGGCATGCCCTTCCATCTATTTCCGGCCTAACGTTCGGCATCAGGATCCAGCCATGTTCTTGAAACCCCCGTAAACGACCCTCAATCCTATCATGGTATCCTGTTACTGGAGAACAGACGGTCTATTTGCCGACATCGGCGATGAAGCCGATGGAGGAACAGACACTGAGGATAATCGGCATGACCAAAAGTAGAGCCGAGGACGAATCTTGGATAAGTCCCATCGTCAGTCCCGTACCGAAAGTAGTTATACCAAACACCCATTTAACATGCCTCTGCCCGAAGTCCGTATTCCAAAGCAGGCTGGAGGCATTAAACCAAAAGATTATCTCGACACCGACCAGTTGTGCAATCTGCGACTCGCACGATGGGTTATTTAGCAAAAATCGAAATCGATGCGAAGAGGGACGTCGCCAGTCTGTCGAGTCGCATTCCTGTACACTAGAGTCAGCAAACGTGATCGATTAATGCGAAAGCGATGTTCCATACGGGAAAATGATATGTCCAGCTACTCAGTCCCGCTGGTGAAAAGTTCCTGGCGGTGACAAGAATGCCAAATATCATGAGCCAGTTAACGAGAAGTCGGAAAAATATTGATGGACTCCACGATACGAGATGCCGTCTGTCATTTCCATCGCGGTGAATGGTTTGCAGTCCACTGTGATCATGGGATTTGCGACAACTCGGTAGTACTCGATGTTCCATTGGCGGTTGAGTAGCCTTTCCATCCTCACTGGCAAAGTAGTGGAAAACCTTTTCATACATGACAAGCCTGGCCGGCGTCAGGATGAAAGGATGAATGTGATGTTGATGCTCTTGGTATGTATTCGTGTGATCTTGTTGCAAGATATTCGGAATGTGAACGGGTCTGTGTGGATGATGCAGGAGGCAGATGTTGGAGGGTTCGTGAACAAGAGAGATGCGAGCTTGGGGACACGCTTCTGATCCCTCGTAGATTGGCGGAAGAGATCTTACGACCGTAGCCGAACGTCCCATTCAGGCAACCAAGATCTGCAAGAAGCAGGGAACAGTGTTGCCCGAAAAGTGCACTTGTGCTGCTCTTGGCCTGCTGTGGCGGCCACTCAGAAGTCGAATTCGCAATGTTACTGCAGGTGTCGTAAGACGAGGCAACCCGGGCCCCTCTAATGTTTTTCCACTTCGCGAGCGAACCAAAGACAACTTGGCGAGCCATTTCCCACAGGGTCTTGAGACCACCTTCCCGAAGGGCCAGACCGTCATAGTGAACAGATGCTAGGCGCCGTAACAGTATTCCGCAACATACACACATCTATGCCATTCGAATAGCTCTCTTCTCTCACCCTCCCATATCCAACTACTTGTTGTATTCGCAATTCGAAGCCATCATCAATCCTACACAAACATCATTCCATTAATCAAAGCTCTATCATCTCTTGCGGCCACTCACACTTGCTAATCGTCACCCTAATCCGTCAATCCGTCAATCCGTCATCTGTCTCTGCTACCTAGGTACGCAGAGACTGTACCATGTCTGCGGTCGGAAGAATCTTCCAGCTCAAGTTGATCATCGCAGTCATTACAGCCACCTTTGCGACGCAAGAGAACAGACACACTTGGGCATTGCTTGCGTCTCTTATGTTCGTGATACAAGGATTTCGGATTGAGTTTGATTATGTGCTAATTTCTCCGTCTAGCTGCCTCTTACTTTGGATCACCATCGCTACCGGGCTCTTTCTCTACCGCCAGACATTCTTGCTGAGGTATCGCGTTCCAGTCACTCAAAACGATCGTGTCAATTCCTAACTCGCTCGAAACAGGAAGGCAATCCCCAGCACAGTCGCGGTCGTAGGGCCTACTCTTGTCTGGGGCGTCATTGTCTACAACGGAGAATTCGACCTCGGCCGCGCCTTCCATTTCCTTCCCATCTTCATTGAAATCGGTCTGGTTGCTTTCGCCGTTTCCTACAAGGATGAGCTCTCAGAACGACCTTCCCAAGATCCAGAGCACGCGAGCGGACATTGACCGCCTCTTCATCGCTACTCAGCGAGAGAAGAACGGCATGTGCCGCGACCACGAAGCCGGCAAAGGGTGCACTGATTCAGTCTTGACTGCTACCCATACCACTGTCGAGCAAGGTCAAAAGAACACTGAGACAGCAGGTTATGCTCGCCCTTCGACCTCAAGGCCATTCGATCCTCGCAGTACTGAAGTCGCTCAAACGGAGGTATTCATCCAACAGTCGGAGACGCGACCTACCAGCCAGAAACAACTAGTTGCCGAGGTCACGAGCCTCCTTTCTCAAAAACACCTAGTTGCTGAGGTTAAGGGTATCTATGCTCAGGAACAGTTGGTTGCTGAGGTCAAGGGCAGTTATGCGGGCCTCGTCATGGTCAAAAGCATGTGTACTGGGGTGGACAACGCCCAGAATGCCCAGATCAGTACTGACAACAGCCCCAAACTAAACAACGAGCAGTGGCAGGCCCTCATCGCCCTGCACCGCACCTTACTTCACGAGCATCATGACTTTCCCTTGGCGTCACAACTTCCATCAGGTAGCCCAGCTCTACGCCCTGCAGAAAGCAAGCATGCGATGCCCGCTGGTATGTGGCGCCACGGAATCCATTCCTTTCTCGAATTACTACGCCACCTGCTACCAGCAAGCCTTGAACATATGCTCAACTTTATCTATTCGGCGTACTCGATGATGGCTGTGTTTTACGAGACAGTGGCTACCTTTGAGTATACTTGGATTGGATACCTGGGAGACCTGGGCCGGTATCGGTAGGGAAAATCCGTCGATTATCTATTGTCGATAATCATACTAAGCTGTATATAGTATGGCAATCGAAGACGACGACCTCAAAGATCGAGAGGTCTGGACATCTGTGAGCCGATATTGGTACTCCGAAGCCAGCGACAAAGTTCCCACGACTGGGCGGCTTTATCATCACCTGGCCATCTTGGCGTGCCCAAACGCAGTACAGCAGTGGATCTACTACACGAAGTCCCTCTGCGTCCCCATCCCATTCCTGTCTGCTCGTGAGTCGATTACGACTCTTTTTGGGCCCCATATCCATGGGAAACTAAGTCGCTTGGCAGACATCTACTCCGAATTTGTTCGGGCACTGTTCATTGGCCGCTCCGATCACGAGAACATGATCGATATAGCGCACATACCAGCACTCGACGAATTCATCGCATGCTTGGACAAGCACATCAGCAAGGCAACCCATCGCTGGATGGAAAGCGGCTACTACATCGGCGTCGCCCATGGGTGTAGTCTCTCAGGATATGGGTCCGAGGCGAATGTGGTCATGCGAGCCATCAAAAGTCATCGTCCTGACGCCATGTGTGCGTCTTCAGTCAGTCTGTTCAGCAATGGGTTGCACCACTCGACTCCGGCAAACGACTTCCCCTTGCAATGGAAAGAGCTGATGTTGATCCGGGCCATCGCCTTCGCTGCATAAGCACTTAGAGACGACGCAAAAATGTATATAATGGAAAATGTTTACATGAGTAGGGTTGGCTGTATGATTTGTTTTCTCAGAGGAGTTTTGGGCGCTCGATACCCACCACGGAGGCTTTTTGGACTGATCAGGACAATTAGACCGGACGCTAGCAACAGAAACGTTGAGTTTGAAGGGGGATATTATGAGATAGTCTATTACCAATAGTAATCGACGCTACTAGTACCAGTGTTTATTACTACCTAGATACGTGACGAACAATATGTGAAAGGCGCCATCACGCCGCATCTCTTGTCGCTTTTCGGAGAAACACTCGCAATGCTCTTGATGAATTGTCGTCGATGGAATCACTATTTTGCCTTCCATTCTGCTATGGCTCAGATTGTGGAATCCTATGGGGCAGAAAATACTCCTCGACCGGACACATGTTCTACCAATGCTTCTCCGAGAAGACATGGACAGTCTACTGTCAATTCTCACAGACAGGGCTATTCGACTGAGGATAAACAGAGGCAACAAGCCGGGAGAAACATCTCCCATATTGTTGCAGCGTGGTCTCCAATACCCCAAGCTCGGGTTTCTGGCTGTCTACAAAAGTATGGCATGCTCGCAAAAGTTGCAGAGTGGCAGAAGCTCGTCACGCCTTGGCTTCAATGAAGCATCTACGATCCTGGCAAAGCAGCAACTGCAACCCATAGGCAGTCCCGTTGTTAACGCACCGGCCTCCCTTTCACTGCCTCAACGCTGCGCTTGGCGTGAGATTCTCCGAAGAATCTTGTCGACCTTTGCCACAGACATCATTCTCCTCAGCCAGGTTGCTGTTTGGTCCCTTCAGCCATGGGAAATCTCAGCGAAACTTCTAAGGGAACCATGTCCTACCGTGTCTAGACATCGCGAAAGGCGTGAGTTCCTCTTCCCGCTAGCTGTTGCACTTGTGGAAGGTGATGTTGCTTGTCATCTACACTGGGGCAAAACGACGAGCCAAGGTATTGTACAGGAAGCAGATATGGGTGCGAGAATGCTTGTAGCAAGCTTGCCCACCCAGTGAATCTGAAGGCCTACTAACATGGTGGACGGAACATTGTGATAAGAAGCAGTCCCTGGGAAAAAGATCGCCGTCGAGACTTCATTTATGGCGGAGTTGACGGACTTATCCATTGAATTATGATAACAATTTCATCTAAAGTAAAAGAAACTACCAGTATATGAAAGCCTGGTCCCTTGGATTGCGTTCTTTGAGACCAATGTTGCCAGCGTGAACCTCGTACAAACTCCAAGGGCTACCTGCTGAACAGATCTTAGCCGCATGTTCCAGTCGGTGTCTCAGTCGTGGTGATAGCTTCGATGAACCTACTAGCAAGGTTGTCGACCTATCCTCGAAGACTGGCCTGACTTTCAGGGGGGGCCGGTTACTTGCTCACATGGCCCTGCTTGCCCCGGATTCTTGTGGTAAGTTGAATGTAGGTCCTGGAGAAGAAGCCCTGGTTGGGTGTCTTGTGCGTTGGGCTGCAGGTCTGATGTGGTATTACTTAAAGGTCACGAATAGAAAGCATTAGATGCCTCTTGAGCAGTTTCTCATGGTTCATGGAGCTTCACCCGAACGAAGGCAGAGCTGCAATTGAAACTATATTGATCAAGACAAAGTATGGACAGGGTAGCCTGCTTTGGGTTCCGTCAGAGATTCTCCAGGTCACCGTGCAGGGTGCATTCCAGGTGAAAGGAGCCGTGATAATGAACATGGCATTCTAAACAGACAGTACGACTATCCTCAACTTTTGCTGACTGTGAGATGAGGGAACTATCATCTAATAGCTCATCCCGGGTTTGAAGATCATTGAAAGAATTCATTGACAATTGATTTTCTCGAGCACAGATCCCATGGAAGTAAGCAATAGTTTCATTGGATCAGGATATAGGCAGTCGCGCCGCCTTAGCGCTGTAAGATGCAATATCTACACCAATCATCATCTAGACGAGCCGTCAGACTATGTCAGCTGATAAGAAAGATGCGGGCTATGATATGTGCTGCCAGCCTGATTTGTTTCTCCTCGATGTTCTTTTTTCTTCCGAATATTCGTTACAGCCTTCGCGCATGCACGTACGGTCTTCGGCGACGTCGACCGCGAGCGCTGATCCATCAGATTTCACGACCCTCCTTTTCTCTGTAACTCAGACTCGAGGCGTTCCTTCATCAAGAGCAAGCACCATAACTGTATCTTTTCGAGTTTCCATCGCTTCCCGAAACCGGTTTTCCCGCCGCAGTTCCAAGCCTCCCTGGAGCCGAAACGACAATGGCCGAGATTATTGGCATCGTCGGCAGCGTCGTTGGCATTCTGGCAGCAGCAGAAGTGGCGTACCAAAAGCTCCAGTCGATAAAGGGGCTACCCGAAGCGTTTGCCGAAGTCGCGCTTAGGGTGCCGCTTGCTCAACAAATCCTCCGCGACGTCGAGGCTCGATCTCGAGAGGCCTCAGAAGAGGCCGCTAATGCGGTCCTCCCGATCGTCAAGTCTTGCAAAGGAAACGCCGAGACTCTTAGGACAACATTAGAGAAGCTTAGCCCCGGAGAGTCCACATCGGCATGGAATCTGCACGTCGATAGATACGTTTCCCTGATCAAGAGCCGTGGCAAGAAGGGACGTGTCGAAGACCTCATGAAGAAGATCCTTGAGGATATCTACACTTTGGCTAGCCGCAGGTCAATCAATGCGGCAAGCTCGGAGCAACTTGACAGTCTGAGGGAGGCTATCGAGAAAGTTGGGGAGGTCAAGAATTCGGTTCCAGATGAGCTGCTGGAAGATGGCACCAGGGTCAGCATCTCTCACGGAGGACAAGGACCAATGTTGAATCAAGTTGGCGACTACAACACAACATGGAACAACTTTGGTTCAGGAAACATTAACAATATTAGTGGAGATGCTCATTTCGAGACAACACTAGGTCAGTAGGGATCCAGAATTCTATCCATCTCTGCATTTCTAAGAGATCTTCCATTGTCGTGACCAGAGAGAAGACGCCCCGAGTACCTGTCTTCATATATGATAATGCTGACAAACCCTGTCTAACAGACCAAAGAAGGCGAGAAGCCTTGCGCCATCTCAACTGCGCGTCGTACGAGGACCACAAGAATCGAAACCCAGAGGCTATGCCCGAAACATGTGGATGGTTCACCCAGCACCAAACTTTCCAGAGTTGGATGACCTGCCTCGAAGAGAGCTTCCTTTGGGTTTCTGCGGACCCTGGCTGCGGCAAGTCCGTCCTGGCCAGGCACTTGATCGACTACGAACTGAAAACATCAGTCATCTACTTCTTCTTCAAAGATGGTCTTGACGATCAAGATAATGTGGAAAGTGCATTGAAATGTCTGCTACACCAACTACTGAACAACGAATCCAGTTTGTTCACAGACGAGGTATTGGAATCTCTTGAGAAACTCGGTGAGAAGAGATCTGCATCTTTCAGTGCCCTCTGGAGTATTTTCGCCAACATATCCACCAATGCCACCAACACCATCTGCGTCTTGGACGGCTTGGACGAATGCAAAACTTCAGGATGGTTCAAAATGGCCAATGAATTGGGCGATCTTTACGAAAATGGGAAGATAAGGATGAGGTTTATCTTATTGAGTCGGCCTTATAGTCAAATTCGACGAGCCATTCAGAAAGGTCGAATACCCCATATCAACCTCCGTGGAGAAGACGAAGCTGAAGTTGTCAAGATCTCAGCGGAGATAAACATCGTCATCAGACAGAAGGTTGCATACCTGGTGCTGGAATCAAAGATCAGCCCTGAGGAGGAAGTTAAAGTTCTTCAAAGGCTCACCCAGGTGAGCAACAGAACTTATCTCTGGATCCATGTCATTTGTGGCATGCTTGAAAACCTCGAACGTGTCGAAAACAACAGCCTGGAGAGATTTCTTGACCGCCTCCCCGAGACAGTCGAAGATGCCTACGACAAGATCCTGCGTCAAAGCGTGGACGTTCAAGCAGCTAAGACGTTGTTGCACATTATCATCGCAGCCGCCAGGCCCTTATCAGTGGAGGAAATGGCGGTGGCCATGGCTGTCAATGGTCAACAATCATTTCACGATGAACTCTCTGTTATGGATACTTCTGCATTTGTCGAAGGCATGAGAAACATATGTGGTCTGTTTGTGGCTGTTGTGAAAAATCAAGTCCTCCTGATACACCAAACAGCAAGAGAGTTTCTCATTCGGGAAACTCCATCGGGGCGCTGTCTCAAATGGGAGGCATGCTTGAAGTTGGAGGAATCGAACCAAATCATTACAAGGATATGTGTTTGGTACCTGCTCAACCTTGGTTCCCGCCATCCACCATTACCGAGCCTTCATGACGCAATTGTATCAGATCCATATGACAAACATGCGATGTTCGAATACGCTTCGCGATCAGATGACTACGCCAACAAACATGCGATGTTCGACTACGCTTCGCGATACTGGGTTTCTCACTATCAACAATCGAAGTTGGAAGAAAACTCGGACTTAGGTCACGACATCTTTCAACTTTGCGACACAAGTTGGCCAGGTTGCAGGACCTGGTATTTTTACTTCCTCACGCACAACCAAGACCGGCATCGCTATTCCTATCACAACTCAATGCAATTGGCTTCATATCTCGGTATTGATCATGTGGTCAGGAGAATACTTGTGGAAAGCAATTGCAAGCTTCACGCCAAAGATGTCTGTGAATACGAATACCCTCTGTTCTTGGCTGCTAGTTCTGGCTCCCACAATGTCGTCATTATGCTGCTCAAGACGATAAGTAAACACAAGGTGTATCACAAACGTATCAACATCGGCCCTGCGCTGGTAATCTCATCAGAACATGGGCACGAGTCGGTCGTCGAAGCACTTCTGCAGGCCAGCGGGACAAAGGTCTCTCAGGAAAACGCGCAATTGGCGTTGGAAGCTGCTGCGAGAAGGGGGCACGATCGCATCGTCAGGTCAATTCTTGCAAGTAAACCATTTTCCGTGCTATGGAGAAGATTGTGGTTTGAAATAAGTCAGTACTGGCAACTTCATAACAGTCCTCTTGCATCCGCAGTACGTCATGGGCACTCGACAACAGTCAAGACAATTCTCGAATCTGGCAAGATGAAACCGGATGACAACTTTCTTTTAGGCCGGACACCTCTCTCGTTTGCAGCAGAACGTGGGGACGCGAACATCGCGAGTATGCTTTTAGAAACTGGCCAAGTCGACATAAACTCACGAAGTAAGCGAAGGTGCACGCCGCTTCACTACGCAGTAATGCAATGGCATACGGATATCGTAAAAATGCTTTTGGAAACTGGCCAAGTCGACATAAACTCACGAGATACGCGAAGGCGTACACCGCTTTCTTACGCAGCAAGAGAAGGGTGTACGAATATCGTAAAAATGCTTTTAGAAACTGGCCAAGTTGACATAAACTCGCCAGACCGCGAGAGGGGCACACCGATTTTTATAGCAGTGGAAACAGGCAACTTGGAAGTTATTGATATACTTCTAGCGAGTGGCAAGGTTGACATCAACGCACGAAACACGGTCAATATGACGCCTTTTGTCCTTGCATTGACGAAACGCGATTTAGGCGTAGCCAGTTGGCTGCTTGCCAGCGGCAATGACTACGAAAACCGGATGCAACCAGAACTCATCTTGTTTGCTGCAGCAAATGATGATTTATCCACATTCATGCACCGATATGAAGAGTGGAACGCTGAGCCTAGGACGACGAGCGAAGAGCCGCTGCAGGAGCATTTGATCATCGTGGCGCTTGAAAATGGGTCCAAGGACGTCCTCGAGTATCTTCTCGATACTGGAAACTTGGGTGTCAATGGCGAATTCAACTGGGGATCTTCACGCAGCAACATGCATCGCTCCACACTTCTAGTACGAGCTGTACAAACAGGCCAACTAGATATTGTCAGTGTTTTACTCTCGAGAAAAGCCAACGCCCACGCGAAATCGAGCACAGATGGAGCGACAGCTTTTTCGACTGCAGTGGCGCAGGGGCGATTCGACATCGTGAAAATGTTACTCCAAGCGGGAAAACTGGATCTTACTCTGATATGTCAGGAGGGCTTGACGGCACGTCTGATAGCAAGAGAAGCCTATGATCGCCACTCACATAGCGAGTACGCGAGGGAAATTGTTCTCCTGCTGAACGATCACATGCGTGCGATGCCGGATGGCGGAAAGGCATTGCGAAATTTGGAAAGAAAGATCACTAAAAAAAAGCGCATTGAGCGAGAACGGCAGGTCATAATTTTTGACGGTTCTGGTGCAGAGTCATAAGAAGCCAGAAGACAAGGCGAAGAAGGTTACACGCCGGGTCGGCGTCAGACGATGCATTTCAAATGGGTGGCTACTCCGAAGGCAAAAGGCGAACATCCATCTGTCGAGCATTGAGTCAAATAGCCTTTACTTTCCCGTAGATATCCACAGTATGTATAGTCGTCGAAGCCGTCGGTAGCCTAGTTGATCTTAGCACCCCATGAATGGGAAGCGCCCTGGACTAGATTGCCTTATTAGCAGTTTTGATTTTGCTTAATCATGACAGAAGCATTCACTGTAAAAACGGAGACCGCCTATGTCTCCTGTGCTAGAGAGACTCCTTTTCCTAGCTATATTCTACATTACCGTCGTCGTCGCCGCTTCTATCGTCGTCGCTTCATCGTCGTCGTCGCTTCATCGTCGTCGTCGCTTCATCGTCGTCGTCGCTATCGCCGTCGCTGCCGCTACTATCGTCTTCGGTAGGGGTATTTTGAAATGCACAAGATATAGCCGCGCCCACACAGGATTAGGCGGTCTCTAAAAAGCCCTCCTCTTCGACTATACTATAGCACTGCCGTCTTCACTGCCGTCGTCGCATCTACCTTAGACACTCGTTGAATTCGCACAAAGCCCCCTAGGCCACTACCCTGACCAGCCTATCTGATTGATCAGAGAGTTTAGCTACGTGAACCTACACAGGGTAGAAACCCACAATACTAGCTTAGGGTCTCTGATCAAAACAACCCCTGCGATAGCTTTGTACGAATCCAACAAGTGTCTACGGCCTCGTCATTGCCAACCGGCATTGTGTCATGCCGCCGTGCATCGGATGCCCCACTTCAGTGCGGGGCCGAACCGGCGGGGTGGGCTTCCAGAAGCTGTCAGCATGAATAATCCAATTCTCAGCGGTTCAACTGTGAAAATTTCCATCGAATCACCACCTGCATCCAACCGCCCCGCAGCCCCGTGCGATGCCACCTTAGGTAAGTGCTTAGACAGCTTCGCGGGGAGCATGTGTAAGACCCCTACAGTAGCCTCCGCCGGTATTGGCAACAGATATAAGCGGCAGATGAGATTTGCAAATGCTGAACAAGTATTCCAAACCAATTTTCACGTTGATTCTCGATCGTGCTAGCTTCTCCATTCCGTGAAGCTCCAGAGAGAAACACAAGTATATATGCCTCGTCTCGCGACACTCACTGCGATTTTCGCTGTTTTCATTTCCATCATCATCTTCAACACTCAACTCAAGAGCTTCATCACCGATCTCACAGCCCCACTCCTCAAGACGAACACCAACAACATCACATCACCAGAACCAGAGTCTATGCTCAACGCAGTCAAGAACACAATGTCCAAGACCCTCCACCACGCAAAGATCACCCCGCACCGGAGCGGCACCCGCGGCCACTCCGACCACGGGTGGCTCAACACCTACCACAGCTTCTCCTTCGCCGACTGGTACGACCCGCGCTTCAACAACTTTGGCGCCCTGCGCGTGCTCAACGAGGACCGCGTGAAGGCCAACAGCGGCTTCCCCACGCACCCGCACCGCGACTTTGAGATCTTCAGCTACATCCTCTCGGGCGAGCTGACGCACCGCGACTCCATGCTGCAGAAGGGCAACGAGGGCGCCCAGAGCGACAAGTTCTACCGCATGCACCGCGGCGACGTCCAGTTCACCACCGGCGGCACCGGCATCGCGCACTCCGAGATGAACGAGCACGGCCGCGACACGGTGCACTTCCTACAGATCTGGGCCATCCCCTGGAAGCGCGGGCTGCCGCCTACCTACCACACGCGCCACTTCACCGAGGAGGAGAAGCGCAAGGGCTTTGTGAAGATCCTCTCGCCGCTGAAGGCCGGCCCGGAGGCCACACTCGCGGAGGAGAAGGCGGCGGAGCCGTCTATCCCGGACACCATCCCGATCCACGCCGACTTCGTCATGGGCGCGGGTATCATTGAGCCCAACAAGGCTTTTGAGTGGAACGTCGGCGCCAAGGTCACGCAGCAGACGAAGCGCAAGGTGTTTGTTCATTTGCCGATGACCAAGGGCGGCAAGGCCAAGATCCGCATCGACGGTCGCGATGACGCCGTCTTGTCGGAGGGCGACGGCGCATTCGTGGATGCGGTTAACGCAGGCGACAAGTTGAATGTGGAGAGCATTGGAGAGGCCGATGCCGAGGTTGTTGTTTTGGATACGGCGTAGACATTGGGCGGATATACCACGGAAAGATAGACTTTGTTTGAGCGATTAGCATGTCACATTTACATACCAATACAAGAGAATGAATAAGCTCTGAGGCTAGCTGCGATTGATTGCCAATGTGACCGGAAAAGCCACTGAATGACGAGGGCTGGGCTGAGAGATCAGGGCAGTGACGTGCGACCTGCTCCGATGAGATGGGATGAAATGCTTGATCGCACACGCGTACACAGGGTAGAAGAGATGGAATTCAGACGAGATCTGTCATCGTCTTCGCCTTCCTGCGGGATGCTAATTTTGGTGGCTGTCGCTCCCACTTCACGGTGAGGATTGTTTCATCGCCAGTCAGTCGGCTGCAGCCACTCTATGTGAACCGCACATGGGTGAGCCGCGGATAGAGACATGATCCATCTCAAGCCGCGTTTGGCGCCGCGCAGCAACGTTAATAGAGTGGTGATATATCGGAGATGCAATGTGAAGCTGACGATGTTGAGAATTAGAAGTGACGAGAGAAAGATGGTTCACCACGGTGAAAGGTGAGAAACTGATCAGTCATACAGTGCACGCAGTCGTTCATACAGTAGAGTGGTGTAAGTTCTGTGACCACAAGACAGTGCGGAATGACGCAAAAATGTGGTGCGGGGGATGCTTGACAAATCAAGCTTCAATTTTTCACTCAAGACTTTCTCCAAACTCACCATCTCGAATTTTTCCGCCACTGAGGCCATTCGCACCAGGAGACCACAGAACAGGATCTCCCCAGCCCTTCCCGCCTCACAATCTCCCAAAATGCATCTCCAACCCATCGACAACACCGAAATAGAGCCCTTCACCATCGCCATGGACCCCGACCCCCGGCTCAACCCCGCCATGGAAGCGCAGCAGGACCCCTTCGACGACGTCTGGGGCTCCGCGCCAGGCTCGCCAACCGTGGTGCCCCTCGACGCACCCGCGGGCGCGCACCCGTCAGACATGCCAAGGCTGCAGGCCGAACACACGACCGCCGGCTACCGCGAGGGCGTCACTGCCGCCAAGGCCACGAGCATCCAGGCAGGCTTCGACGAGGGCTTCAGCCTGGGCGCCGAGATCGGGTCCCTCGCGGGCCAGCTCCTGGGCCTGCTCGAAGGAATCGCCCACGCCCTGGACGATGGCGGCCACGGAGGGGGAGATGAGGCCGTCGCGAAGGATGCGCGACGGGCCCTCGACGAGGCCAAAGCTGACCTCAAGACTGACTCGATCTTCACGCCCGCCTTCTGGAATACCGACGGCACCTGGAAGTTCCACGTCGAGAAGAAGAAGCTCCCTAATCAGTCATCATCGTCATCGGGCGATGAAGAAATTCTCTTCTCCGACGTGGCTCGTGCCCATCCCCTCATTCAGAAGTGGACAAAGGCCGTAGATGCCGAGATTGAGCGATGGGGCATCGAACTCAATGCTATCGGCGACGCAGAGGACCACGAGAGACAGCCCAGTCCGGAGCGGGTGCCGAGCTCTGCGGTGCCGCAGACGAAGAAGGTGCTTGACTGGTGAAGTTTTCTTTGTTAGCGTCTGCTCGAGAGCACGGGCACCCAACATCGCCTTCTATTCCCCATCGAGCCTTCATGCGAATGAGGCATCGGGCCGAGCGGAGTCTCTGTATGCGAGATCTCAGCTGCGGCGCCGCTGGCCCTACAGGAGCACACATCGCTCAAGGTTGCACGCAAACGATCGATTCGGTTTCTAGTAAGTTGTCTTTAGATGGCTATGCAAAGTGGGCACCCATGATGCTAACCGCCCATAGCTGAACAAATTGCCGTAATATTACGGGTGTGTTATGACTCGGCTCTTTGATCTCCCTAGAAGACGAGGAATCCCTCTCTTTACGGCTAGAACCGAGTTAAATCGGACTCACGAGAGGGGGTCCCTTCGCAAGGAAACTGCACTTTCTCGTCTCAGGTGTGGCGAGTGGTGGCCTCTTAGTCCAGCCGCAAGCGCAACGGTTGTGGCGTCAAGCCAGCCCAACGAAACGAGGAGTCCCATGGCTCTGGTGGCTTTCTCTCACTTTTTCTCTGGACTTCCTATTTTTGAAAGAGGCCTGCTAGGTTAGGCTTCTTCGGGTGAATCCTGCAAGCCAAGGGAATGTTTGGACGAAAATGTGGTCATGTCGCATGTCAGCTTGGCTGACAGGAAACCAAATAGTTTCGAGATGCAAAGGAACGGAAAGGCAATGCCCCTAATCTTGGAGAAACAAAATGAACTTTGAACTTTGAGCGTTGAACTTTGCTTCTGTCTTGCCTGTTCTGCTGCATAAATGAGGATTCGCATGAACGCTTTCCCACGTTCAACAAAGTACTACCGAAAGATCGGCCGGCGCGAAATTTGCTGTCCTTTAAGCGCTGATGCTAAGCAAGAAGGTCCATCGCCCTCCCATTGGGCCCGAGGAGAACTAGCGATATCCCATCGGGGCCGTGAGGCCACCACTCTTGACATCATCCAACCCTCCATCACAACACTTCGGAGTTCGCGAAAAGACAAGAAAAAAAAGGGGTGACAGGAAGTTTCCCAGAAAGTCCCTGGGGCTGCTTTGACCTTGGAAATTGGCAAAAATCATGGGAGAGGGCCTGTGGTGTTTCGAAAGTTCGGATGATGGGCTGTGCTGCCTCACGTACCGTAGTAATGGAGGGGGAGGGGGGGTACCGGGTCCCATTCTTAGTCGAAGTCTCTTTAAGCTCACCACCACCACCCAACCTTGCTGCAAGGAACCACAGCCCGCGCCGCTCTAGCGCGCCTCCTGGTTATCTCCTGGTTTGTCGGACGACGTGACATCGCCCACCCACACCTGGACGAATCCGGGAGCTGTTGGTTGGCTACTGGGCTTCTCTTGTTAGTGTCGACTACTCCGTGCCTTTTTTTTTTTTTTTTTTTATTCTCTCCCGCGCAAGGATCACGTCCAATCTGCCGGCAGAGGGCCCAGCACCGTCCCTGCATCACGACCATGCGCAACAACAATGGCTGCGCCCATCCCCCAGCTTTCGCCTACTAGTGGCCTTCTTCTTCGCTTTTTTTCTCCTTCCGAGGAGAGAATGGAGAAATAGCCCTGGCGCAACTAGACCGGCCCTTCCCCGGCACGCCCAAATGGCGTTTAGCCCAACGTCGTGCTCGACCACCACACTTGGCCCTCCTGCACCCGTATCCGTACCTGTCGTCCCAAGTTGAGTCCAGCGCGATTCCCAACCAGGCCACACTCTATCCAGGACGTTCCTTGTGGTCACGTCCCCTCCCTCACCCCTGGATGATCGACTAGCATCCACGAACCGTTTGGTCCAATCGCGTCGATCTTGGGGGATGGCGATGGAGGCCTGCGGGTTAGGTAGTATCTTTCTTTCTGAAGCCCCATGCCCGCAGCCCCTCTTAGCCTTAGCAGCACTCTCTATGGCGGAAGAAATGACATGATGAAATCGAGCTAGTCCGTCATGGGCGCGACTCAGCCTGGGCCCCACGAGTCTATTCGAGGAAGGGGGCGGCCTTCTCCTGGCTTACATCGTCATTATTCCCCCCTTCAGCGGTATGTACGAACGGGGAGGGAGGGAAAAGGTTCAAAAGGACGGCTCTTCACCCTGTCTCTTCTGCCCTCTTTTCCTACCTTCTCTCCTCAGTATCTCTGATACCCTTACACTCACTAATAATCTGCAATACCAACTCTTTCTCACTCTCTTTCTCTCACTCCTTCATAGAAAACCCCTCGTCACTCTCTTTCGAGGTTTATTCTCATACATATCATACCCCTATACACAAACACACACATCCACTCATCACACACACATCACACATCAAAATGCGTTACTCTACCATCGCAGCCCTCAGCTTCGCCGCCGTCGCCCAGGCCACCTGGGACGGCAAGTTCAGCTACCCCCCCGGCATCGAGCCCCTCGGCCTGACCGGCAGCGCGGACTTCAGCATCAAGACCTTCGGCCCCGGCTCGGCGCCCCCGGCCGACTGCATCTCCGTCTGGCACCCTCCCCACCCGGACGTCTACATCGACAACTGCGACTCCGACAAGGAGCACGGCTGGCACTGGGTCCACCCGGGAAAGCCCAAGTGGAGCAAGCCCGGCCACGGCAAGTGTGACAAGGACGGCAACAACTGCGGCGACAAGGGCGGAGACAAGGGCGGCGACAAGGGCGGCGACAAGTGCGACAAGGACGGCAAGTGCGGCGGCGACAAGGGCGGCGACAAGACCAAGGACCACGACAAGCCCCAGAAGACCGAGACGCCGCCCCAGCCCACCGACACCCCCGACGAGCCGGAGCAGCCCGAGCCCACCACCACCCCGCAGTGGAAGTGGACCACCTCCACCATCACCCAGACCGCCGTCCACACCGTCATCAGCTGCGCCCCCGAGGTCACCAACTGCCCCGGCAACGGCGGCGGCAACGGCGGCACCGCCTACAAGACCGTCACCGTCCCCGCCGTCGTGACCATCTGCCCCGTTCCCGTCAACCCGGCCCCGGCCCCCTCCGCGCCCCCCGCCGCTCCCCCGGCGGCTCCCACCACCGCCCCGGCCGTCGAGCAGCCCGCCCCCAGCGCGCCCGCTCCCCCGGCCACCCTCTCCTCCGTCGTCATTCCTCCGGTCTCTGCTCCCCCCGCCGCTCCCCCGGCCGCCACCACCACCAAGCCCGCTGACATCGGCACCGTCACCAAGCCCAACCCCACGGCCACCACCGGCCGCGCCATCGTCACCGCCGCCGCTGCTCCCAACGCCCAGCGCGCCGGTGGCATGGTCCTCGCCGCCGTCGCCGCTGCCGCCGCCTTCATCTGAACACACACGCAAAAAGAAAACCTGCAATAATCACACACTTAGACTTGCAACTTTTTATGAGATTTTTGGCTGTTTTTTTTCTTGTTCATTTCAAAGGATGGGGGGGTGTATAGACGGGGTAAAGGATTTTCTCATGCGGACACACACAACACAATCAATGATATCAAAGGCAAACGGGACACATGGGGAAATGGGAATTAACTTTTTGGGAATGACACAACGGGGTTAACTTGGACGGGTTGGGTTGGCTCTTTCTTCCTCTGGGACTTTCGCGCTGAGAGAAGCGCGGAGGGGGGGATGGGGAGGGCACTCTGGCGTCTAAACACCCAACTTAATTAGTTTAAGGCTAATATAATGGGTTCCGGTTCTTTTTTTAAACAACTTCTCTCTCTGCCCTTTCCGCGATCTTGCCCTAGCGTGATCAACGATGACGCCAAATCTCGCACTGACTGTCCAAACGGTCTTGTGGCGGCGCCGTTCCCTTGTGAAGTCTTCCAAGGAGTCGTCTCATCTCCGTGGTGTCTCCGAGGACGAACGGCGGTGAAATTTCCCCAGGTTTGTTGTTGGGAGGTTGCGATCAGCCGAAAGCTCGTCTGAAGAGTCTGGGGGATCGACAGATTGGGAAGCTCATTTCCCCCGCGCGATCTGCTCCGTCCGAACTCGTGGGAACCTGGTCTTAATTGGACATCCCCAAGGTTTCGCGGTCGGAGAGGACCGAGTTCGCTGCATAGCGCTGCAGATTATGGCCAATATGCTTATATTTGTGTGTCAGGGCGTGGCCCGGACGATCCGGAGACAACATGAGTCGAGGATCGGACATGGCCTAGGCTAATTGAGGTTCGCGATTATGGTTTGCAGTGTCCTCTTCGTTAATTGCTGCCCCTCATCCGTAAAATTGGGGTTTAATGTGGTTCTTGAAGGGTCGGGGTATTTCGTGTCAAGCCCCTATCTTTGGCCACGGTGTCGGTGGTCTTGACGTTCGCAGACAACATCTCGTTTCTGTATACCGGTGTCTGCGGATGTTGTCGACAAACCCACACTTGTCGGTCCATCGACTTTGCGTTTCGAGAAAAAAGTGTGAATGATATTCACATCCAGTCCCAGTCTCATGTGCTTGTCAGACACTTGGCGACATCTTCGACGCGACGGCTCTCTCCAAGCAACTCTCGCGTGACCTCTCGGTCTCTTCCAGCGCTGCCGAGAACGACAACCTTTTGGATCTGCCCATCCTCGCTCATGACCAGCCTGCCCGATCTGCCATCAGCCCACTCAAGACTAATCTGCTTCGCTTCGCCATCTGCTGCACTGATACTGACCACGGCCTGCTCCGACTCGTCCTCTCGCGGACCGCCGCGCAGCCCGGCTGCTCTTTGCAGGTCGCCAATGACAGCAACACGATTGTGGTACCTCACAATCTCTCGCCTCAGCGTCCGCACAAAGCGCGACAGGTCCTGCGTCGTCTGCCTCTCGGCGTCGGCTGGTCTCGGGGCGGGCAAGTGTCGCGCAGCGAGTCCCGAGAGCGGTATACAGACGGGGACGGTATGGCGGTGCACTCGCAGGTGCCGCGAGTCCTTATACGGCCGGTTGAGCATGACGTAGAACGGTCTCCGGAAGCGCGCGTCGGCCATCAGCTCGATGCGGATGCCGAGGACGTTACCGTGGTCGACGGCGTTCGGGTCGGGGTCTTGGACCTTGAAGGTCGTGACGGTTGCGCATGTGCGGTAGAGACATTGCTGGTCGTGCGCGTCTTGGGCTTTCGATCGAGAGAGGATCCCTTCGCGGTCTGATTTCGATTTGGAGGGCAGCGCCGGCGCGCCGCGGTTGCGGTCGGCTTCTTTGAGGGCTTGTCGCGTCGATTCAGACGAGATCAAAGCCGTGGCCTGGATTTTGATGTCGTTTTTCAAAGATTTGACTGTCGCATTGTGAGTTGGGACTAACACTGAGCAATTCGACCCGCAACTTACGTCTGGCCTTGAGGTCTTTGATCTCTTGGTTGAGGGCCTCGGCAACCGCGTCTTGCGGTTGCGGTTCAGCCGACATGGCGCTCGCTGATCTCTGATGAAGACGATGTGTGATGAATTCCTACAGAAAAGCTTCAATGGGTGGTGGTTGCGATGACGCGATTGAGGGTGTTCCACATGCGACGACGCGTCTGAGAAGTTGACATTGGTTGCCGAGAAGCGCAAATCATCACAACATCATTCGGCCGGGCCATCGTGCCGCGGTGGAATGCGACCTCTGGCGGCCTGCGGGGGCTTATCTAATCTACTATCTTATCAGCCCCCAAATTCTCCATTTTAGGCATGGCGCCAGGTCCCCCGAGGCAGCTCCCTTCGGGTGGCTTCCAGTCTCCAGCAGCGGAGTGGATCGAGTCGGCGACTGGAACTGAGGTGGACGAGGATAAGCTTCTTTGCTGCGCCTGTCTCCCCCGTCCCGTTTCTTTCTTTCTTTGTTCGCCAAGTATCGTCGCAATCAAGAACACAGCGCATTCGCCGTCTTGCTCTGCTTCGGTAAATCTTCTCCGCGTCTCAGTCCACTTGGACTTGGGTCTCTTTTTTTTTTTTCTGTCGTATTATTTCTCCTCTCTGAAAAACCTTCTTACAGTCATTTATTGGAGCCTAATAAAGCGGCCCGCCGACCATTATTCATTCATTGTTGTTGCCACAGGCTTTTCCCCAAAAAGTGTCAAAGGCCACGGTTGCGCTTCCCGTCCACTCGTCCCGGGACACATACACATCGCCTTCCTCGCGCGCACTCCTTCCAACCCAACACCCGACCGCTCAAACTTCGCGCGTCCCGGTGCCTAGCGCTTCCTCCGCTTGTCGTTGGTTTCTAGCTGCTTTTTCAGCAGTGTCGCCTTGACTCCCACGGACTCTGCTCCACCCCGCCTTCGACCTTATCTCGATCCGTTCTCGAAACCCAAACTTTTTGTCCTCACGACTCTCGACTTGTCGCACAAAGCCTTCCAACCTCTTTTTCTAACCTCTACATACTACTGTTTCTCTCCAACTACTCCGCGCTGCTCCCCACCCTACGACTACGCCGCAGATCCGCGATTACCAAGCACAAATGAGCGTCCGAACCCGCCGGAACAAGTCCACGAAGCGCAAAGCTTTGGCCGATCTTGCCGTCGACACAGACGGCACCAACGGCCACGCCAACGGCGATATGAATCAGAACAACGTTGAATACCGCCGGAAGACGACAGCTCCCGGCTCAGACACCGTCACCGCGAACCTCATGGCCCGCGAATCCTTCACCCTCGACGACCCCGTCCCCAAGACGCCCATCGCGAACAACCATGGCTTCTTCGAGCTGCCCTTGCAAGACCAGCGCAACTTCCTCCTGTTGGTGCTGCTGTATTTCTTGCAGGGTGTCCCCATGGGTCTCGCTGGCGGCTCCGTGCCGTTCCTCATGAAGGATCACATGTCATACAGCGAGATTGGAATCTTCAGTCTGGCGTCGTATCCCTACTCGCTGAAGCTCCTGTGGAGCCCGATCGTCGATGCGGTATGGAGCCCCAAGGTTGGGCGCAGGAAGAGCTGGATCCTCCCCATCCAGCTGCTCTCTGGTCTGGGAATGCTGTGGCTCGGCTCGACCGTCGAGAACATGATGGCTACGACTGGGAAGCCCGGTGGCCCGACTGTGTGGAACTTCACCGGGTGGTGGTTCTTCTTGGTGTTTATGTGCGCCACTCAAGATATTGCCGTAGACGGCTGGGCCCTGACTCTACTGACTCCCGGGAATGTCTCGTATGCTTCCACTGCGCAAACTGTTGGTCTGACTGCCGGCCACTTCCTGTCCTACACGGTGTTCTTGGCGTTCAACTCCAAGGACTTTGCCAACCGCTACTTCCGCAGCACCCCGCTTGACACGGGTTTGATGAATCTCGGCGGCTATCTTACCTTCTGGGGCTGGGCCTACATTGCCATTACCATCGGCCTCTCTCTGTTCAAGCGCGAGGAGAAGACCAAGAACGAGGACGGCATCTGGGACGTGTACAAGATCATGTGGGGCGTTCTCAAGCTCAAGAACATCCAGACCATCATCATCGTCCACCTCATTGCCAAGATCGGTTTCCAGGCTAACGATGCCGTCACCAACCTCAAGCTCATTGACAAGGGCTTTGGCCAGGAGAACATGGCCCTGACCGTTCTGATCGACTTTCCCTTTGAGATTGCGCTTGGGTACTACGCCGGGAAGTGGTCGCAAGAATACACCCCCATGCGTCTGTGGTGCTGGGGCTTCATGGGTCGTCTCGTCGCGGCTCTGATTGCGCAGTTCACCGTCACAATCTTCCCCGCCGGCGGCGTGACTTCTTGGTACATGCTTGTCGTCATTGGAGAGCACGTCTTCTCGACTTTCACCAACACCGTCATGTTCGTCGCCGTCTCAGCGTTCCACGCTAGAATCGCAGACCCCGTCATTGGCGGCACTTACATGACACTGCTGGCTACGTAAGTCTTGTCTCTATCCGTTTGTCTTGTTGATACTAACAAATAACAGCGTCTGCAACCTTGGCGGCACGTTCCCGCGCTTCTTCGTTCTCCGTCTCGTCGACTACTTCACCGTCGCAACCTGCCACCCGGGCAACCCTGCCGACCTCGACGCCCTCAAGGGCCCCGTCGTGACAGACCCCTTCTCATGCTCTCTCCAGCCGGATAAGGAGCGTTGCGTCAAGGGCGGCGGCACGTGCGACATGATGCGCGACGGATACTACTTCGTCAACATCATCTGTGTCGTCTTCGGCGTCGTCACCTTCATGCTGTACATCCGTCCCAAGGTTCTGCACCTGCAGTCGCTGCCCATGAGGGCCTGGCGTCTGTCAAACTCCTCCCGGCAATAGATGTCGAGGGCTGCCTTTGAAACTCAAAAAGAACGCATGTAACATTTTATTTCTCAAATCACAGCATCACGTAGCGAATTGGCTTGGAGACACCACTTTTTTCTAGAACAAAAACAATAGTATTCAATGCTTTTCATTACCATATATGCGCGCTATGCCGTTATATACGTGACGCTCGCTCTAACCCCCTCGATTACGTGTAAGAGAAAACAACAATACCAGCTCTTCGTCTACTTCTGCAATGACTGGATATGCTTCGAGTGCAGCTCCTGCACGGCAGGGATGATCAAGCTCTCAATCTCCACCTCGGGGTCGCCCTCCGGCAACGCAGCAGGGTCAAGCGGCTTGTCTTCCGCCGGCGTCGTGTCCCGCTGCGGCTGCTGCTGCTGCGCGCTGGGGACGCGGACCCACCTGTCCCGCTGGCCCGGCGCGACGAAGACGACCTCCCACTTGCGCGTGGACAGCAGGTTTCCGATGACGAGGTGGTGCTGGTAGCGCTCGAGGGAGTACTTTGCCTTGTGCACGAGGATGGCCGGGTCGGTCTCGAGCTTGAAGCTGACGACCATGCCCTGCGGCGCCCAGCCGTCGACGAGGTTCTGCAGGAACTTGGGCACGGGGTCGAGGTCGATGACGAGGCGCTTGGAACGCGGGATCGCGGGGGAGGAGTCGAAGTTGTCGAATGTTTCTTCGTCTTCGGAGGGCGCGCCGGCGCCGTTGTTGTTGTTGTTGCCATTGTTGCGGGGTTGTTGAGGAGGCGCAGGCTTGGACGAGGAAGAGAGGGAGTCCGTGGCGTTGGTGCTCTGGATCTTGTGCTCCGCCATGCGGTCCTGCGGGAGGAAGAAGTCGGACACCGCGGCGGCGAGGTACAGCAGCGCGGACGGGCCGAGCGGCCTCAGAAGGCCCGCGATGGCGCGCAGCTCGAAGAGGTAGTCGGTGATGGTGGTGAAGGGCAGCATGAGGAGCATGTTGTCGTTGCGGGCGGCCTGGTACTTGCGCAGGACGGCGCGCATGCGCTCCTGGTGGCCCGGGTTGGCGACCACGGTGCCGTCGTCGCCCTCGGCGAGGAAGTCGAGGAAGCAGTCGGTGGCGTGGGAGTAGTGGCGCGAGTAGGGCTGCAGGGAGAACTGGCGGTGCAGGAAGATGACGGCGTAGCCGGCCTCGAGGAAGTACTCGGCGGAGGTGGCGCCGCGGGTGCCGGCGGAGAAGTTGTCGATGAAGCGGACCGTCTGCTTCTCGAGGGGCACGGTGGTGCCGCCCGAGGTGACGAGGACGATGCGCCGGGCGGGGAGGGCGGCGTGGTGCGTGATGAAGGAGCGGGCGGCCGCGACGTGGGCGTCGAGGTTTTTCGGGGGTGGTTGGGAGGAGAAGTAGGCGTCCTCTTGGTGCTCGGCGGTTTCTGTTGTCATGTTGGGCGGAGGTTGTTGTTGCGTGTGTGGTGGTTGTGAAATGAGATGTGCGGTTCGATGGTGGGTGAGCGTGGATGAGTCTGCGGTGGTGTTAGCCACGACGGTACTTCATAATTTTTCAAAAACAAAAACAGAGGCACATCTCGGAAATCCTTCCTTTCCAAAAAGACACCGTGAGAGTGAGGCATATAAGCGATGTGGTCCCCATCACCTCACGCCCCTCGGCACCCATCTCCGTTTCAACCTCGGCCCTCCGGCGCCCATATGACGCAGCTTACATACATCACTCTCACTCACCTTTGATATACCACTGCCTGTAAACACTCAAGAGGCCGGGACAGTTCGAGGAAAAGAGTCAAGACACAAAATTGCCTCACGTGGTTGCTGACAGAAGACTCAAAATCGACCAGGCAAGTAAGAAACTGCAACGACAGTAAAAGGAAGGAAGAGAGCACGAGGGTTTTAACCGTTCGCAGGCGGCCGGGCTCTTCCTGTTACGGGCCGACGGGGGCCCGTGCGCCCCACCCGACCCTCCTTCCGTGAGGGATCCTGCCGGGTAATTTTGGGCACGGGGACGTCGGGTGGATCGGAGCTCTCGACACGGCGGCAGAGCGGGAAACTTTGATACTGCCAAACTGCTTACGCCCCTGGCACGGGCGGGCGGGCAAACATCTCAAACATGCAGCAAGGGTGGTCAGATCATGAGAGAGCTGGCCCCTTTTTCGGCACCGATAGCCGCTGCGACACCGAGACACCGACCGCAAAGACGTCGACATACATGAAATTCACTTGGTTCTTTTTCATGATGGTATTACATTAAGTATGTCTCGTCTCAAACAAATAGGCTGTCTCTCTCAATCTTGGTCTACGTACAAATGCCATCAATCATGTTACCCAAAAACAAAACCTTTTTTTCCTGCATCCGACCTCTTTGCGCCTGACAATGCATTTCCCCCCACAAGCAAATGAACGTCCATCTCTCTTTCAGAAAACAGCAAAAACATTCTTCCCAACACACACAATCTTAGCAGCAAGCAGCGCCGCAAACGCCAACACGTACACGACGCCCGTGAAGACGATGAGCCCCCAGTACTCCCCGCCCGCGGCCGTGACCAGCTCCCCACCGATGGGGATGCCGACCAGGCACGCGACCGACACGCACGTGTACGTGGTCGAGTAGTAGCGGCCGTAGTGCTGCGTCCTGCACAGGCGGCCGACGCAGACGGGCGAGATGCTGATGTTGTTCCCGCTCGCGAAGCCGAAGAGCACGGCGAAGACGATGACGCCGGCCGCGGAGCCGCCCGCGGGCAGCCACACGGCCAGGCACGCGATCACGGACACGACGACGGCGGCGAGGTTGCTGTTGAAGGGCCCCGCGACGTCGGCCCACCATCCCGGCAGGGCGCGGCCGAGGACGCTGCCGGCGTTGAGGATGGGCAGGATCTGGAAGGCGAAGGACTCGCTGAAGCCGCGGCTGAGGGCGTAGGAGGAGATGTACGTCAGCGGGATGAAGAGGGCGAACTCCATGAGGAAGATGCCGGCGGTGGTGAGACTGAAAGCGGCGGAGCGGAAGATGCGCGGGTCCGGGTGCGGGGAGGCGTTGCGGGGCGGCGGGAGGCGGGAGCGGATGAGGAAGTTGGAGGCGCCGCAGAGGGCGAGGCAGATGAAGCCGACGGCGCGGATGGTCCAGCCCCAGCCGAGGCGGGGGAAGAGGGCCTGCATCATGAGCGGGAAGACGATGCCGCCGATGGAGCCGCCCGTGGAGGCCATGCCGGTGGCGAAGCCGCGGCGGCGCTTGAACCAGTGCCCGACGGCGGCGATGGACGGCGTGAAGACGAGGGAGGACCCGAGGCCGCAGAGGATGCCGAAGGCGAGCATGAAGTGCCAGTAGACTGTTTGGCTTTTGTCAGCGCTATTAATTTGAAGAGGGAGAAGGTGAGACTTACGCGTGCAGATGCTGAGCAGCATCACCCCGATGACGAGACACACCGTGCCGGAGAGGACGAGCCAACGCGGGCCCCACCGGTCGAACACGGGGCCGATGTATATTCCGCCGAAGAAGCAGAGGAACGTGTACACGGAAAAGATCCAGCCGATGGTGCCCTCGCGGTAGCCCTGCAGCTGGTGCGTGGCGACGTACGTCTGGAACACGGCGATGCTGTTCATGATGCCGAGCGCGGAGAAGAGCGCGAGCCAGGAGCCGAGCACGACGGACCACGCGCGCAGACCGCCCTCCGGATACGTCTCCTCCTCCGCGGCGGCGGTGGTGGTCGCTGCCGAGGGCACGCGGGTGATGAAGTCGCCGCCGCCGCCGCCGCCCTTGCCGTCGGCATTGTTGTTGCTGTTGATGCCGTGGTTGGTGGTGTAGGCGTTCCCGCCTGCGTTGGCTACGGCGTTGGAGACGGAGGGGATCAGGTCGTTGCCAAAGGCGGCGGCGGTGCCATCGTGCGCTGCCGAGTCGGCCTTGTCCGGGACGGGGTATGCATAGCCGCTGTAGTCTGGCTCCTCCTCCGGGGCGATGTACGACGAGTGCGTGGTGGCCGTGTCGTTGTCGGGTTGGTGGCGGTGGGATGTCTGTGCTGCCTTTTCCGGGTCCATCTGGGGGCTGTGGAGGGTTTGTGTATTCGTGTTAAAGACAGGAAACGAAGGAAAGAAGAGACAAGGATATTATTTTGTGTTTCTGGAAGTGTTTCTGGTACAGAACCCCCCTTCCCGGCGCTGTCTCTTCCTCGCTGCTGTCTTGCCTGCAAGTTTCGGGGATCCGAATGTGGTCTCTTCTGTTTGTTCCTCTTCTCTTGCACCAAAACGCTTCTTACCCCTCGACAAGACTTTCTGTGTGTCTTACAAAACCGACTCTGCTCACTTCTTTGGCAAGACCTTTTTCGATAACAAGAACGGGGATGGACAAGATGTTCAAAACGATGAGAGAGGAAGGACCGTTTCTGATAAAACAGTGTACCAAGACTTCAACCCAAGAGGTTTCGGCAACTCAACAAGACATACAATACAGCCCAGACAAACGTCCAAGGAAACCCGTCGTGGGAGGTGGGCAGAGTCACACTTACTTGTAGTTTTCGGGCCGCCTTGGGACTGCTCCCCCTTTGGTATTGGTAATGAACAGAAGCGAAACAAGTGGAGGGGGTGTGTGTGGTGTGCGGTTCCTAAGTCGGCGGGCGGCGGCCGGTTCGCAAAGGTGGGTGTCAGAGAAGGGCGCGGGAACGGGGGTGGTGGAAAAAGGAACCGCACAAGGTTGGGTGGGTTAGGTGATTTGATGCAAGTCTTAAGTCATTTCTCCATCCAAACGCGAGAAGCCGAGAAAGAGAAAGAGGCCGAAGGAGACTAGAGAGATTGGGAGAAAAAAGTTTTTTCCGTGTGTGTGATTGTTGCCCATCCATGCGCTTACCCCAGATGCCGCGGAAGCACGTCTAAGGTAAGGTCATGTAGTCCAGACCAGGGAGCAAGACTAGGTTGAGGTTCCAGTTCCTTCGATCAACCGGGGTGGACAGATTGATTGGGTTGCAAGTCAGGTTGCAAGTTGTCCAGAGTCGTCGGCTGCCGCTTCCTTATGGGGAACCACAGTTCAAAAAGACTGCAAATATCCATCTCACTCTTCGTCTCCTTTTCTCTCTCTCTGCGTGCGTGCCTGTAAGGCATCTCGCCGAATTCTCGTCTCATGCCACCCCTCCTGATCCCCGTTGTCTCTATAGAGTTAGAGAAAGACGAGACGCACATGTCCCAGGCGCATGGCCGTGTTAGTTAGTCCGGGGTGCGGAAGGGCGGCTCAAGGAAAACCAGAAACCGGCACCAAACTGACCAATGGCGTTATTTCACTTAGTCGTGGTTTTCCCTTTCCCTTCCTCCACCCCAAGAACCCTTTTTTTCCCTTCCCCACCAACCAAAAACAACCCCGGTCTTGAACCAAACGACACATCCTTCAACCGAAGCCGGACCCTGGTTTTGTTCGACTTGTTAGTGGCCGAAGCCGAACCGTTCGGTCAGGTCCGGCGGACAGGGTCATCCAACCACCAAACAGAGGCAGTAGGTCCACGCGGACAGCCGACTTACATGGCAGCAGACTGCAGTCATCTCTGGGAAAGCTGTATAAAGCAACCCCGACGTCCTGGGCGGAATGCCGTATACTGCAAGACGAAAATCACCGCCCAGCGTCGCAAGTGAACACGAGCAAACGACCGAACGGACATCCATGATGCAAACGCCACCTCAAAGCGGCGCATCTCGCCTGCAACTCACGACATCTCAGTCTTTTGACCGCAGCGGCTCATGGCATTTTCTCAAAAGTCGACTACCCCCTCAATGACCTTTTGCATCTCTCGGCCGATTGGCCCATATGGCCATCTCTAGGTCATCGAGATCCCGTGGCGCCCATCCTTTCTCGAAGTAAACGGCAGGTGACTCATTGAAAGAAGAGAGTCGTGACGTCCGGGAATTAGTAACGGAAACATAGCTGGGACATGTGTTCCCCGGCGGGTGGCGGGCAGTAGCGGCATCGGCAGCGGCACCGGTAGGTAGTCCACCGCCTGCTCATATCCATTTGCTTGGACCTTTTTTTGCTCCTTTCACCTGCCCACCGCCAACCGACGGCCCGTCGCAAAACCCCCGCTCTTCCGCTATTCGCCAAACGCCGATGACAGCTGCCTTCGTTCGATTGTCCGGCTCCGGCCGATTCGCGTATCCAACTGGCACGTGCTTTGCCGTTGTTAAGGGATGGTGAGCCGCACTTTACCCGGTCTCCATTACGTAACACCCAAACCTCTTCCATCTCGATGAATTGGAGCTCGGGCCATGCCGTCTTGGATGCTTACGTCAGTCCCCATCGAAAGACAGTCTTGCCTGCCGGCCATGGCACAGATCCGCTAACAGTTCCATACGCAACCGACGCTGTGGTGCTGGTAAGACACATCGACAGCTTGGGTCGGGTACGCCTGCCTTGCTGTTTATTGCTCCTGGACAAGGGCTTGGCCCAAATCTGCGTCTGGGGTCATCCTTGGCCCCGTTTCTTTTGCAAAAGCCGCAACAACCGTCCGCGAAAAGAGAACGCAGCAGACCGCTCAAGAGGAGGAAAACACCAAAGTTTGCAGCCGTGCAAGACAGCCGCCCTCTCAGTATCGTCAACCTTGGGGCGGAGTCTCCGAAAACGGGGCGGGGAATCACACCGCAAAGAAAACGTGCTCCAGATGGGATAGTCCATGTTTGGTTGGACGTCAGCAACGTGTCTGTCAGTCAATCGGAACCGAAACGAGTCAGTGCTCGGCCGAACACTGCAAAAGACGCACCTGATATGGCCTGCTTGCCAGGGTTCTTTCCAAGCTGAGGTGTAGAAGGTTTTTGATGTTGGCCATGAACTCAGCTCTGCCAGCCACATGCTCGCAGTCGCAGTTTCCCCCCTCGCTCTCACTCGCATGCCATGCCTGCTGCCGTGCCGCCGACCAACCCCGCGCACGCACGCACGCAAGCAAGCAACGCGGCTATGCTGCCATGCTGGTCGATTCCCCATCTCCCGTACGACATCGGACTTCATCGTACTTTAGGCGAAGGGCCTGGGCCTGGCCGTCGAAGCAAATTGGTCAGTCGTACAGTCACCCGATCGCGATCGTTGTTTTGTTGTGCGTGTGCGCATTCACACAACCGCGTTCGAGAGGTAAGCAGCGCACCATCATGAATTTTGAGCCGAACGACTGCGAATATCATTGTTCAATCAGTGGCGTCTCGGGAATCATCCCAGTTAATGTAGCAGTCGGCCCGAGGCGTCGGCGCGCCGTAGGGCTGGGCTATCGCTTGGTAACGCCGTTCATCATTAGTTCACAATGGCAACCGAAAGGCTGCGGCGCGTCGACATATGACAGACTACCGGCCCGGTCAATGTTCTCGAGGTACGTGCTTGCCAAGCTTGGACTTGGTTCTTAAAAAACGAGAGCGTAACACATGACATCGTCAACAAGAGCTGGCGCTGTGAAGCCACCTCGTTTCTTGGCATTCACATCGCCGTGTGCGAACGAGTTGCAGAAGCTTCCCACTGTTGCTTTGAAAATGCTTTTCATTTGGTTTGCCGCCAGCCGAACATACGATGCTGCGGCGTGCTGAGACACTTTTCCCGCCCCTGTCAGCATGACGGGCTTCTCGGATCCTCAACTTATGTCCGCCGCCTTGCTGGGCCAGGGACCAATCATAAAATAATAGCCGTAACATATGCATTTGTATCGTCTCAGTCGCCATATGCGATCTATCGCATTTCCAAAGGAGATCCGGGCGGAGGTTCGGCCTAAGCTGAGTGAGTTGTGGCCAAGCCGTTAAGCCCAACATCTCCCCATCCAGCTCGATGATCTTCCCGCGCCTGGCGCCACCCAAAAAATGACAAATCCGATTCGCCGAATAATCAAATCCGATTATTGTTGAAGGGCCAAGAGCACGGAGAGAGCTCATGTCCGCCACGAGCAAATCATTACCTGGGTTCCGAACCTTCCTTGCGCGTTCTCTTCGTCGGAAGGCGTTGGAGGCACACCCAGAGCCCTTGAATCGCCTGCAGTCAGTCTGCTCCATGAATTCATGAAATCCTCAATACCGCGCGATGGGCGACAAAGACGTTTTTGGAAGCGCATGCAAGCTTCAATTTGGTCCGTTCGGATCGTCGTTCAATAGCCCTTTCAGAAATCCTCCTGGTCTGGCGTGTGATACTCCGTCCAGTTCGGTATCCGTGTCTCCGTCTGTCATTGCCTCCCCCTTCGTCGCTGCGGCTGAATCTAGCCGAAGATCTTGACTCGCGGTGAGTGCTTCTACTTGGATTCTTATCGCGTCCATGAATGCGGTCCGTGCCGCTGGATCGAGCTTGGAAATGGCTGACTTTCTGCACCTCACAGTTAGCCAAAACTTGTAGCAGAGGAAAACCACCGGATCAGGGATATTCACAATAATTCGACTAGGGACGAAAATTCATCCATGGGTAAGGGACCGTGGGGCCCAAAATCCGGTCCTGGTGCGGGGGAGGCCTCTGCTGACTGGGTCGAGGCCAGCTGGATCAATAAGTCTGCGTTTTTGATGAACTTGATGAGATCGTCCAGGTCTGTCTCGATGTTTGTGGTGCGGACACGGCGGATGATTTCGACAGATTCGGACTCGGAGCGCATCGATAGCAGGCGGAAGAGCTCTTCAAAGAGAGAGACACGGTGTTGCAACTCCTCGTGTCTAGATTTGAGGGCGGCGAAGCGAGTTACGTCGGGGCCTGCGTCATACTCGCACCTGGTGCGGCCCATGCCGGCACATAATGAGCAGACGGGACGTTGGCCGTCACATTTCGACTTCCTCCGGCGACATGAAGTGCATGCGATTTTTGTCTGGGGGCGACGTCTCGGGGCGGACGAAGCACCAACACCACCAGCACCGGTGGCAGATTGCGGGGTCAACTCTCGCTCAGAAGAGGCGCTGCTGGCTGCCGCTGGGCCTGCGGGCAGGAGCTCACGCTGTGGTTTCATGATTTGGGTAACCTCGACCTCGGACCTTGGACCAGGGGAGGGCCTGGAAGTCTCCCAGGTTAGCCAAGGGCTGGAGAGTGTCGTCGAGGGATGCGTCTGGGTATAGTTTCTGGTGGGCGTGTAGCTGACACGGCGAGATCTGCACCTTCGCAGCAATTGGAATGGCGCCAGTGGACGAATCGAGAGAGGGCAGAGCGGGCCACAACCGCAAGTCCAGGAGCAGATCCGCTCGCCGTGTCGCTAAAGAACTCTCAAGTGCCTTGACGGTGCGTGTCATACTGTCGACCCGCCGGCCATGCTGTTAAAAATTGAGAGTGGTCTGCGTGTCTCGCTCGTGTCGTGTGCCTTGTTGTGTTTTTTTTCTCCCTCTGGCTCGGCTGAGGTTGCGTTCTGGAAAACCCCGGTCAGGCTCGGATTTCCTTGGAGCTCTTGAGAGACAGGTATGACGAAATGACCTCAGAGGTGGTGGCCCTATTTCCGCACTTCGTGGCAGGCCGGGCTGACTACCTACCTAGCAACAAGGCGGAGGACGTCAGGCAAGTAAGGTGGTGCCGCTGCTGCTGCTGCTGCTAACCTGGGAAGTGCAGTGGGTAGGTTTGCTGCGCTGGAACGATGGGGGCAGAACAGATTAGGTAGACTGGGCTCCAGCGGCCTAGCTATCCGTTGGCGGGCTGAGGAACGGCGGGCGGAGGGCGGCAGTGCTCCTCGACCGACGGGAGGTAAGAAAGGCAAGCAAGGTAAGGTAGGTCTTGTTGGGCATCCAGTTGTTCCGGTGCCGGGTCCAAAAGCCTTCCTTACTAGCTGGCGGCGGGCTATCGTGGCTTTGCCATGGCAGCGAATGAGGGGGATAAAAACAAAAAATAAGTAAAGAAAAATTAAAGACAAAGGTATGGAATCCAGATGGGTTGTTAAAGTTAGCCTGCAAAGTTCCCCAAACCCATGGACTCTTCTGGCCAGGGCCTAGGCGGGCGGACGGCTGGGAAGAGCTGCATAGCAACAGCAGTGCAATCTGCCCACCCACCTGCAAATGACCAGGGTGCCCAGGAGTGCCGCTGGGCTCGAAAGGCCGCCGTGGCTATCGAGAGTTTGCTGGCGCATCGGGACCCCAGCTGTCGGTTCCTGTCAGACCTTCAGGATTGGACGCTTCCGACCTCCTGTGGTCTCTCTTTTGTCCACTGAAACCCATCTGCACGCGGGGGGGTTGCTCCCGGGGCATTTTGGGCCTGGGTGTGCCCAGCATCGCTCGGCATGCTTTTTGAAGAGAAAGAGAAAAGGAAAAAGAAAAAGAAAAGAAGAGGGGAAGGGAGACGGGCAAAATGAGACGGGGTCGATGGAGAGAAGAATGGCAAGATGAGAAAGAGAGATAGAGAGACATGCCATCTCGGGCAAACCGTGCTGGATCGGGGGAACGGGGCCTCGTGGTGGTTTACAGCGGTCAGGTCGCTGGCAGCCCGCCCAGCTGAGGTACATCTGCCCCAGATGAGGTAGGTAGGTTACAGGTAGGTACCTGCCTCGGGCCCGTTGCTGAGTGCAGAAATTCCGAATGTCCTGCTCCCGAATTTTGACCAATCAGATGCTCTCGTTTGCCTCGCAGCCACGAGCCACTCACGATGGCACTCCAAACTCGGAATAGTCGGACAAACAACGGGAGAGCATGGATGGCATCTCGAATCGAGCCATGCAGTGGAACAAACTCTAATCTACAAACCAGCGTAATCAGTAAAGAGAACTTCCAGCCAAGGGAACTGGCCCAAGAACCAAAAGTATCAGCCCGTGACGTGACCCCGAGGATAAAACAAAAGAAAGGCCCTTACTGTCGTGAATGCGTCATGGAGACCATAATCTCACGGCGTAATTGCGTCTCAGCACGAAAGGGCTCGTCGTCAGCAAGTATTCTACTCCATCTTGCCATGGAGCCAGCCCCTTTGCCCGATTTCCATGCCCAACTTCATGGCAGTGCTGCCGTTGCCTGCACCCGAGAGTGTCGCTTTTGAGGCTAATTCGTTCGCAGTGAGAAACCTTACGTTGTGGTTCCGGCCCCCACACCGCCGGCGGCTCTCGCGATATACCCCTGAATGACATCGCAGTCGCAGTCACCGTGCTGGAGAATCTGATCCTTCAGGCTCAGGACCTCGTTCCTCAGCGCCGTCACGCATGCATCGAGATAAATCCGTTCCTGGGTGACTTCCTGCTCCTTGGCTGCGAGGTCCAGCTCGTACTGTTTCGTCTTTTCGCGACAACGTTTGGCTGCAGCGCGGTTCTTAACACGGTAACTTTTTCTCCTCTCCGGGCCGGACGGGCTCAGGGAGGACTCCCCGTCTTCGTTGTTGTCGTTTTCCCTCGTTACCGTCTCATTCTTGGGAGCGGCTGAGCTCGTGGCACCTGCTCGACCTGCGGGCCCGACCTTGGCCTTCTTCAGGGGCTGCCGATTTGTCGAAGAGCTGGCCCGAGGTTTCGTCGTCTTCATCGGCGGCCGTTCCAATCTCGACTCCCGCGCAGATGGTCCTTGCATCCTGAGAGGTGTTTGCCAGGCGGCAATTGCGGCTGGAGATGAGCATGCCGTAGTCGGCCAGTGGGTTTGAATATCGTTGGTGGCTATAAAGGACGGGTGAGGTTGTCGATGGTGTCCAGGCCAAGTATTTGATGGAGTTGCCCAGGTTGCCACGCCGTAGTTCTGATCCGTCCCTTCCGTCCCAAAAGCTGGATGGTTCTGTACTTCCATCTCCCACTGAGAAGGGTATGGGACACCGGCAGACACGTTGGGATTTTGCAAAGACTCGCCCATCTCGCTGTCCCATGCCGTCCATCTCCGGCACGAGTAGTCGTTTGTCGGAGACAGCAAGTCGTCCTGTTCTGACGGAGTGGGATAAAGGGGCTGTGATATGTCGCGAGTGTCCGTCATAGCTGCCGAATCGAGGTGATTTGAATGTGCCATGTCTCTCTACCTAGTGTTCCAGTCAGCCTGTGCCTGTACTTGATTTGAACTACGCAACACATAGAACATGACCTTACAGAACTGGAGTGGACCACTCGGGGTCAAACCAAACTTGTTCTAGTTGCACCCGGATCGCCGGTGTAAAACCCAAAAGTCGTGTGGCAGTCTGCTTGAAGCTTTCCGTTGGCCCAAAGATAGATGGACGAGATTGCCGAGGTGATATGGGGAATGAAGGCGGCTTATGTGGATGGAGGGGTAGGATAGGTAAGAACTAACGAAAACTCCGAGTAGCGAAAAGATGGATTGACGGCGGCTGATGCAAGGCCGAAGTTAACGGGAAGAGGCAGGTAAGGTAGGTAGGTCGTGGTATTGGAGGAGCCAGGGTTGGAAGTGGTGACAAGTGAACTGGGGACAAGGGCATATTTGACTGGACCCTGAATGGATGGGAATGGCGTTGTGGGCGACTGATATGCATGTCGGGGAGAGTGAAGTGGGAAGGGCGAACCCCATTTTGGTCCCTCCAAAAACAGGGACAAGTTGGGTAGGTAATAAGCAGGACTGCTGCTGACCCCAGTCCAGACATTGGCAGACGCTTGGTTGACTTACCTAGGGACGATTTCAAACGGCAGAGGCATGAAAGTCTCGAGTTGTACCGCGGAAGACACGCGCCGTCACCCAGATCCTCGTCCGTCCAGACATGGAACATAACTCTCTAGATGCCTTGACCATCTGCAGGCAGCCAGAAGGGATGAGCTGAAGAATTGGTGGGCAGGCGAGTTGACCCAAAGGATACATGTGCCATGTCGAGTGCAAGGTACACCATTGGGGATGGGTACATGCGAGCTGACACGTCGTGCCATGTTTTGCTGGAAAGGTATCCGGTGCGTAGGGCGATAGGCAGACAGGCTTGGAGGAGCGGATACCTGACCTTGCGGGGGGAGTGCCAAGTAAGTTGAACCAACGAAGGACGTTTTGAGAGAAAGAGACATGAAAACCAGTGCTGAAAAACAGAGGTAGTCGCACGAGACCAAAGACTGACCAGTCGAGAATCCCAACGACATGAGGAGGGAGAGAAAGAGAGAAAGAGGACAAGAAAAACAAAAAGGAGATTTAAAGCCCCAAGCAGAGAGAGAGAGAGAGACTGCGACCGAGTTCGTTCACGGCTGATGGTTGTTGAGTGGGCAAGATTCCAAGCTGCGTAGTTGCAGGGACGAGTAGGGATCTGGCCAGTGGCGAATGCCTGGACTTCCGGAATCCATTCCGGGCAGGCTCCAAGGTGTGATTGGCTCCCGGACATTCCTCCGGTCACTAATTTGTCAAATCAGCAAGAACCTAACGACCCTCGCCCCTTCCCTTCCCCCTCCACCCTCTCTGCCCTCCACTGGCAGGCACACTGGCAACTGCTCCTGCTGCCTGTCCTTCCTGCAACAACGGTCCGGGCAGGGCAATGGCCATCCAATAGCAGCTTCCAACAGAAGGTTCACCCCGGCCCCCTTCACCTTCCTCCAGCACTCCCGTCCTCACTACCACACTCCCCGACCATCAAACAAAACGCCTTCTCGTTTCCGAAACCTGTCAATTTACTGTTCCCGAGTCAAGCTGGGGAAGAACTCGGCCGAGTCCAAGGAAGCCCGGCGGACGAGTCCGCTCATTGTTGTGCGCAAATTATCGTCTTCAGGTCCTGTGAGTACCGTCTACAGAGTACAAGCCCGGACTTCACTGCACGAGTCCTGTCGGGTTGCTACTCTCGTCTTCCGATATCCTTGCTTGCAGAAGCCAGGCCCAAGGCCGCCTGGCGTGGTAGCAGGGTTGCCTTTTGTCGATCGCTGGCGAGCCGTCCTCGCTTCGCTCCGCCGACACGGGTCAGCCATACAGGCAGCGAAACCCTACAGCAGTCTTCTATCCGAATGCCACATTCTCCTCGAACTCTGGCCCGGTTCAAGACCATCCAGCCCTCCAGGTCTTAGCCCGCGTCGCTCAGCCGAACACTCGAAAGCCCCTCGGACACCGCTATCGCACAGATGCTGCTGCCAGAGCACAATTACAGATCCAAGTCGGCCATCAACGCTATCTATTAGTGTCTATATTGCGTTGACCATTAGTATAGAGGGCTCAGTTGCCAAGAAACACATTGCCACCGGACTCGCAACACAGAGCATGCCCCTTGAGCTGTCAACGTGCTGCATGAGAAAACACATTACAGCTCACGCAGCCACAGCGCATGCACGTACTCGACCTACCTAGGGTCCCCTGGACACAGGTCTTCACACTGGACTGACCGAGGAACTCCACGGCTGGCGTCGAAACAAGCGGCTACGACGTGCAGATTTTGGCCACAGTCATGCCAGTACGGATATAGCCCCCATGGCCCTGCCGTGGCATCGCTGCTGCTGTCCGAAGCTGCTTATTCCATATTCACCATTACTCAACGCCTGTCAACCACTATGAGCGCCGGCAGACACCCACGAATACACGGCGCAAAACCATCCTACAACCTCGATTCCTGTTCCCGCGTCTTGCCCCCCTTCTTCGCCCGTCATCGATCGCGGACAAGAAACGGAGCAGCCGCAGACAACCACCATGATTGAATTCACCCCCTTCCCACATCTCACGCCATTCAACCCCACCAGTGTCCCTCACGTCGATGCATCTTGACACCGCTGACGGCCTTTCTGTACCGCAGCTGCGTAAGCCCGGAAGTACGGAAGCCACACGCGCAAGGAGCTAACCAAACAGAAATGCAGCATGTGTAACTGCCGAACGGTCATGGCTTCCTAGCACACGAAGCCCGTGAACAGATGTTCCCAGCCAGTTGTGCCCCTTCTGAAATTGACAACAGAACCGACGATGCCCCAAAAAGAAATACCAAGTGCAAGAAAGTACTATGCAGTCAATGCCAGCCTATCTTTGCTGCAACAGCTCCAACCGGCTTGAGATCCGGCGCAGCGCACGCCGATGAATGTGAACGAACGAGCATGCAGGGAATGCAGAGTGCCTATTGATAAGTCAGAGACACATACCGAGGCGCGGTCTAGAACCCACCACCAGTGTGACAGCTGAGGGATCATCGCCGCACACGCAGGGCCGCGACCTTTGCAGAAATCCAGCGCGGCCATTTTCCAATCACAAGTTGCGATCGAATGCGGAGTACACTCCGGTTGGCACGGCATACCGCACTAGCAGCACAGACTCCGGGATACACTGATTTGCAACTTTGGGAAGACACTGGTCACTTCAAGCAGCCTTGAACACCCTCAACACGCCCGATCTACCACATCACTACTACCGACGGTCAATCTTACGAGTTCCGAGCCTCGGCAATGCCAATCCTAGCATAGGCATGAACGGGAAGGTATCTAAGCGCATGCCGTGCAGCAACGTCGGTTTCCACTGTTAACACCTATTTCAACCAGCTAATTTACAAACAAAGGGGTGGTGTTCCAATCAAGTCTCCATCCACTTACCGCCGGTCATCCTCATTCATTGAACTCTTTCCTTCAGCATTCTTGTCACCTATCGCTTTATCATTTCGACTATCCTCATCTGCATCAGTCGCGACAGATATTCTGCCATCTGTGTTTTGGATGATACCCGGGATTTTGCCCCTTTTGTGCCCCTTCCACTAACGTGCCCAGGCTTCTCATTTGAGCACAAACCCACGATCGCGTCTGCACACAACGTAGTCTAGAGCTTCATATTCGTCACGGGTCGGCGCAGGTGAAGGTTATCCCCAAGTGATCTAAAGCACAAAGCGAATCAAGGGGACCCAGGTGGCGGTCACCACGAGCCTGCAGAACCAATCCAGCCAACCTTGCTTACTCATCTGGCGACTGAAGTCCGACCTCGAAAACCGCCATGATATTGGTCACCGACGAGGACTTTGGGGGCTTAGAAAGAACCTCGAAGAACATGCGCAATATCCAAACTATGCATGGCAACGCCAGAGCTACCTTACGAGGACGAGACTCTGGGCTCTTTTCGAGAAACCAAAGCTTTTGTTGCTATCTCGTAGCAGTTTGTTGATGAAGTTTCGAGCCCACCCAGTAGGGGGTTTCATAATTTGGGGGGAAAGCAGTAAAAGCATCTCGGTATCTCGTGGCGGTGTAGGACGTGATTTCATCGAAGTCTGAACAGAAATCTCCAACGTGTATCTCAAGTTGTCACCTTGCTCATGTTAAAGAATCGATGCCTCCGTTCGTGGGTATTCATCGAATCTCTCCAGCCGTTTACACGGAATGCTGCTTCGAGTTGAAGAGAGGGACGTCACCGCCCTTTGAGACCAAAGTCGAGCACTAAGATGCCTTAAAAACGTTAGCTTGGCATATGGCCATGAAACAGCTCTTGATAGTAATATGATAGATGCAGATAGTAGCTTTGCCGCTGACCATGAGACTCGATGCTACAAGGACGAGGAGAACGCATGGGTTCACCATTGTAACCATTTGGTACGTGCTCATATGGCGAAGTCGGCTCTGGTGAGGGTGTGGTGTGGTGATTTTCGTGTGGGGGGTCCGTAGAACGGTTGTGGGAGCTTGAGGAATCTTCTCTGACTGGGCGAGAAGTTAAGGAGGGTTTTATAACACGGAAGTTTCCCAGCCGCAAAGCCATGACCAGCCAGGTTCTTGCGGCGACGATTGGAGCCGGGCATAGAGAATAACATAGCCAGGTCTTAACGAGTGGCCTTACGTTTGAACTTTAACTTCCTGATCTAAACCGTACCCTCCCCTTATGGAAGTACACCCGCCAGAGTCCTACATGACCCCAGCCGCTGCGTCGTTTAAACAACAAGGTTGTCCACAATCACCGTCCCGGGGCTTTCAGTCGAGGCCATTCCCAGGATTTTGTGCTTGTGCCATTGCCCAAAGTAGGAGGGTTAGCAGGTATCCGGTCACCAAGCTTGCGGAATGCAAATGGCTCTTGCTCCATCCAGAAGTTGATCAAACTCTGACCCTCAGCGGGCGACATATGCGGAAGAGGCATGTCGCTATATGCGGGGAGAATTCTGGTCTTAGGGTCGCGATATACCTCCCAAGCCTGCCTCATGCGTCGTACCTGTCCCGGGGTGAAGTGCATGCCCTGGTTGCTGTTTACCCCCCAATAGTTAGTTGAAAGAAACATCCAGAGTCCATTCGGCATATCCAACTCACCATCCAGTGTAAGTCATCCAGTTGCGGATCGGGTCGAGTCCAGGCAGCCAGGGACACGAGTTCTGCGTGGCGTTGCAAGACTTTTGGAATTCCAGTACCATGTCCTGTTGAGGAGTGTCGTCGACCTGGTCATCATCGCGTCTACAACCCCCTTGAAACGTGTGGTACAGGCCGAGCCAGTGGCCTGTCTCGTGCACCACCAGCTTCTCAAGCAGGTCCTCCGTCAGACCTCTCGTGGTAAGGATGAGCGCATCACTGGACAAGGGGAACTCCAGGCCCAGGCGCCTGCCGGGTGGGTTTTTGAGGTTCCACGGGAAGTTGGCGAAGCCGTAGGTTCCCAGGTTCGCGGGGACCAGGAACAGGTTGAGCGTGTCCGCTCCGCCGTGACGGTGGGCGCGGACCAAGGCCGAGGTGACGTTTCCCCATATCCTGAACATATGCTTGTCGGCAGCTGGCAAGTCGACCTCTTCGTAGGTGAACGGGCCAAACTCGAAGCCGAGACTTCGGTATTTGTCGTAGGCTGCCTCGATCGCGGAGGTTTTGCCCTGGATCATGTTAGCTTGTGCCTTGGTCGGTGCTTTGAAGAAGGGGTCGGAATGCCGGAGTTCACCATGAAGAAATTCCTGTAACTGCTGCCCCCGACGAGGAAAACATTGACAGGGATGCGGATCTTGGCTTGCTCCATAAAGACCGCGGTGTCCTTATACATGGACTCTAGGAGAGAAAGATCGTCGCGGGCATGCTGGTCTCCATCTATGTCATCCGTTCCGCAGAGCTTGAAGCTGATTTCACTGGGGGTGACGTCTCCGAAAGGGCGACCGAAGGAGGCCTTCGCCAGCAGGAGGGGCAAAGCCCACGCGAACTTGACCATGGCAGGTGATAGATATTGTGATACAACGAGGTAGGTTGGTTAGAATTCATCTCAAAGGTGTAAAGGGCCGGGAGTTTTGTAGTGTGCTGTGGCCGAACAGGTTGGCAAACGTGAAAAGGAGAACAGCTACGGTTCAAGCACAGAGTTTGAGGACGGGCTTAACGCTCACGGAGCCTGGTGGAAGCATTTCGTCAAATTCATTACTCCAAGTATTCATCCCAGGCCTCACTAGGTTCTATCAAGCCGCACCTCTCTGGTGGTCTCAAGACATTTATAACACCAACCAATAGACGTGCGCATCGCCGATGTCGACAACGAAATGACAACAGATGCAGAAAACATCAACGAAAATGGCCATGTATGAAAAAAGTCCCACCAAAGGAAAAGGTTGAGCCCACTTCAACTCGTGTTGACATTGAGTTTTTGAGAGCTGCAGTTGCCTAGAGGCGCCATGCAGCACCGTATTGGAAGATGTCAGGACAACCCGTCCAATGAACAGACGGTGTCGGGGTCTAGCTTCGGAAAAGAGTGTCGATGGCCGACCCGGATGGCCTTCCGAAATCGTTGACCGAGGATTGCTTACGCCTTCGGCTGCAGTGGCTTCAACCCAGGCAATGGAAGGTGAGGTAGATCGCGCGTGTGTATGCGCCAAGATGTGACAGGGCGTCGTCAGCGGTCAGCCGGACGATTAAGATGCTGACGCCATCCAGTACTCTGGGAATGGCCCACTTTCTGAAACGGAAAAGAATGCGTTGTTGCTTATGAAGGATCAAGGGTAACATGTCGGTAATAACGGGGTGCTCATCTAGGCCTTCTTCAGAATGCGCTTAAGGAATCCTTTGCGGGATGTTGTTGATGATCCTGAAAGCAGGTCAGCGTCGTCGTCTTCAATTATCGAGCCGCGCGGGTTTGACATGGACATGACAAGACAGCGAAAGCCAAGAAATTGTGGCAGTAAAGTGTGAATGTCAAAATTATCAGGGCAACTTACCATCAACAACACTTCCGGCGTCGGCCTTCTCTTTGGACAGAACAGGGGCACCGTTCCTGTCGACGAGCGTCACTTCTGAAGCCATCGCAGCGGCATTGGGCCTTGAGGATGAAGCTGGCTGAGCAGGTCGACGAGGCATGGCCGAAGCGTGCATGCCAGGAATGACCATGGCTGATTCGTAGTAGTTGCCAGACATGGTGCTTGTTACGGCGTCGCGGAGGATGGCCTTGAGGTAGGTCGTTTCGATGGAGCTCATGTGGAGATTTGAAGGCTTTGAGTTGACGGGGGAATATCGTGCGTATTCTTAATTGTGTAGACTGAAGCTTGTTTGATTTACTGATGCCTTTCAACCTCAGGTCTCTGGGAGGGCTTGGCCGGCCTTTATACGCTTCGTGGCCATGATGCTAATTCCTAGATTTCCAATCCTAAACGACCTCGGGACCGAGTTTCCAATCACCTTGACTCACAGACACGCAAGCCACTTCCGGCATGTACATGGCATCATGTCAAAGGGCGCGTCTCGTCAGTCGACTACTCAGAGTTGCACGATGGAACTGGTCCGCCTTGCTAGCGCGCTGCTCCGGTCACTGTCAGACCGGGGCACATCGATGCCGAAGCGGATTCCTAAATGCAGCCACCAACGGGCCAACGTCCAATTGTGCCTAGCACTGGAAATCTTACCAAGAAATACCTTGCAGGTCAGCCCTGTAAGCCCTTGCAACGTGAATGTCGGCCAGTCGATTCGGGTTAGATGGTCTGGGTGTTTGAGCGAGAATTAGTAATGGGTACCTTCACCAGGCTAAATCATAATGATTCACCCGCCAATATGGGGTCGCTGTGGAGGTGTGGAAGGCCGGCTTCGGCTCGGCGGTCGCTGCCGATGCCGAGAAAGTGCAAGCCGATGCCGAGACCGACATTTCTTTCTCAAGCCGAACTCAATAGTTGTCTTGCATTCATCGAATAACCATCACCGAATAAACAAACGGAACACCGAGTTTGAGACGCCGAATCATTCGGAGTCGACCAATAATTATCCAATTCATTTGGAAATTTCATCCTTGCAGAAGAATGGAGTCAACGGAGCCGAGACTGTTCCGCAAAAACGGACGGGCTCAGGCTTGTGAGCCTTGCCGCAAACGCAAAGTAGCCTGCGACCACACGCAACCCGTTTGTAACAGATGCAGAAAGTCGAAGAACCCAGAGGCATGCGAGTACATTGTCAGCAGCACCCCTACGGCTCGAGAAAGTCCCAGGCCCAACCGATCAAGAGAACATCGGCGAGCAAGAGACACCCGGGGCTCTGTGGCCCCATCTCCCCTGACACTCGCCTTTCCCCCGTCATTGCCAGGCCATCCTTCAGGTTCAGCAGCGAGAGCTCCGATAACAGTTCCTACACCCAGTGCGACGCCCGGGCGGCGGACCGGCTCTGTCTCCGCAAGCCACCCCACAAGCCCCGAGTCCGTGGCCGCGACTCCAAGTGTGCTCGGCATCGGCTACCTAGGCTTCACCTCTTTCTGCGGGATCTACGAGGAGACCCGGCATAATCTAAACCGACTTCAATCCTCCGGAACGGCTCCAATCAGTGAAATCGGGACGACCAACTACTGCGGCCTGGAGTGCTCTCCGCCCCTGACGCCTCAAGCTCTCGAGACATGTCTCAACATCCTCCGCCACGTGCCGGACCGGGAAGCCGGACTGAAGTTATGGGATAGCCATTCGAGCCCGAGTGACGGCTGGATCCGTCCCGTCGGGCGGCGGATCATGCTGTCTCTCTATGAGACCTTCCCACGCCACTTCGATAGCGCCACACCAGTGAGCGACAGGGAAATGGAGGCTCTTGCGCGCACGATATGCGCCAACACGGCGAAGCGCATCAACGACGAGGAGGCCGACCCAGAGAAATGGGTCGCTCAGCTTGCTGGACCGAACCTGCGGTGGGAATCGCTTGGTGTCGTCTTCGTGTATTGGGAGCTCGCGGCGAGATACCTCGGGCCGTATCGACCGGACGTGGGAATGCAATTCGAGTCCGTGGATGAGAGCACCAAGATAGTGATGAGATACCGGTATTGCATAGGTGCATGCATTGAGCTTACAAAGGCTGCTGGTAGCGGAGGAAACACCTTACTTTTGTTCATGTCCGTAAGAAGAACGGTTATTGAGTCGCTCTTCTCTGGCGATGCTGGTAAGTCACCACCTTCACTTTTCATCACAAGGCCAGGCCATACTGACAAAGTTTCCTGAAGGATTTGCATGCTGGCAACTGCACTCCGAGACCGTCGCGTTGGCCACGTTTCTCGGCTTCCACGCCGAAGTCGACACCGAGCCATACGTGCCGACCATCGGCGCCGAGATCAAACGCAAGGTCTTTGCGTACATTTTCTACATGGACAAGGTTCTCGCATCGTTTTCCGGCAGACCGCCGTTGATGAGCCGCAGATATGCACGCACACCCCCGCCCCTGGACCTCAAGGATGAGCATCTGCTCTCCGACAAAGCCACACTTGCTCGCCATGTAGCAAACCTTGACGAGAATGGGTGGAACACCGAGGGCGGATTGTATTCCGCGACCTTCATTCGAGCTAGGGTCATGCTCGCCCGCATACGAGACGAGCTGTTCGAGATCGCCCTCGGCCATGGCTCAGTGACATCCGTTGACACTATCCTGTAAGCGATCAAAAACATCTTCTGACGGCCCATTGGCGGGTTATTAACATCAATACAGGGAAATCAAAGAGAGACAATTGAGAACCATTGCTGGGTTCCCAACAATTGTCGTATTCAAAGATGAAGATATACAAGATCGGAAGATTGATGTGGCCATACTTTACATACGGCTCATCGTGTACCTGGAGCATCTCCAGAATATGTTCTTCATCGAGCGTCTTCTCGTGAAGCGAGGTCATGACGATGGCGCGTTACTAGCAGTCAGCTTTGAGATGGTTTCCAAGACCCTCCTATTCTGGACAAATATGGACCGCCTGTCCGTGATGAATGGTGATTTCGAGTGGCTCGTACGTTCATTGCATTATCCCCCTGAACCCCTTATCCATCCAATGGACTCACCTAGAGACACTAATAACTATAGGTAATGGCATATGCTGCTCCCGGAGGTGGCATCCTCTGTCTTGAGCTACTGAAGCCCACTCTCCATGGGGGCAACCACCCGCAGAACCCCAAATTGACTCGCTCCAGCATCATCCAGAAGCTAAGCCTGCTCGTCGGCTTTCTCGACTGGGTTGGCCCAACCGCGCCGAACGGCGATCTCTGTGCCGACTGCAAGGTCATCATCCAGCACGTCCTCGACCAGGCCCTGAACAACCCGGCCGCCGCAGCTGCAGGTGCGTCTGCCTCCGCAGACGGCGGAGTTGGACTCCCCCCCGGCCTGGATTCGATGGACTGGGACTTTTCGACGCAGCTGGACTTCAATTTCGACCTGCTGGATACTTTTGACTGGTTACGGCCGGACGTGGCTTCGGCCCAGCAAGCTTGATATGGCAAGGGGTGAATTGACGGTGAGGCGGCTACGGCAGCGTCTCCCGAGAGATGCCTATTTAGGGGACCCACCTCATGTCTTCTTCCATGTTGGGTGCGCCCTTCACGAACGATATCGGTGACTCTTTGGTAATCAGGGAGGTGTCTCAAGGTCTTGTTTAGATGTTTGGTGGACGGATGAGTCAAGCGGCATGCGTCACATCAAGCTAGTGGGATTGGCCGCCCCACCCCAGATTTCACGATGCTTCATCGACTTACGAGATACCCTTGATGCAATGCCAAGTAATATATGAACGATGATTTCCTTTAGATGAAATCTGTGTTGATATATACAGAAGGCCCCAACATGCGCCTATAAAGGGGGAATAGTGGCTGCCTCGTTCAATGAGTCCAGCGGAGCAACAAGATATCAAAAGAACATACAACACCGGGCATTCGCCGGCCATCCCCGGCCCAACTACCACTCCAACCCCCAGATACCTTAGCGGTAGCTGCTCAACTTCATGAGGTTGAGGTATACCACCATCTTCATCTTCAATAGACGACGAAGGTCCTAAGGTGGGCTCACACATGTAAGACCTTCAAGAGGCTATGAAGAACATGAATTGAAGACTTTATCTAGCCTGCAGAAGTCGATATTAAGTTGCTAGCGGTTTGTTAAGTTGAGTAATCGTCAGCTCAATTCGCAGGGAAAATTTGCGTTATTCCACGAGGGTTTGACAAGCGTAAAGCTAATCTTCAGCAGCAAACCGCAGGGAGTTGGCCCGCCTTGAGCCCTGCACTGACAGTGTACGCTAACAGTGGTAGTTGTTCGGTTGAGGTTGTTAAGAAAACAGGCATATAGCACTGTCTATAAAGGTGTTTCCATTGATTGATATTCTTTCTCGCTCCCATGACAAACAAACGCCGAACCATGTGCCTGTCTGGCTGTGCCTGTGAATTGGTAGTACGTCTTGTTGGTTCCATCCAGGATTTAAGCTCATAAACAGCTCGGCCTCAAACCTGAGGGGCCCAGCCAACCAAACATCACTGGCATGACCCCGCGGTTCCTGCGGTCCGATCAGTGATCACACGCTATCGTAGCAGCTATGCCATCTTCGGCCTAGCTTCCTACAGCAAAATCCCGGTTTTCTGAGAGCGGCCAGGGGTGATGAACCGCTGCGAGCTCCTCGGGCAATTGTGCGTTTGGCTGCGGCCGCGGAAACTCGCATTATGTGCGAAGTAATCCGTAACAACCCCTATGCCAGTACGGAGAGATTTCGAAAGGAACCTAAGCTTTTCCGCCTTTAAATGTGGGCTTATTCTCCGTGGACCTCGCTCTGGAGCACGCGTGTCTCGGTCCTCTGCCGTTCAATTTGTAGCAAGTCAATCAGAAACGTATGGGGCCAGCGCCAGCTCAACGACGAAAGACCGGTTGCTGGACATGCCGCTTACGTCGAAAAAAGTGCAGTGAAGGAGGTCCTCCCTGTCTCAACTGCGTCAACCGACAGGTCTACTGTCACGGCTATGGTCCTAAGCCGGAATGGAAGGACAAGGGCGAGAAGGAACGTCAAGAAGCAATACGCTTGCAGTTGAGGACGCCAAATGCACCACGCCGCCGCATTTCTTCGGCCACCCACAGCAATCCACACGTACCATCAACGATGGCTGTCACTTCTGCAAGCTCGATGGATGCTGGTTCCCTCATCTCTCCGCCTTTGGAGCGCGCACTCAGCACATGTTCCACTGATGTTGACATCGACCTCTCTCTTGATGTCGACCTAGACCGGGTTTTGTTTGGCGAGGAGTGGTCAACCTTTGAACATCACGAGGTGAACACCCTTCCGGTTGAGTCTGCGTCTCTCCTTACACCTATGACACCCGACTTGAGGTTCTCTCTTACGACTTGCGAACCACATCTCACACATCAATCATCCGAGAGGGAGATGGATCTAGTCATGTACTATTTGGATCATGTATTTTCTCAGGCACAAGGACCACAGCTGAATCATTCTCGTGGATGGCTTCTTTCCGCCCTCATGGCGTCGCCCGGCTTCTACTATGCAGCGATCGGCACAAGTGCATACTGTCAACACCGTGACGCACGAATAGATAGCGGTTTGCGGGCGACGGCCTATCATGACTATCAATGTTATCGAACCCGCTCTTCTCAAATCTTCTCGGAAGGTTCTTGGGGTAATGTTCCAGGGGAAGCTTTGATTTGCGCAGTACATCTATACCGCCTGGAGGTAAGCCTCACTTCCTGTCCCTCATGCGGCTTACTCTGGCCAACTGACAACCGATAGACGCTCTCAGGGGATACTCCGAAAGCTCAGCAATATTTCAAATCTGCGCTGACAGCAATGAGCGGCCTTGAAAGTACTGAGAATTCCCAACAAGCCATGCCTGTGCCACTTGTGTCATCGACCATCTCGCCACGCTCAGTCGGGCCTCAACTCACTCTCCAAACCAGCAAGGCCATGGTATACTCACAATGCCTCCTGGCTTGGACGGACATCCTGACCTGCTCAGTTCAGGGAGTGCTGCCTGACAACATGGAACTATACAATAGACTATTATCAGACGACAGCTTCTCCTCTATGTTTCGGATAGCAACAGGCTGTGCACCATGGGTGCCCAAGGTCATCATGGCCTGCAGCAGTTTAGATGAGTGGAAGAAAGACCAGGAGAGACAAAACGGGTTAAGCATCCGTGCTTTGGTCTCTCGATGCGACGACATTTCGTCCCTCATCGAACGAGAGCTACACCCAGATGCGAAGCACTCAAATCTTGATGTGCATGCTGGGGAGCTGACAAGCATCTACGGACACGCAGCGTTGGTTTACTTGAATGTGGTCGTTTCTGGGGCCAATCCCCGAGTCCATGAAATTTCGCACTCTGTTGATCGTGCGATGAAAGCATGGTCATCCGCAGCACAGCAAACGAAGACAGGGTCGCTTCTCTGGCCGTCTTTGGTGGTTGGAAGCCTAGCGGAGGGATCCCAACGGGAGTTGCTTGAAGATCTGTTACGGGAAACGGCCGGTCAAGTAGGGTCTACAATTACACCGGTAACTCAGCATCATATCTACTCTATGCTTCAGACATTCTGGCAGGCGCTGGATAGGGACCATGGCGAGTGCGATTGGAAATTATTCTTGGATAAACATAGCATAGACTTGATCTTGGCGTGAATGAGATTCGCTTTTATGATTCATGGAGATCATTTGAAGCAAGAAGTCCAGCGGTTGTTGAACCAAATATTCGATGTCCGATGTAAGGCGTATGCCAGTCCCGAATAGTGAACTAAGACCATGTGGAGGAATTCTTTTCTGCTTCCAATTTCACATTGACGCAGCATCCAATAACGTCCCCCACCCACTTCTGGGACACCCACTTCTGATGCCCTCACATTGCTACTCATCAATCTTCCGCTAGGCAACTGCCAGTTGGTAATCCTTCTCATTAAAGCCCTTCTAAACCTTTCAAAAAGCAGGCGCTACGGATGCTCATCGTTATCCAGCTTGCTGAACAGCCTGAACCGATCCTGAAGCTCATCCCTTTTCTTAGTGTTGACCAAGGGACAGCTGATGTATTTGCCGCCTATCTTTCGCTTGTCTTGCTATCTAATAGCCCTTTGACGACCTGACCAGCTTGTCTGGTAGGGGTCGACGTGTTCTCAAGCAGCAGAGTGCTCATCAGGGGTCTAGCCATACTGACAGGCCATAATCCAGTCCATTTCCAGCCGCTGATAATGTTCTTGCTTATCAGGGCTGCCTTGCGTGCCTTGCTATAGCATATAATGAAGTTTCTCTTGCGTAAAACTGTGCTAGCATCTCACTCAGCACATAATCCAAGCTGCTTCTCATATGCTGCCTTGAGGGGGCCAAAGACGGACTGATCCAGAGGCTGAAGGACGTGTGACGTATATGCTAGTAAGAAGAGCACGTGTATCATGTTCTTAAAGCAGACAGACATATATAAAATCCATCATCTCATAGCTTCTATGGCTTTCTAAGATTAATAATTTGACCTCTGAGGGGTCCACTGTCTGATTGAAGGTATGAAGACCTCTGTCAACCACTTGACAGATAGAGACTGAAGTCCACCCGATTTCTGTTGCTGTGAAGAAGTGGGCATGGGACGTTAATCCATGCACCACCGAGTCATCCTCTGTGAAAAATTAGGGTTTGAGGCATCATTTGGCGCCTCTAGAATAGTGAAACGACATGGCGCCAGACATCACTTGTCATGAACGCACGGCTAAAGATCGTCGAATCGTGTAGGCGCCGCCAACCCAGCGGGAAGCTAGCGCAAACGAAACAAATTCCCTTAGACACCGGTGGTCAACGTGAAGCTTCGCGCCAATACATGCGGCTGAGCGGGAAATACAGCAGAAGGACCTGGTATTCCTGTCCCGAGTCGTCGCTCCGATACTTAAGAGATCTTTTCAGGACCCATTCCACAGAAGAGTCACCCCAAAGTTTCATTGAACATCATTTCAGATTCTCAGTTCGATCAGTTCATCCAAACGCAAAACCGAACGAAGTTTACATACTCCTGACATCATGAAGCTCTCTTGCGTCGCCGCGGTCTTGGCTTTTGTCACTGGCTCCTTGGCCCTCCCCAAACTTTCCGTAAGTGGCCACAAACTTGGTCCTAACAGTTCGAATATGTCTCAATCTTTGATGAAAGTAACTAACACAAGTCAAGATCAACAAAGTTCTTGTTGAGCGAGACGGGGGTGAAGCTGTTGCGTCTGGGGAAAGCAGCCCTGCGACGGACTATGTAATTCCCATCGACAAGCGCGATGAAAGTCCGGCCACGGACTACGTTATTCCCATTGATAAACGGGATGAGAGCCCGGCAACCGACTACGTTATTCCGATCGACAAAAGGGATGATAGTCCAGCAACCGACTATGTCATCCCCATCGATAAGAGAGAAGACGCCACTGTTCCTGGAGGCGACAGTCCCGCGACAGACTATGTTATCCCTATCGACAAGTGAAATGTGCAACTTGCATTGGGTACTGAGAATTTGCTGAACCATCTCATTCATGTTGGTACTTGTCTTCATATGAAGGAACGGAGAATGGCGGGTTAGATAGAACGCAACATCGAATTGAAGATTGGCAGTGTACCTAAATCAGTGATTCTTCTGAATCATCCGGGGCCAGAAGTGACTTAATCGTTGTTATCCATGCTTGAAGTTACTGTTATGTTCATGGCAAAGAACGCAGATTGGCCCGCTACCTCCTCAACAACTGGATGGATGTGGCTATATTTCTCTGTTAAATCTATGGATAGCCAAAGCGCTCAGTAGCGATAGCACAAAAATTTGTTCTGCGTGTCCATAACATGCGAGACTGGAACATCTTCTATGAACCCGTCGAATCGAAGAATATCCGACACGGTAGCGTTTCCAGTCGAATTGCGCTGGTGTTTCCCTTCATACTGATATAGTCGTGTATTTGCATCTTCCTGCTGCCATTTCCACCAGAGATGATCAATCTGCGCGTGATGCAGGTAGAAGACTGGATCTATGGCTCACATTAGCCGGTTACCAAGGGTGGAGGATCGTTCGTCTCACCATTTCCGGCAGCGAAAGCCAAGAAGTCACCGCTCACAGCGCGATGGATGCGATTATGCAGTCGATTCTCCATCTCCCACTCGAACTCCTGGTATCTCGGCGACCTGATTAGTTTCCCGATAGACTCCGGGCCAAACCAGGGGCCGAGAGGACGGCCAGCTGTATCGGTGGTCTTGAAGCCACGAGCTAGACAGTGTTCCACGTAGGTGCGGTTGTATCTGATGGGACGTAACTGTGAGAATGGACCATCGGTGACGCAACGACCTCCTCCGACTACAAGAGGACTCTGAGGGTCACCGTCGCCGCCGAAGCCTGTCTCGCTGTCCCATATTGATGATGCGGTGAGATCCATCCAGTCCGTGGTCCAGTCCCAGTAGCTGCCGTTGGTGTGTTCAGCACGAGTCCTGAACAGGACTTGTTCATCAACTTACGGCACTTCTCCTTTGAAACCACAATGTTCTTTCAATGCAGACTCCCATGCCTTGAGGAAGTACCTATGCCAGGGCAAGAATGAAGCAGATCCATGAGCTGAAGTTCGGACAGGTGTCAGACAGAGCGAACACATGGAGAGAGGGGCATACACAACGATCCAAATCTTTCATGCAGCAGAGAGAAGTCGTCATATACTGTTCCGTTAGGACCCCAACGCGCAGGTTCTCGACTCAAACAGTTTACGGCGTCGGTGAAATTCTTCCTCTCGTTGGCCGTGAGCGCGCGCCACTCTCGCCGTATGGTGGGATTGCGACAAGAAGCGACTCGGGCATCGTGAGACCAGCTTGAAATAGTCAGGATAGCTGACATGGACAGTATTCCGGTGAACACGATTGAGCCTGCCCAGAAGATCCAGGTCATAAACTGACGAGTACATCTGGAATACTTTAGCAAATGGAGCGCCTCAACAGAAGTAAGTCAAAGGCTACCCGTTGGGTATCTCATTCAGGTCGTCACTAGAGGCATCATCATGATCTGAAATGAGCTCATAATTATTCCATCCATCTCTGCAGATCTGAGGCAACTTCGAGGCCATCGTTTTCTGAAAACGCGTCGCGAAGCATCAGGTGGAGAGATAGGTGATGGGAGCTCAATGGAATGAACGTGTTCCAATACCGCCCAACAGAACCTGTGCTTGGGGCATTTGCTCGCTTGTTTCCTCTTGGCGATCTAGAACTCAACCCTCCCCTGTTTTGGCAAGTGTTTGGCGAAAGCTTCTTCGACCGAGTCAGGACCGAGGCTGTCGCAAGATTGGTGATGTAGGCTGTTCTTAGTCCCGCCAACTGTGTGGTCTGAAACCATCATCGGAAACTGTGTTTATTGCGGGAGTTGAACTTTAGTCGGACATTTCCTTGACTCGCGTGTAAATTGATAGCATGAGCATCATGAACACGCCTCACCCACGGCTCCCAGAACACCGTTGGAAGTTTACATCAACGCCGGTAGCATGAGACGACGCTTCAAACAACAGGTTCACCAGCTTATTCATAAACGATGCAAGTCTATTGGAGTGCCCTTATTGAAAACCCCTAGCTGCTGATAGTACCTTGGGCGTCATACCCCTTACTTCTAGTTTTCGGATGTTTACATATTCTCATGAATGAGGCCTGTCAGTGTTGATCCACTCGTCACTCCAAACCGTGCCGGGACGAGGCGCCACCCGGGAACTGCCATTGAACCGGTCGGACACAAAGTCCCTGATCTTCTGAAAGTTTCGGCAAGTGTGTGGCCTATCGGAATTAATGTAGTTGTCTTCAACTCCAATGTAGAAGATGGACGGAATTGGCGTCAAGTCCGAGTTGCAGAGGATGATTTGCCTGAGGTGCTCGATGCAGTGATCTCGGTGTTTGGTGCCGTGGATGGGGTTTTTGTTCGGATATATGTCCGGGTAGAACGCCCGGCGGATGTGATCCTGTTGCTTGTCAATTGTTTCCGATCACGGATCACGGCGCTCTCTTGACTTCACTCACCAAACAGTGGACAGTATGCATAACTTCTAAGCTGCTCAGAGAAAGTGGTAAGCCGAGGGGTCCCGTGTCATAGGGAATAACTTACGCTGCGATATATCCGCCCTCTCTGGGAGCCCAGTACTTCTCATAACCAGGCCCCCACGCTTTTTTGGCTTCGTCTTCAGTGAGGAGGAAGAATCGGCCTGGCGATAGAGTCAATAAGCACGAGGATCATACCGCGGAAACCAGAAACTTCTGTAGCAGTGTTGACTTACCCCAGTGAAGTTGTTCCCAGTTGTGATCAATATCTTTCGTTGGTTCACCAACATACTTGGTGCGTGGTGTTCCATCTTCCCGCTCAGGCACATACTCGAACCCGTCGTCCAGGAAGGCAGGGCTCGCCTCAAACCACTTCTCCTCTAGTTCGATTAGATGTTTTGGCGCATCTTTCTGTGTTATTATAATGAGTTGCTCATGATGAGAGAGCGTTAGTTACCTAGCTCAGTGTGAAAGCCTCTCTCGAACGATCCAAAACGGTTCGCAGCTCGTAACTGAAGGCCAAGCCACGCTGAAAGAGCGGCGAATAACAGCGTACTCGTGAACCATACTCCGACTGCCAAGCGGAGTCGGTTCTCTCTTCGTCTAGCTGCTTGTGCGGATGCATGATACAAAAGCTGGGTGGCATCGCCTTCCATCTGGTCGGCACTCATTTTGATGTCCGTGAAAATCGACATTGCGGCGTTGAGGGATCAGAGGGATCAAGCAAGATGATGATGCTTCTATGATTGTGGCAAGCGCATCTGTCTACGGACAAGCACTGAAAAATGGTGTGTGTATACGCACATGGTTGAACCTTGCGTGTAGCGACTCGGCTGATGGGTGGTGGCATTGTCAGTGTCAATGGCAAAACAAGCGCCACGGCGCCAAATGTAGACTTTCACGAAGGCGTGGGACAATGTCGGTCAAGTTTCCCTCTGCAGGCTACCTGTTTTCTAGCAATCGATGCATCTCAAGATCTTTCAAGTCAATACAGGTCACATAGCCATTTGCGAAGCGTCAATGGTGTTCGAGATGCTTACCTTCATGCGAGGTCTTCTGCTTTCTTGGCTGCTGGCTGTAGTTTTGGCGACACCAATGCCGGTTGACGCTCACCTCGACAAGGTTGGTGGCTAATGTTGTGTGTAACCTCGTCAGCGTCGCTCACCCTGTTTTGATAGGGAATCTTGCCCACCAAGCAACAGGAGAGTGCTGTAAGTTATGCAATTGGTTCCGAAGCCAGACGAAAGCTGACTTGAATAGTGTAAGTAGTGACCATGCTGATGAACGCTTGAGTGATGGAACGATTCTTCCTGCTAACTATCTCACTCAAGAGTAAGTAGACATGACGATGGACGATTGAAGCTGGAACGTAATCTTATAATGAGCGCTGTAGTACGCTGGAGGACTTACACGAGTTTGACTGAGTGACAAAATGGGCGTCAAATTCACATGAATGATCTGGTCTGCAGAAGTGTGTAGGCCTCAGTGTCAGGAAAGTGGCGACGATAATGAGTATTCAGAGTATGATCAAAATATTCTCCTCTACAATATCGTGTGCAACAGGAAAGTGAACTGTGTTTTTAAACGCCTCTGTTCATGATAGTCCAGTCCTGAATTTTATCAAAATTTCTGCATTTGCGCCACAGATTAAAATCGCTTTTTGACCCCGAAGCCCGCGACGAATCCTTCTCAAACACCACAGGCGTGACGTCCGCAGTGCACATGAGGGACTTTCTAATCGTCTCTATGCAATGGTCGATGTGTCCTCGAACGAGTTCTTCAGGGGCACGGAAAGCGGTGACGTTGCTGTAGTCGTAATCGTTGCGGTAAGTGTACTGGCGCACGAGATTCTTGAGTGTATCATCAGCTCTGGCTTGATTTGAAATGACGAAGAGGGCCTTGCTTACCAGGCAGTGAAGCTGGTGGAAAACATTGAGAAAACCCTTGACGCCTCCCCCCAATTCTTGAGGAACATGCTCATACTTCTCCGCTGGTGCTTTGCTCAGGGCCGCCAGCTTGTCTTCGGGGAAGCGAATCGGGGGGACTTGATGCGGTCAGCTGTGTCAAACTGCAAGGGATATGGCGTCAATCTTGCACACGCACCTCTCCAGAGACGAATCCAGGCTTCCTCGACCTCACGCGTTGGTTTTCCACGGTATGGTGAGGGTTGCATCAAGTGATTCTGCTCTGTGTATTCAACAAACTCCATATCACCAGATTCGATGTATGGCGCTAAAGAGAACTCATCAATCGCGGTCTTCAGGATATAGAAGTTTGTTGTTCGTTTTCAGACTCACAATAGGGCGACAGTTGTCTAGCACATTGCAGGTCATCGGGTTTCTTGCCGGTGATGAGTTGAGTGCATAAGACAACAATAATGAGGCTTTGGCACACCACCGCAAGCACAATGGGATCGCAGAGTCTTTGCGTCCAAGCCCGATATTTCGTTCTTGGAGCGATCGAGCTGTTGTCGCCGACTTTATCGGCCTCGAGGTCCTCAATAGCCTCGTATGTAACGAACCCTTTCGCAAGCAGCGATTTTGGCCACATTGTTGCTGGTGGTTTAGACTACCTCACCTACCTATCTTAGGTGTTTAGCTACGCAATTAGGCCTGGCGATTGCAACTCAGACTGAGCTGGAGGTGTACAGATTGCTGGACTTGGAGATTACAGCAGGCCCAGCGGCGGACCAGCGCCAAAGTAGCGCCATCAAGCCCTGGAAAGCGCCCGTGGCCAGGATTTTGGCGCGTTGGCGCGTGCGATGTAAAGGCGGGCGCCAATTCTTGTTGACTTGAGTACGCTCTCAGTGTCAACTGAATCAATAATTCAGGCTGCGCAGGGGATGAAACTGAAGTTAAGAAATTCGGTTCTCAGTCTCCAGGGCTTCATTTGGTAGCTGATGTTTGGCGCAGTGCCTGGAGCACCGCATCACCAATCACTCTCGACTTTCCAAGCCCTGTGTCCGTCATCGTGCTGCACATCACTGGCCGTCGATTGTGGCATTTCAAGTTATGTCGATGTCTTCTGGCTCCATCCTCTAAGCTTTGATTGTGATGGCTGAGACGGCTGTGAGTCGGCAGTGAGCCCCTATCATCGAGCAGAACGTGGGTCGCTGCAGCCAAGCATCCTGATCTGCTCATCAAGATGCCCTTTTGGCTGCGGAGCCGAGATTTCCACCTGTAAATACCACTTGATTGGGCACCGAAGCAAGGTGTCTCAGAGACGGCTCTCCGCTGGCAAGGCTGTGTCACTTTGCTGCCCCAATTTTGAAATGCTGTTGCCTTGAGATGTTGATCTCTAAAGATTGGTGCCTTAATGAGATGGAGATGTGAGGCCCAGCTATCAAAGTTGGCGAATATTTCAGCACTCGGGTTTAGTTGCAAGCATTTCTCTTGAATCTCCTGGATTCACTTGGTCAGTTCACTTTGATCAATAAGCTTAGTTGGAACTGGGATCCCTTCGGTATGACCTCCCCGCTAGATCCACCGATTCCGTCGCCCATTTCACTTCGGACTGAGCACCGATCGGATTCGTACACTCGGAGCCATTTTCTGGAACACACCGGCGATGACTCGAGACCGCTCATTGGCATCGGCGACGCTGCCGGAAGCCATACTCAGTCTCACGCGCCGGCAATCCCGTTGACTCCGGTCGGACACACTGTCTCGGCAACGTACCGTCAAATAGATGAGCCTACACCAGGCACTAGGCAAGACAACCCCAAACTGCGAAATAGCCTACACAGTTCTGTCAAGCTTCTGGGACCCGATGCCAGTGTGAAGAACTCTGACGAGTCCAACATCAAGACTGGCCTGTCCAAGTCTCAGACCAACGTCTTCTACGCATCCAAGCCAGCATGGAGCTCGGCGCTTCTGGCATGGCTGCCCGAAATCATCTGGTGCTTCGTCAGTATCGGCTCGGTTGTTGCCTTGGTCGTTGTCCTGAGCGTATTCGACGGCGAGCAGCTACCCCAATGGCCGCTGGGATTGACGCTGAACACACTCGTCGCTTTTCTCGCCACCCTCGCTCGAGCCGCATTCGTAATTCCGGTTTCTGAGAGTCTCTCGCAGTTGAAGTGGGTTTGGTTCCGCCGTCCGCGGATGTTGAAGGACTTTCAAGACTTTGATGCGGCAAGCCGAGGGGTCTGGGGCAGCCTGCTGCTGTTGAAGACGACGAGGGGCTGGTGAGTTTGCCATGTCGACGACAAGCGAATCCGCCAATCTAATAAAAGAGCCAGGTCTCCGAGCTTTATATCAGCCCTTGTTCTGGTGTCTGCGATTCTCACGTCAACGCTCACCCAGTCCGCTGTGACCTATCCTGTCCGGATGGCACCCAACAACGGCCCCGAGCAAGCAACAGTATCGCGGTCGACGTATTACTTTTACAACAGCGCAGGAACTCATAACAACCGTAAGTTAGACTTGATAGTCTGTTCTAATTCCTGCTTGGGGCCGATGACTGATAAATGATGTGCAGTCATATATCGCCAGTCTGTAGACCAGCACCTTTTCGAAGGTCTCAGCTACGACTACGCCAAGACATATCCTCTCAACAAAGCTCGCTGTCCGACCAGTGATTGCAAGTGGCAGACATACAGCTCGTTGAGTGTTTGCGCAAGATATTGGAATGTAACGGACTATTTGAACATTACCTCCCAGAGAGTGAACACCGCCGCACCCATACCAGTCTTCGCGTCGCTGAAAAATGGCCCTCGTGCGAATCTGACCCAGCCGCATTTTGGCCTCGTCAGCTTGACGGGTATGGCAGACACAATCTCTGCGCTATCGGAACCTTCTTACAACCCAGAGTTGTCCATCCACAACATGACATTCATCTACTCCTTGAGAAAGGGCACAACTGACATCGACATGCTGGGTGCGACGGAGGTCGAGATGTACTTCTGTGTCAAAACCTTTAACCTGTCATTCACGGGGAACATCGAAGAGCGGAAACTCATCCAGACCACGACAGATTTTGAGACAGGCAACTACACCTTGCCTGACGGCCGGGGGCCATTCCCACTCTCTGCCCTCCGAGATCCATTGGACCGAGAGACAAAGTTCCCCTTGGGGCCAACGGGTGTGATTACCCAAAGCCTCGTAAACGCTCTCAACGGAACATATATCGACCTGGCGTCAGATGCCAGTACTTTAGGGCTCGCCCCAGCTCGGTATTTAACCGCTTTGCAGTCCCAGATACAACCGAACGTATCGAATGCGATGCACGTGGAGAGGGCAATCAGGAATGTCACCGACAACATAGCGACGTCAATGTCGAACAAGTAAGTCCAAAATGGTGGCTGGTGTCATTGCATCCGGAATACTCATTAGATCTGGATCAACAGGATTGCCCAAGATTCGACAAATGTGACTGGCCAAGCCCTCGCCGCTGAGACGTTCGTCCAGGTACGGTGGCCGTGGATCGCGTTCATATCCGCACAAATCGCGCTTTCCGCAGCCGTTCTCGTGTTTACTATTGTTCAAACGCAACTGTCCGGCGTCGGGGTCGTGAAGAGCTCGACTCTGCCCACTTTGGTTGCCATTGACACGGAAAGCAAGAGTGCTCTGGAGAGTGAGCTGGTCGGACGCAACAATGTTGGAGAGTTCGAAGATGCCAAGATGAAGTCTGAACTTGCGTGGAGGCTTGGTCTGACGGAAACAGGGTGGCGGCTGAAGACATGATCACAATTCACCTGTTATCTGAGGATGCATATATGTGTACTTGTAAGTTTATATCTCGATGATAGTAAAGTAATCAAAGACTGTCGGACCAAAAAGCCCACAACCTCTGTTAATCCAGATTCATTCGGAGCCGAACCCTCACGACTCTTTCGTCGACGTAAGAGGAACGCAATCGTGAAACAGCAAAGGGTACGTCAATGCCTTGTGCTGCTCCGCCTGTTCGGTCAACGTCTGCGCAACAAGCGTGATACAGTGCTTCGTATGCCAGAACTGATGACACCTCGCATCCATCCAACCGATCCCGTGCTCGATGGCATACTCAACCTTGCGCCAGCAGTACAGGCAGTGTAGATCATGTGCCCGCGGGTACGTCGTGTAGATGGCGGAGAAGTTCCCACTCTGTAGTTGCGACACCTCGCTGGGCGGCACCTTTTGCGTGAGATCGGTATCGGTGAACCACTCCCACTCGAGGTATATATCCCCAGTGATATCATGGAACTGGTCCACGATCTCGCTCCAGGCGCAGGTCGTCGGTACCCAAGCGCCCAACTGCTGCTCAAAGATACAGCCCCGCTGGCGAGCTTCGGCGGGGGTGCGGCCGCACTCGGGCTCATGGGGGATCTGCTTCGGCCGATCGTGCGCCTCGTCGTGGTGTGGTTTCTCATGAGGGTGATTCATGTGGTGGGTGGCTTTGGAGGGGTATTCGTGGTGCTTGGTCGGTGATGGCATGAAAATGAAGACGATGACAAAGGTGCAGATGATGCCGAGGGCCAGCCAAGCTATGATTCTGACGTTGGGGAGGAAAAGTGATTTGGAGCTGGTTGACTCTGGGTTTTCGCTGGGTCGCTTCTTTCTCAAGCGTCGAGATGGCCGGATAGGCGGCCGACTGGACGGTAGTTGTTGCTCCTCATCTTTGAATGGGCTGCCCGGGTCGACCTCTGGTTGATCTTGAGTTGGCAGAGGTGTATACTGTGATTTGGTGAAGGATTTGAAGATTGCGAGTTTCTCCATCTTGGCGAGTCCGAGTAACTCTGGTGAGGCTTGGTAGCTAGCTGGAGATGAAAATGTGCTTTTGGTCACTGGAGAGCAATATTTTGCAGTGTTTACGATGCAGGGGGGAGGGTAGAGAGTAGCTTCACAGGACAGATGAACTGCCGCGTCCTGGGCTGGGTGTCAAAGGCAAAAGCATCAGTTTTGCTGAGTCGAGCTCGAGATGCGCCAAAGTTTTCGAGTAATTGATCTTCTGAGAGAGTTTGGCGCCCGCGCCTAGCGGAGCTTCCATTTGTTCGAGAGTTCAGTATGCTTTTCCTCTGCAGCTCGTCCTGAATCAGAATGTCGTCTGATGTTCTGGGAGCTGGCTGATAGTCTTGTCGGCAAGGAGATCCAGGGTTGCGGACTATTTCGAACAGCTCCTAGCTTCGATGATTCCGCATGGGCCAGTTCCGTCGGCCAGCGCTGGCGCCAGCGCCTAATACTTGTCATTCTCCTTGTTGTGCTGGCAGAAGAATTTGGCATGTTTTGTTCAATAACCAATGACTTCGACTGTCTCGGTCGCCCTATTCTCTCTGATACCTGTGGTAAACCAAAATGGACAACGAGGAGGGTTTGCGATCATCGACAGAGACGTCCTCCATGGACGAGGAGAAGCATATCCTGCTGGAGTCCTCAGAAACCCTGGAGCAGACGACGTTCCGGCCCAAGCACAGTCCCTTCACACCAGCGCTAGTCGCGATTGTGCTTCTTGTACTGTCCAACATTGCTTTCGTGGCTGCTCTGGGCGTGGTCCTGCGGTCACAGTCGAGTTCCAGCCCGCCGCCATGGATGCCGCCCGAGAGAACGGCCAAGAAGCTGTTCATGTACCAGAGCGCGTTTGGGGGAGAACCGGACGCAAAGTCGGAGGAATTGTGGACCAAATTGATTCCGAGTATGTCGTTCTCTCCGTTAGTTGGCACCGATTGGTGTTGAATTGCTGACCGTGTGCCTTGGTGATAGTGGGCAAGGGCTGGATCAACGTGACGGCCGATACGGATGAACTTCCATATTATCCGGGCATGGATCGGTCTGTTCCTAAGCAAAGGGCACTCGTCGCAGTGTTTCATCAGCTTCATTGCCTTGTAAGCGCAAAATCTCGCACTCATGTCGATGGTTGCTGATGTTTGTGTCTACCAGTACATGACAAGATCCGGATACTTCGCCGCGCGAGATGGCAAGTTGAGCACGGTAAACACTACGCACCTCTCCCATTGCTGGGACTATCTGCGGCAGTCAATCATGTGTTCAGGAGACACTACTTTGGAATGGTTACCACCCAAAGGGGTTGGGAGTACGGGATGGGGATACCAGCACACATGCAGGGACTACGAGGCGTTGTACATCTACGCCGAACAGCACAGAAGCGGCGATAAGAAGATCATTCATGAATAGAAATGCTTCCAAAGGCTGTAGCCAAACAGAATCAGATTAACATACATGTGACGGAGCAATATTGGGCCAAGATCACTTATTTCACAACAAGTACCGAGGAAGAAACGATCGGGTTATCAACCATTCCATTATCCGCCATCTCGGCCACTCAACTTTCCTCCTCCCTCCTCCCCTACTTCACTACCACCACGACTGAGGGGCCTCACGCCCCCCGCTATCCGGCCCTTGGGGGGGGGGGGGGGGGGCACGATTGGCCGCCGTTGCCCGTCCAAATCGGTGCCACCCAAGGCATTTAGAAACTGAGCTCAGCTGTTCCTCCAGAGTTTTGCCGCTTCAGTCATTGAAGCACCATTCACAATAGCAGCCGTCATTTCCTTCTCTGTTTCCGCTAGAGAACGCATTAACTCAAGTGTTCGCTCCACCAATCTCTTGGGCACGCAGACGACCCCGTTCAAGTCGCCGATAAGCCAGTCTTCCGGCTGAATGATAATGCCTCGGCCATCTTGTGAGATGGTGACCGGCTGATTAATCTGATCATGTTAGTTGCTTGGGCGGGCTTCTGAGAGATGAACAGAAAAGAGACCGCCTTATCTTCCTGCGTCTGTACGGCTATATTTCCTTTGTACGTAACTACTTATATTAAGGCCTGGGCGATAGTGACGATAATATCGATAACGACGACGACGACGACGACAGTGATAACGACGAGAAGAGTAAAGCAGAGTAAAGCACATTACCACAGAAAAGCTAGTCTCTCTAGCAAAAGAAAAATAGACGATCTCATCAAGAAGAAAGAAGAATGTTCACTTACTTCGCTGACGTAAAGAACACCATGAGGAGGTGTGGGAGCCACATCGCGAGCAAAAACCTGCACGGCGGTTGGCAAATGATTCGACATGGTCGCACGTAGAGGTCATTATATGCAAAGACCTACCGGATATTCCAACTCGCGAAGCTCTTCAAGGTCTCTCAATCGCCCATCGATCACCGTACCAACAGCTCCGAGCGCCTGTGCTCTTCGGGTGGTCAGCCCTCCCCAGCAGGCATTGATGGTGTTCTCGGGACAAGAAATGAGGATAACGGCACCGCTAGGAACACTGTCCACCTGGAAGCAATCACGAGGTTTCATCAGTATGGTCAGTTCGTGGAGTCGGTGGTAGTGACTTACAAAGTGCCCGGTAACACCTTTAGGGGTTGCGTTTCCGTCACTGGTGGATGAGTACTTTACGGTAAACGCTGGGCCAACTATTCTTGTTTGGCCAGACTGACGATGAGGTGACCACAGGGCCAAGCCAGGTAGGAAGCCGCCTCCAGGTACGTCAAGCTTGATGAGCGCATCTGCGACATCGCAGCTGAGCCAACCTGGCCGTCAGCTTTCCGACCTCAAAGCATCTGGGTTCGAGCTTGACTGACCTGGTAAATTTGGCAAAGGACTTCACGGTAGCAGAGTGAGACATGTTAGCACTTTGATTCTGAACACAGGCAATCAGGGAACGAAATGAGCAATGTTTGCCAACGGCAGTTGCAAAATTCCTCGGTCAATTCATCTCATTTGGAACGTCGGGATTCCGACATCCGATGCGATTTACACCCGTCTCCAAAATGCCGACACTATCCGAGTGAACCAGAGCGCCGCCTTTTGACGGCGGCGTTGCCGTCAAACTCCGTCTTTCATCTACAGCATAATCGAACTCCTCACTTCAGGCACATTCTTTAGGACTAGACAAGCGTATGGACCGTCGCGGAAAATCGCGGTCCGCCATCATGTCTCCCGCCGGGAACAACAGCCACCAAGGCCCACCGCAAAACTATCACCGCGCCTACAAGGCATGCGTCCCTTGCAGGCAGCGCAAGAGTCGCTGCGAGATCAGCGCCGGGTGGGTGCCCGGCGAGCCTTGCAAGCGCTGTAAGCGTCAAATGAAGGACTGCGCCTTTCCGACCGACCGTGTCACGTCGAAATCCAGTCCCAGACGGTTGCCGGCACCCTCCACGGAAGAGGAGCCCACTGGGACGGCCCCCGGGACGGCCCTTAACCCCATGCAAGCGGAGGCCAGCCAGGAATCTCCCCTGTTTCGTAGCAGTTCACGGGAGTTGGCAGATGATGCATTCCAAGACAGCTCAGGTGGCCAAGACAATGGCGATTTGGGGAGATCAGTCATGCGTACCATGATCTCAAGCGGAAGTGATGCTCTTCAACTTCTGTTCGATCCCGTACGGCAAGTTTCGAGGCCAGCCCCATCTATAACGACGCAATCTCCGACAGGCCATCGAGTCTTGAAGGGGCCAGACGAAACCTCCTCCGTCCAGGACGTGTGGAACGCTTGCCGCTTTGTCAAGCAGGGTTGGTTCTCAGCCGATGAAGCGATATTCTACATCGATGCGTAAGCAGAAGTTGATGATGATGCCAACGCCCAAGTCTCAGCTGACGTTCGTTGGGCATTGTAGATTCTTTCAGCACTTCCAAAGGCTTTCGCCAATTCTATCGGACTTTTATTCGAAACATGAAAACCACTACAGGCTTATCTCCTCCGAGCCTATGCTGTGCTGTACGATTCTCGCCATATCATCTCGCTACTTTGCCCTTCCCTGTGTAGGAGGAGTAATGCGAAGTTTCTTCATCCATGAACGACTTTGGAGTCACATACAACATCTCCTCTTGCGCATAATACTCGGCCAGGAGAAGAACTCAAAGGGGAAGACGAGGACGCTCGGAACCATTGAGTCTCTACTACTGCTGACGGAATGGCATCCCCGGTCCCTCACATTTCCACCGACCGTAGACGGCTGGGATTCGGACCTGCTGGTTCATTGGACGGAGGATCGCAACGATGTTCCCGTTGAGAACGCCGGTGTTGCCCGTGGGAGGTGGCTGGAAGATGTCATCAACCCGGCTCAGCGGTCAGCACACATGTCATGGATGCTCATCAGCTCTGCGGTATCTTTGGCATGCGAATTGGACATCTTCGAGGACCGCGGCACGTCGTCAGGAAGCAACCATCCTGCTTTTGTTGACGAGGCACAGCCGCATCGCCACACACGCCTCCAAAGCCTCCTCTACCTATATGCCGAACAGATAACCTTACAGCATGGGCGGCATTCTATCCTACCCCAGGATCTAAGTCATCAGATCATGCGCAAGTCGATTCCGTCCAACAGTTTTGGGCCCATGCATTCCTTCTTGGCCGCCTGGACCGAGCTGACGAAACTCACACGGCTGGTGATGGAGACCCTCTACCCGTCGACGCAACAGACCTCGCAGCTTTTGCAAAGCGGTAGATATGTGAATCTGATTGAACACTTCCGGCCGATGTTATCTGCGTGGAAAGAAAAGTATTTGGGCGGCGATGGCGCTGATGGTAGCGTAGACATTTGATGCTATGTAAATCGCCAGCTGACTTGCCTCGCAGCTTTCGACACGAACCAAAACTTCTTGTGCATGGAATATCACAGCACCAGGCTTTACTGCCATTCATTGTGTATCCAGGCTATCATCGAGCGTAGCTCGCCACAAGGCGAGAACCCACAAGCATCTATAGCAACCCCACGAGCTATGTTGAGCACAAACGACTACCACTTCATAGAAGAGGTTGTCAACTGCAGTTCGCAAATTCTCCGCATCACCATCAAGCTGGGAGAACACTCCATACTGAAATATTCCCCAGCTCGCGTCACGCAACGGATCATAGTGGCTTCCATATTCCTTCTCAAAGGCCTCGGTATCGGAGTCGATGGAACCAGGCTACAGTCATCGCTCGAGTTGCTTCAATGTGCAATCTCGGCTTTGCGATCCAGCGCCGTGGATGAGATGCACCTGGGCTTGCGTTACGCCGCACTACTTGACATGCATATAACCCGATTACACAATCGTTTCGTCTCTTCGGCCGTGCCGCCCAGCTTGGTGCTACAAGGAGGGCTATCAAGTGCCGTAGAGGGTATTTCCTCGACCACGATACAGGATGACTTCGATATGAACCCGGAAGATTGGCTCAGCTTGCCCTTTGATGCTACTACAATGTTAGGGGGCATGAATGACGTACAGGGGTTTTCCAGTCTTTACGACGGCGACTTGGACTTCCTTTGGAATCTTGATTTCGATCCGCAGCAAAGTGAGGAAATAAGGTGAGGAACGACAACAATAAGGACGAAGACGACAAGGACGAGGACAGCAAGAACGGGGACAATAAGGCAGCATGTGGGGTTAGCAAGGGGGCGCTGTGAGTTCCAATCGAGAGAGCTGGTTTATCAAGTCCGCGTCATTCGCCCCTGAGTCTACCTACCTATTTCAGTATATCCTACATGTACTTATCGCTCACGCCTTCTTAAGAAGTTGAATGTGAGAACAAGACCAGCTGTTATTCGTACTCCGGCGCTCACTCGGATATCTACGGTATCAGTATTCCACTTCCCGACCAATGTTCCCCGCATCTGCGCGGAGGCCCGATCTCCTCCTTCTGATTTGGTTTTGGCTGCCTGAAGGACATCTTCCCGGTGACGAGACGAGGTTCCTGTAGGTGTATTTTAGGCAGTGTTTCTTTTACCGAGTGAGGTCGCGTGGACCATGTCTGGAACGATGCCAGCTTGATGTCGTGCCTGCCAAGTCTTTCACACACCTCCTTCCTGTACCTGATTACAACCAACGTATCAAAATTCCGGCCAAGGTCTAGAAGCCACACGCTCGGTATACATCAAATGTCATCCAAAGGCCCTAATGGCTATAACTTCACCAACGGGTGTCGTATCACCCACGGCACTGGCGCTCTGACCAAGAAACCATTCGCGGACGTGGACCTGATCATGACCGAGTTCACAGCTGGGAATCCAAAGGGCTTTTGCGGTCAGCTCGGCGTCATCGAATTCAAAACCGACTTCCGCCTCCCCCGCCACATCCATATGAACATGGAGAAGACCAAGCTTGCCGATGAACGCATCCTGGTCCTCCACGGCACCGGCCTGGTCGAGATTGCCGGAAAGCTTTACGTGGTCGCGCCCGGCTCGCTTGTCGACGCCATTGGGGGCGTACCGCACACCTGGACGGCATGTCCGCCTGGCGTACGGCTCCCTGACGGATCAGTCTCCACGGGAAGCTTTACCATGGTCTATGAGTACGAGGAGCCGACGTCGTTCTTTCCGACGGCGTCTGCGGAACCGATAACGGATCCCTCGCAGTACCAGCCGTTCACAGGAAATTACGATGAGATCCGGATTCCGAAGCTGAGTGCGCAAGAGGTGGCTGAGCAGGCGAGGATCGTTTTCAATCAAGATCTTACGAAGGTCGAGCCAGCTTAAGCTACACTGCGGAAATCAGACCAGATGTATCAATAGCATTTGTTCACATGTTTTCAAGAGAACTTTTCTGTGGTTCAACTGGTGCAATTTCAAATTCCATTGTGATGAGTACTTCCCCGATCAGAGCGCCGGCATGCAATTCCTATCCAGATCGAATCCAGCCACAGACTTCGTTTTCCACACACTTGGAGCCTTGACCAGGAGCTTTTCATCTTGTAAGGTGCTCATAAGTTGCTTGAAATGAGTCTGGGCGAGGTGAAGGTCGGTGGCCTCTTTGCTGGTGTACCTTCACCATTGTCAATCATCATGAGAAGCAACACAAATGTGACATAGAGGAATTCGGCAGAGAGTCTGTCAGCTTACGTTTCGAAGAGGCAGAACTCCGGCGATTCGGTCTCGACTTGCTCGGTGAGAATGAATCGCAAGGCGTAGTTCTCCTTGCCATGGACGGCTTCGCACTGGGCTTGAAGGAGTTCTTTCACCTGGTGTAACCTCGATTGTCAGAGGATAAGTCTCGTCTATGGAACGCGGGAATGGTTGCCTTGCCCTGTCAACGTTCCCGATCGCGGGTGAGAAGATGGCTATGATGTGAACTTCAGACATTTGGCCGAATTACTGAGTTCGCAAGTTTGGGAGAGTGTTTGGTGAATAGCGCAGTGTCTTTAAACCGTCGACTAGATAAGTATCACTTCTTCTGTATCTAATTCCTCGTAGGTTCGAAGAGGGGCAGGCCTAATACTCACCCATCGTCCGAGTCATCCCCTTTTTCCATGCGACGAGAACGAAGGGCAGAATAACAAATACAAGGGGGGTCGGATATCTGAGGAATGTTACGGAGTACTTTCCACTAGTTTCATGCCCGTCTTCCGAGTCTCATGCAGTATTCGGCCGCGCCTATCACTCTGAATGGAGCATCCTTTAAAGAAACGCTGGTTAGAGCTTCTACCCACCCCTTTCTCCTTTCGGGTAGTCCCTGACACAAGTTCACATGAATCAGTATGGTTATGCACTAATATAAGCGGACAGAAGCGGGTATGCTGAGAAGAGGAAGGAGTTATCTACCTCTAGCGCACCCGATCCAACCAGTCCTCGGAGTCTATCAGACATCCCGTCCGGCCAAGCCGACGCCTCCTAGTTTGAAGAATCTGCCAATCAAATGAATGTGTTTCTAATCATTCAGAATCCGGGGTAATGCGGGGAAGTCAGCGGTGGTTTGAGGATTCCCTTCTCGATCGAATAGGACATCGAACATAAAATAGGGCAACGGAGGCCGTCAATCTCTACCCACACCTCCTTCCGAGGTTTTCAATATCACTGTAGTCTAGCCATCACATTCAAGTTCATTGTTTCAATCTTCAACAGCAACATGGCTTCCCGGAACATCTTCTTAGACGAAAGAAGTCCGTCGTCGCCCATGGACAAAGAGAAGCCGCAGTCAGACCACGTCGAAATGGAAGACCCAGCAGACAAGCCAGCAGCCGACCATACCGGCACTCGCCGCAAGACGAACCCAGATGAGATTCGACTGGTACGATCCATTGATTGGAAGATGATGCCCATTCTTTGGTTGATGTATTGGTTAAATTATCTTGACCGCAACGCAATCACGGTTGCTAGACTTGACAGTCTGGAAGAGGACCTCAATCTTACATCAACACAGTACCAGTCTTGTGTTTCCATCCTTTTTGTTGGTTACATTTTGGGACAGATTCCTAGCAGTAAGTTTCGCTCATCCTTCCTTCATCCCCGCTGTCCACGTCCCCGTTCCGATCCCCGGATCTACAGCCCTTGGCTAATTATACATCCCTCATCTGGCAGACATGCTACTTACCCGAGTTCGACCCTCCCTATTTATGTCAGGAGCCATGTGTCTCTGGGCAGTTGTCAGCGCTCTTACCGCCGTCACACATGATTTCAAAGGTCTTCTCCTTACTAGATTCTTCTTGGGAATTACGGAGGCTCCTTTCTACCCCGGCGCTCTTTATCTGCTGTCAATATTCTACACGAAGAAGGAAATTGCCACAAGAATATCGATCCTTTTCACAGGAAGCATCTGTGGCACAGCCTTCGCTGGTTTGATAGCGATAGGCATATACAAGTTGAGTGAACACACAAACTTGGCTGGTTGGCGGCTTCTTTTCATCGTCCAAGGAGCCGTCACTCTCCTGGTGTCGGCAGTCGGTTGCTTCATCCTGCCTGATGAGCCACTCCATACGAAATGGCTATCACCAGATCAAAGGCAGCTAGCTCATGACCGCATAGCCAAAGACACAGTACAAATCCGGGAGAATACTGCAGCTTGGACTGGGCTGCTCGAAGCCTGTAAGGATGTTCGACTCTGGGTGCTTGTGTTCGCGCAGCATTTCCACATGGCCGCCAGCAACTACAAGAATTTCTTCCCCACCATAGTGTCGACCCTCGGGTTCAGCCGCAACACCACGTTGGCGTTGACATGTCCGCCATATTTGATCGCGGGGATAGTTTCGATCTTGTATTCGCTCAACTCAGGTATACCCCCCATTTCCCCTCCGCTAGACATTACTAACAGGTGCTGCAGGTCGAATGAATGAGAGAACATGGCATATTACCTTCAGCAAAGTCCTCGCAGTGACTGGCTTTGTGGTTGCGTGTACCACTCTCAACGTCGGGGCAAGATATTTCGCCATGTGCGCTTTTGCCACTGGCGTTTACTGCTGCAACAGTATTATTCTTGGATGGGTCGCAACAACGTGCGGTCAGACAAAGGAGAAGAAAGCTGCTGCTATGGCTCTTGTCAACAGCTCCGCTTCGATCTCTCTGATCTATACCGCTGTGAGTCGCCATGAAATCCTCCGCTTTTGTGGAGGCTTTCGACTTAGCTTTACTGATACGTTTCTTGGAACACATAGTATCTCTGGCCATCTTGGGACTCTCCTCGCTATACGATAGCCATGGCCACCAGTGCTGCTTTCTCTGCAACTTCAGCACTGCTAGCCTGGGTGCTGAAAGCTATGTTGACTCGAGAAAATCGCAGGATTCGTCAAAGCGAGAGTGAAGAGACAATGTTTTACCCAACTTGATTGAAACGAGCATATCTAAGTGCGATCCTCCATTCAGATTATCAGATATGGGAGTTGACTCATTTCAGGGGCTAGCGGTGCGGGTAAGAGCGAAGCGAAAGCAAGATATTTCTAATTATGTCGTCAATCTGCATGTCGCACGACTGTTCTGAGTGAAAGGAAAGGTGACCCATGACATCAGATGTCTCAATCGTTCTGAAGCAGCGTTGATGATGTTGAGGAGCTATGTTATGGCAGTTTGAAGTCCGTACAACTTTACTTTAGTAACACGCTCATTTGAATCAATGTGGAATGTCATTTGCTTGAGTAAAATGTGTCTTTATGGGCATAGAAATGCTTGACATCGGTGTATGTCTGTGGCTACACAGGTTACAGAGCTCACAACCATGACAGGATACGGTGGTTGCACGAATTCAGCAAGATTATTTGATAGATGCTGTTCACATAATGAAATTACTACATGCAAACATACTCTCGAGCAAATAGCTGATTGACATAAATGATGTTGAAAAAAGCTTACCCTATCCAAGACTCTAAGTAAGACCCGTCAAATGCCACCCTCTTCGTCGACCTTGACACGAACTGACTTGACGTCCGTGTAGTTCGATAGAGCGTACTTTCCGAGCTCGCGTCCGATACCCGACTCTTTGAATCCTCCAAAAGGAACTTGACTGCTCAAGCTGGCATAGTTATTCACCCAGACAGTTCCAGCTCTCAGCTTCTTAGCCACTCGAAGAGCTGTCTGCAGATCCTTGGTATGAATGCCAGCGGCAAGCCCATACATGCTATCGTTGCCAAGACGAACAACCTCTTCCTCAGTTTCAAATCTGCCGATTGCGCAAACTGGCCCAAATATTTCTTCCCTCATGATTTTCATCTCCGAGTGTACGTTAGAGAAGATCGTGGGTTGAATGAAGAACCCCTTATCCCCCTCCCGTTTACCGCCAATTTCGAGCTTGGCTCCTTCTTCCTTGCCTGATCGAATATACTGCATAATTCGTTCGCATTGCTGTTGACTGATTTGGGGGCCTTGGTAGGTGTCTGGATGAAACGGATCACCAACAACAGTACGGGCGGCAAAGGTTTTGAAGGCTTCGACAAACTTGTCATAGATGCCAGCCTGCATGTAAACCCGTGAACCGGCACAGCAAGATTGCCCCTGATTGACGAAGATTCCGTTGTTGACCCAAGTGATTGCTGCTTCGACATCTGCGTCATCGAAAACGATATTAGGCGACTTGCCTCCAAGTTCGAGAGATACCTTCTTCAGATTTGACTTCGCTGCGGCTTCTAGTATGAGGCGGCCAACAGCGGTAGAGCCAGTGAAAGCAACTTTGTCGACATCGGGATGCCACGCAATTGCCGAGCCCGCCACGCTGCCGAAGCCAGAGAGAATGTTGACGACGCCAGCAGGTATGCCTGCTTTTTCGCACAAAGTTGCAGCATATAGGCCTGAAAGGGGTGTCTGCTCAGCTGTTTTGAGGACAACAGTGTTTCCGGTAGCGAGCGCGGGACCAATTTTCCATGACCACATCAATAGTGGAAAATTCCACGGAATGATTTGCCCGCAAACTCCAAGAGGCTCGTGTCGAGTGAAGTTGAACGTGCCGGGGTCAGTGTCAATGGTCTTCCCGTGGATCTTGTCGGCCCAGCCTCCATAATATCTCAGGCAGCTGGCCGCGAACTGCACATCGCCCTTGGCCATCGATAATGCTTTCCCATTGTCAAGAGACTCAATGGCAGCAAGAGTCTCCAAATGCTCAAGAAACAGATCCGCAAGCTTGGTCAGCATATCCCCTCGCTCTGATGGGTGAATTTGAGACCAGGTGATTTCGTAAGCTTTCCGCGCAGCTTTGACGGCGAGGTCAACATCTAGAGAGTATGAGTTATTAGTTATGGAAGCGATGCTAGTGATAGTTTACCTCCAGCGCCGGCTTCATGAACTGCAGTAATTACTTCGCCAGTAGCAGGGTTTAGAGTCTCAAAAGTCTTGCCCTCAGTACCCGATACCCACTTGCCATCAATGTACAAGCCCAGAGGCTGTTCATATGTCACCACTTTCGTCTCGATGGTTGTTGTTAACTCCATGTCGGGGAGCTTAGATCTTGCATGAAAAGGAAATCAAAAATACACACGACAGCGACCGTTCAAATGGCAGATTATCAAAAGCAAAAGGGGATGAAGGTGGTCTAATAGCCGTTGCCTAAGTCTAAATTTTCTTTACAGCCCAGATAGAATCTCATAGATGCTCTGGCTAATGAGAATTCTTGCGCACTTTCACTCCTAGAGTGGCTCACGGTGCCATCCAACTCCGAACAAGCTAACATCGTACCTGAACGCGAGACGACAGCCGTCAAACATCGGCCAATGTCATGATTTTGCGCCGATCCTCGATAGGTGCTCCTCAGCCGAGAGTGATACTGTCAAATGGAAGCAGCCGGCAACTAACACCCCTTGTACGGCTGCCGGCGAGGCACGCCGGAGTTGCATCGGCAACTGCCGGTCAATGGACCCACATGCCGACGATCCACATGCCGACGTTCTCCGCCGTTCTGTCTTCTCCATGCAGATTGCCGACATTTCTGCAATTGGGGTTGTAAGAAGCCGGTTGTTGCCGAATACGGTATGCATCAGGCGGCATGCAATTCGGCCTGATATACCCCCGCGCAGGTATTCTTGCATATTGACGGTTCAACGTTGTTGAAATGAGCAATTGAAGTAAAGGCACCTTACACATCAAGACTCTACTGCTTTGTGCGAAGACGGGACCTGACAAAGAATGGACGAGAACGACTTAATCTCGGCCCATCAAGTGGCTGAGCACAACAAACCCGAGGATTGCTGGATCGTTGTCGAGGACGAGATATGGGATGTCACCGACTTCGCCCAGGAACATCCGGGCGGTGCAGCAAGCAAGTTGCTCCAGCTTCCTGTGTAATATCCTTGAGCTGAAACTGACCTCACATACAGTCATTTTTAAGTACGCTGGAAGAGATGCTACAGCGGCGTATAATGAAGTTCACTCCATCGCGATTCTCAGAAAGAATCTTCTGTTAAGCTGTTTCAGGGGCAACGTAGACCGGTCAACGGAGCCTCCAGAGTGGAAGAATGCACAGGCAACACCCTTGAAGACCCAGAACTCTCGGCCTCAGAATGAGAAACCGCCTTTGCATACTATCATCAATTTGTGAGTCTACCACATGTCGCGGCTAGTTCATCGGACTCTAATTCTTCGTGTTTTCCATAGATACGATTTTGAGGAAGCCGCTGCACGAAGCGCCCCTCCCAAGGCTTTCGCGTTTTACTCCACTGCTGCCACTGACTGCTGGACGCGAGACTCCAACGAGTCCATGATCAAGCGCATCTGGTTCAGGCCAAGAGTACTACGAGATGTCTCTGTAGTAGATACTTCTAGTACGGTCTTGAACATCCCGGTGCAGATGCCACTGTTCATCAGCCCAACCGGGCTTGCCAAGCTCATAAATCCTGATGCGGAAAAAGGCTTAGCCAGGGCTGCTAAGGCAACAGGCATCCTCGAAATTGTCGGTTTCTGCATTTGATGATTTTCACGGACAATACTAAGTCAGCACAGGTCTCGTCTAGCGCAAGCCATCCTTTGGAGGATATCGTCCGAGAAGCACCGGGTCATCCTTTTCTCTTTCAGCTCTATCTCAACAAACAAAGAGAGAAATCCAGGGACGCAATTGCCAAAGCAGAGGCTCTGGGCATCAAGGCCGTATTTGTTACGGTCGATGCTGCTGGCAGAGGTAAGCGAGAGTCTGACGAGCGACTGAAGGTTGACGAGGCCGTTGTCAATCCTGTGACTGGCGAGAGCGCGAAACAGGACAAGATGGGTGCAGGACTCACACGGCTTATGGGAAGGTACATCGACCAAGGAATGACATGGAAAGATTTGGCGTGGATCAGAAGCGTCACAGGTCTTCCAATCATTTTGAAGGGCATCGGGTGCGCAGAAGATGCGAAGTTGGCCATGAAGCACAAGGTCGACGGCATTTTGCTAAGCAACCATGGAGGCAGGAATCTTGACTTCTCCCCTCCTTCAATTCTTCTTCTACTAGAGATGCACAAGAACTGCCCAGAGATATTTGAGAGGATGGAAGTCTACGTTGATGGAGGCTTCAGGAGAGGGGGTGACATTCTGAAGGCTTTGTGTCTAGGCGCAAAGGCAGTCGGTATCGGAAGGAGCTTTCTGTATGCACTGCACTACGGGTCCGAGGGCGTGGAGCACCTCGTTGGTTGTGAGTTCGGCCCCAATTCCAAGCTGTCTCGATAACTAACATCCAATACAGTGCTGAAGGAGGAAATGGAAAGCGCCATGAAACTCATCGGCATCAAGAATCTTGACGAGGCTCACCCTGATCTTGTCAATACCGCAGATGTTGATCATCTGGTTCCAGCGGGAGTAGGTCACCCTTATGCTCGGTTGCCGCCCAAACCACGACTGTAGCTCTGCGACGGTATCAAAACATGTTATATGTTACCATTATGAGAGCAGGGAAGGTAGACGTTGTTGTTCTCATTGAAGAGGTTATCATAAGAGTACAATACATGCCAAAAACCCAGGTTTGAGGCTATGTCGTAGTGTCATTCTTTGCACGTGCGTATGAACCTGTGATGAGTTGCTGGCCAGACTGCTAGGAGTACTCTTCAATGTGCATACAATATTCATGGAGATGACACCAACAAAACTACGCGGCATCTGATTAATACAAACACGATGGAGTTATTTGATATGCTTTTCTGGGTCAATGAACTGATTCCGATCGCCGTGCGAGACGCTGACCCAGGGCCCAGTCGGTCAAGTCGCGCTTGGGAGCCTTGATAGTTGGGAATAACACATAATGTTCTCCAAGATGACGATTTTTGACCACGAAATTATTACGCGATTCTTCTACGTTGTGTGTGTGTATGTCAGATTAGTTAGATAGGACCTTAGAAATGAGCGAGATCATGATGAAGCCGTTTCTCCAACAGCCCTGTTGATGGGGATTTACGACTAAGCCACTCTCTTCGGTTCCGGCTTTGAATGCGACGATATCCTTCACTTTCCGACGCCCCCTGCTGCCGAAGCCTACGCTCGCATCCGCGTACTGCATCACCGCCAATAGCCAGCCTGGCACAGACGAAGGGCCGGTCATGATCGGTTATACTGCAACATTCTTTTGGGCGAATTCTACAGGGCTTTTGTCGACCATAATCTGCAAGCTGCCTATGCAAACCAACTGTAAAAAGCGAAGCTATAACAAAGTGTGGAAGCATTTTAGTTGGGATGAGATGAAGGAGCTTCCATCAAACAATTAGCTTGATCAAGCAGATGAAACTAATCTGAAAGGCTCTTTGACTAGTTGTACTCGAACTCATTCACATCAGGTGAAAGCATTGCTCATCATCGCGACGACCTACCACCATGGGCCCAAGAATCATTGTTGTTGGCGGAGGCCGTAAGTAACCAAGACTTTCCGTTTTCTTATGCAGCTTCTCAAAGATAATTGCTGACGTTTTTGATACTAAAGTGGCTGGTCTGAGTGCTGCTCACACGATATACCTTGCCGGGGGGAATGTGGTGGTTCTGGATAAACAAGGTACAACAGTGCCCCAACCACAACGTGTCTTCAGTTATAAATCCGAGTTGCTGATATACCTGACGTCTTTCGCAGGCTTCTTTGGCGGCAACTCGACGAAGGCGACTTCTGGCATTAACGGCGCGCTCACGCGCACCCAAGTCGACCATGGTGTCGCAGATAGTGTGAAGCAATTCTACGAGGACACCATGAAGTCAGCTAGAGACAAGGCGCGCCCGGATCTCATCAAGGTCTTGACATATCAGTCAGCAGCAGCTGTGGAGTGGCTGCAAGACGTCTTTGGTCTAGATCTCAGCTTAGTATCTCGCCTGGGGTAAGTTTTCGGCTGCTACTGTGACAGAAGCAATCTGTTCTCGGATAAGGGTAGTGCTAATACCAATCTAGTGGCCACTCTCACCCTCGAACTCATCGCGGAAAAGATGCCAAGTTTCCTGGCATGGCCATCACCTATGCACTGATGCAAAGACTTGAAGAGCTTGCCGAACAGCAACCCGCCCGGGTCAACATCATCATGAAGGCTCGGGTAACCGGTCTGAGGTGCAACAAGAACCATATCATTGGTGTCACATACAAGAAATCTGAACAAGAAACGGAAGATTTCCTTGAGGGCCCTGTTGTTCTGGCTACTGGTGGATATGCGGCCGATTTCGAGCAAGATTCGCTTCTGAAGGCTCATCGTCCTGATGTCTTCGGTCTGGCTACAACCAATGGTAACCATGCCACTGGAGACGGCCAGAAGATGGTGATGGCCATTGGGTGAAGTGGAATCGATATGGACAAAGTCCAAGTTCATCCGACTGGGCTAGTTGACCCGAAAGATCCCCAGGCGAAATGGAAGTTTCTTGCTGCCGAAGCCTTGCGTGGCGAAGGCGGCATACTCTTGAATGCTGACGGCGACAGGTTTTGTGATGAACTTGGTCACCGAGACTACGTTTCTGGTATGATGTGGAAGACCAAGTTTCCCATACGGCTTGTTCTCAACTCCAAGGCGTCTGGCGTTCTCGATTTTCACACTCGCCATTATTCAGGCCGTGGGCTCATGAAGAGCATGTCTGGAAGAGAACTTGCTGCTGAAATCGGATGTTCTTCCGGTCACCTGCAAGAGACGTTCGCGACCTACAACGAGATATCACAGGGCGGGAAGGACCCTTGGGGTAAACGTTTCTTTCACAACACGCCTTTTGATCTCGATGATACATTCCACGTCGCACTCATGGAGCCTGTATTACATTTCACGATGGGAGGCGTCGAAATCGATGACAAATCTCGTGTTTTGAACCAGGAAAAACAACCATTCAATGGTCTCTTTGCATGTGGAGAGGTAGCTGGTGGAGTGCATGGCGCGAACCGCCTAGGAGGCTCCTCCTTGCTGGGATGTGTGGTGTATGGTCGGGTCGCTGGCGACTCCGCGAGCAACTATCTTTTTCAACAGGCGCTGGGAGGACCTGCCCAGCATGTTCAAAGGCTCGGGAAGATCTCCCTTCATCTGGATCCTTCAATCCCAGGTAGATTGTCGGTTGAGTGGGCCGACTCTTCAAGTCCAGTCATGCCGCATGCTTCAAGAGGAGAGACAGATAGCTTCGCCAACCCCACCACTACCAGTTCGCCTGATTTGCCCGATGCAAAGGCGTTCTCGATACCCGACAAGCAATTTTCTATGGAGGAGGTTTCAGAACACAATACTAAAGAGAATGTCTGGGTGGTTGTGAAAGGAGTAGTTATGGATCTCTCAAACTGGCTCGATGATCATCCAGGGGGACCTCAGGCTATTCTGAACTTCATGGGACGGGACGCAACCGAAGAGTTCGAAATGCTACATGACGATGAGGTTATCCCGAAGTATGCGCCGACACAGGTCATTGGAAGGGTGAAAGGGGTCACACCTTCCTTGAAAATCTAGCCAGCGTGCGAATAGCAACGAGATGCATCTACTCCGCACGGTACTTAAGCCAAGCCAAAGACACTATCCATCAAGACCTTAGCAAATACATCCTTTCCCGGAGACTGAACGATCCTGTTGATCCGATTTCCTCTGTCAGCTGCAAGCCAACCGCCGTTGTCTCCCAGCATTTCGTCGATGCCCAGTCCTTCAGGGTCGTCCGCCTTTGGTATTGTCTTTCTGAACCCTCTGCGATCCACCACGTGCATCCCACGCGTCCACTGACCGGAAGCTTCTACGCGGATGTCCTCAGGCATGGGCGTAGACTTCCAGCGTGTGTCTGCTTGAGTCAGGATGTACCAGATGGTCATGGGATCATGCAGTTGAAGACCAGCGTCGGACGTGTTGTCAGGCCCCTTCATTGAGTCGATCTTGTCGAATGTTTTGGACATGAAGTACTCAGTCCACTGCGCCAAGGGGCTTCCGCTTGCCATTAGCGGCGCAATTCTCTCTGTGAAGTGCCGTCTGAAGAGTCGATGCGGAGTCGTGATATCCAGAGGAAACAAAGTCAGCTTTAACCTGCCTCTCAAGTTCGTTGGGTACGGAGGAAGCGAAACTGCGAGCGGCATCGTGGATTGGGGAGAAGGCGAGGTCAGCGCGAAGACTCGGGCCGTTGAAGCTGGGTCTGCGTAAGTATTGAACTCAGCCGTCGGCGTGATGTTGCCTGGCAAGTCAATCGCCCCTCCCATAACCACAACTTCCTTAACGCGAAGAAAAGTGTCTACGTCTTCGGCGGCCGCCAGTGCTAGATTGGTCAACGGTCCAATGGCAGCAATCGTGATGGAGTTAGGAGGGTTCTCGCGCAACAAGCGGAGAATTTCTTTGTGGGCGGGCTCTCTAGATGGGACGAACAGCGAAGATGAAAAGTTCTGCTGATCTTCATGGAAGGCGGCGTCCCAGTTCTTCGCTGGAGTGAGATGGGGATGCTCGGTATGAACACCATGAAGACCATCAGCGCCATCTGAGAGTTGTTCAGCAATTTTTCGGTAGTGTGGCTTCTTTACTCACGGAAATGGTCTGCAGCAAGCTCGTCTTCCTCAAGCGGGTGTGTTGCGCCGACTGCGACGAGCGGCTTGAACGCCTTGAGAGCATCGAAGCCCAAGTGTTTTCCGTTGGCCTCCCGCCATGCCATCTCCTTCTCGAGAACGTGGAAGAGAGCGACGACGTTTCGAAGGCAACTGTTTGGTCAGCAAAAGTCGAGCGATCGGCATCAGAGTTGGCATGAGAGTGATAACTCACCTGGTGACAGGAACATTGCCATAGGTGATGGACAGCATGAGCACCTCCAGATCCTCTGGAGACGACGAAAGTGCTTGGAGAATGGCCAGCACGTCGTCGACATCTATCAAGAAGAGACTTAGAACTCTGATCACAGCGTTCAGCATGTTCACTAACCCGGGTCTGTGTCAATGATGACGCGGTTCTTCGGAGCCATGTTCGCAGTGTCAATGGCTTGGTGGAACTTTCAGAGACGGACGGTCGATGTAGCACAAGAGAGAGAGCCCGGAAAGCTCGACTTAAGTACGAATACTTGATTAGGGCTCCATCAGGCGGAAAAACCAATGGCAAGCCTCGGCAGGCATAGCCTAGCTCCTGGAAACCCATTACGAGATTGTTGTCATGCAGCCGCAGGCGGGTATGGCACCGGCACTACCTTGGCTTGATCCCTCCCCAAAGCCCTTCCTGGTGGGCCTATGCTTGGTATGATGAAACCAGAGATCTTCTCGAAGGAAGCACAGCTGCAGTACACTATCAATCCCGTCCTCCATGGAATCGAAGAGATCCAGCAAAGTTCTGTACCCGCCTTCGGTGCTCTCTCGTACATGAAGCATGTGCCTGTGACCTTTGGCAAGTTGAAGCTGAGTACTGGATGTACCTTCTGCATCCTTGAGATTGAACGTCACAGTCTTCTCGGCGAAGTTCGCGCACTTGAGTAGGGGGTTTCTATTGTGTTTATGAGACTCATGATAGCCACAGGCGAGAGTTCTCATCTAGGATCCATTCAAATCCGACTCCAATCAAGTTGCAATGTAGATGTTGGAACTCGATAATGGAGGAGTGCGTCAATGGCGTCCTCGGGAGTCTGTACCGTCACAATAATAGCAGCATTGGCTGGGCGTATGAACTGCTCCTCTACAGCCTGTTTAATCCACTTCAAGATGCCATCAAAGAATCCATCGATATTCAGAAGACAAACACCCCTCGAGTGGATGCCCAACTGAACCCAGGTGGCAGCTTCAAGAATCTCCTCTATCGTCCCGTATCCTCCAGAAAGCGCAATAAAACCGGATCCTGGACCACCCGCAAAAACTTCCTCGGCCATCATGCGCTTGCGGGTATGCATATCTTTCACAACTGTAGTCCGGCCGTATGTCATCTTGTCGGGAATGGGCATCTTATTTTCGGAACAGATGCTGCGGTAGGTGTCATCGCGCTCAAACTTGACCAGGGGCTCGGGAATGATGCCATGGACTGCATCTGGTCCGGAAATGGAGACGAGGGTCTTGGCCACCTCCCCCATGAGCCCGACTGTGCCACCTCCGTAGACTAGATGAGTTTTGTAAGCATTTTGATGATGTCTTTTTGAGATTGATCGCCTCTTTCTTACCCAGATCAAAGTTGTTGGCAGCCATCAACTGACCGAGCTTGCGAGCGGCTTCCATGTGCTTTGGGCTGTATCCCGTAGACGAGCCGCAGTATATACATATTTTTGTTCGTTTGGGAACATCATTGTTGAGGCGAGTCTCAATGTCCGCGGCTACCATGTTGCTTACCTCCCAGTAAACCACTGATGTAGAAGTGAGGGAGCAATGAAGTCGGTGAATGAGCTGAGGAAAGCTGGATAAAAACGTGAGAAAGTCGGGATATGAAAGAAGCAACACCGGCCTCTTAATATTCGACAGATGAGTTCGGGCCAGGAGAATTTTAGAAAGCTGGAGCTCACCCGTGGCAGAGCGAGCCCTAAGTGCCCAGTTCTAATCAAATTCAACTGTGATCCCCGTAGCCCATCCTGAAGTCGCGCAAAAAGCCAGCTCACGAAAGGCGTAGTCGCCCATGTCGATGCAATGTCATTGCATCAGACTCGTGATCCCTGTCGGGTGGTGTGGGGGAGGAGAAGTCCCACGATCCTGGATACCGTTGTTCAAAAAGATGAACCAATCGTAAGACGACAATTGCGAGCCAGCCAATGAGAAGTAAGCGGGAGAATCTTGACTCGCCCATGACTCTGTGGGTTAGTACAGGGGCAATTCCGCCGAACTTGCCAAGTGAAGGGGGAGAAGTTCGTGTCTCTTTTTCTTTTCACTTCTCAATTTCACGGAGACGTTTCGTTGGTCTACTGTAAGCCCGAAAGCGCCACCATTCGTGTCACTTTTCGCACCAGTGATTCGTGTCAATTTACCGTCATGAATACGGGCCGAAATCGATCGAGCAAGTCAACAGCCAGGGGCTCAATATCTCGGGTCAAATCTGGCTGCAAGACCTGCAAGTAAGTCTCACTTGAAAGGGCTCATATACAGCGGGGCCATGACTTAAACGCCTCACAGAATTCGAAGAGTCAAATGTGATGAGAAAAGGCCGGCTTGCCAAAGATGCTTGTCTACGGGCAGAACCTGCGATGGGTACGGCATTTGGGACAGCGGAGGCCGGCGCCGTTTCCTTACATCCAGTCATGCAGCACAACCCTTGACACAACCACCCTCGATCTCACGTCACAACACACGTGCTGGTGCCCTGAGCCTCAGTCGTGACGAGCACAGGCAATTTGAGTGGTTCGCTCGCCGTACCACTGGCAAGCTACCCGGGGTCTTCACATGTGCCCTGTTCTGGGAAACCCTGGTGCTTCAGGCAAGCTCAACGGAGCCAGCGGTATTATATGCTGTGCTATCGCTCGGTGCCGCCCACAGGATGGAGATTGCGAATGCGTGTTGCTGCAAAGTCGAATCGGAGGACTCCGAGTTATCCAATATCACTACCCAAAAGCGACTAGCTTTGCAGTACTACAACAAGGCGATTAGCTTGCTTCGACCTCAGTTATGCGACAGACGCCCGGAGTCTGTACGCATTTCTCTTGTTGTTTGCATCATATTCATCTATCTAGAATTCATGCAGGAGCGTTATGAAGATGGGTACGTTCATTTTCGGCACGGTCTTCAACTTTTGGACCTCCTAATTCCAGGTCTGTCGAGCGGGTCGAGGTCATTTCGAGACTGTGCCGATGAGTCCCTCGCCGAAACCCTCGCTTGGCTCGATATCCAGACAACTCTCCTGAGAACAAACTCTTCCCAAGGTCACTACCCTCGAAAACTTCCCTCGTGGCATGATACCGAAGTGCCCACTGCTTTTCGAGACATTCTTCATGCCCGTCAGAGCATGGATAGACTTTTATTTCGATCTTACGCACTCGAGGAAGAGAGTCGACAAATTAGTAGCAATCCAGCGGCCTCTTTTGACTTACTAGGTAGTCAGAAGCGTCTTAGAAATGACCTGGCATTATGGTCAAGGACCTTCACTGCCTACACCAAGAAGATGTGGCCCATTGTTAGGGATCGAGACAAAGTTGCCTACAGCTATCTACCGGTATATCGCGAGATGGCGTTCATCATCGCCGAAACCTGTCTCTGTCCAACGGACGAATCGATCTTCGACCGCTACACAACCAACTTTGCCTTCATTGTGTCGGCGATGAAAGATATCCTGGAGGCCATGTTACCCGTGCCACTAGCTCATGTGGCATCAAGACACTGCACCCAGCGGTTCAGCTACTCTGCTCAAATGGGTCTGATCCCGCCGCTTTACTATACAGCTATGAAATGTCGAGTACCCTCTATCAGGAGACAGGCTGTTGAACTTGTCACCACAGGACTTCATGAGGAAGGCATATGGGACACGTCCTTGTCGGCACAGATGGCCAGAGAAGTAATCTTGTTGGAAGAAAGAGGCTTATGTGGATAGGATGAATAGCTATAATGATGACGCTTACGTTGGTTGTGTATAAGAATACTCTCATAAAGCTGCGAAATCTGCTTCATGTCAATCAGGCTGTATATTGCCAGACTGTTGTCCGGAGAAGGGACAAAGTGCCTGCTGTGCCATTGCCTAACTGCCAAGAGCATAATCCGTAGTAACTGCATCTCACTGATGCCAGTTTGCAGAGTTCCCAATGCCGGGTTCCCCAAGTGATGGTTCCGGGGCTAGTCCCCAGCCCATTAAATCCCAAAACGCAGCATCGAATCCAGGTATTCCGGAACTTCTATCCCTAGCTTCTGTCGTATAAGACGAATTGGTGCTTTGAGCCCGGTTTCTCAGGTTCTGTTCAACCTTTTGAACAAATTCCGGTGTCTCAGGTAGGTAGCCCAGTCGAAGCAGGAGATCTTCCTGCCGTGCTCTCCAGGCCCTGAATAGAAATGTTTCTATAGTGGAACAAAACACGGTTGTAGGTTCGAGCAAGTCTTCATGATGTGCGAAGATGACGGGTAAAACTTCCCATGCTCGATCGACAATTGCGCCAACCGGCCGATGACAAAGTTGGCCCAACATGTAGGTAAAAAGATCTTGCTCAAAATACTGATAAACGAACCATAGGAAATTGCTCTCCCCCATAACTCGAAGAAGGTTGGCAAATTGCTCAGCCGCCTTAACAGACAGTGTGAATAAGTTGTCCGCGCGCTCTTTGGGGGAAGACGTCTCAGCAACACCTCGTCTAGGACCGCGAGCCATCATCCAGATTTTCTGGGTCATGGCAGACTTGATCTGAAAGGCCGCTGTATGCAGAGGTCCTGCCGCTGGATCGCAATAGTCTTTTATAATGCGTCCGAGGCAGTCTTCGACATCGGCCACAAATCTGGCCATGTCGGAGCCTTGAGCTTGACTGTTGGAACCTAACATGGCGTTTGTTTCCATTGCGAGTATGGCTTCGCCAATATTAGACCGCTTCACCAGAGATTTGGCAAGTCCACTGGTAATTAAGCAGATAATCATGTCAGTTGGACCATGGCGGTTCTCGGGATGACTTGTGGTGCTGATGTCCAAGTCTTCATCGTCGATATTGGTCGGCATTCTGGTGTCGCATGCGCCGGCCAGAGGAGTCGGTGTGAAGCCCGAAGCCAGGGCGAAGCGGAAGTCGAGCAAGACTATATGCCACCAAACTCGTCTCCTCAACTCGGTTTCGAGCGGAGGCAGTCCCAAAGCTTCACCATCCCGGTGCATGCCGAGTCTCTGGGCGCTGCGGATGCAAACACCGCTGAGAACCCAGTTTGCATGGGCATTTTGTCGCCCTGGAATCGAAGTCTGATCCAAAGTTAGCCCTATTGAAGCTTATAAATGTTGATGCAAAGTAAACGACTCACAAGGTGAAGTGCGAGAGCTTGTAGAAGCGTCAAGGTGGGCGCCTCTAAGAAGCGGGCGCGGTGCATAGCAGTCTGGATGGCACTCGAGAATCTGCTCAACAATTGTTTCTTTGGCTCCCCGAGCAGCACGGCACACTCCTCCTCTCTCATAGAGCCCACAGCACTCCCATATATGGAGAATAACAAAGCCTCCAAGTCAGGTGATAAACAAGAAGGTTCCATTGTAGCCTGAGACAGATGACACTGTATTGAAGGAACATGAACCAACTTGGTCACGGGGTTTATCCTGTCCAAAAATATCTGCCACAATGTCATAGTGTGGCTTGGAGACGGAAGAAGTGACCTGATGTCGCCAACAAAGACATCTTGCGTAGTCAAGATATCGATGCTGCCCCCGGTGGCGGGTGAATGAAAGGATCTGTCTGGTACACTCGGGGGGCTGTCGACATCTTCCACCAGCCTCTTCATAGATTGCAACTGCTCGGTAGTCAGTTTCGATTAGGACTAGAATTGTATTGGGTTCTGGAGGCTCGCTCACCTCGTCAAATATTGCAGCCCAAAGGGCGTTGTCCGTGAACCGGAAGGACCCCTCATCTATCACAAGTTTGCCGAGAGCAGCATCCAGGGGCTTACTTTCTCCTCCTTCTTGTGCACTGCCTGAATGTGTTAGGTCGACGGCGCCTGCAGGACTTTTGGTGTCTGATAACTGCTGGATCAATTGTTCGCATAGAGCCAGTTTCTGCTGCAGTTCGGCCGCGGGCTTCTTTCGGTTGCGGGTTTTCGCGTTGGTGCGCTGGACGCACTCTGCACCTGACTACCACCACGGCTTGTTGTGAGATACTGGTGAACATTTTGCCAGGAAGCGATCGCAACACACCTTGACACAATTCATACACGGACTATCGCGGTCGCATTTGACTTTCCGGGCTTTGCAGAGTGTACAAGCAGGTCTACGAGGAGGTTGCGATGGCTCTGATGCCACAGATTGCATGATGGGTCTCGAACAGAGTGCGTTGTCAGGACGTTCAGAAGTCCCAGCTTATATAGTGAGTTGAGAAGAATTAAGAATGTATGGCCATGGCCTCGAAGAAAGTTAAATCAAGGGGTGTCCAGGTTCTTTTAAACTCGAGGGACCCCATCTGCCTGGGGGCATGTTCCAGGCCCAATTGCGTGGCCGAGCAGGGATTGCCCGGTGACCTGCAGATCCAAGCACCACGCCCACCATGCACCCCCCGCAGCCGCAGCGGGCTTCGTGACACTCAGTACAACTTGTCGTACACATATCCTAGTGATTTGCGAATGTCCATGACGTCCCGAATGGGCATCGTCACGTTAACCGTCGTCCCAACAAATACAACGTCGTCCAAAGTTACATTACGGCCTTTTTCATTGAGCCAATCGTTCGCAATAATGGGACCAGAGATCTCAGTCAACCTCGATGACAGATTCTTTGACTGCCACGACCACCAGAGTCGGTCCATATTGGCGTGGTGAAGGTAGAAGAGCGGGTCACCAGCTGAGTCGATGCGATCAGTCCACGTTCTACTCGTGCAAAAGGACTCGAGAACTTACGGCTTGCCCAGGCATCAGTCAAGACGCCGTAGAGCCCCCCGACACCGGTGTGTCCTGCCCCGTGAACGGTGAGCTCTGTCTGGCGAGTGAACGAACCAAAGTCGGCGTAATTCATCCCAGTAGAGACAGCTTCTACGCTCGCGGAGGCCATGAAGGTAGATGGCACGAAGTCGCGGCGCACACACTGCGCCTTGTAAGCGGTGCTCGGTCCCGGGCCCATGTGGATTGTCATGTTAGCAAAAGGCCCGTCGGGAATGCAGCCACCACCGCTGCGATCTGCGATTGCAGACGGAACCTTTCCATCAGTTATGGAAAGTAGTGGAGAAAGACCAGACGTGTTGAACGGCAGGAACTCTCCATTTCCTCCAAAACCAGTTTCGGTATCGAAGACGGGGGAGTTGAAGAAATCATCAGCTGAGCCGGAGTCGAGAGACCAGTCCCAGTAGGGCTGAGCGCCGCGGAAACCGCAGGCTTTGATTTCCTGCTCATAGGCCCAGACGAGGAGTCGATGTCGCGGGTAAAAAAGACCCTGAGATTTCGTCAGCGAAGCCATTACTTCCACGATGCAGAATAACATCTTCACTTACAACGAAATGTGTGTCGTTCGTCTGACGAATGTGATCACCCATGAAATCTTCAAACCGGTTTTGGACGCCTGGAAGGTCAACCTTGGAGGTTAAGGCAGGTTTTCCCATCATGCATTTGACTGCTTTGAGGTATGAAGTCCTCTCGTCAACGGAGAGACTCCGCCTAACGGCACGCTATTAGTTCGGGATGTAAGGCACGGCTGATCACCAACACCTACCATTCTTGGCGAACAAGCATTGGCCGACATGGCGATGCATATGACTCAATAGGTAAACAAAGTAATGTTGTAAATAGTAGAATTTTCCAGAGAAGTTCCATGGCGCGAAGAAGAGGCAATATAAATCTTAACGAGTGATTGAGATACTGAGTTGTGATATTGAGTTGCACGTCAATGTAATAGAGTTCGTATGCCACTGGCGCTCGCATTATATTTAACCTTCTCTGTACATCAAGATCGAAACCTTCACGATATTTCACTTCGAACGCTGAAGCTGGCGGCGTACCCCGGCACAGCGGATCGGCGCCGTGCAGCGGTCACTGATGGGGCATGTCGGTGGTGTCGGGGTCTTCGGCTCTTATTAAGAGCCGAGCATCCCGAAATGTGGATCCCGGACCTTATCCCGGGTCACACCCGAAAGCTTTCCCTCACCTGAATTGATCTGGCTCTTTCGCGGTGGCTTAGTGCGGAACCTTTCCACGGAATTACGACCGATAATATTACTCGCCAGTGCGATGGTCTTCATGCCGCTACCGCTGCCGCTGCTCACGGCCCCTGAATGCAATTTGGCCCGTGGACAGCACTTTGAACGATGGCCCGCATCACCAAGATGTTTCGTCACTAGTCTTCAACACCCGCGACCAGCAAGTCAAAACACAAAGCTCCTGATCAGAGTCGAGCACATTGCAAGGAGCTAGAAATAAATCAGTAACAATAAATTCCCATTGTAAGAAAAGTGGCTAAGCTCTGAGAACTCTGTTGAGATGATTCGACAGAGACACCGAGTACGACTTGTTCAATGAAGAGAAAGCTTTTTCGAGCAGCCCCCATGGATGGGAAAGTAAACACTTTATGATTATTAAGTTTTATGTGAATAATACCTATCTACAACACCGGCGGTTCTCTGTTGCTATCAACAGTCATCTATCTGAGGAGGGTATGCGTTTCCAATCCCATACAGAAACACCTTGGCCAAACAGAGTTGAACTTGACGATTAGTTCCGAGCCAATTCAGGTGTTCACAAATCTTGGTGGTGAGCCCTGTGATTCAGCTGCTCAGAAATTTCAGAAAGCCTCAGATCCTCCACGTCTTTATCGACAGACGATGACACAACGCGACCGGGAAACCACACATTAAAGGCTCCCGAGCACAGGAACATCAGTGCAGTATCCAGGCAGTAGAGGTACACCTCATTGCTCTGCAGCGTACCTGTCTGTCCCTCTGCAAACTCAGCAACCCTGAAGATCGACCGGACAAGAATGAGGAATGAGGTAAAGTAGAGCACCAAGATGTATTCCTTCCAGGGCCGGCCGCCTGCGAGACTGAGTGTCGTCGGCTGTCGTATGATACGGTAGTGGAAGACGGAGATTGACGCCATGAAGCATGCGAAGAAGAGGATTTGAACGCCGAGGCCAACGAGGATCATGTTCTGGCCGCGATCGACTCCACTCTTATCGTCTGCGCCGGAAAGAATCCCTCCTCCTGTGGCAGGTTAGAATTACACATGCATCGTGTGAGCCAGAAGACTGACCTATGCATTGAAACGCGAAGGAAAGCACATCTCCGAACACGAAGATCTTGGTCAGCCACCTGATGGGGATGAAAGACAAATGTTCAGCACGGAGAGAGCCGATGATGCGACCGAGAAGCATGTAGATGGAAGCAGCATAAAGCGCTGGGGCTAGTAGCGGGAGGAGAGTCTGGATGATGAAGGGTATCTGCGACCAGTCTGGAGTTTCGGCAGCGTTGACTGCTCTGGCTGAATATCCAACTAGCTGAACTGAATAAGTGTCAGCCAAAACAACTTTGAAATATAAAGATAAGATTATTCATACAAATAGAGCCCACGACAAATGGGATGAAGTACCATGTTCTCGCACGGATGGTTTGGAAGACATGGAGGACGCTGCTAATGCCGAATAAGGCGGCGAATGTAATCGCAGCAGCGAGCGACGGGTCATAATGGTATTTTGAAGGAGGTTGCTGCATTTCCGACATCGTGATCGCCTTTTGATTCAACTCGTTGTTCTAGCTGTTCTCGGTGTCTTTATGGTATGACTGTTGATTGCTGGTTGAATAGCTACTTTGGGGATATACTTCAGCGGGGACACTGGCAGCATGGCATTGTTTATACTCCACCATGAAAATAGACTTAAGTCGTGAGCCTGAGCCTGTTCCAGATCCTTGCCAAGTCTGTTAGGCCAAATTACAGAAGAATATGCTTGAAGTTGATGGTAAGGCGGTGCTCGGGATTTTCTTTCCTGTTTAACACGCCTCGGCGCTTACGCACTTCCCGAGCCGGCGCTATAACGTGAACACGAGAAAAAGCGCAGTCAAGCCGCGCGCATGTTTGTAAATTCCATCAGGGTCATCTTATTGAACATTTTCGGACTGTGTTGTGGCTTGGGGATGACGAGTATCATCAGGCTTCCATGTCGTTGCATGGTGGTCTGCAACCCAGCAACATTGAGCCCCCCTGCCTATACATCCTGTCAATGAACCCATGGTCAGCTGAAAGACAACTTTGGATGACAGCCATGATACAGATTGACTATGATGGAGCTAGTTTATCCGTTCGACCTCTGAGTGGTCGTCTTGGCTGATGGGCTTGCGTGGGGGACCATACACTGCCCCTGAACAAGGGCCTCATGGTAATGCAATGCTGTTCTCGTCCACAGAAGCATGGGCGTGGAATTACAGGGCCCCAAATGCCTTCCGCCATGATACCGGGCCTGACATCACAAAGTTCGGGCCCGAAAATACGGGTCTGGATCGTGAGTCTAGTGCGCCACATGCTCAGAGAGCCGAAAGAACGGACAGCACGGGAAAGACCTTGCGGCGGAAGAGTTCGGCCACTTGCAGATGTAGTAGGCTCATGACTTCGCCGAGTCTCTTACTTTGCTTAACGGTATCGATGCCGCTTTACATCAATTTCGGCGGTTATTAAGAGCCGAAGCGGACCGTCAATATCTGCAGATCGGAAATTTTGGACCATTCCCCTGGGACCACACTCAACACACAAGACATTGTCCTGCATATAAGGATCATGTAGATTAGAATAACAAGACTTTTCATTGCTTGCTGAGGAACATACACTCACTGTATTGAATCCTGAATTCCCCGTTTGTCTTAAACTTCCCTTCAACACAATGTCTTGGATCTTGATCCTGTCCGTAATCTTTGGCGGCGGCGCGGCAGAGATATTCAGACCGGACGATCACTCAACCTATCTCAACGTAAGACTATCAGATTGAATCTCTCTGGCAAGCCACATACTTATGTTAGAACCAAGACTCGCGTCCCGTCCCTGTACAACCTCTCCTCGGACCAAACCACCGGCTCCTACTGGACCAGCTCCTTTCTGACAACCACCTCGGGCTCCCAATACCTCGCCCTGTCTCACGTTCTGGGCAACGTCTGCAAGTCTTCTCTTTTGTAACTGGAGTCTCTCGAATACTGGAACAATCTCCGATATGCCACCCCTCAAAACACCTCCCTCGCCGCCGCCCCTGGATTCAAAGTCTCAGTCGGCACCTGCGGCGTGGGGTCTACGGCAAGCGACTTGATCTCCAGCATGTACACCCACGCCTCAACTCCCGAATACGCGTTCAACCTCTCTTGGAAGAGCACTTCCAAAGTTCTTCTCAACGGCGGAAACGCGGCCTTCGCCTTCGGCCCAGGTTTCGCAAACTCTACCGAATGGTCCATCCCCGCCGCCACCGTCTCCGGCGCTCTCTCCCTGGGCAACACCAGCCACGCCGTCGACCCGGCCGCGTCCATGACGTGGTATGACCACCAAAAGGGCGCCGGGGCACCGCAGAACTGGACCTGGTTCCAGCTCCACTTCCCCGGCTCCTCGACCAAAGCCAGCATCTGGGCGTACGACTTCGGCAGCCCATCTTTGGACACCTACCGCTTTGCAACCGTCAGAGTCGGCGAGGAGTCGCAGTATGTGATCCCCTTCGACATGGAAGCCGGCGGCGGCGGTGCCTGCGACTCGTGGACCTCTGCCAAGTCCAACATCACTTACCCCCAGAGTTGGACGCTCAGCTTTGAGAACGGCGACGTGCTGGAGGTCCAGTCGTTGCGAGGTGATCAGGAGATATATGGTGCCAGGCAGCTTAGTGACACGGTTTACGCGGGGTATGTCAATGTGTCTGGGAGTTTCTTGGGGCAGGAGAGGGGGTTCGGGGTCGTGGAGATGATCAAGCTTTACTGATTTACCTACCCACGGCATCTCGTTGTGTAGACAGCGTGCAACAGCACTCTTTTGTGGCGGCAAAGTTTCTCTCTCATTCAAGAGAAAACATGGCTTCCCCATTTTGTACCAATATACAAGAAATGAATGCCATATTTTCGCGCGTGCACAAATATCCATTTCTTCCCCAAGCCGGAGTCACCCAAACCCACATGTAATCTCCTCGCAGATAGAGAATGAAAGACTGACATAGAATTGAGTCAGAAACGCTCCCAAGAACTAGACCGCTCCTGAATTAGACGGCTAGGGATACAACCTGCGGTCTTAAGGTGGCTTGATCTTTCAAAGTGGTGGGCCTGGAAACTGTAAAGTCTCCCAACGCTTGCACAGTTGAATCTTCTCCGGAAAATCTCAGCGTTTTCCCCAAAAGCGAGGTTTCCGAAGCATCTGAGCCGAGGAGACTGACTCGATGTTGATTGGAAAAGATAGGGGCTTCTTCCAGTATCAACGACAACGGGAGGTTCCGCACGAATTCCATGCTCGCATCACATTTGAAGGGGACTCTGGCTTCTGACAGTCTTTTAAACTTACGAGCTTGGCTCGGCGCCTGCGACATCTTCTGTCCTTCTCCCGCTATGGAGTTTCACAACGTCTTAAACGGCATATCTCGGTCAATGAGATTCTTTATTAGACTTCGTGTAGCCAGCCACCGGCTGATACAAAGGATCAAGTCAGGAGGACCACTGCTGTGTTCAAAACGATTGCCTTTACTATTATGACATTCAGACCACCAAGGACATCAAACAAGCACACAGACTCGTTAACATACGCCCCAAGAAACTTTTACCCTACATGTTCCGCACACAGACATGCAATGTCGATCCCACGATGGGACGACAGCCGCACAGGCTATCTGGACGGCATTGAAGCCCGTTCTGCACCGTCCGAGCGAGATCGCATGGCATTCCGCAGCGCTAGAAGAGATGAGACGGAAAATGGCTTACCCACAACGTCTACCTGGACTAACAAATACCTCACAGAGATTGCTCCCACGTTTGAGACGTCATATCACAGCACGGATGGTCGTGGTCCTGCCCAGGGCTGCAGCAGCCTTTTTTCCCGAAAGAATGGTAACTGGATGGTCAAGATAGCAGGGAAACTGTGCTGTTGTCACCAATATCCCGCTCCTTCGGAATGGTATAACTTTCAACTCCGTCCTTCCCAAGACGGGGATCGAAAAGCTTGTGTGACCAGCTGCTCTCAACATGGTTAGACGACAGCACCGGAGGCCGTCAAGCGACGACTCGGCGCGTTCATCTTCAACAATTCGACCACGTTCTTTCCTTCAAACCCCGCGCAGCTCCTATAATCTCCTAGCGAGATGTGGCCCAGCTTGCCGTGATCCTGTAAGTTGTGTGCCGCTCGGACAGATATCAGTCCATCGGAACGAAGTCACCACCACTCTCAACTCAGGAGACAACACACTTTGACGGACCGGAATGTTGAAATCCCCCGACTCTGCTGAGAATACTCCATTGTACTCTGAGGGTGCGCACGTCGACACGTCAATGATAAGCATGTAACATGAAGACACTAATGCGATCCTTCCACGGTTCACAGATATTGAGCTGCAGTTCCGGGGCCGCCATCGTCACTCGACAACCAAGCAAATCTCCCCTCGCTACCCAAATTGCAGCCCAGCGGCAAAGCCTACGACCTAGGAGATTGGAGGCTATTGACAACTTGCCATCAGGGGCGATATGAGCAGGCAGGCAAGGCCAAGCAACACACCCGCATAACCACCACGTCCGAAACGCAACAACAACCAATCAAGTCCATTTCGCAATGAGCCGGATCACTGACATGCCGTGCTATTAGCGTGATTATCGTGACAGAAGGATGGGAAATGGGAGGCAAAATGGCAAATTGTTCGAGCCGGTACTCGCTTTGCATGTCCCGGAGCGAGCAAGAAGTACGGGATATGGGGGCTGAAAAAAAACGGCCGGTACCCGTGCAGGGTTGCCATTGCATACGTTTGAGCATGACCCCAGGGATTGGTTCTCGCGTAGCGTGCGGCTGCGGTATTGCGACCTCGAAACACGATACCCCGTCCAGAGCAAGGTACCCGGCCGTCCGCCCGGAGAATTTGGGCCGTCCTGGTCGGATCTAAACCACCTCATTGGAAACCACAGATTTGAAGCTTCCTCCTCTGAACCAACTGCAATGATCGTTTGGATCTTGCCGGCCCTACCAGACCCCAGACTTTCAAATTTGCCACGGCAGTTCAATCATTCCGGAAAGGTAATCAAATCGTCGATGGAAGTTGGAGTTGGGCTCAGTTGTCGCCAGTGAACATCAGCTGAGCCGTGATGCAGGAAAGCAGGCGCTTGGTTTTTTTTCCCCCCCTCCTTCCTTACCTTTTCTGACCGGCCGAACCTCATCCCCACATTAACGAGCCGAAGCAGGGATGCCATGCGCCATTCGGTGGCTTGTTGAACGGTTCCGCGCGGAATGGACGACTCTTGTGCAATTTGCTGATCCTCCATGAAGATCCGTCTGTCTGTACCCAGCCGAACCGCACGCCACTTGGCTCATCCAAGATGGATTGCTGCAGTTGTCTGCCCCGTATCATCTGGCTTGTCGGCAGTTGCCAAAAGAAAGCGCAACCATTTCTGGTAGGTAATCAATAAGCCCAAGAAGATGTAGTATCAAGAGCTGTCTTGATGCTCCAAGGCTTTGGCTCGCAACAGAGTGACACATTGGTTGTCAAAGTTCCCTTTCCCACTAAACTCCGGTTGATATGAGACATGCCCATCGTACTTCCGCTCACGGATGCGGCTAATGTGGCATTGCCGACATGCAGCACTCAGGAGGTACACGGGCGCTGGTGTTTATCGTTCGGCATCCGGCTGTGAGAGAAATCGATGACTACCGTGGATTGATGGGTGGTGATTTGATGTCCGACCAATAAACGCGGCTCAAGAGCCATTCTTGTGCAGTTTAATCATCTGGAAACACTCAGGTACGGCGTGACAGTAGATCCGAATCCGTCGTGCAGACACATGCGGCGAGACTGGCGGTAAGCTTGTTGTCTTGTGCAACAGTCGCCTGCGCGTACTCGTATTCCCAGTGTGGTGTACGGCTGGCCGCTGACGACCTGCCGATCCTCAGCCTCTCCCCCGCGATGTCTCGCCGCTGCCGTTGTTGCTAGCCATGCAGCCGTTTTCCTGATGGCAGACCAATATTCGTGCTTGACGGGTTCTGATAACGGCCTCAACTGTTCTGGGGCGTGGAGGCACATGCTTGGCCTAGGCAGCTCGTGGCGTTCTCGCCGAAGAAGCCGCCTGTGTTTGGACCTTTGGAAGTCTTAGGAGCCCACATAATCAACCGGGATCCATGATTGTGGCGCGGTGAGGTGCGCCCTAAAGAGGTACGTACATCAACGCGGTAGCATCCAGTGCGTCATTCATCAGCGATGCCCTGGTTAGGTTTTTAATAGAGACGAACCAGGGGGCTGGCCTCTCGAGAATGAGTTCGCGTCCCGTTATTTGCGGGTTTGGTTCGGGAGAGGTGGGGGAGTGAGATTGTTCTGGACTCTGGTTTTCACGATTATTCTGCATCTCTGCAGCCTAACGAGCCGAGGGATTGACAATGGCAATAGGCGTAAAGGACGCGAGGGAACGCGAAGAAGAAACGTACGTGGACATTGAAAAAATCAAAAAGAATCGGAGGAACCTGGTACAGCTTACTTGGGTTAGCATGATTAGCTGACAACAACAACAAAAACAGCAAAACAAGAGTTTGGAACTTGAGCCCCTGAGGCCTAATCTGCCCTCAGCGGGTGTTCATCAATGTTTAGCGTCTTGTCTGTCTCTCAAAAATTCTGGCCCGGCTGCCGCTCGAGTCAAGAAGGAGAGGTGGCACAGACGATGATTTGATCGATGACAGTATGACGCTCCTCTGGTGACAGGGCCAGTCCACCCTACCAGAAGAGCTGAACGATTGCTGCTAGGTCCAAATACGGCTTGGCCAGGCTTGCTAGGTGCCAGTGAGTGGCAGCCCAGGGGCGAGCCAGGGGCTATATCAAGCTGTCTCTAAGTTTGGTGCTAAGGCAACTTGTCTGCAGGGATTCGCGGCACACCTTTGGAAGCACCACACCACAACTTGGCATCTTGGATGGTCTTTTGCTAATTTCCCTTCCAAGGTTGAGCTGCAGCAGCACATGGGCGAGTAAACAGCCAAAATCTGATGCTTCTTCTTTGGGACCTTGGTGCCTGTGTGCACTGTCAGCGTGCTATCCGAAGGCGAGTTGAGCACAGAGCGAAGCACAAGCGGGTAACACTGGTTGGCCATTGCACTTTATTCCCATGTTGGTCCTCAAAAGTCGGGACCGACCAACACTCGCTGTGCCCGTCTGGAAGAGCACGACGGTGCAGGGGAGCTTGATGAGCTTTGATTTGCAATCCCGCGGCCGGGCTCGCCAAACAGGCCGAAGGCCAGGGGGCGGACTGACAAATGGGGCGGCCCAATTGACCCTCGCCGGGAGTCCGGTTCGTTTTTCACTGAGACCTCGCTCCGCTTGCTGACAACCGTGTGATCTATCTATCCGGGCGCATCCGTAAACACGCGTATGGTGACATTGGGTGTTCTGTGCCTGGCTTTCCTTGGCGCGTTTTCCCAAGCACCATCCTCTGCTGTGCCACCTTCTGCAGGCCTGCCTTGTAGACGGCGTTCCGAAGATAGATAACAGTGGAGGTGATTTTCGAGATTTTCGAGTCTGCTGCAGGACAACAGGCCCCGTATCAAGGCACAGCGAAGAGGGACTGCAGCGTACCTTGTACGACCTGCAGTGCGCCCCAGCGACATTCCAGGTGTTGTTGACAGAGCCCAAAGCCTTCGGGGGCACAGGAAATGTTGCGATCGCATACTCGCCGGCCAAACGACGCAGTGTACACTATGAACAGCTGGCGGTGTCGCCGTTCGCGCCCATCATGTTCGGGATAAAAAGCGTTGTGGGAATGTGGGATAACCCAGGGGCCTGTGGATGTTGTTTCTTGGGGTGCCGACTCGGGGGCACCACTTTTGACTTGCCAGGGGTGGAGCGGCCTTAAAGTGCTATGGGTATTGGGGATTGACGATCGAAGATCCAACAATGCTGGTGCAGCCGAATTCTGATTCTGGGCCTGAGCAAGATGCCAATCTGCTTAGCGATCCTTTGTCGGACGCACAGAGTGGTAGGCCCCCAAGCCAAGCGCGGACCGAGATGATGAGATAAGGGTCATGGGAGAGGTGGCTCCGGGTTGCGGAATCGTCTGGGAAGATGGAATTGAAGGTGATTTGTTCTTGCCGGCATCCATCTCGTCGGGCCTGGTTTCCGAGCAACGGCACGTGCCCCGAAGAGATGCCTGCGAAGAAGAGTCGGCTCCGATGGCTGATAGACGGACAGCAGGAATGCGAACGGTCATGGCGTATGATGTGATGATATTGAAGCGATATTATGCGCGGCGATGTGGTCTCTGGTCTTCATATCTGGAGCCTGCTCACCGTCTGCTCTCGGGCGCGGCACCTTTTGTCCATGCTGGTGCGATGCTGGATGTCCACTTTGTCCATATCCTGGATGGCAGTCTTGGCGACTTTCTGAGCCGGGGACAGGGAAGTGGACACCAACATCAGGCACAGCCAGGTAGAACGGGGAGTCGGGATGGGGTTTCGATCCACTCACTGGTCAAGACCCAAAAGCCGGTAGGGTCGCAAGCATAGCGGGAATCTGTGGCTCTGCACGCTGGCGCCGGACCATCTCATGCTATTGCCAAAAAAACCATGGAAGAGGCCGTACAACAGTGGGACGGCCGTTATCGAGTTGGGAAGGACTCCGACCAAAGTTATGCGGTGTTTCGGCCGACGATGAAAGGAAGGAAAAAGCTGCGAAAAGGAATGATGAATGCCTGCCTCACTTGACACAGCTGGGCGGGCAGATTGTCTCCATGACAAAAGGTATCTTGGTGTCTCTCGCATGGTCTGGGATTGAATCGTCCGGAAGAATCCCTCCTCCTGGCGGGCCGGTGTCAATATTTCGACGTCTCCGAACCGCACGGCGGAGGCATGTCAATAACGGTAGACCGGTGCCGTCATGTTCCAAGGGCCTGTTTCGTTCTCCGTTGTTGATGGCAGGTGTTGCGGCGGAAATGGAAGGCAAACGGAGCCAACCTGGAACACATGGCGGATTGATATGGGTAGTCGTCGGGCCGTTTCAATGTATTTGGGTGAAAGTCTCCAGCGCTGAAGCGACGCTGGAACATCCGCGACAGTTACCCGATCGCGATTGTTTCGTCATAGGACAGACAGGACAGTGTTCAGACGGAAAGACCTCTCTGGCATCTTCCCATGTGTGCTTTCTCAACTACCTTGCCTTAGGCACCTTAGGTTCCTTACCTCAGCTTGTCTCGCCATCTGAGGCAAGAGGGGACCTGACCTGTTCATCTGTTTTCCCAACGCGCCTTCCCTGAGACGAGCAGCTGACTGACTGTTGGCTCTTTACTTGTGGCAATGGCGAGGGTGTGCGGCTGTATCAGGTAGCTGCTGACACTGCCGTCGCACCTTACCCCGCGGGCAATTAGGTTGTCAAACAAGACGGTAGGTAGGTACTTTCAAGGAAGGCAGGTGATGGCGATGGCAGGTACGGCCTGGGTCGCTATCGCCTCAACTGCCATGGGCTCTTTATCTGTCATTCACCGCATACAAACCTAAGTTCCCATTTCACGTCAGGAGCGATGCTCCTCTCTCCCTCTCCCCTCCCGCCCGGGCGCCCTGACACAATGGAGACAATTTAACATCCATCCCGTCTGGTGGACATTCTACAATTGCCAAGCGAACTCAATTCAAGCGAAAGCGTTGCTTCGGGACACCTTATTTCGTCGTGAAATTATCAAAATCTATCTTTACTTTGGTGTGTTCCTTCTGCAACCGCCTCATTGGCTCCCAAGCCGTCCCATCGGTTCGCCACGGCGAGTCGGAGCCCGCCCGCTCCGTCTGCAGTCAACAACGGTCTGCCCGCCGTCCCGCCTGTCGAGCCAAAGCATCTCGTCAATTTCGACCAACATTCGAAAGTCCGACTTGCAGAGGGCAAACACCAATTACTGGCTGCCGTTCGTTCCGGTACGTACCGCATCCCCGAGCTGGACGCCCGTTCTTTTTTCGGGCGCACCTCAAAGTCTGCGATGCCACAATACGGTACCAAGCATTTCAGTACCTCCCGACCGGCATCCCCTCCCCACCGCCAAATCCAACCAGAAGGTTGCGGCCTCGCGGCTCCACGCTAGGTAGGACTCAGCCACTGGGAGGGACGACTTGACGTGTCCCCCCGCGTGTTGACTGCGTCGTATGCTGATGATTGCCCCACGCAAAGAAAAAAATACGGCCTACAGATACAGGCCTCCACTGAAGTCTTCTGTCCACCCCTGAGCACGCCAACCTCTGCGACACGAATGTTTGGTGTTGTACTGGCACACTATTGGGACCAGAGGAATCTGCAGGTTCCATTCATGTGTGAGGAGAGTCAATCAGTCGAGGCCTTGACCTGGTCAAACAGAACCTCAGATCGGACTGTTTCTCCATGAAGCCACTTTGGGCGACAACAAAAAAGCCGACGAGGGCCTTATCTCTTGAACCAGTCCCATGCACACAAGCAGTTGGCAGATGAACGCCGGCAGACGAGACATACAGAACCCCCGACGCATCGGGACTTGCTGTTGCGGTTGTCAATTCATCTGTGCTGTTCTTGCTCGGACGTCCGGCGCAAGATAAAGGCCGGTCAGTCGAAAGGGAGTTGCCGACGCCATGCCACGACACGCTCGACACGACAGCGCGCCTGGGCGATCTGCCAGGTCTGCCCTACGCTTGGATGCGGCCTAGATGAGGTACAGATACAGCGCCTGAGCTGAGGATGGAGACTGCCAACGCTGCCTACCAACCTCGCCGGCTGGGCCTGTTCTTACGCTTGTTGATGGGATGCCTCTGGACTGTCTTGAGCAGAGCTGCAGCAATCCGAAGTTTCTTTGCTGTCAGCACTTTTCTTTTCTTTCTTCATGGGATCCTCATCTTCCGACTCGTCCGCCTTGTTCGTCCGGCTTTTGCGGCGCATACCGCTGCTTCTGCATTGCATCACACCTCAAGAGTCAATACACGCCCTGGCCTGCCCGCCTGCGACGCACTGTCATTTTCCTTGGCAAAACAGGCTCACCCCTCGTAATCAGCCCGAAGTGACGGCCAGTAGAGCCACACTCGCAGACTCAACAGTGGGTGGGGAATGGCAGGATGGAGACCTGCGAATCAGCTTTACTTGCGTACTGTGTCGTTGGTTATCAACAAGCTTTGGGGGTCCATTTGCTTTCCCATCTCGCCCTGTTCAATGACTGAGGTTGTTTGCTGATGCTTTGTTATTCTTCATCAGGTGGGAAACTTTTCTTCTTCTACGCGTGCTCAAAGACACCGATCCAACATTCGGCCCGGCGGGCACGGAGGAGCCAGTACAAGCCACTCGTTATCGCCGGGTGGGATGGGAAAACTCGACAGTGGTCTTAATTCTGATCCAACACGAATGCAGGCTAGTCAGGACAGTCAGTGCCCGCGCCATCTATGATGAGCCGTCGAGACTACTGCTAGTTGGGACATCAACCCCCGGGCCAGGGGAGGAAGATCCCGCTGCCCGCGCGCGCAACACACCGGCGGCGGCGGCGGCGGCGTCCACGTCTTGTCCTTCTCTGCGCCTGCAACGCTGTCCAAGGAACCAACGGGTCGTAACGACAAAGGGGGCGGCGGCGCGCTAGGAGGGTTGCCCAGTTAGGAGGTTACTGCGCCGTACTATCACACTATGTATCCGTGGACGACATGGACTCGGAAGTGTTCCTGTACGTGTACATGATGTGCCATGCATCCACGTATCTGACGAGCCGATCGGGGCAGGGAGGGAGGGAGACGAGCAAGCCTAGAGTCACAGAGTGCGGTCGGGCGGGCGTACAGAATGTCAATTAATGTCATGTTTCCGGATCATAGGGAATTAATTTGGACAATAGCTTCCCGGGCAGCAAGAATTGAAAGGAACCACAGAAAATCTGCCTGTTTGTGTACGTACCTGACTCTGTCGACGGCGATGCCTGTCAGACTCTCTGTCATTGAAAGGTGCGGCCGACACAAATTGGTTGTGAGGAACTTGAGTTGGGTGTGGATGGACGGGGACTGAGAATGGAAGAGACATGGAAGGAAAGGGTACGTACCTGTCCCTGGAGACAGTTGCCAGGAAAGTCAAGGGAAAAGAGAAGGCGGGACCCAACCCAGCAGAACAGTTCCTTCCTCCCTTGCCCGTTGAACAACACAGCGCACAACACAAGCGACAGTGGCCTAAAAAAGAGGCACAGTTCGACAGGGAAGACGCAGCCTGCACCGCCCTTCCCGAAGCGCATCCACAGTCCCAAATCCACAGTCCGGGGGTTGGGTCACTGCCATCGGTTTTTTCCCTTAGTGCACCAGCGCCAGGCAATCAGTCAACAAGGGAAGAGGGAGAAAAAAAAAAAAGCAAGGAAGTAAGCGGAGATGCAGACTGGTGCCCGGCACCTAAGTGGCATGTATTATCTATCTACATTGGAGAGGCCGTAGACGCAGCTGTTGAGAAACGTGAAAAGGCGCAGCATTTGGAAACATACAAGTCGAAGAGAAGGGTCTGCATCCGCATCGGCATCTAGTATGTAGGATGCAAATAGTCCATGGAAATCTGCGCATCAATCCCCATCTAAGCAGCCCGGAAGCCGTATGACATACGTACGCCGCAGTGTACATCTTTACTGCGGCTAGGAGAGCAACCCACTCCGATCTGATGGCCATCCATCCATCCCATCCCAACCGTTCAGTCCAGTCCAGTCCAGTCCAGTCTGTTCCAGTCCATATCCCATCCTCCTGTTTTGTTTGCCTGTCCTGCCCGTCTACACTAGTGACCCAGCAGGTAGTCGCTCATTCACTGTCTGGGTAGGTGCCCAAGGCAGGGTGTGTCCAGTCCTTTTCTGAGGTATCCTCGTCGCGGATATGTCCCATCTGCTCCTTCCACGTCCTGACTTTACCACCCATCCCGAAAACCCGCCGGGCCCTTACTGCTGTTGCCTGTCCATGTGCCTAGGTTTCTTTCTCAATCTCAACTAGCAGCCCGAGTTCTTTCTGTGCCTATCTACCTACCTAGGTAGTCTGAGAGTTCCGTCGTGTACCTCCCCGGCGGCGCCTAAGGTCGGAGTACGTCCTCGCTCCATCGCCGGCCACCCTGCCCCGCCCCCTGTCGTCGTAGTCTCTCCTGCCCGCCTTCCGCAGACGCTGGGCCTCCACGAGTGCCCTCTCGCGCTCGTCCAGTCACCACATCGTCTTTCGGGTCGTTACCGCGTGGCTTCTCACTTTTAATCCCCCCAAGCCGTCCTATCGCCAGGCGCAATCCGCAATCCGCACTTCGTACTGCTAGACCTCACATCCGCAGAGGTAGGTGTCTTTCCCCGAAACACACCACCTCACACCTCGCACACCACCTCATCCTCATCCACTCCTCCACGTAAGGCGAAGGCGGCGCACACAATTCCCAGTCCCCAATCCCCGCTGCCAGCTTGCAAATCTCACGTCCATCCCAGCAAGTAACAAGTACCTGCCTTACCTTACAGCACCTACATAGGGGAGGGGAGGGGGAACTCTGCAGCCGACCTGCCTTGCCTTGCCTTACCGTACCCAACTGCCCGCCGTCTGCACGCCCAAAGTACCTTTTCACCTTACGACACGCTGAAAGGCACTTTACCTGCCTACCCGCGTACCTCTCACACCCTGCGCCAGGCCTGACCTGTCCTGACCTGACCTTACCTCACCTTACACGCCTCGCCCAGCCATTGCCGCTCTCCACCACCTTGGCTCACCCTCCTTCTGCCATCATCCCGTCCTTTTCCCCCCCTTCCTCTGATCTCTCTTCCCACCCCAATTCCTCGTTGTTTTTCGCACGAGTGAACCAAAAAAAAAAAAAAGTGTTGTCCTACGAAACGCCAGACAACACACATTCACCCCCCCGTCTCCTTTTTTGGCCCTCTTGTAATCCTAAACCTCGTCACCTCCTTCGACGATCACGCCCCCCGTTCGCTGTCCTCCCCCAGGCCGACCAGTCTTCGAAACACGACACGCTCTTGGTCAACCATCCATTCATTACATACAGTAGGCAGTCTTCTCGTTGCTTTGCAGATTCCTTCCCCAGCAGCCTCTCTCGACCTAGTACCTACCTATCTAGCTACCCGTTCTTGTGTGTGCTTTCGCGTCTGCGCCTGCTTCAGCTCTTGCTTCACGTACCAGCTGCATCTGCATCTGCATTGCCTCGCCCTTCTCCCATTTCGAACGGGCCTTATTCTGTTAGCCCACCTTCATCAGCTCGACAGGCCCGCCACGATTTCGACTAGCCATTCCAGGCGTCACATTCGTTAATTCTGTTGTGTTGACAAACACCACAAAAAAAACGCCTCGGTCTACCTCGTCTTGGCGCTACCACAGGCTACGAGAAGGAAGAAAGAGAGTCTATCGGTCGTCGAATCGCTTCATCTCCCCGTCACCCCAAACCCGCCTCGATACGCTTGTCCCATAATCGAATGGGTCTGGGTCTGAGGCCTATCGAACCCACCAACGCGCCCACCTGCCGACCTGCTGCCGCTCAGTAGGGGATTTCGAACAATCAAAGAAGAAACGAATTGCGAACTGTGTCGGCGATACTTTGACGACACACTATTGCACCAGCCATATCTCGTTGCTGGCGGACCATCGAACGAAAGCCACATCCGGCGGCTGTTCCATACGCCGTCCGTTGCACAAGGCTCACGACGTCGGCTTGCGCTGCGTTGTCGTGAGAGAGTGGTGTACAGAGGGTACAACAGGCGACCACTTGGCCAGCCCACCAGCTAATCCACATTTGGGCCCATCATGGCACCCATCACGCCCCGGCTCAAGATCCTCTCAGGTGCGTCCATTTCCCTGGCTTCAACTCTTCCTGCCCGCTCCAATAATTGCTTCTTCTTCCATCGGTGCGACCGTGTGGATCGGAATTTTGTGTCCCTTTATCTCTACCCGTCAGCCCGGCTTTTCCTCCCCCCATTACACCTTTCCCGTCCTGAACCCCAAAACCACACTCGTTTTTTTCCTTACCACCCCTCTCTTTTTTTTTTCTCTCTCCCTCGCTTCAGGCACCGGTGCTCGTGCATCGTGTCGAACGCGATTCGCCATGGCCGAAGAAAACACCAGCAGTGAGCTAATGAGCGTATGTTCAGTGGGAGGAAATCCAGTTTCTGCCTTCTTGTCATGGAGATTACAGGCCACCAATGCCTGCGACGTTACACTCGTGTGGAAGTCCGGATATGATCATGTTGCGCAATACGGCATCTCGTTCAAGTACGTTTTGTCTCCCTGCCGAGCCTTCCGCGCAGCGTCTAATCAAGGGATTGCAGGTCACCCGTCTTTGGCAACGAACGCTTCAAGCCTCGACATGGTAAGGAACCTCGAGTATTTCTAGAAAGTCACAGGAAATCATTTGCTAACGCGGGTCCTGTAGTCGTCCGCGTCCCCGAAGAAGCCGCGAACACCGTCGGTCCGTTCGATTATGTGATTTTGTGCATCAAGGCCCTGCCCGACGTCTACGACCTTGCCGCCGTCATCGATGCTGTTGTTACTCCCCAGCACACATGCATCCTGGTCAACACGACTCATACACTCGGTGTCGAAGCCGCTATTGAAGAACGATTCCCTACCAATGTCGTCCTGTCGCTGGTTTCCAACGCTGAGCTTCATCAACTTGGCCAGAGCGAATTCGAGCATAAGGGATCTACTGAAATTTGGGTCGGACCCTCCAGCAAGAATGATAACATCCCGCCGGCGATTCAGGAGGATATGGCTCAGGCACTGGCCATGACATTGACAACGGGTCAGGTTGACTGCAAGGTTTCTCAGAATATTCGCCAACAGCAGTACGAGAGGGTCATTGGGTAAGCCCACCTGGGGATAAGGGCGCTAATCATTTACTGACAAACTCCTAGCCCAATTGCATTCCACCCTGCAAGTGTAATATTCGAGACAGCAAACCACACCCAGCTGCTCGAGAAGATTGGCGTCAGGGACCTGGTGAACGACGTGATCGATGAACTGTTCGCCCTTGCGGCGGCTCACGGTTGCAAATTCGCACCCGATTTCAAGCAGAAGACAATCGACGAAATGACGAAGCCCACGCCTACCGAGAGCATCATGTGGCAGGATTACATCGCGAGACGCCCGATGGAGGTTGAGACGTACCTTGGGTCCCCGATCAAACTGGCCAAAGAGGCCCGCATTCCCGTTCCGCGTATCGAAACCCTCTACGCTGTTCTGCACAACCTGAACATCGTCAACCGCCAGAGGCCGCCTAAGCCTGTCGATGGAATGGGAGCCCCGGGATCTCCCACCTCCCAGTCACCGGCGCCGAGAATGTCCACACAGAACGGCGCGCGCCCGATGAACGGCAACGGCATGCCTCCTCGAGGTCCCCGCCCGAGGAACTCGTCCAACTTGGGGCCCCCGCCCCCGGGCATGCGGCGCCCGCCCATGAATGGAGGCCCCCCGAACGGCTATCCCCGTGGCCCTAACGGCCCTGGATCTCGAGCAGCATCTAGGCGGGGATCGCTGGAAGGAAATGAGTTGGAGGAGTTCTCTCATCTCATGCTGTACGACGATATTCCCGAGGGTGGCGAGCCTGGCTACGTCCCCGGCCCGGACGGTTCTGACTTGACAATGCGTGAACGAGAGTTGGAGTTGCGCCAGAGAGAGCTGGCGATGAGGGAGCGAGAGATGCGGATGAGATCGAGGGGACCGCCTCCTAGAAGAGGTCCTCAACCAGGACCTCACCCAATGCGCAACAGCGCCCAGGCGTTCGATGATGAGGATGATGACGACGACTACTTCGACCCCATGTCTGGGCCCCCGCCTCCCATGATCGACCCTGAAAACTTCGATATGATGAGCGTCACATCAAGGAAGAACCGGAAACAAGCACCCCCTCCTCCCAACCGTGCCCAATATCACAAGAATGAGATTTACGATTCTTCAGCGCCCCCGGTTCGAACCTCGAGATTTCGCCCGAACTTCGGTCGCAATCGATCCAGCCAGATCGCTAACATGCCTCCCATGAACGAGAACATCTTGGACGACCCGCTCCTGTCCATGACGTCAAACCGTTACGGGGCAGTCGATCGGGGCGCCATGCACGCGGGATCCAGAGCGAACTCGCTGACGGCTTCACGCTTGGACGAAATGCAGATGGGAGGACCGATGCAGATGGGCATGAACGGAGCCTTCCCTCGACGAGCTAGTCAGTCACCGGGAAACCCGTACAGCCCTTCAATTCGGGGTGGCAGCGGTAGACCTTCGCCGCCGAACGGTTATGGCGGCCCGCCCATGAACGGCCGGCCATCGCCTCCTGACGGTGTCCGTCAACCCGTGCCCCGATACCCTCCCGGCCATGGTAACGCAGTCGCGCCACAGCAGGTTGAGCAACATGTCGGGGTGAGCGGCCTCCTTCCACCCAAACAAAAAAACGTGAGAAGTCTGACTGGTAGTGCGAGCGCCAGCGCGGGCAGTGGTGAATCTCAACCGGACACTGAGCCCTCAGCCCACAGCAGCCAGAGTAGCCTTGGAGCGCGCCCGCCCATAGGAGTGCGGTAAATCCAAGCGTCCGGCTGCTTCACCTCATCGAAGCGACGACGCCGAGCCGGTGACACGGAACGGCATTGACATATATGGCACAATTGCGACCCGATACGAAACACGACGAGACGTCCTCTTCACCCGACACGCTTGCCGACCATGGGAATCACACTACCCTGATCCTACGAGCACACCTCCCAACTTCTCACGTCGTCCCACGGCAACACGATAACGACACGAAACGTTTAGACAGGGTCTTTGTCTATTCTTCGCGACAAAACACATAGCTAATTCGACGACCTTTTTTCCTTTATCGAATGGACCATAGTCCAGTACATACATACGGCATTGTGGCGATGGGAACAGATTTTCAACTTCTGGTAATAGCAGCATTGGCGTGGACGACTTCTTCAGCTCGGTTTCGAGGAACCGCCGTTGGGTTTGGAAACAGATGGTTACGTCACGACGGCGGGCGTCTGGATGGGTTCTGATTTGCGAAGTGACGGACATGGCCGGTCTTCAAAAGTTGATTCATACCGAAACCTCACGGCGGTGACGAACGTCCTACGTTCCTTGGGCCATGATGGGCGACGTGGGAAGTTGGATGTGTATAAAACGGAACGCCTACCCAGGCTATTTTTTTCTTTTGTGTCTGTCCTTCACGACGAAATTTTCTTTTGGGGGAAGGCCTCCCCATGGGCGAAGCACGGGAGGGGCCGGTTGAGGTCACAAGTAACGAGCATAGACAGGGCCGGAGGGGTTTTTGATCCGGCAATACAAAGATGGGAAGATTATTGCATGGCTGAGAGAAGAAGGGTAGCATGCCCAGGCCGGAGCCTCTCTGCGAAGGGGAATTTTGGCTTTGGTTTCGTAATATTTAGTTTCCCGCTGATGAGTATGGCGAGCGAGGGCGGATGGAGGCTCAGAGAAGAGGTGGAATTAGAAAAGTTCGAGGGGCACGGCATGTAGGCAGCTCCTTCAGGCGTTCAGCTTGAGCGCAATGGAAAGTCAGACTCAAAGCAATATTTTCAATGACTTCAGACCTTTGGTGAAGATGTGAAGGCACGTTGGAAGGCCCCTTTTGTGGCTCAGACGGTGGCTTGTGAAAAAGCAGACTATGACGCAGATGTGCAGTTTCGCGAGGACGTTCCTTTCTCACAAGCCAAACTCGGGCACGGGTTGGGTGAGACACTGGCAACACGAGGATCAATCTCTTTTTTGCAACTAAGCAGCTAGCTCTGCTGCGCCTGCCTGACTGGATGTCTACATTCCTTATATTCTCAGGCAGCGAATGGATTAGGCATTGCATGCATTGCAGCTGCCATCTGAAGTCCAGACAGGAGGAACCCATCCGTGCGAACTGGACCCCTTTTTTTTCCTGCCTTGCGCGTGGCAACTCTTTTTTTGGTGCTACCATCCATTAGCAAATCATTCGAACGTGTTGCTTGGTTCTATTTTTCATGTCAGATATGTAGGTCATTGTTTATGCGTGTCGTCTGGTGGAAGGGCCGACTGGGGAAAGGTTGTTGCTGGCTTGTGGTTGTGGTTCAGGCATGTTGCCTGACTCTGTCCAGGTACGTACCGGGATTTCATCATGCTGCCTGGGACAGCTGGTGACGGGGATTGGCAGGTTGCACGGACGGGCGGCGCGGCAGGCGGGATCCGATTGAGGTGTACCTGGTGTTTTGTTTACGGGATCCACTTCTTTTGGGGGGGAGGCGGTGCAACAACACTGAACCGCTGGTTTGTTTCCTGGACTGCATGAGATTGTTTATTAAGAGAGTCTGTTTGGACGACGCCCACGGCAAGACCGCGTATACACGACTGACGTCAGTATCTTCTTCTTTGCGCATTTTGAGGAGACGCGAGACGCGGAACGCGATATTGACGCGGTGTATTCGTCTTTTTTGAGGTGAGTTGACGGTCTTGCGATGGCGATGGCGTTGTGTGGTGTTTTACCCCTCCCCCACTTTTGCATTGTTTTGTTTGGGACGCCTGGGTTTCATGCGGCTCAACGGATTTGATGTATATGAATCTGGCGACTTCAAGACGGGGAATTTGAGATACGCGTGAGGAGGTGGTTTACTGACTGATGCCTTCAGCGAGACAACACCTCACCGGTGCCATCAGAACACCAAAGGGACCAGAACCCCTGAGAGGCTGAGACGCAACAGACATACAAAATGGCTTCGACACGGAGTCTCAACATGCACACGACGAGGCCGTCCATCTCGGCGAGTTCGGGCGGCGCGGTCAAGTCGAGGCAGCTTGTGAGTCTTTTGCTGTCCCATCCCGCGGGAATGACGACGCTGACTGAAGAATACCAGACACACCTCCATTCGCAGCTGGCTCAGTTGTCTGCCAACCTTGCGGACACGGAGAACCTGGTTCGTATGACGAGCGTGCAGGCGGAGAGTATGCGGGGACTGGGTGCGTGGCACGGTGGCATGTGAGTAGATCGTCCTTTCAAGTCCTTTCCCGGGTGATGGATATCCTCTGTTCGGCTTGCTGGAGCAGAGAACAGGAGACGTCAAGGCGGTAATCGCTGCGGATGAGCGCGAAGCTACGCAGATGGGCTTGATGCTGACGAGGGATAGGTTCATGGCTGCTAGCAAGGTCCTCGGCGAGGAGGCCATCAACCGCGATGCGGCGGCACAGTCTAAGGGCGGCCAGCGCTGAGATGGTGGGCTTGCGGACGGAGGAAGGGTCATGATGTGTATCATGGCTTGCGCCTTGTTTATTGAAGCTCTCTTGGCATTCATGATGATGATTACGAGCAGAGGAGATGTCGGCAGAGGCTGTGGAAGCGCTTTTCGAGGCAGATATCTTGTGTGAAGGCAGTCGAGTTAGAGACTCGGGGAACGTGAATGAATACCCACCGTTTTTGAGGATTTTGGTAACTTTTTATGTGCTGTAGAGTGTCAAGGCATATGTGAGGCGGTATAAATACGACGTCTTTTCCAGGATTCCAGGTGACATGCCAATGTTGTCGTTCCGGAAACTGCTGTATGCACCGTCTCAAGCACTCTAAAGCATCACCTTGTAAACTTGCTAGCATGGAAGATGCGCGTGGCAGGATCAAGAGCGGCAGAATGCCCGGACGAATACTGGATCAGCGCCGGATGAAGACACTCGAGGCACCTTATCCGTATTTGAAGACGGTCGCATTTGAAGGTGCAGGGCGTACGCCTCTGGCAGCAGCTCCGATGATCTTGCGTGTGCAAACAGAGATGTAGTCGTCAGAGTCATTGGCTTGGAGCGGTATTTCGGTTCAGATGCTGGCTTTTTATAATGGTGATAACGGCATTGCTTGGCCTGATCGTTCGTTCAGCGGATCGAAGCTCTCATAAATAACCCATCCTAGCTATCGTTTTAGACCATTTAGCATTATTCCTGTCGCGTATACTCTACGACCATTGACGAACGATGAGAAGTCTCAAAGGTGCGGTGTGCTCGTCAGCGGAGCACTTCTATAGTACTTATCCATGGCTTTGCGCCGGCTTGATGGCCTTTCGGGATCATTTGTCACTACTAGATCCGGTTTCTGTCATTGAACAACAGCAAGAGCTCGAGTCTCGCACCTCTTGAGTCGAAGTATCTCAGAACGGCTGGTTTCAATGGCCATCGACTCGGAAGCTAGCTGTGTTGGGATGCACTTGCACAACGGGCGGGTGATGCTTTGACTATAAAGGGACACTGTGCCATCTTTCAAGAAGTTTGGCGCACCAATGTTCAACAAAGTTATCTCGGTGGGTTCCTGAAACTTAGCATCGTTCAACGTGTGAGGTCTCACGCGACGAACCATCGCGGCATCGGCTCTAAATCTCGCCAACTCTTTGTTACCGATGCCATCTCATAGCCTCATCTTTAATCTCTATCTTTGGCGTATAACGTCTCTACCTAGTCTGAATACATGTACCATGAAGGCGGACGGGGCGCAGGTATCGACGACATCCAGTTACAGTGAGGCGACCCGTACTTTGAACTTCCTCGACTGAAGGATGGAGACACGACACCCTACCAGCTTCGAATTAGAAGTCAATCGCAATTCCCAACGCAAGATTTGTTATGCGGGAATGAGCATTTTGCGAAGATCTCGTCGTTTTATATCGAAAGGGCTTTTCCATGGCCACTGATCGCTTTAAATATCCCGCAGTGCGTGATATGTCTATGAAACCTCCGCAGTGAGATTTGCAACAGCATAAGAATTGTGTTTGATCATCTCTGGTGAGACTCTGTTTTACCCTGGACGAGTCAGTAACGTGAGAAGACTGCGTCTCTCTTGCGTGGGCATTCTAGTGCAAGTCGTTGTGTGGGAAGCAGTACCTGCCTTTCGCCTGTGTTACCGAACTTTTCAAGCCAGGTATTCTGACTTGAATGCTTCTAATATGAGGAGTCGCGGAAAAGGAGTCTGCCGTACGAACTCAGGCGGCGGATGAGGAGCAGGTAGAAGAACAAGTGACCGCGGCACGACGGCATTCAAGGTGTTGAGCTGTACCCTGAAGCAGGGTATAAATGTGCTAGAAGCATCTAGAATAACTGACTCAAAATAGGGAAGATTGATCTCCCGAGTACACTATGCGAGTATCATAGGTGAGATGGGTCTTCGTCAAGACATTGGTGGCTGTAGAAACTACCCTTGACTGGCAGAGTAGAAGCAATATGTCTCCTCCGTACTAGGCCTATGTCATTCGGAATACTAAAATGGCAAGGAAGAGCAACAGGGACTCATAACATCATCGGTATCCAAGTTTCGCATGACAAATTAGGTCGGGAGATGCGAAACATCCGTGGATGTTCCGTGGCATTGACGCTCATGATCACACGATCATCCGGAAACATGTATGCTGGCACCTTGATTTGCTTGCTTCTACAAGGGATTTGTAAATCACCCTCGTGTTATATATTGTGCGGTTGAGCACTTTTGTCGTGACCCTGACCGGTGTCTTCTCTATCATCGAGGGGCTTTACAGTTTATACCATAAATAAGAAAATCGTTCGTGACAGCACAACCGAGACTGGCCCACGATACACGAAACCAGCCCAGACGTTCGGAATTACCACGTGTACTCTGCGTCCTCCATATTCTCATTCCCCATCGCGGCGAACGTGATCTTCAACTCTCCTTCTAAACTCAGTTCAACCATATGGACTCCACGCACGTATTATTGGCTATGTTAGCGATAAACGCGAGGAGACTTTGAACGAAGGCGGTAATTACTGCTATCAGATCGTCCAGACCACAGGTGGCTCGTCATCGACACGCCATTTTTCCGCTGCTATGGCGCTTTCAGAACTACTCATATTGGCTATCAAGAACAATCACCTTTGAACATTCGACCATTTGATTGGCCTGTTAGCTGTGGCATAAACGGGTAGTTATCATTAGTCCGGAACGGACATGTGTAGGAGACTGCTGTCAGACCAAGCCGATTGTTATAAAATGACGACAAGTGCGAAGATCCTACGCCACCTCAAGAAGACGGCAATGAAAGTCGAATCCCGTCTGTTGATGAAGTATGGCTGTATTATGGGCTGAAGGCTGGTCTCTGATCCGGACCGGAACCAGGTTTGCGGCTGAATGCTTGAATTTACTACTGATACGGAAGAGCGCTAACTGGAATACAGAGTCGTATGTATCGAGGACGATGAAAGACAGTATCACATACTGCGGGCTGAACATCATGGAAAGGCATAGACCCAGTTCTTACGGCTTACGCGCTCATCAGTGGCAGAAGCAAACCTCAAGCAAGTAGACACTGGAAGGAGAATATTCTGGAGAAGCAGTGACTGTGCGACGCGAAGCTTCGATTTTATAGAAAGATCAATAAAGTCACCTCGGCGTGGTGCACAGAGTTGCACAGTTGTTCACTGGGTCAACAAAGACATCCAGGCTACTCCAGCTCGGCTGTCGAAGCCCTCCAGTAAAGGTACGGAGCAATCAAGGCATGAAAGAACTTCCTGCGCAGGCAATCATTCCCACTGACGGTCTTGCTGTTGAAGTCTATCATGGTTGCCCTCTTTCAACCAGGGAAGCTTCAGAGTGCTGGCAGTTCGTGCGACTTGTCCCAGTTACACGATGTCACAACATATCCAACCTCACAAGCATAGTGTGGCCTAGCTTCAAGCAGCTAATAAACGACCAATACACTACAGAAAGATATGATGAGAGAGAAGAGCTGGGGTGTCAGACAGTCGCCGAAAGTTGTTCAACGAGCGCGGGCAGGAAGCTGTCTCAATGTAAAAGAGCTGACTAGCCAATACAAGCATTTAGTGCCTCTCCATTCCTGTCGCCGGAAGAGAAAGGATTGTGAACAGAAAGCGACTCTTGTATGCTCCAAAATCCCGATGGCAATGGATGCCAATACTCGACGAGGAGCTAGTTGTGGCTGCGGCATGGTCATCTCGTGGTGCGACTTAAAATGAGAGGAGCTCCCGGCATGGTGACAATCTATCTGTGCAGAGAAAGCGATGAAGCCTCGGCGACGCACGCAAGAATGTGCGCGACGAAGATGGCGACGCGGACGGATTCAAGTTCGATCTCGCCTCCACGAGAGACTCCGGTGCGTTTGCCCTCCAGCTGCTGGCCTCATAGAGGTCGCAATGCTAGGGTCTGGTGGAATAAACCCGTGATCGACGCGGATAAGAGGCGAAAGACGGTGCTGGGAGGAGGTATCTGGCAGAGGTCTGTCACCTTGCCGGGATCTAACAAGATGGGTCGGTTCAGTGCGGACATGATCTCGTGCTTCAATTTGCTCAACAGCAAACTAGCCCTCTTCACGACTCAATTGTGTCATTCCGTAACTTCCATTGCTATCCTGAATTCAAGCGTTATTATCCTTTCCCACCACAAGCAACAAATCGGCTGGCCAATATGCCATAAATTGTGCCATAAATTAGATCTCAGATGCTCGTTCGGTTTTCTGCAATTTCACCTAACCACTGCTTTGAAAAGAAGCCGCGTCATTGGACGTGAATGGAAAGGTGCACGTGTGGTCGGCAACAGGCGCCGTTCACAGCCAACGGCATGCTTGACGGTGGGGTGGGATACACGTTGGGATAATCGCCAAGAGACGGTTATCAAAGACGACTACGCAGCCGACTCGGACCCAAGCACCGTGCGTTGGAGCAAATCAATCCAGCGTAAAAGCGTTTC